>JAPVLO010000018.1:0-1216702 GCA_027257055.1 Cephalopachus bancanus | reverse complement strand
TGCACCCTTAGGAGACCGGCCAAGGAGTCCTCACTGGGAGTTATTTATCCAGAGGAAATTCTTTGTGGTCCAAAATAGCTGTTGCGCTGAAATCGTTAAAAAAAAAACAAGAGGAAGGCTGTTTGCATCCTGATAGTTTATACAGTGGGGGGTTCTGCTGATGTAGGCAAAGGGGGTCTCCTGGTGTTCTGCTCTCGGTTGACTTTTGAGAAGATCCAGTGGTTCCCAGGGGAAGGGAGTCAGAAGCAAGCGGATATGATCAACCACCTGCCCCGTGGTGGCCCGGAACTTAAAACTTGGGGATCTTCTAGCCAAAGGAGGATCCTCTGGGGATCTCCCAAAGTCTGTTGGGGGGATTTAGGACTGTTATTTTGGTCCTCATCTCCTTTGGGTTATACTTGGGAGCATGGTTACGGGATCTTATGGGGAGAGCGAGTTTAGTTTTGTAAAAACAACTAAATTCTCTTCCCAAGTAGCTGTAGCATTTTGCATTCCTGCCAGCCGTGAATGAGAGTCCTGTTGCTCTCCATCTCGTGGTGTTTGGTGTTGTCAGTGTTCTGGATCTTGCCTTTCTGCTTTCTTGTTTTAATTTGCATTTCCCTGATGACATATGATGTGGAACATCTTTTTATATGCTTATTTGCCACCTGTATATCTTCTTTAATGACATCTCTATTTAGGCCTTTGGTCCATTTTCAATCAGGTTGCTTGTTTTCTTGCTATTGAGTCTAAAAAATGTGTGTGTGTTTTAGATAACAGTCCTTTATCAGATGTGTTTTTTGCAAGTACGGTCATCTCTTGGTATTGAGGAGGCTTGGTTTCAGGACCCCTTATACGAAAACTGCAGATACTCAAATCCCTTATATAAAACGGTATAGTCTTTACATGTAACCTATACATACACACCTGTATTCTTTACATCATCTCTAGATTACTTACAGTACCTAACACAATGTGAGTGCTATGTCAGTGGTTAGACTGTATTGTCTTAAAATTTGTATTGTTTTTCTTGTATTGTCATTTTTCTTTTCTTGAATATTTTTCTTTGGAGTTGACTGAATCTGCAGGTGCAGAACCCTCAGATATGGAGGGCCAAGCTGTATTTTCTCTGTCTGTGGCTTGTCTTCTTATTCTCTTGTCATTGTCTTTTGTGGAGCAGATGTTTTTAATTTTATCTAGAAAGTCATGGCCACCATCAAGGTCATCCAGGTTTTCTACTATGTTATTTTCTGTGTTTTATAGTTTTGTGTCTTCATGTAGGTCTGTGATCTGTTTTGAGTTACTTTTTGTGAAGGGTGTAAAGTATACCTTTTGTAGTTGTCCTATAATTTTTGAGTATTTTGTTTCATTTTTACCAGTCTATGTTCTCTTTGTTTTTAGTTTTAAGCATTTCTGTTGACATATCCTTAAGCTCAGAGATTTGTTAACTGGGTCCAGTCTGCTAATGAGCCCATCAAAGGCATTCTTCATTTCTATTAGAGTGTTTTTGATCGCTAACATTTCTTCTTAACTCTTCCTTATAAATTTTTTTTTTTTTTTTTTTTTTTTGAGTTGGAGTCTCACTCTGTCACCCAGACTGGAGTGCTGTGGGCGCTCTCTGTCACTGCAGCCTCGACTTGCTGGGCTCTGGCGATCCTTCCGCCTCAGCCTTCCAAGTAGCTGGAACTACAGGCGCGCTGCCACATCCGGCTGATTTTTGATTTATTGTGGAGATGAGGTCTTGCCAAGTTGCCCAGGTGGATCTCGAACCCATGGCCTCAGGCAGTCCACTCCCCTCAGCCTCCCAAAGCTCAGGATTACAGGCTGAGCCACTGAGCCCGGCTCCTTACAATTTTTTTATCCCTTTGCTTACATTATCCATCTGTTCTTACATGCTCTTAGAGCCTTTAGCATATTAACCATAGTTGTTGTAAATTCTTGGTCTGATAATTGGCATATTTCTGTCATATTTGGGCCTAGTTCTGAAGCTTGCTCTATTTCTTTAAAGTGTGTTTTGTAATTTCTTTTTTGAAAGATAATCGTGATACTGGATAAAAGAAATTGTGGTGAATAGTCCTTTAGTAATGTAGTGGTAAGATGTGGGGCGAGGGGAGAAATGTCTTGTAGTCCAGTGTTTTCATGAGCCTGTGCTCCTGGGTTGAAACTTCACAAATGCTTCTCATTTTTTTCTGTTTTCACTAACTTGGGAGGGACAGGATGGCTAGAGGGGGCTGGGGTTGGGCGTTTCATTTCTGCCTGGATGGCAGAAGGGAGGATCAGCTGGGTATTTACCTTGTACCACATGAAAGGCTAGAGTTGTTTTTTTCTTTTCCTCCAGGTAGTTTAGGCTTTTAGAAAACTGTAGCAGGTTATGCTCTGACAAATAGTTTCTCCTGAGGGCAGACTCTGTTAAGATGAACAGAGTACTCTGGTGTATTTCAAAATGATCCTCTTGCTAGAAGCATAAAGGGATTTTTCTCTGATATTTATTTTGAGAATCAGATCAAGCTCCTAGAAGTAAAATTCACAAAAGCTTGGTGGTCACCCCATGACTGGGTCCCCTTGGAATTTTTTTTTTGTTTAAGTGACGGGTTCTCACTATGTTTCCCAGGCTGGTCTCGAACTTCTAGGCTCAAGTACTTCTCCTGCCTCGGTCTCCCAAAGCGTTGGGATTACAGGCTTGAGCCACCATGCCCACCCCCTTTGGCATTTTTAACTCTCAGAATTGTTCATACTCAGCCCTCAGCAATTCTTCATTTACAATTCAGGATTTCCTATTTGGACTTGGTTCCCACAGAGGTTTTAGCTTTGGGGTTTTTGCTCCAAGTCAATGTATTCTGTATATTTTGCCTCTTGTCCTCTTTTATTTTGTGGGCAGCTGTTTGCACTGTGACTTGACTTCTTTTTGAGGTTTAAGAAGAGCTGTTGCTTTTTCACTTTGTTCAGCTTTTTACTTGTTAGGATGGAGGGATGACTTTCCAAGTGCTGGCCTGAAAACTTGGTCTTAATTGCTAATAAGGTTGACTACTTTTTCATGTGCTTATTTCCCACATGTCTATTTTGTTCAGTGGAATGTTTCTTCATGTCTTTTGCCTATATTCTAGTTGTACTTCTTTTTTTTTACTGTTGCGTTAGAGACTTCTTTATGTATTTCAGATACTAATCTTTGTTGGATATGTTGTTTGTGGATATTTTCTTCCCTTCTGTAGTTTGTCTTTTTAATCTTCCAATGGTATCTTTTACAGAGCACATTTTCATTTTTATTATTCTTCTATTATTATTATCATTTTATATTTCAAAATTATTGTTGCTCTTCTAATTCTCTTGCATTTCTATGTAAACTTCAGAATAATCTGGTACAAAAAAGAATACAAAGTCTTGCTGGGAATTTTGTTGTTTGTGTATCAGTTTGGGGAGAATTGGCATCTTTGTTGAGTTTTTCAATCTACGAACACAGTCTTTTCTTCATTTATTTAGATCTTTGATTTTATTCACCAGTGTTGTATAGTTTTTGACATGTTCTGTACATATTTTGATACAACTAAGCATTTTATTTTATTTTTGGAGTGATTATAAGTGGTATTATATTTTCAGTTTTGCTGATGTGTCATAGACATAGATTTGATTTAAACATTGCTTTTGGTGTGATGCTGACACCAGTTGTGCAGAAAGGGTGCTAGAGAGATGCTCCATAACAGCACACACCCGCGGCTCTTCTCCGGCTTGGGCGGCTCCCGGCAGCCAATATCGGTTCGTCAGATACACTCTTCAGGCCTTTCTGTGCGAGTGCAGACCCCTCCTCGGGCTTGACAGCGTTCCGGTCACAGGTCTGCTTTTCCGCAGTCTCTGGAGTGACAGGCTTCGATTGGTTCTCGGCAAGTTTTTCAGTAGTAGAGGGGTCACCTCTGAGATGATTTGGGTCCCGGCAAGCAAGAAAGGAGTCTTTGGACAGTGGTGAGTTATCTCGGGCATCCACTTTGCTTTCACATTTTCAAATGAGGATGGAGACACCACTGAAAAACAGACTCGAAATCCATCTGTGTGTGGGTCACTCAGCGGTCGTAATCTGTCGTCATCTTCTTGCCCTGCAGTATCAGAAAGTCCAAGAGCATGGCTCTCCACCAATCATAACTGTGACTGCATAGTTGTCCAAAACTGTTAGTACATATTCAGATGGAAATTGGTTTGTTGTGTAGGATACCAGGAGGCATGTTTGACCAACGGCACTGTCACCCACAATCGCGTACTTAATTGTCTGCATTTCTGAAATGGTTTTTTATCCACTACATATTTCAAATCTGATGTTGACCTGTAGTCCCAGCTACTCAGGTGGCTGAGGCAGGATGATCACTTGAAACCAGGAATTCAAGGTTGCAGTGAGCTATGATTTTGCCACTGCACTCCAGCTTGTAGTTCCAGCTACTTGGAAGGCTGAGATGGAAGGATCTCCTGAGTCCAGAAGGTCGAGGCAGTGGTGGCCATGAACGTGCCACTGCAGTCCAGCCTGGGAGACAGAAAGAGACTCCCATAGCCGATAGGGCTCCTGTATCCTGACATTCTTTTGCATGCAGCTCTCAGTATCTCCACCTGGGCATTGACAGCACTGCGTGGGGTCTCTCTCCTTGGCTGCTGGACGGGGGACACCGGGGAATCTTTAAATTATGAATTTTATTTTCTCAATAATTATAGGGTGATTCAAATGATCTGTTTCACATTGTGAGGTTTATGTGTGTAGAGTTGCTCATAAAATTCCCTTATTCCTTTTATGTTTGCAGGCTATGTGGTGATATCCCTTGTTCCATTTTAGTTATTGGTAATTTGTGTCTTCTTTTTTTCAGTCTTGGTAGCGGTTCGTCAGTTTTACTGATCTTTACAGAGAACCATCTGTTAAATTAATTTTCTCTTCTGTTTCTACTTCAGTGATTTCTGCTTTTTATTATTTCCTTCTTTCGTCTTATTTTGGGTTTATTTTGTTCTTTTTTTCTTAGGTTCTTGAGGTGTAGGCCATTAGAGTATTGGTTTTGGAACTTTTCTTCTTTTCAAAATACTCATATATGCTTTTAGTGCTTTAAATTTCCCTCTCAGAACTGATTTAGTTGTGTCCCACAAATTCTGATATTTCGAATTTTCATTTTACTTCATTTTTGTGTATTTTCTTAATTTACCTTATGACTTCTTGTTTGCATCTCATGACTGTTTATACAGGTGTTGTTTCATTTCAAAGTGTTTGGAAATTGTTCTACTGGGTTATTACTTTCTTTCATTCTTTTTTTTTTTTTTTGAGTCAGAGTCTCACCTCATCACCCAGGCTGGAAGGTGCAGTGGCATGCTCACAGCCATCGCAGCCCTGACCTGCAGTCCTTCTGCCTCAGCCTTCCAAGTAGCTGGAACTACAGTCACACGCCACCACACCCAGCTATTTAAAAAAAAATTTATTGTAGAGACAAGGTCTCACCAAATTGCCCAGGCTGTTCTCAAACCTGTGGTCTCAGGCAATCTACTTGCCTTGGCCTCCCGAGTGCTAGGATTACGGGCCTGAGCCACCGTGCCTGGCCCTATTGTTACTTTCTAGTTTGCTTCCATTGTGGTCAGAAACATTCTCTGTGATTTCAGTCATTTAAATTTGTTGAGATTTGTTTTAGAGTCCAGTGCACCGTGTATTTGGTGTATGTTCTGTGTCCACTTAGAAGGAATGTGTATTCTGCTGTTGTGGGTGGAGTATTCTGTAAATGCTGATTATATGTTGTTGGTTCTTGTTGTTGAGTTCTATGTCCTTGGTGATTTTCTGTCTAGTTCTATCAGTTGTTGAGAGAGGAGTGTTAAAAAATCTCCAGTTATATTTGTGGGTTTGTATATTTCTCTTTTTATTCTGTAAGATTTTAATTTACATATTGCAACTGTGTTTGGTGTATATACATGTAGAATTGCTGTGTATTCTTGGTGGATTGGCCTATTTTTATCACTATATAATGTCCCTCTTGGTCTTTGGTAATTTTTTCTGCTCTGAAGTCTACTTTATCTGAAACTAATACAGCTGTCCTGCTGTCCTTTGATTAATGTTTTCATGGAATATGTTTTATATCCTTTTGCATTCAACCTGTCTGTATTATTATTTGAAGTGTTACTTGTAGCAGAATGTAGTTGGGTCATGGTTTTAATCTACTCTGCCAGTTTCTGTCTTTTTTTTTTTGAGTTGGAGTCTCACTCTGTCACCCAGACTGGAATGCAGTGGCCACTCCCGGCCACTGCAGCCTCGACCCGCTGGGCTCCAGCGATCCTTCCGCCTCAGCCATCCAAGTAGCTGGAATTAACAGGCATGCGCTACCACGCCCGGCTGATTTTTTGATTTATTGTAGAGATGAGGTCTCGCTGCCCAGGCAGGTCTCGAACCCATGGGCTCAGGCAATCCACTCAACTCAGCCTCCCAAAGGTGCGGGATTACAGGCTGAGCCACCGAGCCCGGCATTTCTGTCTTTTAATTGGAGTAATTAGACCATTTACATTATATGTAATTGATATATTAGGACTTAAGTTTATTTTTTTGTTCTCTTTGTTTCTGTTTTCATTTTCTGCCTTTCTGTGGATACTTGAACATTTTAGAATTCCATTGGTTTTTGAGTGTCTCTTTTTGTTTAGTTTTTTAGTGGTTGCTTTAGGTAGTTATATATACATTGCTCTAGATCGGGGTGTCCAATTTTTTGGCTTCCCTGGGCCGCATCAAATAAAGAGGCTACACTTGAATTATATACATGTGTATATACATAATAAGACTTATTTTATTTTTTTATCCGTACACTCAATGATCTTGAACCAGAAATCTTGTCATATAGGCATAGAAGTGAAAGAAAATGAAGAGAAAAAGAACCGAAAAAGAGATCATGCAACTTTTCCTTAATGTCAGCTGTCATGTATTTCTTCTGCTCGCATTCCCTGACTTATAACGGCAGTAAATGTACATTTAAAGCATAAAGATGAATATAATTTTGAAAGCAAATTTGTATTTAAAATATTGTTAAATTCATGGTTTTAAAAATTTGAATCTATATAAAATTATATGGAGCAAAAAATTAAATCTCCCTGTATTTCATTTCTTCCTTCAGTCCTTGCTTTGTTTTCAGAGGTTACCAGTGTTATTCATTTGTTTCATAGTCTTCCAGATCTTTTGCTGTTCATTTATTCACATACACACAGGCTTTTAGATGAAACAGATCACACCAGATGTGCTTATGATTTGCTCTTCTTTTTAAAGATTTCTGTATACTGGATTTCTTTTTTTGGGTGGGGGGATTGGATTCTCACTCTTGTCACCCAGGCTGGAGTACAGTGGCACGCTTACGGTCACCACAACCTCGACCTGCTGGGCCTGGGCGATCCTTCTGCCTCAGCCTTCCAAGTAGCTGGAATGACAGACCCATGCCACCATGCACTGCTAGCTTTTGTGATTTATTGTAGAGGCAAGGTCTCACCAAGTTACCCAGGCTGGTCTTGGACCCCTGGGCTCAGGCAGTCCTCTCGCCGTGGCCTCCCAAAGTTCTGGGATTACAGGCTGAGCCACTGCGCCTGACCTGGATTTCTTTAAAAAATAATTTTCATTGTGAAATGATTCACGTGAACTAATTCATACCATCTGAAGCTCCTAGAATTGGCTTATTCTCCAAGGAGAGTCAGCCATTGAGATAAGCCTAGGGTTGAGTTTGACCTCCATGGGCATTTACAAGTAAAACAGGCTTCCATGGGGGCCTGTCTTTTTTCTATGTTGGAAGGAACACACAGAATGCATAAAAGTTCTTCTGCCAGTTTTGATAAATGAGCCAAACAAATCTGAGCGTAAAGCAAAAGCCTGGAATTAGTGTTCTATTATTTGACAAAAAAGCCCAACATGCACATATATGTGTTTATATGTGTATATTTCGTATCTCTGGCAAACATGTCAACCTAAGTACTTCTTAAAAAACTCATGCATATATGGGAATTTAACACATGATGTAAAGACAGCATGTCAAAGCAAGTAAGGAAAGGTTAGGCCTGAAAAAAAAATGATAGTAGATCCCTACCTCAAACTGTAAAAACTAAATCAAAAAAGGAATGAAGAGCTGGTGATTTCTTTTAAAAATTATAAAAATATAGGAGATGTAAGATTATTTTATATTTTTAGGTTAGAAATCTTTTTAAGCAAGTCAAAAAACATTTGACAAAAATTTAAAAAATTTGAACACTGGTAAAACTTACAAAATAAAATAGTTATGCTGGGAATAAATACTTGTAGTAAAACTGACAAGGAAATAGTATCTGTACTACTTGAAGAGTGCCAATAAATAAGAATAATGCCCCAGAACAAGTTTTTATGCATAAAATTTTAAGTATTTCATAATTTTAAAAATTTCATAGATAAAAAATATAAATGCACAATTCATTGCCCCTCCTTTTAAAAAAATAGACTGTAATAACCAGAGTCCAGGCAAAGATGGGAAAAGTGGCTCTCCTTTTGCCTGGAGATGTCTTTCAGATCACCCACCAGCAGCTCAACTGTACTTTTTTTTTTTAACAAAAGAGTGAAAATGAGTCACTGTATATTAAATAGTTAGCATTGGAACCAATTATTTTATTGTAGTGATAGTTGACTTATAGTGGAATTTTGAACCTTGAGGAACTTATTTATGATAAAATAATCAAAATGTTATCTTATATTTTTCTTTTTCTTTTTTTTTTTTTTTTTTTTGAGTTGGAGTCTCATTCCGTCGCCCAGGCTGGAGTGCAGTGACACTCATGCTCATGGCCATCCCAGTGTCGACCTACTGGCTCTGGTGATTTTTCTGCCTCAGCCTTCCAAGTAGCTGAAAATACAGGCACAGGCTACCATGCCTGGCTAATTTTTATTTATTGTAGAGAAAAGGATATTGCCAAGTTGCCCGGGCTGGTCTCCAACCTGTGGGCTCAGGCAAACCACTTGCCTTGGCCTCCCAAAGTGCTGGGAATACAGGTTGCGCTGTTGAGCCCAGCCATACGTTCTCTTTCTGTGTAACATCAGCTGATATATATTTTTTCATGTATATCTCAGTGCATATTTCATCTCTTTATTTGCTTTTTCTTGTAATTTGAATGTAAAACTTCAAGGAAACATACATTTCTGAAAAACTTGCACTGGCATAAGTTTGTCCTGTATAAACACCACCAATCTCTTTATGTCCTCTGAGAGGGGACATCCAAGTGGTTTGCTAGATTTACAATGTTGTCTCAGGGGGAGCATCTGGGTGCAAAGGGCTAATACATAAATTATATATATATATCTCTACATATATGCTTATACATATTTATTCAGCCTTTACAGAGGGCAATTTGGCAATAGCTAACAACTGTATAGCTGTTACAGTGTTCTAGGCAATTTGAACATGCTAACTCATTTAATCTTCATAACATGTTACCCTAAGAAGTATTATTCTTTCCATTTTACGGATGAGGAAAGTAAGACTAAGAAGTTACCAAACATAACTTACATAAAATGTATATATCCTTGACACATCACACTCACACAAGTGAACAAAAATAGTATTACAAGAATATTTACTGCAACACTATTTAGTGAAAAATTGGAAACAGCTTTAGTACCTATCATTAGGGAAACAGTGAACTATTTCGCTGTGTTTCAAAGGTGGAGACAGCACATGCTGGGCGCTGCTGAAGGAGGGAGGAGGGCATTGGGATATGGGGCACTAGACCACCCGCTGGGTAGCATGGCTACCACCCAGGGGAGAGAGGGCTGGCTGAAGCCCAGACCTCACCTTCACGCAATTTACCTGTGTAGCAAAGCCTCACATTTACCCCACAACTCTAAAAAAAAAAAAAAAATCCACTGTATATCCAGTTGAAACGAATTAGGTAGCTGCCAACTGAGAAAGAAATTCAAGCAAAATTCCAGGTTAAGATGACAAGGTAAACATATGCTCCTCTAATTTTCTTTCTCTTTTTTTTGAGTTGGAGTCTCACTCTGTCGCCCAGACTGGAGTGCAGTGGCCGCTCCCAGCCACCGCAGCCTCGACTTGCTGGGCTCTGGCGATCCTTCCGCCTCAGCCTTCCGAGTAGCCAGAATTACAGGCATGCGCTACCATGCCCGGCTGATTTTTTGATTTATTGTGAAGATGAGATCTCGCTGCCCAGGCGGGTCTCGAACCCGCGGGCTCAGGCAATCCACTCACCTCAGCCTCCCAAAGGCACGGGATTACAGGCTGAACCACTGAGCCTGGCCATACTCTAGTTATTTTAAGTGGGTCCTTAATTCCTGCCCAGATTCAAAATAGGGGTTGGGCTCTGTAAGTTTTACATCCTGAAGGGAAAATTATTTATATGTATTATTTGGAATTCTTCTCTTAAGAAAGACTGATCTCTTCTCTCACATTCATGTATTCAGTCATTTATTTATGGCAGTATAGACCATATTTATTTTATATTTTGGATTATGACTGAATCATACTTATTTTGTCGTTCAGGTTGTTTCACCTTTGACCCCGGGAACTCTTCCAGGATTGCTCCTGTGACACTCTGGCACAGGCATTGTCCTGCCATCCTTTTGTTTTTCAGGCACTTACTTACTTTTAGGTGCTACAAGATGCTCTGTGTTCATCTTACGTTTTCACTTCCTAGACGTTGGATCAGTCATTTCTCCCATGAGCCCTGGGTCCTTTTATTGGAGAGTGGTATTTGGAATCCAAGATCTGAGTGCTGGATGTGCTTGTTGTTGCTGGGATGTCATTGCTTCTAGGCCCTTTTGGAGGACAACACACACACACACACACACACACACACACACACACACACACACACACACACACACACACACACACACACCCACACACACCCACACACACCCACACACACCCACACCCACATAGAAGGATTCATTTTATCCTATCTCCCTTGCTTATCTGTAAGTTCCTCTTCAGCAGCAAGAAGCCTCCTTCCATCTACTCTCCGTTTCTTTGTTTGTTCAGCCCCCAATATGCCGGCAACCTGTACTCCCCTATGTTAATTTCCTAGGCTGCCGTAACAAATTACCACAAATTGGATGGCTTAAAAAACAGAAATATCTGTCCGTCAACTTATCTAATATTTTTTTAAAGACAGGGTCTCACTCTGTTGCCCAGACTGGAGTGTAATGGCATGACCATAACTCCTGCAGCCTCAAACTCCCAGGCTTGCAGTCCTCCTGCCTCAGCCTCCCCAGTAGCTGGGACTACAGGCATGTGCTACCATGCCTGGCTATTTTTCCTTTATTTCGTGGAGATGGGGGTCTTGCCCAGGCTATTCTCAGACTTGTAGCCTCAAGTGATCCTCCTTCCTCTGCATTTCAAAGCACTGGGATTACAGGCATGAGTCGCTGTGCTTGGCCAGAAATTCATTTTCTCGAAGTCTGGGAGACTGTAGGTCCCAAGTCAAGGTGTAGGCAAGCAACCCCACTTTGAAGGCTCTGGAGAAGAATTCTTCCTTGCCTCTTCTAGTTTCTGGTGGTTACTGACAGGGGTATTTGCTGGTTTGTGGCAACTCAACTCCAGCCTTTGCTTCACAGGCTTTTCTTCCTGAGTCTTTTCTTTGTCTTCAAATATCTCTCTTTATAAGGATACCCGTAATTGATTTAGGGCCCATTGTAGTCCAGCATAATCTCTGTTTACCTTGGATTATATGTGCAAAGATCTTTTCTCCAAATGAGCTCACATTCACAGATTCTGGGGGTTTAAAGTTTAGTATCTTTTTATGGGGGACGTAATTCAGCCCACAGCACCTGGTTAAACAGAGGAGCATTAAAGTGATGGAGCGTTATTTGGATTAAGTTGTGTTGAAAGTAAATCAGGAGAACGGTTTGGAAGGCTCTTAAAAATGTGTTTTTAGCTATTTGATCTCTTCAATAAACTTAAAAAATGAACCTTTCTGAGGAAAGAATGATGTGGGAAGGATAACAGGTCTGAGGATATAAAAGTTGTAGAGAGCCGGGCTCGGTGGCTCAGCCTGTAATCCCGCGCCTTTGGGAGGCTGAGGTGAGTGGATTGCCTGAGCCCGCGGGTTCGCGACCCGCCTGGGCAGCGAGACCTCATCTCTACAATAAATCCAAAAATCAGCTTGGCATGGTAGTGCATGCCTGTAATTCCGGCTACTCGGAAGGCTGAGGCGGAAGGATCGCTGGAGCCCAACAGGTCGAGGCTGCGGTGGCCGGGAGTGGCCACTGCACTCCAGTCCGGGCGACAGAGTGAGACTCCAACTCAAAAAAAAAAAAAAAAGTTGTAGAGAAGATGCTCTCTGTGATTTTCTTTGTAAAGCTGTTTACTCTAAGCAAATAATATCCTTAATTTTAACTTTCATCCTGTGTGATGACTTCTAAAAAATTTACTTGAAATCCAGAGATAAATTCTTTTTCTTTTTGAAGCTTTGGCTTAAAAACAATTAATAGTCTTTTTATTGTCATTTACTTCAACCTCAGCAAAGTATTGTGGTATTAATCTGGGCCCAGGTGGGAATTTACTTTCCTCATTTTGGCCAAGGAGAGCTAAAGAAAAAAAATCTTCCTCCCTACTCTCAGACTAGACCACCCAGTGTCAAGACTTGGATGCTGCCTTTCTCATGGTGATGATTAGCTGTAAAGAACTGGACACAAACACTTCCTTGGGAAGATGACTATAATGCTATCGTTTTCATACCCCCGAAGTGATTTGATCTTGCTGTGTAGTATAATTACTCACTTTTCTATTGATATTTAGAAAACTGCCTTTTCTCTTTGTTCTTTAATTTGTGTGTATGTATGTATGTACATATGTGTGTGTTTAAAATTTTTTTTTTATTTTAAAGATGTGGCATACAGTTCAGGCCTAGGTATACAAATGTTCATTTTGCAAGTACCCTTGTTGATGAGGAGTGCCCCCTCCTCCCCCGGCAGTTTCCCACTACTGCCAATCCTTTTCTTAGAGTATTACGATAATTGTTCAAGGGCTGCTTATGAGTGAGAATATGTGATACTCAGTTCTTTGCTTCTGTGATAGATCATTCAGTATTATAGACTCTAAGTCCATCCAAGTTGCTGTGAAGTTCATAATTTTGCCCTTCTTTATGGCTGCTTAGTATTCCATAGTGTATATGTACCACATTTTTTTTTTCTTGAGTTGGAGTCTCACTCTGTCACTCAGACTGGAGTGCAGTAGCCGCTCCCTGCTGGGCTCCGGCAATCCTTCCGCCTCAGCCTTCTGAGTAGCTGGAACTACAGGCACGCGCTACCATACCCGGCCAGTTTTTTGATTTATTGTAGAGATGAGGTCTCACCAAGTTGCCCAGGTGGGTCTCGAACCCACGGGCTTAGGCAATTCACTCACCTCAGCCTCCCAAGGCATGGGATTACAGGCTGAGTCACCGAGCCCGGCTTATGTACCACATTTTAAAAATCCAGTCCTCTTTCAATGGATAGCATCGTTGGTTCCATGTTTTGCTGTTATAAATAATGCTGCAGTAAACATGTGTGTGCGGGTATCTTTTTTATAGAGTGATTTGAGTTCCTCCGGGTATATTCCCAGTAGTGGGGTAGTGTAGTCATATGGAAGGTCGATGTTTAGATCTTTTAGGAATCGCCAAACTGTTTTCCACAGAGGTTGTGTAAGTTTTCATTCCCACTAACAGTGCAGAAGTGTTCCCCTTTCCCCACATCCTCTCCAGCATCTGTTGTTTTTTGAGTTATTGATGATGACCATCCTGACTGGAGGTAGGTGGAATCTCAGTATGGTTTCAATTTGCATTTCTTTGATGACTAGTGAGGCTGAGCAGTTTTTCATGTATCTGTTGGCTGCTCGTATGTCATCTTTTGAGAAGTGTCTATTCATATCTTTTGCCCACTTTGTAATAGGGCTGTTTGTTTTTTTTCTTTTCGGCATGTTTGAGTTCCTCGTAGATCCTAGATGTTAGACCTTTGTCAGATATACAGGTGGCAAATATTTTTCCCCAGTCTGTGGGCTCTCTCTCTGCTCTCTTGATGGATTCTTTGGCTTTGCAGAAGCTCATCAGTTTGATGAGGTCCCACTTGTCTATCTTACCTCTTATGGTGTGGGCACTTGGGGTTTTGATCAAGAATTGATTGCCAGTTCCAGTTTCTATAAGGGTATCTCCTGCATTTTCTAAGGTTCTTATAGTTTGAGGTTTTACTTTTAGGTCTTTGATCTATTTAGAGTTGATTTTTGTGTATGGTGATAGGTAGACATCCTATTTCATGCTTCTGCGTGTGTTCAGCCAGTTTTCCCAGCACCATTTACTAAATAGGTTCTCCTCTCTCCAGTGGTTCGTGGTGGAGGCTTTTTTGAAGATAAGTTGTTTGAGAAATTGAGGTTTTGCTTCTGGAAACTCTGTCATGTTCCATTGGTCTGTATGCCTGTTCTTGCACCAGTACCAGGCTGTTTTGATTATTGTAGCTTCATAATAAAGTTTAAAGTCTGGAAGTGTGACACCTCCTGCTTTGTTTTTTTGGGTTTTTTTCTGAGGATTGTTTTGGCTATTTGTGGTCATTTATGTTTCCATATGAATTCCTGTGTTATCATTTCCAGGTCTGAGAAGAATGATGTTGGTAATTTAATGGGTATTGTGTTAAATCTGTAAATTCCCTTGGGTAGGATGGGCATCTTGACAATGTTGATTCTTCCAGTTCATGAGTATGGAATATTTTTCTATTTGTTTGTGTCTTGGATTTCTTTGAGTAGTGTTTTGTAGTTTTCATTGGTAAAGGCCTTTCATGTTCCCGGTTAGGGAGATGCCACGGTATTTCATTTTTTTGTGGCCATTGTGAATGGGATTGAGCTTTTTATTTGGGTTTTTGTTTGTTTATTGCTGGTGTATAGAAATGTGACTGCCTTTTGCCCATTTATTTTATACCCTGAGACTTTTCCAAAGTCCTTTATCAGTGGGAGGAGGTTTTTGACAGATTCGCTTGGGTTTTCAAGGTATAGGATCATGTTGTCTACAAAGAGGGATAATTTGACTTCCTCTTTTCCTATTTGTATACCGCTGATCTCCTTCTTTTGTCTGATTGCTCTGGCTAGGGCTTCCAAAACTATGTTGAAAAGGAGGGGTGAGAGTGGGCATCCTTGTCTTGTTCCGGTTTTCTGGGGAAATGCTTCCAATTTCTGTCTGTTTAGCAGTATGCTGTCTGTGGGTTTCTTTTAGATGGCTCTTACTATTTTGAGGTATGTTCTATCTATACCTAGATGTTCAAGGGTTTTTATCAAGAAGAGGTGCTGGATTTTATCAAAAGCTTTTTCCTCATCTAATGATATAATCATGTGGTTTTTGTCTTTACAGTTGTTGATGTATTTAATTACGTTTATGGTCTTGTGAATGTTGAACCAGCCCTGCATCCTGGGAGTGAAGCCTACTTGGTCGTGGTGGATGATTTTTGAGATGTGCTGTTGGATCTGGTTTGCTATGCTCTTGTTGAAAATTTTAGCATCTATGTTCATAAAATATATTGGCCTGTAGTTCTCTTTCTTTGTTGGGTCTTTACCCGGTTTGGGTATCAATGTGATGTTAGCTTCATAAAGTGGAGAGTTCCATCTTTCTCTGTTGTCTGGAATACTTTCTTTTTTTTTGAGTTAGAGTCTCACTTTGTCACCTAGCCTGGAGTGCAGTGGTACACACATGGCCACCCCAGCATCGTCCCGCCGGCCTCAGGTGATCCTTCCACCTCAGATTTCCAAGTAGCTAGAAATACAGGCATGCACTACTATACCCAGTTAATTTTTTGATATATTGTAGAGACAAGGTCTCATCAAACTGCCCAGGTTGCCCTGGGCTTAGGCAATCCTCTGGCCTCAGCCTCCCAAAGTGCTGGGATTACAGACTTAAGCCACCATGCCTGGCCAATTTTTTAAATTTTTTGTAGAGATGAGGTCTCACTATGTTGCCTAGGGTGGTCTCAAACTCCTGGGCTCAAGCAATTCACTTACCTCGGCTTCCCAAAGTTCTGAGATTATAGGCATGAGCCAATACTTTTAATAGGATTGGTATCAGTTCCTCCATGCCCAGCGTGGAATACTTTCAATAGGATTGGTATCAGTTCCTCCTTGTAAGTTTTGTAGAATTCTGCTGGAAAGCCATCTGGCCTAGGGGCTTTTTTGGTAGGTATTTTTCTTATGACATAATCGATTTCCTGGGTTGTTACTGGTCTATTTAGGGTCTCGATTTCTTCTTGTTTCAACCTAGGGAAACTGTGTGATGTCAGAAAGCCCTTCGTTTCCTTTAGTTTTTCAAGTTTGTTTCCATACAAGTGTACATAGTAGTTTCTGATAATCTTTTATATTTCTTTGGACTCAGTTGTGACTTGATCTTTTGCATTTCTGCTTGTGTTTATTTGGACTTTTTCTCTCTTTTCCTTGGTCAGTTTAGCTAAGGGTCTGTCAGTCTTGTTCATCCTTTCAAAGAACCAGTTTTTTGTCCTTTTGATTATTTGTATTATCTTTTTGTCTTCTATCTCCCGAATTTGGGCTTTTATTTTGGTGCTCTGGATTCTTCAGCTGAAGTTAGGATTTTGGTGGGCTTGCTTCCCTTAGGTGATTTGTTAGACTGTTAACTTGTGATCTTTCCATTTCCTTCATGTTTGTTCATAGAGATATAAATTCCCCTCTGAGAACTGTTTTCATGGCATCGCAGAGTTTTGATGTTTCTTTCATTGTTTCCAGGAATCTTTTAATCTCTGTTTTGATTTCCATGTTGACCCAGGAGTTGCTTAGCATCATGGTATGACGTGTCCATGTCTTTGTGGGTATTGGGGGAACTTTGTTGGTGTTGGTATTTATTTTTATTCGACTACTGTAGTCTGAGAAGGTGCTTGGCAGTATTTCAGTCTTATGGAATTTGTTTATGGTTGATTTATGGCTGAGAATGTGGTCGATCTTAGAGTATGTTCCATGTGGTAATGAAGTAGATTGTATATTCCGTGGTTGTTGGGTAGAGTGTTCTGTATGTATCAACGAAGTCCATTTGGTCAAGCGTCACGTTGAGGTTCTGGATCTCCTTATTAATTTTTTGTCTTGATGATCTGTCTAGGGTTGTGAGTGGGGTATTTAAGACCCCAGCTATGATAGTGTTTGAGTCATTATCTTTTTTTAGTTTACCTATAAGCTGCTTTATGAAAGTTGGTGCTCCTGTGTTGGGTGCATGTATGTTTAGGATGGATATTCCTTGTTGATAGATTGAACCTTTTATCATATGTAGTGACCTTCAGTATCTTTTTTAGTTTTTGATAGCTTAAATGGTATTTTGTCTGATATTTAAGATTGCGACTCCTGCTTTCTTTTGTGCTCCATTCGCCTGAAATTTGGTTTCCCATCCTCTTACTTTGAGTCTGTAAGTGTGCTTTTTGGTGAGATGAGTCCCTTGGAGACAATATATTGTTGCCTCGTGATATTTTATCCATTGTGCTATTTTATATCTCTTCAGTGGTGCATTTAGTCCATTCATATTCAGGCTAATTATTGAGATGTGGAGTTTATCTCTGCCATGTCATTCTTACAGAGTTTGTTATTGTTGCTGTTGTTTGTTTGCTTGTTGTCTTCTGATTTTTGGGTTGATTTGTGTGTTTTCAGTCTTTTCCCTGCATTGTGGGGGCATTGTCGTTCTTTTTTTCCTTTCTTCTGTGTTTAATACTTAAGTGTTTCTTGCAGAGCTGGTCTGGAGGCAGCGTAAGCTCTTAGGGATTGAAAGTCTGGGAAGGATTTTAGTTCTCCATCACTGATGATGCTTAGCTTAGCTGGATAGGTAGTTCTTGGTAAGTTAATTTAAAGCTAGTTTTTCTATTGAACAAAACTGATGTCCTCATATGATAAAGCTAATTTAGTTAGCAGTCGCACATATCGCTTCTTTTCTCACTGAATAATTCATCAAGTGTTAAATATAAATTTCAGTAATCTCTCAGGGATGAAGGGCATGTTTTTACTTTTTGCTTGAATTGGGTTGTTGTAAAGATTTTTTTTTTGTTCATTTCCACTCGTTCTTGCCATTACCTCCGACTTTTTTCCTGCCAGTTTTTAATTAATACATGGCAAAATGAATGATTGCACCAGTATGTTTCACAGTACAGAATGTAATATTCTAATGAGCAAAGAATCCCGAGTTCAAGGCATGATTGTAGTAGATAGTGTTATTTAGAAGCTATTATGTATGAGTAACATAGTGTTAAAGTTTGAAGACAGGGAAAGAGGGCAGGAGTTCCAGGAAAAGATACAGCAGCATAAGACATTGTGGATAAAAATAAGATGGAAGAGTGAGGCTCTGGGAGACTGACATTATTAATAGGAACTTGGGACTTCTGTGGAAAATGAATCAGAGTTGTGGTTTGGATGAGTGGAGCTGGTAAAGAATGGTATTGATAGCATTTATTGTTTGGTAAGGTGATTGTTTGGAAAGGGGAAGTTTTTTGTTTTTTAGTCAGTTTTATTAACGTCTTACCTGAATACAGGAAATAGT
Organism: Cephalopachus bancanus; assembly: GCA_027257055.1. NCBI lineage: Eukaryota > Metazoa > Chordata > Mammalia > Primates > Tarsiidae > Cephalopachus > Cephalopachus bancanus. The sequence continues at coordinate 1,198,246 of JAPVLO010000018.1, read as the reverse complement.
TATAGCAGGCATAATAAATACTGTTTATTTAGAAGAAAGCCTGCTGTGTTTGTTAATTGGCTGTGTTAGTTCCAACTAGTATATGTTTTCCTGAATTTATGTCTTTTTAAAGTTTTTATGAATTCTACTTTATGGGAGCTATTCATTTGTTCTTTACCTTCTTTGTTACTTAATAAGTGCTCACTAAGTCCTCATTCTTCTAATGTATATACTTTGTTTTTCATTGTTTAGTTTACTGCATGGTTTACATGTTTAATGGAAAGGGCTCAGGGAAATAACCATTATGGAGAATTACTGAATATTGAGAATAGCCTGCATTGGAACATAACTAATGCGTTGATATTTACAACATAATATTAGTTTTAAAACATGCTATAAGCCGGGCTCGGTGACTCAGCCTGTAATCCCACGCCTTTGGGAAGCTGAGGTGAGTGAATTGCCTGAGCCCGCGGGTTCGAGACCTGCCTGGGCAGCGAGACCTCATCTCTAGAATAAATCAAAAAAATCACCCGGGTGTGGTAGCGCATACCTGTAATTCCGGCTACTCGGAAGGCTGAGGCGGAAGGATCACCGGAGCCCAGCAGGTCGAGGCTGCGGTGGCCGGGAGCGGCCACTGCACTCCAGTCTGGGCGACAGTGAGACTCCAACCCCCCCAAAAAAACCCAAAAACAAAAACATGCTATAATACTCAGTGATCTATCACAGATCACAGTGCCATAAGTTCTCACCTGTAAGTAGACCCTGAACATTTGCCAAAATACTGTAAGAAAGGGATTGGCAGTAGTGAGATACTGCCGGGGCAGGGACATAGCATCAGTAAGAGTACCTGACCTCAAACCAGGCAAAGTGGGGACTAGAAGGAGGCCCAGACTTTACCTGTACGATGTCTACTGGTATACCTAATCCTGACTTGTACCACATCCTTTGAAAAAAAAAATTTAATTTTAAAAATGTGGGTATCTCACATCTTTAAAATAAAATATAAAATATGAAAAGCAAAAAAACCCTCCCAAACATGCTGTATATTAGATTATGTCATATCACTGTCAGGTGATGCATTTGTATACTTTGGTCAAAGAATTTTTTGTCATCCATTAATTATAGAGTTATAAAGTATTTATTTTTTCTCATAAAATTAAACAAATCTATGCTTGTTAAGTTCCAGACATTACAGAATCTCCTAAAAAGTGTTTATCTCCTTTATACTACAATGTCCAACTGAGAATTACCATGGCATATTATTATATTAATTTCTAAATAACATGTATGGCATTTGTATGTGTTAGCAAATATAATTTGAGTTTGTGTTTGAGTTATCTACAGAATATTTTAGTTAGCTACCTTCAGCTTTATTACTATTACTGCTTGGTTTGGAGGAGCCATTTCTTCTTGATTTCCCAGGCTGTGGCATGAAGTGCTACATTATTTTGGTTTGTTGTGATAATTCTTAGGTGAATGTGTGAATGTATTTGAATTTTTGAAAGACTGATTATTGTGAAAACTTCAAGTACATTTTTAATAATGTAAAAAGTCTACATTTTTTAATGTAAAAAAAAGAAGCTCTGCTGTCTAATATGGTGGCTGGCAACAATATGTAGCTATTGACTGCTTGCACTGTGCCTGGTTTAATTTGAAATGTATTGTAGGAGTAAAACGAACACTGGGTTTTGAATAAGTATAAAAAAAGAGTGTAAAACGTCTTAATACTTTTTAGTATTGATTACCTAATGAAAGAATCTTTTGGATATGGTGGGTTAAATAAAATACATTGTCAACATTAATATTACTTGTACCTTTTTAGTTTTATGGCATGGTTACTACAAAATTTAAAATTACTCATGTGACTTGAATTGTGTTTCTATTAAACAACACTGGTGTAGGCAGTCCATGATCTGTAATGGTTTTACTTTTAAAGCTTTTATGAGTCTATGTGTGTATGTTTATATATTTCCCAGTAGAAACTATATTGATGTCTCAAAATAGCTCCTGTTATCCCACTTCACATTTAATGTACAGTAGGAATTTATAGCAACAGCATTATGTCTATGATAAATTATATTCTTACTGTCAGTCTTGGAGTTCTATGAGCACCCCCCTTTTATAGTTTTGACAGTGCTTAGAGCTTCACTGCAGTAGGTTTCTCCTTTGGCAGAGAAAAAGTTAATTAAGGTAGATATGATGGGGTGTAAATCTTTGGGTTAGGAAAAACTTTTGATTGCAGAATTCCTGAGATTCTAGAGTTTTATTGCTTAGATGGGGCATGAGGAAAAGAATAATGTTAATGATTCCTGCTGGAATTCTCTTATCAGGCTTTAGGTATAGGCCCTCAGATTTAATTAGGAGGGAAGAGGAGACGTTCCTCTGGACAAAGAGATTCTACACTAGGAGTCTCAGAGTCCAGTTTGCTGCTAGACCAGTAGATAGCTGTGCAAAGATGAGTGAGTTATTGCAGGCAGAAGAGTGCGGGTACATCAGTCTTTTATACGTAAGGTTTGGTTGGAAATTGAACACTTCGGAGGAAAGAGCCTGTCTTGCCACAAACTTCTGGAGTTTGTTTGAACTTACCAGTGATGGTTTTGTGCTTATGTAATTGACATACTTAACCTGTAATAGTAAGTTTTGGTTCTGATTTACCTTAGTGATTATTTTTTTCTTTGTCTGCAAGACAGTTATGGTTGAATAGGTCTCTGTATCGTAAATACAAGTTTAATTTTTTAGGTATAACTTAAAGGGCATGGGACATTTTTTATTTAAATCTCATGGTGCACTACTTTAAGTAAACACTACACTGTGAAGTAAGTCATCACACATTAAACAGACCGGATGGTGTTGTCTGGTGAGACTCTCCTGCCCCTGCCGTTTAGTAAGTACTGTACGTTTGGTTATAACCAGCGTTCCAAGTGAGGCTCTTTGGCTGCTGCAGAATTCTCACAGTATCTTGTGAATCGTCTGAAAAATAATAGCTTGCATTCTTTTTTATTTTAATGCTCTTTTGTCTTAGTTCTTTCAAAATTATAATCCCCAGATGCATATCAAACTAAATGCGGAATATAAACGCTCTATGGATTACAAATACTCATTTTTTATAAATTACTCTTATATGATTAATGGTGCCTCTTCTTTTCTTCCTTTCTCACCTGGAGCTATTCGAGGTTCATTCATTTATTCACCTAATAAATATGTATTGAATACTTATTGTGTTCTAAGAGCTGCAGAATTGTAAGGGCAACAAAATGAGAGAGAGGAAGGATTACATCAGAGTCTCAGCAGGGAAGGGCTACTGGCAAAGAAACGTATTCTAGAATTGCCTTGTCAGTGACAGACTTGCTCTTAGCCATGCATAGTATTTCAAATAATGCTAAATGAGGGTGTGAGATTTAGATAGATGTCTGACAAAAAGTTGAGACACTAATAGCAGTGCCGCTTTTGGCTGTGGTAATTTGTTCATGGGGTGCCAAATTCCAGGATGGGAGGAAAGAGAGCTATGACATGAGGATAGATGTGTCTGTAGGACTACCCATATTGTAACAAAATGGACTACCCATATTGTAACACCAGCCAGGCTAGTGTGTTCCTGGGTTTTCTTCACTGAGACCTGGAGGCCATATAAATAGCTGCTGTTGCCACAGACCTCTCTGTTTGAGAAGTTATTTTTGAAGCAGGCAGCATTGTGTTCAGCATAACCTGAATGTGGTGCTAGAGTTCAGTGACTGAGGAAACTGCGAGAGGAAACTGGGAGTGCCGCACCGTGAGTAAAGAAGGGCTGTGCTTCTTGCCTAGAGCTGGCTCTGGCCTTCCTCAGGGCCGTCGCACTTTCTCGTGTCACGTGGCTCCTGGTAGGCAGGCTCTCCGGCAGTGCTTTTGAATTGAGTCGGGTCTCCTTTGCTTTCCGGGTTGGAGCACAGTAGCACGGTCACGGCTCACCACAGCCTTGACCTCCTGGGCTCAGGCAGTCCTTCTGCCTCAGTCTCCCCAGTAGCTGGGACTGACTGCAGGCATGTACCACCATGCTTGGTGAAGTTTTTGATTTTTTTTGGAGACAAAGTCTCCCTATGTTGCCTTGGCTGATTTGGCTGGCTTATATGTCTCTTTTGCCAGTCTGTTTTGGGCTAATTTTCAAGCAAACTCCTATATTTTACTTAAAAACAAACCAAAAAAAGGTACAGATAGAGTTAAATATGTTTTTTATGTTGATCATTCCCAACTGCTAATTTGTATTGGAGATCATTTTCTTACCTAATTAACCTCATTTATTTTAAATAAGGGCTGATAATGAACTTCAGTTAAATCCTGTCTTCATTAGCTAGTGGTTTTTATAAGAAATAGTAGGGCTGTTGGATACTATAAAATTTGACCTTATAGTATTCGACTGCTCTACTACTTCTTAGTAAAAAAAAAAGTTTATGCACACACACACACGTTTTAATTATGAATTTATGAAAAGAAGAAACTTACGTTATTAAGTTATTATTTGGTTTGTTGTTTTCATTTTATGAAAAACTAAGGCCTTGTAAGGAAGGACTTGTTCAATCATTTGTTTATTCATTTAGCTGGTATTTGTTGTCTCCTATGTGTTAGGTACTGTGCTAGGGGTAAGAATTAACATTTCCGTTGTCATTATGTATATAAAGTCTAGAGGGGATGACAGACAGGAAGCAGCAATTATAAAATACGGCGAGCATTGTGTGGGCGAAGTACACGTAGTGTTAGGGATAGCCAGACAACAGAGGAGCGTGTCAAAGTCCAAGGGATTAGGGGAAAGACCCCTGGCAGAAGTGATGCTTAAGCTGAAGCCAAAAAGTAGGAACCAGCAGGGCTGAAGGGGTTTGGGAGGATAGTAGTCTAGGATGAGAGAACAAACACTCAAAGTCTGGGAAGTAAAAGAACGTGGTGGTTGATGTGCCGAGGATGGATTACAAGAAGAAACTGGATGCCAGGAGACCACTTGCTGTTGGAGTAGGAGCTGATGGTGACTTGCTCATTAAAAAAAGGGGAAGGAGGAAATGTGATGATGCAGGAGATATTTAGGAGATGAAAACCATACATTTTTTTCTTGTTGAACAGCTTTATTGAGGTATAATTCGCATATGCTACCTTTCCCCCATTTGAACTGTACAATTCAGTGGCTTCTGGTATATTCACAGAGTTGTGCAGCTATTGCCACTATCAATTTGAGAACCTTTTTACTACTCCAAAAAGTAACTCCATTTTCCTTAACCACCATCCCCCAAACTCCCCACTTCCTCAGCTCTGGGCAGCCACTGATCTTGGAGGACATCATTCAACTTTCTCAGGGGCTTGCTCTCTCTTTTCTTTGCTCATGTATTTTATTACAGCGATTATGTTTCATTTGTTCATTAGTTTATTTTGCCAAATAATTTCTTTAAAACACCAAATCTTAATGTAAAATATCTTCTTGTTCTCACTCTTATCATGTGTTTTTCTTTTTTTGAGTTGGAGACTCACTCTGTCACCCAGACTGGAGTGCAGTGGCCGCTCCCGGCCACCGCAGTCTCGACCTGCTGGGCTCTGGCGATCCTTCCGCCTCAGCCGTCCAAGTAGCTGGAACTACAGGCATGCGCTACCACGACCGGCTCATTTTGATTTATTGTAGAGATGAGATCTCGCCAAGTTGCCCAGGCGGGTCTCGAACCCGCAGGCTCGGGCAATCCACTCACCTCAGCCTCCCAAAGGCATAGGATTATAGGCTGAGCCACCAAGCCCGGCTTGTTTTTATTTTTTTTTAAACATAAAATTTCAAACATGCACCAAAGTGTTGAACTCATATGTACACAACACCAAAGTTATACAATTACAGCACATGACAGTTTTATTTCAGCTGTTACTTCTCTGCTCACCCTCTCACCCTTGGTAATATTTGTAAACAAATAGACAGCTCTCTCTTAACCTTTTGATTATAATGATACTAACGTTTATTGAGCATTTATTGTATACAAGGCATCATGATGAGAGGTTTGTGTAATTGTTTCATTTAATTAAATTATATGTTAGGTACAGTTATATAACCATTTTAAAGAGAAGGTAAATGATATTTAGGCCGTTCTCTGACCTGTTCTGTGTCTTTTATTTTAATATCAGTTCATTGGTGAAAAATGTCATGTGTGTGCAATTTGGGAACTTTGGAACTTTTGGGACTCTGATAATGAATACTCCAACAACATGACTATGATATCTCAGTGCATTAGTTGTTCAGTTAGCCTTAACATTAACTGAACTATCATAAATTTTTTTAATATAAGGTATTGTACTTTACATATGATTTACTTAAAAATTCCTTTATTATGGAATCCTTCTGAGGTGAGATACAATTATCTTTTCCTGATAAAAAATAAGACCTAGAGGATGTTAATGTGCCAGAGTTATGCAGCTATTTAAGTGGTAGAACTGAGATTGCCTCAGTCTGTCTAACCTCACTTCCTGTTCTTTAACCTCACTGTGCTGGATGCCTGCACTTGGAAGGGAGACCCCGGGGAAGGAAGCCCTGCAAACTGTAGTGGAGGATAATGTAGGTAACACTAGACCCAGAAACAGGAGACTGGGATTTTATTTTGAACTCTATGATGGGTAATTTAACCTCTGTGAACTGTAGTTCTTCGTTTGTATATGGTAGTAGGTCAAAGGTTATGCAGAGGATACTTTTTTTTGCTTATGAAATCAAGTAAGTTCAAGGCAGTATTCAAAATAGGATTTCTATTCTTTTGTCAATCACATAACCCTTTTCCTTTGCTTGAAGAAATTAAAATTGCTTATTGGAGGCATATTTTTGCATCTTTTTGTCCTCAGTTTTACCTTTGGGGTTTATCATCCATCCATTCATTCATTTTTGCTTTCTGTCAGTTTGCTTCTTGGCCTGGTAGAGTATGAATGTCTGACCTTGACCAAGCTGAGCTTAATTTGGTTGATTTTAGTGTCATATGATGAACCCATGGACCACCGACTTGTCATATAGCCATGGATTTAGGGAGGAAATGAATGATTCCACATCTCCCCAACCGCACAAGTGGATAGAGAACCAAATGATAATTTATTGTCTGTTCTGTCATAAAATAATAGTTTAGTTTCTAAGAAATTTTGCATTTTCAGAAATCTCAAATCATAATGTGGTATTAATTTATAGTTTAATTTGTAAACATTTTTTGTTAGAGAAGTAATTCTGACAGCTCTTTGCAGGTAAACTGTCTGATGAGACTTAATCTTAAATTGAAACTAGTCTGTTGAAACGCAATTGTATACCTAACCTTTAACTGTACCCACAACTTCACAATAAAAAAAAAAAAAAAAAAGAAACTAGTGTGGAATGTCCAGAAAATGGCAGAGTTGAATGAAATTTTAAAAGGCAGGCAGGAAAAAGTATTTAAAATTTTTGTGTAAATAGAAAAAGCTGTTTTTTTTCTGACCAGCTTTTTTTTCCCTCCTGACTGGATTTTAAAATGTTTTGCCCGGACTCCTTAAGCTATACCTCAGATTGTCCTTTAAATTGCCAATTATCTAATCTGGTAGAAGATCAGAAATGCCTATGATTTATTTTGTTTTTTGCTTTTTTTTTTTTTTTTGCCAGCTTTTCATCTTGCTTTATATAAGCAAGTTTCTTTTTTTTTTTTTTTGAGTTGGAGTCTCACTCTGTCACCCAGACTGGAGTGCAATGGCCGCTCCCGGCCACCGCAGCCTCAACCTGCTGGGCTCCGGCGATCCTTCCACCTCAGCCTTCCGAGTAGCTGGAATTACAGGCGCGCACTACCACGCCCGGCTGATTTTTTGTTTTATTGTAGAGATGAGGTCTCGCTGCCCAGGCGGGTCTCGAACCCGCGGGCTCAGGCAATTCACTCACCTCAGCCTCCCAAAGGCGCGGGATTACAGGCTGAGCCACCGAACCCGGCTATAAGCAGGTTTCTTAGTTTGTTATGAATGGTTACTGAGAACAATGTACAAAAAGGGCTTGTGAACTAATTTGTGAAAGGTAGATTCTTATAATTATTTTAAATAAGCGATTTTCCTGTCTCAAGATTTGGAAGGCTTCACAAGATATAAATGAGAAAACACAAAATAGTGAAGAAAACAGGATGATTGGTAATTATGATTAGATAATAAAACAAGAACTAGGATTTGCACAGAGTTGCCTACTATTGCTTCCTATGTGGTTGCTGAGAGAGTAGGTCATGCATTTGCCTGTGGGGAAACAAACAAAAGTCCTCATTAGCATTATTTTAGAGAATAAAACAGAGCAGTTTGGGAAAGCGTGCTTTTCCTGTTATTGACGACTGAGGCACAGGCCTCCTCATGTTCTTGACAGTGTGATTCTTTCTTGTAATTACTCTCAGACTTAATGCAGATGTCATAATACCAAAACGGGACTCAATATTTTAGGTGTATCTCTTGTATACATTTAGCTGGATTAAAAAAAAAAAGGGCAGTGCTTGTCTTTCGAGTGGACTTTCACTTACTGTGATGATTGTGGTATTTTGATGCATTTTTGTCATCACATGGTATGCTTTCTATCTGTCATGCTTGCTTCTGATTGACTTTTTTCTTCATGCCATTTTCTTGTCTGTTAGAGATTATGCACTGTACCTATTCTTTATAGCTTTATTGAGATACAATTCACATAACATATAATTTACCCATTTGAAGTATACAGTTTAACTTTTTTTTTTTTTTTGAGTTGGAGTCTCACTCTGTCGCCCTGACTGGAGTGCAGTGGCCGATCCTGGCCACCGCAGGTCGGCCACCGCAGCTTTGACCTGCTGGGCTCCGGCGATCTTTCCGCCTCAGCCTTCCAAGTAGCCGTAATTACGGGCATGCGCTACCATGCCCGGCTGATTTTTTGATTTACTGTAGAGATGAGGTTTCGCTGCCCAGGCGGGTCTCGAACCCGCTGGCTCAGTCAATCTACTCACCTCAGCCTCCCAAGGCGCGGGTGCGGCACAGGTCTCCTCATGTGAGCCACCGAGCCTGGCTTATTCTCTGGTTTTTAAGAGGACTGCCCTCTGCTAATTTCAGGTTTCAGTGTTGTTACTTCGTTGTGGGCTAGATGCCATCATAATAACTTGCATTTGGGATCTGTGGCTACGTTTAGGTAGCTTAGCAAAGCACATTAAGAATGGCATTACATCTACCTCTAATTAACTGTGAGCAAATCAACAGTTTTAAAAACTAGCATTTTCTGTACTCATCTCTGTTTAAGACATAGTGGTTCTGTTTTTCAAACACTTACATTGTGAAATATTTAATTCCTTGTTACTTGTTCATTTATTCATGTGTTGTGTGTACATGTGTATGTATGTGCATATGTGTGTGAATAGACCAAGCTTTGATTCTTAGTTTTGACAGTAATGAATTCTGAGTGTCACAATAACAGACTTTACACTAGAACTCAGATACTGCTTATGGTTGAATTTGGGCTATTTAAGCTTGAAGGTTTCAGAATCTGAATTAGATCCAGATGGAATGATGTTATAGTGAATGGAACAGCACAATCACTTATTTAAAAGTGGTATTTCCTCTTTTAAATAAGGATTTCTCACTACTCTTACTGAATCAGAATCTCTTAGAGAGGGCACCAGAACCTGGGAAACATTTTTGTATGCTAAGGTTTGAGAATTTTTAATCAGGAATGTTGAAGAGTAAAAGATTACCCTGTGCCTGGTGCAATATTCCATAAGCAGCATATATCAATTGTTTTCAGATTTATAAGAATAAGCACTAGTCTGGTGTGGAATTGGTTTTTATCACTCGTTGTTGATTTTCTATGCATTTGAAAAGTACTGCATGAGTAAAGGCTGGCAGGAAGGTGGTACGTCATCAGAAATAAGTAGCGGCTAAGACTGGTGATGTGGTCTCAGAGTTTTTGGCTGCAACCTGGAAAGTGAGACAGTCACCTGTGTAATGTACTTCAGTAAAAGTGTTCTTTATTTGAAGTATTTCAAGCTCTTTGAGGTCACAAAACAACAAAATACTTTTGCAGAAGTTTGACAAGATGGCAAAATTATGTTACTTGAAAGTAAAATAAGACATTGTGTAAAGTAAAACGTGAAAGCATTTTCCCCTTTTGCCCTCCTACTGTGTGTAGAGGTTACACACAGTAGAGTTGTTTATTAAGCTGTAAGTTTTGAGTGTATTCTTCCTGACAGTTCTCAGCTCATGAATGTATATGTATTTGCATACAAATATGCACGGGTGTATGTATATTCACATACACATATTCATATTTTAAACATTGATATATACAAATTGTCCCTCTTATTCCAAAGACTACACCAGTTTACATTCCCATCGTTGTATCTTAGCAGCCTTTAATAATTATATGAATATGAGAGAGAATGCACTTGTGTTATTAGTGAATTTGACCATTTGTGGTTGGTTTTTTTTTTTTTTTTTAAACATATATTCTTTTGGGTTTTTTAAATTGTTGTTGTTTTTTGAGTTAGAATCTCACTGTGTTACCCAGGCTGGAGTACAGTGGCACGATCATGGCTCACTGCAGCCTCCAACTCCTGGCCTCAAGCAATCCCCTTGCCTCATCCTCCTGTGTAGCTGGTATATCAGGCACACACCACTGTGCCTAATTGTTTTTATTTTTTGTGGAGATGAGGTCTCACTATTTTGTCCAGCCTGATCCTCCCACCTAAGCATCCCAAAGTGCTGGGATTACAGAATGAGCCACTGTGCCTGGCAAGTTGCATTTCTTGATTGGTGATTTGCTTATTGATTTTTTTTTTAACCTATTTACAATTTTCTTTTACTGATTTGGTGGAGCTCTTTGTATCTATGGATACTTAACTCTTTGTCTATTATATTGAAAATAATGTCTACTTTTAGCTTTTTAAATGGCATAATAACTAACATTTTGCTTGTGCTAGGAATTCTGAGTACTTTATATGTATTGTTTTATTTCTCACTGTTTTTATCTTTACTCTATGCATGGGGTAAATTGAAGATACCTCAAATAACTTGTTTGAGGAGGTTAAATAACTTGTTTGAACATATGCAAGAGGGGACCCTGAAAAAACCCCAGAATTTATTTATAAAATATTGTGTATTTATTCTTACATGTTTAAACTTCAGTCACCTTCACAGTACTCACCTACACAGTTTGAGGCAATACACCCATCAAGACGCTTTTTCTATGGGTCAGAATAGTTTTTAAACTCATCCATTTTTTATACCTTCTAGTGCTTCTGCCATTTTTTGTTTCATCTCTTCCACATCAGCAAAAGTTTCCCTCTGAGAACTTTTTCATCAGGGAAGCAAAAGTTGCTTGGGCTGGATCGGGCGAGTAGGAAGGACGTGACAAGGGGTCATGCTGTTTTTGGTCAGGAACTGAACACTCAGCATTGTGTGGACAGCTGTGCTTGTAAATCACCCATCATGAAGGGCAAATGCAATGAAAGACTCTCTGGGAAAAAAAAGTCACTGCAGCTGCGTGCAGCCGCTCACAACAATGGTAGCTGGTACACTGACACCAGTGGGTTCCTGGAAACTTACCTAGTGAGGGAAGCCTGTATTACGAGGAGCCTGCCCTCCAAAAAATAATTCTGGTTTTTTTGGGTCTCCCCCTCATGTAGCTACTACGTGGTAGAGCCAGAATTTGACACTACAAAATCTGATTTAAAAACTGTTATACTTAATCTTTACTCTTTATCTTTACCTCTATCTTTTAAATGCAAGAAGTAGAAAATTTCATACTGCTACAAAACTTTATGGTTTTAAAAAAATTTAGGCCAGGTGCGGTGGCTCAAACCTGTAATCCCAGCTCTTCTCGGCTCTTTGGTAGTCCGGGGTAAGAGGATTGCCTGAGCTCGGGGGTTTGAGGACCAGCCCGAGCAACTTGGTGAGAACTCGCCCTACAATCAATCAATCAATCAATCAATAAATACATACATACATACATACATACATACATACATACATACATAAACACATACATAAATACATACATAAATACATACATAAATACATACATACATAAATACATACATAAATACATACATAAATACATACATAAATACATACATAAATACATACATAAATAAACAAACAAACAAACAAACAAACAAACAAACCAGGAATGGCAGTGTGTGCCTGTAGTTCCAGTTTGGAAGGCTGAGGTGGAAGGATTGCCTGAGCCCAGCAAGTTGAGGCTGCGGGCATGCCACTGGTGCCATGAGTGTGCCACTGGTGCCACTGCACTCCAGCCTGGGCGACAGAGTGAGATTCCAACTCAAAAAACAAACAAACAAACAAATAAACAAATTTAAAGGTTTTTTTTTTAGAGGCCATGAGATTTTAGCACAGATACTCTAGGAATATTAATACAAATATATTTGTAAAATATGTACAGTACTATAATATACTAATACAAATGTTCCATAAGCTTTTGGGGACATTTGTCCTATTTCTGTTTAGAATTGACTCTCAGTAACACAGTCCCCTCTGTTTTCTTGTTCTACTGATTGCCATAATAGTCTTTTAATCAGTCTGGTTGTCAATTGCTTTGCTTTAATCCATTTGCAACTCTGCTATGGGAATGATCATCCTCAAGTACAGCTGTGATCCTACCACTCACATCCTTGTTTGGAAACTCAGTGATGTCACATTTCATGCTGAATGAAGGCCAGGCTTTTTCCTTAGCAAATATTTGACATTTTGTACAGTCTGCTTCACCCTTACCTTTCAAGAATTATCTTGAGCAACTTTTCTTGGCATTTAACTCCATACTATAGATTATGGAATAGTTTGCTTTTCTTATAGAGCCACATTCTCCTGACTTCATATTTGGATCATTAGTGTTCTTAACCAGCAAAAGTAGTTGACTGGCTGATTGAGCAGATGAGGAATTTATTTAAGGATTTTTGGTACTTCACAGAGTTTTTAGGAGGGCTGGAGAGCCAGGCGAAGACCAAGTTTCTAGATATACGTGCCTCAAATCACACCTGAGAACTGTCACTCTGCTGCCCGCTAAGCTGCCTAACTTCTGCCACTTCTGGGCTGGGAATCTGATTCTGCAGCCACTGTGGGGCCTTCTCTGCCACTGTCATGGTGGAAAGGTGTTGCCTCTGTCGTTGCCTAATCCAGCCAAAAGATGGTTGCTCCACCTAACAGTCCGTTTTCTCATGTGACTCACTTCCAGACTGATGCTTGTGCCGTGTTTCTGAATGACCATGTCATAGTTGCAGAGTATGTTTAGAATTTTATGCCTGAGATTTATTTTGGGAGGCTAGACTCAATAATGTGAGATTTTTCTTGAATATGGAAAGATTCTTCAGAAGTTAATAGGCAGCTTTCAATATGATGTATTTTTCCCTTTTCATCTCTAGTTGAACAAATTCAGTGCAGAGGCAAACTGGAATTTTTTTTTTTAATTAGTCTACTTAGCTCATTCTCATCTGAATTTATTTTTATTATAGAGATGTGGGGTACAAGTTTGGGTACAAGTCTGCATACGTAGATTGCAGGTAAAGTTTGGGCTTCTAACTGGCCTTCACTCCCCCTGGTGGTGGACCAGTTACCCTTTGTGGTTTTTTTTTTTTTTTTTTTGAGTCGGAGTCTCACTCTGTCGCCCAGACCGGAGTGCAGCGGCCGCTACCGGCCACCGCAGCCTCGACCTGCCGGGCTCCGGCGATCCTTCCGCCTCCGCCTTCCAAGTAGCTGGAACTACAGGCGCGCGCTACCACGCCCCGCTCATTTTTTTGTTTCGTGTAGAGATGAGGTCTCGAACCCGCGGGCTCAGGCAATCCACTCACCTCGGCCTCCCGAGCGCGGGATGACAGGCTGAGCCACTGAGCCTGGCCCCCTCCGTGTTTTCCTGGGCCCCCACCTTTTTCCCTTTCTCCCCTAGGAGTGCCCAGCAACTGCCCATCCACCCCTTGTGCTGATGTGACTATTCTTCAGGTCCCACTTGTAAGCAAGAACATGCAGTATTCAGTTCTTTGTTTCTATTATATATCATTTAATGTGCTGGTCCCCAACTCCATCCAATTCGCTGCGTAGTTCATGATTTTTTCTTCTTTATGGCTGCATAATACTCCGTTGGGCATATGCACCACATTTTCTTTATCCAGTCCAGTCAGTAGGGTTGGTTCCAAGTTTTTGCTTTTGTGAATAGAGTGACAGTAAACATGCGTGTGCAGATTTCTTTTTTGTAGAACAGTTTATGTTTCTCTGGGTATGCTCCTAGGACAGGGATTGCTGGATCTAACGGAAGGTCAATTTTTCGTTCTTTTAGGATTCACCACACTGCTTTCCATAGAGGTTGAACTAGCTTGCATTCCCACCAACAGCATAGAAGCATTCCCTTTTCCCTGCACCGGTACCAGCATCTGTTGTTTTTTGACTTATTAATGATAGCCATCCTTACCAAAGTTATGTGATATCTCATTGTGGTTTCGATTTGCATTTCTCTGGTGATTAGTGAGGCTGAGCATTTTTTCATGTGTCTTTTGGCTGCTCATATGTCTTTTGAGAAGTGTCTGTCCATGTCCTTTGCCCGTTTTTTAATGGGGTTGTTTGGTTTTTCCTTTCACTTGGAGTTTCTTGTAGATCCTAAATATTAGGCCTTTGTCAGATGCGTAATTTGCAATTATTTTTTTTCCCATTCCATGGGTTGTCTCTTTACTCACTTGCTGGTTTGTTTTTTTGATTTTTTTTTGCTGTGTAAAAACTTTTCAGTTTGATGATGTCCCACTTGTCTATGATTGCCTTTATGGCATTCACTTTTGGGGACTTGGTCAAGAATTTGCTGCCTACTCTGATATGAATAAGGGTGTTTCCTACTTTTTCTTCTAGGATTCTTATAGGTTAATGTTTTACATTTAGGTCTTTGATCCATTTAGAGTAGATTTTTGTATATAGTGATAGAGAAGGGTCCAGTTTCATTCTTCTGCATGTGGTCAGCCAGTTTTCCTAGCATCATTTGCTAAATATGGTCTTCTTTCCCGAGTGATTGTTATGGTGGCTTTATCAAACATGAGTTGGTTGGAAGACCATGCTTTTGCCCTGGAGTATCTGTCCTGTTTCATTGGTCAATGTGCCTATTCTTGAACTATACCAGGCTGTTTTGGTTACTGTAGCCTTGTAATAAAGTTTGGAAATGTGATGCCTCCTGCTTTGTTCCTTTTGCTGAGGATTGTTAGGGCTGTTTGTGCTCTTTTTTGTTTCCATATGAATTTCTGTATTGTTTTTTTCCAAGTTTGAGAAAAATGATGTTGGTAATTTGATGGGTATTGCATTGAATCTGTAGAATGCCTTGGGTAGATGGACATCTTGACAATATTGATTCATCCGATCCATGAGCATGGAATGTTTTTTCCATTTGTTTGTGTCATCCTTGATATCTTTGAGCAGTTTTATAGTTCTCATAGAGGTCTTTAACTTGGTTAGGCGGATGCCAAGGTATTTCACTTGGTTAGGTGGATGCCAAGGTATTTCATTTTGTGTGTGTGTGTGTGTGTGTGTGTGTGTGTGTGTCTATTGTGAATGAATTGTGCTTTTTATTTGGTTGTTTGCCTGCTTGTTGCTGGCGTATAGAAATGCAACTGTTTTTTGCACATTGATTTTGTACCCTGGGACTTTACCAAGGTTGATTATCAGTATGAGGAGACTTTTGACAAACTCCCTAGGGTTTTCAAGATAGAGAATCATATCTTCTGCAAAGAGGGATAGTTTAACTTCCTCTTTTCCTATTTGGATACCCCTGATTTCCTTGTCTGATTGGTCTGGCTAGGACTTCCAACACTATGTTGAACAGGAGGGATGAGAGTGGGCTTCCTTGTCTTGTTCCTGTTCTTAGGGGGAATGCTTCCAATTTCTGCCCTTGAGCAAAATGTTACCTGTGGGTTGTCATAAATGGCTCTTACTGTTTTGAGAAAGGAGCCTTCTATACCTAGATTCTCAAAGGCTTTTATCAAGAAGGAATGCTGAGTTTTGCCAAATGCTTTTCCTGCATCTAATGATATAATCACGTGGTTCTTGGTTTTACATCTGTTAATGTGCTGAATTATGTTTTTGGTCTTGCAACTATTGAACCAACCCTGCATCCCAATAATGAAGCCTTCCTGGTCATAATGGATGATCCTTGAGATGTGTTGTTGGATCCTGTTTGCTTAAATCTTGTTGAGAATTTTTGTATCTGTGTTCATCATGGAAATTGGCATATAATTTTCTTTCCTTGTTGGGTCTTTGCAAGGTTTGGGTATCAGTTTGATGTTAGCTTCATAAAATGAGTTGAGAGAATTCTATCATTCTTGATTGTCTGGAATACAACTGGTATCATCTCCTCTTGTATGTCTTGTAGAATTCACCTGGGCAGCCATCTGACCTAGGGCTTTTTTGGTGGGGAGATTTCTTATGACTGAGTCAATTTCCTGGTTTGTTATTGGTCTGTTTAGAGTTTGTTTCTTCTTGTTTCAACCTTGGGAGATTGTGTGATGTCAGAAAGTCCTCCTTTTTTTAAAAAAGGTTTTCAGTAGTATTTATATTAGTAATAGGTATGCATAGTAATCTCCGATAATCTTTTGAATGTCTTCAGGGTCATTTGTGACTTCGCCTTTTGTATTTCTAATTGTGTTGATCTGGACCATTTCTCTCTTTTTCCGTCAGTCTGGCTAGGTGTTCATCAGTGTTATTTGTCCTTTTAAAGAACCAGCTTTTTGTCTTGTTGATACTTTCTATGATATTCTTGTCTTCTGTATCCTGCAATTGTGATTTTATTTGGTGATCTGAATTCTTCTGCTGAAGTTAGGACTTAAGTGATCTTCCCTTTCCAGCTCTCTTAGATGTGACATAGGGGTGTTTACTTGTTATCTTTGTTTTTTTGATGTGTGCATGCAATGCTATGAATTTTTTCTCTTAATACTGCTTTCATGGTATCCCAGGGATTCTGGTAAGATGTGTCTTTGTTTTTGTTTGTTTCAAGGAATCTTTGATTATTTCTGTCTTGATTTTTGTGTTGATCCAGAAGTTATTCAGCAGCATGCTATTTAGTGTCCGTGTCTTTGTGTGTGTTTGAAGGGATCTTGTTGGTGGCAATATTTATTTTTATTCCACTGTGATCTGAGAAGGTGCATGGTATTAACTTGATCTTTTGAAATTTGTTCATGCTTGATTTATGTCCGAGAATGTGATCAATCTTGGAGTATGTTTCATGTGCTGATGAATATAGAATGTATCCTCTTTTGATGTTGGTTGTTCTGTAGATGTTTATTAAATCCATTTGCTTGCTCGTCAAATTAAGGCCCCAAATCTCTTTGGTGATTTTTTTTCCCCTCAGTGATCTATTTAAAGCTGTTACTGGGGCATTTAGGTCTCTGACTGTGGTTGTGTGAATGTCAGTTTCTTCTCTTAGTTTATTTAGTAGTTGTTTCATAAAACCTGGTGCTCCTGTGTTGGATGCTTATATGTAAGATGAATATCTCTTGCTGATGAATTGAGCCTTTATCATTATGTAGTTTCCTTCCATGCCCTTTTTAACTTTGAATTGTTTGAAGTTTGCTTTGTCTGATATCAGAACAGCTACACTATACTCTTCTGTTTTGTATTTGCCTGAAAAAGTGTCTCCCAGCCCCCAAATCTGAACTGTGAGTGTCCTTTGCAGTAAGATGAGTTTCCTGGAGGTAGCAGACTGTTGGATCATGCTTCTGTATCCCGTTTGCCACTCTGTGTCTCTATAGTGGTGCATTTAGTCCATTCATATTCAAATTTATTACTGAAATGGGAGTTTATTTCTGCCATAGGGCTCTTAGGGGGTTGCTTTGTTTCCTTTTTCCTTTTGAATTTATTTATGAATGTGTTTTCATTTTTTGTGGATGGCCTGTATGCTCTATGAACTCTGAGTTTGCCTGTGATAGTCATGTCTGTTCCCTTATTTTATTTTTTTCCTTTTTTAAATCTGTGTTCAACACCTTTCTCTGAAGGACTGGTCTGGAGGTGGCATATTCTCTTAGGGATTGGATGTCTGGGAAGATTTTAATTTTTCATCAGTGATGAAGTTTAGCTTGGCAGGGTAGGAAATTCTTGGTTGGAGTTGCTTATCTTCAATTTAAGAACATTAAAAATTAGACTCCAGCCACTTCTGACTTGTAGTGTTTCTGCAGTTAAGTCTAGAGCAATTCTTATGGGTCTTCTTCAGTAGGTAGCCTGACCTTTCTTTCTTGCTGTCTTCAGGATTTTTTCTTTCATGCTTATTTTGTGGAGGCAGGTTTCTACGTGCCTTTGGGATGCTCTTCTCATTTAATACCTTGTAGGGGTTCTCTGAATCTCTTTTGCTTAGATGGTCATTTCTCAAGTGAGATAAAGGAAATTTTCTTGAATGACCTCATGGAATGTTTGCTCCATGGTGTTTTCTGTTTCCCTTTCTGCTTCAGGAATACTAATCAACTGTAGATTTGGCTTCCTGACATAGTCCCACATCTCTCAGAAACTTTGCTCCTTCTTTTTTGAGATTTTTTCCCTATGTTTATGACTGAGTAGGTTAATTCCATATTTTGATCTTAAAGCTCTGAGGCTCTTTCCTTACCTGGTTGACCCTGCTCCCTTTGCTTCTTAATTTCCAGGATGAAGTTTTTAATTTCCATTATTTCAGAATGGGCTTTTTCAAATTGACCAACTACACTTTTGCTTCCTGTATGACTTCAGTGAGTTTCACTTCTAGTTTCTCTTGGTTTCTTTTCATTTTTGCCACCCAATCTCTGATTTCTGTGGCCTTTGTCTGTGGCAGGTCATTCTGGGGGGTTTCTGCTGTTTTTGCTTTGATAGCTGCTTTTTTAGACTGTCTCTTTGGAACTCTCAGGGTTTCTTATATTTTTTATCAGTTTTTCCTAATTTCTGACAGTCCTCTCTTCCTCTCTATAATTTCACTTTGATATTGTTGCTCTGAAGTTACTCAGTTACCCTCTGTTCTAGGGCCCTTTCCGTGGTTCAACCCAGGTCACTCAGTGAAAGAGGGCTCCTTGCTGCCCCCTGTGCCAGGTTTCTGTCACTGCAGATTTCTCTCCTGCTGCTAAGCTGGTCAGACCAGCTTTCAGCCTGTGCTGCTAGCACTCTGCAGAGAGCAAGCAGGGCATGGGCTACCCATCGGCTATCTTCGGTTGGTTTGCAGCCCAGGAACCTTCCGCTGGGTAGCCTTCAGTTGTCTTTTGTGTCACGTCCTCCCTTTTCAATTCCACATTCTGCTCTTGAAAAAGAGCACGCTCCCTGCCGTGAAAGAGGTGGAAGGGATTTGTCCTGTAGGTGCACAGGGCTGAGGGGTGATACTTTCTGATCTCTCTGTGCAGATTGTTGTTTGATGTTGGTGGCTGGGGCCTGCCAGGTTTGCTCTGTAGGCAGGCTTTCCCTGCCTGGAAACTGGCTGCCATGGTGGCTTGTATGTGGGTTTTGTTCCTTGTTTTGGGCTCCTGCTGGCTGCTGTGCTCTGACTGGGACTCCTCCCGCATGGGACCAACATGGCTAGGAGGGGGTCAACTGAGTCAGAGCATCTTGGAATCACTCACGCCTCTCATTCACCGGGCAGAGCTTCAGTTCCTGTGTGAGCCTGGTGCACAGGATTCTCCTCCTCTGCTGTTGCTTCCTGGTCTCTGTGTGTTTAAAAAGACCTTTGCTGGATGCAGGGTATTTTGCTCATCCAAAAGTGTCTAGGATGTCTCTGTCTGTTGGCAGCTCGGTCCCTACTCTTGTCTTACTCTTGCCCAGTGAGAGATGCGCTGGTCTGCTTCTCCAGGGTGACCCCTTGGATCCCTCTTCATCATCTGAATTTTTGGCTTTCTCAACATGTCTTTTTCAGTTATTCAGTTTTTAAAAACCCAAGTGCGCAAGTAATATTTAAATATATTCTGGTAGAAGAGTTAAGCAATATGGGAAAATATAGACTAAATTGTGAGGGCTACTTTTCACTACTCATCTCCAATCCCCCCACCAATTCAAATTGTTATCCCCTTTCTAGATATCCCCTGATTACAAAATTATAGTATTTGATTTAATTTGGTATATATGATGATAATTTAACACTTGATGATAAGTTTGTTGAGTGTAAGACCCTTATTTATCTTTTCGTTTTTCATGTAGCCTACTAAAACTATTCATGTCTGCAGAATAGTGTGATATGAGGCCCTGACTTAAGGTAATAGATAGGCAATCATTTTGGAAGTAAAATTTTACAACTTGAGGATTTAATGAATGTAAAGGATAAGAATCAAAGTAGACTTCACGGTTCTGGGTTGAGGTATAGCATTAGTAATCCCTTTAAGTGAGCCTGGAAGCTTAGGAACTAAACTGGTTTTTTTTTTTTTTGCAAAATATATTGCTAGAATGCTTTCTGATTGTTTTTCATTATTGAAGGCCTCCTTTATTCATATTTCTAATTTGAATTTGAGTTTGGTGAGGTGCTGAAATGTTCAGATTTGGCATAAATTTTCAAAGTTTAGAAAAGATACTGAAAAGTACCATTTCCTGATATAGTTGTGTCTTAGATTTCAGTCCTGGATTAGGAATATGATCTCTCAGTGGGAGATGGATTTTTTTTTTCCTTTTAAAGGCATAATACTTGGATAAATATACACCTGCTTTGCAGTTATTGTTCATCTGTAAGTACTGTAGATGGTAAAAGGGCATAACTTCATTATGTATCCATATTTGGAAGCTCATGTCCGAAAGTATGCTTAACTTGTTTCAGAATAAACTTAACAGGATTATCATCATAATATTAATAATCTCCTCATTCTGAGGAGGTACCTCTGAAAAGTTTGTGCGGTGAAACATATTCAGATTTCTCTTTTGGCATTTTACATTTTTCTCGTTCTCGTTTGTCTGCTAATTGTGTCTAATTTGGCAATCTTTCTCTTTCCAGATCATTCAACTTCGAGTGGCACATTATCTTTTAAGCCTAGTCAGTCATTGGTTGCTCTCCCTACTGCCCATGTGATGCCATCTAATTCCAGCACTTCAGCTTCTAAGCCTAGGGAATCATTGACACCAGGTGGCTCAAAATGGAGTCCAAGCCTCATGCAGACATGGGGAAGCCACTGTAAAGGGGAGCAGGACTCTTCACTAGACATGAAGGACTTCCGGCCCCTTCGGAAATGGTCATCTTTGTCCAAACTCGCCATTCCTGATCATGGCAGCCAGGGTGGCGCTGCATACACTGCGGAGCCAAGGAATGGCTTAGAAAAGAGAGGGAGGGGCAAGACTCTAGCATCACAGCTAAGGACCCTGGGGCCCAGCTGTTTACATGATAGCATGGAGATGCTCAAGTTAGAAGACAAGGACTTCAGTAACAGACGGTCATCAGCTCTGGTGGACTGCAAGTATAAGTTTGAGAGCTGCAGCAAAGAGGACTTTAGAGCCTGTTCCTCCACTCTTAGGAGACAGACCTTAGACATGACATACAGTGCCTTACCTGAAAGCAAGTCCATCATGACGAGCTCAGAGGCTTTGGAGCCTCCAAAATGTTTAATGCTTGGTCAACAGGCAGTAGGTGGGGTTCCCATTCAGCCTTCAGTGCGGACCCAGATGTGGCTCACGGAGCAGCTGCGGACAAACCCTTTGGAAGGCAGAACTGCAGAGGACTCCTACAGTTTAGCTCCTTGGCAACAGCAGCAGATTGAAGAGTTTCAACAAGGCAGTGAAACACCAAGGCCGGTAAGGCTCAAAATCTAGTGTTTGCTTCCCTCCGGTGGATGTTATGAGTACAGTAGCACACTTGTAGTAAGCACATGACATGTCCATGGTCACAGATTGTTTTGCTTTTCTTTCCCCTGAAAGTTAATAAGCAGAGATGTTATACACCTGGAAAGTGTGTTGATAAACAAAACTTACAAAAATTGAGACGAATTAACATGAAAAACTTAAAACCTTGTGCTTTCTTTCCTTTTCATTTGCTAAATGGGCATAAAAATAAAAGAAAGCAAAACATATTAAATCTAAAGAAGCTTGGAAACAAAAAATCTGACATAGTGTAATAGAAAGAGCATTTACTTGGTGGTATAAGGTCTTGGATTTGTCTCTGGTTCCATCAGATTTAGAATTTCAGTGATTCTTAACTTTTCGCTTACTTTCTCTGGGCCTCAGTTTCTTCATCTATAAAATGAGAAGGTAGAATGACAGTCATTTGTGAAGTTTAGGTAATGGTCGATAGTTTATTTAGGCTTATAAATTAGATGTGTTTATTTTAAAAGAGTTAAATTGAGTGTCGACTCATTTTGCTAGTCAGCACTTGATGTCATATATAAAGAAAAATTGTATATACCTGCTAGTGGGTCTGGGGGATAGCGTGTAAGTGTATAAATTTCTTAATGTTAAATGTTTCTATTCCTAGATAATTTTCTACAGCTCATTTTAACCAGGAAACCAATTTTCTGATATAAATCCTGTTGCTCATATTTTATCAGAATTTTCAGAAGCAAATGAACTTTATCAAACATTGCAAAATTTCCCTAGGGTAAGCCTTTAAGATTCTGTTCATTACTACCACTAGTAAGAAAATAAAGAATAAAGGAAGATAGTCTATGAAATGGTAGGGAGAGCACCTATTCAGGAGCCTCACAAGTCTGAGTACAGACAGTCTCAACACATACACACCACCAAGCATGCTAGGTTTATGTGGGAACCCCGGCATATCCCATGTTCCTTCTTTCTCCTTGTAATCTTGGTTATGTGTGTTTAAGCCACATAGCCAAAACAGAAGAATCATTATGATTGAATTGCAAATTTATTTGTGTTTTGTCAATTCAAATGATTGAACTGTAGGAAACCTTCAGATGCTTGTGATTGTCGAATAGAGACCAGTTTTTTCTCAGAAATAAGTACTAATTCACTCCTTTTATTTTGTTTGGATGAACCTCTGCCATAAACAAGGTTTTCCTAAGCCTTGAAGTAATACAGAAAGGGCAGACGGGTTGGTGGTGCATAGTGGAGAAAAATTTATTTTAAAATCTTCTTAGAGTCTGTCATACTTGGTGATCTATCACAGAAACCAAGAACTGAATACAACGTGTTCTCACTCATAAGTGGGTCCTGAACATTTATGCAATACCGCAAGAAAGAGATCGGCAGCAACCGGACCCTGCCAGGAGAAGGCAGAAGGGGAGGGGCACATAACGGCACGAAGGGCACCTGGTCCTTAGCCAGGGGAGTAAGGACCAGTGGGAGGCCCAGCTTTCACCTGCACGTGGACCACTCATGTTCCTCATCCCAATGTGAACCCTGCATCTTTAAAATAAAGAGGGAAAAAGAACAGAAAGATAAGGACTTAGATTTAGGAGGTAGAAGTAGGAATCGAAACAGACATACGTTTGGGGGAAAAAAAAATCTTTGTAGCTCATGGCTACTAATGAACACGATTTGTACGTACCCTGGAAAGTTCTCCTTCTTGATTAACCTTATTTGGGGTGGTCTCTCTAGAGTGCTTTTAAATTTTGCAGTAGAAAGATGAAGCCAGGTAAAGACAATTAGACACTTAAGTTGCAATTATTACATGAATGCTTCATTTCTAATTTCCTTTTTGGACTTCTACAGAAAAAAATTATTAAATACCTTCTCCTTGGAGCCTTCAAGTAGTTCTTTCTTTAGTTTGAAAGCTCTTATTATAGTTGTTTCTTGAAAGTGTCTTTGAAATACCGACTTCCTTTTAGTCTAATTTTTACACAAAGAACCTTAATAAGGACCAACTCATCTGATAAAGTGTGATTTTCAAGCACAGCTGCTAAACTTTCACCATGAAAAAAAAAAACCCAGTATTTTCTCACTAAGAAAATTTGGCAGAAAGTCCTGATCTAATAACACCAGAAATTTATATAGAACTTTGTAGCTCCTAGGATGTTTTATTTCATTTGGTCCTCCCGCCTCCACAAGTTAATTTGTAACATGAAAGTTTTGCTCTTCCTATAACTCAGTCCAGAATAATAATGAAACCAACCACACAGTCTTTTTTGATTCTGTCAAAGTTTTAAAACAAAGTTTATTCGAGAAACAAGGGAGAAAAGAAACGGAGACCTGCCAGAGTTGGCATGGATGAAAGAAACCGCCGAGCCTCATGGTCTGGAGTGTGTGATGTTCCGTGATGTCCGTGGTTTCCTGTCGAGACGTCAAGAGTGCAGTGCTCTGAAGAATTGTTCTTTGGGAACGAAGAGAAGCCATTTGTGCCCGCGGTTGGATTAGGACTTAGGGCTCTATGTGCAGCGTCCACCACTAGGCTTTGACTCCTTCCTCTGTTTTCCATCGTGCCTCCACTCTGCCCCTAACCTCCTAGCCATTTACCTGTATTAGGACTCTGATGGAAGAGAAAAAGTCCTTTTGTCTCTTGGGATGAATGCTCCACTTTTCGTGTTCTCCTTGCATTCCTTTTTTGTGGGAGGCTGGAATATGGAGGATGTGCACCTCTACATATAACAGCCGCATCTGTTGGATTCCTATATGCTCACAGTGGATCTCCCAGACAACAGTGAAGTAGTGGTCTCTTATTGATAACATTGTTCATCCTTTTTTCTCTTACATTCTTGAGGATGTTTCTGAACTTGGGTTTGCAGTCATTTGGAGGAAGATGAAATTGTGGGCCTGTTTAAATCATAAAGGGGTTTGATCCATTACAGTATTGGCACCTAATGATTTCAGTGTATTTTATTGGAGATTTTCACTTATATAAATAAAAAGTTTGATAAAGTGACTTACAGTTAAGTGACTTTGTTTTTGTCCAACATGAAATAAGAATGAAAAAGTTTTATTTATAACTTTGGGGGTGTTTTGTATATTCTGTTACTTTATTTGAAAGGAAACAGGTTTTTTATTTTTGTATCCTGTTTTGTCTTTAATTTTTTTTTTTTTTTTTTTGAGTCTGGGTTTCACTCTGTTGCCCAGGCTGAAATGAAGTGGCACAGTCACAACTCACCACAGCCTTGACCTCCTGGGCTCACATGATCCTTCTGCCTCAGTCTCCTAAGTTGCTGGGACTGCAGGCGTATGCCACTATGCTTGGCTAGTTTTTTTTTTTTTTTGGTAGAGATGAGATCTTGCTATGCTGTCTAGGCTGGTTTTGAATTCCTCCTAAAGTGTTGGTATTATAAGCGTGAGCCACTATGCTTGATCTTTGATTTTTTTAAAAACAATATTTGAGATAATCTTACTACACAGCCTAAGATGTCGATACTTTGACACTCTGGTTAAGATATGACACATTCACTAGGTAGATAAAACGTACATAATTGATTTTGGTATATATACTTTAATAAATGAATTAGTAATATGTTTGACTTTTTCCATCTGTCAACTTCTCTAATACTGGCATATAATTCCTAGACGTTTTGAAGTATGCTGTTACTTAGTAGAAAAGCAAATTTTTAAAGAAAATTTATTATATTCCTGCTTTGCCAGAAGAATCAAAAATAATCAAGAGATAAGGAATATCTAGTAGTAGCAAATTTATCGTTTTGTGTTGGTCTGCCCTCTTGTGTTTATTCTAGGAAATCTTGACTTTATTTTATTTGGAGAAAGTCATCCAGAAGAGCCCTGTAAAATTAGAATGTTTTGTAGTCATTCTCAATCACGAGTATATTATAGAGCAGTTTCACTGAGTTGAAGAACGTTTATGTTACATAGATCATTCTGATTATTTGCATTAAACAGTATGCATTTTAACCATAAAATATAAAAGCCAACCTTCAACATTTGAAAATGAGTTGTTTTTAGTATCTTGTGAATTAAGATTAGATTTCATTCTGTAGTAGTAGGTTTTTGAGCATTATTTAAATTCTTAAAAATACATTGTTTTATTCTTTATACATCATGATAAGGAGAATGAATAAATCTCATTTAAAGAGTGGGCTTGTTCTCTTATTCTGGGTTACAGTATTCTATAGTCCTCACAGTATAAGGTTTTAGTTTCTATCGAAGACAGAATGAAGATCAAAAAAATTATTTATTTCTGAGGAAAAACCCCATAACTTCACAGTTAATAGTTTGAAGTTGATATTATAATGAACAGTACAATGAAAGGAGTAGGACTTATCAGTTCAAGTTTTGCACTTGTGTGTTTTTGTTTTTGTTTTTTTTTTTCTTTTTTTTTTGAGTCGGAGTCTCACTCTGTCGCCCAGGCTGGAGGGCAGCGGCACGCTCCCGGCTACCACAGCCTCGCCCTGCTGGGCCCGGCAATCCTTCCGCCTCAGCCTTCCAAGGAGCCAGAACTACAGAAGCGTGCTACCATGCCCGGCCAATCTTTAATTTGTTGTAGAGATGAGGTCTCACCAAATTAATAGTTTGAAGATGATATTATAATGAACAGTGCAATGAAAGGAGTAGGACTTATCAGTTCAAGTTTTGCACTTGTTTTTAAGATTAGTGCACCTGATGATAGAACTTGGATACTTTTTACACTGTTAATTTCCTGCAACCAGTTAGGTAAGTGTATCATTTATTGTTCATTAGCGTTCTACTTGTTACTGGAGATCTCCAGCCTGCAGGTGAGGCTTCACTTAAGAAGTCCCTGTCCCTCTGTTCCTCTGACATCCCTAAACCAAACCCACTCCTGCTCCCTATCTCTAGTACTTCTTTGGCATTAGAAGATTTAAAAGCAGCATCTTCTTTGTTGTTGAGTTAGCAACAGTTATGTTGGTACTGATGTTTCGTATTCTTTTAGTAACCATGTTTTAGATTATATGGTTACACATTTTCTGTTTCTTTAATAATTACTATATTAGTAGCACATCTTGAACTGAAGTTAAAATTGTTGGATTATACAGCATAGGTATAAAACTGTTTTAGACTTTAACTTAAACTCGAGTTAAATTATCAAAGTTTGGTGAATATATTTTCCAGCACTAATTTTTACTTCTGTTATTTTTTGAGTTGCTGGAAGAGGCTTTAAAATGATCAGAGAGGAAATTGAAAATATATTCAGCAAGAAAATACAGATTAGCATTGCTGGGTCTATAATTTAGCTTAGTTAGAATAGCCTACAAAATAGTTGTTTACCAGATAACCGATTCAGGAAAGTAGCTATATTCTGTTACAGTTGACCCTTGAACAACGTGGGCTTGAAGTGCGTGGGTGCACTTGTGCGTGCGTTTTCTTCCCTGGCGGCGACCCCTGCGCCAACAAGAACAACCCCTCCTCTTCCTCCTTCTCTTCCTCCTCCTCCTTTGCCCACTCCATGTGAAGACAGAAGGATGAAGACCTATATGATAATCTACTTCTACTTAATGAACAGTAAATATGTTTTTTCTTCCTTATGATTTTCTTTATAACACTTTCTTTTTTGTAGCTTACTTTATGGTAAGAATATCGTGTATAATACATATAACATACAAAATGTGTAAAATGACTGTTTATATTCATCAGTAAAGCTTCTCGTCAATAGTACGTTGTTAGTATGAGAGAACCGTAATAGAGTATACCATAAACTTAGGTTAAGAGCATGCTATAACCCAATAAATATGTAATCGACTTGTGGACAATAGCACAGCCATCTTAGTTTTCTGCTTTAAAACATAACCTGTAGCTGTTTAAAGTTTCAGTTATGGGAAAAACTGCAAAGCCCCAGTTCAAGCTTCAACCCCTTCCCTTGACCCACTTACCCTTAGCAACAACCAATCAGGTGCCAGGGGAAAATCACCTTAAGTTTCCAGATGTCTCTGCAGCTTCCCCAGCTAGTGGGCCAAGGTCGACCCGAGTCAAGCTAGCCAATCCCCCACGATTGAGCTGACCCCCAGAGGTTACTACCCAATTAAATGGTAACAAGACTGGAAAGTCCCCCCAAACTCCTCCTCCCTTTGTGTAAAAACATAAAAGGTGTCTGCTGAAGGAAGTCAGGGCCTCTGGGTGTACTCCGCTGCGTCGGTGGTCGACAGAGGACCAGGCTCGAGCTTGCAAATAAAGACCCTCTTGAACTTTCATCGGAATTGGCTCTCGGTGGTTTCTCGGATTGAACTTTCGGCCACTACAAGTAGTTAAGTTTTTGGGGAATCAAGTTATATGTGGATTTACCAGTGCTTCTTAATCCCCATGTTGTTCAAGAGTCCACTGTACATGTAATAGATGGAGCAAAAGTTTACTTTAAAATGTAATCTAAGACATATTGAATATTTGGGGAGAGAATTCACAATTTTTAAAAATACATTTTTCTGTCATTGGAAATGTTTTATTCCTAGCCTATACTGGATATGAGGTTGGAATAGAAGACAAATGTAAAATCATTCTGAAGTCAAGATTTTATTATTACAAAGAAATAGTATGGCAGGCTAGGTACTCTTGCTCATATAATCACTGCAATGCCTAAAATGAAGGTGAGAGTCTATTCTGTTAGTGTATTAGTGATTTATGACTAGTCACACTGATGTTAAATTAACCTTCAGTTCTCATCTGTAGATTAGATCACAGTGATTAGAGAACAGATTTATGGTTTATCTATGTGTACTAGAGTTCTATAATTCTTTGAAAAAATTGCTTAAGAGGAATTTTGTTTATGTAAGAGTATGACCTTTTTCCCTACTTGATTCTCCTAAACTTTAAAAAAATGTTAATATGGTATAGAAAAGATAATTTTTATTTGAAAATGTAGATGGAGACAGAGCTACTACCGAGAGTTCTGTACAATAATGAAGGTAGCATGTGAGGAGTCAGTGGGCCATTCTGAACAATGGTTCTTCTTTTGATACTTGGTGAAGATCTTAGAAATACTTAATCAGAATCAAAATCTTTGGTAGTGTAGTAGAAATTACATTTACCCCAAAGAGTGAAGCTAATGCTTTATATATGAAGTGAGCTTGTTAGCAGTGCAGTTTCAAAGCTAAACTCCCACTTCATCTTCAGAAAAGATTTGGGATAGAACTTTATAAGCCATGTTGAGGAAATCAAGTTAAATTGTGCACACTTATAGTATAGTCATTTTGAAGTTAATTTTTTGAAGATAAATCCCTTTTCATGTTTACAAGATTCAGCAGATGAATACATTTGCTAACAATTTGTTTTACTGTTAACCGTGACCTTTTCACAAGGAAATTCCTCTACTTGGAAGGGGTCTGTTATGTAGCCTTGTTTCCCCCCTCTCCGTGGATGACACTTGGGCTGGTGTGGCTGAGCTGCAGATCTGGAGGTTGCAGCCAAGCTTAGAGAAGCATCACGATGATGCAGATCAGCAAGAGACATATCAGGATGAGACAGAAGTTGATGAACAGGTTCTGGAGGTTTTGGCGTGCTTGTGGAGGCATCTCCATGGTGGACGCTCTTCTTAGGGCAGAGCGAGTGAGGTGCTGGACCTTCTCCATGACACACGGGAGGCAGAAAGTCTGAAGTTTAAACGATCAAGTGAAAGATACAAAGGTGGCAACCAGAGGTGAGACCCACTGCCTTCTTTTAGGTCGCCTGGAATGTAAAAATAGAACATGGATTAGAATCACATGTGTAACTTGTTCTCTGAATGGGTAACAATTTTGCATTAATTCATTTTAGCACTGTTGTATTTACAACATTGAGTGTCTCTGTGGTCTCCATGTCTGTACGTGTGTATGCGCATGTGTTTTTGTGTGTCTGTCGCTCCCTTTTTTGATGCGGCTTGCCATGACAGTCTCATTTGCTTTGTGTTTGGGGTCTTTGTCTTCTTCTCCCAAAACGACTAGAAATAGTGCAGTTAATAATGCCATTCATAGGCTCTTGGAAACTGACTTCAGGCAAAATGATGTGTGATGAAACCAGTTGTACCCTAGATTGATTGACGAAAACAAGAGTTAAGTTTCTGTGGCATATTTCTGTCACCAAAATATCACCACACTTCTCAGTCAAGACCAAAACATTTCTCATGTTAAACATCGAAATGAATGTGAGCTGTATGCACACTTAAGAAAGGGTAATAAAACCGAGTAAGACAATTACTTGCCCGATTTTTGGTGAATCAGTGAGTGACAGCAGTCGTAGTGATGGGAGTTAAGTCAAGGAAAAGATGTTGGCAAAGCGGAAATTGTCAGGAGCGCCTCCCACCACCATGCGGGTCAAACATAGTTGCCAGTGTGATGGGGCTACTGAGTGCTTTTGTGCCTTCCTGTCTGTTGTTGGACATTTCTGAGATTGTCGCAGACTTGACCAGTTTGTGTTTGTCAATGGTTTGTGCTCATCCCTGTATTCATTTTCCAACTTGCTTATTCTGGTTCAGAGTCATGGGTGGCTGGAGCCTGTCCTGCAGCTCAGGATACAAGGCAGGAGGAACCTGTCCTGGACAGGAGACCATCCTATCACAGGCCACGCTCACACACACCTTCCCACTCTCACTCACCCGGGACAGCTTAGATATGCTGTGAACCCCAAGTGCACGTCTTTGGGACACAGGAGAAAGCTTTGGGACACAGGAGAAAGCTGGAGTGCTTGGAGAAAACCCATGCAGACAGAGGGAGGATAACTGTAACTTCACTCCACAGAAGGAGGGAGGGAAGGAAGGAGGCTGCTTAAAGTTGATGTCGAAGGAAGTGGTGCTGTTTGAGGACCTGTCGTGTTCAGTTTAGGGACAGCTTGTTTGGGGCCATTCTTTTGGGCAAAAGTTCCTATAGATAATTTTTTTTAAGTCTGTTCCTCTGTTGATGTGACTGGTGTGAACATTTAGTCTATTAATAGCTGCAGAGCCAATTTCATAGAAAAGAAATGCATACAGCAAATTATCCCCCAGATCTTAATTTTAATCCAAAATAAAAGAGTTAGGTGAGAAGTCTTTTACCAGAAAGGTAGGTTCAAATTGTTTGTCATTTAAAAAAATGGTTTTGTAGGTTGGTAGAATGTTCTTTTCTTTTTTTTTGTTTTTGAGTTGGAGTCTCACTCCGTCGCCCAGGCTAGAGTATAGTGGCACACTCACGGCCAACCCAGTGTCGACCTGCTGGGCTCCAGCAGTCCTTTCACCTCAGCCTTCAAAGTGGCCAGAACTACAGGCGAACGATACCATGCCCCGCTAATTTTTTGATTTAATGTAGAGACAAGGTCCAACCATGTTGGCCAGGCTAGTCTCGAACACACAGATTCAGTCAGTCCTCTCTCCTTGGCCTCTCAAAGTGTTGGAATTACAGGCTTGAGCCACCATGCCCAGCCTAGAATGTTATTTTCAATACTATTTTAATGAGATTTGATATTAAGCACAAAAGGTTGTCAAACTTGGAAAACATAGTAGTTAAATTAGCATTATCTGACTGTCTACCACAGACAGTTCTTATTTATAGATGACCTGTGCTTAAGAGCAGTAGTTTCCATCTTGCGTTCTTTTAGAGAACTCACAAGCTACTAGTCTTGGGGGGGTTATGCTTTGTTAAGAAACAAAACAAAATAAAAACACATCATTATAGAAAAATTAGATACAGATTTAAATTAACTGTGTAGAGATAATGGTTGTTAACGCTTGGGGATATTTTGTTTTTAAGCAGGGTACAGTTTGATATAAGACCAATTTTTAAATGGAGTAAAATAGTCACAATTTACTACCCAGAGATAGTGACTGTTAACATTCGTTGATACATTATTGTTAATCAGGATATTCCTACCTTACCCCAGCTGCCAGATTTCATTTTCTCCCTAGTCTCTGTACATCCCATAAATGTCCATCTGAACCTGTCGGTGCATTCCTGACAGAGGCAAGTGCTGAGGAGAGAACAATCAGTAATATCCTGATTAACAATAATGTATCAACAAATATTAGCAGTCACTGTCTCCGGGCAGTTAATTGTGACTTTACTCCATTTAAAAATTTTTCTTAAATCAAAATTGCTCTGGAGTCCCCTGCTTGAGAACAAAATATCCCCAAGTGTTAATAGCCATTATCTCTGC
Organism: Cephalopachus bancanus; assembly: GCA_027257055.1. NCBI lineage: Eukaryota > Metazoa > Chordata > Mammalia > Primates > Tarsiidae > Cephalopachus > Cephalopachus bancanus. The sequence goes on along the minus strand of JAPVLO010000018.1, from coordinate 1,166,458 downwards.
ACAGTTAATATACAGTTAGTTAATAAAAAGATGGCATTATGTATAAATAATTGGTTGCTCTAGCACAGGAGCATTCATTTCTAGGTGAATTAATTAGTTAATTAGTTAATTTATTTATTTTTTGAGTCGGAGTCTCACTCTGTCACCCAGACTGTAGTGCAGTGGCCGCTCCCGGCCACTGCAGCCTTGACCTGCTGGGCTCCGGCGATCCTTCTGCCTCAGCCTTCCAAGTAGCCAGAATTACAGGCATGTGCTACCATGCCCGGCTGATTTTTTGATTTGTTGTATAGATGAGGTCCCAGGCGGGTCTCGAACCCGCGGGCTCAGGCAATCCACTCACCTCAGCCTCCCAAAGTGCGGAATTACAGGCTGAGCCACCAAGCCCGGCTCTAGGTGAATTTAAAAAGTAATTCCTCATCATTTCCTTATGTATTTAACTAGTTGCTTCATATAAGGATATATAACAGTACAGTTAAGAAAGGAAGAAGAGTTAGTATTGTTAATTTCTATTTGAATATGTTTTCGTGATGTTTCAGGGCTTAAATGATCTTAAAATGTCTGAATTTTAAAAAATTATTTTGAGATAAAACATGGAAAAAGTGAGAGCTGCCCCAAAAGTTCATCATGGGCTTGTACAGGAGTTGTCCTTGACCCTGCACTGATAGGGCATACTTGAGTGACATGAAACATGCCCATGACATGAAACACACCCGCTTTCCAGAAACATTCCATTCCCTTTTATGATTTTGTCCTCTGCACATGTTGTCCTGTCTCTGCCTGGAATGCCCCCCCACCCCTCCACCCCTCTTTACCTTTTGAGTCTCTGCCAGGCAAACGTCAGTTGATCTTTAAGACTCAGTTTAAATGTCACTTCCCAGTAAAACCTTTCGTTAGTCATTAAGGTAAAATTGGTGATCACCTCTGCTGGTTTTCAGTAGAGCTTTAGTGTTAGCTATATTATGCTATCTATCAGCTTGTGGTATAGTTTCATTTTACATGTCTGTGTCCCCAGCTAGACTTTTAGAGTAAAGAAACTGTGTGTTCATTTTGTATCTAGTACTTAGTGCATAATTGGTACCATTTGGATAAATCAGTAAAACTGAATAAGATTTTTATGACAAAAAGTTAGAAAACTGTTAATTATCAAAGGTAGTGATTAACAGCTTAGCCAGTTTCAGTAACTGATTTGATGGTTGAACAGATAAGCTCTGATATTCTTCTCAAGCCTCTTTCTATCATGGATAAGGAAAAGGAAGCTTAGAGGATTTTTTTTTCTTTTTTTTTTTTTTTAGCTTAGAGGATTTACATAAGTTCAAGGTCTCCTGATTAGCACAACATTAACCTGAACTAGGCTTTGTATAAGTGGGTATTCAGTGTTTGTGAAATACGAAGAAGTATGCCCTAAAGAGATGAGCTCTCTACTGCTGAAAATATAATATACTTTAAAGATGATCTCATAATTGTACAGCAGCTAGCTGTTATTAAAAAAGGAGAGTTTGAGCTGGTCTCAATGGCTCAGCCTGTAATCCCGCGCCTTTGGGAGGCTGAGGTGAGTGGATTGCCTGAGCCCGCGGGTTCGAGACCCGCCTGGGCAGCGAGACCTCATCTCTACAATAAATCCAAAAATCAGCCGGGCGTGGTAGCGCATGCCTGTAATTCCGGCTACTTGGAAGGCTGAGGCGGAAGGATTGCCGGAGCCCAGCAGGTCGAGGCTGCGGTGGCCGGTAGTGGCCACTGCACTCCAGTCTGGGTGACAGAGTAAGACTCCAACTCAAAAAAAAAAAAAAAAAGGAGAGTTTGTTCCTGGAAGCAAATTAAATGTAAAGGAGATGAGTAAAGATAGTGTCCTGTTTCTTGTTTAATGTAGAAGTGTGTCTTAATCCTACAATAACTGGTAGCTACTTTATAATCTTATGCTAAAACTGGAAACAAATCTGTTTTCCATGCTGAAATATTAGTGGCATGCATTTAATTTATTAGGCTCAATTTACTTTACAGTGGTAGAATCTGAAATGTGTTGAATCCTAATTCTGCTGAACTTCCAAAATCTGTATGATAATAGTTAAGCTAGATTTCATCCATAGAAGATAGGGCTTCTTATCATATATGAGAATTGAAAAACTTTGTGTGGGAACAGCACAATTCTGTTTTTGGAGTTGTTGGGACCTTTACTACATTATAATATGTAGCATGGTTGTTAGGTGTTTATCATGCTTGTCCCTGCATGGACTCTGAGTTTAGAAATCCTGTAACCTTTTTTCCCCTCATTTCTTATAGTTAAGCAGATTGTTGAAAATTGAAATGTTAACTTTAATTTTATTTTCATGTTATCTGATCTTTTTAGAGTACTCTTTTATCCTAATCAGAAATAGATTGTATTTGGGTATTTGGTACTTGAATTTGACCTTGACAGACAGAAGACTGAGGTCTCGCCCCGCTTTTGTTAAAAGGATGGCATGGCAGTATGTATAAGTTGGTTGCTTTTACAAGAGAATATTCTTTCACCAATGAATTTAAAAATTAATTCATTATCCAGGCCCTGGAATATCAGAGAGTATTGAAAATATGAAAGATGCTTGATAGGAGTTTGGAGGTAAGAAATGCCGGATCCCTGTCTCCTGAGATGCATGGAAGAGACAGAAATGTATCTGCAGAGTATCTTATGTACCTGTGGGATCAGTGATTAAGTCATAGAGAGATGAGAAGAATAAAAAGTAAAGAGCTATATTAGGCAGCATGTTGGGTGAAAGGTACTATATATCCACTCCTACAGAGTCCTTTTGAGTGCAGTAAGTGCTATTTCAGCAACGCAGTATCACATGCATTCTTGTGCAAAAGAAACCCCAGTGGCGTTTGAAAACTGTGGTGATCTGCTTGGTGACCATCAGTGCCTTGGTGATGTTGTTGATGCTAAGCAGCGACCCTCATCCGTAATGTGAGTGCTTTCCGTGCTTTGCAAAACGTCTCCAACCTCAGGGTTTTTTCCTTTTATTTCTGTCTGCTCGCTTATTTTTTTAGTAAACATGGGAATGTTAAAATAATACTTAATGTTTCATGAAACATGGGAACTCAAGTAATAAACATTTAAGACTACAATCTGACACATATTTTAGGATTTTTTTCCCCATTTTATTAATTAGGAAGATTAGACTTTTTTATAGATTGAATTCTAATGAACAGGACTTGTCTGTATTAGGATTATTTGTTTTGTTTTGTTTCCTACAGATAAGCTAGTATTGATTGTGTATACATCTTTTTTTTTTTTGACTTGTGATAAATTAGGACAGTTCATCATTAGGTTTATAATCAATCTGCTGGCTTATACAAGTTCATCTGGTAGATTCATTTTCCTTTGGAGATTGCCTAATACTAAATTTGGAAGTTCTGTTTGAAGTTACTTTGTGGTAGCAACATTCCAGAGCTTTGTTGGTTCAGACTGGCTGTTTGAAAGAACCTTCAAGCTGCTTCTGTCTGGTTATGAAAAGAATTATGTACACATAAAAATTTAATATAGTCTCACTCCTAAATTGACCCCATAATGAAATGTTCCCCTCGTTTTAAAGCTCTGCCTGGAGAAGATTTCATTAAATAGCAGCACAGAGAGACTTTTCTCTTGAAATTGGCACAAAAAAGCTGTTGCTGTTTTGTCTGTAGGTTTATGTCATTATTGTGTATTATTTCAAATATGGAAGCAGTGCTACTTAATTGGTTGACTTTTTTCGGGTTTGGTCCAAAAGCCCTGCAGATGGAGTACCCTTCGTGAAGCAGCAGAGGGCCTCATTGATTGTGACTGTTCTCAGGTGGAGCTGTATGTCCAGGCTTCGTTCTCACGTTTGTCTGGTACTACCTGCTTTAGAACTACGCAGGTTTAAAAATATTGATGCCCTGTTTTTGGGACTGTGTAAAGAGACATCTTGTCTGGCTCATGCCACTGTAATTTAAAAGTACAGTTTTCTTGATTTTCGTCTTTTGGGTTTACTTCTTTGCCAGTATGATCATTGCTGTGCTAATTCACAGTTTTAGCTGGAAGTTACTGATTTTCATTTCATAAGCAACCAGGCGAGATTCCTCTGTTCAAGTACCTTAAAACAGATGGGATTGGATATTTACATGGTGGAATGAGGGGGTCAGAAATAAACAAGAGGAGTACTAAGGATTTAATATGGAACCTGGAATGAAGTACTGAAGTGTGTGGATTGAGTGAAAAGTTTTGATGAGATACTCACCTAGATTTTAGGTATCAAGGCATTTTAACAATGAAACAAATTAAAGAAAACTTTAATATGATTGTGTGTTTTTTGTTTTGGTGTGTTGTTTTTAAAAGTCTGTGTGGTTACTTTGAATTTTGCCTTCCAGGATGCATTTTTTAATAACTAAGGACATTCAGAACTTTCTTTTATTCTTGGCTTTGAAAATGATTAGTAGTAGATCATTTAGGCTATTTAAGGATATAATGCCTGATGCATACATTAACCTTAAATGAAATGGCTTTAAATTCAAGTAGATGTTTATATTCTCTAAATTTGCTTTATAGAATATCATTTACAGTGTTTGAGGACTTTCCGTTTATTTTGGTTTGTCAATGTCATAATTGATTTTTAAACCTAGTTGATCAGTATATAGGAGGATGCATGTGGCTTAGAGTCATAAAGGCTCCTGCCAAGATCTCCCTGTTTCCTAGTTCTGTGACCTTGGGCAGATCACCTTTTTGCATCTGTTAGGAATTCAAAATACAAAGAATTAAGAGGATCAAATGAAATATTTGTGTATGACAGTACATTAGAAAATTGTTCTTCAAAAATAAAGAAGTTTTAATAAATCCTTATTTCTGGGATTGATACTAGATATACTGTCTAATTTAGAGAGTAATTATATTTTAAATTTCTTCAATTAAAGTTTTAATGCAGTACATAACTTACTACGTTACACAATCAATATATTACCTAATTTTAAATACATTAAAATTTTTATTCTTTTCTTGAACTATTTTATTTGGGCACATATTCTCCTATGTCTAATAAGAGAGGTTAAGAAACTGTGTGTTAACATATGGCCCTAACGCAGTTATTTTTCTTTACTAAAATATTGTTAAAATAGCTGTGATATTTGAGTTTTAGGTGACATGATAGTGACATGACCCCTCTTACTAAAGCAAGTACTCTAGTTCTTACATATTTTTAAAATGTAATCAGTGTTTCTTAATTTAAACATCTTTCACACTTCTTCCATTTGATTTCATCTAACTTATGTTAGTGCTTGGTTTTAAAACCGCATGTCCTTATAAGCAAAGACAATACTTAAATGTTACTTTAAGATAGAGCTGAACTAGTTGGAGATAATATCTGGCACTGTGGCATTGTGTTTGAATTTGAAATAACAGTCATGGAACTATGTAATTTCTATGAACCTGAACACACTAGTTAGCTACAGATCACTTTAATACTAGAATTTCTGTTTCCTGTAGTTTTGTACTTTTTAGAGCCATATGTGATGTGGTCAAATTCTGGTATAATGAAAGAACTCATGAAAACCCTATTTGAAATGTGAGGATGTAATTTGATAGGTATTTGACTAGAAATGCACAAATTATGCATATAAAACACCTGCACTAAGTGACTTTTGTGTAATATCAGAGGAAAAATATGAGTATAAAGATAGAGGCAAATTTAGAATACCTAAGTGGTAGCCAAAAATTAGGAATGTTTTTGCATATCTTAAGGAAAGCTGCTTATGAAATTATAAAGTTCTTATTAATATTGAGCAGTAGAATTTGTTTCTCATAGGTATTGATAATTTTAGTGGTAAATTTTATTTTAGCATATATATGTAATATGAAAATTAAAATAATGAAATAAAATATATATAATTTTCTTTATGTTCTGATAGAGAGTTAAGAATGAGGAAACATTTTATTTATTAAATTGAGGATTATATCATAAAGAATAGAGTAGAATTCAAGCAGAAGTTATAAAATGGATTGCAGCATCTCCATTCCTGGACATTTATTTTCTTTCTTTTTTATGTTTCAGTTCAGGAAAGGAAACTGCATAGCATGGAGGAATAGCTTGACAGAAGAGGATAGGCATTAATAGGCAGCATAAGCACTTTGTCCAATTTGCTCAAATCAGATATTTGGGAATATTTATGTGTTAAAATACTTTTTTAAAGTGTCAAATTATTTTGTAGCATTAGAAAACCTTTTATAAGTGCTTGTGACAAATGTTTTAAATTTTCCAGACTTCTTTATAGTATAGCATTACATTTCATATAAGTAACAAAACTTACTAAAAGCATAGACTTTTTAGAAGTGTTTAAAAGTTGACTAGACTTTAAATAAAGGAAAAATCTTCAAGAGCATTTTAAAAGTAGCTTGTACTATATATTCTTAAACCTCATTTTATTAATATCTACTGTAAGGTTGTAATAATAATATTGGTATAGGCATACTGATAATGTGCATGCTGTACTCCCATGACTATTCATGTTATTTCAAATGCAAAAAGACAGCTCAGTCCTGCACTATTTCTCAGCAGAGTAATAAAATTAAGTCATTGTTTTTGTGTGGAGCAATTAAAGCACCAACACCAAATAGGGTAACATAATTTAGATATTTTTTAATTGGCAGAAGTTTATGTTTGAAAAGCAAAATGAAGTGAAAGTTAAATTAAAATGACAAACCAATAACCAAGATTAAAGATGAATGTGACCTTTTCATTTTAAAGTCTCGGCTTTTACTGTCACTGAAGAGATAAGCATTTATTTAGAAATTTAGGATGTCATATCAAACATTTTGTCTAACTCTGAACTGAAATTTGCAAGATGAAATTAATTATTTTTTTACAAGTTCAGTAGGTTTGAATTATAGGAAAGTAGGAATTACCAAAGTTAGTGAAAACTGTTTCTTACCTTGGCTGCTGTGATCATCACAATGTAGAGTATTGTGTCGAAGTCCTGTGGGCGTTTAGCTGAGAAGTTTTCTGACTCTGGTGCCAGGTTTATGGGAACAGTTGCAGTAGGTGGAGGAGAAAAAGTGTGCTTGGGAGGTCTTATGATGTCGCACAAGCATTCTGAAGTATGATTGGCTAGCCATAGTCTTAGTCTTATCACAGCTAGACTCTAGAATTTTATTTATCTTACTTTAGGCATGGAAAAGCCATTAATATTTTATGCTGCATTTTTTATTTTAAAAAGTACATGGCAGTTAAGTGAAGAAAAAAGTAAATTTGGGGTTGTAGAAAGCTCTTGTTAGAGATTCATGCATTTTTAAGCTTGAGATAATGGAGTGTTAGTGCTGTTTATGTTGAAGGACTAAAACAGTTATTGTAATGGGAATTTTAATTCTGAGAAAAATAGTACAGTTGTAAGCAAAACAACTTTGAGTTATTGCTGCTGTTGCTTTAATACTGCAGTTTATAATGTTAGCTTCTAGCAAGACAATGATTAAACATTTTCACATAATTGTACAGTTTTCAAATTGTATACCTGTTCCCTTCTTATTTTATTCTTGTTCCTCATACCTATATGTGTGGGAGAGGGAGTGTGTATGTGAAAACAATAACTTCTTTTGGTTTTAAAAAATCAGCTTTATCTTAAGGTTAGAACTAATGAATAGATTTAATTCATTTGCATTTTCTTCAATTAGCAATATAATAATATGTTTGTGAATAATAATTTCCATATTTAAACTACTATGTATTATCTCTCTAATAGCTTTATACTAATTTAAGTATTTAAGATATTTTAACAGCTGCATTAAATATCCATACAATCTTACTAAAATTTTAATCTGACTCAGTATCAGGGGCAACTTTCTGGCAAAAAAGAAATAATTGTAGATCCTAGTCAGTTAATAAGGCTTTTTTGACATAGGTTTGCATGTGCTGAAATTTAACTTGTGTTTAAAAGGATGTGCTTCATTTAATCCAACAGTCGCTTTCCTGAAAATTACTATGTAGATAAAATTTTAGTAAGTGGGATAAGATATTTTGAACTTCCTAGGACACTTTATCTCACAGTGGAACTGGGGATAGAATCCTTTTAAAAAGCCAGATATCATTCTCAATCTCTGTTTATCTAATTTGTTTTCTTATATATTAAATTTACTTCAATCTCAACATCTGTATATTATAATTTTTAAATATCTTTAATTTGTGGGGAACTATTTGTGATTTTCAATTTTTAAAATACATATAGCAGAGTGAACTCGGTCCACTTCATTTTATGTGGATAACTAAAATGTGTAGCAGCAGCTGCTTGTGTGTCCTTAAATGGAGATGATCTTGGCTTCTTCCAAAGAAAGATAAAATCCTCTCAAGCAAGTCTTTTGTTATTTAAGGAATCATTTTAAAACTAAATGAAAAATAATATTTCAGCAAAGATCCTCTGTGAACATTGCTAAGGGTAAAGGAAGCTCAGAATTAGGAGAACATGTGAATAATGTTTGAAACTTTGCTTAGTGCTCTACAGCCATTATTTCTTTCAGTCATTACATAATGAAGATTTCTCATTATTGTCAGTTTCCAATGATGGCTGATAATATGAAACCTAGATGCCTAAAGAGGTTTACAGTAATTTGTCAAAGATAACCATCTCCTAATGAGGTGGTTATCTTTTCATTTATTTTATTTTTTTATAAAGGACAGACTGAAGATTCCAATCCGGATCTGTTCAGTTACAATTCTGATATATTGGCATATTGTGGGAAAAAGTATAATTTGATAAAGCTTTTGTTAGAGTCGCATTTATTAATTAATAAATTTTAAAGGTGGAAGTAGATGAATTATTGAGCACTGTTATTGTTTTTTAGAAAGTCTGCTTTAAGTTTGTCTGCCAGTTATGCATTCATTTGAAAATTAAGCTTAAGGAATGTATTATTATTCTAAAAACCTCTCATTCTAAGAAAATAGAATTATTAATAGTCAGTTGGATAAACTGAGAAACTGCCATAGCCTGAACAAAGTATGCCTTCGTTATCTCACATGTTTTATAACATACATAGGCATATACACACCTTTGAAGGATATTAACAACTGTGTGTGACATAGTTGGAAATGGATTAAAAAATTTATTTTTTGGATTTGTACAAGAGTGGGGTATTTCTGTGTTTACCCCTTTCCTTTGGGCTAGCTGGTGGTGGTGGTGATGATGTTGATTATGATGATTCCATGTAGAACTCTGAAGTATTACATTTTAGTTTTAACCTGATTGCACAAACAGAAAGTTGTTTAATAGGCACATCAGTCAGTTACAATATAATCAGTAGAGTGTTTCTCAAACATTCTTCAGCTAAAGGCTGGAAAAGTCTTCAGAGGTGCTTTGTCAGAGTCTTCATTTAGAGTCACACTATAGAGTTTGAATCCATTTTTGGTCACATGACTGCATACAAATAACTTCCCTAAATGGCCTAATCTGGAGAATGGTTTTGTTGTGATGGTTTAATGATATGAAGTGTGTATAGTGATGATCAGAGATCCTGCAATGTAGTGTCCATTTAGTGTTATTACTTACTTTCTCTTTTCCTTCAAAAGATGGATTCTTAACCTGTCAACCACAGGAAGTTTTCAAGAGTCTTTGAACTTGGATAGGAAAACAAGCTCTAGATGAAATTTAGTATTTTTTCAGTTTTGACTGAATCCTAGGTTCATTTCTTTGGTTTTGTTTTTATATAGGTTTGAGGCATTTTTTATGTATTCCTCAAAAACAATTTTTATTAACTTTAAAGGGTGTCTTGATGGTTGTGATCTTTTACATTGAGTATTTATTTATTTATTTATTTAATTTATTATTTTTTTTGAGTTGGAGTCTCACTCTGTCGCCCAGACTGGAGTGCAGTGGCTGCTCCCGGCCACTGCAGCCTCGACCTGCTGGGCTCCGGCGATCCTTCCACCTCAGCCTTCCGAATAGCTGGAATTACAGGCGTGTGCAACCACGCCCGGCTGATTTTTTGATTTATTGTAGAGATGAGGTCTCACTGCCCAAACCCCGCGGCCTCAGGCAATCCACTCACCTCAGCCTCCCAAAGGCGCGGGATTACAGGCTGAGCCACCGAGCCCGGCTACATTGAGTATTTAAACTTCAGTGTGTAGTGGGGGGGGGGCAAAAGAAACTTCTAGGTAGACCTGTTTTTCTGGAAATTTTTTTTGACAAGGAATTAATTTAAATGATAACCAAATTAAAGCATTTTAATACTTAGACTGATATATAGTAGGATGCAAGCTTTGAATGAAGTTTTGAAATGCACAAATACTTCAGCAATAGGAAGCTATTTCTAGGTTAGACCTCCTAGATACCCAGGAGGAAGATTTTACATAACTCTTGAAGATACTTGATGGTTATTACTGCCTTAAATTTTAAAGACTTTAAGGAAAGTCTTGTTTAAAAAAAAATCTAAGCAAAAATGAGAATGTTAATATTGGTCTGAGACTTGAGAGAATGGGAATTCCTTCCCTAAGGCATTAAAAAGAGAGAATAGGAGTTATTTAGCAAGGGAGGTAGCGCTAGGAGGAGGCACAAAGAAAAAAAATTCACCAATACTAAACTATAAACCTTAAAGTCATTTTGGAAGAGACATGTTCACTTTTAGAATTGATATGCCCGCTATTTGGAGACCCAGACATTTTATTATTTTTTTATAAATATCTGAATTTTGGTCAAATTCTCTTTCCTTATTAAACTTCTCAGTTAGGGATGGAAAAGAATTTTGACATCAAGAGAGTTCAGACAGATTAAAAAAAGGGCTCATATAGGTGTGCATGATTTTTGGAAAATTTATGGAACACATTCTAAGTGATAGGAATGCTGTAGCAAGCTATGTGGCTTCAAGGAACTTGTCAGTACACAAGAATATGGAGATGCCATATGACACATCTGGAAGTTAACCACTCAAGGCAAGATAACAGCCGGGGAACAAGGAAATTCAGAATTGAGAGTCACATGAGCACACATGCTAAGAAGCAGTACGGCTTCTGAGAACTGCATATTTCACACGACAGGAAGCTGACAAAACTAAGCCAAAGTAAGAAGGGAAGCACACACACCACAAAACAAAACGTAACAACAAATCTAGCCCTCAGTCTCCACATACTTGCTTCAAAAATTTGTAGACCATGATACTGTTCCATTATTAAGAAGGTTTCAATTCGTGACTGAAGTGTTTCCTCACATATGTTAAATTGACTGTCTTTGTGTTTGATACCTCAGCCCTTGCGTTTGAGGTCTGTGTGGTGGCACTGTCACTTATTTTGCTAAAAAATGGAAATTTGAAGCTCATCTTTTTTCTTGTACCAGACTCTCCATTCACTGAGAAGTCAAATGCAGATTACTCGACACATCTTTGTTCTCATAGGCCCTCGGCTCTCCTCTGAACTTTTATAGAAGCATATTTACTGATCTTTCAGTCATTACTCCGATATCCAAGTTGGCTTTCTCAGTGCAAATTTGACTATCACTCACATGCTGAGAACCTTTTTTATATTGATTTCTCCTTCAAGATAAAAATCCCAGACTTTTACATCGTTACATAAAAGATCTTTTCTAGTCTGGCCATTGTCATCTGTTTCCACGATAACTGTTTGACAATCTGCCATTATGTGATATTTCTTCTATCTGAAATCTTTGCCTTACTTTCTTGTTTCTTTGGAACACCTTCATTATTCAGAAATCGGGAAGAACCCTGTTGTATTTGTTTCTAATTTTTAATTACATGCATAATAAGTGAGTGTCTTTCATAAATCAGAATAGTTAGATAAATCAGAATAGTCAGATAAATCAGAAGTTGGAGGGGAGACTTTCTGTATTTTGTAGGTATGTTTATTTTCTTTGCCATAAACTTCATGAATAGAGACTGATTTTTTTTCTAATCTCCACACACTGTTTATCCCTTAGAAGGTTCACTATAATATTTTTTAGAGTTAATGGATACTTAGAATATTATTTTGCGATTACTAGGACTCTTAGAAGGATAAATTAAAGAGAGAAGTGAGAATAAAGGCCCTCAAGGACTTAGATAAACTAGTTTCTTTGTCCCTAATGATTGCTCCGGAAAAGTTGAACTTTGTCTTGCACTTAATTCTTTAACTTTGACACGCGTGTAATGCATCAGAGAACAAAATTCCAACAAATTGCGTTTGATGATCGAATTGGCTTCATTAATGATTCATGAATCGTCAGCACCCCATCTGTAAAACAGAAGGGGAGTACTCCCCTGGGCAGAGCAGAGGGGCTGGGCTGCGTGTGAAGGCAGAGCGGGGCTGACGGAAGCGGAAACAAGGACCAGAAATCATGTTTCATCACAAGCTCGCTCCCTGTGGGGTTAAGGTCGCTTCCTTTGCCAGTTCAGGGGAGCTGGACCCCTTGGACTGGTCGCTGTAAGTCTCTTGCTTTTTGGAAAACGAGCTCATTTTAACGTTCAGTTTGATCACGTGGTACCGGCAGGAGTGACTCCGTTCCGACGTGGTCTAGTATGTGGGGGCCTAGTACAGGAGCTCAGTGCAAAACACTGACCCCATAGTTTTGTTTGACGGTAACATACCAGTTTTGTGGAGTGGTTGTGGGCCGACCATGGCTTATTAATGAGGAGTTAAGTTGGAACTGTCATTCTCATCTTTCTTTTTCCCTCTCACTACCTCCCCTTATGATTTTCAGGAAATGAATCTTTCTCTCATTTTCTCATAAATAGAATGAAGGCAGATTGAATTAATTTGTAAGTCTTTTTGAAGCTCAAATGTTCTGGTTATACTAAACTAGTTTGAAAAGTAGTTATTTTTAAAAACAGCTATTAAAACATGTAAATTTCACGGAAGTCATTTTGTAATTCATTCCTTTAACTATTGGTTTACTGGTTGCCAGGCACTATGTTAATAAAGCATACAGTAAACAAACAAATGCCCTTGTCTTTATACATCTTAAATTAAAAAAAAAAAACTCGGAAACTCTGGAAACAATACATGCTCATTGAAGAATAATTTTTTTTGAGTTGTAGCCTTACTCTGTCACCCACCCTGGGGTGCAGTGGCACACTCAGCCACTATTGCCATGAACTGCTGGACTCCGGTGATCCTTTCGCCTCAGCCTTGCAAGTAGCTGGAACTATAGGCGTGTGTCACCTCACCTGGCTTTTTTTTTTTTTTAATTTACTGTAGAGACAAGGTCTCACCAAGTTGCCAGACTGGTCTCGAACCCCTGGGTTCAGACTGTCCTCTGGCCTTCACCTCCCAAAATGCTGGGATTACAGGTGTGAGCCACTATGCCTGATGGAGAATAATTTTTACTTAATATGTTTAGGCATTTTTATGTGATTAGATATTAAAGATTTATAGTACAAGTTTTAATGACTTTGTTATTTTTAGTATATAAATGTTATTTTAGCATATAAATTTGCTATACTTTATTGAATAATAGGTAATTTATAATTTTTGCCATCATAAACCATAAAATAACATTATGATGGCCATCTGTGTAAATAAGTCCCATATCTTTGTCTTTCTCCATCTCTTGGCTCTATAAGTTTGTTATTCATAAATGTTAGTTCATACCAGGATGATCAGACTCTTAAGTGAATTTGATTTATATTTGAAATTTAATAATTTTCAAGAATTAGTCAATTGCATTTCTCTACAATTAGAGAAACTTCTTTGAGAAAATGAACTAAGAATAGATTTTTAGGGGGTGAGAATTAGACCCTTAAACAGTAAATATTCAGTGTGATATGACTGGACCAACCAAGCAATTTAAGAAGTCATAATTTTAGTTTAGATAAGGCGGCTTTTTGAGCAATGCGCCTGCACCAAGGATGGGAGAGATAGCTGTACTTTAATTTAGGTCTGAGATTTTATTTAAAGACTGATAACATCAACATTTAAGATAGGTCCTTGATTGCCTCAAGTGAAAGCCTCTGAAACATAATAGCTTCAACTACATAGCCCTCTGTAAGTCTGTAGAATAAAAGAGCAAATGGCCCTTGATTTTTTAGCTTAGATGCAATCATAAAAGGTTATGCAAGTAGGTTTTGATATGCGGAATTCATATTTACTTTATAAAGCAAGAAATATAAAGTGGCCCAGTGGAAAAAAGCCCAATTTCCTACTATGTAATAAATGTTGTAACTTTTTTTTAACCAGTAAATCAACTAACTGAGAGTTGTGCATGGTTTTGATATATTTCAGCAAAGCTATACTTCTTCCTTAACCCATCTCCAAATTAAAAGCTTGCACAGCATAGCAGGACAGGAACATCTCATCCTTATGCTGATTTAATTGGCTCTTGAGTTGGCCAAAGATGGCGAGTGGGCTCCAGAACCAACCCTAGTATTAGAGTCAACAGGATGCTTTCGGCAAAGTCATTTATCAGGCTGCCCTGTTAATGTGTTCTTTCTTACAGGTTTGTCGATTAACTGGGGCCATGGGTCTCTGAAAAGTTGATTGTTGACTCCAGCATTGGTATACTGATTTTTTTTTTCTTAGCTAACTGGAAGAAATAAACTATCTTAAAAGTTCAACATTTGGAGAATTATGAAGCTGAACAATGAATGTTAGAGAATCAAACAGTGCCCTGGAAACGTCACACTTCACAGTACACCACCCTATGGCCATTGAAGACTACCTTTCAAATTAATGTCTGCATTATAGCAAACCAAAATTAAATAAATTATACAGATTAGTCAGAGCCTTCCACGTGTGACAGAAATGAGGCTAGACCTCAAGTGCCCGAAAGCGTCTTTTAATTCAAATATAAGTTTGAGTACTGGTCTTTGAATATAATCTTTTAAGTGTAGATATTTTTTTTCCTGTGACATGTATCATTGCTAAGAAAATGGCTACAGAGATTTTAAATACTGATGGTTTATGGGAAGGTAACCTTCTGTAGAAATCTCCACATTTTCAAATCAATTGGTATGTATTGGAGGCACAAAAGAATAAGACTCAATTTATAATGAAACAGATTAAACTGGGAGAGGACCTACTGCCATAATTATTATTATAATATACTAATTACAGTGCCTGTTTTTGCTGTTGGAAATACTTTGGGATTTTTTTTTTTTTGGTAGGCTGAGAAGAGTACCCAGGGGATTCTAGCAACTCATCCTCTTTTTTGCTGACTCTGTGCTGTGGGCCAGGTGGTAGACTCTGGGGATTTAAAAAAATTGGTGTCAGCCGTCACCTTGCTCCTGTTTTATGTCCTGCACTTGTACAGGGTGCTCTCTAAACTCTACTTAACAATTTAACCCTGAGAAGATTTTCCATTGGACTCTTGAGATATTTTTTAAAACCTGTATTTTTAACACATAAAAAGAAAACCTTAATGACCCGTAGTGGCACTTACACAGAAGAAAAACGTCATATGTGGGTGGTAAGAAAACTCAGATAATCCCAAGTGATATAAAGTAGCAGCCTACTCCCTCTCCCCTCTCAAGATAGCCACCGTTGATAGCTTCTCTTGTATCCTTTTAGAAAAATTCTTTGATACGTTTTAAAATAATGTAGGCAGTGCTTTGGTCCCAGAATATATTTACAATCATGTGTTGCTTGAGGCTGGGGAGACATTCTGAGAAATGTGTCCTTGGGTGATTTCCTCCTTGTGAAAACATCATGTATACTTACACAAGCCTAGATAGCAGAGCCTACGACACAGCGAGGCTAGGTAGCATTTGCACCCAGGCTGCAAACCTGTATAGCATGCTACTGTACTGAAGACTGTAGGCGATTGTAATACAATTGTGTTTGCATATCTAAATATACCTAAAAGTAGAAAAGTACAGTAAAGATATGATATAATCTTGTGGGAACACCGTTGTATATGTACTTCATTTTTGACTGAAATGTTGTGTGGTGCATGACTATTGTATATTTTTCTTTTATCTCGTTAGTAAACTATGGTAAAAGATTTTGGTAATCTAATTTTTTTGGTAAACTACTTTTTTTTAATAAATGAAATACATTAGAATGTGTACTACGAACTCTGTTTTAGTAGAAGCTCATTCTATAGTCTGGTGTGTTTGTTTTTTATAACCTTGGGCAGGATCCAAATTAGAGCTCCAAAATATTAAATAATTAATATTGATAAACTTCTTTCTATTTTCATTTTATAGACATCTATTTCTTGAATTGTCACTTATACTCTTAATTTTTTTCATCTTGGTTGCCAATATTAGCTGTCCAGCTTTTTAATCACAAGGGATTAAATTATTAAATTCTACTGTTAATAAATTTTAAGTTTAAAAAAAGTAAATTATAGCAGCAAAATGTTTGGAAAAGGCTACAGTTTGCTTTATAAGTAAAATTCATAATTAACTGTGACTTCAAGCCTTCAACTTCGTTTGTTTTACTTAATCTTCTCATTGATTTGCTTAAAGAAGGTGATTACTCCTCAGTCTTAGATACACCATGTCTCCCTTTCACTTTCATGTTAGGATTATAGTACGATCATGTGCCACGTATGACTCACTACTTTGTTGGCCTTTTTTAAAAAACGTGATAATGCTAACACAGATTAGACATAAACTGGATTGATTTTTAAAAGGAAAAATATTCCTTCAAATGAAAAGAGCTAGTAGTAGTTTCATTGTTTAGCATGGTAGAAATCAGAAATACTCCTAGAGTTTCTATATCTTCATGCATATGTATTTTTAAGATATAAAATACAGATAAGTATTTCTCTTATCAGTTTATCATTTTTTTCAGAGTCTTCTGCCCTTGAAGTAACTAATATACTGGAACTGTTACTTCAGTTTTAAAGCACATTAGGATGACAAGGAGAGCATTACAGTTAGTAATAAAAACAAATTGAAAAAATAATGAAATTATTTTTTTAATAATTATTAAAACACAGTTCCTTCTGTACTTTAAGCTTTTGAGAGTCAGGGTTTCACTCTCTTGCTCAGGCTGGAGTGCAGTGTCACCATCACAGCTCGCCACATCCTTGACCTCCGGGGTTCAGGCAGTCCTTCACCTCAGCTTCTCAAGTTGCTGAGACTGCAGGCACATATCATCACACCTGGCTATTTTTTTCTTTTCTAGAGACAAGGTCTTGCTATATTGCTCAGGCTGGTCTCAAACTATTGGGCTCAAGCAGTCTTCCCATATCAGCCTTCCAAAGTGCTGGGATTACAGGTGTGAGCCACCGTGACTGACCTCTATAATTTACATTTTGAGAGTCAAGATGAAGATTTCAGTTTATAATGTGTCACTCTGAGAAGGGGGATCACTAATAGGATTTAATATTAATATTTAGAATATTAATTTTTTTGGTTAGAGAAAATATGTAATAGTGCACTCTATAAATAATTACATATGTTTAAGATATGAATTTTATATTAAAAGCATAGTTGTTTCAGTAATAATATTTATACTTTTCCTCTCTTGATGGTTAAAAGCTCTTTAAGTTCTGTGTTCTTTGTAGTTTATTTTCAACTTTATTATTGAGTCTTGTGAATGTATTTACTTTTGGGGTGAGGTATCGTGATTCTTTTATCAAAAAGCACTAGGAGACTATCTCTTCAGATACACTATTCCAGGAAACAAAGGATGATTTGCTGTGTTACTTGACGTGGTGTGAGTGATGAATGAGCTCAGAGCAAAGGCAAATGAAGGAGAGATAACAAACTTGAAGTACTGCAGAGGTTGTGTTCCAGTTAAGTGTGGTAGCACTGGATTATCTAAATTTAACAGTATTTGTCCAGGCCAAAGAATTTTGAGCTATTTTCAGCTGCACTATAGTAAACTTCTATTAGAGGCATGTTTGGCCATTAGGTGACATATTTTGGCAACTTTTCATACCATCTGGGTTTCATCTAAGTCAGTGACTGTGTTTGTTGGGGTTGTTATAGATATCCCCTGTTTATATTCAGTTATGAGAGTGGAATCTGCCATTTTCAATAAGAGGTACCAGTATATGGCTTCTGAGTCTGTAATTCTAAATGGCTAGGTTCTACATGCAGAAGAATTATGATTCTTCTTTGGCTAGTGGACTACCGTTTTCTTCTGTAACCACCAAAGAATAGTGTATCTTACACATTTTAGGTAAGAGATCTAAATTGAGGCATTTTCTTTCCTCCGTGAGTTTGGCAACTGCCAAATACATATGAAACATGTTTTCTTATAAAAAATTTCTGTTTCACCTTTACAGATTTTTGAAATATTACTTTGATGGCATCCTTTCTGTTTCTTAAAATTAACTCAAACCGTTATAAGTCTTTTTGTAAAATTACCTCTCACATTTCATGTTCCTGTCTAGTTAAAGTTTTTTTATTATTATTCATTAGATAAATACATGTTATGCACTCATAAGTTTACATGATCGTATTCTCCTTGATTACTTATACTCTCTACAGTCAAGTAGAAACGTGACAGACTACTTGAAATTTTAAGTAGAACAGCATAACAGCAGTAATTTTCTATTTAATCAGTATGGAAATTTTGATCATGTTTCTTTATCAAAATAGGTATTAGGTTTTGTGGGATAAAGTTGAAATGTGTGTTTTACTACCAATATATAACTGCCATACAATGGTATATGCCTCTCGTGGTAAGTTACCATTTTTCTGAGACCAACTGTGCTGCCCATCAAAAGAGGACTGGATTAAAAAAAATGTGGTACATGTACACAATGGAAGAGTACGCAGCCATAAAGAAGAACAAAATCATGAACTTCGCAGCAACCTGGATGGAATTAGAGTGTCTAATACTGGCGATCTCTCACAGAAACAAAGAGCTGAGTATTACATGTTCTCACTCATAAGTGGACCTTGAACAGCTACCGTATTACTAAAAGAAAAGCATTGAAAGTGGCAGGAAACTGCATGGAGAGGGGTGAGGGGGTGGGAAGGTGGGATTGACAGTAGTCCATATCTGCCTGGGGAAGGGGGGCACACCTCATCAATAAGGGTACCTGCACAGTGAATATTTGTATACCTAGCCCTGAATTGTACCCCACAATTTTAAATAAATAATTTAAAAAAAAATCTTAATTGTTTTCTACCTACTTGGGAAAAGGTGTGTTACTCATGGAATATAGGAAGAATTTATTTGAATATGAAATACTTTCCTCTTTTCCCTTTTAGGAAACAAGTTTGTCCTCTGCCTTGATAGACGCCTTCTTTGTTCCCCTAGAGTATTGACAGCTCTTTAGAGCCAGCTTGTAGGTTGTTATCAACTCTGTCTTGTTTTCTTGGTGTAGGGTATTCATTTCACCAGGCCTTTTCTCTTATCTCATGACTGTTTGCAGATGTGGATAGCACCAAAGTGATAGTAACTCATAGCCAGGATGGTGCTTTCTGTTCTATAGATGTAGCTTTATGTCAATATCACACTCTCATGAATACTGTAGTATGATGAGTATAATATAGTATAATACCTTGAGATGAGGTAGTATAAGCTTTTTGTATTTCCATACAAAGTTTGGAATTGGCTTGTCAACTTCAAAAAAAAAATCTGCTTGTATTTTAACTGGGTTTTTGTTTAATGGATAAATCAATATAGGGACAGTTGATATCTTAACAATACTGAGGAACATCTCTTTTTTTTTTCCAAAAAAGATTTCCTATAATTTCTTAGTGATGT
The DNA here is from genome assembly GCA_027257055.1 of Cephalopachus bancanus. Taxonomy (NCBI): domain Eukaryota; kingdom Metazoa; phylum Chordata; class Mammalia; order Primates; family Tarsiidae; genus Cephalopachus; species Cephalopachus bancanus. The sequence continues at coordinate 1,146,905 of JAPVLO010000018.1, read as the reverse complement.
TTTATGGTTTTCATTGTACAGATCTTATACATAACTTATTAAAGTTTTTTTCCTAAGCTTTTAGTTTTTTGATGTAAATTGTATTAAAATTTTTAATTGCCAGTTTTTCTGCTGCTATTGATCTTGAATTGCGCAACTTTGTTAAAGTCACTTATGAATTCTAGTAGGCTTTATTAATTAGTCTGTTAATGTGGTGAGTTGTGTTGGTGTTTTAAATACTCAACTGAATTTGCATTCCTGGAATAAACCTCATACCATATTATTCTATTTATATCTGTGAGTCTGGATTTTGTTTTATTTGGTTTTGTTGAGGGTTTTGGTATCTGTTTTAAGAGAGATATTGGTCTGTAGTTTTCTTTTTCACTACTGTCTCGTTTGTTTTCTGTATCATAGTAGTGCTGATCTCATGAAATGAACTGAGAAATCTTCACTTTTCTTTGGGAATAGTTTGTGGAAGATTGGTGTTAATTCTTTAAATGCTTAATAGAGTTCTACCTACAGTGTAGCAATTTGGGTCCAGGGATTTCTTTTCTGAAGTTTTTTTTTTTTTCCACTATAAATTCAACTAATGAATAGTTTATAGGACTATTCAGATTACCTATTTCGTATTAAATGAGTTCTGGTAGTTTGCATTTTTGAAAAGTCGGCCCATTTCATTCCAGGTCATTGAATTTATGTGTGTAGAGTTGTTCCTAGTAATTACCTTATTATCTTTTTAATATCTGATGGTCTATAGTGATCTCCTCTGTTTCATCCCAGATATTGGAAATTTGCATCCCGGATACTAGTAATTTTCATCTTATTTTTTTTCTTTGTCAGTCTAGCTAGTGGGTTATCGACTTTATTGATCTTCTTAGTGAACTAGCTTCTTTTCAAAATTGATTTTTCTCTGTTGTTTTTCTGTCTTAAGCTCTGTTGCTTTCTCTTCATAGCCCCATTGTCTTCCACCTGCCTTCTTTGAGTGTATTTGTGGAGCTTGCCTGGGTCCTTTCCCTTTTCTGACGTAACTGCTTAGTGCCACACGTTTCCCCCTACGTACTGCGGTAGCTGTATCCCACACGTTTTGGTGTTTTCACTTTCATTCAGTTTGACTCATGCATTATTTGGAAGGGTATCGTTTAAATTCAGTGATATAAAAAAGTGATATTGTTTCAATTTGAATGTCTGTGTCTGCTTTAAGATGTATTATTTTGAATAGTCAATTTATGACATACTTCATAAGTAATCCAAGCCCTACCTTATTTTTCTCAAAATTTTTCTTCTTTTACAGTTTTTTCTTTAGATTTAGGCAGAAACTTTAAAAAAAAATCAATACCTCATTTTAGCTGTAGGCTGATTTTGTTCCATCCCTGTCCATGGTTATTCAGATATTCTGTCTCAAGAGTGAATTTTGGTTATTGATATTTTATTAGAAATTTGTCCTTTTCTTTCTTGAGTTGGGATCTCACTCTGTCATGCAGGCTGGAGTGCAGTGGCACAGTCATGGCTCATGGTAGCCTTAAACTCTTGGGCTCAGATGATCCCTCCACCTCAGCCTCATGAGTAGCTGAGACTATAGGCATGAGCCACCATGTCCAGCTAATTTCTTGATTTTTTTTTTTTCTTTTTTGTGGAGACAGAGTCTTGCTATTTTGCCTGTGCTGGTCTCAAACTCCTGGGCTCAAGGAATCCTCCCATCTCAGCCTCCAAAAGTGCTGGGATTACAGAAATGAGCCACCATGTCCAGCCCATGTCCATTTCAGCTAAAATTTTAGACTTGTTGATATACTGTGGATCACAATACAGTTTTGAGTTTTCCTTGCATAACAAGTTTTAAAAATCTATAGTCTCTTATATATAAGCATATCTTTATGGAGGGATAGATGTAGAATGGCTTGTAACTAACTATACAACTTTGCTGTTGTGAGAGCCGTCGGGCAATACGTAAAAAAAGGAGCATGGGCTGGGCGCAGTGGCTCAAGCCTGTCATCCCAGCACTTGGGGAGGCCAAGGTGAGCAGACTGCCTGAGCCCGCGGTTTGAACAGCCTGGGCTGCTTGGCAAGACAATAAAAATGAAGAAAATTAGCTGGGTGTGGTAGTGCGTGCCTGTAGTTCTGGCTACTTGGAAGGCTGAGACGGAGGGATTGCCGGAGCCAAGCAGGTTGACGCTGGGGTGGCCGTGAGCGTGCGTGCTACTGCACCCCAGCCTGGGTGAACGAGTGAGACTCCAGTTCAAAAAAAAAAAAAAGGAGCATGTATATGTTCCAGTAAAACTTTAAATACACTGAATGTTTATTTAATCTCGTATTATTTTTAGGTATCACAAAATATTTTTTGCAATCATTTAAAAATATTAAATTTATTTTTAGTTTGCAGGCCATGAAAATTAAGTGAGCTGAACATGCCAGTCCTGCTTTTCTTAATCTATTTCAGAGAGATGTACTAAAGTCAGCACTACGATTATAGATTTGTTTATTTCTTCATTTATTCTTAATAGTTTTTTAATATGAGGTATACTGTTAAATATATAATTGTTAATTGTGTTTATTTTATCTTGGTACATTTTACCTTTTACCTATATAAAACTATATTTTCATTTAAGGATTGTTTGGCCTAGATTTTATTCTATCCAGGAGTGATACTTGCTATTCCTGTATCCGTTTTTCATGTTAGCCAGTATTGGCAAGAACATGGTTTGCAAGCAACAGTAGCTACTGATCTACAATAATACAAAATAAAACATTAATTTTTATATTGGACTTTATTTTCAGTAACTTTTAGTGTGATGGTTTTAAGGTATTTGCACTTGGCTATCTTCTTTTTCCAGATACATATATTAATGTGCCAAAGCTAACAGTTCTGTCTAGGACTTTAAAGTGTGTATTTATGTCTACTCTAGATTGCTATTGCATCATTATCGAAGGAAAAAGACCTTCCCTCCCCCTGCTTTCGACATAATACCTGGAACCTAACAGATAACTGATACTAGTAAGATTTTATAAGTTTTGGTGCTAAATGTCTAATTAAAAGACAATTTTTGTTTTATAAATAAAAGGGAGGAAACCTTTAACATTTGCTGACCTATTAAACTGGTAGTTTTTGATGAATAACCTGACTGTTAGATTGTAAAGTGCAAGTGCGAGGAAAAACCAGTTTGAACACGTGTAATTCCCTTCTACTTTTTATATCTTATGTTAGAACTTTCAAAAGGTAAATAGTTCCAGGGTTGATACCTGATGTTTTCCACATTTAGTGCAAAATGACTCTGTGTTTTTTCTATTTTGCCCTGTTAAGACTGGAGCCTGAACTGCTGTAAATTATAATGAAAATACATTTTTCATCAATTGTTCCTTTCTACATACCTGTAGTAGTATAGCAGTTGTTTACTTTGAGTGCAAAATTATAAAGGTACAATAGTTGCCTTGCTGCTTGAACCTTTACAATACGATTGTTTTTTTATTAATTTTGCTAGGAGGTTTAAATTGCATTCTATAATTTCACTTATAGTATAGACTGATGGCCTCATCATTAAAGCCATTCTCCTTAGAAGGTGAAATGTTTCCATAACTGTCATTTTTTAGAGATGGATAGGTATATATATGGGTTTAAAAATTACTTTAATTAAACCTGTAGCATTTGGCTGTGTGTCAGGTTTTGTTCTTCTTTCTTCTAACTATTTTTATGAATCAGGGTTCAAGTTTAATAAGGAAGACTGCTATGGATTTGGTAATTCTTTGTATGTTGTATCTTCTTAATTACAGGGAGGACATCCTTTTTCTTTAAACCTGTTTTCCCAGTTTCACAGCTCAATTTTTAAATTTATTTATAAAGAGTTTATATCAAAGGAATTGCACCTCCTAAAGGGAATTGTCAGCCGTGGGAAAATATTTTAGCAGATGATATCATCTGTTGCCTAGGGTCTTGTCTTACTGAAATAGGCATAGGATGTATAAGGTAAAACATAGCTTCAAATGATATTATGTTGCTCATTGCTGTAGTGTGGTAGTTAGAAATGGAGAAACTGTTTTTTAGATCTTTGGAAGAGGAGATCATCAATCCTTAAGCTACCTTACAAGTGCTTTGTTTAGGTATGATAACATATGAAAGCCAATGCTTAAATATATGCCAACTAGTAATAGGATTTAAATTAATATATAACTCAGCACATAAACAAAATACATACTCATTATTAGTCTCTAAATAAATAAAATATTACAAATTATAGCACAGATGGTTCACCACATCATTTAAAGTGTTTCCAAATCTTGTGTTGAGTTTTAGAATTGCTGATATGCTCTTTTGTTTTGCTTAATGAATTCCAGTTTGAACCACAGTTTGACAAAATAAATGTCATAAAATGACTTACCCATAAATTGATAGTCATTAGGTAATATGGAGTTTCAGTAAGCAGAGGATTTCTTTTACTATTAACGATATTGTTTATTGTGCTGAATCCTTTCTTCTAAAAAATTTCCAGCCCTTGTGATGAGAAGATGTTTGGAATACCAAAGTTAATTAGGCCATAGTAGAAGTAGTGTAATATGGTAGTGCTTAAGAGTAGGTGTTCCTTTGTGGGGATGTCTGGGTTTGAACTAAATATAGCTGGGTTGATTTTGGTTGGGAGGATTTGTGGGGGCAAGATTTGCAAGAACTCACCAGTCAGAAGGGATGCACATTTATGGATGGAGCAGAGTTCTAAGATGGAGCAGAGTTCAATGGGAGGGACAGGCAGGGGTTTGGTCAGCCATTGGTACCAACTACAGTGATGAAAAGCACTTCAGTATTCTGACAACTAACTAACACATCCGCTGGTTGAATATCAACCCTTGAATATTAGACAAGGGAAAGAATGAAATTCAGAGGCAAGATCTCTGACTCATCTGCTCCATAACACCATGTGTCATTTCCACTCAAAATATCTCCTCATCTGACAGAGTATGTATCCTGTTATCAACTGACTCTTATGCTTAGTCTGTCCATCCTATCTTGTCTGTCTCCTACGTGAAACATTCAATCCAATATTGCTCGGAATTCATCTTAATTTAAAGAGTTGATCGAGGACTGGTTGATGTCATGCAGTTAGTGGTTTACTTAGAAGTAGGCCTAGTTAGTAACATGTTTGGAAAATAAAGGATAAAAATAGTACCGCACACTTGAATTCTCCAGAGCAACTTTGTAGTGTTGATATAGATTCTTTTAGCTTGCCAAGGAACTATGTTTTTGTTTTATTTGCCAGTTGTATTAGGTTTCTAGAGCTGCCATAACAAAATACCGCAAACAGCGTAGCTTAAATGACAGAAACTGATTGTCTCATAGTTCTGGAAGTTAGAAGTCAGGGTGTTGGCAGAGCTGGTTCCTTCTGAGGGCTGTGAAGGAGACTCTGTCCCATGCTTCTCTCTTAGCATCTGGTGTTCTACTGACAACTTTGGCTTTCCTATTCACATGGCACTGTCTTTGTGTCTCTTCATATGGCCTTTGCTATGTGAGTGGGCCCAGATTTTCCCCTTTCTGTAGGGACCCCAGTCATGTTGGATTAGGGTTCACCTAAGGACCACCTCTTAACTGGCTCCATCTGCAAATACCCTGTTTTTAAGTAAGACTGCTTTCTGAGGTCCTAGGTTTAGAGCATCTTTTTGAGGGGACGCAGTTTAACCCACAACTTCAATATTTTAGAAAGGTTTGTTGTTGGCCAGGTACAGTGGCTCCTGCCTACAATCCCAGCACTTGGGGAAGGCAAGGCAGGAGAATTGCTTGAGCCCAGGAGTTCAAGACCAGCAGAGTCAACAAAGCCAGACCTCATCACTACAGAAAAATCAGCCAGGCATGGTGATGTGCACCTGTGGGCCTAGCTACTTGGGAGGCTGAGGTAGGAGGATTGCCTGCGCCTGGAGGTCAAGGATACAGTGAGCTGTGATTATGCTGCTACACATTCCAGCCTGGGGGAGAGTGAGGTTCCAACTCAAAAAAAAAAAAAGTTTGCTGTAGTTTCAGTGGTAGAAATTTGAGAACATCTGCCATATTGGTTTTTATTGTTGATTTATTTTAAATACCTGAAATGGTCTTAAATTCTAAGCAGATTAAAAAAAAATACAGTTCACACTAGAAACCAGTAGTCATCCACATTATCTACTTAATAGTCATATTTTCTAGGAATGTATTTACTACTTTGTGAAAATATTTGTGATTTTGAAATTTTAATGTAATTATGATGCATGACAATTTGAAGTCTGAATACTACAGATATTGCTGTTATTTTCTTGTGGAAACTCTCCTGCTAATGTTTTTCTAGGTAAGCCATGACACATTCCTTTAATGTGCTCCTTCCTTAGGCAATGATTGATCTCTTGTTTCCAGAAAACTTCCACTTCCACAAGGCAATGGGGATAAGATCATAGATAGATAGATATACATACGTATGTATATATAACCTTATGATTAGCCAGGATAAACTTCCTTTAGTCATCAATGCTTCCTTTGATTTCTACATTTCCTTTGGAGCTTTCTTGAAATTCTTCAAGTTTTGTCATATTCACCAGTGTGATTTCAGATAGTCTTAAAAAAATCAGAGAGGGCCAGGTGCCGTGGCTCACACCTTTAATCTTAGACTGAGGTGAGAGGAGAGTTTGAGAACAGCTTAGGCATATAGCAAGACCTTATCTCTACCAAAAAATATCAAAAAATTAGCTGGGCATGGTGGCTTACCCCTGTGTTCCGCTCTTCAGGAGACTGAGGCAGAAAGATTGCCTGAACCCAGGAGGTTAAGGCTGTGGTGAGCTGTGATCATGCTGCTGCACTCTAGTCTGGGAAACCGAGTGAGACCCTGACTTTAAAAAAAAAATCAAAGAAAGAGTTCTCTATTTTTTTAAATGAAAATCATTGGGAAAATGTTAGATGGCACATAAATATTCCCTTTAGATACTTTTAGAATACTAATAGTGTAAACATGTTTGTGCAGGTTTTGACTGGATCATCTCGACAAAGTTACTCACCTTCTGGCTATCAGGATTTCAGTAAGTGGGAATCAATGCTGAAAATAAAAGAAGGACTTCTAAGGCAGAAAGAAATTGTAATTGATCGGTGAGTCATTTTTTTTTAAAATCACTAAACATTTCAGGCGTATAGAAATACAGAAGAATGGAACAGTTACCTTACATCCACTCCTTAAAGAACTGAACCCTTGCAAACACACTGAATGACGCTGTGTCTGCCCTCTCCCGTCCCAGTCCTTTCACACACTACTAACAGAACTGGGGGTTGGTTTGTCTCTCTGTCTGTTTATCCCCCATTCACTTTAGTGAATTGTTTTAATATTTGAGAGCTCCTCTCGGTACCAATAGCGTCTTGGCTGCGATGCTAATGAACATCCCGAGATACAAGAAAGTGTCTTTGTGTGTTTACTCTTGGGAACCCTCAAATTGAAACCCACTTTAAAGTAGTTGTTTCCTTTCATGTAGGCTAGGTCTGAAGCAACGGAAGCTAGGAAAACGATGAATGTTTAAAATTAAGTGACTTATAGATAAGAATCCGGGCTTGGTGGCTCAGCCTGTAATCCTGTGCCTTGGGAGGCTGAGGTGAGTGAATTGCCTGAGCCCACGGGTTCGAGACCTGCCTGGGCAACTTGGCGAGACCTCATCTCTACAATAAATCAAAAAATTAGCCAGGCGTGGTAGCGCGCACCTGTAGTTCCAGCTACTTGAAAGGCTGAGGCGGAAGGATCGCTGGAGCCCAGCAGGGAGCAGCCACTGCACTCCAGTCTGGGTGACAGAGTGAGACTCCAACTCAAAAAAAAAAAAAAAAATTAAGGAAGTTTTGGAGGACATTCTAAAACTTGTGAAGATTTGAATACCTAAACACTGAAAAAGAAATTTATTTTTACTTACTAGACAATCTTCTGGTTATTCTGAGCAATAGACACATTAGCATGATTTAATTACATTATCTTTGATATATGTTGGTTCTACATCATTTATAGATGAAATATGCTTTTGGGATAATTAAGTGTTATGTATCATGGTAACTGAGAAATAATTTCAGGGGCTTTTTTCTTAATGCTAATTATTGCTTACTTTCATATGCTTATATGGAAGAAAATATCAGATGTTTTAACCTTAAAATTATTATTATTATTATTATTTTTGTCAGAGTCTCACTCCATCACCCAGGCTGGAGAAGTGCAGTGGCAGGCTCACGGTCACCCCAGTGTTGACCTGGTGGGCTCTGGTGATCCTTCCGCCTCAGCCTTCCAAGTAGCTGGAACTGCAGTCATGCGCCACCATGCCCAGCTAATTTTTTTTAAAAAATTTATTGTAGAGACGAGGTCTCACCAAGTTGCCCAGGCTGGTCTCGAACTTCAGGCAATCCACTCACCTTGGCCTCCCAAAGTTGCTGGGATTACAGGCTGAGTCACCGAGCCCTGCCTAATCTTAAAATTCTAATGCGACCTTTAAACCTTTTAAAATGTATTAAATAGTTGAAATTTCAAAAGGTGCTCCGTGGCTCAGCCTGTAATCCCAGCATTTTGGGAGGCCGAGTTGAGCAGATTGCCTGATCCCATGGGTTTGAGATCAGCCCAGGCACCTTGGTGAGACCTCGTCTCTACAATAAATCAAAAAATTAGCCAGGTGTGGGAGCACATGTCTGTAGTTCTGGATACTTGGAAGGTTGAGGTGGAAGGATCACCAGAGCCCAGCAGTTCGATGCTGGGATGGCCATGAGCGTGCCACTGCACTCCAGCCTGGGTGACGGTAAGACTCCAACTCAAAAAAAAGAAAAGTTTTGCTTAGAAATTTAGTGGTTTTAAGGAAGATCTACTGAAATATAAACTAGACCATAGTCATATGGACTTTCTTGTTCTCCACTATGTTTACAACAGTTTGAAAAGAGCTTGGCACATAGTATATACTGAAAACGTGATACTTCCATACTTGGTAAATGAAAGAAGATTGTGGAAGACAGTTTTAACTGATAATTAACTGTTTCTAGCACAAATGAATCTCATATATGAGTAAGTACAGGCCCAGCTGGATATGTATTTTTAACACTAATAATTAAATTCACTGTATGTACTTGAAATTAATACTTTTTTAATAGACTCAACTTCAGAGTTTTATTGATGTGGATTTGCCTTCCCTCAAACGATGGAAATCAATTGGCTTTTATTAATTTTGGAATGCCATTCCATTGGGTGTAAGTCAACAGGAAATTCAGAAAATTATTGACACAATCTAATAAAAAAAGTGTATATGTTTCTCAATAGAGCGTGTCGTAGAAGGAGACTCAGGAGTAATTTAAAGTAATTCAAGTTGCTTAGTTGACGAATTCTTCGCACTGCATACAACTTCTGGCAGAGACTGGGTGATTAGGTCAAGCACAGCGGCTGTTTGGGACAAAGAACCACCGGGAAAACTGCGGCAGTGTCTGCGCTGGCTGCTTGTCGGGTGGGAGATGGCGAGGGTGGGCTCAGGTGGCCGGGCAGGCCGACTCGTCTTGACTCCGTGTGGTCGGTCTGCCATCCTCCAGCAGGACAGCCTGGCTTGTTCGCGCAGTGCCTGGTGGGATTCTGAGAGATCGAAGCTTTGAGCCCCCTTGAGGCGTAGGCTTGGGACTGACCCAGTGTCACTTCCATCTGCATCCTGTTAAGTCTCAAAGCCCGGAGACTTCGCCTCTGGCGGTAGGAGCAGCCAAATCACTTTGTCAAGGGGCGTCAATGATACAAGAGGGTCATAATTGAGACATTTAGTAAACAGTCTACCACACCCATCATCTCAAGTAATCTGTAGTTTCTTCATGAATTTACCACAAATTTTTGGTGAACAGTGTGTCTGAATTTTATAAAACAGAAGAGAAACCGGCAGCTTTTGGCTGACGTTGAACAGTAAAAATTTTGGTTGTGTGAATCTCTGTAACATACACAGTGCTTACAGTTAGAATCAAAGACATAGCCCCTTCTCTGTTTTTGAGGAAGCAGATTAAATTAATGGACCTGGGAGTGTTGATGACATACGCAGAGGCTATTTCAGGGATAAAATTGGCAGGGTTTGGTGTCCGGTTGGGTGGAACTGAGAGTGAAGAGGCGGAGCTTTCTGCTTTGGGATGCGATATGGTGATGATACCTTTCAAGTTATTCAACTGAAAATTGTATCGTGGATGCTGTTTCTGAAAATACGAAGTTACCCACAATTACACGAGAAAAACTGTTTTTCCACACTGCATATGGCTTTTGTAGTAGAAGACTGGGCCGTTACGTCAAAGCAGAGCAAATGTTTGGGAAAAATAACTGCTATAGAAAGTGTGTTCCTAAATGTTCCCTATTTCTTGACAAAGAGCATATAGATTAACTTTAGGAGCAATTCAGAAACACAGGGAACCTGGTTTTTCGTTCTTTCTATTTGCTGCTATAACTGTTTAGTTGATTCAGAATAAAATGCTTGAACTTTTGCACTTTGATTCTCTGATTTGCCTAGGTAAAGGAGTTTCACTACTTAAATGTGAAGTTTTTTTTAAAAGCTGACCTCATAGAAATAGAGAATAGAACAGTGGCTACTAGAAGCTGGGAAAGACTCAGGAGAAGTGCTGGTGGATGGCAAGAGGTTGGTTAATGGATGCAAAGTTATAGCTAGATGGGAATAAATTCTAGTGTCAATGATCTATGGAACTGTAGGTAACTACAGTAGACAATAATTTATTGTGTTTTTTTCCAAATGACTGGAAGAGAGAATTATGAATATTACTGGCACAAAGAAATAAAAGTTTAAAGTGATGGATGTGCTAATTACCCTGATTTGATCATTACATAGTATATGGAAATATCACACTGACCCCATAAATATGAATAATTATGTCAATTTTAAAATATATTTTAAAAAATTTTAATGAAGTTTGTTGAAAATCATTGTTCTCTAGGCAATTCCCCTCCTCCACCCAACTTTCCAGCCTGAGAATTAAATGAATGAATGTATGTAAATACACCCAGTATACGTCTGATGCATTGTAGCCATCAGCAGGTGGTGGTCACATATACGTGTGTGTGTGTGTGTGTGTATGTGTATAAATTGTCATGCGTATATGTTTATTGTTCCTCAGTAGACTCTGAGCTCCCTCAGAAGAGTCATTCTTGTAAATTTCATTACTCCTAATGGTTACTTACCAAATATTCATTCAGAGGAAGTAGTCTTCCTTTAACAGAAAAGAGATCAAGGTTGTTGGTTAACGTGTGCTGTTGCTTACACTAGTAGATTTTATCATGGTTTATGTTTTAAAATTGCTTGACTTTTGCCACTGAGTTGATCAAATGGAACATAAATCAATGCACTCGACACTGACTCAGACAGTTCCTCTTGTGGTGACAACTGAGTTTGTGGTATTAGTAAATGACATGGCAAGGTAAAGAACTCTTATTTTGTCATTACTTGCAATTTGTTGTATAAATGTCACTCATTTAATTATACGTGGAAGTAAAATCACATAATGATACTAGGTAGGCTTTTAAAACCAAGATTGATTCTTTGGTATTGTGGATACTTTTTTTATTGAATTCATAATGTCCTTTTCATCATCTGCTTTTATAAGATAAGATTTATGATCAAGTTTCTTAAGGCCTACTTGTTGATGCATCGTTATTAAAATTATTCCAAACTCTGCAGATTTGATTAATTATAATGTGAGATTTTATTCGTGGCAATTTGTAGCATGTGCCTTTTACTTTGAGATGGACCCCATAATAAGGAGTCAAGATTATTTTTTGTCACAAGGGTTGAAAGGAGGTTTGATTATTTTTATCATCTGATTTGAGCATTCAGATACAGTTTTAATAGTTTATTTGTATGTTAAGTTTTTTTTGTTGCTTTTACCTAGGCATATAGTGTTACAGTATAAATTATAGAATCACTTTACAAATCTGTTATGTTTTAATCCCAGTGAATATACTGCAATTCAGTTCTGACCCTGAACACCAGAGTTAATGTCAGGCTCCAGGTTTCAGGGTCTGGTCCCCGGTAGGACTCCTCCACTTCGGGTGCCAGCCACACTGGAGGCATCTGCTGCAGCAGCTGTGTTTCCAAAGACGGTGAGCCTCGCCAAAAACGCAGCTCTCTTGTTCCTGGTCAAGGATCTGTTATTTCAGGATATATATTATGACATATGTGTATTCTGATGATATTTTATCTATTCAGAATATGTAAAATATGTGTATTATATATATATTGTTCCAAAATAAGAATACAAGGGGAGACCCACAAAAATGGAATTTACTTATAAAAAATTATGTATTTGTTCTTACATGTTTAAACTTCAGTCACCTTCAAAGTACTCCATTTGATGTAATATACCTATCGAGATGCTTTTTTCACTGCTTAAAACAGTTTTTAAACTTGTCTGTGTTAATGCCTTTTAGTGTTTCTGCCATTTTTTGTTTCCCCTTGAAGACTTTTTTTATGGAGGGGAGGAAACAAAAAGTAGCTCGGAGCAAGATCAGGTGAATAGGGAACTGGGGGTCATGCCGTTTTTTGGTCAAAAACTGCTGAAATATTTGGTCAAATACTCAGCATGGTGTGGGCAGGTGCATTGTCATGATGGAAGAACCAGTCAGTCACCTTTTGCCGCAACGTGGGGCATTTCTTCTGCAAATTGTGACACAGCCTTCTCAAAATTCCAGATAGCAGCTTTGGTTGACTGTTCGACTGACCAGAGGAACAAATTCCAAGTGTACTACGAGGGGCCTGCCCTCCAAAAGATAATTCTGTTTCTGGGGGGCTACCCCCTCCTATGTCCTTTGTTTTGCCATGTCACTTTCACAATGAGCTTGTCAGTTGTATACTCTTCATTGATTTGTTTTTTTATTTCTCTCAGCATTGTTTTGTAGTTTCTAATGTATCGGCCTTGTATATTTTTTATATTTCTTTCCAAGTATTTCATGTTTGTTGGTGCTATAATAAATAGTATTTTTTAAATGTCAATTTCTCAGCTGGGCACAGTGTCTCAAGCCTTTAAGTAATCCCAGCGCTTTGGGAGGCTGAGGCAAGGGGATTGCCTGAGCTCAGGGGTTCGAGATATGCCTGGACAACTTGGTGAGACCTCTTCTCTTTAATAAATCAAAAAATAAGCCCCAGGCGTGGTGGCTCAAGTCTGTAATCCCAGCACTTTGGGAGGTTGAGATGGGGGGATTGCCTGAGTTCACAGGTTCGAGAACAGCCTGGGCGAGACCTTGTCTCTACAATTAAAAAAAAAAAAATTAACCAGGCATGATGGCACATGCCTGTAGTTCCAGCGCCTTGGAAGACTGAAGCGGAAGAATTGCTGGAGCCCAGCAGATCGATGCTGGGGTGGCCGTGAGCTTGCCACTGCACTCCAGACTGGGCAATGAAGTGAGACTCCTACTCAAAAAAAAAAAAGTCAATTTCTCATTGTTTATTGTAGATATATAGAAATAAACTTGATTTTTGTATCCTGCAACCTTGCTAACTACACTAATTAGTTCAAGTAGGATTTTTTTTGGTAGATGCAATGTGACTGTCTACATAGATGATCACGATGTCTGTAATTAAAGGTTATTTTACTGTTTGGTTTTTTTTTGAGTAAGAGTCTCACTCTGTCGCTCAGGCTGGAGTGCAGTGGCATCCTCATGGCCACTACAGCCTCAGCCTGCTGGGCTTAGACGATCCTCCTCAGCCTTGCAAGTAACCGGAATTACAGGAGCACACTACCACGCCAGCTAGTTTTTCGATTTAGGGTAGAGATGAGGTCTCGCCAAGTTGCCTGGGCTGGTCTCGAACCCCTGGCTTAGGCAATCCTCTCTCCTTGGCCCCCCAAAGTGCTGGGATTACAGGGTTTGAGTCACCACACTTGGCCAATTTTATTTTTTCTTTTGGAGTTTCAACTGGTGGGTAGAATCTCTCATACAGTGTTGGATAGAAGTGGTGAGAGCAAGTATCCTTTTTCTTGTTTTGTTCCTGAGTTGTTTAGGGAAAAGCCTTTTACTCTTTCACCAGTAGGTATGTTAGCTGTAAATTTTCTGTAGATGCCCTTTTTAGGTTGTGGAAATTCCTTCTATTCATAGGTAGCTGATGAGTTTTCAGATGTAAAACCTATCTTGAAATTCCTGGGATAGACCTCACTTTGTCATGATGTATTTTCCTTTTTATATATTTTTGGATTCAGTTTTCTAAATTTTTGTTGAGGATTTTTACTTTTATGTTCCTGAGAGATATTGATCTGTAGTTTTCTTTCCTTGTATTTATCTGATATTAGTATTGGCAATGCAGGTCTCAGAATGAGTTGGGAAGTAGTACCTTTTCTTGGTTTTTCTGGAAGAGTTTGTATATAGTTGATATTAGTTATTTCTTAAACATTCATTCAGTAGAATTCTCTAATGAAGATTTCTAGAACTGAAGTATGTTTGGTTTTTTTTTAATCAGAAGGCCAACTTCAAATCCAATTTCTTTAGTAAATATACAGCTATTTAAGTTAACTATTTCTTCTTGATAAAATTTTGGTAACAATTTTATTGGAAATGATGATCATAATATTTGCCCTTGTTAAACTTTTGAAATCCGTAGAATTGGCTGGGCTTGATGGCTCAGCCTGTAATCCCAGCACTTTGGGAGGCTGAGGTGAATGGATTGCCCGAGCCCACGGATTTGAGACCAGCCAAGGCTCATCTCTGCAATAAATAAAAAATTAGCCAGGCGTGGTTGTGCGCACCAGTGGTTCCGGCTACTTGGAAGGCTGAGGTGGAAGGATCCGGAGCCCAGCAGGTCGGTACTGGCCTAGGCGACCGAGTAAGACTCCAACTCAAGAATAAATAAATAAGTGATTTCAAAATCTGTAGAATCTGTAATGCCCCTTCGCTCATTCCTGACATGGATAGATTGTGTCTTCTTTCTTTTATTTTTCCTGACTAGTCTGACTAGACGTTTATCATTTTTGTCAGTCTTTTCAAGAAATACCTTGTTTCATTGATTTTTATCTCTTAATTTTCTGTTTTCTATTTCAGTGATTTCTGCTTTCTTTAATTATTTCCTCTGCTCTACTTTGGGTTTCATTTGTTCTTTTTTTTTCCTCTCTCTCTCTCTAATTTCCTAAGTCAGAGACTGAATAACTTAAGGCATTTCCCAGGTTCTTCTCTAGCAATCGATCACAAATTTTAATTCATTTGGTTTTCATCTTCATTCAGTTCAGAATATTTCCAGTTTTCCTTTGATTTCTTATTTGACCCTCAGGTTTTATAGGGTTATATTCCATAGTTTCTAAGTATTTGGGGACCTTCCAGAGATCTTTCTGTTAATTCTTTTCTAATTTAATTTCACTGTGGTCAGAAAAGATACTTTTACATGAATTTAAGTATTTAAAGTTTGTCGGTGCTTGTTTTATGACCCAGAATATCATCTGTTTTAATAAATGTTCCTTGTAATCTTAGGAAAAAAATGTGTATTTTGCTGCTGTTGTGTGGAACATTCTGTAAATTTCTTTTAGGGAAAATTAGTTTATAGTGTTATTTATGTCTTTTATGTACTCTTGATTTTCTGTCTACTTTTATCAGATATTGGGATCCAGATGTTGGAATATCTAATTATAATTGTGAATTTATCCATTTCTTTTTGCATTATACTATCAGTTTTTGCTTCATTTATTTATAAAAGCTGTGCTCTTAGACCCTAAAACACTTTCTTCTTAATGAATTGACCCTTTTATTATTGTTAAATTACACCTTTTTTTTCTGGTAATTTTTTTTGCTTTAAAAATCTGCTTTTAGCCGGGCTCGGTGGCTCAGCCTGTAATCCCGCGCCTTTGGGAGGCTGAGGTGAGTGGATTGCCTGAGCCTGCGGGTTCGAGACCCACCTGGGCAGTGAGACCTCATCTCTACAATAAATCAAAAAATCAGCTGGGCGTGGTAGTGCATGCCTATAATTCCGGCTACTTGGAAAACTGAGGCGGAAGGATCGCCAGAGCCCAGTAGGTCGAGGCTGCGGTGGCCGGGAGCGGCCACTGCACTCCAGTCTGGGTGACAGAGTGAGACTCCAACTCAAAAAAAAAAAAAAAAAAAAAATCTGCTTTGACTATTACTGATAGAACCAATCCAGCTCTCTCTTGATTACTTTTGGCATGTGTTTTCCTCCTCTCATTTTTAACCTATTTATGTCCTTATGTTTATGTTTTTCTTTTGCTTTTAATTTAGTGTTGTTTTATTTTATATTTTAGTTTTTTGGAGACAGAGTCTTGCTCTGTCACCTAGCCTGGAATGCAAAGGTGTGATCATAGCCCCACTATAGCCTCGAACTCCTGGGCTCAAGCACTCTTTCCTCCTTAGTCTCCTAAGTAGCTAGGACTACAGATGCGTGCCACAGCAACCAGCTAATTTTTTATTTTGTTGTAGAGATGGGGTATTGCTGTGCTGCTCAGGCTATTTTGAACCTCTGGCTTCAACTTATCCTTTTGCCTCAGTCTCCCAAAGTGGTGGGATTACAGGCAAGAACCACCCCCAGCCTGCATTCTTAATGTTTAGCATGATATTCTTGTTGATAGTTGGGTCTTACTCTTTACTCATTCTGACAATGTCTGCCTTTTGACTGGAAGTATTTAGACCATTTATATGTTGTGGTGTTGATATGGTCAAGTTTAAAGCTTCTATCTTGCTACATGTTTTCTAATTTTCCCATCTGTTTTTGTTTCCCTTCGCTGTCTCTTGAATTAGTTGAATTTTTAAATAATTACTTTCATCTCCTTTGTTGGCTTATTAGCTATAGCTCTTGGTTGTGTTATGATTACTTTAGATTTTATAATATATTTCTTTAAAATATAGCAGTCTATCTTCAAGTAATACTGTGCTATTTCATGTATAATGTAAGAATCTTATAAAATATACTTCTATTTTTTGTCTTCCAGCCTTTGTGCTATTTTGCCTTACATTCCGTCTACAAAAGTTACATGCCTTACAATACATTATTATTTTTGGTTTTCACAATTTATCTTTTAGTGATATTTAAGTAATAAGAAAATACCTTATGTATTTTCCCATGTAATTATTTTTTCTGGTACTCTTCCTTCTTTTTTGTAGATTCAGGTTTCCATCCAGGCTTGTTATTCTTTTGCTTAAAGCCATTCCTTTATTATTTCTTATAGTTGAAGTCTGCAGGTGATGAATTATTTCTACTTTTTAAGTCTCCAAAATAAGTATTCATTTCATCAGTCTTTTGTATTTTCCACGGGTGAAATATTCTAGGATGATAGGTTTTCTTTTTGTGGAACTTTTTTTCTTGTGTAAAAAATTTTAGGCTGAGAGCTTTTAAGGTTTAGTATTTCTTTGTCTTTTCATTTGCATTATTTCTGATGAGAAATATGCTCTCCTTTTACCTTTGTCTCCCTGAATGAATGTATCTTTTCCCTCTGGCTACTTTCAAGATTATCACTGATTGTAATCCATTTGATTAAGATGTACCTTGGTTTAATTTTCTTCAAGTCACTTGTACTTGGGGTTCACTAGATTCTCGAATCTGTGAGTGTGTCATTCTCATCAAATTTGGAAACATTCTGGCCTGTTTTTTTCTGCACCCCCAATCCTCTTCTCACCTCCTCTTTAGGAATTAGATTATACATCTATTTGGCCTCTTATAGTAGTCTTGCAGCTCACTGATACTCTGATTTTTTTTTTTTTTTGGTCTTTTTTTCCCTGTGTGTTTCTTTTGCATAGTTTTTACTGCTGTGTTTTCAAATTCACTATACTTTTCTTTTGCAATGTCTAATCTGCCCTTAATTCTTATTCAGTGTGTATTATGTCTTTTATTGTCTCTACTTAACATGTAGCTTCTTGTGCATGTGAATACAGTCATAATAACTGATTTAGTGTCCTTGTCTATTCTGTCATCTGTGTCAGTCCTGGCTGAGTTTCAGTTGATTGGATTTTCTTATTGTTGTGAGTTACATTTTCCTACTTGTTTGCATTCCTGGTAATTTGTTACTTGATGCCAGGCATTCTGAATTTTAACATGCTTTGTGTTAGGTCAATGAGCTGGTGCTGCAGGTATGGCAAAAAATTGTACAAAAATTAGATTGGGAAAGATAATTTATTTTAGAAAGTAGATTAAAGAGAGAGAGTGAATCCACTTCAAAGGAGAGAAGGGGGCCGGGCGGCTGAAGAAAATGTGGCAGGGAGTACTTAAGGGAACAGAACCAGGTTGAATGCTTTTTTTTTTTTTTTTTTTTTGAGTTGGAGTCTCACTCTGTGGCCCACGCTGGAGTAAGGTTGAATGCTTTTAAAGCTTCCCTTTGGTGGAGTAGTTTGCCATGGTGGTGGGATGGTGGTCTGTGTCATGTAGGTCATAAAGGGCTGATCACAATAGATTGGGTCAGTTTAACCCTTTATGGCAGGAACACAAATATTTTGGATAGAAAGGTAATCAGTACAAAGCATGCTTGGGGCGTCCAGTGACTACCTCTGGTAAACCCTGGTTTACCCTTGAAAAACTGGTTCTGTCTCCTGTTAATGACCAGAGGGCAAGTTAAAATAAAATGCTAAAGAGGTTGCCCATCCTCTTCTACACAAAGCTTCAAATGACTGCTCTTGGGCAAAAATTACTCCATTTTGGCGGTTTACCCTTTCATTTTGGATGTTACGTATTTTTGTGTTTCTGAGCTTTATTCTGAGAAGCAGTTTTTGTTCTTGTTTTTAATTTTGTTTTGCTTTTAAGTTTTGTTAGATGGCACTAGAGCTTTCCTCTTGGATTAATTTTTCTCCACTACTGAGAGAAATCCCATTTTAGAAACCTGGGGTTTCTCAGCCTCAGTACTATTGGGTTTGGGGCCAGATAATTGTTGTAGGTGTTTGTCCTGCTCACTGTAGACATTTACCAGCATCCCTGGCCTCTGCTCACTGGATGGAGTAGCACTCTCTCCCAGTTGTGAAAATAGGAAGTCTTTAGGAATTACTGAATCTCCCCTGGGGTAAAAGTTGCTACTGGTTGAGAATTAACAGTAGCTGACCCCCTGCAGACTGTGAGGCTCCCTCCGGCAGTTGGGAATAGCTGGTACTGCAGGTCCCGTGTGGACCTCAAGCGTTGTTCCCTGTAACCTTTTGGTCGCCCCTCCTCCTCCACACACAGCTTTACTGGTTTCTTCTGGCGGCTATTGATCAGTGTTAAGCTGAGCACTCATGGGTCACCCAGTGCTATGCATTATAGCTGCCTTGGGCCTCTCAGCTCTGTCCCTTCCATTCAGGGAGAATACCGTCCCTGTACTGGAAATTGAAACCTCTCTCAGCAGTCAACAAAGCGGCCTTCATAGGGCCAACTTGGCTGTTTACCCGTCTCTCAGATTTCTTTCTTCATTCCCTAATGTTCAGTGTCTTGAGAATCTCTGCTTCCTCTGTTTTGTCTTTTTAAAAATTTTAATTGTTTTAGTCAGGAGGGCAAAACCCGTCCTGGTACTCAATCTTGGCTGGAAAAGGAAGTTTTTTTTTTTTAAATTTTGTGAAGATTTAAATTATTTGAAAAGTGTTATGTGACTAATCTCTTTTAACTTACCTATTTCCTACTTCATGTTCTCTATGTAGATTTTCTTAAAGGAGTGCACATTTTTAAAAAAATGAAAACAACTGAGTAGAACAAGGCCTTTGACACGGTCTGAAATATGTAACCTAGTTTGTTCCAAAAGTTACTTTGTTAGTAATTTTGGAAAGCAAGGTATTTGTGTACTTACACTGTCTTTATTATTCCTTAAAAGCACTCTCTCCTTCAAAACTTCACTATGTTATTAAATTTTTGAAGATGGGAGATACTGCATACAAAGCTCTTAGCCTCACACCTGGCACATAAAGTTTTTAAATCTATAAGGATCCATATTCACAGGGGTCAACTAATTTGCACAAAGCAAGCTTTGAGCTGCTGAAGAATGATTTGAACCTGTGCATGTCTGTTTCCAACATGAGCTGCATTACTAAACGGAATGTCAGAGCTATCCACAGATGCAGATCTGTCACTGAGTAGTATCCCATCATAAGTTATGTTTCTGTGTGGACTGTGCAGCCTGGGATGATGTAGAGAAGATGCAGGCACGGGACAGCAGTTGAACTCGAGGATATTTGTGAAGCTGCGTTTCGCCCCTGACAGTAAGACCTCGAGAGCTTCAGTTGTCACACTGTGTTCGGCAGAATTTGTGTGAATGCAAATAATGAGTTTAGGGTAATGGCAGTCCAGACTGAGGGCATAACGCTTGTGATGTTAGGTAACAAGAACAAAGAAAGCAAAGCATGACTTTGTTGGAATCTAATTCTATAAAAGACTACATTTTATAAAATGCCGGAAATACTCTGCAGCATGAAGTTTTGCTGTAATTCCACACATGGTACTGTGGATTTTAAAAAATTGTTTTCACAATTGATAACACTTATAAACTCTTAAGCAAAATTATTGGAATGCTAAAAGCTTTGTATGTATCTATTAGAAAAGTATATTCTTTATAATGTGATCTTCATTGATGTTTTGCAGACAGAAGCAACAAATTACCCACCTACATGAGAGGATAAGAGATAATGAATTACGGGCACAACATGCCATGTTAGGACATTATGTAAATTGCGAAGAGTCTTATGTGGCTGGTTTGCAGGTAAAGGATTTTGTAGTTGTTGTTTTAAGAGTAAACCTTGTGCTAATAATAGACTTATCTTGTAAGATTAGGATATTTTAAATCAATTTTTGATTAATCCGTTCACTTGGTGTGGTGTTCATATTTATATATGTGATGAAAGGTGTCCAACCATGATAATCCATTTGTCCAGTTCACACCCCCTCTCCACCTACATGCAGGAACTACTGTTATCAGTCTCTGGTGCATCCTTCCAGAGCAGGTGCATATCACAAGCAGACATAAATATATTTTGTTCTTCTGTGTTTGTGAGAAGCATCAGACTACATAGATTATCTGACACCTTTTTTTATTACAAAAATTATACAAGCTACGACGATTATTTCCATATTGTTCCATTGATAGCACAGCTACGTAAATTTTTTTTATTTTATAGAGATAGCATAATTTTTTCAACCTCTCCTTTATTTATCAAAATTTAGGTTGTTTCCAGTTTGGGATTATTATGAATAATGCAACAAAAAATAACCTTTTATAAATATTATTTTGGTCAGATGCAGATATTTTTATAAATTAAATTTCCAGAAGTGAAATTTCTGGTCATTGCTTGAGCTAGTGATTTTTACAGATAATGGTCAAATTGCGATCCAGGAGAGCGGTGTGTAAGACTCCTCTCTCCTGCTTCACAACTCCTGGCCATACTTACAAAATGTGTTACCAGACTTTGGAAATTCTGCTCTTCTCGTAGGTTTATGCAAAAGGCAGGAAGTAGTAACCTCTGAACGGTTTTAATGTGTGTTTTTCTTAAGAGCAATATTGAGCTTCTTTGTATGTATTTAGGACCCATATATGTTTCTTTTTCTGTGAATTGTCTTTTCATATCTGTTGCTTATTTTTTGTTACATTTTAGGCTTTTGCTTATTGTTTTTAGGACCCCTTTATATAGAAAATAAATAGACTTTTTGTCTGTAATTTGATCTGAAAATACATTTTCCAAATTTGTCATAATGTTTTTCTATTTTTATCATTGTTTCTTTTTCTTCCATGTGATTTTTTTCTGTGATGATGTCTCATTCTAATGAATATTTTATAAACAAGCTTTATCTTTACAAAGGAGCCTATTTCAGGAAACAATGATTAAACATCCACTATGCTATTAATAAATTCTAATGTCATAAAAGTGAAATAGTTCTTGCCTTCATGTGTCTTAAAGTGTATAAAGGGAGAGACCATATAAAAAGACACGTTTATCTATTCCTTCTCAATTTATTTGCATTCACTATGGGTAAGACAATGTCTAGGCCCTAGGAATAGAAATGTGGTTTTATCTTTAAGGACAGTACAGCCTAATGGGTCTGTAAGGCCTCTTAACAAGGCTTATATGGCTGGAGGGGCTACTTTCCTTAATTATTACTCTTTTAAAAAACTGCTTTCCTTAAAACCTGTTTGTACTTTTTAATATAAACTTTATAATTAGTTTGTTTATTTCCAAAATTAAAAAAATGGGCATTTTTTATTGGGATCAAAGGAAAATATTTTGTTCTCTCCATTAAGATCTTTATTCTTGGATTTTAAGAAGTCTTTCTAAGTGTAATTTTTTTTTTATTATATCTTCACATGTGTTTATAAATACCAATTGCACTGCTGTATTAAAATCAGAAAATATTGAAGACCAAATATCAGATTTACTTGAGGCAGCGGCATCTAACATGGAGATGATTCCAACTTGCTATTGGAATGTATAAGTACTTTTAGTTACTTACACATCATAATATGGTCTCATCTACAACTTCTGTCACATAAGAGCAAGACTTTATGGTGCGGTATGAGATTAACAGCATACACTTAATTGAAAATGGCATTTTTATGCTATATAAGTAGTACAATTTTGCTTGATAACAGTATTTTAGTAGAACCATTCAGTTTCTCTTTAAATTTCGTCATTCTGAAAAAGGTTTTACTTTGATTATATAATTATTATTATATCACTTGAAAGCATGCAACAAACTTGTTACTGCAAAGCATGTGTAAAATGCTGAAAGATGAAGTGAATGTTCTTCTAACACAGCATCAGGCCAGTAGAGGGCTCTCCAAGTCAGTCTGCAAGAACATAAAAATACCTAGAAAGGGTATGGAAAAAAGGGTTGCTAAAAATGTTAGAAGGATTTGGAATTGTGTGGAGAACTGAAATATTAAGAAGTATACTTTTAAAAGACAAGGGCAGTTCATAAAAGGGAATACAGGGAAAATATAAACGGGTATGATCAATAAATAAGATCAGCTGTTATCAGTAGATACAGAGAACTGATAAAATGGCATGAGTTAGAAGAAACAACAGATGTGATCATATTTTTTAGCAAAGAAGTTTTTAACTTATTTCTGTGAACAACTCTTTTATGCACAACATTGTGTATTTATGTACATTTTCTTGATTTAGAGCTTGTTATTCCAATTCCATAGCACGTTAGACACAGAAAATTATTCTTTATGCTGCCGTAAATAAAGCCAGTTAGTAAAATAATAACATTCTTTTATGAAATTATAGATAAAAAGCATGTTCTTATGAAATATATTTTATTTGCCTATTAAAAACTTGAACTAATGTTGCAGTGAAGATGACCTTAGAAGTAGATATCTCTCAGTCTCATAGACAATGAATGAGAACCATGTCTTCATCCGAAAATCCGAAACTTTCTAGGTAGTTTTAATAGTAGAATAGAACCAAAGAGTAGTTTGTATTTATATTTGCACCCAAATTTTCATCTGTAGTTAACAGGCCTTCATAGAAAAAATAAAATATGGAAGACCCTTTTCTCTTTTGTTAATTAAAGAAGAACGAGATCTCTCCTTTCTGTATACATGTGTACCTTGGAAAGACCAGCAGCTTTACTTTTATTTTACTTTATTGATACCTGATTTTTTGTTTTGTTTCCTTTTTATTATTTTTATTTGCATTTATTTCATGTTTTTCCTGTTTCTTTTTCTTTAGCTATTTTTTTCTACCACTAAGTCCTTTGGTTCTAATGAACACTTAATAAATGAGTCACACCTTTACTAATGGGCCTGTTCAACAAAACATTAAACATCTAATATGTTAAATGCTGGGGCCATTAAAGTAAAGAATGACTTCTAGGCCAGGTTTGGTGGCTCAAGCCTGTAATCCCAGCACTTTGGGAGACCAAGGCAAGAGGATTGCCTGAACCCAGGGGCTTCAAGACCAGCCCAGACAACTTGGTGGCCCAGGAAACTTGACAAGACTTCATCTCTACAGTAAATCCAAAAATTAGCCAGGCATGGTAGTGTGTGCCTGTAGTTCCAGCTAGTTGAACAGCTGAGGCAGAAGGATCGCCGGAGCCCAGCAGATAGATGCTGGAGTGACCGGTGAAAGTGCCACTGCCCTTCAACCTGGGCGACAGAGACTCCAACTCAAAAAAAAAAGGAATGGTTTCTACCTTCATGGATCTCAAAGCATATAGAGGGGGAGCATATAAAAAACATGTTGATAATTTAATAGCTTTTCATAAAAGCGATTTACCTTTACATTGGATACAGGGTACTATTTAGGCTCTAGTAATATAAATATGAGTGAAGTTGGTTTTGCCCTCATGGAATGTGTAGCCTAACGGGGAACACAGAGGAACAACAGATAACTGCCACATATTGGATGTACCTGAAGGGGTTATATACGGAGTGCTGTGGGAACCCAGTCACAACCATCACCTAGTCTCCCAGAGGTCTCGTCGGGCTTCCTGTAGGAAGGGATGATGAACTAAATGAATACAGTCAAGTGCGGGGGCGGAAGAAGAGCATCTGAGGCACAGTGTACAGCATGCGGAGAGGCCCAGAGGAGTGAGGGGCATGATGCATTTGGAAAACTGCAGATTGCCCTGTGTGGCTGAGGCGTAGCATGAAAGGAGGAAGGTGGCAGACGAGAGAAGTGGCTGGAAAGGGAAGCAAGGGCCAGTGGTGTCAGCCTGACCTGGGAGGCAAAGTGCCTTCCGTCCAGAGTTGGCTTTGGAGTGGCCTGGTTTACACCGGTGGTACTATTACAGTTGTTAACAGCACCCTCTTTCACTGTTCAGAGTATCCTAGTTTGGTTACTCGGCATAGTAGAGACGAGATTTACGATCAGTGGTCTTAGAGCAGGGAAACCAGCTCCATAGTCCAAAAGTTAAGTGAGCACTTGAACTTTAAAACTACGGTGGACACGGTAGCAAGAAAACTGTCTCTTGAACCTCTGGGTGACCAAGCATGGTAAAATGGCCAGACTTAGTGCCTTATTGAATGTGGCAAGTGAGTGAGTGATTGCCTAGTTTCAGAGGGGGACAATTGATGGGTTTGTCGTGTCATTGAACACAATAGAGACCCCAACATCGGGAATAGGGTTGGAGGAGAAAAATGATTTTACATGACAAACATTACAGATTTGGGGCTGTAATGAAGAATGGGCCCGATACTCGTGGGTGCAGCTCTGAGCCAGAGATAAGAGAGTTAGATGGTGTTGGTCCGAGTGGGTGGTTGTTGGACACCATCAGGAGTATTTGTGCAGTAAGAGAACAGCGGAATCTAGAACCGAAGGCAGGGCGCCACCGTGTTCTGAAAGGGCTTAGAAGATCACCCCTGGCGAAGGAGACTGGAGAGCTGTCGCAGAAATGGAGGGAGAAAGGGCTTTCTCCACGTGAAGGGGAGTCGTGTGCAACCCCGAGAAGGCAGGTGAAGGCTGGAAAGATGTTGCCAAGTGCAGAAAGTACGGCCTTCTGACCTCAGACCCTCCTCTTTCTGTGTGACTAATTTCACACAGAGCTTCAACTACAGCTTGTCTTGCTATAAAACACATTCTGTGGTGCCAGTCCGTTCATATTCAGTTGGTAAACAGGAGAGTGATGTCAGTATAGTTTACGTTGTGTTGGTTCATACAAGCCTTTTTATCTTCCAAGCAATGGTGTAAATGAAATTAGAATCTTTGACTGGAAAGGAAAAAAGCTTAGGATCACCTGCTACCTTGGCAGCAGAGGCCTTTTCAGACTTAATTAGCAGAAAGTCGTAACAGTACTCGTACTTGGGGTACTCTTCCCTTGGGAATACACGTCCTCCCTTGATGACTGTCAGCAGATTATGTGGTCTCCTGCCTAACTTAGGCAGGGCAGTCCCTGTGTCACAGAGTTCCACCTTTGTCATCTCCACACCCATCAGATGTGCTGTAATTAAAGTGACAGCAGCATTTTGATTGTGTGGGTGGGTATATGTGGTTGTTTTTTTTTTTTGAGTTGGAGTCTCACTCTGTCGCCCAGACTGGAGTGCAGTGGCCGCTCCCAGCCACCGCAGTCTCGACCCGCTGGGCTCCGGTGATCCTTCTGCCTCAGCCTTCCGAGTAGCCGGAATTACAGGCATGCGCTACCACGTCCGGCTGATTTTTTGATTTATTGTAGAGATGAGATCTCACTGCCCAAGTGGGTTTCGAACCCGCGGGCTCAGGCAATCCTCTCACCTCAGCCTCCCAAAGGCGCGGGATTACAGGCTGAGCCCACCGAGCCCGGCTAATGTGGTTTTTAAGTATAAACTATTACTGCCTGCCTGGATGTCCAGGTACCTCCGCAGTCATTATTTGCATTAATGCTCTAGTTTAAAGTTACATTGGTTTGAACGGACTATTTCTAATCCTTTTTGTCCCATAATGCCCTCCTCCTTTTTTTTTTTGAGTTGGAGTCTCACTCCATCGCCCAGGCTGGAGTGCAGTGGCACACTCACAGCCACCCCAGCATTGACCTGCTGGACGCCGGTGATGCTTCTGCCTCAGCCTTCCAAGTAGCTGGAACTACAGGCATGTGCCACCCACACCCAGCTAATTTTTTGATTTATTGTAAAGGTGAGGTCTTGCCAAGCTGCCCAGGTTGGTCTCCAACCCGTAGGCTAAAGCAGTCCTCTCACCTCAACTTCCCAAAGTGCTGGGATTACAGGCTTGAGCCACCGCGCCCAACCCAATTAATTTTTTTTTTTTTGAGTTGGAGTCTCAGTCTCCCAGGCCAGAGCGCAGTGGTATGCTCATGGCCACCCCAGCGTCGACCTCCTGGACTCAGTTGATCCTTCCGCCTCAGCCTCCCAAGTAGCCAGTACTACAGGGTGTGCGCTACCATGCCTGGCTAATTTTTTGATTTATTGTAGGCCACTCACCTTTGCCTCCCAAGTGCTGCGATGACAGGCTGAGCCACCAAGCCCAGCCATCCCCCTTATTTTTTGTGCATGATTTTCCAATGGTTTTTTAGGAATGTGCATATTACATTTTAATAAAAACATCTGTGTTAACTTTTTAAAAAATGACAAACTTTGTTTTTTAGAGCAGTTTTGCGTTCACAGCAAAATGGAGTGGAATGTACAGAGATTTCTCATATGCCCCAAGTCCCCACATATGTACAATCTCCTCGACTTTTAATATCCTGTACCTTAGGGTATGTTTATTATAGTCAGTGAACCTATGATACATCATTATTGCCCGAATCCCCTAATATAGGGCTCACTTTTGATATTGTACATTCCATGAATTTTAAAAAATTAATGATGACGTGCCCACCATATAGAATCATATAACAATATAGATTATACATTGGGACATAGCCACCATTATTGTATCATGCAGAGTAGCTTCACTGCCCTAAGAATCCCCTGTGTTCCACCCATTCAAATCATTGAACACCTGGCAACCACTGATTTTTTTTTTTTTTTTTTTTTGAGTTGGAGTCTCACTCTGTTGCCCAGACTGGAGTGCAGTGGCCGCTCCTGGCCACCGCAGCCTCAACCTGCTGGGCTCCGGCGATCCTTCCGCCTCAGCCTTCCGAGTAGCCGGAATTACAGGCATGCGCTACCACGCCCGGCTGATTTTTGGATTTATTGTAGAGATGAGGTCTCGCTGCCCAGGCGGGTCTCGAACCCGCGGGCTCAGGCAATCCACTCACCTCAGCCTCCCAAAGGCGCGGGATTACAGGCTGAGCCACCGAACCCGGCTGACCACTGATCTTTTTATTATCTTTTTAGTTTTGGCTTTCCTAGAATGTCATACAATTGGAACTGTACAGTACATCCTATTCAGACCGTTTTCATACTAGCTTCTTTCACTTAGTAATATGCATTTAAGTTTCCTCTATATCTTTCCATGACTTGATAGTGTATTTCTTTTTAGTACTGAGTAATGTTCCACTGTCTGGGGATCTGTCACGGTTTATCCATTCACCTATTGATGGATATCTTGGTTGTTTCCAAGTATTGGCAGTTATGAGTAAAGCTGCTGTGGTGTTATCGGGAAAACCAAAGGTGGGTTTGTTCTACTCTCTACTCACCACACAGTACAATACTTGTGATGCCAGATGTGTTTGGTTTGTTTCCTCACATACCAAACAATCAATTTTTTAGATTCTCAGCAGATACCAGCTGAGTGTCTGTCCTCCAATGTAATCTGGCACTGTATGCACAGATAATGTCAGGTCTCACAGATTGTGGCCTCAGTCTCAAAAGACCCTTCCCCAACTTCAGATGCCAGTTGCAAGCCCCAAGTTGACCTGTGCTTCTCACCAACTGGCTATACATCGTGGTTCCCATGGCTCCCTCTTTGGGTTTGATGAGTGTGCTAGAACTCAAAACATTTTACTTACACTTACCTAGTTGTCGTAAGGATATCAGAAAGGATACAGATGAACGTCCAGTTGGAAGAGTTGCACAGGACGAGGTGTAGGAGAACGGATGCAGAGCCTCCATGTCCTCTCCAGGCACACCACCTTCCGGACACTCTGTGTGTTCCATGTTTTAGGAGTTCCCTGGACCTGATTCTTTGGGGTTTTTCCAGAAGCTTCATTATGTAGGCATGATTGATTATTAAAGCATTGGCCACTGGTGAGCAAGTGAGTCTTCAGCCCGTCTCCCCGCCCCACGAGGTTGGAGGTGGGGCTAAAAGTTCTCACCCTCTGATCATACCTCCAACTTTCTGGTGGTCACTGGTTATCTTTTTATCATAAAAAAGACACTGTTATCACTCCAGAGATTCCAAGGATTTGGGGAGCTGTATATCAAGAAACAGGGGTTAAGAACCAAATTTCAGAACACCACAGCTGCTATAAACATCTCTGTGCAGGTTTTTATGTGGATATAAGTTTTCAGCTCCTTTGTATAAACACCACAGAGCACACTTGCTAGATTCTTTGGTAGGAATATATTTAGTTTTGTAAGAAACAGGTGTTGTCTTCCAAAGTAGCGGTGTCATTTTGCATTCCCAATAGCAGGATGAGAATTTTGGTTGCTCCACATCCTCACCAGCATGTGGTGGTGTCGGTGTTTTGGATTTGGGCCATTATGATATGTGTATAGTGGCACATGCAATTCCCTGGTGACATGTAATGTGGCATGTCTTTTCATGTGCTTGCTTGCCACTTGTGTATCTTCCCTAGGTGTCTGTTTAGACCTTTGCCCATTTATTTTATTTTTTATTATTATTTCAGTAGCTTTGGGGATACAAGTAGTTTTGGGCTTTAAGTGCACCCATCACCCCCAGCTGGGCATTTTGTACCCAGTGGGTGATTTTTTGACCCTCCTCTCCCTTTTGAGTCTCCAGTGTCCATTTCTAGTGTAATTCTGCTGTGGTCTGAGAGTAGACTTTGGTTTATTTCTTATCTTACACATGTGTTAAAGTGTGTGTTATGGCTCAGAATGTTGTCTTGGTGAATGTTTCAGGTGAGCTTGAAAAGAAGGTGTAATGCTGTTTGGGGATGAGAGCGGTTTATGGGTGTCAGTTACATTGAGTTGATAGATGCAGCTGTTGAGCTCAACTATGCCCTTACTGATTTTCTACCTGTTGGAGCTATTCATTTCTGATAGAAGGTTGCTGAAATCTCCAACTAGTGTGGTAGATTTATCTGTTCCTCCTTGCCTCCTATCTCCTTTTAGTCTTGTGTATTTTGATGCTCTTTTGCTAAATGATGCACCTTAAAGATTGTTACGTCATCTTAGAATATTGTCCCTTTTGCCATTATGTAATGCTTCTCTTTAACACTCTTTACTGCTCGGAAGCCTGCTCTTTCTGAAGTTTATATAGCTACTCCTGCTTTCTTCTGAGTAGTGTTAATATATCTTCTCTTTTACTTTTCATCCATAGATGTCTTTATAGCTAATGTGGGTATCTGGTAGAGAATGTATAGTTGGGTTTTGTTTTTTGATCCTTTCTGACAACCTTTGTGCTTTAATTGGTGCATGTAGACCATTGTTGTTCAGGGTGATTATAGATATCATTGGGTTAATATCGGCAATATTTGTTATTGCTTTCTATTTTTTGACTTTGTTTTTTTGTCTTCTATCCTTTTTCTGTCTTTTGTCATCATAATTGAGCATTTAGTTTGAGTCTTTGTTTTCTTTTTATCACATCAATTACACTTTAAAAAAAATTTTTTTTTAGTGGTTGACCTAGAATAGAATTTGCATATACATTTTTTACTAATCCAAGAACTCTGTACCACTTCACAGGTAGTGCAAGTACCATATACTAACAAAACACTCCTAAATCTTCCATCTTCCTTCCCATCCTTTTTGTCATTGTTGTCAGCCATTTCACTTACAGCTAGATATACCTAAGCATGTATTATACATACATACATACATACACACGCACAAGCATACATAATCAAATACATTGTTACCATTACTATTTTTAACAAGTGTTACTTGTTAGATCAATTAAGAATAAGAAAAACAAAGAGTTTTTTATTTTACTTTCATGTACTCTTTATTCCTTCTCCAGCGCTCTTCCTTCCTTTATGTAGGTCTGAGCTTCTGACCTTTATCATTTCCCTTCTCTCTGAAGAACTTTTTAACATTTATTGGAAAGCAGGCCCACCACTGTCAACAAAATCCTTCTTTCACATTTGAAGAATAATTTCACAGGGCACAGATTTCTAGATAGGTGGTTTTAGCCTCGTAGCACATGAACTCTCTCCTTGTTTTCATAGTTCCTGAGGAGAAGTTGGATGTAATTCTTATCTTCATTTCTCTGTAATGCCCCCTTGCCCCCCACTCTGGCTTCTTTCAGGATTTTTTGTTTAATCTTTGATTCTTTTGGTACTTAAATATAATATGCCTAAGTGTAGTTTTTCTGGCATTCACCTTGCTTGGTGTTTTCTGACCTTCTTGGATCTGTGGTATGATGTCTAACCTTAATTTTGGGAAGTTCTTGGTCATTATTGCTTCAAATATAACTTCTATTCCTTTCTCTCTTTCTTCTCTTGGTATTCCCATTACATGTATTTATAATACTTTTTATAGTTGTTCCACAGTTCTTAGATATATATATATTAAGTCTTTTTCTCTTTGTTTTTCAGTTTTGGAAGTTTCTATTGTCAGATCCTTAAGCTCATGGATTCTTTCCTTAGCCAGATTATCTAATGAGGCATTCCTCATATCTTTATGTTTTCAATCGTTAGCGTATATTTTTGTATTCTTTGTTAGACTTTCTATCTGTGTGCTTATCTGTTATTGCATGTTGTCTGCATTTTATATTAAAATCATATTAACCAAAGTTTTAAAAAATTCCTCGTCTGATAATGTCAGCATCCTTGCCATGTCTGACTCTCTGTGTCCGGTGGTTGCTGAGTCTCTTCAGACTGTGCTTTCTGCCTTTTTGTTTGACTTGTAATTTTTCATTGAAAGTAGATATAACGTCCTAGGCTTAGTAAGGGTGGTAAACAGGCCTTAAGTGTAAGTAAGGTACGGCAAAGTGTGGGAGACAGGAAGCATTCTCTAGTCCCATGATTCAGTTCTCAGTCTTTTGGCGAGTTTGTTCTCTGGCTTGTGGACTTCGCGGTTTTCTCAGTTTTTTTTGTCCCCACCCTTAAGTGGGACAGGATGGCTGGAGGGGGCGGCAGGAGTTGGAATTTCCCTTCCTCCGCTTGGAAGGCTGGAGCAGGTTTGACTTCTGCATCTTCTTGCGTGTGGAAGGCCGGAATAGGGCACGTCCCCTCCCCCAGCGTTAAGCTTCCCTAGGTGAGGCTCTGGTAGAGCACACACAGCAGTTTGGGCTCCAGCAGTAGCTGCTCCTGAGGGCCGGTGTTTCTAAGGACAGAGTGCTCTGGTACTTACAAATGGCCCCTTTTCTCCTCCCCCTGCCAGGAACAGGGGATTTTCCTCTGATGTTCGCTGTGAGGATCGCGTTGCTCTCCTGGAGGTGAAACTCTCTGAAGTGGGGGGGCCGCCCTGGGATGGGGTCCCTGTGGCGTGCTTGCTTTTTAGATTTGTCCCTTCCACGCTTTCAGCAAATCGTCGGTTACGGCTCAGGGTTTCCTACCCTGTTACTAATTCGCATGAGTGTTCTGCTTGTGGGCTTCTGCATTGTCAAGGTTCCTGTTTTCCTCTCTCTCTCTCTCTCTCTCTCTCTCTCTCTCTCTGTTCCCCCCCCCCCCACCTCTGGAGGCAGCAGTTTGTGCTGTGACCTCACTTCTCTGAGAGATTTTAGAAGAGTTGTTGATAGCTCAATATTTTCAACTTTCCATTTTTTGTTAGGACCAAGTGGCTACTTCCAGTCTCCTTATGTGCCATACGGGAAACCACTAGTCTGTATTAACATTTTACGGTTCCAGGCCATTTTCCTGAGTTTTGAGTCTACTTCTCTGACTGCTTGCTGTTCGTCTCTTTTGTATGCCCATCTGGAATTATAACATCAGCAGGCTTAATTGTAGTTAAGTGTACCTGCCTTAAACCTGTTATTCCAAAGAACCCACTGACCTCTGCTGAGAATGTAGTCTTCCATGTTACTCAAAATCTCAAACCTTGGTATTCTTTAGCATTCGTTGTTCATTCACATCTTTAAACAACCATTTTCTCTAAATCATCTCACTCTGCTTCCAGAGTTTCTTTAATCTTCAGTTCTATTTCCAGTGATCTATTTCAGCTAAATCGGTTGGAACGGCTTCTTTAAGTGATGCATCCATATTTATTCCCAATGTTCATCCTGTCTACTGCTTCCAGTTTTGTCACTTTTGTTCTAGCACTGCCTTGTTCTTTTCCTGCTTGTCTCTTTCACCAAAACACAATGACGGTCTAGGTATTAGGCAAAATACCACGAATACAGAGCCGAGTTCACAGTCTTCTTAAATCCTGTTGTCAGGGAGCCTGCTACTCTCTGTCTGTGTTGCCCACCCCCAGAGGAGGGCGTGGCAAGCATGCCAGTGCTCCTGCAGACCCACATTCTTGGGAGGTGGCAAAAAGCGCCTTTCCCCTTTCTCCTGTGCACTCCCAGCAAGTGACTCCAGAGAACACTAACTCGCCTGTAGGCTGCGACAATCAGCCTAGCAGCGGAAGCCGCCATCTGCTCCCTTTTTGTGGCAGTCACTGGCCTGCATGACTTTTGTATCCATGCAATCACAAATCTGTGATCCGTGTGACTTCTGCGTATAACAACACGTGTGATGTAATAAGGCATGATGTCTTGGGCCCTGTTAATGCCCTTTGCTCTATGGCAGACTTGATGAATGCTTCTGCTGGGTGTTACTGACAAAAAGCTGTGAGATTCTTCTGGTAACTGGCGCCAGGAAACGTGGACCAGAACAGGTCATTATGGACAAATGCGGCTATAACTTAGGTTCTATACAGTGCTCTGCTAGTCATGCAGCTGGTGCATCAGTACCAACTACCCTGAACTTACAAAAGCAGACTGTAAAGCTTGAAGGGTGGGAACCACTTTAAGGAGGCCAAAAGCCCACTCTGCTTCCTGGATTCAAATTCAGAAATAAAACTTTCTACCAGTTTCCTGGCCCTTTGATTTATTGGTATCAGGGGAGAGCAGCCGAGCATTACTCGCCCATAACAGTGTTACTTTTTTCCCTCTAAAATCATCCCTGTCTTCCCATTTCCTGTGAACTGAAGTTGAACTCTGAACCTTGGAATTCTACAATAAGGTTGAAACCCAGGCTTTAAAATCTTCCCTTTTATTTCCCCCTCTCATGACTGCCGAACATAATGTGACTCTCTGCACATGTTTTTTATCTTTATTTAATGTTCTTTCTAGAATGCCTTTCTTACTTTCTTCATTCTGCCAGAATCTTTCCTTTTTTCAAAATGTCTGAAAAGCCACTTCCTCAGCAAAGCCTTTTTTCTCATTCTCTCTCTGTGTCTTCATTTTCCTCCCCCAACCCAAGGCTTTGTACTTAACAGGCCTCTCTTTGGCTATTATATTGTGTCTTATATTATAGTTCTCCAAGGGCTCCTCTCATGCCTCTGATTAAAATGTGAGTCTGTAAAGGCAGTGCCTGAGTCTGCCATCTTTGAAATGCCCTGCACATGGTAAACACGATTTATGTAGTTATTGAATTGCATGGCCACCTTTTGGGAAAGTATCAGTTCTTTACGGCCTAGTTCAAGTTCACTTCTGTTAACACTTTCCCATAGCTCCGACACCTACAGCCGCCTTAGCACTTAGTTTTCATTGTCTTTGTGGGGTCTTCCTTGTGTGCGGCAAACTGATGAGACCTTGTTTTAGTTACTGTAGAGTCCCCAGTGCCAGTACAGTACCTAACATATGAGCTTAGTAACTATTTGTTGAGTAAGTAGAAAGATAATCTCTTTATCTTTACTATGCTTTGTTGTCTCTTACAGCATTTATCACATTCTGGTTTGTTTGATGGAATATTTGTATTTCCTGACCTCTCCTTCTGGGTTTTAACCCTGTACGGGGAAGAGGGAGGAGGAATATCTTCTTGAAAGACGGTGGGGCGCAGTGAGGCTCAACACCCTTTAAGGCCAAGAGATGTAATGGGGGTGAGCGCGGTGGCTACAGAACCTGAGAATCAGATTGCAGCGTGGAGGCAGGGGTGTGGCAGGTTTTATTGAAATTTAAAGCGACCTGTCGGTTACCTGTTGGTCGGCAGGTGAGGTATTTTTGGGATTGGCAGGGGCTTTCGTGGGCACGGGAACGGTGGGCTTTGTTGTGGAAGAAGAACCCGGAAGGCCTTGTCCAAGCCTCCATGTTAGTTTGTCCGGGCGCCTTCTTAGGCGGGAGCGCCATTTTAGGTGGGGGCCACGCCTAGGCTTAGCCTTTGGAGGGGGTGGGTTCCTCCTGGCTGGCTGGGGCCTTTCACTTCTCCTTTAAAAGAATTTTCTTCAAAGCCTGCTCATAGAAGCAATACTGTATTTATTCATTACTTTGTGAGCACTTTTGTCAGGTATTGTTCTAAGCAATAGTACCTTAAAGTTGTACAAAAAGTCCCTTGTTTCATGGACCTTACTTTTTAGTTAGGAAAACATTCTGTTAATGCTTATTGAATTTAATATGAACTGGAAATGGCTGCCTGTGAAGAAGCTTTTCTTTAGTTTTTATTTATTTTCCTAGGACTTTGACTTTTATATAATAAATGAAGTACTATTTACATTTTGAAGTATACTGTTAAGCCAAATAGTAGCTACCTTTCATTAATTTTGTGACATGTGCTAGCAACTTTACATACTTTATTTCTGTTCTTCAAAAAACACTCAAAGTAGGCTTTATTATTTCTGTTTTATAGATAAGAGAACCAGGGCTTAGAGATGGTAAGTAATTTGTTTTAGTCATGGTACATAATTAATCAGAAGCAGGAGAGCTGGGACTGAAGTCATGGCCTGTCTGTGCTCTTGCACCGTCCCTCATTTCAAATTTCTTTCCGTTTGTCCAAGACAAGTGAGCTTTAACACCTTACCTGCTGTTTTCCTTTGCTAATAGCCACAGTATGAGAACACTTCACTCCACACTCCGTTTTCAGAGGAGGCAGTGTCCCAATCCCAGCAAGAGGAACTTGAGCAAAAGCTTGCATCTACTGAGAAAGAGGTTTTGCAGCTCAATGAGTTTCTCAAACAGAAAATAAGCCAATTTAGTGACGAGAAGAAGAAACTGGAGGAAAAGGTAGGCATTTTTAATACACTTGTATTTAAGCCAGCAGTATTTCTTTAATATATAATCATTTGTCTGTCATTTGCCCTGTGCCAGGTGTCATATCAGGTTATATATACATTTATGTTGAAATGATTAATATTGTAGTAATCTTTGAGAAACCCTCTGCTGTTAAAACTCACTCCTCTATTTTATATTTTTCTAATCTTTCTAATCAATAGTGAAATCTTTTTAAAGTCAGTTGTCTGCACCAATAATAGTTCTTCTTTTCCTTATTGAGTCTATCATTCTATTTTTTCTGTTATATACACTTGTGAAAGTTGCCTTATTTCTATATAACGTCTGGCAAGCAGCTTTCTTTTTGTCAATAAATGTTCGTTTAAAGTTATTTAGCAGCTGAGTAGCATTCTCCTGTGTGACTGTCCCCCTTTACTGGACAGTGAGGTTAGGGCTGAGTTTTTTCTTTTAATTTTGGATTCAGGGGGTACACGTGCAGGTTTGCTGCATGAGTATATCATGTAGGGGTGGGAGTTGGGTCTCCGGTGACCCATTCCCTGACATGAGCCTCGTACCTCATAGGCGATTCTGGAATCCTTCCCCGCCTCCCCGACCCTCCCCTTGTTGGTGTCCCTAGTGTTTCTTGTTTCCATTTTTGTGACTGTTTCCTCCCACATATGAGTGAGAACATGCAGTGTTTGGCTTTCTGTTTTGGAGTCAGTCTACTTAGGATGGTGATCTCCAGCTTTATCCATGTTGCCACAGAGGGCGTGCTTTCACTCTTTTTTATGGCTGTGTAGTATTTCATGGCGTATATATAACCACATTTTCTTTATCCAGCCAATTGTTGATGGGTACTCAGGTTCGTTTAATGATTTTGCTATTGTCAATAATGCTGCAATGAGCGTATGAGTACAGGTATCTGTTTAATATATTGATTTATTTTCCTTTGGGTATATATCCCATGCAGTGGGATTGCGGGGTCAAATAGTAATTCGATTTTTAGTTATTGAGAAATCCCCATACTGTTTTCTGTGGAGGCTGAACTTCTCGGCAACTGTACACAGCTGTTGTCCTTTGACTTTCTAATGATAGCCCTTCTGACTGTGTGAGGTGATGTCTCATTGTGGTTTTAATTTGCATTTCTCTGCTTATTAGCGATGTTGAGCATTTTCTCATGCTTGTTGGCCACTTGTGTATCTTTGAGAAGTGTCTGTTCTTGTCCTTTGCCCGTCTTTTTTTTCTTATTTATTTATTTATTTTGAAGACGTGGGGTACAATTCAAGGTTAGGTATACAAATGGTCATTGGTCATTATGCCAGTACCCTTGTTGATGAGGTGTGCCCCCACCCCGGCAGTTTCCCACACTGCCAATCCGTTTCTTATAGTGTTATGA
The DNA here is from genome assembly GCA_027257055.1 of Cephalopachus bancanus. Taxonomy (NCBI): domain Eukaryota; kingdom Metazoa; phylum Chordata; class Mammalia; order Primates; family Tarsiidae; genus Cephalopachus; species Cephalopachus bancanus. The sequence goes on along the minus strand of JAPVLO010000018.1, from coordinate 1,110,074 downwards.
TAATTGTTCAAGGTCCACTTATGAGTGAAAACATGTGTTACTCAGTTCTTTGTGTTTCTGTGATAGATCACTCAGTATTATAGACTCTAAGTTGCTGTGAAGTTCATAATTTTGTTCTTTATGGCTGCATAATATTCCATCATGTATATATATTTGCCCACTTTTTGATGGTGTTCTTTGTTTTTTTGTGTGTTGATTTGAGTTTCTTGTACGTTCTGAGTAGTAATCCTTTGAGGTGTGACTTGCAAATATTTGCTCCCATTGAGTAGGTTTTCTGTTCACTGTTGATTATTTCTTTTGCTGTGAAAAAGCTTTTTAGTTTAAGTCTGATTTGTCTATTTTAGCTTTTGTTTCAGTTGCTTTTGGGGTCTTTGCCATAAATTCTTTGACTAGGCCATGTCCAGAAGAGTGTGCCGTAGTTTTTTTTTTTGTTTTTTTTTTAAAAGCTTCAGGTCTTACATTCAAATCTTGGGTTAATTTTTGTATATGCTGAGACACAGGGGGTCCAGTTTCATTCTTCTGCATGTGGCTAGCCAGTTTTCCCAGCATTATTTGTTAAATAGGGTGTCCTTCCCTATTGTTTATTTTTATCAGCTTTGTCAAAGATCTTGCTTACAGTAATGTGGCTTTTATATCTAGGTTCTCTGTTCTGCTCCATTGGTCAATCTGTACCATGCTGTGGTTGTTCTTTTTGCTTAGAATTACTTTGATTATTGGGGCTCTTCTTTGATTCCGTATAAACTTAAAAATTATTTTTTTCTACTTCTGTGAAGGATGATGTTGGGGTTTTTTTTGTTTTTTTTTTGAGTTGGAGTCTCACGCTGTCACCCAGACTGGAGTGCAGTGGCCGCTCCCAGCCACTGCAGCCTCGACCCGCTGGGCTCCGGCGATCCTTCCGCCTCAGCCTTCCAAGTAGCTGGAATTACAGGCGCGCGCTACCACGCCCGGCTGATTTTTGGATTGATTGTAGAGATGAGGTCTCGCTGCCCAGGCGGGTCTCGAACCCGCGGGCTCAGGCCATCCACTCACCTCAGCCTCCTAAAGGCGCGGGGTGACAGGCTGAGCCGCCGAGCCCGGCTCTGAAGTTGGTATTTTTATTGAGATTGCATTGACTCTGTAGATTGGTTTGGGCAGTATGGTCATTTTAGCAATATTGATTCTTTCAATCCATGAACATGGGATGCTTTTCCATTTGTTTATGTTGTCTGTGATGTCTTTCATCTGTGCTTGGTGGTTCTTCTTATAGAGATCTTTCTTTCACTTTCTTGTTCCTTGACTTTCTAATAATAGCTATTCTGACTGTATGAGGCGGTAGCTCATTGTGGCTTAAATTTGTGTTTCTCCAGCGATCAGTGATGTCGCGCTGTGTTTTGAGCACTTTGATGTTTCCTGCCTGGCGTGAACGGGACTGAGCTCTCGAGCTGGCTCTCAGCTGGAGCGTTGCTGGTGCGTCGGGCTGTGCTGCTGGTTTTCATATGTTGGTCCTCTATCTTGAGACTTTGCTGAAGTTACTTATCAGATCTAGAAGCTTCTCGGAGCATTCCATAGGTATGCAGTCATGTCATCTGTGAATAGGGGTAACTTGATTTCCTGCTCGCCGGTTTGGATGCCTTTTATTTCTTTTTCTTGCTGGATTGTTCTTCCTGGGACTTCCAGTACTGTACTGAATAAGAGTGATGAGAGTGGACATCCCTGTCATGTTCCTATTCTGAGGGGGCATGATTTCAACTTTCGCAGTGAAGTATGATGTTGGCTGTTGGTTTGTCATGTATCAGTCTTTTATCTTGAGATTTGTTCCTTCAATGCCCAGGGGTTTTTTTTAAGGGGTTTTTTAATGAAGGATGTTGGCCATTGTTGAATACCTTCTCTGTATCTGTTGAGACGATCACATGGCTTTTATTAATTGCTTTTATTTATGTGATGGACTATGTTTATTGATTTGCAGATATTGAACCATCTGTGCGTCCCTGGAATAAAACCCACTTAGTTGTAACAAATAGTTGTTTTGGTTTGCTAGTATTTTGTTAAGGATTTTAGTATCGGGCAACCCCCTCATATCCCCTCCTGCTGTGGGAGCTTTTCTGCCCTCTTACTACATGGTGCTTTCTCACTTTCTGGCCGTCTTGTCCCTCGTTCTTCTTGGGCACAAGACAAGAACCCCAACAACAACAACAACAAAGAATTTTAGCATCTATATTCATCAGGGAGCAAGGTCTGTAGTTTTCTTTTTTGTTGTGTCCTTGCCTTATTTTGGTGTTGGTGTGATACTGGTTTCTTAGAATTAATTAGGGAAGAGTCCCTTCTCCTGAATTTTATGGAATAATTTCAGTAGAATTGATTCCAGCTCTTCTTGGTATGTCTGATAAAATTTGACTGTGAATCTATCTGGCCCTGGACTTTTTTTGTTGGGAGATTTTTTTTTTTTTATTACTGATTCAATTTCATTGCTTATTATTTGTCTGTTTAGAGTACATATTTCTTCCTGTTTCAGTCTTGGGAGGTTGTATGTTTCCAGGAATGTATCCATTTTCTCTAGGTTTTTCAGTTTGTTTTCATAGAGGTATTCATACTAGTCACTGATTATCTTTTTTATTTTTTTATTTTTTAAGTAGGAATTTATTAGATAGGAAAGCCCCTGGCAGCAGGAGGGGTCCCAAAAGAGGGTTGCCCTGATTATCTTTTTGATTTCTGTGGTACTGGTTGTTGTGTCACCTCTGTCATTTCTGATTAAATTTGAGTTTGCTCTCTTTTCTTGGTTAGTCTTCCTAGCAGTCTGTCAGTTTCGTTTATCCTTTCAGAAAACAACTTTTTGGTTGATTGATCCTTTGTATTTTTTTTTTCCGTCTCAATGTCATTAATTTTTGTTCTGATCAAAGTTGTCAAACCCTCACCCTCCTGCATTGTTCTGCTGATTTCGTTGTGTTGGTTATCAGTTTAATCTTGCATCTCATTGCGCTCCTTTATCATCAACGTTCTGAGTTCGTTATCTGAAATTCCAGGGATTTCATTGTGGTTAGGTAATGTTGAAGAATTGGCGAGCCCTTTTGGAGAGGTAACACCTTTTAAAAAATACTTTCAGTGTTGTTGCTCAGGCTTTTTTCCTCAACTGGATGCACTATGGTAGCGAATCTGTATGAATTCCTTTGATGTAGGTGGCTCGTGTGTATAGGCTTTCCCCGGTGCTGGCTGTGATCGTGATGAGGTGAGGGTGCGGGCTGACCTCTTGCTTCTCGTGGCGAGGGTGGTGGGGTTTCCGGAGGCCTCATTTGCTCCTTGGGGGCCCGTGCGCCTGTCGGCAAATTGTCTGTTGCGACGTGCTGTTCAACCTCCAGCCAGCAGGGGGCGCCGGTGGGCAAGAGCAGGCTGCGTGAACGCGGACGGTGTCTGCGCGGCCCTCGTTTGCCAGCGGAAGAGCCCGGTGGGCTGTGCTCCAGGTTGGCCGCGGAGAGAGGAGGCCCGCGGGGTGGGGCGGACTGGCCGGACTGGCTCGCTGCAGACCCGCCGGGGGCAGGCGGTGCCCCGAGGTGTCCGCAAGGTGTAGGGAGCATGCACTGCTCAGGAAGGGGTGCGTGGCTTGAGGTCCTGAGCTCGAGGCGCGGGGCTGCAAGGCCTGGTGTGTGTCCGGCCGCAAGCAGAGGGCAGAGGACAGAGGCTCAGGCTCTGCCCAGGCCTTCGGGCGTGTCCGGGGGAAGCCCAGGGACCTCTGAGCACGGCTGGGTGTTGGGAGTGGCGCGGCCGCCGAGGCAGCCAACTCGGGTGTGGCCACGGTGGCTGCCCGGCCCTCGTCCTGGGGCCCGCGCTTTCCGCACGGACTCGGGAGCGGCTGTGGAGCCCCGCAGCTGGGAGCAGCGATGGGCTCGGAACTTGCGTGCGGAGGCAGCGGGGGGTCCCCGCCGGCGGGGCTCCGTCTCTCGGGCGGCCTTCCCGGCCGCGCCGGCCCTCCTCCTCGTACTCGGGGTCGCCGGCGGGTCCGTGCCATCCACTCGCCGGAGGGCCCAGACTGCAAACCGGCTAGGCCGTCGGGCTCGCTGTCCGTGCAAAGCCCCAGCCGCCAGGCTCTCCCTCTGCTTGGATGCCGGCCCAGAGCGCTGGAGTGGGCCCCGCGGGGCGCTGCCGGGGAGGGCCGGGATGGCCGGCCGCGTGCTGCAGCTGCTTGAGGGTCGGGGCAAGGTGGGCGCCGGGTGGCGGCCCGCGGGGACCGATCCGGGCGGAAGACCCGCCCCCAGCCGCCCGTCTGTTCCGAGCCGGAGGGCCCCTTGCTTCCCGCCTCGGCGCCGGTCGCCTCGTCTCCGGGCGGAAACCCGGGTCACTGCAGAGAGCCGGCCCGCACCCAGCATGGCGTCTTGCCCACCCTCTGGACTGGGCAGCTGGCCTTCTCCCGAGGCGGCTCCTGGGCAGGGAGGAACACGGTGTTCTCCCAGGGCCGGAGGGATGCGGATCCCGGTTGGAAGGGCCATCCCGGAGGCGGTTTCCAGGAGTGCAGTGGCACACTCAGGGCCACCGGTAGACTCGATCTGCTGGGCTCAGGTGATTCTTCTGCCTCAGCCTTCCAAGTAGCTGGAACTACAGGCTTATTTTTTTAATTTTCTATAGGGCGAGGTCTCACCAAGTTGCCCAGACTGGTCTCGAACCCCTGGTCTCAGGCAATCCTCTAGCCTCAGCCTCCCAAAGTGCTGGGATTACAGACTTGAGCCACTGCCCCCTGCTAGGGTTTTCTATGTATAAAATCATGTCATCTGCAAACAGAGACCGTTTTACTTCCTTTCCAGTTTGGATGTCTTTTGTTTCTTTCTCTTGTCTGACTGCTCTGGCAAGGACTTCCAGTACCATGTTTAATAGGAGAGGCAAGAGTGGGTATCCTTGCCTTGTTCCGGATCTTGGCAGGAAATCTTCCTGCTTTTTACCATTGAATATAATGCTAACTGTGGGCTTTTTACTAATGGCATTTTTATTGTGTCAAGGTATTCTTTCTACACCTAATTTGTTGACAACTTTTATCATGAAAGGGTGTTGAGTTTTGTCAAATGCTTTTTCTGCTCTGTTGAGACGAATGTATCATTTTTAGCCTTTATTCTGTTAATGTGGTATATCACATTGATTGATTTGCTTATGTTAAATCATTCTTGCATCTCAGAGATAAATACTACTTAGTTAGATGGTACATGATCCTTTTAATGCATTGTTGAATTTGGTTTTCTAGTATTTTCCTGAGGATTTTTGCATATTTGTCAGGTGGCCTGTAGTTTTTTCTTTTTTCTTTTTCTTTTTTGTAGTAGTATCTTTATTTGGCTTTGGTATTAGGGTGATGTTGGCCTCATAGAATGAGTTTAAAAGTGTTCCTTCTTACTTTGTGGAAGAGTTTAAGAATTGGTGTTTGGTAGAATTAACTGGTGGAGCCATCTGGACCTGGGCTTTCTTTGTTGGGAGTGTTTTGGTTGCTGCTTCAGTCTCCTCGTTTGTTATTGGTCTACTCAGGCTTCCTCTTTCTTTTTGATTCAGCCTTAGTACGTCACGTTATTCCAGGAATTATCCATTAGGCTCGTTCAGTTGCTGGTATATAATTGTTCATTTGTGTCTTTCATTTAGTTCTGTGTGATTCTTTTTATTTCTATACCATCAGTTGAAATAACACTTCTCTTAATTTTATTTTTAAATGTATTATTTCAGTAGCTTTAGGGGGTACAAATAGTTTGGTCACAAGGATGCATTGTATAGTAGCAAAGAAGTCTGGGCTTTACGTGTACATACCACCCCCACCTGTGCATGTTGTACCTGGTAAGTGATTTTTTTTATCCCACCATCCCTTCCCGCCTGCCCCCTCTGAGTCTTTAGTGTCCATTATGTCATTCGCTGTGTCTTTGCAGATCCTTAGTTTAGCGCCCAGTTTTAAAGCACACGTGGTGTTTGGTCTTTGTTCACTTAGGATGATGTTTTCCAGTTCCATTCAAGTTACTCAAAAGACTATTTCAGTCTTTTTTTAAAAATAGCTCAATAGTATTCTGTTGAACGTGTGTGTGTGTGTGTGTGTGTGTGTGTGTGTGTGTCTGTGTGTGTCTCCTCATATTTGCGTTATCTAGTGATCAGTTGATGGGCATTTAGGTTGATTTAACATCTTTGCAATTGTGAATTGTGCTGCAATAAACATCCAAGTGCAGGTGTCTTTTTTGTATAATGATCTCTGTTCCTTTGGGCAGATACCTAGCACTGAGATTGCTAGTTTGATTGGTAGATCTACTTTCAGTTCTTTGAGAAGTCTGTATACTGATTTCTGCAGAGGTTGTACTAATTTGCACCCCCACCAAAGGTGTATAAGTGTTTCCTTTTCACCACATCCTCACCAACATTGTTTTTGATTTCTTGTTAATGGCCATTCTGATTGATGTAAGGTGGTATTAATTTTCATTTCTCTGATGATTAGTAATGTTGAGCACTTTTTTTTTCCCTCCATAGGTTTGTTGGCCATTTGTAGATCTTCTTTTGAGAAATGTCTGTTCATGTCATTTGCCTACTTTTTAGTGGAGTTGTTTTTTTCATGTTGATCTGCTTGAATTCTTTGTAGATTCTGGATGTTTTAGTCCTTCCAAAAAAACAACTCTTAGTTTTATCTTTATTTTTCTTTCTATTGTGCTTATATTGTTTGTTTTTGTTTTAATTTTTATTATTTCCTTTGTTGTGCTAATTTGTGTTTTTTATTTTCTTGAGGTATATAGGTAGGTTATTTAATTGAAATCTTCTTTATTAATACAGCCATCTGTCACTATAAACTTCCTTCTTATTGTTTTTGTTGCATCTCTTAAGTTTTGGTATATTGTGCTTTTTTATTTGTCTGGAAATATTTTCTAATTTCCTTTTTGCTTTCTTCTTTTCTCCACTATTATTTAAGAATGTGTAATTTGTGCATGTTTATGCGTTTTTTTCTTTTTCTATTACTGATTTTTCACTTAATTCCATTGTGACTGGAAAAGATACTTGGAATGATGTCAGTCATCTTAAATTTATTAAGAGTGGTTTTGTGACCTAGCATGTGATCAGTCTTGGAGCATGTTCCATGTACTCTTGAGAAGAATGAGTATTCTGATGCTGTTGGATCAAATGTTCTGTATATGTCTGCTAGGTCCCTTTGGTCTATTATGTTGTTCATTTCTGCTGTTGCCTATTTCTTTTCTGTCTGGATTTTCTCTTTATTATTGAGAATGAATTATTGATTATTTGTTGAAATGTTTGCTGTCTATTTCACCTTTCAGATTTATCAGTTTCTTTTATACATGTATTTTTTTTTTTGGTGTGGGGCACATGTATATTTACAATTGTTTTATCTTCCTGTTGAATTGACCCTTTTATAATTATATCTTCTTTGTATCTTGTAACAGTTTTTGACTTAAAGTATATTTTAATGGCCATTCTGATGGGTTTAACGTGGGATAGCCACCCCTTCTCTCTTTTGATTACTGTTTGCCTGGAATAACTTTTTCCATCCCTTCACTTTCAATCTATGTGTATCCTTAAATTTAAAAGATGCTTTTGAGAAATACTTTGTATTTTGTAGACATATAGCATATAGTTAGATCCTGTTTTTTAAATCTATTCAGCCACTCGATGTCTTTTAATTGTAGAGATAACCCATGTACATTTAAAGTAGTTATCAATAGGCAAGGACTTCCTGTTGCCATTTTGTTTATTTTCTGTCATCTCGTTTTGTCCCCTTTATCTCCTTTGCTTTCTCCCTTTATGTTTGGTTGAGTTTTGTTGTTGTTGTTTTGTATTGATAGGTTTTAATTCCCTTCTTTCTTTGTGTATCTTGTATAAGTATTTTCCTTGTGGTTACCAGGGACTTACATATGATATCTTGTATTTATCATAGTCTATTTTTAGGCTGATATCTTCAGTCACATTAAAAAATACCTGTACTTCTCCCACTTTTTTATGTTACTGATATCCTAACTTATATTTTTTATATAATGTACAATAGCATTTTATATTACGAGTTATTTTAAATAATTTTGTCTTTTAACGTTCATATTAGAATTAAAAGTGATTTATATACCACCATTATGGTATTAAATTATTCTGTATTTATCTATATATTTACCTTTATCAGCAAGTTTTATACAGTTGACCCTTGAATAACATAGGCTTGACCACATGGGTCCACTTTTATGCAGATTTTTTTTAACAAAATGCAAATGAAAAATAGAGTATTCGTGAGATGTAAGACCAATGTATGTGTGGACTTTTTGTATTCATGAGATCTGATGGTTTGTGTGGATTTGGGAGTAGTCCTGAATTGATTCCCTGCATATACTAAGGGATGACTTTATTTTGTATTACTCCTTAGCATTCTTTTATTTCAACATGAAGAATTCTCTTTAACTTTTTTTTTATAAGGCATGGTGATATTGAACTCTTTTAGCTCTTGTTTGGGAAAATCTCTCACCTTCATTTTTGAAGAACATTTTTGTTGAGTGTAGTATTCTTGGTTGCCAGTAATTCCCCCCCCCCCAGGCACTTTGAATTTATCATCCCACTTTGTACTTTTCTACAAACTTTCTGCTGAGGAATCTGCCTGTAGTCTTATTAGAGTTCTCTTTTATATTACAAGTCATTTTTTAATTGATTCTTTCAAAATTATCTGACTCTGACAATTTGATTTAAATGTTTCCTGGTATGTATTTGTTTGGGCTCATCTTATTTGGGGTTTATTGGGCCCTCTGAATCGGGATGTCCATTCCCTACCTCCCCCCCAGACTTGAGTTTTCAGTTATTTACTTGGAATGAACCGTATACCCCTTTTCTCCTTATTTTCTGGGACTCCTGTAATGTGTATATTGGTCTGCTTGATGGTGTCCGTAATTTTTTAATCTTTTTTTATTTGTTTTTATTCTTTTTGTGCTCCTGACTAGATAATTTCCAAAAACCTGTCTTTGTGTGTTTATCCCTTCCTCTGCTTGATTTAGAGTGCAGTTGAACCCCTGTAGTGGAGTTGTTGTTTTTAAAAAATATTTTCTTTATATTTTTTCATTCATTGTTTTTTGGACCTCATTGAGCATCTTTATTTTGGGTATTTTTAATTCTCTTTCGGGTAAATCATATATTTTGGTTTCATTGGGCTTGGTTTCAGGAGATTTACTTTACTTTGTTTCTTTGTTTTGGGCATGTTTTTCTGTTTGCTCATTTCCCTTCACTTTTTAAGTTGGTATCTGTGTGTTAGATAAAACAGCTGTTTCTCCTGCTTTTCACAACTTGGTCTTGTGCAGGAAAAGATTCTTACTAATCAGCCTGGCTGGAGATTTTGGGGGCCTTTTACATCTTTGCTAGTTCAGCCCATTTTATTTGTTCTTAGCATCCTCCAGGCTTCAGTAGTGTGCCAAGCCCCAAAAGTTCTCTGGGACAGATGAGACTGAAGCCAGTCCCTTGGGTAGTCTTCTGAAAAGTCAGATTGTTGGATGCTCTGCCTAGTGCTTTCTCTTTCCAGGAAGAAGCTTGATCTCGAGTTTTTTCCCTTTGCCATATGCTGAGTTGGGTTATGGCAATTGCCATGCTACGCGACCATCTCTGATCTCACTGGTCCTTAGTCAGCTAGAATATCACTGTCCCATGCAAGCTCCAAGACAGAAGCCAGTCTTCTAACGCCCTGGTAAAGTTGGGCTGTTGGATGTGCAGTCCAACTGTTTTCTTTCCCAGTGGGTTTCCTTCTAACCATATTATGGTGTGCTGGGCATAAGGATTACAGTGAGAGGGTGTTTTGAATTTCCCTAATGGTTTTCATGTGACTGGTTTTGCATTCACCCAGGGTACAGCAGCTCTCAACTAATTTTTTGATTTTTTTGCAAAAAGAATGTGTCCATTTTTTTAAAAAAATGTGAATTGATAGGTTGGTGACGGGAAGGAGAGTCCAGGACCCCTATTCTGCCATCTTGCTGATGTCATTCCCTAGGTCTTTAAAATATGAATCAAATTCTTTTCATGGTCTGAAAGATGCTGACTAATTTTAAATATATATATATAGTTTTCCTCTGGTAAACTGTGTCTTGGTACACTGTGCCTTATGATGGCTCTTAGAGTCAGGATTTGTTTTTGGTCTTGGATCTTTACACGAAGTGGCCTTTTTGCCTGATAAACACTTGTCTCTCTTGCCTCCTACTTCCTACCCACCTACGTCTTCTTTCAAGTCTCAGCCTGATAAAGCCCCCTTTTATATTTCTCTCTGTGCTCTTTCAAGGCAGAGACCGTATCTGGATGTGTCACTGTGGCATGTGCAGCTCCCTTCATGGTACCTGGCATTAATTACTGAATAATGAATTACTGGATGTATCGTTGAACTATTTCATGTGTATGTTTATCTGATGGTATTAATGGATTATTTCCAGTAATTTCTGCCAAGATGGGAAAGAAAACAGTGAGGTAACCCCAAATAAAGGACTAGAGAAAGAACAATGAGAGAGAGAGAGAGATATCAAAGATGTTAGTGGGTGCACAGTGGAGCAGATTTCTAAGAGACATGGGAAAGATTGATAACAGATGCCAAGATGGCAGTGTTACTCCTCAAAAAGACAAATAGCCTCGCTGTAGATGAAGCAATGTGAAACATGGTAAATCTTAATAGAGTTGCTGGTGGTCTTCACTGTAACCTGAAACTGTTGATGAATTCAACAGTGCCTAAGATTGGAGTATTGGTTTTTTTGTTTTGTTTTTAATGATGCAAAGCTACTGACAATTCCTGATTGTTTTCTTTAGCTTAAAACCAGAGATAGGTACATCAGTAGTCTGAAAAAGAAATGCCAGAAAGAATCTGAACAAAACAAAGAAAAGCAGAGAAGAATTGAGACATTGGAAAAGTATTTGGCCGATCTTCCCACTCTAGATGATGTACAGCGTCAGAGTCTACAGGTAACATGAAATAAAATGCTCATCTTTAAATGACATGAAAATATGTTTTTTTAAACTGACTCTTTAGAAGTCTGGCTAATTATAAGTTTAATCTGTGTGTTTAATGGCTCTTTTTAGGACTTAATTTTAATTAAAAACTTTGTTCATCTAAACATGAATAAGTAGATCTTTCTTGTCAAGTAATATGTTGTGCCCTCCTAATGATCTTATGTGGTAATAACACTCTCACTTAACTTCTACTGTGAAAGTCAGTTTCTAAGCCAGTCTGATAACCCCCACCCCTATCATACGTACACATGCACATGCCCAGTTCTGGTTTTTCCCAGGATCCTCTGTGTTCACCAAGGCTCAACATGACCTTTTGTTGACTATCTTCCTAAATAATGGATTTTTTCTGACTCTTCTTAACCTTTCTGTTCATTTTTTCTTAAACCTTGATCTACGACTTCTGTTCACTCCTCATGAGTTCTCTTCTATTTTCCTTTCTTAATAATACCTCATCCAAAGTTTTCCTGCTAATTCTTGCGGGGTCTACCCTCTTGAAACTATTTCTGAATCCATTAGGTCTGTTCTTCAGTGTGTTCCCAAAGTCTTTCCAGTCCAGGGATTCTCAGCCTTGGCATTGTTGACATTTGGGGACAGATAATCTTTTGTTGCAGGAGCCTGCCCTGTGCATTGAAGGATACACATTTCTGTATCAGCATTTCTGATCTCTACTGACTAGATGACAACAGCACTGTTCCTTCCCCTCTTTCCCAAAACCAAAATGTCAAGAGATATTTCCAGGTGTACCCTGGGAGTAAAATAGCCCCCAGTCGAGAGTAATTAGTCTAATCCATGGAGTACCATTCTGCATACTTTAAGACCTACATAGCATTCTCTGTTTATTCTATATTTATAACCAAGAGACGTTAAAGTCAGGAAAGAACTTAAGGACTATAGGAAGTTGTATAAGCAGGAACAGAGGGCAGTATAGATTTTAAAATATAAGATTATACCACCTTACATCCATTCGAGTGGCAATTATAAGTCTCAAACAGATGTTTGTACACTGTTTATAACAAGATTATTCACAATAGCTAGAAGGTGGAAGCGTCCAAGAGTCCATGGCCAAATGAATGGATAGACAAAAGGTGGTATATACATTCAGTGGAGTACTATCAGATTTAAAAAGGAAGGAAATTCTGATACCTACTGTGATATGGATTAACCTGGATGACATTTTACTAAATGAATTAAACTGTTAATAATAAAAAAGACACATATTGCATGATTCCACTTAATGAGTTACCTTGAGTAGTCAAATCATAGAGACGGAAAGTGGCGAGGTGGTTGCTAGGGAATGGGGAGAAGGATGAATGGGGAGTTATTTGATGGATGTAGAGTTTCAGTTTTGCAAGATGAGGAGTTCTGGAGTTAAGTTGCACAACCATGTGAATGTACTGAACGCTACTGCACTGTACACTTGAACATGGTTAAGATGGTAAGTTTTATGTTATATATATTTACCACAACTTAAAAATTTTTTAATTAATAAAGTAAGATTATTAAATTTTCTGTGTCTTCTAGAAATGTCTAACCCCATTATCTCCCTTGTAATTCCATTCTCCCAATTGCATTCCACACAAAGAAGGCGATGGAGTATTAAATCTAGATAAAATGAAGATAGTATGATTTTTAGCTGTAAGTCCTATTAATCCTTGGGAACACAGTAACAACTTCTAATATAAACATACTTAATATGAACTATAAAAAATTTCTCCTTAGCTGCAGGTTCTTGAGGAAAAAAATAAGAATTTGCAAGAGACTTTGATAGATACAGAAAAAGAGCTTGAAGAGATCAGAAAACAGTGTCAAGATAAAGAGGCACAGTTGATATGCCAGAAAAAGAAAGAAAAGGAGTTAGTAACTACTGTTCAGAGGTAAGAAAGCTTTCAGAATCCTTTTACATTATTTTTAAGTTAATCATTTTTATAAAGTATTTTTTTAAATATATGTTTATTTACTTATTCTCCTTAAAGATGTACTACAAATTGAGTGTGTCTTACCCAAAATGCTTGGGACCAGAAGGGTTTGGAATTACAGATTTTTTCCAGATTTTGGAATACTTGCGGAATGCATACTTGATGATCATTCCTAATTCAACAGTCCAAAATCTGAAATGCACGTTTCCTTTGAGCATCATGTCCATGCTCAAAAAGTTTTGGATTTTGGAACATTTCAGATCTCAGATTTTTGGGTTAGGATGCTCAGCCCGTACTAAGAACTGAAGAATAATTTCATTAAGACAGATGGGCTTAGTTGTAATTTAGCATTGTGAAACAACATCTTGCCAAAGATCTTAGTTGAGAATAGAAGAAAAACAAAACACACAAATGAAGACTGAAAATATCAATACAATTCCTTTGTCTGATGGCTGTGTCAAAAAAAAAAAAAGCAAAAATTCTGAATATCAAAAAGGGACCAGCAAAATTCTCAAACTGCACCCCTTAATGGGGCATATCAAAGCGAAGAAATGGCCTCCCATCTCACCTTGCCACAAGGAACAGATGTGGTAGTTTTGCCGTATACCTTCCAGGTTTACTCCCCTACCTTGCCTATGCGACTCCTTTCATTTAAGTTAATTCTTTTAAATCAATAACAGTGAATGTCATTTTTTTGTATATTCAGTTTGTGTGCTTAGGGACTAATGTTGGATTCCTGAAAAACTTAGCTATTTAATATGTATAGACATGTGTTTTCACTTTTGTAAAACTTAAGCCTCAGTATTAACAACTATAACTCAATAAACAGATAAAGTTGCTCTAGAAAATAAGACAACAAAGCAAAATAAACTAAATGTAAGAAATGTATTCTTACTGTGATGGAAATGAACAACAGACTAATAAGCATGGAAAGCAGAATCAGCCAAGCAGAAGAAAGAATCTCAGAGCTCGAAGACCAAAACACAGAACTAACCCAAACTGTCAAAAGCATAGAAAAGAAGCTCAAAAAGACAGAACAAAACCTGCAAGAGATGAATGATCACTTCAAGAGACCAAATCTAAGAGTAATTGGGCTTCCTGAGGCAGAAAGAGAAACAGAAGGCACATTGGAACAAACATTTCATGAAATCATTCAAGAAAACTTCCCTTAACTCATTAAGGATGAAAAAATTCAAATACAAGAGATGCAGAGAACCCCTGCAAGACAACAAACGAGAAGACCAACTCCCAGACACATAATAATTCGCCTAAACAAAGTAGCTATGAAAGGAAAAATCCTAAAGGCAGCAAGAGAAAAAGGCCAGACTACCTACCAGGGAAAACCAATTAGAATAGCAGCAGATTTATCCACAGAAACTCTTCAGACTAGGAGAGCCTGGAGCCCTATCTTCAAAGTTCTAAAAGAGAAACAATTTCAACCAAGAATAACCTACCCAGCCAAACTAAGCTTCACTAGTGAGGGAGAATTGAAATCTTTTCCAGACATCCAATCCCTAAGAACCTACGCTGCCACCAGACCACCTCTACAAGACACACTTAAGAAAGTACTGAACACAGAAGAAAAAGAAAAAAGAACAACAGCATTCTTCACAAGAGTACAGGCAAAAGATTAAAAACACACATGAGCCAACTCCAAAACCCAACGAAAGACAACAAATAAACAGGAACAACTCTGTAAGAACCTTATGACAGGGATCAACTCTTGCATTTCAATTATTAGCCTAAATGTGAACGGACTAAATGCACCACTGAAAAGACATAGAATGGCAAAATGGATAAAATATCATCAGGCAACAATCTATTGCCTTCAAGAGACTCACCTCACTAGAAAGGACACCCACAGTCTCAAAGTAAGAGGATGGGAAACAAACTTTCAGGCGAATGGAATACAAAAGAAAGGAGGAGTAGCGATCTTAATTTCAGACAAAATACCCTTCAAGCTATTAAAAATCAAAAAAGATACAGAAGGCCACTACATAATGATAAAAGGCTCAATCCATCAACAAGAAATATCTATCCTAAACATATATGCACCCAACATAGGTGTGCCAACTTTCGTAAAGCAACTTCTTGGAAAACTAAAGAAAGATATTGACTCTAACACTATCATAACTGGGGACTTTAATACCCCACTCACAACCCTAGACAGATCATCAGGACAAAAAATCAGCAAGGAGATCCGGAACCTCAATATGACGTTGGACCAAATGGACTTAATTGATACCTACAGAACACTCCATCCAAAGACCACAGAATACACATTCTACTCATCACCACATGGAACATATTCTAAGATCAACCACATACTCGGCCATAAATCAAGCATAAGCAAATTTAAAATTCTACCAAACACCTTCTCGGACCACAGTGGAATAAAAATAAACATTGACACCAACAAAGTCCCCCCAAAACCCACAAAGACATGGACACTAAACAGCATGATGCTAAACAACTCCTGGGTCAACGATGAAATCAAAACAGGGATCGAAAGATACCTGGGAACAAATGAAAATGAAGAAACATCTTACCAAAATCTCTGGGATTCCCTGAAAGCTGTAGTAAGAGGGGAATATATATCCCTACAAGCACACATGAAGAAAATGGAAGGAACAGAAATTCACAACCTAACAAGCCACCTAAAGAAGCTGGAAAAGCAAGACCACAAAAACCCTAATTTCAGCAGAAGAATCCAGATCACCAAAATAAAAGCCCAAATCCAGGACATAGAAGACAAAAAGATAATACAAAAAATCAATGAAACAAAAAGCTGGTTCTTCGAAAGGGTAAACAAGATTGATGGTCCCCTAGCTAGACTGACCAAGAAAAAACGAGAAAAAAACTAAATAAGCACAATCAGAAACACAAAAGATGAAGTCACATCTGACCCTGAAGAAATACAAAAGATCATTACAGACTACTACGTACACTTGTATGGAAACAGACTTGAAAACCATAAGGAAATGGAGGACTTTCTGACATCACACAACGTACCTAGGTTGGAACAAGAAGAAATTGAGACCCTAAATAGACCAATAACAATCAAGGAAATCGACTACATAATAAGATAACTTCCTACAAAAAAAATCCCTGGTCCAGATGGCTTTCCAGCAGAATTCTACAAGACATTCAAGGAGGAGCTGATACCAATCCTACTGAAGGTATTCCAGGCGACTGAAAAAGATGGAACTCTCCCCAAATCATTTTACGAAGCCAACATCACATTGATACCCAAGCCAGGTAAAGATCCAACAAAGAAAGAGAACTACAGGCCAATATCTTTGATGAACATAGATGCTAAAATTCTTAACAAGATCCTAGCAAACCGGATTCAGCAATGCATCTCAAAAATTATCCACCATGACCAAGTAGGCTTCATTCCGGGCATGCAAGGCTGGTTCAACATTCGTAAAACTATAAATGTAATTAAATACATCAACAGATGTCAAAACAAAAACCACATGATCATATTATTAGATGCAGAAAAAGCTTTTGATAAAATCCAGCACCGCTTCTTGATAAAAACCCTTGAACATCTAGGCATACGGGGAACATATCTCAAAATAGTAAAAGCCATCTACGAGAAACCCACAGCCAGCATACTCCTAAATGGACAAAAATTGGAACCAATTCCCCTGAAAACTGGAACTAGACAAGGGTGCCCACTCTCTCCCCTCCTGTTCAACATAGTATTGGAAGTCCTGGCTAGAGCAATCAGAGAAGAGGAGGCAATCAGAGGTATTCAAATAGGAAAAGAGGAAGTCAAGTTATCTCTCTATGCAGATGATATGATGGTGTACCTTGAAAACCCAAGAGAACCTGTCAAAGGCCTCCTTACATTGATAAAGGTCTTTGGCAAAGTCTCAGGATACAAAATAAATGTACAAAAGACAATCGCATTTCTCTATACCAATAATAAACAGAAACCCAAATAAAAAACACAATTCCCTTCACAATAGCCACAAAAAAAATGAAATACCTTGGCATCTTCCTAACCAGAGATGTGAAAGACCTTTACAATGAAAATTACAAAACACTGCTCAAAGAAATCAAAGCTGACACGAACAAGTGGAAAAATATACCATGCTCATGGATCGGAAGAATCAACATTGTGAAGATGTCCATCTTACCTAAGGCAATCTACAAATTCAATGCAATACCCATTAAACTACCAACAACATTCTTCTCAGACCTAGAAACAACAACACGGGAATTCATATGGAAACACAAACGTCCAAGAATAGCCAGAACAATCCTCAGCAAAAAAACAAAGCAGGTGGTATCACAATACCAGACTTCAAACTTTACTATAAAGCTACAATCATCAAAACAGCTTGGTATTGGTACAGGAACAGGCATATAGATTAATGGAACAGAATTGAGATTCCAGAAGCAAAACCTCAATTCCTCAACCAACTCATCTTCGATAAAGCCCCCACCACCTACCAATGGGGAGAGGAGAACCTATTCAGTAAATGGTGCTGGGAAAACTGGCTGACCACATGCAGAAGATTGAAACAAGACCCCTACCTATCCCCATGCACAAAGGTTAACTCCAAATGGATCAGAGACCTAAATGTAAAACCTCAAACCATAAGAACCTTAGAAAAGGAAGGAAATACTCTCATGGAAATCGGAACTGGCATCCAATTCCTGTACAAAACCCAAAACCCACAGGACTTAAGAGAGAAGATAGACAAATGGGACCTCATTAAACTGACAAGCTTCTGCAAAGCCAAAGAAACCATCAAGAGAGCAGGGAGACAGCCCACTGACTGGGAAAAAGTATTTGCCAACTCTAGGTCTGACAAAGGCTTAACATCCTGAATCTACAAGGAACTGAAACGTACTGAAAAGAAGAAAACAAACAACCCCATTATAAAATGGGCAAAAGATATGAACAGACACTTCACAAAAGAAGACTTCTGAGCAGCCAACAAACACATGAAGAAATGCTCAACCTCACTAATCATCAGGGAGATGCAGATCAAAACCACACTGAGATACCACCTAACTCCAGTCAGAATGGCAGTTATTAACAACTCAAAAAATAACAGCTGCTGGAGAGGGTGTGGTGAAAAGGGAACACTTCTACACTGTTGATGGGAGTGTAAACTAGTGCAACCTCTGTGGAAAGCAGTGTGGCGATTCCTAAAAGCTCTAAAAATTGACCTTCCATATGACCCTGTAATCCCCCTACTGGGAATATACCCTGAAGAACACAAATCACTCTATAAAAAAGATACCTGCACACGTATGTTTATTGCAGCATTGTTCACAATAGCAAGAACCTGGAAACAACCATGCTGCCCATCAAAAGAGAACTGGATTAAAAAAGTGTGGTACATATACACAATGGAATACTACGCAGCCATAAAAAAGAACAAAATCATGAATTTCGCAGCAACCTGGATGGAACTAGAGTCTATAATACTGAGTGACCTCTCACAGAAACAAAGATCCGAATATCACATGTTCTCACTCGTATAATGGACCTTGAACATCCAATGCAATACTATAAGAAAATGACTGACGGGACTGGGCAACTATGGGGGGAGGGGGATGGGCTTAACAGTAGCAAATATCTGTCGGGGGATGGGAAAACACCTCTTATCTACAGGGTGCCTGAATGAAACGTAATTGTACACCTACCCTTAACTGTACCCCACAAAACCATAATAAAAAATACTGATTAATAAAAATAAATAAACAAAAAATAATAAAAAATAATAAAAAACAAAATCATGTACTACTACACAGGAAAAAAAAAAAGAAATGTGTTCTTCATACTTGCATCATTTCAATGTATTCTCAGCTTTTAAACTAAAATTCATCAGATTCTATGTTAACGTTGCTTTCCTGTAACTTTTAAATATGTCAGGTCAGCCGGGCTCGGTGGCTCAGCCTGTAATCCCACGCCTTTGGGAGGCTGAGGTGAGTAGATTACCTGAGCCCACGGGTTCGAGACCTGCCTGGGCAGTGAGACCTCATCTCAACAATAAATTAAACAATCAGCCGGGTGTGGTAGCGCATGCCTGTAATTCCGGCTACTCGGAAGGCTGAGGCGGAAGGATGGCCGGAGTCCAGCAGGCAAGGCTGCGGTGGCTAGGAGCGGCCAGTGCACTCCAGTCTGGGCGATCGAGTGAGACTCCAACTCTAAATAAATAAATAAATAAATATGTCAGGTCTACTTTTTTTCCCCTCAGATTTTAATGCAGAAAATTTCTGATTTCTGAGACTCAAGTCTTCGGTGTTCCTGATTTCAGCTCCCAAGAAATCATACACTTTGGATTCTGCTTTTATTTTTTCTCTTTTTTTTGTTTTCTTGCCTTTTAGTTTCCCTTTTTAAACTGCATCTTAATACTCTATTCTCTAGTGTCAAAACAACTTGCTGATCTCCACTATCAGCCTTACAGCTTTTTATTTCATCTTTATTGATACAATGAAAAGAGACGCTGTGTTGCCTTTTTCTGAAGATATATATTTAATATTATGTTTCTGATGTACAGTAGCTTAATTGACTTTTATGCATTGATCTTACATCCAACAGCTTTGTCATACTCTCTTTTTAAAAACTTAATGGTAGCGATGTGAGGTGTGTAAGTCTGGACTAACTACCCAAGTAGGCTACATAGAGGTGAAGTTTGGGACTAGGTACCCTTTGTGTTATTACATGTACCACCCCCACCCCCACCCCCCCGACAGTGCCCAGCAGCTGCCAGTTTCTGCCTTGTACTATTGTGATTAAAGTCGGGTCCCACTTATGAGTGAGATCATGTGACATTTGGTTCTTTGCTTCTGTAATAGATCACTAAGTATGATGATCTCCAGGTCCGTCCAACATGCTGTGAAGTCCATGATCTTGTTTTCTTTGCAGCTAGCTTCATTCCTGTTCTGTTCTGACAGAGCACTATGATGATAGACTTAAGCTGTGTTGTTTTAAAAACAGAATTAGCAGCACCTGAAAATAATTAGTATTATTTTGTTCCATTGTATACTTTTACATATTTATATGATTGTATACCTTCTCTTTTATTAGGTTTTGGAGAACACAGAGCCTAGTGTTCTTGATTTGGAAAGACTAGTACAGTGTATTTCGGATAACATTTTCCATTTTTAAACTTCATCTTGATACCATCTGAAATAATATCATCCCAGAAAATTTCTCTTCATTTCAAATAGATATAAAGGACCAAGGGAGTTGTTCTATAATTCTTCAACACTTGTGTAGTGTTACTTGACTTTGGGGCATGGGGATAGTATTATAGTTTCTTTAGCTCTGTAATATAACTCCTTAAGTTCCAAAAGGACTTCAGCTGTATATGTGACTCTGAGTTTTATCATTATATTTATGTTTTTATATAATATTTCTAAGCTTCCTACTTTATAAATACTTAAGAATTTTTATAAATTATAAATAAGAAAATATATTCACTAGAAGTGAAAATTAAAGTTAAATATATGGGTGAGATCCCTGGCAATACGATAATAGATACCTCTGCTATTTAAGAGATATGTTACTTTTCTAGGTGAGCATGCTATGCAACCTGAAAATGTGTACGTGAAAGAAAACTTATTTGCTATTTCCTCATAATAGTTCCCTTCTTCATAGCTGGCTCATTTTTTTCAAATTTGAAATACTTTAATGTATTTTGTTTTTCTTAAAAAGTTGTAAATGTGTGGAAGTAATATCTAGACCCTGAATTGGTTAAAAAAACTTATTCTGAAATAGATATATTTTTCATTATAGACTGAAATGGCAAATACTTTTATGACAAGTAACAGTTTATTATAAAGCAGTACACTGTATTGGTAACACATGAAATTGTCTGTGATGCCATTATATATAAACATATCTGAGGTTCTTATTGTACTATCTAGAACTTCAGTTCTGTGTCCACAATCTAGATACGGCATTTCTTTTGTTTTTTGGATGAGAGAGATGGCATAGGATATCCATAATACTGGAAAGGAGAAAGATAATGCAGACATCAAAACCCAGGTTGTAAGAAGTCTTTCTTTAGTACTCTGAGACTCTTGAGTGTGGTTACAAGCTGAAGTAGAACTATGCCTAGGTTTCTTACTGCTATTGTTTTGGTTTTGGTTGGGCCATTATTGTTCAGTGATGCGATTCCTTTTAACCACATGTTAATATACTTCTTTTCTCAGAGCTACCAACTTACCACCTCCCCTTCTCCCCTTTATTCTTTTGTTTTTCATGTCAAAGAGACTTCTTTTATTGTTTCCTCTTCTAAAGTACAATTCTGTTCCAAGGACAGCGTGAGACACTGTTTCAGGTTGTGCGCATAGTCAATTGCTGCTGCTCCTATGAATGAAGGAGAGGTGTAATTCTGCTAAGTTAGGCAACAACCACCCTTACAAGCAAGCTTCTTCTGAGTTTCGGTTAAAGGACAAAAGATGCGTTTCCCTATCTTAGGCCCCCCACAACAAGCATCTTAATCAAAGAACTCTTTGCTTTCAGGGAAGAGGGAAAGAAAAGGAGCTAGATTGTAGAACTCAGATTTGGGTAGTGGAGGACTTCACTGGGGCCTAAGGATGTCCCATATTGAGTAGCTCTGGACTGTGGTCTCACCTTTACCATTTCTGAAAAGATGATAAACCTCTAGCTAATTATAGACCCTTCTAACTTATATGAAATATAGATACACTTATTAACTAACTCTCTGTGGGTCTTGATTATTGCTTGATTAAGAAATATTATAGATCCTAAAAAGGACATAATTTAAGTTGAAATCATTTACCAGAATCAGCAAATAGAGCTTATTTTCTTCATATACTTACGACTTTTTAAACAGTTTGCAACAAAAAGTAGAAAGATGCCTTGAAGATGGAATCCGCCTTCCCATGTTAGATGCAAAACAACTTCAGAGTGAAAACGACAGTCTCAGAGAACAAAATGAGGCTGCTAGTAAGGTCAGTAGATACCTTTGATAATGAACATGATATCTATACTGGGTGGATATGTGCATGTTGATATATAACTATAGCTAATTATGTAATTTATTTTTAGCCTATGGAATTTTTAGTTTGTTTTTATTTGGAAAGAAATTAGCAATTTAAAGAATTTAAATTTAAATAAAGTTCAAACAAAAGCATATTTTTCCTTCTTAAATTATTCCGTTATCTTTATAATTGCATAAATTAGAGAAAAGTTTTATGAAGAACTAGATGAACACTTTTGCAGTTTTATGTATGTGTGATCCAGATCATAACGATACTTGATATACTTTTGTTTTAGAAAAAAACTCTTTTAAAACATAAATTCATAGTTTCCTGTGCTTTTTTTCTTGAAATAGTTACTTTTAAAAAGCAATGTAAAAAGTTATTTGATTCAGGCTGATTCATTTCCTGTGTTTTAGATAATAGACAACCAACAAGATGAGATTGATGGAATGATTTTAGAAATACAGGTAAGGAAAATTTTGTACTTATTTTAATGTAGCTGTATGCTGATTTGCTCTTAATGCTTATGTAACTCCAAAATATTAAGGTACATATGTATTTGTATCAAAAGATAATATTTATGGCACTTGAGGTGAAGTTGTAAATTCTTTAATAGGAATCGTTTAGTTTTCTAGGAAAAAAACGCAATTTGGTAAATTAATTCCCAAAACAATGTGAAGATTCATCCATGAAGAAATAAAGTCCATGGCCATTCTAGTGCTGTGAGTTGCCAAACGAACAGATGAGTGGGAGAGAAAATGGCAAACCTATCTAATACCAGGTGCTATGGGGAGGAAAATGCTATTAAAAAAAATTAAATAGGATAAGGGGCAGTGGCAGAGAGTGCTGCATTTAATAGAGTGGTCATGAAGTTTTTTCAGAGGAGGTCACATTTGAACAAGATCTGAAGGGAGATACCCAGGAGAAGAGCATTTCAGGCAAAGGAACAACAAATGCCCAAATCCACTGGGTGTGCTCTCAGACCAGCACGAAGTCTGCAGTCTGGAGTGGAGGGAATGTGAAGTGGCGAGATGAGGGATCCTGCTGGGGGGTAGCCTGGGACTCGATCAGACGCGGGGGGTGTGTGTGTCCTTGGATCTCGTTCTGAATGTTTTGGGAATCCATGGGACGCATTTTGCTGAGTCATTTTTAGTTTTACACCACCAGCGTGTTGCACGTCAGAATCACATACAGTCTGTTTTGATTGCCTTTTGCCTGTATTAGGTGGTTTACCAATTTAAGGAAACACTAGTCTTAGTAAACAAATGTGTGGATCTGGTGGATTGATCCACAGAAGCTGTAATCCTGACTTTGTGCTCCTCAGACATAACTTCAGTTGCTCCTTAAGTCACTAAATCCCAAGATTGTTAGGTCCCTTTAGTCATTGTTACCTGACGGCTTATTATACACCCTAATGAAAGGAATTTGTATTTCTTTTGGTAACATTTTCTAAGAAGTTAATCTAATAAAAATTGTTTCAATCTAAATTGAGAGCAATCGAAATAGGAACTTTGGCATTGAAACTTGGATGATAAGACTTGTAAGATTACTATCTCTTACATTATAGCTGTTGAGTATGTATTTGTATTAATTGAAATGTGCGCTTTTTGCATTTGTGGAAGCATCTTAATAAAATTTTCTCTTGTATATTAACCAAGTCTTTAGTCACATATAAACATGCTGTGACCATGCATAAATGAATATGTGGTAGAACATGTAATAATATCCCAATTTGATATTAAAACATTTGAATAAACATGATTCTTTTATTTCTTCAAGCTGCGTAGGGAATTGAAATGAAGCTAAATGAGATACATTTGTTTTCAAAGATTTGGGCCCAGACACTGTACACATTGATTCTGTTATCTTTTGAAGCAGTGGCTGTTTTTTTCTTTCTTTTTTTTGTCTTGACATCTCATTTCGTCATGTTAGTCATCGAGATCTAGAGATCCAGAGACAGAGATCTATAGATGTAGATCGCAGAGACAAACAATAAATATTGATAACTGGCCAATTTAGCTCTATTTGTCAAGAGGTTATTTGAATAGCAAGTTATAGATGGAAATGAATATGACACACAGTGAGAAAATTATTTTCTTGATTAAACTCATGTTGTCTTCTGGCCCCTCACAGTCGAATTTTTGTTTGTGTTTGGTGATTTGTGAAGACTTTTAAAGGTGTGTACTTTGTAAAAACCTCCAACTATTTTTTAAAAAATGAACACTATGATTTTCCTGGCATTGAAAGTTCTAAATAGAACACTTTGAATTGAAAAAGTTTCCTTATGACTTTGTTCTATGATTAAATAGCGTAATTAATAGGCATATTATCAAGTTGATCCACCTAATAGAGCAATTCTCTTCAATTGCTAATTCTCTGAAGCTGCCAGGTTTTTCCTCATCTGCTTTCATAAAGGATAGACCACCTTGTACCTATGTATGATGTCCTTCTCATCTGCTACATCTCTGTTTTTTAATTTCTTCAAATTTCTTCACCTCTCAGTTGTTTTTAACATAAAGTATGCATTTTGACTACCACTGTAATATTAAGTTTATTGTAAAATCTCGCTGCTGTTGCACTTTGAATACTCTTTGTTCCTCCACAGTGCTTAGATATTGTTCCATTTTAGAGTGTTTGGCAGGAGAAGATAACTTAGCATTATTAGAATTTCATGTTTCCCTGCTTCTATCTGTCCCTGCAAACGATCGAGAAGACCAGATTTGAATTCTTTTGTCTGATTTGGAGTAACTGCATTTCCTTGGGAACAAGCAAGTTATTCTAAACAGTTTAAAGTTAATCTCAAAGGGGAGAAATAAAATCCCGAGTCTTGTACATTTTGTGTCCAGTTTATAGGAGGCAAAAATAAGGTATTGTTTCATCATCAAAATGCGGTGTTTAAAACAACTGTAAGCTGGGCTCGGTGGCTCAGCCTGTAATCCCGCGCCTTTGGGAGGCTGAGGTGAGTGGATTGCCTGAGCCCGCGGGTTCAAGACCCGCCTGGGCAGCGAGACCTCATCTCTACAATAAACCAAAAAATCAGCCGGGCATGGTAGCGCATGCCTGTAATTCCAGCTACTTGGAAGGCTGAGGCGGAAGGATCGCTGGAGCCCAGCAGGTCGAGGCTGCGGTGGCCGGGAGCGGCCACTGCACTCCAGTCTGGGCGACAGAGTGAGACTCCAACTCAAAAAAAAAAAAAAAAAACCAACTGTAGTATACCATCTTGCACCAGAAGCCAAATAAGTATTTATCCTGTAGGTCACTGGCAAAGTTACTGATTTTATAGCCTTGGAAGTTGGGTAGAAATCAGTCTTCTAGAGGTACTGTATTTTTTGATGAATATAGAAAGTGTAGTACTTCATGTAAAAGTATATGGTAATTGTGAGTTGAGTGTTATAAAAATACGTATTTGTCTACTCTTTTGTTCAACTGTCTGTTTTTGTTCAACTTGTCTAAGTAATTTTGTTAACTGGCACAAACACCTTGTTTTCTCATTGGTCTTTCTTTATATCCTTTAAACCAGAATAGCTAAAGTGCCTTCTTCTCCTGCCTGGTTTTCATCTGTCAATATACAATCCAAAATGACACTTTGTAGTAGAATATTGCCCATTATTTCCATAAATGCGGGGCTGTAGTCCACGTGTGACTGAGTTCTTCACTGGGCATTGCCTTCCTTCCTATTTATTTCTCAGAAGAACGTTTCAAACCTGTAAGCCTCTCTTCGGGGAGCTGTTATCCTTGTAAGCTGTCACTGCAATCTTTCGGCAGAGGAGGTACAACGTGGATGCATTTAAATGGCCTCTCTGAGTTGACAGCTGTCAACAGACATCATAGCAGAAAAGACAGAGTGTTGTGTTTAGAGGACATTAAACCTTTGTAGGCATGCTTGGGACCACCGATCTCAAAACTGTGGCAGTCGGTCTTACGACATCAAGAGTTGTTCCCCCAACCTCAGAAGATTCTAGTCCACTATTTAGCAGATATCTCATAAAGCCTATATCCAACAGGTTTTCTTAGGAGAAAAGTGGGAAAGTAGATCAGAAGCCAGTGGAGTGCCTTCTCAGTAGAATATAACTTCTTTAAGCAAATATCAGCTGCTTTAATGTTTTCCCCTTATTATTGTGTGATGTTGATCTTTTTTTTTTTCGAGTCGTAGTCTCACTCTGTTGCCCAGGCTGGAGTGCAGTGGCATACTCATGGTCACCCCAGTGTTGACTTGCTAGGCTCCGGCAATCCTTCTGCCTCAGCCTTCCAAGCAGCCGGAACTATAGGCACATGCTACTAAACCTGGTTGGTTTTTTAAAATTTATTGTAGGGACGAGGTCTCACCAAGTTTTCCAGGCTGGTCTCAAACCCGTGGGCTTAGGCAAGCTACTTGCCTTGACCTCCCAAAGTGCTGGAATTACAGGCTGAGCCACTGAACCCAGCCATGATGTTTATCTTAATTTTGTGATGTGTCCCGAAATAAGTTTTTTCCTGATGTTTAGTTTTAAAAACATTTACCTATGTTAAATTGCTATACTACGATGCATACAAAACTAAAAATATTATTACCAGAGAGTAATACTAATTTTTTTTTTTTTTTTTTTTAGAAAGCAGGAATTATTAAGAGGACAGAAAAGCTTCCACAATGGGAGGGGACCCGAAGGGGTTGACTTAATACTAATTTTTATTTTATTTTATTTTTGAGTCGGAGTCTGTTGCCCAGGCTGGAGTGCAGTGGCACACTCATGGCCACCCCAGCATTGACCTGCTGGGCTCCAGCGATCTTTCGCCTCAGCCTTCCAAATAGCCAGAACTACAGGCATGCGCTACCACACCCTGCTGATTATTTATTTATTTATTGTAGAGATGAGGTCTTGCCAAGTTACCTGGGCTGGTCTCTAGCCGGCCGGCTCAGGTGATCCACTCGTCTCGGCCTTCCAAAGTGCTGGGATTACAGGCTGAGCCACTGAGCCCAGCCCAATACTAACTTTTTAAAAACCTATTAGCCACATTAATGTCGTCTATCAAAAAAAAAGTAGCTTTAAAAAAAAAAACTCAGCTGGGCTTGGTGGCTCAGCCTGTAATCCCGCGCCTTGGGAGACTGAGGTGAGTGGATTGCCTGAGCCCGCGGGTTCAAGACCCGCCTGGGCAGTGAGACCTCATCTCTACAATAAATCAAAAAATCAGCCGGGCGTGGTAGCGCGTGCCTGTAGTTCCAGCTACTTGGAAGGCTGAGGTGGAAGGATCGCCGGACCCCAGCAGGTGGAGGCTGCGGTGGCCAGGAGCGGCCACTGCACTCCAGTCTGGGTGACAGAGTGAGACTCCAACTCAAAAAAAAAAAAAAACCTCCTGTCTTTGTACTTATAAAGTGAATAGTATTTACTTTTCATGTAAATTCTGTTGTATGTATGTTACATTTATTGCCGACTTAAGATATGTCATAAAAATGTGTAAAAGAGCTGATTTTTTTTGAGAAAAATCAGCTCTTTGTGTTGTGGGTGGGAAGTTGTAGGAATGGAGGGGCAGCTCACTGGAATCAGGAAGGAATGTTTTTGGACACTTCATGCAGTAAGTGCTCGCCAAATCTATATGGATATTCAAATCATTTGTTGTACTTTTTATAACACATAATTCTGAGCCCCATTGTGATCCTAGTGAATCAGTTTCTCTGGGGTGAAGTTTGAATTATGTTTTATTAGCAAGGTCCCCAGGCAGTCTATAATTACTGCTATAATCTGGCAGTAGTCCTAGTCCTAGATCCTTTAGAAAGTGTTAAATTTCTCAACTTCTGAGACACCCAGGTGTGTCGTCCCACACATTTAATACATTTTTCTTGAATAACTCTTTCTTCATTTGCTGCGTGCTCTTAGGACCATTTCCAGAAACTTAAGCGTTTTTGTTTGTAATGCTTACCAGTTTCCTTGGGGACCACGTCCGTGGAGCTCCTCACGCTGTCATGCTGGAAGTAGAATTCCAGGCAGACGGTTTTTAAAGTTTTATCAAGTTGCAAGATGAGAGCTGACTTAAGAAAGGAATTTGAGCTATATACCTTCTTACATTCTTATAAACAGAAAACAAAACAATGGCTATTTTTATGGTATTTGCATATTCCTCATTCATTCATTTCTTTTAGTTTTTACAAATGTTTTGAAAAGTCTCGCCTTTCTCAATTCAGAGGAATGAGGAAAAGAGATTTAGTGTTTGTTCACACTGAGACAAAGTGAGAAATGGGGCCTCTGGGGCCAAGTGCAGGGTTTGCTAAGGTGTCCGTGATTCTGATAACGACGTTACAGGTTCCAGGAAACTGTGCTTTTTGATTGTTTTGTTTTTTGTTTTTTCTGACTTAGAGTCTCACTCCATCGCTCAGGCTGGAGTGCAGCGGCTTGCTCATGGCCACCCCAGCTTCGACCTGCTGGGCTCCGGCGATCCTTGCACCTCAGCCTTCCAAGTAGCTGGAACTACATGCGCGCACTACCGTGCCTGGCTAATTTTTTGATTTATTGTAGAGACCAGGTCTCACCAAGTTGCCCAGGCTGGTCTCAAACCCCTGGTCTCAAGCAGTTCTCTCACTTTGGCCTCCCAAAGTGCTGGGATTACAGGCTTAAGCCACCGCATCTGGACTTTCAGTTGATGTTTTTATCTCTAAACTTCAGTAGTAGTTTTTTAAGGTAAGGGAGACCATCTTGTTTTTTATCCATGAGGGTGCTGAGATGCAGAGAGGTGTGCTCAAGGTAATAGCTAAGGTTTAATGTCTATTTGACTTCAGAGTTTGTATTCTTGGCATTCTTTACTCCTGGCTGCCTCAAAGTGAAAAATTTCCAGAGAAGGGCAAAACTACACAGGAAAGGTGTTGGTCAGATTCCTTTCCTGTATATACCTTGGGAACGGATTTGTTTTACGTAAAGGGTCTTTTCCCAGAATGAAAGATTTCAAGACTGGAGCCCATTGGAAAACCAGCATCTTCTGAGGAGAGCACCTTACACTCAGTTTCCTAGGAGTA
This sequence comes from Cephalopachus bancanus, assembly GCA_027257055.1. Classification (NCBI taxonomy): domain Eukaryota; kingdom Metazoa; phylum Chordata; class Mammalia; order Primates; family Tarsiidae; genus Cephalopachus; species Cephalopachus bancanus. The sequence goes on along the minus strand of JAPVLO010000018.1, from coordinate 1,081,259 downwards.
GAGTTGGGAAATTTCATCTCCAAAGAGAAATGTGCATTACATTCTATAACATGGTAGCGTTATTAGCTCTGTGAACATGAATAAAATGCCTGTGTTTGTTTCTGATACTTTTGTTTCAGGAGCTTTTTATAATGGGTGCTCTTAGGCCTTTGAGTAATCCTTATAAAAGATGCTTAGCAACTACTTGTTGACTCTGTGAACATGGTAGAATCTACTGTTTTCTAGTAATGCAGAGGAATCTCTTTAACCCAGCGGTAAGAATGACCCATGCTTCAGACAGGAAGAGGCGTAGTTGCTTTCCTCATGGCAGCATGCTTCACTCTTGTCTTACTCTGCAGACTAACTTCTTTTTTTTTGAGTTGGAGTCTCACTCTCGCCCAGACTAGAGTGCAGTGGCCACTCCTGGCCACCACAGCCTCGACCTGCTGGGCTCCGGCGATCCTTCCGCCTCAGCCTTCCGAGGAGCTAGAACTACAGGCACGTGCTACCATGCCCGGGTAATTTCTTTTTTTATTTATTTATTGTAGAGATGAGGTCTCGCCAAGTTGCCCGGGCAGGTCTCAAACCCGCGGGCTCAGGCAATCCACTCACCTCGGCCTCCCAAAGCGTGGGATTATAGGCTGAGCCACCGAGCCCAGCCAGACTAACTTCTTTAGATCAGACGGCCAGATATGGCTGCCCCGCAGCCCACAGAAATTACCGAACTCTAAGTTCTGGAGTTCATTTCTAGCCACTGCAGGGACTAACTCATGGACTGTAGGTCCCATCCCAGGTCTGGAAATTTGGTCAGCTGTTCATCCAGCCCAATCCAGCGAGCTGGGAGTCAGGAGTACAGAATCCCAGTACAAACATGACTGTGTCTCGCTAATGGGATTTGTGAATGGATGGTATTGTTTGCACATGCACTGCATACTTTTTACAGAACCTTACAAAGTTGACAATTCTTTCTGATGAGTTCGGGGCTCAGAAAGTTTGAATAATTTCTCTGTGATTGCACAGCACATAAGCTGTGTGCTCAGAACCTAGTTTGTCTGATGCTGAACTCTTTGTGCTGTTACCATCAACTCTGTACTGTCTTCAAGTAGTTTTTAAAAATATGTTGAGAAAATTTATTAAATTTGATTCAAAGATTATACTTCCGTGATTTTCTTTTGTTTTTTTTTTTCTGAGTTGAAGTTTCACTCTGTCGCCCAGATGGAGTGCAGTGGCACACTCCCGGCCACCGCAGCCTCGACCTGCTGGGCTCCGGTGATCCTTCCGCCTCAGCCTTCCAAGTAACTGGAACTACAAGCATGTGCTACCATGCCTGGCTAATTTTTGATTTATTGTAGAGATGAGGTCTCGCCAAGTTGCCCAGGTGGGTCTTGAACCCGCAGGCTCAGGCAATCCACTCACCTCAGCCTCCCAAAGTGTGGGATTACAGACTGAGCTTATACTTCCCTTTTATAGGTTTCTGGATGGCATTGTTTTACCTTACGTATGCATGTTTCTTATTGCTGTTTCTTCTGATACTAGCATTATCATTGTACCTTTTATGTGTATTTCCTTTGATGTTATAAAAATATATTTTGTTTTCAACCTCAGTTCCTGGCATACACCTCCTGAAATTCTTGGAATCTCCAAAATGAAACCTTTTTGTATGTCAGTGATTGGTCATGGCTGGTCGTCACTAGACAACTTCAGGATGGAGGCCAGTCACTTGGCCTGGTTAGATCACGGTGTGGCTCTACCCCCCTCCGTCCCCCTCAGCCTTCAGGAGAGAGGGACTGAAGGTTAAGTTGATACCAGCGGCTTGATAAGTCATGCCTATCCAGTGAAGTCTCCATAAAGGCCCAAGAGGGCAGGGTTTGATGAGCTTCCGGGTCGTTCCTGAAGGGCAGCATGCCCTGTGCATTTCTTCATCTATATCCTTTGCAATATCCTTTATCATAAACTAGTCAGTGTGCTTCCCTGAGTTCTTTGAGCTGCTCTGGAAAATTAGTCGAACCCAAGAGGGGTCATGCGAACCTCAGCTTGGAGCCATTTGGTCAGAAGCTGCAGAGGCCCAGACTTAGACTTCTGTCTGGAGGGCGAGGGGCAGTCGTGGGGGGCTGAGCCCTCAAGCTGTAGGGCCTGAGGCTGTCTCCAGCCAGACGGCATGGCATCATCAGAACTGGTGTGGACTAGAGGACACCTCTGGAATTACTTGTTTGTTGTTGGCGAGGAGAAATCCCCTACATCTGGTCATGGAAGTCTCCTGTCTGTGCTGATTGTTGTTGAGTGAGAGATAGGAAAAAAACAGCAGTTGGAGTTTGAGTTTCTTCCATACACAGATGTTACATAAGCTATTGAGAAGATAGCATGCATATATTAATAGAATTGTAACAATTAGTATGAGACTTTTCAGCTATTCTCTAATAAATTATTTATTTATTTATTTATTTGAGTTGAAGTCTCACTCTGTCACCCAGACTGGAGTGCAGTGGCCGCTCTGGCCACCGCAGCCTCGACCTGCTGGGCTCCAGCTATTCTTCCACCTCCGCCTTCCAAGTAGCTGGAACTACAGGCGAGTGCTACCACACCCGGCTGATTTTTTTATTTGTTGTAGAGATGAGGTCTCGCCAAGTTGCCCAGGCGGGTCTCGAACCCGTGGGCTCAGGCAATCCACTCACCTCGGCCTCCCAAAGCGCAGGATTACAGGCTGAGCCACCGAGCCCGGCCTCTCTAATAAATTTAAACCGATGAACTTGTGCCTTATTTTGAGATGATTGAAGTATGTCTGACAAAATTTCAGCAAAAGTAAATCTCAGAGGAGTTTGCTTTTTAGGTTTTTTTTGTTTGATATATTAAACTAGATACAATAAACTTGAGAGCTTACTCTAAATCTTACTGTAATACAGATATAGGCAGGTTAGTAGACGAGTATGTAATGATATAGGCAGAAACTTTTCCATTTTATAATCCAGGGATAAGTTTAATTTGTGATGTTGAGAAAGTTTATTTTGAAAACATAAAAAAAATTTTTGGTGGGGAGAAGGGGGTCAGGGTCTCACTTTGTTGCCCCGGCTGGAGTGCAGTGGCACAGTTCAAGCTCACCACAACCTCAACCTCCCGGGCTCAGGAGATTCTTTTGCCTCAGACTCCTGAGTAGCTGGAACTACAGGTGTGCCGGTATGCCTGGCTAATTTTTTGAATTTTGTAGAGACAGGGTCTTGCTGTGTTGCCCAGGCTGGTGGAGAACTCCTGGGTTCAAGCAATCATCCCGCCTTCCCAGAGTGCTAGGATTGCAAACATTGAGCCTGTGTTGTTTTCTGGAATTCGTTCTGGAGTACTACTTCTCTTGCTGATCTTGTCTTGTGGCTTTAAGGGTGATGTGTGTGCCCAGCCCTCCCTAATTGTCTTCAGCTCGGAATTCTCCCCTTCACTCCCAACTCGTGTATCCAGTTGCCTGTTCAGCATCGCATCTTGACATATCAGATACCGCATGTCCAAAACTGAACATCTTATCCTTCCCGCACCAAAGTAAACAACCCGTGCTGCACCTTTCAGGCTCCCTGTCAGTGGCAGCTCTGCCCTGTCGTTTGCTCAGTGCAGGAATCTTAAACTGGGTGACTTCTCACTTGCCTCACATTTGTCAACCATTTCTGTTACCTTCGAAATAGATCTAGAATCGAACTCCTTCGCCCCACCTCCCTCTGTTGCCACTGGTCTAAGCCGTCTTCCTTTCTCATCTGGACTATTTCTTCCTGCTTGCACCCTTGCCTGCTCACAGTATATTCTCATCAGCTTAAGCTATCCTGTTGGACAGACTCATCACATTGTGTCTCTGCTCAGAGCTCTTCAGTGGTTCCTTGTTTTTTCCGGAAGAACTGACTCCATCTTCTACTGTTGCCAGCCACCCTGACTCTCTTGCTTTCTTGTGTGTTTTGTTTTTTGTTTTTTCCCCCTCAAATACGGAAGGCATCATTGGCCCAAAAATCATTGCACTGACTGAAGCACTCTTCTCTGGATATCTGCAAGACATACTGTCTCACTCCTTTAAGCCTTTACTTAAATGCCACCCTCTTCATAAACCCTTGCTGTCCCCACTTGAGATTTCTGTCCTCTAACCCTTACTGTGCTGTTCTCTTTAGCACTTGTCATGGTCTAATAGAATAAGTTACTATGTAGCTTATATATTTATTTTATTTCCTTGATTTTTTCCTTCTAGTAAAAGGGCCGAGTTTTGGCTATTTTGTTCACTGATGCATCACCCGATGCACAGAACAGTGTTTGGCGTAAATTTTTGCTGAATGAATGATTGCATGAGGAGAATGTATTTGTGACTCTTATATGGCGTGTGCTTGTGTCCATGCATGTACATGTGTATATTTATATGTGTGTGTATGTGCTGTAAAGCTGCTAACATAAAATTCCTTTCACAGTGTTTTCTCTTAATATTTGTGGATTGTATAGAATCTTTTGAAGTATTTATATATGGGACTTTTTAGGTACTTATCCCTCAACAACAGATGTGCTTAAAACCACGTTTTCAACGTAAAAATAATGATAAATACCAATAGATAGCTGGACTCGGTGGCTCAGCCTGTAATCCCACGCCTTTGGGAGGCTGAGGTGAGTGGATTGCCTGAGCCCGCGGGTTCGAGACCCCCCTGGGCAGCGAGACCTCATCTCTACAATAAAATCAAAAAATCAGCCAGGTGTGGTTGCGCATGCCTGTAGTTCCGGCTACTCGGAAGGCTGAGGCGGAAGGATCGCCGGAGCCCAGCAGGTCGAGGCTGCGGTGGCCGGGAGCGGCCAGTCTGGGCGACAGAGTGAGACTCCAACTCAAAACAACAACAACAACAACAAAAAAAACCCAATGGATTAGTAACTTTGCAGAATTTAAAAATATGTTATTATTAAACTGAAAATTTAAGATACTGTAAGCATTTGAAAACTAACTTTTTAATTCTACTATTCTCCAACATGTCTGTTGAATCATAGGCAGATTGTTATTGTGAAGTTCACAAAGCCAAATTTCAGAAAGTAATATGGGTCATTTCATTTATGCATAGTACAGTACTAACAGTTTGAGCAATTATGCTCTTAAGATCTCAGATTTTAAAAAATACTTTGTAAACTTCTTTGTAAAATAATAGGCACTATTCATTCTTGATAGAACAAATTAAAAACAAACTTTTACCAAGTTTTCTATCTCACATATGTAGAAAATAACTAATAGGCATTATGGATTCATATGCCAAAATAAATGTATTTTGCTCTTGCATTTATAAATATTAATACATATTTCCAAAGCTCATGCATTTAAGATAAAATTCCAAAAAGAAACTATTTACCAAAGCCTCCTTCTGTTTTTAAAGGACAGAATGATTCTTAAAAAATAGGAAATGGGCCGGTTGCAGTGGCCCAAGCCTGTAATCCTAGCACTTGGGAGGCCGAGGTTGAGGGGATTGCCTGAGCCCATAGGTTTGATAACAGCCTGGGCAACTTGGTGAGACCTCATCTTTCCAATTAAAAAAAAATTAGCTGGGCCTGGTGGTATTTGCCTGTAGTTCTAGCTACTTAGAAGGCAGAAGGATTGCCTGAGCCAGCAGGTTGACGCTGGAGTGACTGTTGAGCGTGCCACTGCGTTCTTCTAACCTGGGCAACAGAGTGAGACTCCGACTCGAAAAAAAAAAAAAAAAGGAAATGGCATTGTGTACTGTCTGAACTATGCTTCATTTTGGAAACCTGCCTTAACACGTTCATGATCGGCAAACTTTTCACTTTCCTAACACTGAGAGTGGGTAAAAATAAGAAAAATGTGAAGCTTGTTGCCACAGACTTCTGTCATTAGGCACACGCGAAATGGTCTTTTCTAGATTGTCTCCTTTTTCACTACAGCTGAAAGTTGCAGACATAGCCAGTATTTGTCTCAGATACCACTCTGATTAGAGTTCTGTACTTTGTATTTTCACTTGGATTATAAACTGAATATATATATTATATGTCTATTTCTTCATTTTCATTGCATCATTACATCACTGTCTCATTATCACTAATAAGCTCACTGGATTTACCTTTGACCTCAGAAATCTCATCATCATGTATTCATTTTCCTTAGTTATGGTAAATTATTTTTAATGGTGAAGTATGAAAGCCCTGAAATATCAAAATACAAGTATACAACACTAATCACAACAAAATGATGATCAACTTGCAATTTTTACTAACTACTTAAATCAGTAACAACATTGTACAGTGGATACCAGATAATGATCTCAGTTAACTTTCTGTTTCCTTGCCTGACTATTCATTTTCAAGCAAACTATAATAAAACATACCTATGACAGCGTTGCAGCATTCAGAAACAGAACTTGCCAAGATGAGGTCCATGTCAGTGACAACCAGGAACAGAATTTGGAATGATGTAAACTGGGATCAGCAATTGCGAATTAGTTAATGATCAGGTTTAGTCCTGTTTTGCTTTACTTTTTTAGTAATTGTTATTCTTTCTTTTTTGTTTGGAAGGTGTGGGGCACAAGTCAGGGTTAGGCACACAAATGTTCATCGTGCAGGTGCCCTTGTCCATGAGGCGTGCCCCTGCCCCTGGCAGGCTTCCCCTGCTGGCCACCCCGGTCCCCCCACGCCCCCAAGCAGCTCCCTGCTACGGCCAGTATCTTCCTTATAGTGTCCTGAGGGCAGTTCAAGGGCCGCTTATGAGTGAGAACACGAGATACTCTGTTCTTTGCTTCTGTGATAGATCATTAGTATTATGTTCTTCAAGTCCATCCATGTTGCTACAGAGTTCATAATTGTGTCCTTCTTTATGACTGCGTAATATTCCCTCATGCATATGAGCCACATTTTTTTATCCAGTCCTCTTTTAATGGGCAGCACAGTTGGTTCCATGTTTTCGCTGTTGTGAACAATGCTGTGATAAACATGCATGAGCGATGTCTTTTTCACAGAGTGATTTGAGTTACACAGGGTATATTCCCAGTAGGGGGACAGTGGGGTCATAGGAAGGTTGATTTTTAGATCTTTTAGGAATAGTCACACTGGTTTCCACAGAGGCTGTGCTAGTTTACACTCCCACCAGCAGTGTAGAAGTGTTCCCTTTACCCCGCATCCTCTCCAGCATCTGTTGTTTTTGAGTTCTTGATGATGGCCATCCTGTCTGGAGTTAAGTGGTATCTCATGTGTCTGTTGGCTGCTCTATGTCTTCTTTTGAGATGTGTCTATTCATATCTTTGGCCTACTTTGTGATGGGACTAGTTTGTTGTTGTTGTTGTTCTTGTTCTTGTTGTTGTTTTCCCGGCATGTTTGAGTTCCTTGTAGATCCTAGATGTTAGGCTTTTGTCAGATATATAGTTGGCAAATATTTTTCCCCATTCTGTGGACTGTCTTCCTGCTCTCTCGCTGTTCTCTTTGACTTTGCAGAAGCTTGTCAGCTTGATGAAGGTTCCACTTGCCTATCTTTTCTCTTATGACATGGATACTAGGGGTTTTGATCAGGAATTGGTTGCCAGTTTCAGTTTCCATAAGGGTGTTTCCTGCATCTTCTAAGGTTCTTACAGCTTAAGGTTTTATGTTTAGGTCTTTGATCCATTTAGAGTTGATTTTTGTGTATGGTGATAGGTAGGGGTCTTGTTTTAATCTTCTGCACGTGGTTAGCCAGTTTTCCCAGCACTTTTTACTGAATATAGGTTCTCCTCTCACCAGTGGCTGGTGGTAGAGGCTTTTCTGAAGATAAGTTGTTTGAGAAATTGAAGTTTTGCTTCTGGAATCTCTATCCTGTACCATTGGTCTATATGCCTGTTCTTGTACCAATATCAGGATGTTTTGATTATTGTAGCCCTATAGAAAAGTTTGAAGTCTGGGAGTGTGATGCCTCCCGCTTTGTTTTTTTGTTTGTTTGTTTGTTTTCCTGAGGATTGTTTTGGCTATTTATGGACATTTATGTTTTCATATGAATTTCTGTATTGTCGCTTCCAGGTCTGAGAAGAATGAATGCTGCTGGTAATTTAATGGGTATTATATTAAATCTGTAGATTGCTTGGGGTAGGGTGGACATCTTAACAATGTTAATTCTTCCAATCCACGAGCATGGAATATTTTTCCTTTTTTGTGTGTCTTCTTGGATTGCTTTGAGCAGTGTTTTGTAGTTTTCGTTGTAAAGGTCTTTCACGTCTTTGGTTAGGAAGATGCCAAGGTATTTCATTTTTTTGTGGCTATTGTGAATGGGATTGTGCTTTTTATTTGGGTTTCTGTTTGTTTATTGTTGGTGTGTAGAAATGCAACTGTCTTTTGCCCATTTATTTTATTCCCTGATTATCAGTGCAAGGAGATTTTTGACAGATTCTCTTGGGTTTTCGAGGTGTGGGATCATGTTGTCTGCAAAGAGGGTTAACTTGACGTCCTCTTTTCCTGTTTGGGTACCATTGATCGCCTTCCCTATGTTCATCAAGGATATTGGCCTGTAGTTCTCTTTCTTTCTTGGATCTTTACCTGGTTTGGGTATCGATGTGATATAGCTTCATAAAATGATTTGGTGAGAGTTCCATCTTTCTCAGTTGCCTGGAATACTTTCAGTAGGATTGGTATGAGTTCCTCCTTGTATATTTTGTAGAATTCTGCTGGAAAGCCACCTTCTGGTCCAGGGCTTTTTTTTTTTTTTTTTTTTTTTTTTGTAGGTAGGTAGTTTTCTTATGACATAGTCAATTTCCTGGGTTGTTATTGGTCTGTTTAGGGTCTCGATTTCTTCTTGTTTCAACCTGGGGAGGTTGTGTGATGTCAGAAGTTCCTCCATCTTCTTTAGGTTTTCAAGTTTGTTTCCATACAAGTGTACATAGTAGTCTCTGATAATATTTTGTATTTCTTCAGGATCAGTTGTGACTTGATCGTTTGCATTCTGATTGCATTTATTCAGGCTTTTTCTTGGTCAGACTAGCTAGGGGTCCATCAATATTGTTTATCCTTTCAAAGAACTAGCTTTTTGTTTTCATTGATTTTTTTTTTTGTATGGTTGTTTTGTCTTCTATGTCCCATATTTGGGCTTTTATTTTCGTGATTTCTTTTCTTCTGCTGAAGTTAGGGTTTTGGTGATCTTGCTTTTCCAGCTTCCTTAAGTGATTTGTTAGGCGGTTAACTTGTGATCTTCCATTTCCTTCATGTGTGTTCATAGCGATATGAATTCCCCTTCATAGTACTGCTTTCATGGCATCCCAGAGGTTTTGGTAAGCTGTTTCTTCACTTTCATTTGTTTCTGGGCATCTTTTAATCTCTGTTTATGTCCATGTTGAACCAGGAATTGTTTAGCATCATGCTATTTAGTGTCCCTGTCTTTGTGGATGTTGGAGAAACTTTGTTGGTGTTGGTATTTATTTTTATTCCACTGTAGTCTGAGAAGGTGCATGGCAGTATTTCAGTCTTATGGGATTTGTTTATGCTTGATTTATGGCGAAGGATGTGGTTGATCTTAGATATGTTCCATGTGGTGATGAGTAGAATGTAAATTCTGTGGTTGCTGGGTGGAGTGTTCTGTGGGTATCAGTTAAGTCCATTTGGTTAAGCATCACGTTGAGGTTCCGGATCTCCTTGTTGATTTTTCTTTTTTCGGTCTTGATGAACTGTCTTGGGTTGTGAGTAGGGTATTTAAGTCCCCAGCTTTGATAGCGTTCGAGTCAATATCTTTTTTTAGTTTACCTAGAAGCTACTTTATGAAAGTTGGTGCTCCTATGTTGGGTGCATGTTTAGGATGGATATTTCTTGTTGATGGATTGAACCATTTACCATTATGTAGTGACCTCTATATCTTTTTAAATTTTTGATAGCTTAAAGGGTATTTTGTCTGATATTAAGATTGTGACTCCTGCTTTCTTATGTGTTTTGTTCACCTGAAATTTTGTTTTTCACCCTCTTGTGTCTGTATGTGTCCTTCCTGGTGAGATGTGTCTCTTGGAGACAATATATTGTTGCATCATGACGTTTTATCCAGTTTGCCATTCTGTATCTTTTCAGTGGTGCATTTAGTCCATTCGCATTCAGGCTAATTATTGAGATGTGAGAGTTTGTCCCTGTCATGCAGTTCTTAAACAGCAGCAGCTGCCGTTGCTGCTGTTCATGTATTTGTTTATTGTCTTTCTTTTGATTTTTGGGTTGATTCATGTGTGTTTTCCATCTTTTTCCTGCATTCTTGGGGAGGACATTGTCTTTCTGTCATTCTTTTTTTTCTTCTGTGTTTAATACTTTCTTAAGTGTTTCTTGTAGAGCTGGTCTGGAGGTGTCTAAAACTCTTAGGGATTGAATGTCTGAAGGATTTTAATTCTCCATCGCTGATGAAACTTAGCTGGGTAGGTAATTCTTGGTTGAAATTGTTTATCATTGAGAACGTTGAAGATTGGGCTCCAATCTCTCCTAACCAGAAGTGTTTCTGTAGGTAAGTCTGTTATGATTCTAACTGGTCTTCCCTGGTAGGTAGTCTGACCTTTCTCTCTTGCTGCCTTTGGATTTTTTCTTTCATACCTACTTTGTGTAGGCAATTTACTGTGTGTCTAGGAGTTGGTCTTCTCATTTGTTGTCCTGCAGGGGTTCTCTGAATCTCTTGTTTGAATGGTCGTGTCACTGATGAGATGTGGGAGGTTTTCTTGGATAATTTCATGAAATGTTTGTTCCAGGGTGGTCTTTGTCTCTCTGTCTGCCTCAGGGACTCCAATTAATCTTAGGTTCGGCTTCTTGATATAATTGCTCATCTCTTGGAGGTTTTGTTCTGCTTTTCAAGCTTCTTTTCTGTGTTTTTAACAGTTTGAGTTCCATATTTTGGTCCTCAAGTTTTGAGAGTCTTCTTGGTTGATTCTGCTCTCCATGCTTGTCAGTTTGTTATTTATTTCACTGTATTATTTATTGCTGTTATTTCAGTTATCCAATCATTCTTTCCTCTTGTCTCTCCTCATTTCTGTTTATTCTCTCTATTAATGTCGTGATATCTGGGTCTGTGGTTTGAGACCAGTCATTCTAGGGGCTCTTCATTATTTGGGTTCCGAAGTCTGTATTCTTAGTGGCTGTCTTCCCAAAGGTCTGCGTGAGACTCATATTCTTCCTTTGGTTTTTCTTCATTTGTGTAGGTTTTCCTGCCCCCCCCTTGCCTCTTTAAGTCTGTTGTTCAGTGAATAGGGGGGATAGCTTTCATTTCTGTTTGTTCAATGTCCTATTCTTCCTTATGTAGATCCTTTGGCTTTGTTCAACTCTGAAGCTGCACTGTGGGTGGGGCCTGTGCTTTTTGCGGTTCTGAGATTCAGTTAAGGGGGGAGCTGGGATTCAAAGCTCTCTGCAGATCCCAGTATCTGCTGACAGGTGTGTGGGGCCCCCCTGGAACCCACGTCCCACTGCCTTACATTCTGTCCATGCGGTGGGGGTGTCTGCTTGCCCCCTGAAAGCAAGAAGAGATAAGAAAAAGGGAAAGAATGGAAAAGGAAGGAAGGAAGACAAAAGGAAGGTGGATAGAAGAAGAGGGAAAGCACAGGAGTAGCAACTAACAAACGAGAAACAAAGACAGAAAGAAGAAAGAAAAGCACGAACATACAGACAATCATGCAGCAAAGAAAACCCCCCGTTGGTGTACTCTCCCTCAAAAATACCCATACACAAACAAATTTTTAAAAAACAACCATTAAAATGCCAGAAACATACCAAGTACAAAAACGTAAACAAAAACAGAAAGAGGGGAGGAAAAAAACTAACAACACATCAAGCGGCACAAAAATCTCCCTGTGCGGCAGGTTCTGGAACCCCGAGTTCTTGGCCGCCGCCACCCGCGGCGCTCGCGGCCCGCGGCCGGCTGGCAGGGCGCGCTCGGCTGGGGCGGGAGGGGGCGGCGGTTCGGCGGCCAGGCCTGCCGCTCGCTCGGGCGAGCCCGCGGGGAAGGGCGTGGGTCTCCAGGCCGAGGGCGGGTCGCCCCGTGGCGGCTGGCGGGGCGGGGCCCTGGCGCGCGCCTCCGCGGCGGCTGCGGGCCCGGCGCGGCTGCCCCCTCGAGAGCGCCGAGGCCGGCCGGCCGGCGGGGCAGGCGGGCCCGGGCACGCCCGGCCTGGCGGTGCCGTCGCCGGCCCCTTCGGAGGAGAGCCGGGGCGGGGCCCAGACGCGCCCCCGGCGCCCCCGCCGCGCCGCCTCTGCGGACGCGCCCCCTGCGGAGCCGTCTCGCCCGAAAGCCCGTGGGGCCCGGCGCTCGCGCCTCGCGCGCCCTGACCGGGACGCCCGCGTCCTCGCAGCCAGGCCCGCCGGCGAAGGCCGCCGCCGGGAGGCAGGGCGGGGCCTGCTGGAGACGCCGCGATCGCGGCCGCTCCCGGAGACCCTCCGCTCGCAGACCTCCCTTTTCCCCTTTTTTTCTGTGGAGTCAGAGTCTCGCCCTTGGTGCCCTGGCCGGCCTGTGGTGCCATGCTCATGGCCGCCCCAGCCTCCACCCGCTGGGCTCGAGCGATCCCTCCGGCTCGGCCTCCCAGGTAGCCAGAACTGCAGGCGCATGCTCCCAGTCCCAGCTGACTTTTGACTTGTGGAGACCAGGTCTTGCCACGTTGCTGGGGCTGGTCTTGAACCCCCCGGGCTCAGGCAGTCCTCTTGCCTCGGCCTCCCAAAGTGCTGGGATTCCAGGCTTCAGCCGCCACGCCCCGCCGAACATGCACTTTTCAATGAAATTTGGAATAAAGAATTAGCGTTTTAGGTGAAATATTGTCGGATAGCCATAGCACTCATACCTAGTATTATCCTAGAAATTGTGTCGCATTTGGTCCTTTTAGGATAAGCACTTTTGTGTGCTCTTTCCCTATTAAAGGGCTTCCTAGTAACTACTCTTGCGCCTATCCAGTATAGGACGTGTTGAGCATGATGTTATTTCCCAAATCTGATTTTCTTTTTTATGAATAATGGCACTACTGCCAAACATTTCCAGTGTATTCTGATGGAGAAGATTGACTATTTCTTTACAGTCTTACACAGGAACATATCAATCAGGTTTACTAGGTAGTTATTAGACACATTCAACTTGACACTGAATTGGTAAGAATATAAAGCACTAAAAATTGTAATTCACTTGAAGATTTGTGTTTGTTATATTCTGTATAATGTCTTATTATTATGTTACATTACATTGTGAAAACATCCCTCTTCGGTTCACTTTTATTGTTAAAATGCAAGTTTTAGAGTATTTTATCTGTGATGCCTTTCTTCTGTAGTTCTAATAGAGTCAGAAATCTTAAGAAAATTTAGGTTGAATTTTGAATTCCAGCCAAATCATCATGTCAGGCCAGAAAGCTTAGGTAGGTAAGTAAATCTCCATGTATCATTCAATCAAAGAAGGTTTTGATTCAGTCTAATGAAATTACAGATGAATTTCAGTGTTCAAAAAGATGCCTGTTCAGAGAGCCCTATATTGACTTTGTGCTGTGAGATTATTTTTGTGGTATATAAAATAAGTTTTCCCTGGAAAGAATTGTACTTGTTACACAGTTCGATTCGTTGGTATCCAGCATCTGAGTTAATGTAATATTTGTTCAGAGTTTAGCAGACAAATGAGATGTAAAAGCAACAAGTTTGAATATTTGTTACTGAGAAAACTGCTTTTTACTTACAAAGTCTTATCTCAACCCAGGGTGATAGCTGCCTTCTCTTATTCCATCCAAAGATGATGTGAGGCGAAAAAGACTGCATAGTGGGTTGCGTGTTATTTAGGTGGTTGGTGTGTGGAAATGTCGAGAGTCGAGACTAAATACACATCTAAAAAAATGATAATCCTCAGTTATGTGTGTATTGGTTTTGTGATCTAACAAAGTCTCGTAGTAGACCTTTGGACTCACGTCATATTCTCTGCTTGGAATGCTGTACTCTGAGAGCACTGAGTTTAGCTATGTTTCAAATGATCGAAAACAGAAATGATATTATGATCTTCACTTGCAGCTATTAACCTTAAGCAAAATGTAAAACAGAATTAAGTGTAGATTGGTTGCTAGTGCATTCCCAACATATAAAAAATTAATTATTGAAATAGAAACTATTTGGAACTTAGTATTGGGTAGCTACTTTAGATTTGACATGTTTTATCCAGATTAAAAAAACTTCTTGGATAAAAATGTTTTATTTTGTTTTTACTTTTCTTTGGCGTCAGCCACTCTGTAACTAATATGAATTAATTTAAAAGTAGTCGAGGAAAGAAGATCAAAAATATTTGGAGGCAGAATCCCTGGTTACTTTAGTTAGACTGACATTTTCATTTGCATATTAACCTGCCGGAGGCCAACTCCAGGGGGTTCACGGGACCCTAGAAGGAGGCGTGATGAGGCGAGGGAAGGAAGAGTCGTGACCAGAGTTTCTTTTCAGGCACTCTGACACTGAAGCACACCAGTGCTGATTTATTTATATCATAATTTTTGGCACACACTTAGCAGAAAGTTAACAGTAAAGGAAAAAATTAACAATCAAAACATATCGAAATGATTGTATGACACACTAATGATTTTACAATTCTTATAATTTTTGCATAATTATACGATTTACTAATGTCTACATGTAAGAAGCTAGCTGTTCTTGGAAGTGGTAACTTATTAAAAGGGCAAGGTTAATATTAGTCAAAAGGTTAGCCAGTGGAAAGTAAAACTTATGCTTTATAAAGGTAAATAGTCTATATAGATATAAAGGTGTTAGGCGTATAAACTTTATGTAGTTTTAATTTAAAGATTGCTGTCTGTGATGAGGCAGTGTCTATATTTATTTATATATACCAATCGTTTTACTTTTTACTAAGTGCTGACCTTTGGGTTTTAGAAAGCAGGCACCAAGGGGGCCCGCTGCGTTTTATTTTTTCCTATATAGATAAGTTTTTCTACTTAACATGTGTTTCATCTATCCAGACTTTTCTAACCATATCATCATCATATGCACCTGTATAAGGTAGTGGCGGGTCAAGCCAGTCCAAGTTTTGCATACCACTCTTTCCTCTAGGTGCCCACCAAATTCTACCCTTCATATTATAGCCTATATGGGGGCCTGCTCTAACAGTTGGCCAGGGTTTGTAATACTGTTTCAACTTGTGGCTACTCTGGTGTTGTTTGTATGGCTTAACTGTGTTTGCTTCAGTTTGTACCTCAGTTTCTGTCATTCCTCGATACCATAGTTTTAACATAAAGTAGAACAGTTAAAAGTACACTTTGTCACAGTAGGTTTTGGAGTAATTGGTTGGGTCATTGTGACCCGTTGGGTTGCTATTTGCATTTCCTGAGGCATGGCCAATGGTGAAGCATTAACTGCTTTATTATTGAACAATATAATGGGAGCAAACAGGAGACCATGAGTTATAGGACATTCATGTAGAACTTTCCTCTAAACTTTCCGTGGGGCTTTGCCACGCACACGGATCCTTCTAGGGCTTTGCTTTCCAGAAGGGTGTCTTCATTCGGTTCCCATGCTGAGCCCTGAATTTCATGGCCTCCTCCATTAACCTGCTTTTCTTTCCAATTTTTTAAACTCTAGTCTATGCAAGAAAAACTTTCTAAAGAGAAATTAACCACTCAGAAAATGATGGAAGAGTTGGAAAAGAAGGAAAGAAGCCTCCAGAGATTAACAAAGGCATTGCTTGAAGTGAGTAGAAGAAATTCAGACTGCTTTGAAAAGATAATTCATTACCTTTTTAAGTTTAAGCAAATGTTAATTTTTTTCCTATTAATAGAACGTTTTGAAATTGAAGGCTTGATTTTGATGTCCCACTAATTGAAGCCATTAAGTTTCTTACCAAAATTATAATCAAAAGGCAAACGTTTATTTTTCTTATGTCTTGGAATATAATTTCACAGGCTTAGCTACAGCACAGTCAAGTGTTATACAGTATAAAGATTAGGTTCCAACGTGATCAAATAAGACATAAAGTGAATAAAAACAAAATTGCCCTTGGAAGTCCTTGAGGAAGGTGCAGTGTTGGTGCTTCTTTGTTGGAGCAAATCACCCTTTCTCCTTTAAGTATGAGAACAAGTACTTGGCTTGTGTTTAAGGACATGGTAAGAAAAACACATCGTGTTAGGTTTTTTAAGCTGTCATCATGCCATGTTCCCCCTGGATACTTAAGAAAGCATCTCTGAAGATTAAAAACATTTTCCTGTATTATTGCATCCAACAGAAATAATAATTCCTTGACATTCGACAATGCCCAGTCTGTGTTTCCTCATCAAATTTCTTTATATTGGCTATTGAAACCAGCATTCAGTCAAGGACAATCTTTTGTTGTTGTGTCTTATAAATCTAAGGTCCCTTTTTCCACCATGTTACTGACTTATTGAAGAGCCTGGGTTGTCTCATATATACTGGTAGGTTGTCACACCTTCCAGATTTGATGCTTTCTCATGGTGTCATTTATCTTGTTCTTTATCCTTTGTGTTTCTGGTGAACTAGAAATTAGAACCAAAGACATCATTAGATTCAGGTCAAACTTTTTTTGTCATGAATACTTTATAGATGTTATCATCAGATTATACATTGTTTATGTCACTGTGTCACAAAAATACTGTATTTGCTGGATTAAAGTGCTGACAGCCTGATTCTTTCCATTTTAAAGTTACAGCCCCTGCAAACAGCACAATAAGCTGTGGGGTGATCCTTAGGCAGCTGTGTGAGTATGCAATTTGCCAGCACCCTTGCCCTGGATGGTTTTAGCATCCACCAGTGTTCATGCCTGAATAATTAGATGACTAAAAAATGGTGATTTTTACAAATGACATAATTCCTTTTATTTTTATTAGCTGGCACTCATCTATAAAATTATTTTTCCCTCATCATCACAGGCTGGCTATTTGGTTATTCTGAAATACAGTTGCATTTAGAAAGCTGATTTAATCAGCAGTCTTCGGGATGAGAGGGTAACAGTTGTGGGACTCAGGTGAAGGCAGCTTTTCCTCAGTGTGGTAAATTGAGTTAATGTTGATGCTTCAAATTCAAATTTAACAGTTCAGAGTTGCTGGGCTTTTTTCCCCCGCATCTTTGATTTTGTATATGTGTTTCTTTGTCTTTTTACACTGAAATATTTGCTTCTTATCAACATTAGCATAATAACATATATGCTTTTTCTTCAATGCACAAAAAATAGTTTCGAAGTAACTAAATCACTGTTGCTACTAACAGTGAAACTACAGAATGAGGTTTAGCATTTCTTTGTAGTCCTTTTTGTATAGAAAAATACATACACAGCCAAGATGCTTATTATGTGAGAGAACCCTAGAAACTGAGACTGTTTGGATTTGCTTTCCCCCTTGGGTTTACCCTAAAAGCATCAGACAGCACAAATTTCATTATAGTGGCTTCTTTATAGGCACCATTTCCATTATTTAAGTTGTTATTTTTCTGTGTGTGTTTTTTCCATTGTGTGTATGCAGTTGAATTTGGTTAACATGCGTATAATATGACTCCACTGTTTTGTTTATGGACTTGGGGGAAAATGTTAACCTTATGGTTTTTGAGTATCTTCGTTCTGGCCTAACAACCTGATTTTTGTTTCTTTATCCATTACAGAACCAAAGACAGACAGAGGACACATATTCATTGTTGGATCAGGGCCAGGAAGCAGACCAATCTAGACAGCAGACAGTTCTCTCCAAACGGCCACTGTTTGATTTGACTGTGATTGATCAGCTGTTCAAGGAAATGTCCTGCTGTTTATTTGACTTGAAAGCATTGTGTAGTATTCTTAATCAGCGTGCTCAGGGCAAGGAGCCCAACCTTTCACTATTACTGGGAATCCGATGTAAGTGACTGATGACTTGTTCTCACTTTGTGACTTAAAAAGTAGAAACCTGGCTTGATGAATCAGGGAATTCTGATGCCTTTTCCCTGTTTATTTTTGTACCTCCTTTTCTGTAATACTTAGATATATAAGTCTCTGAATCAGTCTGTGGGTTTGTGTATATCCGTTACTACCTCGTTCCTAGAACTGACCTCATTATACTTGCAGAAGTGAGGGAGGTAATAACTGACACAGACTGCCACTGGGCAGAATGCCCGGAGGTGTCTTCCTATGCTGTATCTGTAAGTGTGGGACTGAAATGGTGGTTAGGTATGAGTTCCCAGTCGCCCTTCCAAAAATCGTGATTCTGTTTGCTTTCGTGTGGTAGTTTCATAGTTAAGTGGTCCAGCCATGCATGGTTCACTGGTCAGTTTGTCTGGGAAGATACGCACTGGCTTCCTGGGCCATGCAAGTTCTAGCACAGTTCGGTGTGCGTGCCAGTCCTGTCACACAAGCCAGCTGTCACGCCTGCAGGCCGGTTGAGCCTGTCGTGCGCACCTGCTGGCTGTGTGCCTTCTGGCGCGACACCTACCCCCTCTCTGCCTCACTTCTGCCTTCCTACACTAACGCAGCGGTGAGAGCTGCCTCGGCCTGCCCGGGTGCCCTTTCTCTCTGAGCCACTCTTGAAGGAGCGCTCTTCTCTCCACGTGGTTCCAAATCAGTGTAACATCAACACATTGGTCTCGTTAATGGCGAGGAAATCGACTTCAGTGAGGAGCTAAGAGTGGAGTCAGACCTTACGATAAGACTTTTGCGCCCACATTTGTGCAGAGTGGCTGCCTAATAGCATGGTTAATATGCGGCCAGAGAGGGACTCGTTTTGCTTTCGGTTTCATCAAAAGAGTCCATTTCCATTACGATCGCTATTTTGGCAAAGCAAATAATCTTCTTGATCAAAGTATATGACTTATTAATAAAACAGGCATGTGTACTCAGTGACACCAGCAGTATTCCTTTTTAACTTCATATACATGTGTACACGTGGATAAGTGTGGGCCTGTAAAAGAATACTGTTAAATACGGTCATTCACTCACAGGGCATCTATCAGATGTCTTCTGTGGTCCCGACTCTGAGTTAGCTGCTGGTGTTGCAAGGAAGCAGAGTGCAGCTCTTGCCCCCATATCACCAGGTTACTGGTGCTGGGTTCAGTCCTTGACACGAAGGACCGTGGGAGCACAAGCAGGGAGCCAGCTCGTTCCACATGGCAAGGGCTGGTGCTCAGTGTGGACCCTAGGAGGAGAAGGAGAGCCGGGCTGCTTTAACCAGAAGTGATCTCTTAGGAGCAAGAAGCAAAGCTCACACACAAGGGACTCGTCCTCTCTGCCACTTGGGAGCTGGTTCCCCTTTTAATTGTTTTGTGATCGTCTGCATTTCCACCATCCTAGATAGTGTTAACTTTTTCAGGGATAGGGCAGTGTCTTGCCGCCTTCACCTCCCAAAGCGTTCCCTCTCTAGTCTTCCAAGTCCAGCCCCAGAAGCCTGATCCTATGTCTGTAGTTGTGCACCTCGGCTGAAGCAGCTCCTTTGTCACAGAACAGTGGATTCTTCTGAACCCTTCCCTCCTGACTCCCTCTGTTCACCAGTGCTTCTGAAAACTCTGCTGCCTGGGCTTCCGTGGCGTCGATCTCTAGGTTCTGCTTCTGACTCTTGCGACTGCTCAGCTTCTGGGGACTTCTCTGCCACTTAGTTACTGGTATCCTCAGACCATGTGTTCCTGTTGTGGGTTTATTTCCATTGAGTGTCTTCTCTGGTCCTCAATGGAAGCCCATGGCCTTGGCTTTCACCCACACAGACATTCGTCTCTTATACTGCCTAGAAGGTCTCCTCTGGGCTCCCGATCAGATTCTCATGCATGTTAGAGCCGGCTGTTTGCGGGCATCCCAGCTCAGCGTGTTCAGAACAGTCTGCCTTTCTTCCTCCCTAGACCTGCTCCTCTCAGTGCACAGCCCGCCATGCACAAGTCACAACCCAGATTTGGTCCTTCACCCTGCTTTTTCCTCCATCTGGGACCTGGGCCCCTCCCTGGCCCTTACCCCAACTGACGACGGCTGAGCTCTGTCAGTTCTGTCTTCCCTGACTGCATCTCACGGCTGCTCTTGCCATTCTGCCTCCATTGCACTATTGCCTCGATGTAATCTTCCTAGCCCATCGCCTGAAGAGGTTTCTCTGTCGCCATCTTTCTCGCCCTCTCCTCCCAGTCCACGTTGTTGCCCGTGATCCGTCTGCACATGAACCTGGTTTTCTGACACTCCACTCCACTCCACTGCGGTGGAGACAGGGAGTGGCCACCCGCCTCTGTAGCCTCGTTTCTTGGTGCGCTCCTTGCTCGTGATTTGTTTTCTGCCATTCTAGAGCAGGATAAGGTTGCGCGGTTTCTTTCTTTTCTTTTTTTTTTAGAAAGCAGGATTTATTGAGAGGACAGAGAAGCTCCCACAGCGGGAGGCGACCCGAAGGAGCTGCCCCGTTGCTCCACTTCTGTTAGCCTTTTTGCTGTCTGTCTTTGCTCCCTGGTCTCGTCCGCTGCCTTGACCAACTCGGTGAACGAGTAACTGTCGCCTCTCCAGCGAGGCCTGTTTGTTCCCGTTACGCCCTGCAGCCCGTGTGTGGTGTAGGTCACTTGCAGCACTCCCTGTGTCCTTTTGGTTGTGAGTTGTATGTGAAGCATTAGGAACAGGCCACTGTGTCTGTTACTTTGCTGACCTCAGTGTCTGACATAGTCCCTGGCTGATGGCAGATGTTCAGTGAACGTGCATTGAAACAGCAGTCGCTGACTCTCGGGTCTCCAGTAAACCACTGGGGCCAGTGAAATTACAAGGAAAGTCTCGTTTCACAGTCACTGGCTCTGGCTGCTTTTATGTTGAAACACGCTTATGAGAGAGGAACTCAAGTCAGTAATTAAAAGCTAGCTGATCCAGGGCCCTAGGCTACTCAACCATCGGGCAGCTAGCTGTTGGCCTAATATCAGCTTTGTTTGGAATTGTGGGGTCCCAGCATACTTGCTCTCACCCTCCCTCCGTTCCTGCCCACTCTCTGTCCCTGCATCTGTATATGCGCACATATACACTGTGTGTATGTGTGCGTGTGCGTGTGTGTTGTGTGTGTGTGTGTGTGTGTGTGTGTGTGTATTTTTGTTTGTTTGTTTGTTTGGGTTTTTTTGAGTCAGAGTCTCACTCTCTCACCCAGGCTGGAGCACAGTGGCACCAGTAGCACATCCCCAGCCACCACAGCCTCGACCTGCTGGGCTCAGGCAATCCTTCCACCTCAGCCTTCCAGGTAGCCGGAACTACAGGCACATGCTACCACGCCTGGCTTATTTTTTGATTTATTGTAGAGACAAGGTCTCACCAAGTTGCCCAGGCTGGTCTCAAATCCCTGAGCTTAGGCAGTCCTCTTGCCTTCGCCTCCCACAGTGCTGGGATGCCAGCCTTGAGCCACCATGCCCGGCTTAACATAAATTTTGAAAATTAATATTTTCATGCCAGTATGCCCACTTTGCAATCATAAAAATTTAAGATGCCACCACTCACTTCACAGATGATTTTCAGATTTGTCAAATGGAAAGACCTGAGTGCTCTGGTTGAGCTTGAGAGGCATCGGAGCACATTCTTCTTTGTGGAATATTGTTGTCCATTAAACATTGAATTTGTGTCACTGTGTGAATTCAATGCAGAATTGTAAGAGAACCAAGTAGGTAAGGCCTGTTTAATATTGAATGATGCATAATTTAAACCCAAGCCAGTTATCCAGTGTGTAGCCTTCTGTCTCCATGATGATCAAGTGGAGGTCCTGAAATGTTTTTGATCAGAAATGTGAAATATTCTCTCCGTGCTTTATTTGTGCAGCAATGAACTGTTCAGCTGAAGAGACCGAGAATGACCACAGCCCAGAAACACTCACTAAAAAGCTGTCGGATGTGTGCCAGTTACGCAGGGACATTGACGAGTTAAGGACTACAATATCAGACCGCTACGCTCAGGACATGGGAGACAGCTGCGTGACCCAGTGATCACGTGTTGGCCCCACGGCAGCAATGACCCCTTGCTCAGTGCTGCTGTGCTAACAGTTCTTCATCGTTCTTTTTAGGAGCCGTAATGGAAGGTGACAAGGGACATGTGACTGGCACATAGTTTTGTTTGGTTTGAGTTTTCTTCCTCTGTAGATTTGTCTGTTGAAAGGGAAGGGGGTGGATATGGGGAGGTTTTGAAGGGGCTTATCTAATCAGGCAAAAAAAGATCCGGTTACTTTTGAAAAATGTGACTAAGTCTATAAAGAAAAAGTCTGTATTCTCACACTACTGATTGTAGGACCAAGCTGTGATGAGAAGTACCCTTCAGATACAGGGGTAGGGTTTCTTTTAATTCTGTAGTTTTCTGTGTTTGTGTGTGTATGTATGTGTGTTGTGTGTATGTGTGTGCTTTATTCACAAAATTATAATGGTTTCTAGGGTCAAAGCAAAGCCTCTGAGAAAGATACACACTGTTTACTCTTACATTTCTTTCATATAGAAGCTTGTGTTATGCTTTGGGATTTTCACAGGCTGGCTGAACAAGAGTTCCAGCCGCTGGCAAGTGTTCTGATGGCATACAACAGGCAAACCATTTGTATTGTGGACAGTCACTGTGCTGAGGTGATCTTACAGGGTTGAGTTGCTTTTAGTACTGCAGATGGGTCATCTGTTTTTCCAGAATGGGTGTGGATTTCCTTAGAGGTGGGAAATTTTGATGTGATGTTCTTTTTCACTAGCATTGTAATTTGCATATTACAAGGAAGTTTAGCATAATTTGAATTAATTTTAACATTTCTTGTACTATTTACAATTTGTTATTTATATGTTATATTTATCAGTGTAAGTGAAGCCATATATAATTAATGCAAACCTTCTAAAGCCTCGAATCATTATTGTAAAAGAAGGATTAAGAGAGTGATTCTGGAACAATAGCTTATTTATCCAGCTCTCAGAGTTTACATTTTAACAGTTTTGTATCTCTTTTAAAGTTGAAACTACTTTAAGAGAAAGCCGACTTATTTATAGCTGAAGTAACACTAGCATAAAAAAAAAACTAAATCTAGATGATATTTTAATTCCTTTTGCCCGATAAAGTATGTTAGGAACAGACTTTTTGTAGAATACAAACTTGGCCAGTAGTTCTTCATCTGGAACACAGGGCATTACAATGAAATGTAACTGATTTTTAAGCAGACATAAGTCATTCAAACTTCCAAATGAGTGTTGTCCATCATTCGGTTGGCATTTTGGAAGGACTAAATATTTTATTGCCTTCAGAGCATTCATTACATTCTTTTTTTTTTGAGTTGGAGTCTCACTCTGTCGCCCAGACTGGAGTGCAGTGGCCGCTCCCGGCCACCGCAGCCTCGACCTGCTGGGCTCCGGCCATCCTTCCACCTCAGCCTTCCAAGTAGCTGGAACTACAGGCGCACGCTACCACACCCAGTTAATTTTTTGATTTGCTGTGGAGATGAGGTCTCACCAAGTTGCCCAGGCGGGTCTCGAACCCGCAGGCTCAGGCAGTCCACTCACCTCAGCCTCCCAAGGCGCGGGATGACAGGCTGAGCCACCGAGCCCGGCCATTACATTCTTTTGAGTATACTTAGTGATGGCAAAGCCTTATGCTTTGTAAGTTGGTTGGATTTCTTAATGCAGCCAAGTCCCCTTTACATCAAGACTAAAGAGATGGAAGGCAAAGGGTGTGATCAAGTAGGGCGATGCAGATTTGATAAAGAGCAGATGGCATGCCTGTGTTCTTGCCAGGCTCACATGCCGGTGTGAAGGCTGCTCCTCGGAAAGGTTTTCTTAAATGTTTTCAACAGTGGAAGCAAGGCCTTCAAGGAGACTGCCCAAGAAGACATTCACTTCGGAGTTTGGCTTGTGTACAGCTCTAGAGAAATCACTCTTGCCTTTGTCTCCGCAGTCGGTCCCAAGACATCGCAAAGGCATCACGTTTTCCTCCTGCTCAGTCCCCGGGTCCTCCCTGCTCATCTTGCTTGTCTGGGTCTGGGCACTCGGAAATCAGTGCACTGCAGTGATTCTGCATCCCGAGGTCCCTAGCCTGCTTAGTCACTCGTGAGAACTTGGCTTTCTAACATGCCCGCTTATGTTTTAATGTTCGTGGTTTGAAGACAATCAGGATGTAGCAAATTTGTACCAAAATGTGATGCAAAGAATTCTCTGTTGGCCCATTACAGTAAAATGGATATTATCTAAAAGAGATCAGTCACAAGTACAGCAAGCGCTTTTACATTCTCTTTGAGTAGAATCCCAACCTCTAGCTCCATGATTTTGGAAATAAAATAGTAGAACGAATTGGCAAACATTCACTGATGCTTGTCTCAATAGGTTCTTGCTTAACTATCTCCTAGGCTTTTTAGTGTATATATTAGGGTTTTATGTTTGCTGCTGCTGTTGTTTTAAACAATATGGTCATTTGTTTTACTCTACTGCAGATAGGTTTTTGTTTTCTGGCTTAGTTGTGATAAAATAATTTGTTTGTTTACATAAGCTAGGTTAAATTCTGCTTTAGAAAAGCAAATTCACATATCTTGAGGTTAAAGTTTTTTTTAACTTAATAGGAAATTAACAAACTATTGCTGTTGAATTTTAGTTTCCCAAATGTGTACGCTCCATAAAAAGGGAAGTTAATATGCAAAAGAAGGCTGTGCACAGTGGCTCAAGCCTATAATCCCAGTACTTTGGGAGGCTGACATGAGAGGACTGCCTGAGTCCATGGGTTCAAGACCAGCCTGGGCAGCATGGTGAGACCTCATCTCTACAATAAATCCAAACATTAGCCGGGCGTGGCGGATTCAATTTAACTTTCACACAAAAAAAGATGTGAAAGTTAAATTGAATCTCTTGAAATCTGGAGTTTGTAAAGGGGCCTATACATAGTAAGTAGGTAGGCTTAGAAGAAATCTGCAGGAGTCGTGAAACTAGTAGTATTCTAATTTGTCAGTATTTAATTTTTGATATTTATTTTTCAAAAATTACCCTTTCCCAAGACACCCTGTTGTGTTAGAACATCCTCTTCTGTATCACATGGAACGTCAAGATTTCACTGTTAGACCAAGTAAGCTGGGCAAGGAGCAACACGGTAGTGTCTCACCTCGTGGGAACTAGGATGTCCATGGCGGTGAGGACAGCAGCGTCCACCTGGAAGGAAAACCAGCCTAAATCTTAAAGTGAATCCATTTCAAAACGTCTTTAGATAATGAAGCCTCTTTTTAGTTATGCTGTTGTGAGTTTACTGTTTGTTCTTTTAGGAAGCATCTCATGCAGTATTAATATTGATTATTGGTCTTTTGGGTTTTATGTTGGGTTTATTCTGCGTCAGTCAAATTACAGCAGGGATAAAGTAGCAATCGACTCAGTGAAAAACCCAAATTACCTGTGCAGATAAAGTCAGCTGTCTTTTCGTTCAACGTCAGAAAAATAGAATGACGTAAGTTAAACTGTCAGTAAATTTTCAGTGGCCTCTGATTTTAAAAAGCATAAGTATTGACCAGGTAAGATATGCCTGAAGTTATTTTAAAATAAGTCGGGCGCCATTTTGTATTTGAAATATAATTCAGTATTTAATGTTAACAGTATTAATTCTAGTGAGATATATTTTGGTGGTGACAGTTTGTTAAACCAAATGAGATTTTTTCAACAGCTTGTTATAAGGACAATCTCAAGAACTGGAAAGGGTCGCTACGATGAATATTGTACATTTCTGATGTCCTATGGAGCTTATAAGCTAATTCTGCCATAGCCTAAGACTTATTAACAGGACTCTCTTAGAGGATATTTTTAAAGGAGCTACTTAATTGGGAAAATGTTATTTTAATATCAGTAGTAGTTCATTGAGTAACCTAGAAGCTGAGAAGCTGGACTGTATTTTTACATAACGTAGATCAGCTTAAGCACGCCTTTAGTTTGGATTATTGGCATTCTCTTATGTAGATCACTGTCATAGATATGTAATTACAGTAATAAGCAATTTCCGTAACCCTGCTCCACTCCAACTATATCATTTGAAACTGCCAGTAGCTGTAGCTCTCAGAGCCAAAGTTAATTTTGTTTCCATTTTTGACAATTCAGTGTTCACAAAAGAGAAACTATTTCTTATTTGGTGTAAAGAGTAAAATTTCCAGCTTTGCCCCAAAATGCCATGGGTGTGGTATGTTACCATATGGTTATGTAATTTAATCATGCAGGGGAAAGATTTAGGATTTTTTCATATTTAAAAGAAATATTGAGTATAACAAGAACATAGTTTTCAATCAGTAATTCATTGCTAACACTCGTGGCTGCAGAGAGAACCTTCTGTGCCTTTTTGCCTGCAGTAAGCACTCATTTCTGTTTTACACGAGCTAAAAGAATGTTGATGATTATTGCACCTTGTTCTTCTGTAAATAAGTGTGATTAAGGATTTTTTTTTAAAGCTAGGAGCAGGTTATCACTACTAGGTGGATACCGTAGTAAACTTGAGAGGAGTTTTCAAATATATGTCTTTGGAGCCCAACCTTCCCTGTACAGTGAGGGAAAACTCCATTAGAATGTATTCATTTGTATGTATATGTATGTACATATATGTATAAATAATTATTTAAATACATAAATATAAAATTCAGCATCACACTGGTGTGATGGCATGAAGTAGAAAGGTGCTAGGTGGTTACATTAAAAGCACAGCAGAGTGTCAAATCAGTTACTATGACTGGTTTTGTAAACTAGGTTCAGTTTTTGAACCACCCAGAATACCTCATGTGTAAATACAGTGTTCATGCTTAGTTGAAATACAGTTATTGTTAAATTAAAAAAAAAAAAAGAATGTGAAGCCACTGGTTGGCTTATGCCTTGTGCTCTATCATTTTTGCCTCTTTTTTGTAAGAGGTAGTTTTTGTTTTTTAATAGGGTTTACAGCTAGAATTTTGAATGCCAAAGTTCTATTTATTAAATTAAGAAAGATGTTTTCAATGTTAATGGCTAGTATTTTTCCACTGGACTATTGTTTGTTGATGTTGGAATTTGTATTTACAGAAAAATAAATTTTTTATAAAAAGATTGATGTCTTCCAAGTGCCTGATGTTAATATAAGAAGGTATTTGAACCTTCAGGCTCTATATTCTGCGTTGTCAGTGACAAGAATTTACTGGCTTGACTTTTAGGTAAAAGCTGAAAGCTTGGCATGAATGCACAGGAGAATCTTCGACTAAAACAGGGCACCGTCTGCCTTCTAAGTCTGTCAGTTCTTGGGGCTTTCCCGTGAGGGGCTCTGAGATTTTCTGATGGCAGCTGCGGTAAACGCAGTGGCCTTCCTGGGTCCGTTTCAGCTCATAGTATTGTGTCTCCTTTCTGAGTTTCTAACGTTCCTGTTTACACGAGGAGTCTTCCTACTTTTCCAGCAGACAGAATCTGGCTTTGACCTTCCGCATTGCTGCAAGGCTGGGCTGTCAAGTCTGATTGCCTTAGTTTCCCCTCTTCTGATCTCATCCCCAGTGGAAAACCTGCTGGAACGGGCACATGTAAAGCCTTGTCAAAAGGCTGCGCTGCTGGGGCCTGGACATCTCGACTTCGATGGCTCGCCAACCTCCTCCCGGAGATGCCCTGCAACGGTGTCCTGAGTCTGTATTCTGGCCTGTGTGGGCTACAGCCTCATTCTCTACAGGAAGGTGGCTAACATTTGGATTAGCGGCCTCTGTTTCCGGTTCAGCTAGCTTGGTGCTGCTCTGTCAGAGTCTTCAGTGTGTTCAAGGAATTCCGTTAACAGGAAAGAACCACCTTGGATATCCTGCATGCTGGCTTCTTAGGTTTGCAAGCAGATGAGAGCCAAATGGATGCACTCTATTAGGATGTTTCTAAGAAATAAAGAAGTTTCCCCTTCAGAATGAAAGATAGGATTGTTTTTCTTTTTTTTTTTTCCCCCTTTTTTTTTTTTGAGTTGGAGTCTCACTCTGTTGCCCAGACTGGAGTGCAGTGGCCGCTCCTGGCCGCCGCAGCCTCGACCTGGTGGGCTCCCGTGATCCTTCTGCCTCAGCCTTCCGAGTAGCTGGAACTACAGGTGCACGCTACCACGCCCGGCTAGTTTTTGATTTATTGTAGAGACGAGGTCTTGCCAAGTTGCCCAGGTGGGTCTTGAACCCACAGGCTCAGGCAACCCACTCACCTCAGCCTCCCAAAGGTGTGGGGTTACAGGCTGAGCCACCGAGCCTGGCTAGGAATGTTTTTCATCTGGTTAAAAAAAGTTTTGATGAGGGGGTCAACAAGAAGCTTCTGATACAGGAAGTCCCAGAATTTTGCTAATAGTGGGAGCTTCTTTTCATGACAGTCTTGCCCATCCAAACAGAATTATTCTGTGTCGAAAAGTGAAGAACTCAGTTAAAAAGAGGTGTGAAATAGGCTGTTAGCAATGGGAAGACAGCTTGCAGGTGAGTGTCAGTTCAAACATTCTCCTGGATTCAGAGGAGATTCCAGTCCTAGGAATGAAATGAGGATGAAAGATTCTAAAATGTTCAAGTAAGACTGCTGTCCTTGGCAAAAATTTGATGTGATCACAAAACGTGCAAGTCTTTGCCTTTTAGCCAGCCTTTTTCAACTTCAGCAGCCTCACTTTGTCTCTTGAGTCTCCGAACAAGTTTTAAGCTCAACCTACATCTGCCCAGTGACTAGGAAACCCTGCTCTTAGATGTTTACTTGGGATGAATAGAAACATGCCCACAGAGAGAAGTGTCGTGAGTGAAGAGAAGCGGCATTAATAGCAGCTCTCAGCTGGCACAGCCCAGGGCCTGTTGGTGAGAGTTCTCAGCCCAGAGTTGAAAAATGGCATTGTTTTGCAACTTTGCGTTCCGATTGGCTGAGAGTCACTTGTATTCTACGTACTTCTTGGAAAAGGGAGTAGGTTTAGTACAAACAAGGCGTGGGGAGTTAGATTTGAACGCGGCGCTCCCGTGTACCGAAGGTACACTCAGCTACGCTGCCTCTGGAGTGCTGTGGCTTGCCAACGCCCCCTCGCTCCGTGGGTCTGCACGGCACACGTGAAGCACTGCGTCGCCTTCTCCCCGAAACAGACGTTTTTGTGCCGTTAGTTGCTAAATGTGTGGGTGCTGCTCTCCCACCAGACCGCAGGCTCTTCTGGAACCTTGCTTTCTTAAACTTTGTGTTTAGTGAGCAGCTAGGACATACTAACTTCCAGAAATGTGCAGGTGTCTGGGGTGGAGGAGCACCATCTTCAGGAGAAAGCACAGCCTTTAAAGCAAAGCCCAGGCGGGCAGGGAGCTCTTACCTGAGAAGGGGTGGTGGTGATAAGTGCTGCTCGAACAAGTTGCATTCCCCGCCATCTCCTGGCTTCTGGTCCCTCTCTCCTGTCTCCTGCAGCTGCGCCCTGTGGGCCCAGAGGCGGCGCCGGACACAGCTCTTGCCAGCGCCAGCCCTCTGGAGCCCAGCGTTGTCTTCAGGCTTTGGGACGCTGTATAGGTGGTGTGAGAGCAAACCCAAGGTCTGGCTTACGATGACCAACATTCAGTTTGAAAAACGAATGCACTGGGTGTAGTGGCACGCGCTTGTAAGCCCAGCTACCTGGGAGTCTAAGGATTGCTTGAGCCCAACCCAGGAGGTTAAGACCCACCCGGGCAACACAGCAAGACCTTGTCTCAAAAAAAAAAAGTAACGGGTCACACCCAAATAAACCAGAAATAAGTGTGAGAAAGCATATATGCACAAGTCTAGAGAATAACATTTTAAACAAATAATACTGTTGGCATCCCTTACAAGCAAGGAAGCAAGTTAATTTGCGTTTTTCATTCCTACACTGAACTTTTAGTCATAAAGCAAGTGGTAAAAGTTTAATGGCTCATGGTGGCTAAAATATAATCAACAGGAAGTGTGTCTTCTGTATCGTCATGTTTCTTTACTAATCAACATTTGGGCACATGCCAACTAAAAAGACCTTGCATAAATTATCCCACGTATTCCTCCAATACTGTAAAGTAGGTGCTGTTATGATCCCAACTTGGGGCAAAGAGGTCAAGGCACAGAGAGGTCACATATCTTGACCAAGTTGGGACAACTTGTGAGAGGCAGAGCTGTAGTAAGGACCAGACTGCTCTGAACCCTTGACCTGGTGGGCTCAGGCAATCTTTCCATCTCCACCTTCCAGGTACTTGGTACCACAGGTGTGTGCCACCATGCCCAGCTATTTTTTTTTAATGTTATTCTAGAGATGAGGTCTCACCATGTTGCCCAGGCTGATCTCAAACCTGTGAACTCAGGCAATCCTCTTGCCCTGGCCTCCCAAAGTGCTGGATTGCAGGCATGAGCCACCACGCCCGGCTGCATCTTCATTTCAAGCATCCTTTCTGACAGCTTCTTCTCTCTCACGTCCCATCCATATTAGTTTCCTACTGCGTCTTTACAAATTACTCCACATTTATTAGCTTAAACAGTACAATTTATTGTCTTACAGTTCTTGAGGTCAGAAGTTGGAAGTGGGTCTGGGTGAAAGAGTGTTGGCAGAGCTGTGTTCCTTTCTGGAGTCTCTAGGAGAGTGTGTTTCTTTGCTTGGTCCAGCTTCCATTCTTTGGTCTTGTAAGCCAGCAACATCAGGCCGAGTCCTTCTCACACAACCATTTCTTTGGGTCTTTTTAACCTCTTTCTTCCCTTGTTAAAAACCCTTGTGATAGGCCAGGCTCGGTGGCTCAGCCTGTCATCCCAGCACTTTGGAAGGCCAAGGTGAGTGGAATGCCTGCGCCCGCGGGTTCGTGACCAGCCCAGGCCACTTGGCAAGACCTCGTCTCTACAATAAATCAAAAATAAGCCAGGCATGGTAGCGTGCACCGGTAGTTCCGGCTACTTAGAAGGCTGAGGTGGAAGAATCCCCAGAGCCCAGTAGGTCGATGCTGGGGTGACCGTGAGTGTGCCACTGCACTCCAGCCTGGGCGATGGAGTGAGACTCCAACTCAAAACCAAAAAACAAAAAATCCTTGTGATTAACTGACCTATCCAGATAATCCAGGATAATCTTCCTATACCAAGGTCAACTGATTACTAACCTTAATTCCTCTTTACCATGTAATCTAATGTATTCATATGTTCCAGGGATTAGGATGTGAACATCTTTAGTGGGGGCATTGTTCCATCTTTCACACCAAGTCACAAACAAATTAGTTCTCAAACCTTAAAGATTCTACCTTGCCTGATACTTTTGCGTTTGTCTTGGATACATCATTCCTTCTCCCTTGGCGCCATGAAACTGAGGCTCAAATTATTGTTTAAAAAAATAATAAATTGTTGCTTCCAATAATAAATTGTTGCTTTTAAGATATATCATTCTTGATTGGGGTATTTACTTCATTCAAGAAAAGATGTGTGTGACCCCATTTAACTCCCCCCCCCCAAAAAAGCATTAAGTCTTTGCAGAGACTTTCTGATTTTTTATAACATTGACAATTGTCAGTGTGCTATAGGACGTGCCACAATCTGGATTTGTCTGATTATTTTCTCACTGTTAGATTCAGGTTAAACATTTTTAGCAAAAATGCTGTGTGAGTGAGTATATTTCTATTTATCACCTTAGGAAGCTCTTGATAGCAGTGTATACTATTGGTGATGCAAA
The DNA here is from genome assembly GCA_027257055.1 of Cephalopachus bancanus. Taxonomy (NCBI): domain Eukaryota; kingdom Metazoa; phylum Chordata; class Mammalia; order Primates; family Tarsiidae; genus Cephalopachus; species Cephalopachus bancanus. Next base: position 1,049,875 of record JAPVLO010000018.1, on the reverse strand, counting down.
ATTACATCATGTGATTTAGCTGAAACACCTTTAATTTTAACAGTTAAGTGGTGGACAAGACTTTGGTCCGTGTAACATAGGGAGTTGGAATTAAGACAGCTACATGAAACCAGGATTCTCAAAAGATCACATCTTCAGTGAAAGGAAGAGGTGAGGAGAAAAATCTTAGGAAGGAAATTAGAAGGCTTTTTGATTTTCAAAGACTCAACTTCAAGGAGGTAAAAAATACCTCCTTGAGAATTGGCAGCCATAATCTTACATTCACGTAGAATGGGATTTGAACTTATTACATGTGTGGACCAAGAACTCCTAAGTCCAGGAGTTGACTTACAGAAGTCTGAGTAAGTAACTTCTTGGAAATAATGGACAAAAGACAACAAATCTTACCTGGAGGGAAGCATTTAGATTGATTCCTCACAGAATTCCCATAGCTTTGTCCCTCTGAACATGAGCTCAGAATCCAAAATTCTTAAACAATAAATGTAATAGAGGCAACAAATAACAAGAGTTAGGCCCTAAGTATTTCAAATAATGGAATTATCAGGTGTATATTATATAAATTTATATAAAGCTCTGAACTGTATGCAGCTTATTTATAAGGTAGTTTCTAGATAACGCACAAGGAAATTTTGGGGTTTCTTGATTTGGGTGATGTTTATACAGATGTGAAAATTCATCAAGCTGTATCCTCATACAAGGGGGGGACTCAAAAAAACCCAAGATGTATTTATAAAAAATTGTGTATTCTTGCAAGTTTAAGCTTCAGTCACCTTCAAAGTACTCTCTCTCTGATGCAATATATCTATTGAGATGCTTTTTCCATTGCTCAGAACAGTTTTTGGACGCATCAATTTTGATACCTTTTAGTGCTTCTACTGTTTTGCCTCTTCCACATTTGCAAAACCTTTGACAATTTTTTTTCATCTGGGGAAACAAAAAAAGTGCTGGGGCAAGATTGGGTGAATAGAGAGGGTGGGGTACAGACATCCTGCCATTTTTTGGTCAAAAACTGCTGCAAATTCAGGGCAGTGTGGACAGGTGTGCTTGTAAATCACCCATCATGAAATGGGAAAACACACTGAAAGAATCTAAAAAATTCACTGAGGCCAAACACAGCCTCTCACAACAATGCTAACTTGTGCACTGATGCCAATGAGCTCCCAGAACACGTACCTAGGAAAGCCTGTACGACGAGGGGCCCACCCTCCCAAAGATAATGCTGCGGTTTTTGGGGTCCCGCCTTGTAATGTGTGCGCCTTTCTGTATGTAGTCATTCAATGAAAAACTTATACTTAAAGGTGAATTAGGAAACTTGGAAAAGAACGAGGTAGAATTTTTAGAAATGGAAAATATAATTAAAAATTGAACGGAAGAGGTAGTCAGCAGCCGAGAAAGCTGTGAGAGTCCACTCCGTACATAACCATGAAGTTGAAGGAGACAAAATCAAGGTCAAAGCCACCAAGCTATAGAAAATTTTAGATGAAAGGAAGTGGAAAAACGGAAGCAGGTAAAGATCGAGCCAAGTATGTTTGCAGATGGACGTGGGTGACTAGGATGTGCTTTGAGGAACTGAGATGACTGGTTGGTGTCCCTGCCGAGACTCCCTCCAGTCTCTCTCCAATGAGGATTCCAAGAAGAAAAAGGCACAAGGTGTTTTAGAGAGGAGAAAGGAAGGTCTAGCTCTCTAAAGAAAACGACCAGGTTGTAGAGTAAAAACACGGAAGCTGAAGGAACCAGTGTCCAGGAAGAGTTTGCAGTCGAAGATGCTGACGCAGACCCTTTGTCCTGACCAGGGGCAGGGGCAACGGCATCAGAAAACCTGGCCCAGATTGTTAAAAAGTGGAATAAGAAGAAGGGGGGACACGGAGCCTTCCCAGGGCCCTCTCCCTAAGGGGCCCCCAGAAGCAAAGACATGGATGCCTGACCAGAAGGCAGACATGCGTATCAGCTTGAAGGACCAGTCTGCGCCCAAGTCAGTTCTTCAAGCACTCCTATTTCTAGGCTGCTCTGCATTCACACTAATCTAAACCTTGATTTTGACACCTTTTTCTGTGACCCACTGGACGTCCTTGGGGCTGCTGAGACAGGATGTGGGAAAACTCTTGACTTTGTCATTCCAATGATACATGCAGTGTTGCAGTGCAGGAGGGGTAAGCCTGCCCCCAGCTTCCAGTAATACTGAGTGACCACCTGGAGAGCCCAGGACCGAGGCCGGAGCTGAGACTGGAGCACTAAGCATGGCTGGACTGTTTGGAGCCCTGGCCGGTGAAGCTGGAATTGAGGGTGAAAGGTTGCCCACAGGGGCTGGGGCTGAGGCCAGGCAAGACCGGAGCTTCCGCATCAAGCCGGGCGCGGCTCTTCGATGATGCGCCCTCCGGATGAGGACAAAGAAGAAAGCCTTTACAAAGAGCAGACTGCCGTTCTGCTGAGCGGAGTGTTCACGCAGAAACACCAGAGGACGCCGGGTTGTCAGCCTGAAGCTGGGCTGGCTACGGCAGCAAGCTGAGGAAGAGCACCCCCACTTGAGCGGCCTTCAGCAGCTCGGGTGCCTGGCGGTGGGCGCGGCTGACGGGGTGACGGAGAACAGACACTTCCCTGGCTGGAGATGCTCACTGTCTGCATCGAGAAATACCGCCCAAAGACACAGATGCTGTTTTCTTCTGCCACGCTGATGCCGGCGCGTCAACCTGCTGCTGGCATCCACCACTAGAAGCTCGCCAAGAAAATGGGCAGCACTGCCACGTTTGACCTTCTCGTGCAGAAGATTGGTATTAGGGGCAAGCCCAAGGTCACTGGCCTCACAAGGAGTGCGGTCACAGTGGAGAGGCTGAGAGGGGCCCAATCCGTCACGAGACTGATGAGACAGACTGCTGTGTGAACTGCTTCCTGAGGCAGTGTCCGGAATCTCCGGCATCAGACACCTCTCTAGGCCTCTCAGCGTCCTAGGTGTCGTGCGGCTGACCCTACCTGCCCGCCTGCGCCAGAAGCAGAGGCTCAGAACCCTGGAGCCGTGTGCCTGGGTGGAAGATAGGCAGATGTGGCAAGCGGGGATCGGGACATTCCCAAGTCCGCCGTGCCATCCATGGCCACATTCACCGGCCCTCTTCAAAAGCAGACAGTTGTGTCCGCGGCAGTGACTGACCTGCTGTGCCACCCATGGAGACCGCAGCCTGAGGACACGATCGCCTTCAGGAAGGCTTACACACCCTCCAGAAATAAAGGGCATGGATGCACTCGTCCGTGTGCAAAATGGAGCAAATCCATTTTGCTTGACTGAGAAAGCCGGGTGTGGGGATTTCCAGGACTGTCTGCACAGTTCTCAGATGGAGTGTGCAGCATCTGCCCTGGAAGATGAGCTGCCAAGGCGTGTGCAGGAGGAGAGGCTCATCAGCAAGGAGACTGTTGAAGACAAAGCAGATGCAGGGTCTGGAGGAGATGAACTATTTGCTTCCTCAAGCATCGCTTAAGGATGGCCTGAAAACCAAATGTCCAGCTCGATCTGACAAGCTGCGGGGGCTCGTGTCTGCCCCAGGAAAGGGTCAGTCTGTGTGGAGCTGCTTCTCCAAACAGCAGGGGGCTGGAGGGGGGGGAAGAGAAGAGAGACGGGAGAAGGACAAGCCGCCACTGTCAAAAGAGCAGCGGCGGAACAGCTGCAGCCAAGTACCAGTGCAGTTGAACTGCCGAGTCAGACACGGCGGTGTCTGTGCTCCCTGGTTGTATGTGAACACCTCCTTTCGTCCCACCCTTTCATTGCACCCCATCGTCAACCCCAGTCAGAAAAACCTCTTCCACTCCAGCCCCTACGGGAGGAGAGACCTCATGTCGATCTATGTTTTTGGAATAAAACTTCTATGCAGGAGCTTAGCATTTCTGTATTGGTGTTTACAGGTTTTCTAGTGTTCAGGCTTCTTTCATGTTTACCTTGATTTCCTAAATTAAAAATAATGGCCAGGAAAAAAAAATCAAAGTAGCAGTTAAATAACAGATACAAATAAAGAGAGACAAGGTGAACTGGAATATGGTCAAGAAGAAATTATCCAGGAAAGGAGGCAGATATAACGAGCTCTAATAAAAAACTTAATTAGAGTTTTAAAAGGAGATAATTGATAGATGGAAATTAGGAGATATTTAGAAATCATGTTTATTTGGCAATTGTTCAGATTTGGTAAATTTTTCAGAACAGAAAACGTGAATTTGAAGATCTGTGAAATGCAATCAAACTCAAAAGCAGAAAAATGGAAGAAAAAAAGTTACCTGATACACTGTAGTAAAACTCAGTATCTGAAAATTAAAAAGGTCTATTTTATTTTATTTTTCAGTTGGGGGTCTCACTCTTGTCCAGGCTGAGTGTAGTGGCACAGTCACGACTTGCTGCAGTCTGTCTCCTGGGCTCAGGTGATCCTTCTGCCTCAGCCTCCCGGGTACTAGAACTGCAGACACCTTGCCTGGTTAATTTTTTTTTTCATAGAGATGACCTGTCACTGTGTTGCCTAGGCTAGTCTTAAACTCCTGGGCTCAAGCAGTCCTCCCACCTCAGCCTCCCAAAGTGCTGGGATTATAGGCATGAGCCACCATACCTGGCCTAAAAAGGTCTTTAAAGGAAGTAGAAAGAAAATAACTTCAAAGAAACATCAGACTAGCAAAATTCTTAAGAGCAATAACAAAAGACAGAAGACAATGGAATGATGTTTTCTAAATGCTGAGACTAAATAAACAAGAATCATGTAAATTATCATACGCAAATGAGAGCAAAGACTTTTTTTCATAAAAACAAAACTTGGAAAGAGTTTAGTATAAATGGGCCTCACTAGAGGACTTTCCAAAGAATGAATTTCAGGAAGAAAAAATTAAACCCAGAAAGGAAGACTGAGAAGCAAGATGGAAACGTGAACAAAGAAATTAGAACCGTAGAAATAGACACTGACTGTATAGAACATAAAGCAATGAAAGTGATATTCATTGTGTGGCCCCCATTATGTTGAGGTAGTTTCTTCCTACTCCTGGTAAGTTTATAATTTGTCTCCATTCTGTTAATATGGTATATTGCATGGTTTGATTTTTGTATTTTGAAATCAAACCATGAAATTTTTTAGACTCAAAGGGTCGTGTGTAGGTTTGCTGGACGGTACATTCATGTGATGGTGCGGTTCGGGCTTCTGTTGAGCCTGTCACCAGGTGGTGGACGTGGCACCCACTGGGCGGTCTTTCCACCCTTGCCCTTCCCCTTCCCTGCCCCCAGTGTCTGTGGGACCCACCCTTCGGCCTGAGTGTGTTCACTGGTTGGCTCCCACTTCAGCCTGTGTGTATTCGTTGGTTGGCTTCCTCTTAAAAGGAAGGACATGAGGTATTGGTTTCTTTCTCTGTGACAGTTCCCTTGGAATGGTGGTCTCCAGCTACATCCATGTTGCTGCAAAGGACATGATTTTGCTCTTCTTTTATGGCTGCATAGTATTTCATGGTGTATGCATACTGCATTTTCATTATCCCATCCACTGTTGATGGACACCTAGGTTGGCTCCTTGTTTTTGTTATGTAGAGAGTTCTGTGATAAGCATATGAGTGCACGGATCTTTTTGGTAAAATGATTTATGCTGCTTTGGGTATATACCAAAAGAAGGATTGCTGAGTGAATGGTAAATCTGTTTTTAGTCCTTTGAGAAGACTCCAACCTGCTTTCCACAGGTGTTTAGCATATAATTCTTTTAATTTACTGCTGAATTTGGTTTGCTAGTATTTTGTTGAGATGCCTTTTGACTCTTTGTGAGATTTTCCTATCTTTTTTTTTTTTTTTTTGAGTCGGAGTCTCACTCTGTCGCCCAGACTGAGTGCAGTGGCCGCTCCCGGCCACCACAGCCTCGACCCGCTGAGCTCCGGCGATCCTTCCGCCTCCGCCGTCCGAGTAGCCTGAATTACAGGCATGCGCTACCACGCCCGGCTGATTTTTTGATTTATTGTAGAGATGAGGTCTCGCTGCCCAGGCGGGTCTCGAACCCGCGGGCTCGGGCAATCCACTCACCTCAGCCTCCCAAAGGCGGGGGATTACAGCTGAGCCACCGAGCATGGCTTCTTTTTTTTAAAATAGCAATTTTACTGTGACTCACCCAGGAGTGGCCTCGTTTATATTTTTTTCCTGCTTAGATTGACTGCAGCTGTTTGAATCTGGGGGTTGATGTATTTCACTGGTTTGGAAAAGCTATGGGCCATTATTTCCTTAAGGATTGTTCTGTCTCACTTTCTCCCCTCCACCTGTGACTCCAATAACTTGTGCCTTTTCTTTGTATCCCATGTCTCTTATGTGTTCTACTACTATTTTGCTGCTCTTTTCTTGATTCTGAACATTCTCTTCTGATACATCTTCTAGTTCACGCTTTCTCTCTGTAATTATACTTACCTGTGAAATCTGTCCATTGAGTTCTTAATGTCAATTAGTGTATTTTTCGGTTCTGGCATTTCCATCTGGTTCTTCCTTAGAGTTTTCAGTTTGCTACTAATATTGCCAATCTTTTCATTTATTTCTTGAATATATTAAGCATATTTAAAAACCCATTATCGGCCAGGCTCGGTGGCTCAGCCTGTAAGCCCAGTGCTTTGGAAGGCCAAGGCGAGAGGATTGCCTGAGCCTGCGGGTTTGAGACCAGCCCAAGCAACTTAGCGAGACCTCATCTCTGTGATAAATAAAAAAATTAGCCAGCTGTGGCAGCATGCACCTGTAGTTCTGGCTACTTGGAAGGCTGAGGTGGAAGGATTGCCAGAGCCCTGCAGGTCGACACGGGTGACTGTGAGTGTGCCACTGCACTCCAGCCTGGGCGACAGAGTGAGGCTCAGACTCAAAAAAAAAAAACCTATACCCCCAATTGGCTTGTTCTCACAGTCTGTTGTTTCTCTTCATTTTTGATTTCCACATATGCCAGGTCATTTTTTTATTGAGAGCTGAACATTGTATATGAAGTATCTATAGACAGAATTTGAGGCTCTGGATGACTGCCAGATGTCTTCCAAAGAGGCCGTACCATTTTGCATTCCCTCAAGCAATGGGACTATATTGCCCATGTTGTCAGCATTTGATGTTGTTAGTGTTTAAGATTTTAACCATTCTAATAGGCATGTAGTGATGCCTTATTGTTATTTGAATTTGCAGTTCCCTGATGGCATGAAGTTGAGCACCTTTTCTTGTGCATATTTGATACCTGTGTATCTTCTCTGATGAAGTGGCTGTTCAGGCATTTTTCCTATTTTTTAATTGGGTTGTTTTTTTATTGTTGAGTTTTTAGAGTTCTTTGGATATTCTAAGTGCAAGTATTTTATCAGATAATATGTTTTCCAAATATTTTCTCCAAGTCTATGACTTGCTTTTTCATTATCTTAGCAGTGTTTTTCTCAGAATAGAAGTTTCTAATTCTAATGAAGTCAATCAAATCAAATAAGAAGGATTGAGCTGGAGGGTATATTTCCTTTTCTTCTCCTTCTTAACGTACTCGGGCATGTAAATTGTGGAATTATTCACAATTTTCATAGATATTATTCATTTAATAATGATTTCATTTTCATCAAGCAATTATTTTTAGAATTACATTGCTGTCAGTCTCAACTTTGATGTGGTAATTCACAAAGCAAGCCAAATGAATTCACTTTTCCATGGCTTTATTCCAGTTTTTCCTTAGCCCTGAAACAGCTGGTCTGAAAAGCTTTCCAGTCAGAAGTTATCAAAAATGAGTACACCATGGGAAAACAGTACATTTCATAACCTTCAGCTGTCAGTCCGTCTATGCAGGGCTTAACGCTTTCATCCAGGAGTGCTGTGCTAGGAATATATAATAGGAATATGTAAATTTACTTAAATTTAATCTAATGGTTGGATTTAATTTTCAGTAAAAATTGAAGGCTTCTTTTCAACTTGAGAATGGTGACTTATTTGTTTAATAAATCTGTAAAGAATAACTTTCCCAAAAAAGTGACATCATGACTCATATGAATATAACATGAACATATGTCAAAGATTTTATTTAACTCATCAATTAATTGAGGGAACTGGAAAAGCTATTACAACTCATTCAAGAGAAAATCTAAAGAACAAAGGCATTTATAAATTAGGCATATAAAGATGAATTTGCAAGTGATTACAAACTGACTTTCTATCATGAGGGAAGGGAAGTTAATTGAATCTCCACTAGACACAATTTGTTCCATTTTGATAGATAAGAATTGTTGATAGACAATTATTTTGCCTTATTATCAGTTGCCTACAGTTTTACACAAGAGCTGTAAAAGAGCTCAAAGCAAAGAAGGGCTTAAAGCCGACAACCTGGAAGAGCGTGCTCTGAATAATGCGTAGTTTTCTCTTGAAGCTGACCCTAAACAGGCTGGAGCACAGTGGCACAATCACGGCTCACCACAGCGTCAGATCCCCAGGGCTCGGGCAGTCCTTCTGGCTCAGCCTCCCGAGTAGCTGGGACTATAGACACCAGCCACGCCCAGCTAGTTTTTCTATCTTTTGTGGAGAAGAGATCTTGCTATGCTGCCCAGGCTGGTCTTGAACTCCTGGGCTCAAGCAATCCTTCCACCTTGGCCTCCCAAAGTGCTGGGGTTACAGGCATGAGCCTGGTCAAGCAGTTTTACTTATTTCAAATTTCCTTACACATTTTTCTGTGCTGATATTTTTCTTCAGATTGTAGGCATTTGTATCACTTCAAACATGACTGAGTCTTACGGGCATAGGAGATTTTATAAATCTTCCTGAACCCAATCCAGGCAACTCAAAGGACTGAAACTTTAGACAGGGATAGATTTGTACAGTACAGTTGTAAATTTGTGATATTAAAACACTTATTAAAGAAAAGACACCTCTGCTTGTCTGATTTTATTTTCTGTTTTTTTGGAAGCATGCTTTCTTTATGTTTCTCTCATTACCATTGAGTGGATAGTTTTGCACCTTATGATCCCACGTTTTTTCCAGCTTGTGTGTCTGATACCAATGTTTGAGTTGAGTATTCGAGAACTGTCTAATGAGTGTTTCAGAGGCTCCACATTTTGGTGAGGGAACTGTCTTTTATTAACATTAACTAATGTCTGTTCTTCTGTATCGCTTCTTCGTACAGCTCTAGATGTTTAGAAAGGGTGCCGCGAAAGGGACCCACAGAAAGGCTCAGCAATAATTTTGCATCAGGTGCTTCTTTTGTTTCCCAGAGGTTGTTGTCAATAAGAAGAGGCGGTGGTGGAGGACATGAGGCAGACGCACATGGTGATCTTCTAGATGCCACCGGGAACACCCACAGGCAATGTTGGGAGCGCTCTGCTTCCAGCTGTTTCCGGCCTGTCCCAGAAGTGCGGGCTCGAAGACCCGACAAGCCGTGGGAGTGGATTCCAACTTCATGGGCCTCTCCGACCTCGCACAGCCCCATCGGGTGAGGGGGCCTGTTTTTTAATAAATCAAGAACCCAGCCTGCTGCCTGCTAACTCAAGCAGCAAGAAACCTCTTTCTATTGTAACCATGTTTCATGTCTAGAACACTGGGAGTAGCAAATAGAGCTCAGAGGGAGGTCTTCAACCGGGCGAATATTGTTCCCCCCCAAATCCATGTCTACCGGCAACCTCAAAATCGGACTATCTGGAAGTAAGGTGTTTGCAGATGTCATGAACCGAATGAGATCACAGCGGATGAGTATTGGCCCTGATCCAGAGACTGGTGTTTTTATAAAAAGAGAAAACAGAAACAGACACAGTACACCGTGAAAAGCAGGAGCAGAGGCTGGAGCGGTGTATCTGCAAGTCAAGAAGTGACTTGAAGGTGATCACCAGGAGCCAGGAAGAGGCCAGGCAAGAGTCTTTGGTAAGACCTTTAGAGAGATGCAGCCTGTTGGCATCTTGGTTTCGTTATTCTGGCCTCTAGAACCATGGGAGAATACATTTCGGTTTTTTAGGTCATCCGTTTCACAGTGCCTTGTTGTGGTGGCTCTAGAAAACAAATGCAGCCACCTCAAGCAAGAGAGCTCTCGACATAATTTGGTCCACTGTCCCTGACACCTCTCACTCTTATTTACTACACTTTAATGAGTTTTTATTCCAGTGCTTTCAGTGGCACTTCGGGAGGTGTGTTGCAAGGGAACGGAGGCCTATGGTGTCCTGCCGGACTTTGCAGCATTTGGGCTGGGAAGGCTTTTGGGGGTAAGTCCACTTGCCCAGAGGATTTGACATTTGCAAATTTGCCAGATTTGTCATCAGTTATTGTCCTGTCCTTGGATATTTTTCCAGGTATTTTCCCCAGGTAACAGGCCATTGAAACTCACATCTGGAATGCGCATTTGCCAGATTTCTTTGTCATCAGTTATTGTCCTGTCCTTGGATATTTTTCCGGATATTTTTCCCAGGTAACAGGCCATTGAAACTCACATCTGAAGTGCACATGGTGGTGAACTCACAGATAAAACTTGCTATTAAAGCTTTCATTCAGAACATTATCAATAGGCATCCAGGCTCCTGATCTGTGTAGAACTTGTCTGAAGGAGTCCTGCCTCCAGCAAGCACAGGAAAGTGCAACCAAACATAGCCAGTGTTAGTTCATCAGCTAGGGGTACAAATATGTTTGCAAAAGGTGACAAGATGTGCCAAACCTAAATATGCCACTTTGGCACACTGATTATTTTGAGCTACAGTCACTTAAAAAACCAGCAGGTTCAAGAAGAGCACTCTGGCCTCCCCTGCTTTTCTTTCTGAAAGCAAGCAATAAAGCCCCCAGTGGGATATGCTCTGCCTGACAGGTGTTGTGGCCCCCGTATTGAGACTGGCCGCAGGCTGCTGTCCCATGCAATGCATGTGGAATCCCCCTATAGGAGCCTGTCTTGTCCTCTCTGACTAGCAGACGTTGATTAGCTTGGGTTTTAGGAAAAGGGGTTAGAACTGGGCTTTCTGCTTCAGAAGTACACAAATTGTCATATGACTTCCCAGAGCTCCCAAGGAAGAGGGGGCCTTTTTTAGGTCACAGAGAGTAAAGAGGTCCAATTACACCCTTTCCCCAAGGTATTGGGGACTTACTTAATTTTCTGAAATAAACCAAAGGTGACTGTCTCTTCCTTTATCCAAAAAAGCAGCAAACATTATTTTCACAAATAGTACCTTACCAGTCACTTCATAACAAAGAGTGATCATATTTATTCAGTCATTCTCAGCACGTTATTTATTTAAAAATACCTTTTAGTTTGTGAAAATAGTATGCGCTTATTATAGAGTATTTGAAAAAGGCCATGTATTTTCAAAGTGAAAAAAGTCAGGTGACACTTAGAAGTCTGATTTCCAAATTACTACCAGGACAACATGTCTCACTTTTCTGTTTGGACCAAGCACAAAGTGGGGGAAACATCCAACATCTCGCAATGTGCATAGTTGGAAAGAAACCCTGCTCCCGTCTGCGAGTGGAAGTGTATAGGCCACAGATGAAACCATCCCTCATTGGGTTCAATAAAGCAGGTCACCACTAAATGGATAATTACAGCTAAACTGATGTCAATTTGTGATTAAAAAGCAAGAATAACAGCAATGCCAGCCTAAGATAATGTTGGTGATATGCAATAAAAGACATATTTTCCTAAAAATGTAGAAATTTCAGCCAAGTGTGTATCTTGTTTTGTTTGCTGTGTTTCCCCCTGAGTGAAATGCAAGCTCTGGGAGAGGAGGGAGTTTTTGTTTGCCTGTTCGATGGACCCCCAGTGCCTACATCAGTGCCGCCCAATAGGCTTCACAGTAGAGGTCAAATGAGTGAATGCACTTTACATAATCACCAAGCTCCACAAGCAATCAGACCTTCTCGATGGGAACTTCTGCTGCTGAGCAACATTTAGCAAGACGTAAAACGAAGGTCCACAGAATCATGCTTCATTTGCCCCAACAAAGGATCCTCACCACCCATTTCTGACTACTAGCCCACCTTTGAAGATCATAGCTCTGAACCACACAGCCTACTTTCAAATCCTAGCTACTCAAAGCATGGCCTAGAAACCATCAGCACCTGCATCACCTGGAGCTTGTCAGAAACGCAGAATCTCATCCACTGTTCACAGTGGCCAAGACATGGAACCACCCAAGGGTCTGCTAATGAATGAAGGGATTTTAAAATTTGGTACATACAATGGGGTGTTATTTTGCTATAAAAAAAGAGTGAACTTCTGTTGTTTGCAGCAACATGGATGGAACCGGAGCTAAAAAGGCAGTTAAACGGAAGGAATGAGCGACTTCTGGTTTCAAAGTGGCAGTGTAGGAGCAAGCTGGCTTTACTCGCCAACCTCCTCCCCTACAGAATTTTACAATTATTATTCAACTTTTCTCTTTGGTTTGATGATTGCCTCTGCCATGTGCCTCCTGGGTTTCGGCTTACCTGTTCTCTTACTACCAAGAGACCTATTACTGGTTTCATTCTCTCTTTGCAGACGAGAGCAGGGTTTCTTTCCAAGTTTGGACATTGCCAGGTGTTGGCTGTTTCCCCCACTTTGTGCTTGCTCCAAACAGAAAAGTGAGACATACTGTCCTGGCTGTAATTATGTTAAGTGAAATAAGCCAAGCACAGAAACACAAATGTCACATTTTCTCATCTTTGGGAACTACAAAAGTAGACAGTAGAATGATAGTTACAAGAGTCTGGGAACGGTAGTGGAGAGAGGGAATGAAGAGAGGTTGGTTAGTGGATATAAAATACAGTTGAATAGAAGGAATACGTGACTTACAGTTTCAAAATGGCAGTGTAGAAGCACATTGGCTTCACTCCTCAACCCCCAATCCCACCCACCACAGGAAACCAAAACCAAATATACAGCCCCAACATTGTCACCAGAAATATCGCAAAACTCAGATATGAAGGTGACAGTTCCTGGGGCCACAGAGAAGTAAAAAAACTTTGAGCACGTAGTGAGAGAATTAGACTTCCACACCTGTGACACCCCTCTCCTCATTCTGCCTGACACCAAGCATGTGAAAAAATTTTCCTCAACTCACTGCTTATACATTGGAAAAAGGGAAATCTAGATGGACAGCCAGTCTCCCCGACCTCTTGGGTTCCATGGCAGGAGATCTGTCCCTGCCTTAACATGCTAGAAGCAACAGAAGTGTTTGAAGGGAGAATATTCCTTAGGATAGGTAGAGACCAAGAGAGGAGGTGGAACTTCCACATCCAGCCCTGGAAACTCTGCTCTGTCACTCAGTCAAGGGAGAGACCAAATCAGTGTGGCTATTCATCACCATGCTGTAGGAGGTTCTTCCTACAGGTCCCCTGGCATGAGCCCTTAACTGGCCTTCCCACACTACCAGGACATCCCCTTTGCTGCCCTTATTTGTAAGGGCAGCTCTCTCATTGTTTATTGAGCTGAGCCAAACCTAGGCTTAAAGCATCACCTAAAATGGAAAAACAGGCAATAACCTAGCATTAAAGAATCTCAGAAGAACCAGCAAATTTGTCCAATAAAAACCAAAGAATGCAGGAAGAGAAGACTGCAATAAATAATCTTTTAATGCAAACTCACAGATGAATATCCACAAGGAATAACAGCAAATAGGGAGCCATCATCTTCCCAAATTGACAAAGTAAGCAATCAGTAACTGACCCTAATTAGATGATGCTATATGCGTTCCCTGATCAAGAATTCAAAATTGTAGTTTTGGGGAAACTCAGTGATTGCTAAGATAACACAGAAAAGCAATAAAGAAATTTATCACTGTAATCCCGCACTTTTGGGAGGCTGAGGTGAGTGGATTGCCTGAGCCCGCGGGTTCGAGACCCGCCTGGGCAGCGAGACCTCATTTCTACAATAAATCAAAAAGTCAGCCGGGGGGTGGTAGCGCATGCCTGTAATTCTGGCTACTTGGAAGGCTAAGGCGGAAGGATTGCTGGAGCCCAGCGGGTCGAGGCTGCGGTGGCCGGGAGCGGCCACTGCACTCCAGTCTGGGTGACAGAGTGAGACTCCAACTCAAAAAAAATAAAAATAAAAAAATAAAATAAATAAATAAATAAAAAATTAGCCGGGCACGGTAGTGCACGCCTGTAATTCTGGCTACTTGGAAGGCTGAGGCAGAAGGATCGCTGGAGCCTAGCAGGTCGAGGCTGCGGTGGCCGAGAGTGGCCACTGCACTCCAGTCTGGGTGACCAAGTGAGACTCCAACTCAAAAAAAAAAAAGAAATTTATCAGCTAAATAGGACAGATTTAAATAATAAAAATCAAATATAACTCTTGGAACTGAGAAGTACATTCGCTGAACTGAAAGAAGTATTATAGGCTCTCAACTGTAGAGTAGAGGGGGAAAAACCCAGTAAGCTCAAAGACAGGCTATTTGAAAATACACAGAAGATAAAAAAGGGAAAAAAGAATGAAAAGAAAAAAAAAATCACCTACAAGACATAGAAAATACCTCAAAAGACCATATCTAAGCGTTATTGTGTTCAAGAGGGAGTTGAGCTAGAACAAGGAGTATAAAGCTTATTCAAAGAAAGAATAACAGAAAACTTTCCAAAACTTGAGAAAGATGTAACTATCCAGGTACAGAAAGGTCAGAGAACACTAAACAGCTTTGACAAAAATAAGACTACACCAAGGCACATATTAATCAAACGCTCAAAGGTAAAGGACAAAGAGAAAACCATAAAAGCAGCTGAATAAAAGAAACAAAGTATATATAAGGGAGCTCCAATTCATCTGTCAATAGAGTTTTCAAAAGAAATCTTATAGGCCAGGAAGGAGTGAGAGGACGCTTTCAAAGTGCTGAAAGAAATAAACTTTCATCCAAGAATACTATATCCAGCAAAGTTATCTTTTAAATACAGAGAGATAAAATATTTCCCAAACAAAAACTGAGAATTCACCACCACCAGACGCATCTTACAAGAATAGCTAAGGAAGTTCTTCAATCTGAAACAACAACAACAACAACAAAACCCCAAACACTAGCATGTAAAAAATCCTAAACAAACATTTTAAAGTATAAAACTCACTAGTAAAATTAAGTACACAGAGATAACCATAATACTCTAATAATATAATTGTGATGTGCAATCCATTCATAGCTCTACAATGACACTCAAAAGACAAATCTATCTAAAACAGTACTAACTATAGCAACATGGTAAAAGATAGGTAATAAAAAAATATGTAAATAGAGTCGACAAAAAGCAAAGATGTGGGAAGGATGGAGGTAAGGTGTAAAAAAATTTTTTTATTCTTTGTGTTCTAAGATCTTTTCTTTTTTTTTTTTGAGTTGGAGTCTCACTCCATCGCCCAGACTGGAGTGCAGTGGCCGCTCCCGCCACCGCAGCCTCACCTGCTGGGCTCCGGTGATCCTTCCGCCTCAGCCTTCCGAGTAGCCGGAATTACAGGCATGCACTACCACGCCCGGTTGATTTCTTGATTTATTGTAGAGATGAGATTTCGCTGCCCAGGCGGGTCTCGAATCCGTGGGCTCAGGCAATCCACTCACCTCAGCCTCCCAAAGGCGCAGGATTACAGGCTGAGCCACCGAGCCCGGCTTATAATTTCTTTAAAATAACATTATCATTGGGCTCGGTGGCTCAGCCTTTAATCCCAGCACTTTGGGAGGCTGAGGAGAATGGATTGCTTGAGCCCCCAGGTTCGAGACCTGCCTGGGCAACTTGGCAAGGCCTCATCTCTACAATAAATAAAAAAATTAGCCGGGTGTGGTAGTGCGCGCCTGTAGTTCCAGTGACTCGGAAGGCTGAGGTGGAAGGATCGCTGGAGCCCAGAAGGTCAAGGCTGCGGTGGCTGGGAGCAGCCACTGCACTACAGTCTGGGTGACAGAGTGAGATTTCAACTCAAAAAAATAAAATAAAATAAAATAACATTATAGGCATAAAATTTATTTTAAAACCTCAAGATAACCAAAATGCAAGAATCTACAACAAATTCACCAAAAGTGAAAAGCAATGAATTCGAGCATGCTATCAGAAAAAAAATCACTTAACCACAAAGGAAGACAATATGAAATCAAGAAAGAAAGAAAGAAAGAGGGAAAGAATGAAGGAAAGAAGGAAGGAAAGTGAGCAGTTACAGATCTACCAGACAGGATTTCCAGGAAGATGAAGGCATAGCCAGTCAGACTCTGTGAGTCCCTATGTGTGTGAGTGATTTATGGACCATTCCACGTGCGTTTCTGTCTATAAGTTGGAGTGTGAGAGGCTGACAGTGGGGACTTGAGAACAAGTGGCCAGGGTCTCCTGGTGAAGCCGCTGGTGCCACAGCTGCTCTGCTTGGACCCTAGTGCTTCCTGGAGTGTAGAAGCTGAGCACCATTTTCTAAAATCAGCAGAGGCTTTTTTTTTTTTTTTTGAGTTGGAGTCTCACTCTGTCGCCCAGACTGGAGTGCAGTGGCCACTCCCGGCCACCGCAGCCTCGACCTGCTGGGCTCCAGCGATCCTTCCACCTCAGCCTTCCAGGTAGCCGGAATTACAGGCGCTACCACTCCCGGCTGATTTTTTTTTTGATTTATTGTAGAGATGAGGTCTTGCTGCCCAGGTGGGTCTCGAACCCGCAGGCTCAGGCAATCCACTCACCTCAGCCTCCCAAAGGCGCAGGATTACAGGCTGAGCCACGGAACCCGGCTCAGCAGAGGTTTTCTGGAGAAGAACTGGAGTGATTGCTGACCACACGACCACAGTGCAGGGCTGAATACTGGCAGCAGAGGGAGTGCAGCGAGGAAGCCTGAGGCAGAGTCCTGAGGAAGCAGTGGGGAGAGACCACTCTGAGCCTGAACTGGGCTCCAGAGCCTTGCCACCGGGTTTCAAGATCCTAAGACTGTGGTAACTGCAGGGGAGAGAGCTATTGACCCCATTTGTGGCAAGGTCAGTAGATGACAGAGAAACTGAGCAGACTCTAATGCCTGGGCAGAGAAGTGCTCCAGGACAGCCTCTGAGGAACAGCAGAACTGCATCTTGAGTCCAGGCACTGATCTCTGTGTACCACTGAGGCTACTGTTTGAGACCTCAGAGAACATTGCCCTCAGTGAACAAGCCCTGGCAGGTAATGGCAGATGTGGAACCCAAGATGATTCACCCTCTGCCCCGAGCCAGCTACTGGGTGATAGATACAGCAGAACTGACTGAGAAGGAGGCTGGTGAGTGCCTAGCTGATTCCCTCCCCCACTCTTCCCCGCACTCTCAGCAACAAGCAAAAGAGATCAGGAAGGCAGGGCAGAGATAGGAGGCCCCATTCCCCCATCATGAACTGGATGCCCTGGGAGTTTTGACCATGCTATCTCGAGAGATGCTGTGTCAAGTTATTTCAGCCCCCTTCCCTTACACGGGCGTACACCAGTTACCAGTTGTAGGCAGCAGGGAGTGAAGATTCTAACATCTTAAGTTCCAAAAGTGAAGAGAGAACCTGCAGTAACAGACCTGCAGTCACAGAGCCTGAATCCTTGCAGCCCTCTCCCATCTCCTAGTAAGTGTTTAAAATTGTAAAGAGATAGCACAATGTCCCACCCCCAGCCCTACTACATAATTGAACAAACCTGGAGCCCCAGCTCAAAGAAGGAAAAAGGGTAGAGAAAATATCAGAAGTGACTGCTTCTCCATTTTTCACTGAGTAATGGAATTAAAGAGGAAGATAAGGGAACTGCTACAAATGAAGAAAAACCAATGAAAAAGTGCTGGTAACCATCAGAGTCCCAGCAAAAAGTGAGTGCTAGAATAGCTACTGGGACACAAACAATGGCCATCTCCAAGAATGACAGTACTCATAAGAAACTTATGGAGATAGGAGAATCATTAAAATCAAGAAATGCAAGGACTGAAACTAAATGAAATGTCAATGGACCTGGACAGATTCAAGAAAATGTACTTAGAAATAACAGAGATAACTCCATCCAAGAAATAAACAACCAACTGACAAACATAGGAATCAGAATTGACCAGACAGAAGAAAGAATCTCAGAGATGGAAGACCAAAATATGGAATTAACCCAATCTATTAAAAATATAGGGAAAAAAAAATTAAGAAAAAAGAAGGAACTCTCCAAGAAATGTGCAATTTTATCAAGAAATCAAACCTATGTCTGATTGGAATACCCGAAATAAGAGAAATGGAAAACACCCTGGAACAAATAGTTTACTTTGGGACACACAGTTTACAACACTGATGATCTTGTCTAGCATTCATTTTCTCAAAATTTCGTAAGTAAGAAAAGAATATGACCACCCCAATTAAAAATTTCTTTAAAAAGTAGCCTCAAAGCCGGGCTCGGTGGCTCAGCCTGTTATCCCGTGCCTTTGGGAGGCTGAGGTGAGTGGATTGCCTGAGCCCGCGGGTTCGAGACCTGCCTGGGCAGCAAGACCTCATCTCTACAATAAATCAAAAAATCAGCCGGGCGTGGTAGCGCATGCCTGTAATTCCGGCTACTCGGAAGGCTGAGGTGGAAGGATCGCCGGAGCCCAGCAGGTCGAGGCTGCGGTGGCCGGGAGCGGCCACTACACTCCAGTCTAGGCGACAGAGTGAGACTCCAACTCAAAAAAAAAAAAAAAAATAGAATACAAAACAGCCTTATAAGAGCATTATGACAGGGATAAACTCTCACAATTCAATAATCAACCTAAACACGGATGGACTAAATATACCACCGAAAATATATAGAACGGCAAACTGGATAAAAACATACAACCCAGTAACTGCTTCCTCTGGGAAACTCATCTCACCACAAAGGAGCTCACAGACTCAAAGTTAGAAAATTGAAAACAAACTTTCAGGCAAATAAATCACAAGTCAGGAGTCACAATTTTAATATCAGACAAAAACAACCTTTAAGTTATCAAAAATTTACAAAGATGAAGGACATTACATAATGATAAAAGTTTTGATCTGCAAAACAAGAAATATCATCCTAAACAGGAGCACCAGCTTTTATAAAGCAACTATTAACTAAACTACAAAAAGATGTTGACTTTAACGCTACTGTAGCTGGGGACTTAAATACCCCACTAAAAACACTAGATAGATCACTGAGGCAAAAAAATCAACAAAGAGATTCAGAACCTCAACTCAATGTTTGACCAAATGGACTTGTAGATACCTATAGAATGCTCCACCCAACAACCACAGTATACATTCTACTCATCACCACATGGAACATACTTCAAGAATGACCACATCCTTAGCCATAAATCAAGCATAAACATATTTCACAAGATCAAAATGATGCCTTGCACCTTCTTAGACCACAGTGGAAATAAAATAAATATCACCACCAACAAAATTCCCCCAAGCCCCACAAAGACATGGACACCAAACAGCATGATGCTGAACGACTCCTAGGTCAGTGCAGAAATCAAAACAGAAATTAAAAGATTCCTGGAAACAAATGAAAATGAAGAAACATCTTACCAAAAACCTCTGGGATTCCATGAAAGCAATACTGAGAGGCGAGCTTCTATCTCTACGAACACACATCAAGAAAATAGAAAGAGAACGAGTTAATAGCCTAACAAGTCACCTAAGGGAACTAGATAGGAAAAACCACTAAAACTCTAACTTCACCAGAAAAACCCAGATCACCAAAGTGGAAGCCCAAATATGGGACATAGAAGACAAAAATATTATAGAAAAAAACCCAACAAAACAAAAAGCTGGTTCTTTGAAAGAATAAGCAAGAGTGACAGACCCCTAGCCAGCATAACCTAGAAAAAGAGAGGAAAAGCTCAAATAAACACAATCAGAAATGCAAAAGATTAAGTCACAACTGGCCTTGAAGAAATGCAAAAGATTATCAGATTACTATGCACACCTGTATGGAAACAAAGTTGATAACATAAATGAAATGGAGGACTTTCTGACATCACACAGCCTCTCAAGGTTGAAAGAAGAATTGAGATCCTAAGTAGACCAATAACTACCCAGGAAACTGACTATCATTATTTTTTTAAAAAAAGCCCTGGACCAGACAGCTTTCCAGCAGAATTCTACAAAACATGTGAGGAGAAACGGATACCAATCCTACTGAAAGTATTCCAGGCAATTGAGAAAGAAGGAACTTCCCCAAATCATTTTATGAAGCTAACATCACATTGATACCCAAACCAGGTAAAGATCCAACAAAGAAAGAGAAATATAGGCCAATATCCCTGATGAACATAGATACAATAATTCTCAACAAGACTCTAGCAAATTGGCTCCAACAACACATCTCAAAAATTATCCATCATGTCCAAGTAGGCTTCATCCTTGGATGCAGGGCTGGTTCAACATCTGCAAGACCGTAAATATAATTAAGTACATCAACAGATGTAAAAACAAGAACCACATGATTATATCATTAGATGCAGAAAAAGCTTTTGATAAAATCCAGAATCGCTTTTTGATAAAAAACTGCTGAATACCTAACCATAGAGGGAATATACTTCAAAATAGTAAGAGCTATCTATGATAAACCCACAGTCAACATATTGCTAATAGATAGAAATTGGAAGCATTTCCTCTGAAAACCAGAACAAGACAAGGCTGTCCATTCTCACTCTTCCTGTTCAATATAGTGTCGGAAGTCCTAGCTAGAGTAATCAGACAAGAGAAGAAAATCGGGGGTTTACAAATAGGAAAAGAGGAAGTCAAATTATCCCTCTTTGCTGATGATATGATCCTATACCTTGAAAACCCAAGAGGATCTATCAAAAACCTCCTTGCAGTGATAAAGGATTTGGCAAAGTCTGAGGGCACAAAACCAACGTGCAAAAGACAGTTGCATTCTTACACATAATCAGCAGGCAGAGAACCAAATAAAAGACACAATCCCATTCACAATAGACACAAAAAAATGAAATACCTGGGAATCTTCCTAACCAGAGAAGTGAAAGATCTTTACAACAAAAACTGCAAAACACTGCTCAGATAAATCAAAGATGACACAAACAAATGGAAAAATATTCCATACTCATGGATTAGAAGAATTGGCATCGTTAAGATGTCCATTCTACCCAAGGCAATCTACAGATTTAGTGCAATACCCATTAAACTACCATCATCATTGCTCTCAGACCTGAGAACCACACAGAAACTCACACGGAAACAGGAGTGACCATGAATAGCCAAAACAACCCTCAGCATAAGAAACAAAGTGGGAAGTATCACATTTCCAGACTTTAAACTTTACTATTGTAAAGTTTAAATTAGTGTAAATAAAACAGCCTGGCGTTGGTACAAGAATAGTCACATGGACCAGTGGAACAGGATAGAGGTTCCGGAAGCAAAGTCTCAATTCCTCAACCAACTCATCTTTGACAAAGCCTCCACCAACAACCACTGGGGAGAGGAGAGTCTATTGAGTAAATGGTGCAGGGAAAACTGGCTGATCACATGCGGACGACTGAAGCAGGACCACTACCTATCACCATACACAAAAAATCAACTCCAATGGGTCAAATTTAAAACCTCGAACTTTAAGAATCTCAGAAAATGCTGCAGACACCCTTATGGAAATTGGAACAGGCACCAATTCTTGATTAAAACCCCCAAAGCCCACTCCATAGAGGTAAGATAGACCTCATCAAACTGAAAAGATTCTGCAAAGCAAAAGAAACCATCAAGAGAGCAGGGAGACAGCCCACAGAATGGGAAAAATATTTGCCAACTGCATATGTGGCGAAGGCCTCACATCCAGGATCTACAAGGAACTCAAACGTGCTGAAAGAAAAAAACAAACAACTCCATTAAAAAGTGGGCAAAAAACATGAATAGACACTTTTCAAAAGAAGACATATGAACAGCCAACAGATACATGAAAAATGTCTCAGTCTCGCTAGTCATCAGGGAAATGCAAATCAAAAACCACATTAAGATACCACCTAACTCGAGTAAGAATAGCCATCATTAATAAAACAAAAAAACAGCAGATGCTGGCAAGGATGTGGAGAAAAGGGAACGCTTCTACACTGTTGGTGGGAATGTAAACTAGTTCAACCTCTGTGGAAAACAGTGTGGTGATTCCTAAAGAACTAGAAATTGACCTTCCAAACAACCCAGCAATTCTCCTTCTAGGAATATACACGGAGGAACTTAAATCATTCTACAAAAAAGATACCTGCACATGCATGTTTATTGCATCACTATTCACAATAGCAAAAACATGGAACCAACTGTACTTCCCATCAAAACTGGACTGGATAAAAAAATGTGGTACATATACACAATGGAATATGATGTAGCCATAAAGGGCAAAATTATGAACTCCACAGCAACTTGGATGGATTTAGAGTCTATAATACTCAGTGATGTATCACAGAAACAAAGAACTGAGTAGCACATGTTTTCACTCATAAGTGTAACCTGAATGTTTGCTATAATACTATAAGAAAGGGATTGTCAGTAACCAGAAATTGCTTGGGGGCAGGGGAGGAAGCATGTAACATCAATAAAGGTACCTGATCTCAAACCAGGTGAAGTGGGGACCAAAGGGAGGCCTAGCCTTTACCTGTACGATGAACACTTGTGTACCTAATCCTGAATTGTGCCCCACATATTTAAAAATTTTAAAAATCTACCAGAAAATAAACAATAAAATAGCAGTAATAAGTCTTAACTTATCAGTAATAATGCTGAATGTAAATGGAGTCGATTCTCCATTTAAAAGGCAGAGAGTGACTGAATGGTTTAAAAAACAAACAAACAAGACAGCTATATGCTGCCTAAAAGAAATCCGCTTTGGAGGTGGACATGACATCAATAAGGGCATCCGATCTCAAACTAGGCAAAGTGGGGACCAAAGAGAGGCCCAGACTTTACCTGTACAATGACCACTTGTATACCTAATCCTGATTGTACCCCACATCTTTAAAATAAAGTAAAATAAGAAGAAATCCACGTTGCCTAGAAGGACACACACAGACTGGAAAGTGAAGGAATGGA
Source organism: Cephalopachus bancanus (assembly GCA_027257055.1). Classification (NCBI taxonomy): domain Eukaryota; kingdom Metazoa; phylum Chordata; class Mammalia; order Primates; family Tarsiidae; genus Cephalopachus; species Cephalopachus bancanus. Next base: position 1,027,008 of record JAPVLO010000018.1, on the reverse strand, counting down.
AAAAGATCCATGCAACTGGTACCTAAAACCAGCAGGAATAGCTGTACTTACATCAGATAAAATTGACCCAAATTCAAATATCAGAAAAGGAGACAAAAGAAGGTCACTATATGATGATGAAGGATCGATTTAGCAGGAGGATATAGCAATTGTGAATGTCTGTGCTCCCAACATGGGGATCCCCAAGTAGGTAAAGCCAACAATAGATCTGAAGGGAAAGACAGACTACACTGCAATAATTGTGGCACACTTTAACACCCCACTCTCAGGAATGAACAGATTGTTCAGACAGAAAATTAACAACAAGAAACACTGGCATTGCACTATACCTGAGACCTAATAGGCTTAACTGGCATTTACAGAACATTTCACCCAACAGCTGCAAAACACACATTCTTGTCATCACATGTGGAGCATTTCCCAGAGCAGACCATATCTTGGGCCACAAAGCAAGTTTGTTTAAATTCAAACAAGCAGAAAGAATAGCAAGTATCTTTACTAAACACAGTGGAATTAAACTACAAGTCACTAACAACAAGAACCTTGGAAACGTTACAAATACCTGGAAGTTAAACAACATGCTCCGATCCACCATAGGTCAATGGAAAAATCAAGAAGGCAATTTTTAAATGTCTTGAAACAAAAATGGAAATACACCATACCGAAATCTATGGGATGCAACAGAAACAATACTAAGACGGAAGTTTCTAGCAATACATGTCTATATCAAAAAAGTAGAAAGGCATCAAATAAACAACCTAACAATGCACCTTATGGAAGTAAAAAAGCAGAAATAAGCCAAGTCCTAAACTAGCAAAATAAGAGAAGTAATAAGATCAGAGAAGAAATAAATTAAACTGAGACTAAAAAAATTACAGAAGATCAATGAAATGAAAAGTTGGTGTTTTGAGAAGAGAAACAAAATTGGCAAAACTTTGGCTAGATTATCTAGAAGAGAAGAGAGAAGCGTTCAGTAAACAACAAAAGCAGCAAAAAAAAAAAAAACCATAACAACCAGGACCACAGAAATGCAATGAATTGTTAGAGACTATTTTGAACAACCATATGGTATCTAATTAGACAACCCAGAAGTGGGTATGTTTCTGGGCATATGCAACCTACCAAGATTAAACCATGAAAAGATAGATAACCTCAATAAACAAATTACGAGTTATAAAATGGGGGCTGTAATAAAAAGTCTCCCAACAAAGAAAATTCCAGGACATGATGGCTTCACTGATGAATTCTACAAAACATTTAAAGAAGAGCTAATACTAATTCTACTCAAGCTCTTCAAAAAAATTGAAGAGGAAGGAATACTTCAAAACTCATAATAGGAGTCTTGCATTGCCCTGACACCAAAGTCAGAAAAGGACACAACTCAAAAAGACAACTACAGGCCAATGTCACCGGTGAACATAGGCGCAAAAATCCTCAACAAAATACTGGCAAACTAAATTTAACAACACATTAAAAAGATCCAGTGAGATTCACCCCAGGGATACAAGGATGGTTCATTGTAATACGCAAATCATTATTGATATACAAGATATATTAACAGAACTAAGATCAAAAGACCATGCAATTATTTATATAGATGTTGATAAAATTCAACATTCCTCTGTTTAAAAAGACCTCCCATCTGAGTATAGAAGGAATATACCTCAAAATAACAAAGGCCATGTATGACAAATGTGTGGTGACATTGTACTGAACAAGGAAAGATTGAAGGTCTTTTCTTTGAGAACATGACAAGGATGCCCACTTTCACTACTTTTTTTTTTTTTTTTTTTTTTTGAGTTGGAGTCTCACTCTGTCGCCCAGACTGGAGTGCAGTGGCCGCTCCCGGCCACCGCAGCCTCTCGACCTGCTGGGCTCTGGCGGTCCTTCCGCCTCAGTCTTCCAAGTAGCTGGAACTACAGGCGCGCGCTACCACGCCCGGCTGATTTTTAGATTTATTGTAGAGATGAGGTCTCGCTGCCCAGGCGGGTCTCGAACCCGTGGGCTCAGGCAATCCACTCACCTCAGCCTCCCAAAGGAGCGGGATTACAGGTTGAGCCGCCGAGCCCGGCCACTTTCACTACTTTTATTCAAAATAGTCCTGGAAGCCCTGGCTAGAGCCTTTAGGTAAGAGAAAGAAATACAGAACCCACAAATTGGAGAGGAATGACACAAATCAGATGTGTTTGCAAATGACAAGATCTTACACTTAGAAACTCCCCCAAAATCCACCAAAAAACTGTTAGAGCTGTTAAAAGAATTTAGTGAAGTTGCAGGATGCAAAATCAGCGATTAAAAATCAGTAACACATAAACACCAATAGTAAACTATCTGGGAAAAAAAACCTGGAATACATCATCTCGATAGCACCGTAAGGCTACTCTAGTTAACAATAATTTATCGTATAGGTCAAAATAACTAGAAGAGAAGATTTGTCCCAACACAAACAAATGCCTAATGCTTGAGTTGATGAGTTTTCTAATTATCTTGAGATGGATCACTGCACGTTGTATGCACATATCAAAGTGTCACACGTGCCCCACGAATATGTACAATGCGCATTTGTCAATTTTTTGAAAAGAGAAAAGAGAACTACAGAATCTGAGACCCCCTCGGACCCACTCAGCCGGAATCTGCATTTTACAGGTGCCGGTGGTGCACACAGATGTCTGAAAAGTCGAAGCAGCTCTGAGGACTGCCGTCACTGCCATAGCCGCCGTCGGCTCTGACCCCGGCACTGCCCTTAGCCAGCTCCAGATAGAGGCAAGTGTAGCCACGTCAGTGCTCAGAGTGGGTTGTGAGGTGAGTCCACCAGCCAGGCATTCACTGGGCATCTCCTAGGCCTTTGGCCCCGCAGTCTCTGTCTCCCTGGGCTGTTCGGCGTTCTCACAGTTAGTCACAGGGTGCCTTCCAGGTGACATTGTGCAGCCCCTTTATTTGGCCTCAGAGGACACCGAGGTTGACGTAGCCCAGGGCACGTTGAACGCATCCACCATCCAGGTCTTCTGACACACACTGTCTGCATCGCACCTTGCTCTTTCGCTGCACCTAAACCCGGAGAGGGGGGTCGTCAGCTCCACCCCTGTGATGTGGAGCCGACGTGCAAGGTGAGAGGAGCAAACCGGCCCACTGGAAGACACCCAGCACCACGGGCAGCAGAGAGGAAAGGGAGGGGGCGGGAGAGGGGGAGGAAGCGGCCGGACGCGAGAGAGCGGCTAATCGGCAGCAGCCCAGCAGCTGATGTCGCCGGTTACCTGGGAAGCCCGCGGAAAGGCCTGGCTGCTCTGCACGTTCTGAGCCGTTTCTCTCCCGTCCAGTGGCTGCATCTGCGACTTTTTGTCTCTCGCCAATCAGTTCCAGCCACACTCAGCAGACAACTGGGAAAAAAGATCGCATTTTATCTTCTGAGTCAGTCAGAATCTCCTCTGTCGCCCAGGCCGAGTGCAGGGGCACGCTCCCGGCCACCGCAGCCTGGCCCTGCCGGGCTCCGGCCATCCTTCCGCCTCAGCCTTCCAAGGACCTGGAACCTCAGGCATGCACCACCACGCCCGGCTATTTTTGGGGTTTGTTGTAGAGATGAGGTTTTACCATGTTGCCCAGGTTGGTCTTGAACCCCTGGGCTCAGGCGATCCTCTCACCTGGGCCTCCCACAGTGCTGGGATGACAGGCTTGAGCCACCGCGCCCGGCTGAAAAAATATTTTAAAACAGCGAATATTAAAATTCTTCCACGAGGCAAGCTCTTTCAAGGCAGCATGTGTCTTTTCTTTACTGAACTGTAGATTATGGTGACCATGCACGGCTGCCTCTCGCCCCTTCAGTTGGTGACTGCCGCTGCTGCAACCGGACCACGCCTTCCAGCAGCTCCTCGTGAGTCTGGCGGGAGGCTGCTCTCGGGCTGCTGAGGCCCCTCCCCCTCTCCTGTCTTGTCAGACCCCCCGGGGCGACTCCCCACCTCGATCCTCCTGCCTCGGCCTCCCAAAGCGCGAGGGTGATGGGCATGAGCCACCACCCCGGCCTCAGAGGACCGTTTTGAGGCTGGCTTCTATGCTTGTCAGAGTGAGGGGGTCTCTGGGCACGGGGCAAGCAGTTGCCCTCAGAGGAGGCGCGCTTCGGGAACGTGAAGGACCCCTGGCCTCACTCTGGCTCCCCTGGCATTTCATTCCCCAGCAAAGTCGTTCAGCTTAAAGCTTTTGTCTTCAGGTCTGCATTCTGGGGACTCCAAGTTGAGACAAGCACTTACTACGTGCCAGGCACGCTTCCAGGCCCTCGGAATATAGGGAACAAAGACTACTGAGGCTTATCTTCATAAGGGACATGAAGACACACATTGTGTCCTTGGTGTCTGCCGGGGACCAGCTCCAGCCGGGTTCAGGGTACCCCTAAGGTAGAGACGGCATCAGCGATTGGGGGGAAGAAGAGAGGGAGAGAGAAAGAAAGAGACTGGACTCCGGTCTAGTGCAGAAGCGATGTGTGTTATTGGGAATTACAACGGGTCTTTTATACACAAAGTCAGAAGTGGGAGGGGCGTCCCCCACCCACCAGAAACCTTAATCCATGAAAACTTAATCAATGATTGCCTTTAAACCCTTTTCATATGATAATCTTAAAATCCCATAACAAAGGATAACCTAATCTGTGACTGACATATTCTATAAACCTCTTTCATCCTAAGCTGATTGATTTATGCCAGTTAAACAATTCTATAGAAGCTTAAGCATTTACTTTACAAACGAAAATGGCCCATCCCAGAATGTTTGGAATGTGGCCCAGTCCAAAGTTCACAGTGGGCTACCTGCAAGTGACCCAGCCGCATTCTTTCAACAAAATGGCTGTCTTCTAAAACTATATTCTACAATTTACACCTTCAATAAATCCTAAGATCATGACCCAGAAGGCTGTGACCAATACTAAGGCTCTTAGATGTGACACGAGTTTGAATTATAAGTTGTGTGAAAACCAAAACTGCAGTTTGCAGAAGAATGGGAGCAATGGGCTTCTAAAGTTAGCTTGTGTTCATCCCGGTCTCAGAGTTTCTGTTTCGAGCTTACAGGAGCTTAATCTGGTTAGTGCTGAGTAGAAAGGGGGAGGAAATGAGGTCAATAGCTCCCGAACGCATCCTAGTGGTCTCGGGGTCAACGGCTCTTCCTGATCCCTAACGCTCAGTGGGCCTCCGTGGCCAGCTCCCAACAGGTGTCCGTGCATTTCTTTTTATTTGTCTGTTTTAACATTCCATGTTCAGGGGAAACAGGTGCCCATTTGTTACACGAACATACCGTGGACTGAGGGTTGGGCTTCGGGTGGTCCAGTCCCGACAGTGGACGTGACGCCCAACAGGCACCTTCCGAGCCCTGGCCTCCCTCCCCACCTCCCCGCTTTTAGCGTCCCCAGTGTCTGTTATTTCCATCTTTGTGGCCACTTAGCCCCCGCGTTTAAGGGAGAACCTGTGGTGCTTGGTTTCTGCTTCTGAGTCAGCTCACTCAGGGTGACGATCTCCAGTCCCGTCCATGTTGCTGCCAAGGACATGATTTCATTCTTTTTCACGGATGTGGAGTAGCCCGTGGTGTACACAGACCGCACTTTTAAAATCCAGGCATAAATTTCATTTTTAAAAAGATTTTTCTCCAACAGTCTCTGCTAAAGGAAAAAAAAGGGAGTATTAGGGTAGAACACTTAATAAGCTGTATGTCATATAATCAGAGATATGGACAAAACAAAACAGTATGGAAAACAGATATGGAAAACAAAAAACAGTATGTTTCACAGAATAATCCTGGTCTTAGGGCCATACATTTTTCCCAGGACATATTTTATTTCTCACCTTTGTTTCAGATGAAGATATTCCTTTCCAGAATTTCATCCCAGACTTTTACTCCCTTTCCCTCAATAATCCACTATATTTTTTTCTACTAATGCCTAAGATTGAACAACTGGAGTTTGTTTCTACGAGGTCACGACTTTCCTTACCAAATGCATATGATCAACACATCAGGATGTCTGGTCATTAAAGCATGTTTAAGAAGACTGAGAGCTGGGCTTGGTGGCTCAGCCTGTCATCCCAGCACTTTGGGAGGCCAAGGCGAGTGAATTGCTTGAGCCCGCAGGTTCGAGACCAGCCTCTCTACAAAAAACCAAAAATTAGCTGGACGTGGCAGCACACGCCCGTGGTTCCAGCTACTTGGAAGGCTGAGGTGGAAGGATCGCAGGAACCCAGCAGGTCGACGTGGGGGTGGCCGTGAGCGCGCCACTGTGCTCCAGCCTGGGCAATGGAATGAGACTCCAACTCAAAAAAAAAGACTGAGGATGCAAAGTTAACCCCCAAAATTAGATGTCATTTTTACATGTTTCCATATTTGGTGGCACAGATGTCACAGTTTCCCTACTCATGACATTACACGTTTTCCCTTAAGCACGGGAAATTGCCGAAGAAGCACCTGTTTTCATCACTGAAGGTTTTGAAAAAATGCTAAAGGGAAGATACTTGCCTGTTATTCATCATTTTAAAGCGTCCCACAACCAAGAGTAAGTGCTGTTATTTCTGGCATCCTGAGCGATCTGAACCTGCATGCCTGTTTTGATCTCTAGAATGTTTTAAAAACACCCCATTACATTGTCCCCCCCAGAAGCCCACCCCCAGCACGCACCTCTCCACACCCTCCTTGGCCGGTCTCTGCTTAAACAGGGCAGTCTCTTGGAGCTCTGGGTGCATGCTTCACTTTCCAGGGGCCTCACTGATCGGACTATGCGGGGACAGTCCACGGTGGCCGTGAGCAAGAACAGCAGGGACGTGCTGCCTCGCTGGGCTGTCGGTGGTGGAAGCAGCCCTGGGCACCGCTCCAGGTAATCGCCGATACTGTGCAGTCGCACGCAGAGCGTCCCCTGGCTGGATCTGGCGCCGCCTCTTTGCAAGCTGGGCCTGAAGGTCTCTCTCCACTTCGTGCGTGCACTGTCGCCCACCGGACGTGAAAACAGCTCTGGGACAAGCAGCAGGTCTCAGCCAATCCCAGAAGCTGTGACTCCACCACTCACAGCGGTCCCTGCTCAAACCGTGCTCGAGTGAGGCCGCTGTTTCTGTCTTTTTGTGTCTCTTTCCTTTCTCCATCTATAAAGATGCTTTTGCCACCTGGCAGTGCCGGAGTCTCTCTGAACCCTGCTGGCTGGAGGCGGCCCTGCTCACATATCAACCCTGGCTCGGCTAAACACTGCGAAATTTCGCGGAGATTTTCCTGTGTATGCATGCATGCATGTCTGTCTGTCTGTCTGTATTTTTGTCAAGAAGCAGGCACCGGTCACGAGGTAAGCGTCCTTATGATCAGACTTCCTAAATTTGTTCTCTGGCAAGGGTTGCATTGACACAGAACTTTTTTTTTTGAGTTGGAGTCTCACTCCGTCACCCAGAGTGGCTGCTCCCGGCCACCGCAGCCTCGACCTGCTGGGCTCCGGCGGTCCTTCCACCTCCGCCTTCCGAGTAGCCAGAATTACAGGCCCGTGCTACAATGCCCGGCTAATTTTTGATTTATTGTAGAGATGAGGTCTCGCCAAGTTGCCCAGGCAGGTCTCGAACCCAAGAACTCAGGCAATCCTCTCACCTCAGCCTCCCAAAGCGCGAGATGACAGGCTGAGCCACTGAGGCCAGCTAAAGTCTGCTCTTCAAACGCACCCTGTTCCTTCAGGCAGTTCCGAGAGCGTATGGATTCTACTGACTGGACTTGCTGCAGCATGGGAAGACCCACTCCCTCCCCAGTTGGTGTGATGTGTGCAGTTTAGTTTTCATCAGAGAGCCCTGCCCTGGAGCTTGGAGAGGGTTTTCACAGATTTGAATAACATGGTTCTTCGTACTTGGCTTGTGATGTCTAGCTGCAAACACTGTTGGCCAGATGTTTAAAGAAAGAGCTGTGACTCCTAGGACCCTGGCCTCCAATAATTGGTCAGGGCTAAATCCTGTCATCTGTCAGGTCTCGATTGTTTCCAGAGGGATAATTTGGTGCCACAATCCTGCTACCACATGATTCTGAGGGACCCCACCCCTTGGTCCTATGACCTGATGTTAGAATCCCAGATTCTCATGCTGGTAGAGACTTTGGCGTTCTGGCTGATCGAGTACAAACACAGGGATGAGTCGAATGGGAACTGAAATGCCAGCTTTAATAACGATAATGTGAAGCAGAGAACAAGGCTTGGACCTAAGGCCAGTGTGGATGGAGCTGCCTCTGCTTTCCTCCTAATTAAAGACAGGTGGGCCAGTGGAGAGGCGAGCCCTGACTTCTACCTCAGGCTCAGGCGAGCAATGCTGCCCCTTCTGCGGGAGAAGGGAAGACCCAACTCTGGGACCTACTCCGCGGGGTCGAGAAGTGCAAACAGCTGCTTGCCCGCTCATCCATAGGTCAGAAGGGACAGACAGAGAAAATGGTGTCTTGCCCTTCTGACATCTATGAGTGTGAGAGGCCAGCTGGGCCGGGCACCTCTCCCTAGGTGGAGAAAGGCAAAACAGCCAGGAAGGAGTCAGAAAGATACACTGGACATGTCCCCCGAGAAGACTTCAGTGGTTTTTCTTTTCAGAAGTCCTCTCCCCCCATGGAAATGGGAGGATTAAGAGAGAGATTTCACACTCATTTTAAAAAAGAAACTTTCATAAACATTTTATAGAACACTTAAATATTTTAAAACATTTCAGAACATTTAAGGAACACAAAAATTAAGTCATTATGAAATTGCATAACTGTAAATATGATTTAGTGAACAATTTAAAAGCTTGACTTAGCCGGGCGTGGTGGCTCAGTCTGTAATCCTGTGCTTTTGGGAGGCCGAGGTGAGTGGATTGCCTGAGCCCGTGGGTTCGAGACCCGCCTGGGCAACTTGGCGAGACCTCATCTCTACCATAAATAAAAAAATTAGCGGGGCGTGGCAGTGCGCGCCTGTAGTTCCAGCTACTTGGAAGGCTGAGGTGGAAGGATCGCCGGAGCCCAGCAGGTTGAGGCTGTGGTGGCTGGGAGCGGCCCCTGCACTCCAGTCTGTGTGACAGAGTGAGACTCCGATTCAAAAAAAAAGCTCAGCTTGTGGTCACCTCCAAATCCCACCCACCCAAGAAAAAACCATGCTGCCAGCACTGCCAGAGTCTCTTCTGGTGACTTCGCCCTTGACCAACCTAGCTAAGTTGAAAATATATTTACCTGGATGTTCTTCCCTGTATGTTTTCGGCTTGGGCTTAGCAACATGGAGAATTTGCGTGAGATTCAGCTGATGGATATGAAGGAGTGTCCAGTTTTGGGCGCACAGGTTGGTGCTGGGCGTTCGAGCTGTGCCAGCTCACGTGTGCCTTGCCAGCCTGTCCTGCAGATGTGGGACGGCACTCTGGCCTGTGCAGCTCAGGCTTCTGTGGGGCCCCCTTTTTTGAATTCTCTGAGGCCTGAACCAGGTGTGTTGAAGCTCCGCGGTCAAGGCACCAACTCCTCCAGCAAGCCGTCTACTCCACCAAGCGTGGAGACCGCGAGAGACAGACTCAGCCTCTGGCTCTTTCTCTTGAGGTCCAGTCCGCCCTCATAGATGTCACCTCATCCTGTGCACTCCAGTTTGTCTCTGTTCTTGTCACTTCAAGCCCAGCTCTCCTCTCTGACTGCCAGCCTGGCTGACCTTTAACGACTGCAGATCCGTCACCAGACACAAAGTGTAACACGTACTCCCTGCAATGAGCCCCTTATTGCAGCGCTCATAGTGGTTCTGCTCCTCTGATCAAAACTTGACTGACATTGAATTTGATACTGGAAGTTGTTCTGGGGAGCAGACCCCAAAGGATGTGTTCTCTGAATTGGTTCTGGGCTCTCTGGAATAGGTTCTTGAATCTGATACATTTAAATTTTCCAGGAGCAAAGAGACACTGATAGTCCACGGCATCCAGTGTTAAAATAGCTACTTAAATGTCGCTTGCAAACTGTCTATGCAACACAAGGCTTTGGAAGACCAAGCAGTTGCTGTCTCAATTCAGTGACAACTAGGAATGTTGGTTTTAAAACATTTGAGAACATTTAAAGACTATAACAACGCCCACTCATCCAAGAAAAACTATGCTGCCATCCCCTCCAAAGTCCCTTCTGGTGATCTTGTCCTTGGTCAAAGACAAAGAAAATAGAGAACTTGGGGGAAAAGTAATCAGTTCAAGGCTTTCGATTCCCAACTCAATATATAGGTAGAGTCAGAAAGACTCTAATAATGTCTAAAAGTAATCTCTTGTAACCACAGGACCAAGATTTTTGAAAATCAAACTCAAAGTTTAACTTTAGAAATGGCTGAATTACGAGGCAAATTGTTATTTCAACCTCTTCAGGTGTCAATGCTCAAGTTAGGCCATTGATTGGGAAGGAGTGAGGCCCTGAAAATTTGATGGGGACACACAGGGTGATCCTACTAAAGTTAACGCCCTTACGCCCATAAATTTCACTGAGCCTTCTCTCCTGTCTGATGAGGATGGTCTCCTTGCCAAAAAAAGCAGTAAAGACCTTCTTTGAGGGGACTACTAACCTTTCTGAGTACTTACCTCCACCGTATCTCATTGCTTCTTGACTTATAATAAGACTCAATTCTTGCCAGGCCCCAGACAATAAGATATCAAGTGTGTCTTATGAAAAGATGCAATTTACACAGGAAAATTGTAGCAAGATTTTGCCAATTTATGTCACCAGAAGCCCAAGAAATGTATGGGAACGAATCCTAAGGGTGCAAGATCAGGTTGGAGAAATATAATTTTAGTTTGGAAGGAATTTGTTTATATAGGTTTACCAAGCCAAGGTTTTGGATTCCAAATGGTTGGGACCCAATAGTTTGATCAGTTGGCGGACAGACGTTTCAACCCCAAAAGTGGCTTGTACTACATGAAGTTTAAGTGCTAGAACTTTCATGGAACACTGTAAAAGGAGGTATCCAGAGGCTTAGTGATCTGAGGATGCTACAGTGGGTTGACTCTAAAATACCTGCTTGCTCATATCCTTATTCATGCCCGTGTACCCCTCAAGGATGCTTGCTTCACCAAGGCTCTAAGAAACACACTCATGAAGTGAGCTTAAGCAACTGCAAAAAGCTCTACGGTGACCATGGTCTGTAACCCAGAGATGACCGTGGGAAGTCCTGCCAGTAACTGAATTCCGTGAGAACAACAGCATCCAGAAGTGGCAGGAGCCCCGTGGTGGCCCTCATTGCCAACAACAAGGTAGGCTTGGATACCATAAAGGACAGCAGAGTGGAAGTTGTCATAAGAATGGTCTGACCTGCAGAAATCTTTGGTATTGGTAACTGACTGTGGAGACCTTAGAAATGAAGTAGGCATCCTGGTAAAGTCCTACTCCATCTGATAAGTCGCTCTAAGTCTGGTAAACAAGTCTCCCAGGCTTGTCATAACGGAGTCACATACTCTTAACCAATTTCCAAACTTGATTTTCTTGACAGACACAAAACCCCTTGAGAGAAGGATCCCCTTAAATGAAGACTCCTTGAATGCTAAATTAACCTTGAGGAAAAAATCTTGTTACACAGGCAGGTTTTCTGCTATGATACTCCTCCTAACCTTATCAAAAGGGACCTGTGGTCATTTCCCAATTTGTGCACTGGGGAAAGAATAATCAAACGTTGTGGCTGTGACTCTGAATTGACACGGATTACTGGAGAAACAAAACGCTACAGCGATCCACCAATCAGAATATGGCTAAGCAAAGTCAAGCGATAAATGAACTTTTGGCTTGTGTCAAGCGAGTTCTTTAATTCAGCCCGTGACTCATTTTTCAGCTCTAGATCACGTTGTTGAAGTAGACATGTTCAGCAACTGGCAGAAGCCCCAAACTGGTTCTGTGTCCTGTGACGGTCGAGCTGCTGTGGTCAGAGAGGCCAAACAGATGCCACCGAAACCACATTTACCTGCCAAATTAGCAAGCCAGCACTAATAGTACATTCTTAAGAGCATTGCAGAAATTCATTTTACCATCGAGGATTTGGAAGATTCAGGTGATGATTTCAACTAAATCTCCATTTGCTATCTGGGTAGTGAAGAAGACAGGTGGATCTTGGAGAATGATCAATGATTACTGTAAACTCAATCAGACGGAGGCTTCAATTATGTTGGCTGTTCCTGATGTTGTTTCATTACTGGAGCAAATCAACTTATCCCCTGCACGCTGATACGCAGATGCTGGTCTGGTGAGTGCTTTCCCCTGTGTACCTATCAGTGAACACTGTCAGAGCAATTTCCTTTCACCTGGCAGAGCGAGCAATACATGTTCGCTGTCTTGCCTTCTGGCCATGTAAACTCTCCAAGCCTTTGTCAAAATCTGGCTGCCAGGGACCTTGATCCTTGGTCACCTTTCCACAAGACCTGAATGCTGTCCTGCTGAGAGGATCTGGCGAGCAGGCGTGGGAACCGCTCTAAACATCTTGAGAAGGCGTAAGCGTGGCAGGAGATGGGAAATAAGTCCCGCAAAATTCGAGGATGCTGCATGATGGAGCAGATCTGATGGTGTTTGAAGACAGGAATGCTGAAGGAGCTTCGGCAGGCCTTTCTGGGTGAACTATGGTGCCAGCCTTTAGGAACGAGAGCAAAGGTATGACATGCTCTGCCAAGAATGTCAGCAGTTTTGGCTTGGCTCTGGGCACTCGTCAAGACTGACCACAGGCCACCGAACTGCTGTGAGGCCTGAGTTGCCCACCGTTAGCTGATGTTTTCTGACCCACCAGCCACAATGTTCAGCATGCACAGCTGCACTTTGTCATCCAGTAAAATTGGTTTGTATGAGAACAGTTCATTTGCAGGAGCAACGAAGCCACATGCTCACGGCCTCTACTCCTGTTGCACAGCTTTCTTTCCGTCTTCATTTGTGGCCTCCAAGGGAGTTCCCTGGGTCTGATTTACACAGGGTTTTTTACGCTATTCTGGCTGTGCCCCGAGTGATGTCCGTAGCGCTTGCTACAGATCTGCCATGGGATAATCCTGAAGGACAGTAGTAGAACATCATCTTAGTGAGCGGAATTTCTGTGCACCCGAATCTTCATTTTAGCCAGAAGAAAAGATCAGAATTTGGTTCTGCACTGATTTATATTGGTGGCTAATGATTTCTCTGAGTTGTCAGGAAATTAGAAGCAGCAGGATTAGAAGACTATGGCAAGGAGGCTTGAAGAAGAGTTATGTGAATAGATTTCCAGGAGGAAACCTGCAACTTTAATCTAGTATCAGCCAAAATGTCTTTCTCTTTCCTAGTTTTCTCTCTGGGAGCATCTAGCAAAGGGTTTACCTTTTTTTTTTTTAATCCTTTCTTGCTAAATTGGCTTCTGAAACTTTAACTTTTCACCAAAGGGAATTATAAGTTTCTTCTCATTTTTTCTCTCTGATTTTGTTCAAGATTCAACCATGCTTTTAACACTAATCTTCCTTCTCCTTGAGTCTGGAAAAAAAAATAGCTTTCTTTGGATGGCGTTGTCTAGCATCCGTTTTCAAAATGTCCTTTGGGGATATAATAGTTCTAGTGGAATTTTTTTAGTACTTCAACTCAAATAGTTGGTATATACTCTGTACCACAAAGGAGCCATTCTTTGTCTATTTGGGGGTAAAATATGCTTTTTTCTGACCACATGAAATCACAATCATGTTCAGGACGTGAGTAATTAATTCAGAACCAAATTGAATAACATGGAGCTGATTCTGGTCATTTCAGCCAACCCCCTTCAAATTCTGTCTTCATCCCCAGACTGGATTGGAGTGGTACGATCACGGCTACCACAACCTTGACCTGCTGGGCTCAGGGGATCCTCCTGCCTCAACCTTCCAAGTAGCTGGAAATACAGGTGTGCACTGCCCGCCTGGCTAATGTTTTTTGCGTGGAGACAAAGTCTCACCATGTTGCCCTGGATAGTCTTGAACTCCTGGGCTCAGGCAATCCTCTTGCTTCAGCCTCCCAGAGTGCTGGGATGACAGGTGTGAACCACCGCATCTGGCCTGACAAGTGGTTTTTTTAAACCAAGAATTTTATCATTCTTCCTACTTATGCCCACCGCCTGAGGTTCTCGTGGTCCTGAGACAAACCTCGCCAAGGTGCGGCAGAACCGCGTCCCTTAGGGTTCCTAAGGAAGGGAAGCCACCCCTCTGGTACGCACTCCTGGAGGGCCCCCTTACATCCAGGAGGGGGCTTCTCTACACACGAGGCCGCGTTTCTCCTCGTCCCGTTTTAGGTCATAGAGAAACCTGTCTCGATCCCCAAATGAATCCTTTTCTTTCTAAGCACAGACAAAGCCTTGTGCCTTAAGTCCTGCGCAATGCTGTAATTAATAATTAAACGCTAAAGCTTGCAGGATTATACCAATTGACTGCCCACGCCCCAAGGGCACCAGCTGCAGAAGGCACTTTAAAATGCTTAAAAATATGGTTCTTTGCCGTCCAATTGCTACTTCCTGTGTCCAGGTACAAGTTTTCCTGGCCAAATGCCTTTTTTGGAATCTGCGGTGCGAATCACTCAGCAGTAACACTGTTTCTGGCTTCTTGATCCACCGAACATAACACAAGGAAGGAGAATGCCCCTTGCGGGGGCCTTTCAGGCTCGTGGACTTGGTAGCCCCTGATAAACCACGTGAGGCGGTTGGATTTGGCTTGGTTGCAAGGCGGCCGGTGAGTTCCTTCTTTCTTCCCAACCTAAGCCTGTTCTTTGCCTGCAGGGAGAGCTGTTTCTCAGTCGGCACTATTCAACAGCCCACCGCGTGGCAGAACGGAGAGGACAGCCAAGGGAGAGGCTGGCGTGCTGCTGACCTTTTGAAACTGGGCCTCCGCGTCCCCTAGTCTGCATGGCGGATGCGTGTCAGATTACTCTCCTCTTCCCAGGCAGATTGTTTTGGTTCTAATAAGAAGGAACGAGACAAAGAGAGGATCCGGCAGTATTCTTCTCAACCCTGCTCCTTCATCTCCACGATGCAAAGGGAAGCAGGTGTTTTCCCAACAGACACCAGCCGACGTGAGGAACACGCCCCTGGTTTCACAGAAGCATTCTTGTTGGATGTTGCTGTGAGCCGATGTCAGATACCGCAGAAAAATATTTTTAAAGCTTCCAAAGCTCAGTTTTCGCTGTTAAATTCCTTTGCAAATAGTCAGTGGATTAACATATTTTTTAACTTATTATAAAGCAGAATAAAGTATTTCTCTTGCTTGAGCCCAGAGTCTTAGAAATGGGAAATCTGGTTTACACAGAAGCCAGTGCAACCCTCAAGGTCAAACAGCATACTGATGAGGTGGAATGTCTGTATTTATTGAGTCTGCGTACTCTGCCTTACATCAGTGTTGTCCACGCGCCTTTTCCAGAAAGCAGGCTGTGGGGCATGGCATAAGACTGCTGAATCGCCGTCATGGTGCAGGTGAATGCATGTTTTTTGGGAGACAGTTCTCCTATCCACAAAGATTTCCCGGGCAATTTCCTACATTTCATATGATGCTGAGATAAGTCCTGGGGCTGTAATGACAGGCATTTCATCCTCCTCACCTTTCACAAACTTCACAGTACCTAGCAAATAAAATGGTCAGTGTTCAAAATACAATCGTATAAATGTACACAAAATTCTGGCTGACACATACAACAACAGCTCTTTTAAAGAACACCTTGTTAGTCTACAGATGTTGTCACAAGGGAGATCGAATTTCAACCCCCTTCTAGGCGTCTCTGATGCTGTAACCCAGGAAGAACTGACAATGTTTTCCACGCGATTATGCCCTCCTGTGTGGCATTTGCCAAAGTTAATCAAGGGAGAATGCTTGTGGGTCAGGCAAGACCGGGAATACGCAGGCGCAGGTAGCTGGGAGGTTCGAGGAGCATCTGGCTGCAGGCGGGTTTCAAACACTGATGCGGCCAGGGTCCTGCTTCCCTCTGTGTGTCAGACTGATGGCCAGTGGCAGCCTCCAGCCTAGGCCTGCGGCTCTTCATCCCAGCCAGCGACCATCTACGGCATTTTAGGGGGGACTCTGTCTGGGTTTGGTTCGTATGTTCATGCCTAACCCAGGGGCAGGGCTGTGGCCGGTGCCATGGAGGCCTGTGTCTTGTCAGCCTCAGGGCGTGAACCCACCTCTGAGGCGGGGGAGGGCTGGGGCCTGTGGACTCTTCACAACTCAAGGCCTCAGCCCAACTGCATAGAAAAAGAAGTTGATGATTCCACAGGGAAGGGCGGAGGACACAGATGCAGGGGGAGAGGTTGCTGGAAGGCACGCGGCCGCCGTCCAGGTAGGCAGCCCTTTGGAAAGGGCCTTCTGCCTCTGCACACCCTGAACAGCAAGCCTCCTTTTGCTGGGCACATAATGCATTTAGCTCCGAGTTTATGCCACACGTTTTTTTTGAGAAAGCAGGACTTATTAAGAGGACACAAAAGCTCCCACAGCAGGAGGGACCCCAAGGAGGTTGTCCCACACATTTTTAAGTCAGAGTTTTGCCATGCAGAACGGTTGGCGCTCTTTGCCTGGCTCTTCTCGGTTCAGACACACACTCCTCCATCACTCCCGACGGAGAGCCAAGGTTTACGTGTTTACCCGTCTGCACGCTGAAGCCCTCCGTGACATTTTGGATGCTTTAAGTTGTATTTTTGATAGGACAAAGGGCCTTTCTCTCTTTATTTTTAAGCTGTTTTCTTAACTCATAACAGCTCTCTTTCTGGCTAGCAGTAAGTTTGTCTTCAGGAAATAGAGAAATTGGTTCGACATTTAATTGTCTTCTTTTAGGTGAACTTTTAAAAAATTCAGATAAAACTTATCTCCACAGAGAGTAGATCAAGCACATACTAGATGGCATGAAATGAGTGAAACGCAGACAGAGAGGAGCGAAAAATGCCAGAGTCACATCACCCGCTCGAGCCAAGAACTCAGCACAGGGGAGTCAACCAAGCAAAAATCAAGCAAATGCGCAGAATTCCTCTTCAAAACTCAAGGCAAGCCTTGCTAAAGCAGCTCCCCTTCCTTTTCCAGGGAGGGGGCCGGAAAGGGGCCAGGTAAGCGTCATCTGCCTCGAAGGTCCGTGTTGACACTCCGCAAATGGGGCCACTCGAACGGACGGGCTGAGGTGCTCAGGAACCGCGAGCACACAGCGAAGCGTCTGTGTTGCCACGCGAAGCGCTTGTGTGAGCCCCGTGTGAGCCGCAGGGTGTGCAAGGAGCGAAGGGGGAGGACATGGGCCTTCGTCAAGAAGAGGACTCCCCCCGCCGAGCCTCTTGGGTGCATCTACGCAGGCTGCAGGTGGTGCCAAGTCATCTCCACAGGCAGACTAGACAGCGTGGGATTTCGCCCTGTCTGGAACCAGCAATTTCTTTCCAGGGGAACGCATCCGTCCCCTTCTCACTTGGGGAGTCAAACGCTATTATCTGGAACATTGGTTCTCTGAGCAGTAGAACAATGCCACAGGCAGCAATTAATTTTCACCAGGATCACTTCTGATGAGAGACCGATGTTTAATCCAACTTTTCTACAAATCGTGTGGCTTGGGCTTTCTCTACCATCCTGCTTATAGCTACTCAGTGTGCTGCTTGGAAGAAGGAAGATGAGGTTACAAAGACAGCTTAGTGACTTCAGCCAAGACAGGAGGAATCAGAGCAGTGGCTCATGAGTTAGAAAATCCTTTTTAAGTGCAAATGCCCTCTTGGGAATGGGCAGCATTGGTCAACCAGGAAACACCACCATCCTTCTCACCAAAGGGGAATCGGTTTGGTGTGTTCAGAAGAATGCTTCTGCTTCAGGAGAGAAGCTCTGCTTGCTATAAATGCTCCTTGTCTCTGAAACTCCCTCAATATGTATTTTTAAGAACCCCACGGTTTGTTATGTCTTTCTTTTAGGCTATAAGAAATCTGTGGGGGCCGGGCTCAGTGGCTCAGCCTGGCATTCTAGCACTTTGGGAGGCCGAGCAAGTGGCTTGCCTGAGCCCGCAGGTTCAAGACCAGCCCAGGCAACTTGGCGAGATCTCGTCTCTACAATAAATCAAAAGCGCACACTTGAAGTTCTGGCTACTTGGAAGGCTGAGGCGGATTCCTGGAGCCCAGCAGGTCAACACCAGGGTGGCTGCGAGTGTGTCACTGCACTCCAACCTGGGCGATGGAGTGAGACTCCAACTCAAAAAAACAAACTAAAAAAGAAATCTGTGGGATATTAGGGCGTTGTAAGAGGGAAGAGATGACTGTTTCTGAGACTAAAAATGTCTCCTCACATATCCCTGTGCATCCTTATTCAGAAGAGTGTTTCTGGATAGAAGCTTCTATTTCTCAGGTCTGGGCAATGAAAAGTGGAACACATTTTCACTGCAGTCTGCAGATGTCAGTTCTGAAAACACCATGGAGCTGAGAAAATGGTGCCCCTTGCCAACTCTAGCTCCGGGCTCTCCGCTCTGCTGAGCTGGCCTTGGCGTCTCTGGGCGTCGCCAGGGTGCAGCCAGGGCGAAGTCAGGGAAAAAGTGGGGCGTGTGCAAAAACAACGCAAGGCTGACCTTTGATGAAGGAGCTTCAGACGCTGAACCCGGAATAAGAACGAAGGTCTAGCCGGGCTCGGTGGCTCAGCCTGTAATCCCGTGCCTTTGGGAGGCTGAGGTGAGTGGATTGCCTGAGCCCGCGGGTTCGAGTCCCGCCTGGGCAGCGAGACCTCGTCTCTACAATAAATCAAAAAATCAGCCGGGCGTGGTAGTGCATGCCTGTAATTCCAGCTACTCGGAAGGCTGAGGCGGAAGGATCGCCGGAGCCCAGCAGGTCGAGGCTGCGGTGGCCGGGAGCAGCCACTGCACTCCAGTCTGGGCGACAGAGTGAGACTCCAACTCAAAAAAAAAAAAAAAAAAAGAACGAAGGTCTTAGCCGAGGGCCGGCCGCAGGGAGACATGGGGCCGTGAGGGAGTGCCAGGGCTGGCTCAAGCGTGTGTCATGTGGACGTCCCTCTCACCCATCAGGGAGGACGATGGCTGGATGAGCATGTGTCTTTCTGTCTCCTCCCCTCTCGCTCCTGTGAGCTTAAGGAGACCAGTCTGGGAAGGTCTCTGGTCTGAAGCCCAGGACCACCAGCTCCCAGGAGTTGGGCAATGAACTCACACATGGTAGGAGGCCATTCGTACGGGGATAGTGCCTGACTCTGCCTTAGAAAGATACAACGGTGCGATGCAAATACAGAGGTTTTAGAATGGACAAACCTAGATGCAGTGGACGTCAGGGTAAAGAGCTGTGTGACACCCCCGTGGGGTGGCGGCTTGACTGCAGCTGGGCGTGGGGCAGGCTCGATGACACTGCAAAAAACAGGAAGTAAAAGGGTACACACAGCCATGCAAGAGCTTTCCATGAGCTTACAGCGTGCGCCCTTGAGGACTGGCAGCACGAAGAGCTAGGCTCTTGTGACCCAAGGATGCCAAAGTTCACACAAATCTTCAGACGGGCTCTGTCAGACGGGGGAAGCCTTGGGGACCACTTTCACGCATTGTATTGGTTAACTCATTTATGCAACACATATTTGTGAGCCCCTAGTGTGTGCCGGGTGCTGTTTTAGGCACTAGGAAAATAGCAGTAAACAAAATAGACAAAACTCGGTGTCTCCTGAGAGCTTAAACCTGGCAGGGGTGTGAGACAATAAACGAAATAAATCCATCTAGTTTAAAAATAATCAGGCCAAGCACAGTGGCTCACACCTACCATTCCAGCACTGTGGGAAACTGAGGTGGGAGGACTGTTTGAGCCCAGGAGTTTGAGGCCAGCCTAGACAATAAGGCAAAAACCTTGTCTCTACAAAAAAATTAAAAAACTAACTGGGCATGGTGGCGTGTTCCCATAGTCCCAGCTACTCGGGAGGCTGACGCGTAAGTATCCTCTGAGCCCAGGAGGCTGAGGGTGTGGTAAGCCGTGATCGTGCCACTGCACTCCAGCTTGGGTGACAGAGTGAGACCCTCACTCAAAAATAAAAATAAAATAATCCTTTAAAAATGTGGCCGGCCTGAGCCCGTGGGTTCAAGACCCGCCTGGGCAACTTGGTGAGACCTCATCTTTACAATAAATAAATAATTTAAAAAAACTAGCCGGGCGTGGTAGCGCACGCCTTTAGTTCCAGCTACTCGGAAGGCTGAGGTGGAAGGATCACTGGAGCCCAGCAGGTTGAGGCTGCGGTGGCCGGGAGCGGCTACAGCAGTCCACTCTGGGCGACGGAGTGAGACTCCAACTCAAAAAAAAAAAAAAATGTGGCCGGGCACAGTGGCTCAAGCCTGTAATCCCAGTACTTTAGGAGGGCGAGGTGAGAGGATTGTCTAAGTCCAGGGGTTCGAGACCAGCCTGGGCAACCTGGTGAGACCTCGTCTCTACAATAAATAAAAAAATTAGTTGGACGTGGTGGTGTGTGCCTGTGGTTCCAGCCACTTGGAAGGCTGAGGTGGAAGTATCGCCTGAGCCCAGTAGGCTGAGGCTGCGGTGGCTGTGACCATGCCAGCGCACTCCAGCCTGAGCAACAGAGTGAGACTCTGACTCTAAAAAAAAAGTTTGTTCAGGGATACACGTACATGTGGTGAAACCACAGGAAGAGCAAGAGAACACTAACATAACATCGCTGGCTTGGCAGTAAGTGAAGTGAAAAAGGCCGTAGGTGCATGGGAGTTTGGGGGTCACGCCTTAGGCTTCCTCAGGCTGAGACCAGCCTTTGTGGCCCAGCCCAACTCCAAGGCATTTCTGCTCTACACAGTGCTGGGCACCTTATCGGCTCAGAGCAGGATCATGGTTGGATCTCAGTGGGGAAAAAAATGCTCCTAGTCAGACAGTTTGTGTGTAGGAGCTGGGAATAGACTAATGCCATCATGTGTTCCCGCAACCCAACATCTGGCCAGGGGCCTGTGCTTGTCATCTTGGGCTGGGGAGCAAAACACTGTCAGCAAGGTGAGTCAGACAACAGAAGCTTATGTTCACAGAGTTCTGGAGGCCACTAGTTCCAGCTCAACATGCTGGCCAAGTCGTTTTCTGGTGAGGGCTCTTTTCCTGGTTTGCAGACAGCCACCTTCTTACCATGTCTTCATATGACCTCTGCTCCGTGAGGAGAGAGAGCAAGCCTACGTGTGTCTTTCTCTTCTCATAAGAAAGTTATTAAGGGTTAGAGGCCACCCTTAGGGTCCCATTTGACTTGTACCTCCATAAAGACTCTTCTCTAAATAGTCACATCGGCGCTTCAACATATGGAGATGACAGGGTGTACAACGCAGTTTACAACAGTGCTTGTGATGAAGTGTCCTGTCTCTGTGAAATATTCTCCTGCTAGGACCTCAGAGGAAACCTATGTCCCAGGCGTTTTTGCCTTTGCCACCTGTTCTCTGAATTCTTGCTTGAAGTCTGGGAAGTGCTCTACGACCGAGGTCTCCAACCCCTGGGCCGGTGCAGTCTGTGAACTGTTAAGAACCAGGCTGCAGGCCAGGTTCAGTGGTTCAGTGGTAAATCCCAGCATTTTGGGAGGCCGAGGCGAGTGGATGGCCTGAGCCTGTGGGTTCAAGACCCACCCAGGCAACTTGGCAGGACCTCATCTCTACAATGAATCAAAAATTAGCTGGGTGTGGTAGCGCACTCCTGTAGTTCCGACTACTTGGAAGGCTGAGGCGGAAGGATTGCTGGAGCCCAGCTGGTCGAGGCTGCGGTGGCTGGGAGCGTGCCACTGCACTCCAGTCTCAAAAAGACGAACCAGGCTGCACCACAGAGGGTAAGTGGCAGGCCAGCAGGGAAGCCTTCCCTGTCTTTGCAGCCGGTTCCCATCACTTGCGTTAACACCCGAGCTCTGCCTTCTGTCAGATAAGCGGTGGCATTGAATTCTCATCTATTATAATGTCACAATAGAAATAAAGTGCACAATAAGTGTAATGTACTTGAATCATCCCCAAACCATTTCCTCACCCCCCGGCCCCCTGCCAGTAGAGAAATTGTCTTCCATGACACCTGTCCCTTATGCCAAAAAAGTTGGGGACCGCTGCTCTGCCAGGCACGTGAAATGAAGTTCCCACAAACAAGCTGCAGCTAACACTTTGATCATGTCACTTTCCTCCTCCCCTTATGGTATCAATCTGCTACTGGACTTCCAAATGAGAGTCTATATGGTTATATACAATTCTACTATAATTTGATATTATTTGACCATCATTATTAGCAATGATCCTAGCAGAGACTTATTTCTGTCAAACTCATGCCCTTTAAACATGATTACTTATTAGCTATTTTTCTTTATTTTTATTTTGTATTGGACCACACTATACTGAATCAGATGAATCTATTTCTGCTTCAAAACACTCTTTGCACTGCTCCTTGTGTGTCCTTTTTTATTTCTTTGTTGGTTGGTTGACTGGTTTCTTTTAATAATTGTCACCAGCATTCCTTAATCTACAACGCAGTAGAAACAAGCAAACAAGCAAAACAACAACAAAAAAACTAGAACCAAGATGATGACATACACAGGCCTTTTGATCCCCGGCACTGTACCCCTTTGCCTCTCCCAACTTAAGGTAACCTCTATCCTGAACTAGTGTCCATCATTCCTTTTCCCCTTTTTTGTTAGACTTATCTTTTATGTTACCAAAATGAGTATAAAATTTTGTGTTATCCTCTAGGATTTACTTTTTCTCTCCACTTAGTATATTGCCAAGATTCATTTGTGTTATTGTGTGTCACTGATGTTCATTTATTTTGATTCTTATATGAAACTCTATTATATAAATACACTGCTGTGTATTCAGTAGTCTTTTGCTATGGGCTCTCTAGTTTACATGTTTTGTTAATATGAACATTGGCAGTATAGCTATATATGGCTTTCCCATCTAATTGTTCCCACAGGGGGTATAAATGCTCAGCTTTATATGAGGGTGGACCCCCCAAAAGTGGCATTTATTTATAAGAAATCGTGTATTATTCTTACATATTTAAACTTCAGTCACCTTCAAAGTACTCTCCATTTGATGCAATATACCTATCAAGATGCTTTACAGTTTTTGAACTCATCACTTTTGATTCTTTTTAGTACTTCTGCCATTTTTTGTTTCCCCTTCTCCTCATCAGCAAAATGTTTCTCTTTGAGGACTTTTTTAAATCTGGGGAAACAAAAAAACAGTCACTTGGGGCAATCGGGAGAATGGGGTACAGGTGTTATGGCGTGTTTTGGTCAAAACCTGTTGGACACTCAGCACAGTATAGGCAGGTGCATTGTCATGGAGGAAGAATCAGTCCCCTGCTTGCCACAGCTTGATGTGTTTTTTCTGCAAATCATGCTGCAACCTTCTCAAAACTTCCAGATAAAAACTTTGCTGACCATTTGATCCGGAGGAACAAGTGGCCTGCCCTCCAAAGATAATTCTGTTTTATTGGGGTCCCCTTCATATTGCTGCTATGGTCTGAATGTTTGTGTTTCTCCCTAAATTCATGTGTTGAAATCCTAAACCCCAAGGTGATGGTACTGGGAGGTGGGGCCTTTGGAAAGTGGTTATATCACAAGGCAGAGCCCTTGAGACTGGAAATAGCACCCTTATAAAGAGATCCCGGAGAGCTGGTTCGCCGCTCCACCATGTGAAAACACAGCATTCATGTGCCATTTGTGATCCGGAAACGAGTCCTCGCCAGACACTGCATCTGCCGGCACCTTGATCTCGTACTTCTCAGCCTTCAGTGTTGCAAGAAATAAATTGTGCTGTTAATAAGCCATCCGGCTTATGGCATTTTGTTCTAGCAACCTGAATGGACCCAAACGAATACTAAACTGTTTTCCGAGTGTAAAGACACTTTCATTCCAATTTGCAGCATAGAAGAGATCCTGTGGAAGCACATTCTCCCAAATCCTCGATATCGTCAAATTTTAAGTATTTTTTGCTGCTTGAAAGAACATAATACACGGTCACATTGTGTTTTTGATGTGCATTTCCTCATTGCTCACAGAGCTGAACACCATTTTACATGCTTATTGGCCATGTGTATTTCCTCTTCTAAAATATGCATGGATAGAGTAATGTTTGGAAAAAGATAAAATTTATTAACTTCAGATAGATTGATATCTTTTTTTTTTTTTTTTGAGTTGGAGTCTCACTCTGTCGCCCAGACTGGGGTACAGTGGCCGCTTCCAGCCACCGCAGCCTCGACTTGCTGGGCTCCGGTGATCCTTCCGCCTCAGCCTTCCCAGTAGCTGGAGCTACAGGCGCACGCTACCACGCCTGGCTAGTTTTTGATTTCTTGTAGAGATGAGGTCTCGCCAAGTTGCCCAGGCAGGTCTCGAACCCACGGGCTCAGGCAATCCACTCACCTCAGCCTCCCAAAGCATGGGATTACAGGCTGAGTCACCGAGCCCAGCTGACTGATATCTTAAATATAAAGAATGGAACTTAATGTTCTTGGACTACATAAGGAAATAAGTTTTTGACCTTGGGGTAGGAAAGATCTCCTAAACATGACACATAAACTATATCTATAAGACAAAGGGGACGCAAGTCGTTTTCTGGTGAGGGCTCTTTTCCTGGTTTGCAGACAGCCACCTTCTTACCATGTCTTCAGTTGACCATACTAAAAGTAGGGAGATTTTAGTAATCAAAAAACATGTTCAAGATAGTTAAAAGGCAAGTTACAGACTGAAAGAAAATATTTACAATACATGCCATCAACAAAATATTAATAGCAAAATAATATCTATGTTAAGAACACCTCTAAGCCATTAAGAAAGACTTAAAAAAACCAATAGAAAAATAAACAAATGACATGTAGATGTAGTTATTTTATTTTTCATTATATACTAACCTACTATCTTTAAAATTAGAGACAGTAAGTTGAA
The DNA here is from genome assembly GCA_027257055.1 of Cephalopachus bancanus. Taxonomy (NCBI): domain Eukaryota; kingdom Metazoa; phylum Chordata; class Mammalia; order Primates; family Tarsiidae; genus Cephalopachus; species Cephalopachus bancanus. The sequence goes on along the minus strand of JAPVLO010000018.1, from coordinate 1,002,235 downwards.
ATTATTAAGAATATGAATTTTGGATTAGAAAAAAACAGCTTGTTTCAAATCCTCGCCCTGGCACTGATTAATTGTATGATCTCTGGCACGTTTTCTTAAGCTTTTTGAGTTTCAGCATTCTCAGTTGTAAAAGGTTATTGTGCCATTAATTGATGAATGGACATGTACAATATGGTCCATTCAATGGAATATTATACAGGCACGGAAATGGACGAATTACTGACTCATGCTACAACACAGATAAACCTGAAAACACTGTGCTAAATGAAAGCAGCCAGACTCAAAAGGCTGCATAAATAATTGTATGTCGTGATTTATACGAAATATCCGGAACGGGCAAATCTACAGGAACAAGAAGTAGGCTTGTGGTTGCTGTGGTCTGAATAAGCCCCCTCCAAATTAGGTTGAAACAGTCCTCACTGTGGTGGTACCAAAAGGTAGAGGTCTCTGGGGAAGTGATGAAGACACAGAGGTGTTGCCCTGGCAAATGGATCTGTGCCCTGCCAAGGGGCTCGGGGCTGGAGGATGCTCAGTCCCTCTGGGCCCTTCTCTCCCGTGCGCCATGTGAAGCTGCGGCCAGGAGACCCTCACCAGAAGCCTGATGCTGGGACCTTGATCTTCCACTTCCTGGCCTCCAGCACCGTCAGAGACGAAGTTCTGTTGTTGGCAAATGCCCAGCTGTGGTATTTGGTTGTAGCAGCACTAACAGACGAAGACAGTGGTGATCCAGGGATAGGGAGAGAGGGGAACGGGAAACCACTTTCTGTGGTGTGGAGATGCTCTGGAGTCAGACCGTGATGATGGCGGCACAATCTTGTGAGTATGCTGAAACCCGCTGAATTATACCATTTAAATTGGTGAACTTATTGTTGGGAGCCAGCCTTGGAGGCCCACCTGATTGACAGGGTCCTGGTGGGCCGAAGACCCCAGGCTGCAGGGCGAGCCCGGGAAGCTGAGGCCCTTCTGTCTTCCACCTTTGCTGTTTGGTACTGCTGAAGAATTCTGTGCAGTCATGGAAGAAGAAAATGGCATGTTTATGCGAAGTACTCACACCTAACCTGGAAATGTCATGGTTCATTTTTCCATTTTCCCACTATGCCGCTTGGCCTTTTCTAACATATGCAAGGGTTAAACTCTGAAGCACATCAAGAATGCTTTCTTTCACTTGGTTATAAGTTACTAGATATTGCTGAAGTAATAAGTGATATAAGTATATTCACTCATTTGATTCAGGATTATGTAGTTTAGTGCTTAGACATAAGGTTTTTAGAAGCACAAGTGTATAGTAGGTTCATTATGAATTCCTTATAAGTTCTAATACTTATCTAGGAGTTATGTAGGTGATTTATAACACTGTTTTCACAGACTTAGGATAAAGATTAATCGTTAAGGTTTTTACTTAATTCTATAGTTAAAATTTTAAGTAAATGTTTATAGAGTGGGTTTTCACTGAATTCATAATATACTAATTGGATACTTTTATGATAAATTAACTAAAGACAGAAAGCAACCCTGGGGGCCTGGGAAACATCACTAAAAGCTTCTTTTGAGTTTTCTTTAGAAATTAACACTGCAGGATAAGAGAAAAGTAACGAAGACACCTGGACAAGAAAGGCGATTATGAAGCTTTGAAGGTCATAGAAACCCAAAAGAGAAAAATTCCTGCTACATGGAGAACTTTGCACCTGGAAACTTTCTTGAGACATTTCAAGGACTGTAACTCGGGACTTTGAACTAAAACTATCATTTTTGGCTTTATGATAAAGACTCATTAACTAAAAGTAGATAATGTTCTTGGCTTGTTTGTCACTTCTAGACCGCTAGATGGTGGTAACTTTTAAAGCATATGTACGTGAAGGAATTTTCTTTGTCTTTCCCCTTTACGAATGGTATAAAAGCTCTGTATTAACTAACATTAAATTGTCATCTGTTCAGCAAGCAGGTGTCCGAGTATAATGTTTTCATCTTTCGCCTATCCGTCTTTCCTTTAGGAAACCTCACGACCCGGCAGGGGCTGGACCCCCGCAACTTATGGCGTGTGAGTTCTATTCAAATTAACAAATTGTTCTTGTGAGCGTTAAACGAGACACCTGCATGAAAGTTCTCAGCATATTGCCTGCCACATAATAATCATGTGAGAACGGTAAATTGTCTAAAAGATGCGACTCCGTTTTCGCCTATTCATGCAGCCATAAGTGTCTCTCATGTACATCAACATATCGTGTATGTCATTTGCACCCCCAGTAAAATGACCTTTGGAAATAGGAGTAAAAGAATTATGCTAGCTATCCATGTAAATAATAGCTGCCATTTATTGACTGCCTGCTAGATACTAATTCCAATACTGGATGTTTTTTACAATTTTCTTGTTAAATCTGGGATTCATATTATGAGCTATCCCTATATTGCATTTGAGAACACCGATGCTTCTCTTTGCCCAAGATCAAACAACCAGCGGGCATGAAAATAGAAGCCCAAACTTCTCAACTCCAAAGTCGCTTCTTCCTGCTGCACCGCGCCACCCAGAGGCCTGGACTGCCGCAGGAAATGCGGGAGAATGCCTGAGAGTGCTGTGACCCACGGACTTGTCTCCAGGAATGTGCTCAGTCCACTTAAAAATAAACCTCCCGATATAGCAGCAGGATTCTTTTTTCTTTGAGCACTAAGGACTATTTTATAAATAGGCTGCTGCTGCTGCTGGTGGTAGCTTGCTTCTGAAATTCTCCACATTTCCTTTAAGGCACAACACAACATATGGGCTAACTTATAGCACAGAAGAAGAACCAAATGAGTCACTTAAATGTCAATCCTGTGACTATCATTTCAATCAAAACATGTGAAATTCCCTCATCACAATTCTCCACGGCATCGCTCATAATTAGTAAGATCTCTGAGCCAGTACTATGGTGTTAGAAAAGTTTTTAATAGACTGCATGTAACGGAAATACCATCAGTAAGAATAGACTGCAAAATCATTGAGAAATGTCACCTCCTAGCAAGTCGGTTTCCATGAACAGACCTCCGTGGAAGTTTTATTTTTATCCCAGGCTTTGTTTGATCTGCTGGCAACCACAAGACTTGGAGCTGGGACTGAAGACATCACAAGAATCTTTCTTTCATGAGATGATCCTCGCATCATCGTGCCAAATTCTTTTGCCAGGGCTTGTCAGCAGTGCAGTGCTCAGGTCAGCAAGCTTTCAGAAAGAGCCCCAAATGAAGCCAGGGGTGTTTGAATGAAAAGTTGTCCCTTTCGACTTTGGCAAACTGCATTTCATACATAAGAGTCAGCGTTTCACTGAGAAGAACTCTACAAGTTTATCAGAAAGTCGGCATTCCAAGTCACCACTGAGCTTCCTGCCTTCAGGAGAAACCCACCTCTGTGGGTGCTGTCCACGGGGTGGAAGCGGTGATGTTTGTCTTCCGTATTCCTATCACATTTATTTACATCATTGCCTCTCTCTCACAGAGAGGAAATTGAAGCTTAAAGCTGTTAAATGACCCGTCTGAAGCTACGCAGCCAGTAGATGGAGGGCTGAAATGAGAATGGATGCGATTCTTGTCCCTCAAAGCTGGCCTATTTTCGTAGCGTTGCTGCCTTTCAGAGAAATTCATTGGTTCAGCAAACGAGGGTGTCATAACCACAGGAATGACCTCATTCTTCTACATAATGCCCTCTAAAATGAGATTTTAAAGTTCTAAAGAACTATTCTAAAATCAAAGCCATTTCTATCCATCCTATTTAACAGTCCTGATTTTTGAAAGGAAAACTTTTAATGTGCCATTCTTTGTGTTTCCAGGGAGAAACGGCTTGCCCCTTTCCCACTGGGTTCCTCTTCCTCCCCAAGGGAGGAGGCTGACCACTGGGAGATTGCTGAGAGCGCCCTGTCTGGCGGACGGCTGAAGGGAGGGGCTGCCCTGGAACGCGAACAGACCCCCTCCCTCCTCTCCTGATGCGTCGGGCCGTCTGTTCTCGGATGCGCCGGACTCACGCAGCCCCGGCGACCTCTACGCGCTCAGCAGCCCTCCCTACGGGCACCCTCGTGGCAAGCCGTGTGGAAGGAGAACAAACCCTAAATGCTCCCGGCTGGAAGGAGCTGTGGTATCTGTGGGCGCTAGGCAGCTCCACTTTCGCCTGAGGCCCGAGCCATGTTTCTGACACAGTTTGCCAACGTCTTCTGATCCCCATTTGGTTTGGTCCTAGGGTTTACACTGCATGTGTGTCATTTCACTTTGTCCTGATAACTTGGAGGCCATGCACTCTTCACTTTCTTCCACAGCCCACTTCCGGCCTTCTAGCAAAAGCAGCGCTTCAGGAGTTGGCCTGAATCCATCTCTTCTCCTGGCCTCCAGGGCTGTCGCCCTGCTCTGAGCAACCCTCGCCTCTAGGCTGGGTTTCCTCAGCCTCTCCTACTCGTCTCCATTTCTGTGTTTCGGCTTGCAGCAAGAGTGAGTCTCTCAAAACGTTGCCCCTGTGCTCAGCACCCAGGAATGCCTTCCCTCTTCATCAGAGAAAAGCTAAAGTGACATGGTCTGCCCGTCTCCTCCGTGCCTTGTCACTCACCTGCTAACTCCGCTTTGGGTGAGGGGACTGCTGTATGTTTCGTGCGGTATTCAAATGTCTCCAACGTTGCAGCCTGTGTATCTGTTTCCTCACCATCCACTGCCTGCCTGTTAAGCCAGGCCCCAGCACGTGAGGCTTTGCTAAGACAGAGACTGGTGGCTTCACTGACCTACTTCTGCAGTAGGAACAGTAACACTAGCTGCTGTAACAAAGAGACTCCACAGAGAGCATCCAGCTCTGAGGTGAGTGTTGACTGGCGCTCTGCTCTGTGGTGCCACCTCGCCCCCTGAGCTGACAGCGGCTTTGTTTTCGGCAAGACAGAGCTCCCAAGCTTGCTTTAGTCATTGCCATTCCAGCAGATGTTGTTAGAGAGATCTTGCCTCATGGCTGCTCTAATTTGTGCCATGAAATCTGGGAACTGCAGCCCTGACTGGGCAGCCATGTGCTGACTACAGCCCCGTTACTAGGAAAGAAGGGAGAAACGGTATTTGCTTCCATCACTTAACTCTAGGCCATAAGATTAACCCTTTTGCATCACACAGTTTGGTGGTGTTTAGTTTACTCACAAATTTGCACAACCATCATCACAAATTGCAGAAACTTTTCGTCAACACAGAAAGAAACCCTATATCTGTCATCAGTGACTCCTAATTTCTCTGTTTCCCCACACCCTGGAAATCATGAATCCATGTTTTGTCTCTATGCGTTTACCTATTCTGTGCATTCTATATAAATGAAATCATAGACTATGCCACTTTTTTGTCTGACTTCTTTCACTTAACATAATGTTTTCAAGATTCGTCTGTGTCATAGCATTCATCAGTGCTTTATTCCTTTTAATGACTGAATAATATTCCATCCTGTTTACCCATTCACCAAATTGGGGGTCATCTGGGACTTATGTTGCTTCCACATTTTGACTCTATGAGTAATTCCGATGTGAATATTCGTGTGCATGCTTTTGTATGGTTATATGTGTTCATTTCTCTGGGGTACATATCGAAGAGTAGAATTGCTGGATCATATGGTGACTCTGTGTTTAACTTTTTGAGTAATTGCCAAACTATTTTCCAAGCAGCGGTATCATTTTACATTCCCATCAGTTGTATGTGATGTGTGTAGATTCCAATTTTTTCACACCTCTTGAACACTTGCGGTGGTCTTTTTTATTCTAGAATTCTAGTGGGTACAAAGTAGTATCTCACTGTGGTTTTGACTTAAACACCCCTGATGACCAGTGATGTTGAGCTTTTTTCTTAGTGCTTATTGCCATTTGTAGACTTACCTGGAGAAATTTCTTTTCAAATCCTTTGCCATTCTAAGATTGAGTTGTCTTTTTTATGTTGAGGTGTCATCGTTATTCTGGAGATAGACCCTTATTAGACACATGACTTGCACTGTCTCTGTTCTGTGGGTTGTCTTTTCGCTTTGGGGATAGCGTCCGTTGAGATCGCTTCATTTTTACGGCTGAGGAAAATGTGACTGAGATGTTAGAGAACGTGTCGAAGAGTGCCAAGAAGACCATGCCTCTCAGCCTGCCTGGCGGATAGTTATGGCCAAAAGACTGCGTTCTAGCCAGTGCTGTGAGGGTGGAAGGGAGATGGGGGGCAGAGGGCTGGGGGTGCGGGGGTGGGGTGCCGCTTCCAGGCCTGCCCCACGACAGCCTTCCCCGTACTGGGATGGTGCAGTCCAGGACAACTCAGACACCCACAGCAGTCACTAGCCTGTGCTCATAGTGACTGTGAAGTGCAGAGAGAGCCGCCCCCACTCCCTGAATACCTGCCTTGGGTCGCTACAGGAGCCGAACTTCTTGTTCTTTGAGTCACCAAATCTTTTGTGTGCACTTGCTCCTTCACTTAGCCTTCCCTGGCTAACAATACAGCTCAGATTGCATTTTGCTTGAACATTTTCAGTGCTGGGAGGTTCACTACTTTTCAAGGCAGTAAAGGTAATTCTTTCTTAAAATAGCGAGTTAAGTTTTTTTTTATTAAAAAAAATCTTTTTTGAGTTAGAGTCTCAATTGCCCAGGCTGGAATGCAGTAGTACGCTCATGGCCATCCCAGGGTCAACCTGCTGGGCTCAGGCGATCCTCCGCCTCAGCCTTCCAAGTAGCCAGAACTACAGGCATGCCTGGCTATTTTTTTTGATTTATTGTAGAGATGAGGTCTCTCCAAGTTGCCCAGGCTGTTCTCAGCAGCCAGTTGTCCGTGGTCTCGGGCAGTCCTCTCACCTCAGCCTCCCAAAGCACAAGAATTACAGGCTTGAGCCACTGTGCCTGGCTGAGTTAAATTTTTTTGGAAATAAATTATCTGTATGGGCTCTACTTCTTCTTCCAGAGAGCAAGAATACATTTAATACTCTTCTTTCGAATGAACCTTTAAATTTTTGAGCACAGCTTACAGGCAACCAAGTTTTCCTTTCTTCAGAGATTTCATAGAAGTGTTTTTTTGTTTTGTTTTGTTTTTGAGTTTGGAGTCTCACTCTGTCGCCCAGGGTGGAGTACAGTGGCATGCTCATGGCCACCCCAGCGTTGACCTGCTGGGCTCTAGAGATCCTTCTGCCTCAGCCTTCCAAGCAGCTGGAACTACAGGAGCGTGCTAATATGCCCGGCTAATTTTTGATTGATTGTAGAGATGAGGTCTCACCAAGTTGCCTGGGCTGGTATCGAACCCGTGGGCTCATGCAGTCCACTTGCTTCGGCCTCCCAAAGTGCTGGGATGACAGGCTGAGCCACCGAGCCCAGTCTTTTTTACTTTCAACAAGGAAACAGTTTAATTAAAAAAATTTTTTTTATTTTAAAGATGTAGGATACAATTCAGGATTAGGTACACAAGTGGTTATCATACAGGTAAAGTTTGGGCTTCCCTTTGGTCTCCGCTTCACTGGTTTGAGATCAGGTGCCCTTATTGATGTTGTGTCCCCTAGCCCTGGCAGTATCCTGTTACTGCTAATCCCCTTCTTATAATATTACAGTAAATGTTCAGGGTCCACTTATGAGTGAGAACACGTGGTACTTGGTTCTTTGATTCTGTGATAGATCACTGAGTATCATAGACTCTAAATCCATCCACGTTGCTGTGAAGTCCATATGTTTGTCCTTCTTTATGGCTGTGTGATATTCCATCATGTATATGTGCCACATTTAAAAAAATCCAGTCCAGTTTCTATGGGCAGCACGAAGGGGTTGTGTTTTGTAAACACCAAATGATCACTAAAGCTAGAAGCTGCTTGTTAGGGTCACACTCTCAGCAGGGCCTCCAGAACATTAGGTCAGGTCCGCTGGAGTTGTGGGTATCTGGTGTGCGAGCCAGTGCTGCATGAAAGATGCAAAGAATTGCACAGAAGTTAGATTAGGAAACATGGCTTATTTAGAAAGTGAATCTGAGAGAGAGAGAGAAAGAGGGGCTTCACCTCTCCAAGGGAGGCAAGGTGGCCAAAGCTTAAGAAAACATGGCCTGGCCACAGCTCAAAGAGCACATGGCCACACCTTAGCTTAGCAAGACAACGGCCACAATGGCCTGGCAATGGCGCTGGCAGTGGCCTAGCAATGGCGACTGGCTGCTCGAGGTTGAATGCTTTTAGCCCTTCCCTTGGGTGGGGGAAGGCCGTTAAGGTGATTGGGTGGTGGTCTGCTCCATGTCATCACAAGGGGGCCGGGAAACTCAGGGACTGATGTCAGGCGATGGACAGCAGGCAGATGGGTGGTTCAGCCGCCTGTTTGCTGCCAGGGTGCGTGTCGTTTAAATCACGAAGGGCTGATTAGGTTACCTTGGGATTTGGGCCCGGAGGGATTTTTCCTGCAAGAGTTCCGTCAGATATTTTCAATTCACAGGCTCCTTGACTAAAAGGTGGTCTTTCAATCCACAGGCTCCTTGACTAAAAGGCGGTCTTACTGTCCTTTCTATGGCTTCAGTCAGCGATCTTTGACCTTCCGCCTTCAACAAGGAACCGAAAGTTTCCCAGAGCTTATGATGCTAAACCATGAGTTGAAAGGTTGGGCTGTTGGACTGCACTTGTCTTGCATCTGATGGAGACTTGCCAAGGGGCAGGCTGCCGCATGGCCTGCAGTAAAACGCAATTTTAGAATGTCTGAATGCCTCCGAAACCCTGCCTGTTGGAAATTTGGCTTACCTGTGTCTAATCTGTGCTAGACTCTGAGCGTGTCAGGGGCAAAGTCCAAGCACAAATGGTTGGGCTGAGGCAAAAAGACTGCGCTAAGCTAAGTGGATTCTGGGTTTCTACAGACACCTGCTTGCGCTGCCTCTCTCCTAAAACGTGCTACACTGCATGGAATTTGGCATCCCTTTCTCCTTCTGCCGCTTCTTTTCGGGCCGGGGAGAGAAGAGCCATGGAGGAAATCGTCCTCAGAGAGCCTTGGTCCCGCTGGCCCTTGCCGGCCAAGCTGACTCCGAGAAATCTGGTAGAATGGAGGCGTTTGGGGATCCGGGAACTAAGCTGGCTTCGCATGACCACCCGCTCTCAAAAGAGAGAGAGAGGCATCGAGCGAGGAAAGGTGGGCGCGTGGTCCCCGGGTGGTGACGTCGAAAGTGAAAGCTTTAGCCGGGCTCGGTGGCTCAGCCTGTCATCCCGCGTCTTGGGAGGCTGAGGTGAGTGGACTGCCTGAGCCCGCGGGTTCGAGACCCGCCTGGGCAACTCGGCGAGACCTCATCTCTACAGTAAATTTTAAAAAAAATTAGCCAGGCGGGGTAGCGCGCGCCTGTAGTTCCAGCTACTCGGAAGGCGGAGGCGGAAGGATCGCCGGAGCCCGGCGGGTCGAGGCTGCCGGGGCCGGGAGCGGCCGCTGCACTCCGGTCTGGGCGACAGAGTGAGACTCCGACTCAAAAAAAAAAAGAAAAGAAATGAAAGCTTTGCAGAGATCTGTGAGGGAGGATGGCGTGGGACTGAAGGGGCAGCAGGTGGTTAAGAAGCCCCCGAGAGCCCCCCTTTCCACGGAGGCATTTCCGCGGCCGTCCTTGTTTTGCTGCTTCTTGAGGACCTGCATGGAGTCCATGCTCCTCGGCAGGACTTCTTCACATGGAAGGATCACTTTTCCCTTCCAGGTTGTCGAACTTAGCCTCGAACCAGGACGTTTCCGTGTCTCCCTGCAATTCACCCCAACTAGGGAGTTGGGACATGGCTGATCAATATTTGCCTAATTTTCATTTTCTTTCCATCTTAAACACTTCAACACTTCAGTTAAATGCCTTGTAATGTGACCTGTAGCAAACGTGTTCCCTGACGGGTCTAGTCGGCTTAGGAATGTTCTCACTGGTTGAGTCTTACCCTGAAAGGGTGACGAAAGTGCAATGATGATTTGAGGTTCTCAAGATGTTGAAATACAGACTGGCCTTCAGTCTCAAAAGCTCATCCTAACATGAGAGAAAGATAAATTCCACTAAAATGCCTCAGTTCCTAAAAGCAGGCATAACTTTTGTGTTGACACAGTGGGGATTTCAGCTGATAAAACAACCCGATCCATCAATGCACGTCACCTTAGGAAGACCCATGGAAACAGACACCAGAGGAGCAGGTGAGACCGCAAAGGGACTGAGCTGTGTCTGTTTCTCGCCTGACCGACCCGCTGATGGCGCCCAGAGGCCGTCCATGGAATGTCTTAAGTTGGAACTTCCGAACAGGGCTTATGACTCTATTGGCTGAGAAGGACAGTTGTCTTCTTGGTTATTTCATCCGTCTTCCTTGCCCGTGAACTCACGGTGTGCATCCTACCTTGACTCGTTTTTCTTCCGACCGACAGTTACTTCCTTGTCAGGGTGCCCCAAAACACACCAGTAGCTGATGGCAGCTAGGGTTTCTCTGTTCACCACAATTATCTGACTCCAAATGAGAATGCAATGGCACAACGGCACCCACGTTCTGTCATGACCTCTCCTGCTTCCATTAGTGACAGGAAAAAGGCCACTGGTAACCAGAAAACGTAGCCACAGTCATACGCACATACATACACACCATTCGAAAGTAACGGGAAAACTAGAACATATTTCCCAGCAAAAGCCTGGATCTATGCTATAACCGGTTCTTGTACTCAAAAGGTCAGTAGTTGAAAGCAAAAGCTGTCCCTGGCCGCTGCTGTATTTGAAGTCATCTTCAAAGACCATGTTGACGTTCCTTCTGCAAGTGAGGTATTACCTTCTCCTTCCCTCTGCCCTGCCTCTGCATGATGCAAAATAATCCGTTGGTCTTTATTAGGGGAATAACAAGAGGCCAGCGGGCAGTGGGGAAAGGATGCATGAATCATAGCTTGCCCCGGTGGACCGTCTCTTTCCTTGTAAATCATAGCCACCAACATAGCAAAGTTGCCTCAGATTTGAGAAACTTGCAGGATGCCATTCTGTCTTCTTTGAAGGACTTTGTTTATTTCTCTTTTTTTGAGTGGGGGTCTCTGTCACCCAGGCTGGCCCACAAATGGCTCAATCATGGCTCACCACAGCCTTGGCCTCCTGGGCTCAGGCAATCCTTCCACCTCAACTTCCCAAGTAGCTGGGATGACAGACGCACGCCACCACGTTCAGCTAATTTTTTTTATTTTTTGTAGAGGTGAAGTCTCACTATGTTACTCAGGCTGATCTCAAACTCCTGGGCTCAAGCAATTCTCTCGCCTCAGCCTCAGTCAGCCAAGGAGTGCTAGGCCCATTCGTGGGCGTCAGTGCTCCCTCCGAGTCGTGGATGAGCAACAGAGTTTGCCGCTGTGTTTCTGGCAGGGAGTGGAGAGAGCTAACCTGCTCCGCATAATACGATGGGGAATTCTCCATCCCGCCTGGCCCATCTTGTTTCTTTTGGGGTCCTCCAGGGACAGACTGGAATTGGTTTCGGGGTGCTGCACGCTCTGTCAGCAAGCCGTCCTCTCTTGGCCCCACACGGTTTCTATTCCTCAGGCCTCTGCGGAAATCGCCCTTGACCTGTGCTGGGCCGCTCTTGCTGTCGAGGCGTCTCTCGACAGCGCACACCCCGGGTGCACGCTTTGCAAACTTCCCACTCACTCCTCTTAACTCGCAGAAGAAAGTTCCCTTTGCCTTTCTTTTTTTTTTTTTTTTTGAGTCGGAGTCTCACTCTGTCGCCCAGACTGGAATGCAGTGGCCGCTCCCGGCCACCGCAGCCTCGACCGGCTGGGCTCCGGCGATCCTTCCACCTCAGCTTTCCAAGTAGCTGGAACTACAGGTGCGCGCTACCACGCCCGGCTGATTTTTTGATTTATTGTAGAGATGAGGTCTCGCTGCCCAGGCGGGTCTCGAACCCACGGGCTCAGGCAATCCACTCACAGCCTCCCAAAGGCGCGGGATTACAGGCTGAGCCACCCTTTTGCCTTTCAATGCCCACTTTCCCCTTCCTAAAAAAGAAGGGAGGGTATGCAGCGCTGATTCAATGGAGTGGATGGTGCAGTCTGAAATGGCGAGCCTTGTGTTTGCCTCTCAGTTCTAACTCTCACTATTATGTAGCCTCGGGTAAGTCATCAGACTGCTGAGAAGCCTGGGTTCTTCATTAAAAGGTCATAGTAAAGACGCCCAGGCTCTAGGGTCAACTGGACACATCCGGGCAAGAGAGCTGCCATGTGAGATAATGTAAGGCGACCACCAGGCCCATGGGAAGCTCTCCAAATATTCATTAGATCTTCAGGGGAAACAGGGAAAACAGATCCTGTCTCTAGTTCTTCATAAGAGTCTGAGATAATCTTTCACAGACTCCTAGAGCAGAAAAGGGCACTGGCCTCACCTAGTGTAATGCTGTCATTTACAAGACACAACCTTGAGCACGTGAGAGGTTAAGTGATTTGAACATCAAAAATGTCCCGCTGGAGGCCAGACGTGTGCTCGGGGTTCTGGAGCCCATGGCCAGCAGTTCTTTGCCTAATGTTTCCTCTTCCCTAACCAGAACATTTTTCTTCACCAGACAGATGCATTTTTCTCTAATCCCACTTAACTTTTTCTTGGAACCTAGCACTTTAATCTCCCACTTCCTTTTAAGCTTAGGTTTTTGATTGAGCCAAATCCTTTCTCTTGTTACACTCTCTCTGAAAGACACCAAAAAGGGAAACAATTGAATTTTATGAGAGCTATAGAACGGTTTAACGGCATCATCTCAACCTTCTCCCTTTTGAGGGTGTCACTCAAGCTCCCATCCAGCACGTGCACAGCTCGAGCGACATTCCACACGTCCTCCGAGCAAGCGCTGGCAAACTGCATCTCACGGGCTAAATCATCAGGCTGACCACCTAGTTTTGCAGATAAGGCTTTACTGGAACGTCTCACCCACATTCATTTGCGTACTGTCTATGGCTGCCTTCTGAGGACAAGGGCAGAAGTGAAGAGAGTGGTGACAGAGGCTGCTTGGCCTACAGAGTCTAAAATATTTATTCTCTGACCCTTTGCGGAAAAGTTTGCTGACCCCGGCATTTGCCATCATCTTCGTTTTTCTTCAAATTGTCCTCTAAGAAACGATTTTCTAAAGAGCCCAAGCTTATCTTTTCCAGAACATTTCATTTATTTATTTTTATTTGATTTTAGAGATAGGGTCTTGCTCTGTTGCCCAAGCTAGAGTGCAGTGGTGTGATCATACCTCACCGCAGCCTCAACCTCCCAGGCTTAAGTGATCCTCCCACCTCAGTCTCCTGAGTAACTAGGGCTATAGACATGTACCACTATGTCTGGCAATTAAAAAAAATTTTTTTTGTGGAGATAGACTCTTTCTATTTAGCCTAGGATGGTCTCAAACTCTTGGCCTCAAGCAATTCTCTCACCTTTGACTTCCCAAAGTTCTGGGTTATAGGCATGAGTCCCTGTGCCTGGCCTTTCCAGAATGTTTTTTTTTCTTTTAAAGATGTGGGGTACAATTCAGGGTTATGTATACAAATGTTAATTATGCAGGTACCCTTGTTGATGAGGTGTGCCCTTCCCTCCCCTGGCAGTTTCTATCAACTGCCAATCCCACCCCCCTTCCCCTGGCAGTTCCCACTACTCCCAGTCTCTTTCTGATAGTATTATGATGATAGTCCAAGGTCCACTTATGAGTGAGAACATATGGTACTCTATTCTTTGTTTCTGTGATAGATCACTGAGTATGATCAACTCTAAATCCATCTAAGTTGCTGCAAAGTCCATACATTTGTCCATCTTTATGGCTGCATAATACTCCATTGTGTATATGTACCACATTTTAAAAATCCAGTCCAGCTTCAATGGGCAGCATGATTGGTTCCATGTTTTTGCTATTGTGAATAGAGTTGCAACAAACATGCATGTGTGGGTATCTTTTTGGCAGAATGATTTGAATTTCTCCTGGTATATTCCCAGTAGGGGGATTGCTGAGTCATATGGAAGTGAGAAAGGAGATAGCTAGAGAAAGGCTAGGCAGACAGACAGGCAGGTCCTCTGGTAACAATGTAGCGAACTCCCGGTAGTGCTCTCAGGCTCAGCATTGGTAAACAAGTTCCCTGGGAGCCTCTCAAGCTAGAGCTTAAGTACTCACTGCTGGAATCAAAAAGCAACCAATCAGCTCACCATTAGGCCCCTACCTCCTGCTGATTGGTCCTTCGTGCTGACCAATCAGAACAGCTACAGCTCACAGTTAGTGCTAACCAATCGACTTGGACTTAGGGCTATATAAGCACCAGGTTTTCGGCCCCACATGGGCAACCTCTTCGGGTCACCTCCTACTGTGGGAGCGCCTCTGTCCTCTCAGTAAATCGTGCTTTCTCACTTTCTGGCTGGCTGTGTCCTTCATTCTTCCTGGGCCTGAGACAAGAACCTCGACCCTGAAGAGCTACAACTTGAAGAGCTGCAGAAGATCACCAGAGACAAACAGCCATGCACCCGAGAGGCCGGCTTGTTAGCCGATGGAGCCAGCTGAACCAAGAGAGCCACTGGAATAAGGCAAAACTCTGAAGCTGAGACACCCAGGGGCTAGCCTTGCCAGCCCACCTACCCAGCAACACTCTCAGGGCTTGGCTTACCAGCCCACTAGGCCAACACTCCAGGGGCTAGGCTTGCCAGCCCACCAAATAGCAACACTCTCAGGGCTTGGCTTGCCAGCCCATTAGAGGTGACACTTCCAGGGCTGGGCTTATCAGCCCCTCGAAGACCCTCTCTGGGGCTTGGCTGGCTGACCCATAAAGCTGACACTCTCAAAGCCCAGGCTGACCTGAAAAATCCACATCAGAAGGTCAATTTCTAGTTCTTTCAGAAATCACCACACTGTCTTCCAAAGAGGTTGCACTAGTTTGCATTCCCACCAGGAGAGTAGAAGCGTTCCCTTTTCTCCACATCCTCGCCAGCATCTGTTGTTTGTTTTATTAATGATGACCATTCTTACTGGGGTTGGGTGGTATCTCAATGTGGTTTTGATTTGCATTTCTCTGATGATGAGGGAGACGGAGCACTTTTTCATGTGTCTGTTGGCTGCCCGTATGTCTTTTTTTTGAGAAGTGTCTATTCATGTCTTTTGCCCACTTTTTAATGGGGCTGTTTTTTTTTTCCTTTTGGTGCGTTTGAGTTCTTTGTAGATCCTAGATGCAAGGCCTTTGTCAGATACACAGTTGGCAAATATTTTTTCCCAGTCTGTGGGCTGTCTCCCTGCTCTCTTGATGGTTTCTTTGGCTTTGCAGAAGCCTGTCAGTTTGATGAGGTCCCACTTGTCTATCTTATCTCTTATGGCATGGGCACTTGGGTTTTGATCAGGAATTGGTTGCCAGTTCCAGTTTCCATAAGGGTGTCTCCTGCATTTTCTAAGATTCTTATAGTTTGAGGTTTTGCGTTTAGGTCTTTGATTCATTTAGAGTTAATTTTTATGTATGATGGTAAGCAGGGGTCCTGTTTCAATCTTCTGCATGTGGTCAGCCAGTTTTCCCAGCACCATTTACTGAACAGGTTCTTCTCTACCCAGTGGTGGTTGTTGGAGTCTTTGTCAAAGATGAGTTGGTTGAGAAATTGCTTCTGGATTCTCCGTCCTCCTGTTCCATGCCCATTCTTGAACCAATACCTGATTGTTTTGATTATTGTAACCTTATAGTAAAGTTTGAAGTCTGGAAGTGTGATTCCTCCTGTTTTGTTTCTTTTACTAAGGATTGTTTTGGCTATTCTCGGTCGTTTATGTTTCCATATGAATTTCTGTATTGTCATTTCCAGGTCTGAGAAGAATGATGTTGGCAATTTGATGAGTGTTGCGTTGAATCTGTAGATTGCCTTTGGTAGGGTGGACATCTTAACAATGTTGATTCTTCCTATCCATGAGCATGAAATATTTTTCCATTTGTTTGTGCATTCTTGGATTTCTTTGAGCTGTGTTTTGTAGTTCTCATTGTAAAGGTGTTTCACTCTCTGGTTAGGAAGATGCTGAGGTATTTCATTTTGTGTGTGTGTGTCTATTGTGAATGGGATTGTGCTTTTTATTTGATTCCCCGCTTGTTTGTTGTTGGTGTAGAAGAATGTAGCTGTCTTTTGCACATTTGTTTTGTAGCCTGAGACTTTGCCAAAGTCCTTTATCAGTGCAAGCAGGTTTTTGACAGATTCTCTTGGATTTTCAAGGTATGGATCACATTTTCAGCAAAGAGGGACAACTTGACTCCCTCTTTTCCTATTTAGATACTCCTGATCTCCTTCTCTTGTCTGATTGCTTTAGTTAGGACTTCCAACACAATGTTGAACAAAAGGAGCTCCAGAACGTTTTTTAAAGCATTTGATTATTCACTTTCACTGGCATAAAATGTATGGTTGACAATTTGAAAAAGCACAAAGAGGAGCACAGCAGTCAGCTGTCATCTCACCATGTGGAGATATGGACGACTAGTCTTCTGGCCCTTGTCTCAGGCCTCAATCAGTCAAGAAGGGCAGGCCCAGACCTGACATCAGTGCCCCCTCAGAGTCGCAGTTAAGTAATGGAGTTTGCAACTGGGTTTCAGGCAGGGGGCAAAGAGAGCTAAACTGTTTCACGTAATATGATGGGGAATTCTCTATCACATTTTAAAAACTTTCATATTGTTAGTCTTCTTGGAAGGAGGAAGCTGAAGAGAAAGAGAAGAGAGAACATGGAAGAGCGACAGAATGAAGAGGCAGGGTCTTCAAGGGGAGGGGGCGGTTCTGCAGCTGCAGAGCTGTGGGACTGACGGTGGTGTGGACTTCTGGGCATCTCCCCCACACCTTCTGCAGAGTCTGCACCTTATCCAAATGCCTGGGGTGAGAGGCTCATCTGGCAACTCCAGGCATGGGTGGATCCACGGCTGCTTTCTCGTGGTGTGGAGCAAGCTCCCCTCATGCAGGGCAGCAGTGCCCTGAGCAAAGCAGTCTCGCGGAAGTGGGGCCGTGGTAAAGAAGCAGCCCTGTGAATCCCACCCCTCAGAAATTCCCTCTTGGCAAGGGCAACGGACTTCCTGCAAACTGTGGAGTGGGGAGGCTTGAGCCCATGATCTTAAGGCACAGCGAGAGCCTAGCTGATGTGTGGAGTCCTAAAATATACACACAGCCCCAGAATGTGTGTGCGTGTGTATGTGCATGTGTGTGTGTGTGCCCTTTGTACATGCCACCCAGTTTCTTTACACCCCCTCTCCTGCCCAAATGACAAGACAACTAAGTCACCTGGCTACTTCTGGAAACCTCGCGGACCCAAGTTGTTAGCTGACTTCGGGAGGGCAGGAAGTGGGAAGCAACGGACAGAAACAAGTGGTGACCAGCGATGTGACTCGCCTTCCGTGCCCGAAAGCCGGCGGGGGACCACCGCCCCAGGAAAGACCTTTCTTCCTCTGGACAACCTCCACATCGTCACCACCGTCCCATCAGCCCCTTCGGAGGCCTGCCACGCTCCCAAGCGCAAGCTCCCGCGAGGTGCCTTGCTCTGCGTGGCACTGTCCTCACCACACGCTGGCCTCACGGATGGGAGAAAGGCTTAACCCGACCAAGGAGGGCGGCTCCTGGGGAGCACAGATGGGAAGGGTGTTTTAGAGCCCTAGAGGCTTTCTTTCTCCTTCAGTGCCAACACACGCGTCGCAACAAGCGTAGTTTTGCTTGTCTTTAATTGACACATTTTTGCTATAGTCATGTTTTTGACGTCACCAAAATGTTCCAGAACTATGTGGTACTGAGGATAATCTCTTTCTGTCTAGCAAGTTCTTGACCAAGAAAGAACCATTGGGTCTTAGCTGGCCACATGGCTCTTAAGGGGTTAGCTTCCTCAGCTTTGAAAGGAGGGGACTGAATTCAAAGGTTTTGGGGCTTTCCTGCTGCTTGAAATGTCTGTCCCCTCACCCTCGCTGGTGAACTCCAGCTCTTCCCTCTCTCAAAACATGAACGAACTGTTCTTCCTGAATGGTCCCTCATTGGATCTGGTTTTATGCAGTGGTGGGAATTTGCGGGGGGGGCACACCCCATCCACAAGGGCACCTGCATAATGAACATTTGTATGCCTGACCCCAAACTGTACCTCACCTCTTTAAAAGAGAAAAAGTTCAAAATATACCATTAGTTAACAGTATTACAGAAGAAATCAGCAGAGGCCCCGGGCGAGGAATCCAGGCCTGGCAGGTGGGGCAGGAGAGCAGACCTTGGGGAGGCAGAGCCAGCGTCCGGCCAAGCGGTGGGAGGACAGCGGGTGGGACTGGCGGTGAGGCCCGACCTTGCCTACTGGCCATTAGGACCCCTTTTCCCTCGAGAAGTGGGCTGGGGGCTTTAGTGAGGTGTCCTTGACTTTGGAAAGTCACGTCAAGGAAATAATTTCCGAGTGCAGCTCACTCACACTGCTGAGAGGTTGTATGTGTGCTAAAAGCTGTTTTAACACGGAGGTTATCTGCAATAATTTTTTCCGGGGTATATTTAGACAAGAAGTCAGGATAGGATGAAGTCATTGGTGTCAACTCTAACGGTTTTTTGAGTGATTGGGGGGAAAGGTTGCTCACCCAGCCTGTGGGTTGAAAGCTATAAAAACAAATCAAATATGCAAATTATAAAAACTTCACCTTTCAGTATTTTAAAATTAAGTTGAGTTCACTTTTTAAAATATTTATAGTGTAGGTTTCAGATGCAATGCTTTATAACCTGCAATTATTTTTGACTTTCAGATTCATTTAGGAATGAGAAAATGGCCTGCCTGTGGAATTTTAAACTTCGATAATGTCCGTTCTCACTCACAGGCAGAAGATAGCATGTGGCATGCAAAGCAAGGCCGCTCCTCAGCTCGGCCACAAGCCGCCATGCGTTGCTGGGGACGATTTTCCAACTCACTGGCAACATTCTCCAGTTTCTGCTGAGTGAGTCTGCAGATTGCTTCCATCATCCCGGCTTCAAGCTCCTCCAAGCAGCGTGCCTTCAGAGAGTAAAGAAGCGTTTGCTGGCTGCTCATCTCACAAGTCCACAGTCAATAAAACCCGAATGTGCGCTGGAGCTTATGGATATCAGGTATACACAGAATGTTCATAGGCTTGCTTGTCTTTAATTACTAATGCAATACATAACAGTAGCTGTAAAAAATTTAAGAACCACAGATAGGTATAGCATAAGCAGTAAAGTTCTCTCCCTCTCTTGTCCCACCGTCCCCAGGCTCACACGCAGGGTAACTGCAGTCGTCAGTTCAGCATCTTCCCCAGAATCTTCTCTGTTCACAAACACACATACTCATATACATGTAGCAGACGTAAGTCTGAACATCTCCCTCTGCCTCCCTGTCTCTTTCCCTCTCTCTCACTTCCTTCCTTTCTTCCTTCTTTCCAAAAATCCTGCAAATCTTTTCTCTACCCAACAAGCGCTGTAGCAATCCTTCCACAATAGCATGTATGAGTTTGTCCCCTTTTAAAAGTTGCCTCTTGGTATTCTGAAGCTCAAGGGTGCTATAATTTATTTAACTATCTGCCTGTGGTTGGGCATTTAGGTTGTCAGCAGTTTTTCGAGGTCACCAGTCATGGTGCAAATGTGGGAAGAAGGGAGGAAGAGAGAGGGGTTAAGCACGGGAGCAGGGAGAGAGTTCGTTCATCTGTGCCGTTGGATCATCTGAGAACTCAGTCTCAAAACACCATCAAGGTCATCAAGGCCTTTGATGACTGAGAGCTGACCTCGGGTGACCACACTTCAGATATGCTGCTGGTGGGCTACTTGCTGGCTGAAGGTTACTGCCTCGTGGGTGTCTGGGAGCTATGACCTACTCAAGAGGGCCAAAGAGACCATTGCACCTCCAGACTCGTCATCCCTGTAGGACATATACCAGCTCCAATTTTAGAAGAGACAAGAGGGAGAAGAGGCAGATATGTGAGGTTTAATCAAAAGTGCTGCCATTCAATACAGAAATTCATATGGAAACATAAATGACCATGAATAGCCAAAACAATCCTTGGCAAGAGAAACAAAGCAGGAGGTATCACACTTCCAGACTTCAAACTTTACTATAAGCCTACAGTAATCAAAACAGCCTGGTATTGGTACAAGAACAGACACATAGACCAGTGGAACAGGATGGAGATTCTGGAAGCAAAGCCTCAGTTCCTCAACCAACTCATCTTCAATAAAGCCTCCAACAACAACCACTGGGGAGAGGAGAACCTATTCAGTAAATGGTGCTGCGAAAACTGGCTGACCACATGCAGAAGATTGAAACAGAATCCCCACCTATCACCACACAAAAAAATTAACTCTAAATGGATCAAAGACCTAAACGTAAAACCTCAAACTGTAAGAATCTTAGAAAACGCAGGAGACACTCTTATGGAAATTGGAACTGGCAACCAATTCCTGATCAAAACCCCAAGTGCCCATACCTTAAGAAATATGACAGACAAGTGGGACCTCATCAAACTAACGAGCTTCTACAAAGCCAAAGAAACCATCAAGAGAGCAGGGAGACAGCCCACAGACTGGAAAAAAATATTTGCCACCGTATATCTGAAAAAGGCCCAACTCCTGGATCTATAAGGAACTCCAACGTGTCGAAAGGAAAAAAACATGCTGCCCCATTAAAAAGAGGCAAAAGACATGAATAGACATGTCTCAAAAGAAGATATATGGGCAGCCAACAGACACATGAAAAAGTGCTCAGACTTACTAATCATCAGAGAAACGCAAATCAAAACCACATTGAGATACCACCTAACCCTGGCAAGAATGACCATCATTAATAAAACAAACAACAGATGCTGGCGAGGATGCAGAGAAAAAGGAATGCTTCCACTGCTGGTGGGAATGCAACTAGTACAACCTCTTTGGAGGACAGTGTAGCAATTTCTGAAAGAACTAGACATTGACCTTCTATATGACCCAGCAATTCTCCTACTGGGAATATACCTGGAGGAACTCAAATCACTCTACAAAACAGGTACCTGCACACATATGCTTGTTGCAGCTCTATTCAGGTTAGCAAAAACATGGAACCAACGATGCTGCCCATTGAAGCTGGACTGGATAAAAAAAATGTGATATGTATATACCATGGAATAGTATGTAGCCATAAAGAAGGACAAACAAGCCGGGCTTGGTGGCTCAGCCTGTAGTCCCACGCTTTGGGAGGCTGAGGTGAGTGGATTGCCTGAGCCCGCGGGTTTGAGACCCACCTGGGCAGTGAGACCTCTTCTCTACAATAAATTAAAAAAATCAGCCGGGCGTGGTAGCGCATGCCTGTAATTCCGGCTACTCGGAAGGCTGAGGCAGAAGGATCACCGGAGCCCAGCAGGTTGAGGCTGCGGTGGCCGGGAGCCACTACACTCCAGTCTGGGTGACAGAGTGAGACTCCAACTCAAAAAAAAAAGAAGAAGGACAAACATACGGACTTTGCAGCAACTTGGATGGATTTAGAATTGATCATATTCAGTGATCTATCACAGAAACAAAGAACAGAGCACTGTATGTTCTCACTCATAAGCGGAACTTGAACAATGATCATCCTGTAAGAAAGGCATTGGCAGCAGTGGGAAACTGTCGGGGGGGTGGGTTGGCCGTTGAGGAAAACTGCCAGGGGAGACGGGCACGCCTCGTCAACCAGGGCACCTGCCTGCTCCACGTTTGTACCCCTAACCCTGATTTGCACCCCACATCTTTATAATTTTAAAATAGTGCTGTCATTTGGGCCTGTTAATAAGCCAGCTGTCGACTTCTGAACCTGCGTGTGAGGGCACCTGGGCCAGCAGCGCGTGGACACCCTCTCCAGTGCGCTCTGATGGATCCTGATGCCACCGGGTTTCTGCAAGGCCTGAGGTCTAGGGCCGCACAGAGCCTGGAGGCCAGTCCACTCTCTCCGGTTTTTCATCCTCGCCTGTCAGACACAGCCCAGAGGCCAGCCTCTCGGCTCACCCAGCCTCGACGTTCTGCCTCTCGCTTGGCCCTTACATGGCTGTCCTCCCACCCAGCCCGGGCTGTGGTCCCTTGAGCCAGACCCGTCGGAATGGAGTCCTCTACACACGCCCCCTCGTCACAGAGCAAGCCTTCTGCTTCCTCCTGCTGCGCTGGCACCTGCGGGTCCTGCCAACCTTGTGGTCGTCGCCAGGGCCGGGGCACCTGCCCGTTGTCCTTCGTCTTCACGGCTGTGGACTCGCATCGGGCTGGGAAGAGGAGGAAGAGCTCTGCACTGCGGGGAGAGCCGGGACTCCTGGCCGCGTCCTTCTCCGCTCCCTGCTGCTGGGCCATGCCCTCCCCTCCCCCTGCTCGTCTCTCCTCTCCTAAGCTCCTGGTCGTGTCGCCAGATTGATGGAAAGCGTGGGTTCCCGTGTGCGTCGTGACCTTCCTGTCTCTGTAAGTCCCACCCTCCTCCCGGGAGACTCCCCGGGCCGAGCGGGCACTCAGGGAAGACCCCGACCCAGAGGCGCCGCCCTGCCCCACTGTCTGTCACTCGGCCCTTCCGTTTCCATCCTCAGCGTCCGTGGATCAGCGCCCTCCCCGCCCCGCCAGGCGTGATGCTCCGATCTCTCTCACCCGGTTCCCTCTCCTCCCAGCGCCCTCACTCCTCCCTCCCGCCAGCTCTGCGACCCCGTCGTGGTCCTCGGGCTGGCCTCCTGAGCCCTGAGCCCGTGCCTCCGCCTTCCGATGCCCATTCTGCTTCTCAGCTAGCGAGTCTTTGCTCAGAGGCACCCTCCACTCCGCCCTCCCCGTCCCGCCCCCCTCTTGCCCTGGGCCGAATCCTCGTCCGAAAGCCAGCAACGCGCCGCCTGAATGGTTGTACTTGCCTTTGGGAGAACCTCCCCTTCCTGGCTTT
Organism: Cephalopachus bancanus; assembly: GCA_027257055.1. Lineage (NCBI taxonomy): Eukaryota > Metazoa > Chordata > Mammalia > Primates > Tarsiidae > Cephalopachus > Cephalopachus bancanus. The sequence continues at coordinate 979,509 of JAPVLO010000018.1, read as the reverse complement.
TCTCTGTGTTTTCGCCTGAGCGATTGCTCCTGACGCTGTAAGCCCTGTGTGCCACAGCAGGGAGACCTGTCTTTCTCTTCCCCTTTCCACCACTTGAGTGGAAACGCGCCCTGTTGTTACTGATGCCTCTGCTCAGTTTTGTTCCACCAGCCTTGCTTTCATCACTTTGCCCTTTGACCTCCTTCTGCTCTCTTTCATGGGACTCTGGAGCTGTCTGTCATCCCAGAACGTCTTCCTCAGGATTGTTTTAGAGGACATTTTCACACTTTCTCATAATATTTTATGTCTTGGACCCTGAAATAAAAAGAGACAAATTGATCTTGGCAATTACTGTTTTCAAACAAAGCAATGTTGCCACAAAACAGAAAACCTAGGGACAGGAAGAGTGATGATGAAAGCACTCCCTAGCAGCGATACCCCGCTCTCATTATTTCCAGAGGGATCTCTGTGTATCATCCTGTGGTCCCTCTACTGGCTCTGAAAAACAGCACTGCTTCCTCTCTGTAGACGAGAAACTGAGGCACAGTGCTGCTGAGATTTCTCTGTTGGTTGCCATACATAACCAGGGGCAAAAACTGTTAGCAGAGTACAAGATTCCTGAATCTAAACTTCATGCTTTATTTTGTACCTTGTTGGCTTGAAAACATCTAAATGTTTCCCAAAAGAGAAAAAAGTCAGGCAGTTTGAACTAAAGTCTGAGACGCGTGGCCCAGAAAGCCCCCTGTCTGCAAGAACAGTCAATGTTCATCATGATTTGTCACTCATCTTGACCCATCCTAAAGTTCAGGCAAGGGCATGGCTTGCAAAATACCAGCTCCAATTTTAGGAGAGACGAGAGGGAGAGGAGGCCGATATGTGAGGCTTAATCAAAAGTGCTGTCATTTGGGGATGTCAATGCGCTGGTTATCAGGCCCCTGGCAGGTCTGGCACGTTTGACCTCGTCATCTGGGAGGCACATGACGCTGGATCCCAGCTCCTGGTCGCCATGCAGATGACTCAGCCATGGCTGCTGAAAGCCTGCTGGAAACAGAATCCCAGGATTCAGTCAAAGCCAAGAAACCCTTCTACACGCTCTTTAAATAGCATATGATAACGGCTTCGATGAAACCAGAACAACATCTGGCTTTTTTCTGACCCATTAAGTTCGAGTGCTCAGAGGGTGCAGTAAATGCCTCATCAAGAAAACATAATGTTTATTCTGTTTTCAGACTCTTCCTGAAGGTGCTTTTTAATCGCAGAGTCTAGCCTGTTTTCAAGGTGAACCTTGTTGCAAAAATTCTAGGATGGGGGTGCAATCAACTTAGTAACCCAGCTGAGTACTCTGGCCAGGGTCTGAACAACTGGCACACAGTCATGTCCTTATGGCCAGCTCAGGTGACTTCCGGCCATCCACTTAGTCAGAGGATTCCAGATGGCTTCAACAGCAGTGACTTCACGATCTGGAGAACCACCGTTGTGCAGGAAAGCTTCATTCCCAGCAAACATGGCCACTTGGGGAGCCTCTTGGACATATACTAGTCCTGGAAGTGTGGGTCCAGATTCAGAAAGTTCTGGGGTGTTCGACTCTGAGAAGGCTGAGCCGAAGAAGCTCAGCCCAAGTCCAAGCTGGAGGAGGCCGTGAGAGGATTGGACTGCTCTGCGGTCATCCTGGTGGCTTGTTTTTGCATCAGAAAGGTTCTAGGGGGCTGGGAGTGGTGGCTCACACCTATAATCCCAGCACTTTGGGAGGCCGAGGTGAGAGGATTGCCTGAGCCCACAGGTTCCAGACCAGCCTGGGCAACTTGACGAGACCTCATCTCTACAACAAATCAAAAAATTAGCCGGCTGTGGTAGCATATCCCTGTTGTCCCAGCTACTTGGAAGGCTGGGGCGGGAGGATCACCTGAGCCCAGCGGGTCGAGGCTGTGGTGGCTGTGAGCGTGCCACAGCATTCCAGCCTGGGCGACAGGGTGAGACTGACTCAAAAAAAAGAGAAGGTTCTAGGGAGGCATTGTCTTTTCTGGTTTCTGAGGACTTCTCTGGCCCTGGGGAAACTCAGCCCATTCCCCAGAATGACTTCAGGGGGTGGGCGTTCTGGGATTGCTGGAATTGACAGGACCCTGGAAAGGCCAGTGCAAAATTGAACCCAAAGGGTCTGAGAGGGGCTCACGCGCATTAGGGCTGATGCTCAGTGCTCACTCCCTTGACCGTTCGCTCTGGGTTGACCGTGCTTAGGCGCAGAGGGCCACATTGCTTGGACTTTGCCATCACTCAACAGAAAGGCGACTCCTCCCAAGGATGCTTGAAGCCGTCCAAAGGCCTTACTAGGTTGACTGTAAACCGATTCCGGGGTATTTCCTAACTCAACATTGGTAAGTGAGCAGGTCTGGGAGCATTAGGCTGACTTCCTCTTAGGCCTTGACCAGTTAAAGTCATTTAATCTCGACGGGAAATAAGTCCTCCAAAGCCCCCAGATGCCACTGATGTCAACTGTCTGTCTGAAAGAGGGGATTAATGGTGGGAAAATATGTCCTCAGATTGGATCTTTCTCCTGGAAACTCAAATAAACAGGACACATGAGCTGTTACTCTGTGTTCTCGGTAGGGCAGCCTCCGGCACCTGCCTGAGATTCGGAAATAGCCACAGGCGCGTGCCGTCCTTTATCTGCCTGGGCGCATGGGCCAAACGCTCAACACTGGACAGAACCCAGGCCACTCTGCTTGGGATGCTGGCTTCTAGCTTTCTCCTCATCACGGGCACACATGGTGGCAAGGATGAAAGCACGAGTTGACCGAAGGAGCCCTTCCCTCTGCTCTGGCAATGTGGACACGTGGGCCCCCTTTCTTCACGAGTCAAGGAGCAGAGGAGCAGGGACTCGGCCTGGGGAGGGGTGGGGCACTGGAGCTTCCCACTGAGCTCTTTGCTGAATTGTACTTCACACAGTAAGTACCAATTTATGGATGTATTTATGAATGATCCCTAGAGGTTTGGCTGCCTTGGAAGGCTGAGGTGGAAGGATCGCCGGAGCCCAGCAGGTCGAGGCTGCGGTGGCCGGGAGCGGCCGCTGCACTCCGGTCTGGGCGACGGAGTGAGACTCCAACTCAAAAAACAAAACAAAACAAAAAATAAAAACAGCAATCTCGAAACGACCCTGGCCCTCCTCCCCAGGCTGCTTTCCTGCTCCAGTGCAGTTTCAGGAAATTAACAGTGGGTCTTAAAAGGCACGATCACTTTGAAAGACCGCCAGTTGCTTAAAAAGTTAAGCGCACATCTATACTATGACCCAGTAATTCCATTCTTAGGTATTTAGCCAAGAAAACATGAAAACATATATCCACTTATAGACGAATGATTATAGCAGCTTTACTTAAAACAGCCAAAACTTAGAAACTGCTTGATGTTCTTCAACAGAAGAATAAGCAGATAGAGGTATATCCACACTGTGGGATGTTACCCAGCAATGAAAAGGGGTGAACTATTGTTACCTGCACCAACACGGATGAATCTTGGAAAATTAGTGTGCCAGAAGTCAGACACAAAAGAGTGCGTGCAGTATGATTCCATCCAAGTGACGCTCCAGGCAAAACTAACTTGTGCTCATCAAAACCAGATGGGCGATTGCTTGGGATGAGGGTGGCAGGGTGACTGGGAAGGGAGGCTGAGGACCTCTCTGGGGCGACAGAGACGTTCTGTGTCTGGACGTGGGTCTGTGAACACTGACGGTTTCAATGGGACACTTAAGGTCTGAGCCTTGTAGTTGTAGCATTTCAGAGGCAAATAATTTCCTTTAAAAAATGTGGAGTTAAAGATCGGAGACTGCTTCCAGAAGCCCCTCAAAACTGGCGCAGCCAGAGTCGGAGTTGCCATGAGAACACCAAGGGTGACCCGGGGCCCGAAGGTGCCTCCGGTCACAGGTCTCGTCCATCCTTCGTTCCACAGAGGTTGGCCACAGGGAGCGCCTCTCTGTGTCCAGCGCAGCTCCCCGCAGAACACAGAAGACGTCTTCTTTTTTTAATAATCAATCTTTTTTATTTTGGTATCGTAGGGTACAGTCAAGGGTGAAGTACACAAATATGCTTTGTTCAGGCACCCTTGTGCCTGAGGTGTCTCCCTGTCCCCAGAGAGATGTTTACCACCACTAATCCCATCTCCCTTCCCCTCCCCGCCACAGTTCCCACCGCTGTCCGTCATTTTCTTATGGCCACACGTTGGATGGTCAAGGTCCACTGTCTGAGCGAGAACATGCGATACGCAGATCTTTGCTTCTGTGCGAGGTCACTCGGTATTGTGGACTCGAGTTGCGGCCCGGCTGCTGCGAAGTTCAAGGTGCTGCTCTTTTCCACGGCTGCGCAGTCTTCCGTCGTGTGCACGTCTCACTCCGTCGCCCAGACTGGGGCCGGCGGCCGCTCCGGCCACCGAGAAGGCGCCTGCGCCGCGCGTCGGGCGCCTCCGCTCCGGCGGGAGGAGGCCGGAGGAGCGGCCGGACACAGCCCAGCGCGCGGTTTCGAGGCCGAGCGCGGCCGCCGAGGCGCGACGGCGGCGCGCGCAGCCGGGCGAGGAGCCGGCCCGGGAGCGGGCCTCGCGGAGGCGAGCCGGCCGGGCGCGCGAGGCCGGGGCGGGCGCCAGGGGCGGGCCCGGGGGACGGGCCGCAGAGCAGCCCGCGGAGGGGGCCGGGCCGTTTCGGGACTGTGGTTTTTATCTTTTGCTCTGCTTTGCTTCGTTTGGGCCGGAGTCTCGCCCCGTCGCCCAGGCCGGGCGCCGCGGCCGCTCCCGGCCCCGCAGCCTCGACCCGCTGGGCGCCGGCGATCCTCCCGCCTCCGCCTTCCGAGGAGCCGGGCACAGGCGCGCGCTCCCACTCCCGGCTGATTGTACTTGATGGTGGAGAGGCGGGCTCGCAAGTTGCCCGGGCGGGTCTCGAACCCGCGGGCTCAGGCCATCCGCTCGCCTCGGCCTCCCGAGTGCGGGATGGCCGGCTGAGCCGCCGAGCCCGGCTGAGATTTTTGCTTTTAAATGTTCACGGAGCCTCTCGAAGGTTTTGCCTTTTTACTTTGGTTTCTGCGGGATAACGACCGGATGTCCTTGCATTTCCTTGGAAGACGGCTGGGGCCTCTGCCCGGAGAACGGGCGTCAGGAGGCGTCGAAGTCCCGAGACCAGGCCTCCCGGAGGCCGCAGGGTTTCGGCTTCGGGGTGGGGCGCGCGGGCTTCCGCCGAGGGTTCGTGCTGGCGGACGGGGTGGAGCACGTGCCCGCGGTGGCGGCAGAGGCAGGCCTGGCCGGTCGGGGAACGCGGGTGTCGGCAGGAGGCGGCAGAGGGAGCGACTCGCCCGGGCCTTGGGGCCTGGGACCCCGAACGACGCTGGCGCCAGGCGTCGCGACGGGGAGGCCGCCGGCGGGACGGCTCCTCGGGTGGGGAGAGGAGGCCCAGAGCGCGGCCTGCAGCACCGGCTCTGAGACGAGGAGGTGCAGGCGCCGAGGGGCCGCGGGGTGCCCGTGCGTGGCACTCGGCGGGACTTTCTGAGTTAGAGAGACACAGTCAGAAGAGGGTCGAGGGTCTCAGACCAAGGCCCGCCGCAGCGTTCAGCGGAGCCGAGGGAAACGCCACGACGGCGGCGAGCGAGGGAGACCCGCGCGGGAGGAGGCCAGAGGGCCCAGAGAGGAGCCGGTTTCCGGGCGGCGCGGGCAGCCTGGCCGATGCCCGGAAGGCGAGAGCCGGGAGGGTCCCCTCAGGCCCGGCTGCGCGGAGGCGAGGGGGGCTTGACGGAGCGCTTCGGCGCCGGGCGGGGGAGGCCTTCCGGGCTGTGCTCGCGGAGCGCGACGGCAGCGCGTGGGCTCGTGGCTGCCGGCGTCGAGCGCGCCAGCGTGCCGGGCGTGGCTTCGCGCGCACAGACGCACCGCGGGGCGCCCGCGTGGGCACGGTCTGGGCGTCCGGCGGCCGCTCTGCGCGCGGAGGCGTGGCCGGCGGGGCTTGCGGGGGCGGGAGGGGCGGGTCGCGCCCCCTCGCGCCCGCGCTCCGCGAGACGTCAGCTCCTCCCCGGGAGAGGCCGTGTCTGCCCGGACGCGGCCCTGCGTCTTCCGGACGTGACCACGTCGCCGCGTCCGCCCGCCGGCCCGCTGCGTTGAGAGGACAGGCAGAGGCTTCGGAGGAAGACCCCGTCGGGTCCGCATCCGGTCTCCACCGCTTACTGCCTTGCAGAGGAGATTGGGGAAATGGTTTCATTCCCGGAACCTCAGTGTGCTCCGCTGCAGAATAGGGATAATGGTACCTCACGTAAGAATGCTGTGTCAGCCGGGCTCGGGGGCTCAGCCTGTAGTCCCGCGCCTTGGGAGGCTGAGGTGAGTGGATTGCCCGAGCCCGCGGGTTCGAGACCCGCCTGCGCGGCGAGACCTCAGCTCTACCATAAATCAAAAACTCAGCCGGGCGTGGTAGCGCGCGCCTGTAGTTCCGGCTACTCGGAAGGCGGAGGCGGAAGGATCGCCGGAGCCCGGCAGGTCGAGGCTGCGGTGGCCGGGAGCGGCCGCTGCCCTCCGGTCTGGGCGACAGAATGAGACTCCGACTCAAAAAAAAAAAGAATGCTGTGTAAATTGGATTATTACCTGTAGAATTTTTCGTGGAGGGACAAGTACCTAATAAAAGTTCAAACAATGACTGTGTTCCAAAATAGCGAAAAAACAGTTGAAATTAATTGTGAATGTGTGAATAACTTTATCACTTGAAGCTGTGGGCATTTGGATGCGTAACTTTTTGCACCTTGACCAAGTTGGCACAGTAAAATTTATAGCTAGTGCATCAGGAAGCACAACGAAATGGCAAACTTTCTGGAGGTGAGACAATCTGCAGTGTTCTGAAGAAGTCGTTTTTGGCACCTTCTGATCCCAGGAAGAACCCTAGGACTGCAGGGATGTCACACATGAGAGTGCCGGCAGTGCCTCTCTCTGGCCACCATCTACTTATTCTGCTATTATTCTGTTATTAAATGGCCAGATTTGTTTTGATCTCCTTAGAGAAACCTCTTGAAAACACGCCAATCCTATGTCATGTCTTTGGGTCTCCTGGGAAATGTCCGCTGGCCTCAGGACATGATAACCCACATTGGGTGTTTGGAGGCTGGGCGGGTGAACGTTTCCAGGTTTTTTTTTCCTGGACAGCGGTTTTTGGATGATTTTGGCTGGGTGTGATCCAATTCATGAGTAAACAGCTGCAGATCTGAGCAGAGAGGCTGAGGTTTCATCAGCTGATTGTTGTGTGTACCAATCAGAGGACAAGACAAGGAACTTTGAAACTATCCATGGAATAATTTCCAACTTGGTGTGTGCACCATCTGCAATGCTGTCTTTGTAAGGGTAGCCAGAAACCCGAGAAATGCTTCGCACACTCCCTGGAAAAGCCAAGAGTGACACCTCTGGATGCTGCACCTTCACCGTAAAATCACCAGTGTCAACCGTCTCCCTCCACAAGCCACAGTGGACCTCGTCCCAAGTACCCCTCCTTGCAGAGAACTGACTTGAGACTTTCCTTCCACAGCCTCTTACAAATGCCTGCATTGCTCTGCGTAGCCTGCACGGAGAAAGCCAGTGTCTTGCCAAACATTTTGCTCTATTTGCCTAACACTTATTGTTATAATTTTTATTTTTATAGATATCTGTTTGTACATTTTATTTTTGTTTGTGCTTCAGATTAAGAGTTACCCTTCTTCCTATGTGTAATGCTTGGGAAAAGGAAGAAAAACAGGCCTGGCTTCATTATTATTGGTGATGTGGTCATTATGAACTAATGATAAGGTAGAATTTAACTTGAAAATCAAATTATAACTCACTATGTGGGCTCAGTCAGCTGTGAATGTTCCAATGACTAGTTTTTCTTCTCCAGTAACTTAGAGCAGTTTCAATAAGTTCTAGAGAGGTTTATAAGTTGCTGAATATAGAATGCAAAACTGCAGAAGTCAATACCAGTGCAAAAAAGAGCGATTGTATCCTACTCTTTGTCTAGACAGAGTCGGCCTGCTGAGCTCCGGCAATCCTTCCGCCTCAGTCTTCCAAGTAGCCGGAACTACAGGCGTGTGCTACCACACCCAGCTAATTTTTTATTTATTGTAGAGACAAAGTCTCGCCAAGTTGCCTGGGCCGGTCTCTAACCCACGGGCTCAGGCGATCCACTCACCTCCCAAAGTGCTGGGATGACAGGCTGAGCCACCAAGCCTGGCCGACTCTCTTAATGGTATGTTTTGATGAACAGAATTTAATTTTAGTAAAGTATGATGTATCATGTTTCCTTCTATTGTTATTGCTTTCAGTAACCTGTCTGTGAACACTCTACCTACTCCCAAGACAGGAAGAGATTTGCTATCCTGTAAAAGCTTTATATTAAGACTGTAGTGCATCTCAGATTACTTTTTATATTACTTTGTATATAATGTGTTGTAGAAGTTGGTCATTGTTATTCCATAGTGAGAGTTATTGTCAGCATCTTTTCTTAAATATATTTACCATACTTCATTGGATTGCTTTGGTGCCTTTGTTGAAAATCAAATAACTGTATAAGTATGGATCTGTTTCTGAGCTCTCTATTCTGTTCTGTTGATCACGTTGTTGATTTTAATGTGCATGACACACATTCTTGATTATTGAATTTTTATTGTGAGTCTTGAAGGCAGTTGGTAGAAGCCTTCTAATTTTGCTTCTATATGTCAACATCGCTTTGAGTATTTTAGGTCAGAACTGTCTAATAGAGCTTTCTGATAAAAAAGTTGCATATCTGTACGTCCAACATGATAGTCCCTAGCCTCATATGGCTATTGAGCACACAAATTCTGGCCAGTGTGAGAGAAGAAATGATTTTTTAATTGCATTTGATTTTAACTAATTAAAGTTTAAATTGAAACAGTCAGTTGCGGCTGGTGGCTATTGTACATATTAGACTGACTGGTTCTAGGTCCTTTGCATCTCAATACAAATTTTAGAATCAACTTGTCAACTTCTATTTTTCAAAAGATTATTATTGGGATTGTATTGAGTCTATAGATCAACATGTGAAGAACTGACAACCTAACACTATTAAATTTCAAATCTACAAGCATTCTTGATCTCTCCATTCACTTAGAGTTTTGAAATTTCTCTTGGTCGTGTTTTGCCGTTTTTGGTGAAGAGTTGCATGTCTTTTGTTAAATTTATTCTTATGCATTTTATGTTTTTGATGCTATGTAAATGATGTCTTTTCAAAATGTCAATTTTCAATTATTTTCTGGCTAGTATAAAAATTACAATTGGTTTTTGTATATTTATCATATATTCTGCAACTTTGCCAAATACTTAATTTGATAGTTGCTTACTAGATTTCCTAGGGTTTTCTACATAAACACTGTGTCCTCTAGAAATGCAGTTGTGGTCTTTCCCTTCCAATCTTTATCTCTTTCTTTCACTTTTTTAAACCTACCATCTTGTACTAACTAGGATCTTCAGGACAACGTGCAGTGGAAGTCAACATGCTTGTCTTGTCCCTAATCTTAGGGGACAGTAATTCACATTAAGCATAAATGTTAGTTCTAGATTTTTTATAGATGCCACTTAAGTGATTGAGAAAGTTCCCTTTTATTTCTAGTGTGCTGAGAGTTTTTTCTTATTCTAAAATTGGGAATAAACATAAGATTTTGTCAGATACTTTTGCTGCATCTACTGAAATTTCCATATGTTTTTCTGCCGGAAGCCGCAACCCCTAATGAGGCAAAATGGAGGTTACTCAAAAATGGGAAAAATGCTGACTGGGAGCAGAGCCCCAGTGGGAAGCGGCCATGCTGGAGGCAGAGCCCCATGGATCCTACTGAAGGACTCCTTTGGCCTTAAAGGAATGCGTGCTTAGGCTTGAAAAACACTTCCCTTGATAAATAAAAGAATTAGCTAGAATGTGCAAGGATGTGGAATTAGCAGTAAACCTATGTATAGAAATGTAAAAAGGGCTCAACAGCAAACATTTCCCCCCCCCAAGGGACAAGGGAATGCAAATTTTGCAACCTTTAGCTAAAAAGGAAAAACAAGTACTTCCTCACACCCTTTATAAGTAACAACATGGACAGTTGTGATTGATGAGGAAGTGAGAAACTGAGACAGAGTATCTTCAAAAACAGATGTTTTGGGGAAAAACAAGTCACAGACATGCCTTTTGATTTAAGAAATATTATAGTTTAATTAGAAAGAAGGTTAAAATTAAAGTAAGGATTAGAATTAAATAAATAGGAGTTATAATTAAAAGATAAATGTTTAATATAGATGTAGGTATTAGTTAAATATAAGGAATAGGAAATAATTAAGTTTTAAGGTAAACTTAAAATTATACACACTTAATGTAGGTTTAAAATTAAATACATTTAGGATTAGAAGTAAGATTAATTTCATATATAAGTGTAGATTTAGACATGTTTTGTTTAGAAATATAAAATGTAAAATAGGTGATAAGAAAATAGCAAGTAATATAGATAAGGCAATTAGAATTAAGAAAGTTAAATTTTTAAAAAATAGAGTATTAAGAATTCGTAGTGGGTAAGATAAGGGTGGTTATATAAAAGAAAAAACAAGTCAATATATTGCTGCTAAAAGTATATATAAGGGTGGAATTAAGAAAATAGATTAGTAAAGGAAAGAAATAGAATAGCAAGGGAAAGAGATTCAGTTGGCCTACAAGTCACAGGATGTGGCTGATAAATTGGCAGCTGGTATTGTGTTACACCACCTGGTAGCAGGAAGAAACAAAATGAAACTTGTAAAGGTCAACTTCCACATAAACAAAAGAAAAAACATGATATAAACATTTAATGGGTAACATGGGATACATTTTGTGGGTAGGGGGTCAGTCAAAAAACTATATAAGCTTGTAAGAATTGAATAAAAATTGGCAGAGCCTTGCGTTCTCCCCAGGAAGAGGATTCCTGTCGTCTTCGTCTTTTCTTCATCGCCCTTCCCGATTCTCTCGTCAGGCCCTGACTCTCTCTGTGGAGCTGGAATCCGGCATTTTTCTTTTTTGTCCTATTAATATGAAAAATTACATTTAAAAAATTGTTAAAACAAATTTCCATTCCTGTGATATACCTATTTGGTCATCTTTTAAAAGTATTGGTTCCTTTGTTTGGCTGTATTTTGGCTAAGTATAGTTGCATTCATGTTCGGGAGGGATAGCGATCTGAACTTTTCTCTTTAGTAATGTCTTTGTCAGATGTTGGTTTTAGGGTTATGCTGACCTAATAAAGCATGCTTGACTGGGTTCCATTCTCTTCAATTTTCAGAAAGCACCTGTGTAAAATTGGTATGATTTCTCCTGGGAAATTTTATAAAATTCACTGATGAAACCATCTGGGCCTAGAGTTTTCTTGATGGGCAGATTTTGTTGATAAATCTATTTTTTTAAAAAAAATAAATATCTGGTTATTCAGATATTCTAGTTCATTGATATTTTTCAAAGAATTTATCTATTTCTTATAAGTTGTTGAAATTTTGGGACTTCAAAGATGTACTTATTGCATTCTTATTTTAGTGAATTTGGCTGTATCACGGTTTGCTTATCCATTCACCTACTGAAAATATCCTGGTTGCTTCTGGTTTTCCATGGAATGAATAAAGCTGCTATAAACAGTGTGTGCCAGTTTTTGTGTGGATGGAAGTTTTCAACTTATTTGGATAAACACCTAGGAATATGATTGCTGAGTCATATGCTAAGACTAAGCTTTATCTTTGTAAGAAATCCCAAACCTGTCTTCCAAGTGGTTGAATCTTTCTGTACTCCCACCAGTGGCAAGTGTGAGTCTCAGCTATTCCACACCCTCACCAGCAGTCAGTGTGGTTAGCATTTTGGGTTTTGGCCATTCTAACAGGTATGTGGTGGTATCTCATTTTAACTTGCAAATTTCTAATGATATATGATGCTGAGTGTCTTTTCATATTCTTATTTGCCCCCTGTATGTATTCTTTGGTGAGATGTCTGTTCAGATCTTTGGTTCGTTTTTCAGTGGGGATGTTTGTTTTCTTTCTGTTAGGTTTGAAGACTTCTTGGTATATTTTGGATACCAGTTCTTTATCAGATATGTTTTGCAGGTATTTCTCCCAGCCTGGGGCTTATCTTTTCAGTTGCTAACGGTGTATTCTCAACTTACCAATTTTTTCTTTCATGAAGCATGCTTCTAGTATCATGTCTAAAAAACCAAACCCAAAGCCACATAGATTTCCTCAATATGTAAATTCTAGAAGTCTTATGGATTTACACTTATGATCATTACATTTACATTTACGATCCACTGGGTTAATTTTAATTAAAGGTGTGTAGGGTCTAGCTCCAGTGTTTTGCATGTCTAATTGTTTCAGTACTATGTGTTGAATTGCCTTTGTTTGTTTGTCAAAGGTCAGTTGACTGTATTTTTGTGGGTCTACACCCGAACTCTTTATGCTGTTCCATTGGTCTACGGTCTGCTCTTTCACCATATTGTCTTCATTACTGTAGTTTTATAGCAAATCTTGAAGTTAGATAGTGTCAGTTTTTTTCAGCACTATGTTGGTTATCCTGGGTCTTTTGCCTCTCCATATAAACTTTAGAATCAGTTTGCTGATATCCACAAAGAGACTTGCTGGCATTTTTATTGGGATTGCATTAAATCTGTAGATCGAGTTGGGAAGACCTGATATCTTGACAATATTGAGTTTTCTTATCCATAAATGTAGAATAATATCTATCTTCATTTATTTACTTAGGTAAGTTTTATTTCTTTCATCAGAGTTTTATAGTTTTTCTTATATAGAGCTTGTATATTTTCCTAAGTTCATACCTAAGTATTAATTTTTAAGGGACTAATGAAAATCTATGTCTTTCTTTCTTTCTTTCTTTTTAGAAAGCAGAATTTATTAAGAGGACAGAAAAGATCCCACAGTGGGAGGGCACCCGAAGGGGTTGCCCAAAAATCTATGTGTTTTTAATTTCAAATTCTAATTATTAATTGCTGACATACAGAAAAGCAATTGACTTTTGTGAATTAACCTTGTATCTAACAATTTTGCTATGATTGCTAATTAGTTCTGGCAGTTTTTTTTTGTTCTTTGGGATTTTCTACATAGCAAATCATGTTATCTTCGAACAAAGAGTTTTATTTCATACTTTTCAATCTGCATACTTTTTATTTCCCTTTTCAATCTTTTTGCCACGAGCTAGGGCTTCCAGTATGATGTTGAATAAGAATGATGAGAAGGGACATCCATCCTTACCTATCTTCTTGATCTAGGGGGAAAACATCTAGTTTCTTACTATTAAGTATGATGCTAACTGCAGTGTTTTTTTAATAACTGCTTTTTGTCAAGTTGAGGAAGTTCTTTTCTGTTCCTAGTTTGTTGAGAGTTGTTTTTTTTTTTTTTAACCACAAACTAGTTGAATCTTGTCAAGAGACTTGCTGGCCTTTTGGGATTGCATGAAATCTGTAGATCGAGTTGGGAAGACTTTTTCTGCATACATTGATATTATTATATGAAGTTTCTGTTTTAATTTGTTAATATAATGGATCACATTAATGGAATTTTGAATGTTGAATCAGCCTTATATACCTAGAATAAATTCCACTAGGTTGTGGTGTATAATTCTCTTTTTAAAGAACATTGTTAGCATCAATTTGCTAATCTTTTGATGTGGATTTTTACATCTGTCATGAGAGATATTGGCCTGTAATTTTCCTTTATTGCAATGTCTTTATCTGTCTTTGAGACTTATGCTGGTCTTGTAGAATGAATTAGGAAACCTTCTGTTTGCTTCTGTATTTTGGAAGAAATTGTAGAGCATGGGTATCAGTTCTTCCTTAAATGTTTGGTAAAATTCAGCAGTGGAACCATCTCAGTCTAGTTTCTTTTTTGGAGGGTGATAAATTAAGAATCAATTTAAAAAAATAAATATAGGACCATCGAGACTGCTTATGCTTTCTTCTATGAGTTTGGATAGATTGTCTTTCAAAGAATTTGTGGGCAGAGTTATTCATAATATTCCTTTATTACCCTTTTGTAATGATTAATTTTTGTATCAACTTGACTATCTGAGCTAAGAAATACCCAGATAGCTGGTAAAACATTATTTTGGGGTGTGTCTGTGAGGGTGCTTCTGGAAAAGATTAGCAATGGAATCAGTAGAACGAGTCGAGGTAATTTGGCTTCATCAGTGTGGGTGGGCACCATCCAATTTGTTGAGGTCCTACATAGAACAAAACGGTGGAGGAAGAGAGGATTTTCTCTCTCTTGCTGCGTGAGCTGGGACATCATCTTCCCCCGCCCTGGAACGTCATCTTCCTTCAGCCACAGAGCGCTTGGATATTGGACCTTCAGTCTTGGGGGCTTTAACCCCTCGTCTCCCTCCTTCCCTCCTGTCTGGGTTCTCAGGCCTTAGGCCTTGAACTGGGAGTCACATCATGGCTGCTCTGTTCTCAGGCTTTCAAACTCAGACTGAATCACACCATCAGCTCTTCTGGTTCTCCAGCTTGCAGATAGCATGTCGTAGGCTCCCTTGGCCTCCAGACTCACATAAGCCAATTCCTAGAATAAATATTTTGCTGTCTATGTATCTTATTGATTCTGTTTCTCTGGAGAACCCTGACAAATACATCTTTAAATTCATGGGATTAGTAATGATGATCTTTTTTCATTTCTGATATTACTTCATTCTGATATTTTACTTTCTGATAATTTGTGTCACCTCTCCTTCTTGGTTGGTCTAGCTAGGGGTTTATCAATGTTATTGATCTTTACAAAGATCACCTTTTGGGTTTACTGATTTTCTCTATGGTTTTCCTCTTTGTAATATCACTGACTTAAAACTGAAGGGTTAATCTGATTAGGTCTGCCAAACAGCCCGCTCTGCTTGCTTTTCTTGTTTTTTTTAGTTAAAAATTTTTTTTTCCATGAAGTCGAAGGCCACAGTAGCTGAATGCTGAAACTCAACCTTCACTGGATTTCTTATAACATTGATAAGTCACCATGGTCACGGTCACCTCAGTTGTTTTTCAGCAACTCGGGGCAGCTCAAATAGGCTGACACCACCAACCCTTCAAATGGGCCTGCACAATGCCTGAGAGGTAGCCTTTGGACATTAGCGGGCAAAACTCCACCTCCAATCATGCTCTGCCATTTTCTAAACACACGTCCTGTGAGATGCATGAGCCCTGACTATGCTTGCACGAGTCACCGATTACTTCATTTTTCTCGACTGCCAGTCGCCTGTCTCCATGCCCTAGACTATCCTGCTCCTCTAACCCACAGACACCCCCAGTCTTTTCTTTGGGGAGGTGGATTTGAGGCCTGTTCGCCTGTCTCCTCTCTTGGCTACCTCATGAACAAACCCCTTCTCGTTTGCAAAACCTGTCTGTCATCTCAGTGACTGGCTTGCTGTGTGGGGAAGAGTAGCCCTGATTCACTAACACTTCTGATTAGACCTGCTTTAGTTCTCTTTTCTTCTTGCTTCAGGTTTTTGCTTCTCTTCTTTCTCCAGCTTCCTAAACTTAGTTGGAAGCTTGGATTCATTTTAGATCTTCCTTCTTTTCTAATATTTGCATTCAATGCCAAAAATTTCCTCCAAAGACTACTTTCACTGAACCCCACAAATGTGGATAAGTTGTGTTTTTATTTTCATTTAGTTCAAAATATTTTTAATTTTTTCTTAAGACTTTGACCTACATGTTGTTTAGAAGTATGTTGTTTAATCTCAAAATACTCTGAGATTTTCCAGATATCCTTCTGTTATTGACTTCTTATTTAGTTCTAGCGTGGCCTATTTTGTATGATTTGTCTTCTTTTAAATTTGTTAAGGTGTGTTTTGTGACCCAGAAGGTAGTCGTCTTGGTGGGCGTTGCATGTGAACTAGAAAAGAATGAATATTCTGCTATTGTTTGATGATTTATTTTATAAATGTTACTTAGATCCAGCTAATTGATGATGCCATTCAGGTCAACTATATTCTCACTGGTTTTCTGTGGTTTGGATCTCTAAATTACTGATGAAAGTGTGTTGAAGTCGCCAACTACTATAGGAGGTTTGTCTGTTTCTCTTTGCATTTTGTCAGTTTTCATCTCATGTATTTTGCTGCTCCATTATTAGGCACAAGCATATTAAACATTGTTGTGTTCTCTTGGAGAATTGACCCCTTTGTCACCGTATATAGTGTTCTCTTGTGATCCCTGATAACTTTTCTGTACTCTGTCTAAAACTATGTAAGTTGCTTCTGATTTTTTGTTGTTGTTTGAGTTGGAATCTCACTCCCTCGTCAGGCCAGAGTGCATGGCACGCTCATAGCCACCCCAGTGTCAACCTGCTGGGCTCCGGCAATCCTTCCCCCTCAGCCTTCCAAGTAGCTGGAATTACAGGCACGCACTACCACGCCCGGCTAATTTTTTTGATTTCTTATTGTAGAGATGAGTTCTCACCAATTTGCCTGGGCTGGTCTCAAATTCACGGGCTCAGGCAATCCACTTGCCTCGGCTTCCCAAAGTGCTGAGGTGACAGGCAGAGCTACCGAGCCTGGCCTGTTTCTTTTAATTAGTGCTGGCATATCTTTGTCCATCCTTTTACTTTTAATCTATCTATGTGTTTCTATATAAAGTAGATTTTTAAAGATAAAATATTGTAGTGTCTTGTCCTAATAATTTGTTTTTGTTTTATCCACTCTGATAGCCTATGTGTTTTAACTGGTGTATTCAGACCATTCATATATTCACACTTAAAATGATTATTGATAAGTTTGATTAATGTCAGCCATATCTGTGTCTATTTTCTATTTGTTGTCCTTGTTCTTTTTTTAATCTTCCATGTTTTCTCTGTCTTAACTAGTTTTAATTTTAATTTATATTACTTTATTTTTCTCCCGTATTAGCAAATATATGATATTTCTTTAAAAAAAAACTTTTTAGTGGCTGCCCTAGGGTTTGCAATATACATTTACAACTAATCCAAGTCCATTTTCAAATAATATTATATATTCTTTGATGATAGTGCAGGTGCTTTATAATAGAGTATTTCCAATTCCTCCCTTCTATGCCTTCTTATGTGGCTGTCATTAATTTCATTGTTTCATAAACTATCATCCCCCAATATATTATTTGTATTATTATTTTGAACAAACTTTTATCTGTAGGTCAATTAAGAAACAGAAAAGATTTTATTTCTCCTTCACTAATTCTGTCCCTAGCACTCTTCTTTATATAAATCTGAGTTTCTGACCTATATTATTTTACCTCTCTCTGAACAACCTATTTTAACATTTTTGTAAGACAGGTACACTGTCAACAAATTACCTCAATTTCTGTTTGAGAATGTCTTTATTTCCTCTTCACTTTGGAAGGATGATTTTTAATATAAATAGAATTCTAGATTGGTGGCTTTTTTCCCCAATACTTTAAGAATTTCACTCCGTAGTTTCCTTGCTTCTATGGTTTCTGAAGATAAACCAGATGCAATTAGTATTCTTGTTCCTGTATAAGTAAGATATTTTAATTCTCTGGCCTTTTTCAAGGTTTCTCTTGTAATTGATTTTCTGAAGTTTGGATATGATATTCCTAGGCATGTGTTTTCGGGTATTTGTTCTGGCTGGTGCTCTCTGAGCTGCCTGAGTTCATGTGTTGGCGCCTGGGATGAACCCTGGAAACTTCTCGGCCATTTTCCCTTCAAGTGTTTTTCCCTGCTCCTTTCTCCTTTTCTTCTCCTTCTGGAATGCCAGTTGTATGTAGCGGACATAATTGCCCCCCCCAGTTTTATAACCATCCCACAGTTTGTGGATATCCAATTCCATTTTTTTTTTCATTCTTTACTTTTCACATTGGGAATTTTCTATTGACGTATCTGCAAACTCACTGATTCTTTTCTCAGCTATGTCTAGTCTATTGCTGATCCCATTGAAAGCAAGCTTCATTTTTGCTACAGTGGACTTGTTTTCTATCTTTTATGGCAAAATATACATAGCATGTACAGTTTTAACCGTTTTCCGGGTACATTGCTGTGGCAGTAAGTACACTCGTAATGTTGTGAAACAATCACCATTCTCCATCGCCAGAACTTTTTTATTGTCCCAGCAGAAACTCTGTCCATTAAACAATAACTTATTCTCCATTCTTCCCAACTGTGGTGACTTCTATTCCATTTTCTGTCCCTATAAATTTGCCTAGTCCAGGTACTGCATATAAGTAGCATAATACAATATTTGTATTTTTGTGTCTGAGCAGTTTTGGATTCTATCTTGGACATTGTGAATACTATGTTGTGGAGACTCTAGAACCTATTATAATCCTCTTAAGAGTGTTGACGTTTTGTTTCCATGAAGTTGATTGGAATTAAACAGCAAACTCCTCCTCTTGGTAAGCACTCAAATCTCCCTCAGTCCTTTTATCTGTGCTCACAAATTTGCTTACAAATTGCCCTACTCAAGTGTGGTTCACAGCTTAGCCAGAGATTGGGGGAAAAAGTTTGTGCACAGAATTTGTGACTCTTACCCTCTGGGTACTTTTAGCATCTCCTTTATAATCTACTTTTTAGCATCCCCTTTATAATCTAGTGTCTGTGATTACCCTGAACTCTGTTCCCTAGACTTCTTTTTTTTTTTTGAGTTGGAGTCTCACTCGGTCGCCCAGACCGGAGTGCAGCGGCCGCTCCCGGCCACCGCAGCCTCGACCTGCTGGGCTCCGGCGATCCTTCCGCCTCAGCCTTCCGAGTAGCCAGAATTACAGGCAAGCACTACCACACCCGGCTGATTTTTTGGTTTATTGTAGAGATGAGGTCTCGCTGCCCAGGCGGGTCTCGAACCCGCGGGCTCAGGCAATCCACTCATAAATTGAGGTTTCAGCTACCCTTTCAGTCAGACTTCAGCGTGACTGATCCAAGACTAAATGCGATAAAAATGGAAAAACAATTCCTTACTGATCTCTTTTTTCAAGTGTCACGTCCTCTTCAGAATCTATTTGCTTTTGTGATTCTCCAGAATCTTCAGGTAGTTTTTCATTATATTTTGTCCAGAGTTATGGTTATATGTGAGAGGATCAGCCTGATAGGAGTGTTTATTGCCTTTGAATACAAACACAATAAAGAATAGTATCCGAGTAACTCTTTGGTTTACCAAACCTCCCTGGAGATAATAATCAGCAATGATGCTTATTGCATTTAGATTACCATTCTCTTCCCATGAAATATCTGATTCAGCAATTCTGAACTGGAAACAGTAATCTGTTACTTTAGTTAGAAGTTCCAGGTTATTCGTATTTTCAGGGATGGCCAAGCAAACATGGTGTTAGATTCTTGCTACTCAAAACGTGGGAGTTTGTTAGCAGTATAGAATTCCAACCTTTCCCCAAGTCATACTGATTCTTACTCCATATCTTAACAAGACCCAGCCTAGGGGATTTACAGGAGCATTAAACTTGGAGAAGCACTAGTTTGAGGTAGTATGATTTTTTAAAATGCAGAATATGAAATGCCCACTGACTTTGCTTGTTGCTATGTGCTCATTCAGCAAATATTTTTGGCAATAAACAAAATAGACAAATCCTGCCTTTATGGTTGACAGACAATAAACAACCATATTAGTTGCTATTCTAGCCTAAAAACAATGACAAAGGAAACAAACATGGTGAAAAGACCTAGGCCAGTGGTTGCAAAATTCTGTGCGGTTTAGAATCACTTGGAGGGACTTAAAAAAATCTCAAGTGCTAAGGCTCTACCTGAAAGACGGAGGCGCAAACCGGGCTCGTGGCTCAGCCTGTCATTCCGCGCCTTTGGGAGGCTGAGGTGAGTGGATTGCCTGAGCCCGCGGGCTCGAGACCCACCTGGGCAGCGAGACCCCATCTCTACAATAAATCAAAAATTCAACCGGGCGTGGTGGCGCATGCCTGTAATTCCGGCTACTCGGAAGGCTGAGGCTGAAGGATCGCCGGAGCCCAGCAGGCGAGGCTGCGGGGGCCGGGAGCGGCCACTGCACTCCAGTCTGGGCGACAGAGTGAGACTCCAACTCAAAAAAAAAAAAGAAAGACGGTGGCGCACAGTGAGACTTAACACCCGTTAAGGCCAAGAGATTTAACGGGTCGAATGCGGTGGCTACAGGACCTGCGGGTCAGGCTGTAGCGCACAGGCAAGGGCGCGCCCGCTTTTATAGGGGCTTAGGGCGGCCTGTCAGTCGTTTCTAGGTCGACTGGCAGAGCTTCATTTAGGTTGGTGGACTTTTCGCGGGCGCGGGAAAGGGTGAGGCGGACTGTGGAAGAAGAACCCGGCAGGTGCCGTTTCAGACGCCCCTTTGTTTGCCGGGTGGCCATTTCAGGTGGGGGCTGGGTTTGGGCTCCTTTCCAGGAAAAGGGAGGGGATGTGGTTTGCTAGCTCCTGGCGGTGGCCCCGGCGGTGGCCCTTCACTACCCCCAGACAAATTAAGTCAGAATTTCTGGACATGAGATCCAGGTATCAACATTTAAAAAATCCCCAGATAATTCCCGTGTACAGTCTTGAGAACAGATTGTACAGGCTAATTGAGAATAATTTAGAGGTCAGTAAAGATCTCATCCACTCTGAGACTTGGCGGGTGAGCGGGTATCCACAGACTCCAGGGAACAGCATCCCTGCAGGGAGAACTAGCAGGCACACAGACCCCAAGGGCGTAGCAAACTTGTATTTGAGGCTCTGAAAGGGGCAGTGTGGACCGAGTATAACCAGTAGAACGGAGAAAGGTGCAAAGTTTAGCAACACGTCCACAGGCCGTTTAACGGGCGCTCGGTACACGCGGGACTATCCGTTTCAAACATGTTAAGAACTTGTCACGAGCGTCGCAGGAATTTTGAACGAGTAATAGCGGCAGTGAATGACTCAGCATGTCGATTTCCATGTAAGTTTCCTTCCTCTCTCTGGCTCAGTGAGAGGCTGTCTCAGCTTGGGGTTTTTTGCTTTGTTTTGTTTTGCGTTGTTTTGTTTTGAGTCGGAGTCTCACTCCGTCGCCCAGACCGGAGGGCCGCGGCCGCTCCCGGCCCCCGCAGCCTCGGCCTGCCGGGCTCCGGCGGTCCTTCCGCCTCGGCCTTCCGAGCAGCCGGAATCACAGGCGCGCGCTACCACGCCCGGCTGATGTTTGGATTGACTGTCGAGATGAGGTCTCGCCGCCCAGGCGGGTCTCGAACCCGCGGGCTCAGGCCGTCCACTCACCTCCGCCTCCCAAAGGCGCGGGGTGACAGGCTGAGCCACCGAGCCCGGCGGCTGGGGTTTTTACAGGCAGCCGTTTCTGATACTTTATCTTTTACTAAGTTAGAAAATCCCAACTTGCCCAGTAACAGCATGGCGCGGGTAGACGATTCTGGATGTTCGAGGCGAACACGGAGAGAGGAGAGCCCAACAAAGACCACTTCCACCGCGTTCGCCGCTCAGTCCACGAGCCTCTCAGGGTCTTTTGTGAGCCCTCATCTGGGCTACTGGCTGTCCGTACCTTATGCTGGTCTGGCAATGAGCTTTATTTCCTGTTGTAGGTAACCTAAAAACTTAAGTTGTTAACGCATAACAATTCAAAGTTCAGGTTTTGTTGTGTCTGTTATGCAGATTTACACAGACAGATGCCGGGCTTAAACTTTCCCTTTGCAAACTGCCTGCCCTGCCCGCAGACACTGAGAAGGAGTCCCAGAGACAGCGCCCGGGGTCCCCCACCACCGGTTGCCCTCCCACTGGTGGGAGTCGCCAGCCGTGTCTGGGCAGCGGAGACCGTCCCGGCCTCCCCATTCGAGACCTCCTGCCCAGGGCGTGAGTGCCACAGGGACAGGCTCACCTGCGCTCCAGCAACGGCCTCTCCGGGTCACCCTGCTGTGGGTTCCATTTTTCTCCTCTTGTGCTATTGTCTGTTTTGGAGACATGATTTGGCCCGAGGGCGTGAATTTTGCTTCATTAAAAGTGCTTTCTTTCAACAAGGTATTGCAGATTTTCACACTCATCAGACAGATGAGTCCCTATTTCATGGCAGTGTTACACACGTTTTGCCAATCTAAGAAAATGGCACTCATTTTGTTGCATTAATTTCCAATTCTTTACATTTTAGTGAGGATGAGTCTTCATGTATTTTTTGTGTATGTATATTCTTTCCTGTCCTTTACCCACTTTCCTCTTGTGTTATTTGTCTCATGAGTTACAAGAAATTTTGTGAGTAAAAATTTATGTTGAAAGTATCAATGAACAGCAACATGATACAAATATTTTCTCAATGTGTTATTATATTTAAAATTTGTTGATGACCTTTTTGGCATTGAAAGTTTTCAACAATTTTTATATAATAAACTGTACTATTATTTTCCCTTATAGCTTCTTTGTATTTGTTTAAAAAGTCTTTACTCTGAAATAAGGGAAATATTCAGGTTTTTGCTCTTTTTTGCTTTATATTTATTTTTAAGTTTTCTAACATGGGGGATTGATTTGTTTCATATTGAAAGGTTTTGTGCTTCTCTTCATATAAGACTGTGTGTGTATATATATGTGTATATGCATATATAAACACACACACATATATATAGAGTTAAGATACATCACTAGTATTATATATATACGTATTGTGGATGGAGATTTTTCTATGTGTATATGTATATAATATTTCATTTCTGTAGCTATACCGGAAAGTTATTTTTGCACTTACCTGCTTTATTGATTTTCTCAGATCGAATAATTATTTACTCATATAATTTATAAACAACTGTAATGTCATATCCTTCTAATATTTGTAACTTGTTTCTGTTTTATTTGTGTGGACTAAAGCTTACAGAACAGGTTAAAAGAAGCATGGTGAAAGTGGGCATCATGCCTTTCTTTTGCTTTTTAATTCCATGTCTCTGATGTTTCACAGTTATTTAAAATGTTGGCTGTTTATTTTTGTAGCGTAAAGGTAGTATTTTTATTACTGCTTGCTAGGAGTTCTTTGAAACACCAGAAAAGGATTTGGACATGCTACTTAATGGATGTGCTACTTAATGTTTTTTTTTTTTCATTTTCTTAACTTTTAATTTTTTTATTTTAAAGATGTGGGGTACAATTCAGAGTTAGTTATGCAAATGCTCATCATGCAGGAACCCTGGTTGATGAGGTGTGCCCCCCTTCCCAGGCAGCTTCCCACAGCTGACAATCCCACGTCCCTGCCCCACCCTTGCAGTTTCCCACTGCTGCCGAGCCTTTTCTTATCTTATCACTATAGTTGTTCAAGGGCCACTTAGGAGTGAGAATATGTGCTACTCAGTTCTTTGTTTCTGTGAAAGATCACTCAGTATTATAGACTCTAAGCCTATCCAGGCTGTTGCAAAATTCATGATTTTGCTTTTTTATGGCTGTGTAATATTCCATTGTGTATATGTACCACATTTTTTATCCACTCCTCTTCAATGGGCAGCACAGTTGGTTCCATGTTCTTGCTATTGTGAACAATGCTGCAATAAACACAGGTATGCAGTATCTTTTTTGTAGAGTGATTTGAGTTCTTCTGGGTATATTCCCAGTAGGAAGATTACGAGGTGGTATGGAAGGTCGATTTTTAGAACTTTTAGGAATCGCCACACTGTTTTCCACAGAGACTGTACTAGTTGATACTCCCACCAAGAGTGCGGAAGTGTTCCCTTTCACCACATCCTCTCCAGCATCTGTTATTTTTTGAGTTATTGGTGATGGCCATCCTGACTGGAGTTAGGTGGTGTTTCAGTGTGGTTTCAATTTGCATTTCTTTCATGACTAGTGAGGCTGAGCATGTATCTGTTGGCTGCTCATGTGTCCTCTTTTGAGAAGTGCCTATTCATTTCTTTTGCCCACTTTGTAACAGGTTGTTTGTTTTTTTCTTTTCAGCATATTTGAGTTCCTTGTGGATCCTAGATATTAGGCCTTTGTCAGACATACAGTTGGCAGATATTTTTTCCCAGTCTGTGGGCTGTCTCCTTGCTCTCTTGATGGTTTCTTTGGCTTTGCAGAAGCTTGTCAGTTTGATGAGGTCCCATTTGTCTATCTTATCTCTTATGGCCTGGGCACCTGGGACTTTGATCAGGAATCGGTTGGCAATTACAATTTCCATAAGGGTGTCTCCCGCATTTTCTAAGGTTCTTATTGTTTGAGGTTTTACATTTAGATCTTTGATCCACTTAGAGTTGACTTTTGTGTATGGTGATGGGCAGGGGTCTTGTTTTAATCTTCTGCATGTGGTCAGCCAGTTTTCCCAGCACCATGCACTGAATAGTTTCTCCTCTCCCCAGTGGTTGGTGGTGGAGGCTTTGTCAAAGAAGAGTTGGTTGAGAAGTTGAGGATTTGTTTCTGGAATCTTTGTTCTGTTCCATTGGTCTACATGCCTGTTCTTGTATCAATACCAGACTGTTTTGATTATTGTAGCTTAATACTAGAGTTTAAAGTCTGGGAGTGTGATACCTCCTGCTCTGCTTTTTTGCTAAGGATTGTTTTGGTGATTCGTGGTCATTTATGTTTCTATATGAATTCCTATATTGTTTCCAGGTCTGAGAAGAATGCTACTAGCAATTTAATGGGTATTGCATTAAATCTGTAGATTGCTTTGAGTAGAATGGGCATCTTAACATGTTGATTCTTCCAATCCATGAGCCTGGAAAACTTTTCTTTTTTTTTTTGAGTTGAAGTCTCACTCTGTTGCCCAGACTGGAGTGCAGTGGCCGCTCCCGGCCACCGCAGCCTCGACCTGCTGGGCTCTGGCGATCCTTCTGCCTCAGCCTTCCAAGTAGCTGGAACTACAAGCACGCGCTACCACACCCGGCTAATTTTTTGATTTATTGTAGAGATGACGTCTCACCAAGTTGCCCAGACGGATCTCAAACCCGTGGGCTCAGGCAATCCACTCACCTTGGCCTCCCAAGGCGCGGGATTACAGGCTGAGCCACCGAGCCGGGCTTGGAATATTTTTCCACTTGTTTGTGTCATCTTTGATTTCTTTGAGCAGTGTTTTATAGTTTTCTTTGTAAAGGTCTTTCATGTCTCTGGTTAGGAAGATGCCAAGATATTTTTTTTTTTCTGGCAATTGTAAATGGGATTGTGCTTTTTATTAGAGTTTGTTTGTTTATTTTTGGTGTATAGAAATGCGACTGTCTTTTGCCCGCTTATTTTATACCCTGAGACCTTGCCAAAGTCCTTTATCAGTGCAAGAAGTTTTTGACAGATTCTCTTGGGTTTTCAAGGTATAGAATCATGTTGTCTGCAAAGACGGGTAACTTGACTTCCTCTTTTCCTATTTGGATACCCCTGATCTCTTTCTCTTGTCTGATAGCTCTAGCTGGGACTTCCAAAACTATGTTGAAAAGAAAGGGTGAGAGTGGACATCCTTGTCTTGTTGTGGTTTTCAGGGGAAATGCTTCCAATTTCTGTCTGTTTATCAGTATGCTGGCTGTGGGTTTCTCGTAGATGGCTCTTACTATTTTGAGGTATGTTTTATCTATGCCTAGATGTTTGAGGGTTTTTATCAAGAAGCAGTGCTGGATTTTGTCAAAAGCTTTTTCTGCCTATAACGATATAATCATGTGGTTTTTGTTTTTACATCTGTTGATATATTTAATTACATTTATGGTCTTGTGAATGTTAGACCAGCCCTGATTCTGGGGATGAAGCCTACTTGGTCATGGGGGATGATTTTTTAGAGGTGTTGTTGGATCTAATTTGCTAGGATCTTGCTGGGAATTTTAGCATCACTGTTCATCAAGGATATGGGCCTGTTGTTCTCTTTCTTTGCTGGGTCTTTACCTGGCTTGGGTATCAATATGATGTTAGCTTCATAAAATGATTTGGGGAGAGTTCCGTCTTTCTCAATTGCCTGGAATACTTTCAGTAAGATTGGTATCAGTTCCTCCTTGTGTGTTTTATAGAATTCTGCTGGAAAGTCATCTGGTCCATGGCTTTTTTTGTAGGTGGTTTCCTATGACATAGTCAATTTCCTGGTTTGTTATTGGTCTATTTAGGGTCTCGATTTCTTCTTGTTTCAACTGGAGAAGGTCGTGTGATGTCAGAAAGTCCTTCGTTTCCTTTAGGTTTTCAAGTTTGTTTCCGTACAAGTGTACATTGCAGTCTCTGATAATCTTTGGCGCTTCTTCGGGGTCAGTTGTGACTTGATCTTTTGCATTTCTGATTGGGCTTATCTGGCCTTTTTCGTGGTCAGTCTAGCTAGGGGACCGTCAGTCTTGTTTGTCCTTTCAAAGACCCAGCTTTTGTTTCGTCTATTTTTTGTATTATCTTTTTGTCTCCTATTTCCTGAATTTCGGCTTTTATTTTGGTGATCTGGGTCCCTCTGCTGAAGTTAGGGTTTTGGTGGTCTTGCTTTTCCAGCTCTCTCAGGTGATTTTTTTAGGCTGTTAACTTGTGATCTTTCCATTTCTTCATGTGTGTTCGTAGAGATATGAAATTGCCCTCCTAGTACTGCTTTTATAGCATCCCAGAGGTTTTGGTAAGATGTTTCTTCATTTTCATTTGTTTCTGGGCGTCTTTTAATCACTGTTTTGATTTCCATGCTGACCCAGGAGTTGCTTAGCATCGTGCTTTTTAGTGTTCATGTCTTTGTGGGTTTGGGGGAACTCTGTTGGTGTTGATATTTATTTTTATTCCACTGTGGTCTGAGATGGTGCATGGCAGGATTTCAATCTTGTGCAATTTGTTTATGCTTGATTTATGGCTGAGGATATTTTGATCTTAGAGTATGTTCCAGGTGGTGATGAGTAGAATGTATATTCTGTGGTTGTTGGGTAGAGTGTTCTGTAGATGTCAATTAAGTCCATTTGGTCAAGTGTCACATTGAGGTTTTGGATCTCCTTGTTGATTTTTTGTCTTGATGATCTGTCTAGGGTTGTGAGTGGGGTATTTAAGTCCCCAGCTATGATAGTGTTAGAGTCAATATCTTTTTGAAGTTTACCAAATAGCTGCTTTATAAAAGTTGGTGCTCCTATGTTGGGTGCATATATGTTTAGGATGGATATATCTTATTGATAGAGTGAACCTTTTATCATTATGCAGTGACCTCTGTATCTTTTTAAATTTTTGATAGCTTAAAGGGTATTTTGTCTGATATTAAGTTTGCAACTCCTATTTTCTTTGTTTCCATTTGCATGAAATTTTATTTCCTATTCTCTTACTTTGAGTCTGTGAGTGTACTTTCTGGTGAGATGAGTCTCTTGGAGACAATATATTATAGCCGCATGATATTGTAGCCATTTTACCATTCTATATCTTTTCAGTGGTGCATTTAGCCCATTCACATTCAGGCTAATTATTGAAATGTGAGAGCATATCCTTGTCATGAAGTTCTTACAGAGTTTGTTGTTGTTGTTGCTCTTTGTTTGTTGTCTTTCTTTTGATTTTTGGGTTGATTCATGTGTGTTTTCAATCGTTTTCCTGCATTATTGTGAAGGGCGTTGTCATTCTTTTTTCTTTTCTTCTGTGTTTAATACTTTCTTAAGTGTTTCTTGTAGAGCTGGTCTAGAGACAGTGTGAGGTCTTAGGGATTAAATGTCTGGGAAAGATTTTAATTTTCTATCACTGATGAACTTTAGCTTACCTGGGTAGGTAGTAACTGGTTGAAATTGTTTATCTTTGAGAACTTTGAAGATTGTGCTCCAAGCTCTCCCCGCCTGAAGTGTTTCTGTAGATAAGTCTGCTTCTATCCTAATTAGTCTTCCCTGGTAGATAGTCTGACCTTTTTCTCTTGTTGCCTTTAGGATTTTTTCTTTTATACCTACTTTGTGTAGGTGAATTACTATGTGTCTAGGAATTGGTCTACTCATTTGTCATCTTGCAGGAGTTCTCTGACTCTCTTGTTTTGAATGGTTACATCAATGATGAGACGAGGGAAGCTTTCTTGAATAATTTCATGGAATGTTTGTTCTATGGTGGTCTGTCTCTCTTACCGCCTCAGGAAGTCCAATTAATCTTAGGTTTGGCTTCTTGAAATAATTGCTCATCTCTTGAAGGTTTTGCTCTGTCATTTTAAGCTTTTTTCTATTTTTTTTAACAGTTTGGGTGAGTTCCATATATTGGTCCTCAAGCTCTGAGATTCTTTCCTCTGCTTGGCTAATTTTGCTTTCCATGCTTATCAGTTTATTTTTTATTTCATTCACTGTATTCTTTATTGCTGTTATCTCAATTTCAACTCCTTCATTTTTTATTATCTCTCCTCAATTCTATTTATTCTCTCTATAAATGTCTTGATATCTGAGTTTGTAGTTTAAGACCAGTCATTCTGGCGGCTCTTCATTGTTTGCATTCTGAAGTCTGTCTTCTCAGTGGCTGACTGCCCAGGGGTCTGTGTGAGACCCATATTCTTCTTTTGGCTTTTCTTCATTTGTATAGTTTTCCTCCTTCCTTTTTTCTAAACCTCTTATTTAGTTCTGTTGTTCAGGGATGGGGGTAGCTTTTACTTTTGTTTGCCCAATCTCCTATTCTTCCTTATGTGAATTCTCTGGTTTTGTTCAATTCTGAAGCTGGACCGGGGGGGGGGGTGTACTTTGTGCAGTTTTGGGTTTTAATTGAGGGGGAAGCTGTGGTTCAGAAAGTATCTACAGATCCTAGGATCCACTGACAAATGTGTGGGCCTCCTGGGACCCACTTCCCACTGCCTTACAATCTGTCCATGCAGTAGGGGTATAGGTTTGCCTCCTGAAAGAAAAATGAGGTAAGAGAAAGGAGAAGAATGGAAAAAAGAAGGAGGAGGATGAGAGGAAGGTGGAGAGAGAGAATAAGAGGGAAAATAGGTTACTAACTAATACATGAAAAAGGACTCAAAGAAATGATTTTAAAAAAACATACAAACGGGCTTGGTGTCTCAGCCTGTAATCCTGCACCTTTGGGAGGCTGAGGGGAGTGGATTGCCTGAGCTCGCAGGTTCGAGACCCGCCTGGGCAGTGAGACCTCATCTCTACAACCAATCAAAAATCAGCCGGGCGTGGTAGTGCATGCTGTAGTTCCAGCTACTCGGAAGGCTGAGGCAGGAGGATCACCGGAGCCCAGCAGGTCGAGGCTGTGGTGGCCGGGAGCGGCCACTGCACTCCAGTCTGGGCGACAGAGTGAGACTCCAACTCAAAACAAAAACAAAAAACAAAAAACATACAATCATACAAACACACACGAGACCCCCCCAATGATGTACTCCCCTCAAAAATACCCATACACAAGCAGAAAGCCTAAAAAAGCAAATAAAATAACAGAAGCAAAGCCAGTACGAGAACGTAATAAAAACAGAAAGAGAGAGAAAAAAAGAAGAAAAAACGAAAAGCAAAAGCAAACGAACAAAAAGCGAGCGAAACAAACACGCCAGCAGAAAGCCAAACCCGCCGAGGCGCTCGCGAGTCCAGCTCCCTTGCCCCGTCTCCAGCCCCGCCCCTCCGCTCGGCGCGGCGGCCAGGGCGGCCCTCCGCGCGCCCGGCCGGTCAGGCCCGCGCTCGCTCGCCGCCGGCCGGCCTCCCGCTCTGCGTCCGCCCCAGCAGGGGCGGCGCGGCCGTCTCCGCGGGCCTGGGGGCGGCTCCGGCCCGGCCGGGCGGGGCGGGCTGCGGGGGCCTGCGCGCCCGGGTGCCGCCCCCGCTCTCCCGGGCTGCGCCCGCCGCGGGCCGGGCTGCCGCCGCCTCGCCGTCCGGGGGTGGCGCGGGCCGTCCCGGGGACGAGGGCGCCGAGCGCGGCCGGCCTTCCCGGGAGAGTCCCGAGAGCCGCCGGCGCCCTGCGGTGCCCCAGGGCTCTGGCCCGGGGCGGGGGCGGGGCTGCAGTCGCGCCGGCGGAGAGCCGGAGCGTGAGCCCGAGCGTCCCCTCGCCTGGGCTCTCGCGCCCGCACAGCCCGCTCGCGCGAGCGTCTTCACGGACGCCTGCTTTCGCGGAGACGCCCGCAGCCCGCCGTCCCGCGGCCGCGGGCCCGGGACGCCATCGCCGCCCGGTTTGGGGTTCTTCTTTCCGGCGTTCGCTTTAAAGACGGGCACCGGCGGGGGCCGGGCGGACGGACGTCTCGGGACGGGCTCCGCTCGCCTCCCTCGGGCCCGCTCTGCCCGGTCGGACCAGGCGCCCTCGCGGAGGACGCGCGCCCTCCCCTCGCGTTTCCCGCGGCTGCCAGCCCCTTTCTCC
This sequence comes from Cephalopachus bancanus, assembly GCA_027257055.1. NCBI lineage: Eukaryota > Metazoa > Chordata > Mammalia > Primates > Tarsiidae > Cephalopachus > Cephalopachus bancanus. The sequence goes on along the minus strand of JAPVLO010000018.1, from coordinate 949,464 downwards.
CGGTTTCCTGGTGGCTGTGCAGGGTCCGCTTGTGAGGGCGAGCAACTTCGAGTTCTGAAGACAAATTGGCCGCAGCAACTTCGCTTTGTTTCACTGATTGACGTGATGGTTAACGGAGTTCCTAAACATGTCTCCTTTCGTACAGGTGTGGGATGAACACTGCTTGATTATGGGTGATTACTCTTGTTTTGTCTTGTGTTTTGGTGAGTCGGGGTCTCCCTCTGTCGCCCAGACCGGAGCGCGCGGCCGCTCCGGCCACCGCAGCCTCCACCTGCGGGCCTCCGGCGGTTCTTCCGCTCGGCCTTCCAGGAGCTGGAACCACAGGCGCGCGCTACCACGCCCGGCTCATTTTTGATTGGCTGTAGAGACGAGGGCTCACCAAGTTGCCCAGGCGGGTCTCGAACCGACAGGCTCAGGGAATCCACCCACCTCAGCCGCCCAAGGTTGGGATTACAGGCTGAGCCACCGAACCCGGCTGATTATTCTTTGCATATAGTTTTGAGCCTATTTTTCTAGTGATTTATTAAAGATAATTATCCTTACGCTCAAAAATGTGAAGGATCACATGCTACAAAGAAAACTCTGGATCGGTCCCAGGCTTTGGAATTCAGGATTTGCTAATTTTATAACCTTATCTGGTGGCTTTTCGTTGGTTTGTTTGCCCACATCAAACGCGACATGGGAATTCATGACTCTCTGAAATTTTGAAAGAAGTCGCCTGTAAGTAACTACAGCGTGGAGACTTTGGGGTGAGAGCAGCTTGAGAGCCTTTTTTCTCTTTGTCATTGGCCATTCAGCTTCCTATTTCCTGAGTCAATATTGGTGATTCATATTTTTCATGAAATATCTTGTTTCGTCAAGATATTAAAATGTTTTGCATTAGTTTGTGTATAGTGTACACTAACAATTGCAAAATACCCACCCTCATTAAACTGTCGTTATCCTTTTTAATTTTGTGTGTATTCTTTCTTGTAAGCCAAAGGAAAACTTACTATAAAAGGAAAAGACTTCTCTATTTTGTCATTAAAAATCAAGTCATATTTATTTATCAACTGTATTATTTTATTGCTTTTGATTTTTTTATCTACCTGTGCTGTTATCCTTATCTTTCTATTTTAGCAGAGTTAATTCCTCATCCCCCATTTCTCATAATTTTAGAAACTTCCCAAAATATTCTTGCATGTAAGTTTTTCTTAGAATTATCCTCTCTAGTTAAAAACAGTTCCTGCAGTGTTTTCATTGGGATCACTTTAATATGTGGATTGTTTTGTGGTGATGCCACATCTTTGCAGCCAAGAGAAGGGGGTATGACCTTCACTTGCTCAAGTCTTCCTTTGTGTCCCTCAGGAATGTCCTAAAACTTGCATCTTAAAGATTTTATGTATATCCTCTCATTTCATTTATCTTTTTCTTTCTTATTATCTTTTTTGCTACCATTATAAACGAAGCTTCCCCCGTTAGATCTGCTCATCAGTTTTCTTTTGTACGTTAAACCATTGGTCCATTAGTCTTGTTCCTGGTGACATTACTATATTCCTTTATGATTTGCCAGTTGATTCTGCTCTGAAGGTTTTTTGTGACATAATCATATCATCAGTGAATGCTGATTCTTTCTAATTTTTACTTCTCTCTCTATCATCTATAATTTTTACCTAATTCTATTAGATCTCAATCTCCAGAACAATGTTAAATAATAGTGATGGTAGTTGGTGTACCTTTGTTATTCCTGACTATGATGGGAATACTTCTGGCATTTTCCTGTTTAGCCTGATGATGGCTTATGGGTTAAAGTCGTCAAATTCATGGTGACTTTAATGGGATACTGAGAGGTAATTCAGTTATTTGTCATTCAACACTAGTTTACTTCAGAAATATAAGTGGAAGCAGATATTCATGAAATATTAACTACTAGGCAAAGGAAGAAGTATCTGTTTTGTACAGATAAAGTCTCATGTGATCCAGCCAGGTGAAAACTACACAGGCTGAATAAGACCTTTTTTTGTTTTTAAACTACTTATTTCACAGACCAGATGCACAGATCAGATCAACTCTGGTGATCAGACCCATTGGGGCAGTCTATCAGGAAAATGATTGTTAACGACCTGTACATTCACCTGAATTTAGAGTTCAAGCTGTAGTCCTAAGTCAATTGAAAACCAGCAGATACCTTGCTATGTCCATTCTTATAACTTTGACCTTGTAGGTATCAAAAGGTTTCCACAAAAGTAAAGCAGAAGATACACTTTATAGTGTTGTGGACATGCATGTCGTGTGTTAACTGGCCACGTGGCTACATTTAGAGGCCTCCCCACTGGGGTCCTGCCTCTCTAATGTGGGAGTTAGAATTCAGTTTGCCAGCCTTTCTTGAACTAGGATGGCCGCGTGGGACTCAGCCTCTGCCAAGGAGCCCATCCACAGGAGTGTCTTTCTTTTTGAGTTGGAGTCACTCTGTCACCCAGACTGGAGTGCAGTGGCCACTCCCGGCCACTGCAACCTCGACCTGCTGGGCTCCCGCGATCCTTCCGCTTCAGCCTTCCAAGTAGCTGGAACTACAGGTGCGCGCTACCACGCCCTGCTGGTTTTTGATTTATTGTAGAGATGAGGTCTCGCCAAGTTGCACAGGTGGGTCTCGAACCCGCAGGCTCAGGCAATCCACTCACCTCAGCCTCCCAAAGCGCTGGGATTACGGGCAGAGCCACCGAGCTCGGCCAGGCATGTCTTTTTAAAGTAGCTCCCCATGGACTGGGGCTGAGTGGGATAGACAGAAGCAACAGTGGCAGTGGTTCTAGCAGTGGGTCCTGTTCCCAGGACTCGGCCTGCCATCAGTCAATAGCTCCTGGCTGCTTGGTACCAAGGCCCACCCCCTTGTCTCTCCAGGGGCTTGGAGATATGTTACCTGATACTCTCTAAGAAATTCCTTCTCTGCTTAAGCTAGTTACAGTGGGACCTGTGCGTTGTGACAAGCAACCTTAATCAGCAGCTGGCCTAGAAGGAAAAAGACCACTGAGATCACCGTCCATCCAACGCATCGTGGGACGTTGCATCCTGAACCCTGAATATTTTGGCCTGCTAGGCATGTGCTCTGGGAACGTGACTTGTAATGCCTGGAAAATGAAAAAAGAAAGCTAAGTTGGCCAGCCGCAGCTTTGCTGGAACACGGACTACCGTATAGTTTTGTATGTGTCAAGCAGTAAGTTTAGCTGATTGTTTATGGTCATCAAATCCACCCTTTGTTTGGGCACCTTGGCAACACAGTTCACAACTTAGAGCACACTGTGGATTCTGAATGAATTCTTGATTCTGGGCCAGGAGGAGCTTTATAAACGGAGATAAATAGAAGCCATCTGCTCATAATTGCCTGTGTTAACGTGCCGCTCTTGGATTCCTGGGCTCTGTGCCTGGGATGCACTGTCCGTGCTCTTCATCTTGGATGGTGGCCGGGGAGAAACGCGTGACCATAATTGTGATGCAGCATGTAGTTTCCAACACGTAAGCCACTCAGCCCCTCCCAGTGGTGAGAACTCGTCCTTTGTCTCACTTTAAAGTGGACACACCTGTGGTTTTTCCAATTCATTTAGAGATGTTTTGATGTGAGAGCAGAGCGTAGACCAACCAGCATTAGCATTCCCAAAGGTGGCTGGGCTCAAGGCTCAGCTTGTCATCCCAGCACTTTGGGAGGCAGAGGCCAGTGGCTTTCGGGCAACTTGGTGAGACCTCATCTCTATAATAAATCAAAAAACTTAACCGGGCGTGGTAGTGTGCACCTGTAGTTCCGGCTACTTGGGAGGCTGAGGCGGTAGGATCACTGGAGCCCAGCAGGTCGATGCTGGGATGGCTGTGAATGTGCCACTGCATTCCAGCTTGGGCGACGGAGTGAGACTCCAACACAGAACAAAACAAAACAAAACAAACAACAACAAAAAGAATTCCCAAAGGCCTCCCGCCTGTTGGAAGATGAAAGCCTTCTCTTTGGTAGACTCTGGAACACAAACGCTATCTGTAAATCGTAGATACAACTAGACCAAATGGCTTCTAACCTGAAAGAGAATAGCATGTGTGGCACTTAGACTGGATGGGCCGATGCCGGAAGGTGTAGTCAGACTGCTCCCCAGTGAAAACCCAGGAGCTGGTGAGGCGGCGGACACGGCCAAGCCGACAGGTTTGTCAGGGGCAAAGGTGGGTCTCAGACCCAGGTCTGCCTAACTGCAGCGCCCGCCCTCTGCTCTCCAAATGCCCCAACCACCCCGGTCTCTGCTGCGAGGGCTCGCGGTGCCAGTTCCGGGGTCTGCTTGCCTGGCGGAGACGCTGCCTCGGCATGGCCATCGGCGGCTCGCTCGACCCTTGCTGGGCAGACTGCTAGGAGTGGCTTCAGCTCTCGCTCCTGTTAAATAGGAATTTGACTTTTACGTCTTTAAGGCTTTCTCGGAATTTCCAGAAACACATTTCTAGCGGATAGTGAAACCCCCAGGACAAGATTCTTGGAGAAATGCTTCCTCTGGGTTTTGAAGAGCCACAAATGACAAGTTCAATCCTCTAATTCAATTTCGTTTTGAATTTCTACCGCAGGCCACTTCCTCACAGTTTTCTGAACACCAGGAAAATTTAAGGGTAGCATAGCAGTTCAATCCTCAGGGAAGGCAAGAGCTTAAGACACAGCAAACCGTTTTTTCCTTTTCAGGTAAACGAATTCTTCCTCCTTTCCAGTTTTTTTATTTTATCTCCAATTACAAACGGACAGTGCTGAGAAATTTTGACCAGAAGCAGCACAGTTTCAACTGCATTGGACCCTGAAGGCTAAAGGACTCCAAATTAAACAAACTGTTCTTGAAATGCGTAATCAAACCGCAGCCCCAGAACGTGGCCATTAGCCGGAAGGGGTCTTGCGTATCTCGGGGAATCGGGGCGGCGTCTTTATTCCTTCCGAAAGCCAACCCCCCCGGCCAGCTTCTGCGCGAGTGGCGGCGCCGCTCCGGGCGGCTTCCCCGGGGGGTCCGCGCCCCGCCCCGCCCCCCGCGCCCGGGCCTCGCCGCGGCCCGGCCCGGCGGTCCCTCCGGCGTCCGCGCTGCGGACTCGGCCCGTCGCCGAGCGCCGCGGCCCTGGCTCCGGCCCCCGGGCGCCCAGGGCCGGCGGACCGGCCGCCCCCTCGCCCGCCGCGGCGCGGTCCGGGGCCCGGGGCGTCTCCCCGCGGCCGCGCGCGCCGCCCCCCCGTCCGGCCCGCGCCCCCGCCGCCGCGCCCGCCTGCCGGCGGCCCGAGCTCCGCCGGCGGGAGCGCCCCGCGTGGCGCGCGCCCTCGCCGGCTCCGTGCCGGGGGGAGGCGCCTGCGTGGCCCGGGCCGTCCCGGCGCGCGCCGCCACGCCCGGCTGGGGTTCGGGGCGCGGAGGCGAAGGACGGGCTCCCCGGAGGACGGAGGGGGGCGGGGGCGGCGGCGGGCGGCCCGCGGAGCCAGCTCCTCCCGGCGGCTCCGGCCTCCTGTGCGCGCGGCGCCGGCGCCTGCCGCGCCCCGCCCGCTGCCGCCGCAGCCCGGCCGCCGCGCCCCCGCCCCTCGCCCCTCGCCCCTCGCCCCGGCCCTCCCCACGGGCGGCCCGCGTGGCGCTCCGCGGCTCGGCCCGGCGCCGGGCGTCCGCCTCGGGGCCGGACTGGTCGCGGAGGGCCCTGCCCGGCGGGCCTCCCCGGCGCGCGTCGCTGCCCCCGGCGCGGCCCGGCTCGCCGCCCCCCGGCGTTGCGTCCGCGCGTCCGGAGCCGGCGCCCGCCCGGCACGCACACGTCCGGACGCCGCCGCCCAGGGCGTCCGCTCGCTTCCGGTCCCCGGGCCTCGCCTCCGGGCTCTGCCCCGCCCGTCGCTCCGCAGATCCCGGCCCCGGCCAAGTCACGCTCCAGGGCCTCGCCGAGGACGCCCGCGAGCTGACGTCACTCCTCCCCCCTCGCGCGGGTCCCAGGAGGCACTCGGCTCTGAAGGACGGTTCCGGCCTGCTGTCTCCTGGAGAGCCGCGACCCGTCTTACCTTTGAGTCTCCCGTGCGCGGCGCGGGCCTGGCTCGCCGAAGACGCCTGGTCAGAGGACTGAGCACGTCTCCGGACCGACCCACCCTCACTCAGCCGCGACCCAGTGCAGCCGGCCTGGACCCGGGGCTCGGCTTCCCGTCCCCTGCTGCGTCCCCGGAGCTCCCCGCAGTGCCGAAGCACGTGATGCGTCTTACAGCAAGCGTACTGGCCACGGGGAGGTCTGCGAGTTTCCACGGCGGACCTGAGCCGGGTTTCCGGGAGGGCCGGCACCGTCGCCCTCCTTCCGTGCTTTCGTTTCTCCCGAAATGCCGTTCTCGAAAAACCTTTGGGCATGCTCGCCCTAGTACTGCGCCCGTTGGTGAAGTCTGTCTTGGGGCTCTGTTTGCGGGGTGCCTCTGTCTTGTCAGGACAGGCCGCGGCGCCCAGAAAGCCGGCCGGCGAGCGGAGTCGACCACCAGCAAGGGCTCTCTTTCACTCACGGAAGGCGTGGGGTGCGTGCTCCAGACTGAGGGGGCCGCTCAAGACGGCTGCTGCTTGTGGTTCCTCAGGCAGCCACGCGACTCTGCCGTCCTCAAAACACAGCTTCTGGCCTGCTGCTTGTGAGCGCGCTGTGTCCAAGCCGCTGGACGGAGAAAAAGCATGGCCATGGCGTGCAGGGGTGCTATGAGCTGGGCCACGAAGCAGGTGGCAAGCCTGACGTGACTTGCTTCCAACGATACTGGTTTTAGAACAGAAAGTTCCATATCCAGGGAAACCCCTCCCTTTGGGGCACACGGGGACAGCCAGTTGCTCTGCCTGGACTCAGGATTCATCTGGAGAAAGGCTGTAGGAAACAGGGAATTTGTGGCGGCAAAACAAAACGCCTCTGCTGGACTTCATCTGCATGCAGCTTCCAGGGATATGTCCACTGCATTTGTTCTTGGAGGACCCTGTGTGGTCACCATCTGCTGACAAACACAACTGGACCCATTGCATATCTGCAGCCATCCTGTATTAATCACAGCATCACTTGTTGTAAGCTTTCTGTGTGTCAGAAGTCATGCTAAGTGCTTTACTGACATTATCTTATTTTATCCTCACAACACTAAAGTACTTTATTTTCCCTCTATGACAGGTGAGGAAATTACAGCTGATAGAGGATAAGTGATTTGTGCATCACCACACAACTGTGAGTTGCAGAATTAGCCCAGCTCTGTCTCACGCTAATGCCTGATGGCATATACCTCCCTAGAGAGACTCCTCAGAAGGAATTACATTGTTAGGTATATTTTTTAGATTGAGATGAAAAGAGAGAGAAGAAATACATACTCTAATAACATGCAAAGTTAAAAAAGTCCTGTGTTATAGTATATTGTCTTATTCCTAGAAATGTTCTCCTATGACCGAAGCATGTGCGTGTGTCTGGGTGTCTGTGTGTGTGTGGCCAAAGACAGCGTCAGTCAGCAAGTACTCGTCATGCACTCAGGCACATCTCTGGGGAGCTGAGGTGTGCTGTCCTGATCCCACTTTCTGGAACTCAGGTATTTAGTCTCTCAGCCGCTGGGTGTTGGCAGCCGATCGCTCTTAGCTCTATTCCTCTCTGGGACTTTCTCTCAGCTAAAGGGGACTGTCTTGCCCAGGCTCCCGTCCCCTCCCTGAGGGCAGTCTTACCTCATATGATTGGCCGATGCAGTAGACAAACGCCCTTGCCCCTACTGGGGACAACTCAGGAGGCATCCAAGCTCCAGATCTCCCGGTGGGATCAGCCGAGGCTCCTCATGGCACTGCAGCACAGGCCCACTTCCCCTTCTAAACAGTCAGGCTTCTTTCCTGCCTTCCAAGCGCCGACTCTGAGAGCCGTCCCCACACTCGCCCAGCCGGCTGACTCCCTGTGGGCCAGTCTCCACCTCAGAGTTGGCTTCCTGGGGAGCCCAAACTGCATCTTACGCCACGTGCCCTTGCTGTAGTCTATGTGGTCCCTATGGTAAAGACGAGACCCAAGGACACAGGCTCCTTGCACACCCACACACATACACATGCACACACAACGTGCACATACTCCTAAAATTAGCACAGACTATTTAACAATGGGTTATTTGAAAACGGAGTAATTGTTCCTTCTGCAGTGGGCCATGCAGAGAAGGGAACCCAGGATCTGGCATGTATCAGATCAGAGTCAGGATGTGAGTAAAAGTCTTCATTTTGAGTTTTAAAAAGATAGTAGTTATATTTCTGCTTCCAGTTCTCTTAAATGTTTGTTATTATGCTGCAAATATAAACACAGCAGGGTCAAAACTGGACATGGCTAGCAAGGAGAGCGACTGTCCTGTAGTAGAGAGAGCAAGCTGGAGGTTTCACCTTCTAAATATCTCATGACTTCATCTGCTTCCCTTTGCTGTCTGTATTTTCTCTTGTCTGGTTTGCTCTACCAGGCTTCCCTAGGTTACTATGACGGATCACTGGCTTTTCCTCCCCATCTCCTGTCTTATTCTCTCCAAGCAAATATCCATATTGCCACCAGCGGTCTGCAGTATACATCTGACATTATTCCACTTGCTTGAATCTTCAGGGGGTTCCCTGTGGCAGAGATACCTAGATGCCTTCCAAAAGATATGTGCCTTTTCCACAGGACGCAATCATCTTTAGAAAGCAGCAACTACATTTGACAGGCTCGTTGCTTCTATACGATTAGCTCTTGCCAGTGAATGTTAGCAAAAGGGCACAGGTCATTTTCAGGCCACGCGGTCTTCCATGCTGTCTTCTCATCTCTTCTGGCTGGAAGAAGATAAGCCCCTACCAGGTGATGCAGCCACAAGACAGAAGAAGCCTGAGTTCCCGAGTCACCTCCTAGAAGAAAGGTGTTCACTGACCGGGGTTTTCTGTTTCAGACACATGAGCCAGAGATGATTTTCCATTGAGTTTGAGCCAATGTACACCTCGAGGTCTAATGGCTACCGCCGTAGACTCTTTCTCACTCTTTGTGCTCAATTGAAACTCTAGCGGTTTTACAAGGTCCTGTGAGATTTAGCTCCTTCTTGCTTCTTCAGCCTCGCTACTGTGAGATCATAAGCACCAGGGAACGTCCACCTGCGTTTCCATCCTGGAAGCCCAGGGAGAAGCTTCGCACACGGTGGGTTTGCATTTCAGCTAACAAGCCCTGGGCTCAGGAATTCCAGCTCTTTTTAAATGGGCTGTGAACAAATCTGTCTGAATCTGCCCCAGCAGAAAACATTACCTCTGTTATTTCATTTTTATTTTTTTGAGCCGGAGTCTCACTCTGTCGCCCAGGCTGGAGGACAGTGGCACGCTCACAGCCACCGGCCACTGCGGCCCCCACCTGCCGGGCTCAGGTGATCCTACAGCCTCAGCCTTTCTTCCACATAACTGGAACTACAGGCGCGCATCACCACACCCAGCCGATTTCATTTATTTATTTATTATAGAGACATGTCTCCTCATGTTGCCCAGGCTGGTCTCAAGCTCCTGGGCTCAGGCAGTCCTTCCGCCTCGGCCTCCCAAATTGCTGGAATTAGAGGCATGCGCTGCCTCACATGGCCCATTACCTTTATTATAACAGACAGCAAACAAATCTGTTCTCTGCCCTGGGGGAGACATTCTCTCTCTCCCAAGGCTGTCTGCAATACAAACATCCTTGGAAAAAACAGTCTGCTGGGCTCGGTGGTCAGCCTGTAATCCCACACCTTTGGAGCTGAGGATGATTGCCTGAGCCCACTTGGGAGCTGAGGTGAGTGGATTGCCTGAGCCCGCGGATTCGAGACCCGCCTGGGCAGCGAGACCTCATCTCTACAATAAATCAAAAAATCAGCGGGCTGGTAGCGCGTGCCTGTAATTCCGGCTATTTGGAAGGCTGAGGCGGAAGGATTGCCGGAGCCCAGCAGGTCGAGGCTGCGGTGGCCGGGAGCGGCCACTGCATTCCAGTCTGGGCGACAGAGTGAGACCCCAACTCAAAAAAAAAAACAGTCTGGAGCAAAAACCGTCAGTGTTTCTGGTCAGAAGATATGCGGAAATTCGAGAGACCTGGTGAGAGGTGGCTCCCAACAACGTTACCTACTTCGTCCGATTATTGTGAGGACCAAATCAGCGGCCGTTTACAACGGCATGGATAGTGCCCGCTCGCCTGACATCCCAGCACTTTGGGAGGCGGAGGTGAGAGGATTGCCCGAACCCACGGGTTCAAGACCAGCCTGGGTAACTTGGTAAGACCTCGTTTCTACCACAAATACAAAAATTAGCTGGGCACGGTGGCACACGTCTGTAGTTCCACCTCCTTGGAAGGCTGAGGTGGAAGGATCGCCTGAGACCAGCAGGTCGAGGCTGCGGTGGCCGTGAGCGTGCCACTACACTCCAGCCTGGGCAACCCAGTGAGACTCCGACTCAAAAAAGAAAAAAAACCAGTCATGCCTGGTACTCAGTACATGAGCCGTCATTATCATGCCTCCCTATTCCCATATGCCTGTCTGTGTGAGTCATTCTGAGTGGCTTTCGTTGACTCAAACCTCCCCCTCTTTCTTCTGGCTTCGGGTCTTCAGAGGGTGCTTGTGTCTGGAACATTTGGCTTCCCCTCATCCTCACCCCATTCCTGCTTCTCCCAACGTTTGGTCTCAATCTATGAGCTGAGAGCCTCTCTGTTCACTCACTCTACTTCCCTCTCCGGGAACACTTAGCACTCATGAAGTGTGGATGCTGCTTGTCTTGTTGTTATTTTTGAGGTGATGTCTCTCGCCTTGCCTCTTCACCCAGAGCGCCAGTTATTCCAGAAGCAGCATCTGAATCCAGCCGCAGACTAGTCTCATCGTGGCCGCTCCGAGACACCAGCCCCTGCCGGGTCGTGCCCTCAGAGCGTGGGGTCCTCCGCCACCGTGTCCTCTCCTCTGAGGGCAGGAACCCCTGCACCAGCTGAGTGCTCCTCCTCAGGTCTGGGCTTCAGCTCCCTGGGACGACTTCTCCAGGCATCCGTGTTCTCACAGTCCCAACCTTTCTCCCCAGCCTAGAGGGTGGCTGTTTTCTGCTGTTTGTACCGTTATAGTAATGCTCCATTCTCCTTTTGCCTTTCCATTGACCTGGTTGATACTTCTTTACACCAAGCCCTCTCTTTTCGTGTAGCTGGCTTGATTTCTACCTCCTGACTGTACCTTGACTGCTAGGAAGGGCAGTTTTTCTAAAATAGAAATCCGATCAGTTTGCTCCTTTGCTGTAAGTGCTTCAGTGGTCTCACCTGCTCTCATGGCAGCATTGTTCGCAATAGCCCAAGGGGGGGAGAAATGCAAAGGTTTATCAGCAGACACAAGAGTAAGTGAAATGTGCTATCTCCACACAAGGGGTATTATTCAGCCTTAACAGCCTGTAATCCCGCACCTTTGGGAGGCTGAGGTGAGTGGATGGCCTGAGCCCACGGGTTCGAGACCCGCCTGGGCAGCGAGACCGCATCTCTACAATAAATCAAAAAAAATCAGCCAGGCGTGGTAGCACATGCCTGTAATTCCGGCTACGTGGAAGGCTGAGGCGGAAGGATCGCCGGAGCCCGGCAGGTCGAGGCTGCGGGGGCCGGGAGCGGCCGCTGCACTCCAGTCTGGGTGACAGAGGGAGACTCCAACTCAAAAAAAAAAAAAAAAAAAAAGGAATACCATTCTGAGGCATGCTACAACACAATGAGCCTTGAAGACGTTATGCTAAGAAAGCCGAGCTGGAAAGGACAAAGGTTGTGTGAGTCCACAGGGGTGAGTCCCTGGAGGAAGCTCTTCATAGAGACAAAGTGGAATGAGCAACGGGGTTGGGTGCTGGGGAGGGACGCTGCTGTCTCATGGGGAGAGTTTCTGTTTGGGACGGTCAGAAAGATCTGAGGCTGAGCACGGTGGCTCACACCATGGTCCCAGCACTTTGGAGGCCGAGGTGAGAGGACTGCCTCAGCCCAGGGTTGGAGACCAGCCCGGGTAACTTGGTGAGTCCTCATCTCTACAATAAATCAAAAAATTAGCCAGGCATCGTGGCACGTGCCGGTAGTGCCGGCTTCTTGGAAGGCCAAGGTGGAAGCATCGCCGGAGCCCAGCAGGTCCACCGGGGCAGCCGTGAGTGTGCCACTGCCCGCCAGCCTGGGCGACAGAGGGAGACGCCCCCTCGGAAAAAAAAATTGAAGGTTGATGGTGGTGCTGGGTGTACCACATTATGACTACATTAACTCCATTGAGTCGTATACTTAAAACGCTTAACATGGTAAATTTTATGTTACATATGTTTTGTCACAATAAAAAAATTACCAAAAAAAGAAAGAAAATTGCTTCCATGGTTCTCATTGACCGAGGACGCCAGGAAGGTGCGCGCTGCAAGTTCCCCGAGTGACCCCTGGCTGTGGAGCTGCCCTCGCCCTTGCGGTCGTAACTGGTGAGACGTCCCCTGCTCTTCTAGGGAGACTGCATCAGGTTTGGATGATGCCTATGGCTGCCATGTTTGGGATTCTTGGCAGGCTGTTTGGTCTCTCCATTGGAGCCGTGCTTTGGGGATCTCGTGATGTGACCTTGAGCTCGGCGGCTGGCTTCCCACCAGGAAGTGGTGTTGTGATTGTTATTTTCTGCACGGGTCTGAAACTGAGACCAGCGAGAGCATGGATGTTCCTACCAACTTTTTGATTCAAGATAGCCATCCGTTTGGTATTTCTCTGAAACATTATTGAAACCCCACTAAACCAGAGGACATCAGAAAACTCCTCACTACTATACAAAGAGGTGGGAATCACAAGAATTGCAAGAACGATGCAAGTGACATCTCTTTGCTTGCCTGAGAAGAATCACCTGTCTTAACTCAGAGCATTTTGGATCGTGGGTCGTCCTAAGACCCACAACTCATGAAGAGAGCGAGAACGAGAATACACCGTTTCAGGCCCGGAAGGTTTTTTTCTCCGTTGTCATTCCCCTTCTGGATACACTCTTACTGTGTCGACAGCTTCAGGGATAATAAGACCACTTTCTCTCTTTCTCTGTGAGGAATGAGGACAGTGTCGGTATTTCACACAAATGGGAAAGCAGCCTGACGCTTTAACCTTCTTTCCGAGGCACGTCAAGACACGCTGCCTGGCTGTCAGAGACTGTGCCTCTAGGTGATCGTCCCTGAAGCTCTTTCCACCTCTCTCTCCCCGGCTCGCAGAAGGCCTGTTTTCCTGCAAGATTCAGTGGTAGCTGAATGGGACTGGCTGTGCTAGGTCGATGGAGATTATCTTCATAAAGTCTGTTTACAGATTTGTTGCCTTGATAGCGACAGAGTGAGACAGTCCTTTTTTAGGACTCCTGTAGTTAGTTAGCATCCCCCTAAAGAAGAAAATGTGTGTAGGGCACCCAGGTTTATTAAGGAAAGAAATTACACTCGCAACTCAGAAGAAAGATGGGGAGAGAGAGAGAGAGAGAGAGAGAGAGAGAGAGAGAGAGAGAGTGCACATCATTTAGTTTCCGAAGCAGGGCTGGGCTTTGAGCGACTTCCGAGGAAATGACTTCCTGGATCTCCTTCCCACAGATTCCTGGTGCCCCAGAGGGATGGGAATGGCCCGGGAGGATGAAGTGCGCTTCCAGGGCCGTACCCATAGCCCGGTTCCATCTCCCCTGGCACCACGCAGCGATGGCGCCGCTGGCGGTCAGAGGGACTCCGGAGACAAGTGCAGGGGAGGAGGTGCTGGCTGGCGCGCTGTCCTCCAGCCTCGGGCCACGCATCACGTCGTGTGTGCAGGTTGGGGTGGGGGCAGTGCACAGGCGAAGCAAGCTAACTGGGTCCCCCTCAGCAGCCCCTGTGCCACTCTGGTGGACGGGAGCCCAGGCAGTGGGTCCAGCTGCCCGTCTGCTGACAGTCAAAACCCGGGCAGCCCACACAGCCTTTGCGTGTTTCCATTTCCCTATCCATGTGGTAAGGATAGCAAATACCTGCCTCATGGGATTACTATGAGAATTAAATGCAATAACACAGTCCTCTCCTTATCTGCAGTTTCGGTTTGCACAATTTCAGCTACCTGTGTTCAACTGTGGTCCTAAAATATGACATAGAAAGCTCCAGAAATAAACAATGCATCAATCTTACACCGTGCCCCGTTCTGAGTAGTGTGACGAGACTTCGAACACCTGCCTCCGTCCCGGGATGGGAACCCTTCCTCTGCCCAGCGTGTCCGTGTTGCAGGGCCTGCTCGTCATGGAGTCGCCAGTCCTCTCAGTTATCAGACTGTCTTGGCATCACCCGGCTTGTGTTCAGTTCACCGTATTTTACCTAGCAATGGCCCCAAGGTGCAAGGGTGGTTCTACTGGCAATTTAGCTATGCTAAAGAGAAGCCAAATATGTGTCAAAGAGAAGTCGCTTCTCTGACACTGAGCCTAATCTATAAATTAAATTTTATCCTATGCGTGTATGTATGTACAAGAAAAACCAGCACATTCAGGTTCAGTACTACCCAAGGTTTCAGGCCTGTGGATAAAGGGGAACTACTGTTTGCAAAGATCTTGAAACAGCGCCGAGCATACATCAAGCATTCAGGAATTAGTTCTGTGCATTTGTGCTTTTCTGTCAAGCGTAGACCCCGAGGTACTGGGCTGAAGATGGACAGAGTCTCACAAACAGGGAGAGGAGAGGGAATGCCAGGCCTCTGAGGCGAAGAAGAAAGTGCCATGTGGGACGGCCGAGTGGCAGTCACTCCGCCGGCCCAGAGTGCAGCCCGAGCCAAGTTCTGACTTCTCTCTCCAACACACAAGACAGTGCAGTTCAGTGACAAACGGTGGGTAGAGCGGATGACGAGGGGTGTTTTGGCTAAGAAAGGTGCCATTTCCACCCCTCCAGTGCAGGTTGGACTCGGCACAGGGCCCGGGTCACCAGCACCCACTGCGGGCCCCAGCTGCCTTGGGGTACACTCCCCTCCTCCAATTATGAGTCAAGTTCGTGGTGAATTACCAGCTCTGTGCAACAGTTTCCTCATCTGAAAAATGGGTATAGTAATCGAACTTTCCCCATAGGGCTGTTATGAGGGTCTAATGAGCTGGTAACTTAAAAACGTTGAAGCTATTACCAAGAACATGGCATGTGCTGTATAAACAGCCGCAACTGAAAGAATCTGTAGTAACTGACATTTCCACATGAGTTTAACTCGGTTAAACTGCAACCTCAGGTCTTTGGGAGGAGTTTAGGGCCGAAACCTTCACCCACACAGCGGGGTTTCTGTAATTACGGTGACTCAAGCACACCGGGAGCGCAGGATTTGTGGGTAAACATGCCACGTGTCTGCCACACGTGGAAGGGGGAGACGAGGAAGAGAGGCGCGGCAGCCCAGCTGGGGGTCACAAGAGGCCCAGGGTGCTTTCGCCCGGCGGAAAGGGAGACGGACGGGCGGGCTGTGAGAGCGCAGGCGCGGCCCAAGCCGGGCAGGAAACCCGCCCGTTCCACAGGCTGACGCCGACTCGCGGCGCGCGGGCGGCGCCGGCTCTGAGCGCGCGGGGCCCGAGGGAGGCACCTGCGGCCCCGCCCTCCCCGCACGACGCCTGTGGGTGCCGGGCTCGTGGGGCTGGGACGCTGAGCGCCCGCGGCGTCGTGCCGGAGGGAGGTCTTTCCCGGCGGAACGCCAGCCGGGGCTGCCACCGTCTTCGCGGACGCACGGAAGCCCGCCGGGAAGGACGGCAGCTGGGATTCTCGCGCCAGGGCGAGCCGTTCTCCCGCCGCGGCCCGCGGTGTGGATTCTCCCAGCGTCGCTCGCCGGTGTGCCGCTTGAGAGGTCGCTGCGGCTGGCTCTGGACTCGCACGGCCGGCACGCGGTAGAGGCGAAAGCCCGCTCGACCAGAGCAAGGTGGGGGGAGGTCGCTGCGCTGGCTCTGGACTCGAACAGCCGGCACGCGGTAGGAGGCGAAAGCCCGCTCGACCAGAGCAAGGTGGGGGAAGTCGCTGCGGCTGGCTCTGGACTCGAACGGCCGGCACGCGGTAGGGGGCGAAAGCCCCGCGCGACCAGAGCAAGGCGGGAGGGCCCCACGGAAGCGGCGCCGATTCCGGGCTCCGGCCTTCTCGCGGGCGCCACTGGCGGCCACTCGCCGCGTCTCTGCTCGTCCGTGACCGGGAGTCGCGGGCCTGCTGGCCGTCACGACGCCTTCCGCTCCGACCCGCGGTTGGAGGGCCGCGGGCGCCTGGGTGACTCGGGCCGACGGCGGCCGGCGCCGTTCTCAGAAGACCTCCCGGCACGCTGCCCGCCTCCCTGCTGTTCTGGCCCTTGCGGACACGTGTAGCGGGGCAAGACGATCCGTGGCCAGCTTCGTCGTGTCCCGCCCGTGACGTAAATCAAAAATAGGTGCTCAAGAGCACCGTTTTCCGGGCACTGCGACCACAGAAAAGTTCTGTGGCTTGCGGTGAGAGCAGACTACGGAGTACATCCAGGCAGTCCGCACGGCAACGACTCGTTGTGTGTGTGGACCCTCTCGAACGACCTTCGCACAGACGGATGACCTTGCCCAAAGGTCATCAGTCCAGCAGAAGAGGCGCAGTTCCAGGGCTCAGCAATCCGCTGACTTGGCCTACTCTGGGTTAGTTTTGAGCGGCTCTAGATGTGATCGTTTTGCACGTGGGTTCATGACATGAGAAAAGCAGGGAAGTATTGTGCAGGGCTACTCCAGTGTGCGATCACGAAGCCCACTGTCTATATACAAGGGACAGCTAAGTTGTGTTTCTGTAAATGGGAAGGACTGCTGGGGTGACACGCTCTTCCCAAAGTGGAATTAAGAATACGCTAAAAGGAGAACGAGATTGCATGGCTTTTGGGTTCAGGGGAAATTTCTTCCTTTTTTTTTTTGAGTCAGAGTCTTGCTCTGTCACCCTGGCTGGAGTGCAGTGGCATGATCGTGGCTCACTACAGCCTCGACCTCCTGGGCTCAGGGGCTCCTTCTGCCTCAGCCCCCTGGGTAGCTGGGACTGCAGACATGCGCCACCATGCTCAGCTAATGTTTTGATTTTTTTTGTGGCGTCGAGTTCTGGCTGTGGGGCCTAGGCTGGTCCCAAACTCTGGGGCCCAAGCAATCCTCCAGGTCCAGGAGTAGCCCAGAATCACACTGGCCTCCCAAAGTGCTGGGACTGCAAGGACAAGCCACCATGCCCACCCTGGAGTCTCTATTCAGTCGGTCGTGAAGCTGTTCCTTCCCGTCCTGAGTCTCATATAAGTGATATTGTCTTGGGTTCTAGAGTGGCAGAAATGGCCAAGGTCTCTCTAGAGTCACGAAGATGTGCGCACTGGTCATGAGTTTTGGCTGTTGAGTGTTCCTAGTGTGGGGAGAGCCCTCACTGTGAGAGTCTTGGTGGATGACAGTGACCGCTGGCAAAGCCATGAGTGGAGGGAGCTCTGCCCTTTCCTTTGCATGACTCGGCCGAGTGTGCACTCAGGCTTTCAATCTTGAGTGAGTGGCACACTGAAGAAGGAACTGTGAGATCGGCTGATCGATGAGGGGCAGCTGAGTGGAGTGGCCAGGGACGTGCTCAGCAGTAGCTTCTCATCTGCCCGATTCTCCGTCTTCTTTTTGGAATTCTGAGTTACCCAGTATTTTGCCTTCCAATAGTTCTTTTTCTGTTTTAGTCAGGTTGCAAGGAAGAATCTTGATGATGTAGCCCGTAGCTGATTCCTTTCCGTGAAACTAAAAGCTGGGGAAAAACTTATTTTAGTTCTGTCCAATTTCTCCAAAAAAATGATACAGAGGCCAGCTGTGATCCAGAATTTAGTATCAAATTAGCTGTGCCTGCCATACCTCACCATAAAACACAAACCAAACAGAAATCTGTACTAGGACAAGACACGTTTTAGATGGAACATCTAGTCAGCTCATAGGGCTTTCCTTAGGAAACCTAAAAAAGTTGTATAGCTTCTGCTCTGGATCTAACTTGAGAGGGCCATGTCTATACAGTGGGCACAGGCAAATGATCAGAAATCAGAATTCACACTGAGAGTGACCCTTGAACATCTCTGGGGCCAGAAACTCTCCCCCAAGAATAAAAATTATGGTGAGCTTGGACTACTAACCAAGAAGAGACTCCTGGGCTAGAAGACAAGCATCCTAGGAGTCATGGCATCCAGGGGATTGACTTCAATTTGTGAAGCTGAAAGAGCAATACTCCCAAAGACAAACTTGGACCTGAGCTTCTAAGCACTGATCTACAGTTTTGCAAACGTGGTTTATGGCTGCATAACTCGAATTTATGTCTCCATCTTCCCATGGCCTTCTCCTCTGTGTCTCTGTCCTCTTCTCGCCTGTCTCTTATGAGGACACTTATCATTGGATTCAGGACCGGCTTGGGTCACCCAGGATGATCCTTAACTTAATCACATCTGCAAAGGCCCTTTTTCCAAATGAGGTCCCAGACGGACAGATATTTTGGAGAACCACCATTCAACCCACTCCAGCACCATCTGGTCTATGAGAGCCAGGCCTCTGAGTGGACACGGAACTGTGTCTCTGAGTGCCTGGGCTGACCAGAGTGGACTGAGCTGCTGTTGACTGACTGGGTTCGGGAGAAACTTCCAGAGGCTGCTTTTGTCCCTGTCTCCATGGTCCTCACCACCGAGGAGGGCCAGGCTGAGGTGAAGCGTCCAGAACAAGGCTGTTCACCGCACCTATATTATCTTTTCATTCTCAACCCCCTGCGTGGCAAGAAAGAAAAAAAGGCTCTTTCCGTCCCCATTTTCTAAAGACCCCCATTCCTTTTATTTATAGGATTGAAAATAATTTGGGGGGGGGAATCCCAGATGGCCACCATGGAGCAGCAGACCCGTGCTGCTCTCACCAAGCAAGGCAGACAGTTGAGACCCAGCTGCCAAAAAACAGAGACACCTTGAACACTTTAGAAGGGGTGGTCTCTGCGAGCACATACAGACCAGAGAGTGACGG
The DNA here is from genome assembly GCA_027257055.1 of Cephalopachus bancanus. NCBI lineage: Eukaryota > Metazoa > Chordata > Mammalia > Primates > Tarsiidae > Cephalopachus > Cephalopachus bancanus. Next base: position 930,593 of record JAPVLO010000018.1, on the reverse strand, counting down.
TGGATGTGGGAATCTGGGCCTCCCACCCTCCACCGTGCCCTAGGCTTGCACGAGAACTCAAGACCTGCCCGGTGGGTGCAAGTGGGTGAGTGAAAGGACGTGGATGGAGTCGATGTAACCAGTGAGGAGCTGCTTTCAACGCTGCCAAGATCTGCCATGTTTTTCCAGCAGTTCACTTTAATTTACCCTCTAAGCGCCGGCCAAGGACAGAACTGGTTTTTCAAAGGTGGCTATTAATGATTGCCTTGCAACTGCCTCCCTAGCTTGTGGTGTAAAAAAGTTAACCTGGTTGGGCTTGGTGGCTTAGCCTGTAATCCTGTTCAACATAGTGCTGGAAGTCCTAGCCAGAGCAATCAGGCACGATAAGGAAATCAGGGGTATCCAGATAGGAAAAAAGGAAGTTAAACTATCCCTCTTTGCAGATGGTATGATTCTATATCTTAAAAACCATAGGGAGTTTATCAAAATACTCCTTTCACTGATAATCAAGTAAAGTCTCAGTGTACAAAATCAATGTGCAAAAGACAGTTGCATTTCTATACACCAGCAACAAGCAGAGAACCAAATAAAAAACACAATCACGTTCTCAATAGACACCAAAAAAAAAAAAAAATTAAATACCTTGACATCCACCTAACCAGAGAAGTGAAAGATGTTTACAACAAGAACTATAAAACTGCTACTCAAAGAAATCAAGGATGAAACCAACAAATGGAAAAACATTCCATGCTCATGGATCAGATAAGTCAATATTATCAAGATGTCTGTCCTACCCAAGGCAATCTACAGATTCAACGCAATACCCAGCAAATTGCCAATGTCATTTCTCTCAGACCTGGAAATGACAATGCGAAATTCATATGGAAACAAAGAGCCCAAACAGCCAAAAGAATCCTTAGCAAAAGGAGTAAAGTAGCTGATATTAAGACTTCAAATTTTACTACAAGGCTATAGTAGTCGAACAGTCTTGTACTGGTACAAGAATAGGCACATATATCAGTGGAACAGGACAGAGATGCCAGAAGCAAAAACTTGGTCTCTCAACCAACTCATCCTCAACAAAGCCACCAATGACAATCACTGGGGAAAGGAGATCATATTTAGCAAATGGTGCTGAGAAAACTGGCTGACCACTTGCAGAAGAATGAAACTGGAGCCCTACCTATCACCATATACAAAATCAACTCTAAATGGATCAAAGACCTAAACATAAAACCTCAAACTATAAAAATCCTTGAAGAGGCTGGGCACAGTGGCTCAAGCCTGTAATCCCAGCACTTTGGGAAGTCTAGGTGAGGGGATTACCTGAGCCCATGGGTTTGAGAACAGCGTGGGCAACTTGGTGAGACTTCATCTCTACAATAAATCAAAAAATTAGCTGGGTGTGATTGCTTGAGCCCAGCATGTCAACACTGGGGTGGCCATAAGCATGTCACTGCACTCCAGCTTGGGTGATGGAATGAGATTCCAACTAAAAAAAAAAAATTCCTTGAAGAAAACATAGGAAACACCCTTCTGGACATTGAAGTAGGCAATGAATTCTTGACCAAATCCCCAAAAGTGAATGCCATAAATGCTAAGATAGAGAAATGGGACCTCATCAAACTGGAAAGCTTTTACACACCACAAGAAACCATCAAGAGAGCGGGGAGACAACCTACAGAATGGGAAAAAAAAAAATTGTAAATTATATATCTGACCAAGCCCTAATATCCAGGATCTAAAGGGAACTCAAATGAAGTGAACGGGGGGAAAATCCCATTAAAAAGTGGGCAAAGAACATGAACAGACACTTTTCAAAAGAAGACATACAAGCAGGCAACAAACACATGAAAAAATGCACAGCCTCACTAATCATCAGAGAAATGCAAATCAAAACTACAATGAGATACTACCTAACTCCAGCAAGGATGGCCATTATCAGTTGATCAAAAAACAACAGATGCTGGGCATGGGGGTGGAGAAAAGAGAATGCTTCTATGCTGTTGGTTGGAGCGCAAGCTAGTTCAACCTCTATAGAAAGCAGTGTGGCAGCTCCTAAAATAACTAAAAATTGACCTTCCATACAATCCAGCAATCCTTCTCCTGGGAATATCCCTGCAGGACTATATTACATTCTACAAAAAAGAGACCTGCACACACGTGTTGATTGCCACACTATTCACAATAGCAAAAGCATGGAAACAACTCTACTTCCCATTGAAAGTGGACTGGATAAAGAAAATATGGTACATATACACAATGGAATATTACACAGCCATAAAGAAGAACAAAATCATGGACTTGTGGCCAACTGGGTGGAGTTGTAGACCATCACACTTAGTGATTCCTCACAGAAACACACAACTAAATACCGCACGTTCGCACTCATAGGTGGGACTTGAACACGAATCACAGTAGCACAAGGGAAGGACTGGCAGTCACTGGGCACGGCTAGGGGAGGAAGAGAGCAAAGGGAGCGGCCGCGTGACACACAAAGGGTGCCTGGTCCTGGACCCGGGGAGTGAGAGCCAGATGGAGGCCCAGACTTCGCCTGCACGCAGCCCACTCTTAGCTCTTCCTTACTCGCACCCCGTGTCTCTATAATAAAGTCAACTTTAGTAAAAAATAATTTTTGAATTGACTCTTATTTCTGTGGTTGTTTATTTTAGAGTTTCTCCATATTTATGCATTGAAAACATGTATTCAGTACCTCAGGCATTTTAGAGTTGAATTCCAACCTACCACCATTTTGGGGGGCTTATATTGTTTATAAGCATGATTCTTTTTTGACTCCTAAGAATGGTGTTGTTACCTGGCTTTCTTTCCCTTCCATTTCCAGGTCATATTTTTCCTTTACTCTTGAAGGATGACATTGACTGTAACGTGCACCAGCATTCTTTTTTTTCCGGAGGATTGCAGTATCTGATGTCTAAGCACGCAATATCAAGTGCTCCTTAAAATAGCTTCTCAAGAGGCAGAAGAGGATGTAGACATTGCAGTCAGCTCTTAACTGCAGACCGCCCGCACTTTCCTATCAGCGAAACTGTCAGGGTTAGACTGAAGAAGGAAGAGGAGTGAAAACTCACATCAGCCAACTTTGCCACTTGTTAGGCTCTTTGGAAAAAGTATTTTGGGAAGTAAAGCCTGGAGTTGAAATAGGGTCCCAGCGCTTAATTCACAGACTTCAACACCAGAAGTTCGAGTTATAAAAAGGAGAGGTTTTTATTAGCCAAGAGCTGGGCCAGTGGCCACTTGCCTGCTGGACATAACAGTCCCACAGCAAGAGGCCCTGATTAGCTGTAGGGGCTTGCTTGAGAAAGGCTAAACCACATTGGGACTTTCCAAGTGGGCTAAACCACAACATCCTGGAGGCCTGGGTACCTTTTAAGCAATGCAAGCGTGGTTCACAGAAGTGAAAAAAAGCTGTTAGACAGTTTAGCCTAGCCAGCAAGTGCTGTTGCCAGTTTCCAGGAAAGGAACCTTTTAACTGTGCAAAGGCTGAGTACATGTTTAGCCTAATTTTTGACATTGCAGATTTTTTTTAAACCCCCTTCCACATTCCCCCTTTCAGTTGTTCCTGGAGCATTGACTCTTCATATAGGGGTTATATTGAGTTCTGAGGACCATTAATTTTATTGATGACACACTATTTTTAACATAACCAATGAGGCTTTTAATTAAGCAGTGCCCTACTGTTATACCTATTAGGAGCAGGAGGAGAGGTCCCGCCACTGCTGAGATCAGGGCTGTGAGCCAGGGGGACCAAGAGAAGAGGTACTGATACCAACTTCCCAAGGCTCGTCTTTGTTTCAGATTGTCTCTTACCAGGGCAAGAATGTCTTGGATGACCCTGGATTGGTTTGCATAGAAACAGCACGCTTCCCCCAGGGCCATGCATAGCCCTCCCTGCTTCATGAAGAGGAGATCAAGTCCCCTCCTATGTTGAGCAGACCTCAGCTAAGGAATTGACTTGCTGTTCTAGGCGGGGTATGCTCGACTCCAGGAGTCCTAGGTCCTTATCAACATGTTTACTTAGCTCTTTGAGGTTCTGGTCCCCAACAACCAGAGGAACTGTACTTATTGCTGTGGACCCTGCAATTCCTAGGCTGATGAGGAGGGGCACTAACATGGGGACCCGCTTGGGTCGCCCGAGGCCTGAGAGTCCAAGGTGTCCTTGTCCCTCCGTTCCTTCATAGATATATACCTGGGGTAGTACCACCAAGACACAGATTTCTGCAGTGTCCCCGAAATGCTTTAAGCGATACAGCGTGTTATACCTTGCGTACAAGCAAACCAGGAGGTGGGGGGTGCAACAGCCATGTGGAGGTCTTTGGAGGTTTTTGGATTGGGGATACTCATTGCAGAGGTGGCATCACATGAGATCTGGCAGGGAGAATTACTCATATTATAAGAGGGAGAATAAAGGCAAGATCCCCGTCCTTGAAGGTCTCCCAGAGTAAGGGCTGAGCTCTGTTCCCAGGGACATAGTCCTAAGGATTGAGCTGTAGTGAGGTTAAGAAGGCATACATGCTTTTCAGTGTTGCCTATTGAGGAGTTCACTGCAATTCCTACGTAATAAGGGGGTTGAGCGTCTAGGCATAGCCAACAATCTCTTGTTACTTCAGGACGAGTAGCATTTGCAAATTGGTAAACAGCGGACAGCATGGGGAGGAAATGATTTTCCTTTCCGGGCACTAATGCGGTGGGTAGGGGAGTGGGACCTGGCCCCGAAATTGGAGGGTAGGTAGAACCGGACGCCTGGGGTGGTCAGGTTGGGGGGCTTTCAGAAGGTTCAGGTTTTTGGAGAATCAAGTTGCTGTTGGGGCCCATAGGATTTAGGATGTGGGGGATGGCCTGCCTTTGAATAGTAAACAGCATGCCAGGATCGGGCCCTTCAGCATACATTCGGAGCCCCCACGTTTTACCCGTTTCCCATACCTGGCGGATGCTGAGGGCATCCCAAAGTATTATAGTGAGTTTAGGTGGGTTGCATGTTTGTATTTGGCTGCATCGGGAAGCAGGCTTTTTTCTACATAGGCTTATGTGGGGGTCTCGGTTTTTCCAAGGAGCAGTCGTTTCGCACCCCCATGCAGCACAGTGGTCTTGTCCTGCTTTGTGGCAAAGGGCTGGTCCCGATGCCAGGCAAGCATAAAGCCCAGCAGATTTAAGTCCTTTTTCATAAGCTACGGTGCCGCACTCATCGGTGTGTGTGCCCCCAAGGGTTAGACCTGGCCATAATTTACAAAGGTCAAAATTAAAGACAGGCTGCCTGCTTCCTCTGTAGGTGGCAATTACCAAGGTCCCAGTGATAGTATTTCTCAGTTCCCAGGAATAGTTCCCTGGAGTATAGGGATTACGCGGGTTAGGCCAATAGGCCTCAAGCTGGGGAAAGTATGCAAGGAATATGATTAAGATACTGGGCCGCAAAATCTTATCTTTAGAGGATCTTCTCCAGTAGCTAGTTTGATGACTTTCCATGTTTCCGGGGGCGTGGTGGTGGCTGCCCTTACTTGTGAAGGATGAATCCAGGGGCGGACACCACTGACTTTGAAGGCTGTAGGAGTAGTAAGGATTACTATGTGGGGTCCTTTCCACCTTGGGGTGAGAGCCTCAGCTTTGTACCGTTTTATCCAGACCTAGTCACAGGGCTGGAACGGGTATGGATGTTCCGGAACCGGTTTCCAGAAGGCTGCCTGCACAGTCTCAGTGACAGCTTGCTGAACTCTTTGAAGAGCCTGCAGTGACTGAAGCAAATTATGGTTAGACAGTTCTAGTGCTTTTTCCAGTCCAATTTTTGGAAGTAATGGTGGGGGTCGTCCAAACAGAATTTCGAAGGGGGGTCAGACCCTTGATATAGGGGGTACACCTGGCCCCTAAGAGGGCATAGGGAAGGGGTGTTACCCAACCTTTGCCGATCTCCAGGGTTAATTTGGTTAAAGTCGTCTCAAGCGTCCGACTCATTCTCTCTACCTGTCCTGAACTCTGGGGATGATAAGCACAATGTAAGTTCCAATTTATCCCCAAGGTTTTTGCAATACCTTCAGTAAGTTTAGAAATAAGTGCTGGGCCATTATCTGAGCCTATTGAGATAGGTAGACCATATCTTGGTATGATGTCGTTTAAGAGTTTCTTTACTGTTACAGAAGCAGTTTCAGTTTTTGTAGGAAATGCCTCGACCCATCCCGAGAAGGTGTCTACCAAGACCAATAGGTATTTATATCCATATTGCCCAGGTTTGACTTCTGTAAAGTCTATTTCCCAATGTCTCCTGGGAAACATCCTAGGCCCCTATCTCGGACCCCTTGGGTGGATACACTGACCTTAGCATTATTAGTCTGCTGGCATGATATGCAGCCTTGAATGAGCTCCTGGGCAAGCTGGATCAGATGAGGGAGATAAAATTCTTTTCTCATAAGTTCGGTTAGTTTTGTCCTTCCCAAATGAGCACCTTCGTGGAGCTGCCTTAGGATTTGTTGTCCCAGGACTCAAGGGAGGAAGGTTCTGCCATTCCGAAGTTGAAGCCATCTGTCTGGGTTTGAGGTTGTCTGCAATTTCTGTGCAGCGAGGAGGTCCTCTTCTGTATATTTTGGTGGCTCACACAGAACTGAAGGAGGCAGTGTCAGCAGGCAGGTGGTTCTGCGGTCAGCAGCTTCTCTGGCTGCTTGATCTGCTTTTCTGTTTCCTATTGCCTCTTTTGAGTTCCCTTTTTGGTAGCCCGGGCAATGGATGATGGCCACCTGTTTGGGGGCCCATATTGCTGCCAGGAGGCCTAAGACCTCTGCTTTATTTTTTATAGTTCTCCCCTCTGCGGTGAGCAATCCCCGCTCCCTGTAAATTGTCCCCTGAACGTGTGCAGTTGCAAACACGTACCTGCTGTAGATGTTGACAACTTTTCCCTCACCTGCTTTCAGGGCCTCGGTTAGGGCAATCAGTTCTGCTTTTCGGGCCAATGTTCCCTGCGAAGGAGGCTCAGGCCAAATGGTTCCCTGTAGAGTGACCCCCGCTGCCCCTGCGTCCCTTACCCCATTCTGGATGAAACTGCTGCCATCCGAGAAAAGCGCCAGGTCGGGGTTTGTTCTCGGGACATCGGCTCGGTCCCAGCGCAGCTTCTGGAACTCAGTTGGTTCGTAACAACAATGCGGCGGCCCCATGGGACTTTCCTCCGGTAGTAAAGTTGCGGGGCTCAAGCTGGGGGTGTGCTGGGACTTGAGGCGGGGTTGATCTAAAAGCAGCGCTTGATCATGAGTTGTTTGGGCGTTCGACATCCATTTGTAAGGGACCCCTCGGAGTAAAGACTCCACTGCATGCGTGGCCGTGATAGTCAGATTCTGCCCCAGTGTGCGTTTGTTTGAGTCCTTTACTAACATGGCAATGGCTGCTATAACCTGCAGGCAGGGCGGCCAGCCCGAAGCTACCGGGTTCAGTTTTTGTGACAGGCCAGAGACCGGCCTGTTTCATGGGCCGAGCTTTTGGCTAGGACCCCCTGGGCGACGCCTCGTCTTTCATCCACATGAAGGTGGAAAGGATTTCCCATATCCGGCAAGGCCAGGGCCAGAGCTGAGACCAGGGCGGTTTTAAGAGCTTGGGAAGCTTTGACCCCTCTGATGTCCATTTAAAGTTAGCCTCTGGTCCCTTGGTTATTTTATAGAGGGGTTTTGTGAGTTTACAAACTTAGGGATTCATAGTCGGTCATATCCTACAGCTCCCAAGAATTCCCGGACCTGCCTTTTGCTTCCTGGGGCCGGGATGCCTGCTGTAGCCCGAATGCGCGGGGCAGTTGGGATCTTTTACCTCCCTCGAGGTTCTACCCAAGGTACGTGGCTACAGTCACACAGAGCTGAGCCTTTTTTGCTGACACCCCATACCCCAGAGTCTGAAGTTCTCTAAGCAGGTGCCTGGTGGCACGCAGGCACGCACCTTCTGAGGTGGCTGCGATTAACAGATCATCTCCATACTGCAGCAGAGTCACCTCAGGGTGCTGTTGCCAGAGAGCTTGGAGGTCTCGGCGGAGAGCTTCATCGAACAGCGTGGGAGAGTTTTTAAGTCCTTGTGGGAGTCGTGTCCAGGTTTACTGGCCATTGCCCCCTTCTTCAGGATCTGCCTATTCAAAGGCAACAAGGGTTGGCTCTGCTCAGCCAATGGGATGCTGAAGAAGGCATCTTTAAGGTCCAGGACGTGTGTACCTGCCTCTCTGGAGTTAACCCGCTGAGGAGGGTGTACGGGTTGGGGACTGTGGGATGGATATTCTCCACTCACCTGTGGACCTCCCTGAGGTCCTGGACAGGGTGGTAGTCTCCTGTGCCCACCTTTTTGACAGGAAGAAGCAAGGTGTTCCAGGAGGAGTGGCAGGGCACTAGGATTTCAGCTTCCCAGAGATGCTGGGTGTGGATTGCTATGCCTTTCCGGGCCTCTGGGGATACAGGGTACTGTTTTACCCTAATGGGCATTGCCTGACTTTTGAGCTGTACAACAACTGGCAGTTAATGGGATGCCAGCCCAGGGGAGTTTAACCTGGCCCAGACTTGGGGAATCTCAGTCTGCAGCTGAGCCAGCAGTATGGCATTTAGAGTCAAGAGGGGCCCCACCTTCTGTTAACACGTATTCCTCACTTAGGGGAATAGTAACAAGAATTTTTGATACTCCTGGTGGGTTTAGGCCTATGCTGCCATAGTTTCCTCAAAACCTATGTTGACCTTAAGCTTGTGTAAGAGGACATGTCCCAGGAGCAGGTATGGGCAGTCTGGCATTATTAGGAATGAGTGAGTTACCTCCCCTTTCCCCAAATTTATTGTTCTTTTGGTGGTCCAGGGGCATTACTGAGTCCCAGTTGGCCCCTGTACCAAGGAATGCTTATTTGGAAGCAGGCCGTTTTGGAGAACCAAATACTCAGCCCCCGTGTCCACTAAGAAGTGGACAGGGCTTCCCCCCACCATAAGTTTCACCCTGGGCTCCGGGGGGTGGGGGGGGGGTGAATTGACAGAGCCCCGGCTCATCAGTCAGTTTGTAATTGAAGCACAGGAGTAGATTTCGGTGGGCACCCCCTGGAGGGCACTCTTGTGGCTGGGGTGGCCTGTCTGGGCAGTCTTTTACCCAGTGTCCAATTTATTTTTACAGTAGGCGCATTGATTTTTTGCTAGTGGAGTTTTTTGCCTGGTGCTGGTTCCTCTTTTCCCTGTTGGCTGCTTGGGTTTAACTTCCTGTAAGGCTGCTGCTACTGCTTTGGCCATCTTTTAGGTTTGTTGGTCTTCAAGCGAGTCCCTGCTATTATAAACCTTCTGGGCTAGCTCAGTTATTCTGATAAACTTTTCCCTTCAAATCCTTCAATTTTCTGCAATTTCTTTTTTATATCAGGGGCCGACTGGGAGACAAAGGCTGTAACTAAAGCCCTCCGATTTTCTGGAGCCTCTGGGTCTATGGGGGTATACGCCCAATAGGCCTCCATAAGGTGCTCCAGAAAAGCCTGTGTTCTGTTGGCCCTGACTTGCCCCACTTACCTTAGACAAATTTGTGGGCTGCCTGGCGGCGGCCCAGAGACCCCCCCATTAGAGACTGGCGATAGGTGGTGAGACACTCCCTACCGTGATCAGTGTTTGGGTTCCAATTAGGCCTCTCGGCAGGGAAGACACAGTCCATACGGTCCTGCTCTGCCGGTCTGCCGTCCGGACCTGGGACCAATTTCCTTGCCTCCTGACAGATCCATTCTCTTTCCTCCGCAGTAAAAAGGGATTGGAGGAGCTGTTGGCCGTCATCCCAAGTGGGCTGGTGGGTGAAGAAAATAGTTTCTAAAAGGCCTATGAGGCTCTGAGGTTTTTCAGAGAATGCCGGATTTTGGTGTTTCCAATAGTAAAGGTCACTAGTAGAGAAAGGGACATAAACCATAAAGGGCTGGCCTCCTGAACCTTCCATGTCTAGTCCCGGGGCCTGTCTCGGGGAGGACTGTGGGAGTCTGTGGTTCTGAGGTCCCCGAAGATGAGTCAGGGCTAGCCGGTTAATCGGGGACGGTTGGGCCCTTGGGAGATGCATGGGGAAGAGGGTGATAAAGGGGCTGCTATGAGGACTCACTCCTGGTGAGTGACGGGCTGAGAACCTTGGGGTCCCCTGCTCCTGCTCAGATGCAGAGTAGGGTGGGGGAATTTCATCATCCTCCGGTGGGCTCTGCAGGACTGGAGGTTTGGCTTTTGGAGTTTCCTGTAGGGCTAAAACACGAGAAGAATTAGCTCTCTTTTCAGCTTTCTTCATCCATGGTGGCTGCTGCTTTACCAGGAGGTACCAGGCAATGATGTACGGGATCTGGTCCGGGTGGTGTCGACAGACGAACTGTCGGACCTTCCCCACTATGGCAGGGTGGAAGGTCCCCTCCGGCGGCCGGCTGCAATTAGGAAATGTGGACCGTTCGAAGGAACAAAAGGTGGTTGGGTTTCCTTGGTTTACCTGAAACCCTGACTGCTGTGCCGTTCCTTGGAAACCCTTGAAGTGGCACAAAACCAGTTGCAGAGGGGTGTCAGGCTTAGAGCACTGCTGCCCCAGTGTCGATAGCAATGACAGACACAACAGTGACTAACACTGAACAAATAAAGACAATAACACAAACTGAACAGACAGACCTAACTGCCCGAGGGCAGTACTGGAGAGCCCAGTGATGTCTCACTGGGACCTCAGACCCAGGAATTAGTGCTGTGTCCAGCTTTCCTGCAGGTCCAACCAGATGTGTGCACAAACAAAACAGGAAGTTGACTCACCTCTCAGAGGGCTCTGGGGACGTTGTGAGTCTGCCAGAGACGACAATCAGCCGTTTGCGAGTCCACAGACTCACCAGGCCCGACAAACGCTGAGGTTCGCGGGTTTGCAGACCCACAAGGTCAGCTGGTGATTGGGGCTGGGGATTAAGCTCTCGGATCTCCTGGACGAGCCCCCAAATGAAATAGGGTCCGAGTGCTTAATTCACAGACCCCCAACACCAGAAGTTTAAGTTATAAAAAGGAGAGGTTTTTAAAAAAGCCAAGAGCCAGGCCGGTGGCCACTTGCCTGCTGGACATAACAGTCCCACAGCAAGAGGCCCTGATTAGCTGTAGGGGCTTGCTTAAGAAAGGCTAAACCACATTGGGACTTTTCTAAGTGTGCTAAACCACAACATCCTGGAGGCCTAGGTATCTTTCAAGCAATGCAAGCGTTCACAGAAGTGAAAAAAAAGCTGTTAGACAGTTTAACCCAGCCAGCAAGTGCTGTTGCCAGTTTCCCGGAAGAGAACATTTTAACTGTGCAAAGGCTGAGTACATGTTTAACTGTGCAAAGGCTGAGTACATGTTTAGCCTAATTTTTGACATTGTAGATTTTTTTAAAGCCCCCTTCCACAAAGTCACCGACTACTAGGAAGTTTTCAGTGTGCTCTGTGCATTTTACTCTTTCTGAACCATTCTTGTCCCATAATTCAGATGACAGGAAGCTGGACTTCACTTTGGTCTGTTCACTTTGAAAATTCCAGAAAGGGTCCAAAGTCAGAGGTGGAGACATTAAGAAAGATATTTTAATAATTTTTAAATTATGGAAGGTTCGCTCGTTATTAATTTCCACAAAGTCCTGATTTTCATTAGATTTCTTACTCTTCTTTTTGGTCTGGAAGATGATTGTTTCCTGGCATGATGTGAGAGTCTGTGGGGTAACACTGATGAGTCATGAAAGTCATGAGAATGTGTGTTTTGGAATTTTTATTAACTCTTTCTCAGAATATGTTTTTCAACATGAGAATGTGTTTGTTTTATGGTGATAGTTAAGCTGGCAAACCTCCAGCATTTTTCATCAATACTACTAGAAAGTAATCAGATTCAGCTCATAGAACTAGAAAATCTTATGAGGTTTTCTTTTTTTCTTTAGGTTTATCACTTTGGGAAGACCTACTGAATCTCAAATCCACAATGGCAAGACTGTAATAATTGGTGTTTTGGCATGAGAGAACATCTATGTTTCAGACATTATTTTTTCCAAGAATGTAAAGTGTGCTGAATGTCAAGAAAGTCTAGAAATAACCATTAAATAAGGATATTTCATATCATGCCCAGGAAGCTTATTAGTTAATTTTTATATGTATTTTATTTAAAAATAAGTTGCAAGCTTTAGTTCAAGGGTTCACTGTCATCAGGTGCAAGACAAACAATTTTTAAATTTTCCTCTTTTTTGAAATTTAATGTTCTAGCTGAGTCACTTATTTAAGAGACAGTGTTCGTCAATATTGTAATCTTCATATTTTTCACACAGGAATTTTTACTTCTTCTCTAAAGATTGTTTCCTTGTGCCTAGATTTGAATAAGTGACTATGAGTGTTACTGGTCCAAAGTTTCTCCTTCACCTCTCCGTATATTTGTAAGGGGCCAAATGTTTTTTTTAAAGCACTATTTATTGTTTTTAAAAAAGCTTCCTGCTGATTGTGTGTTAGATTTTGTCTTTCAAAGACATTTAAGGTGGTACCAGGAGTGCCAATCCTGTTAAAATTTCACCTCAGAGTCAGAAACTTTTTAATCATTTTCCCTTTTTCCTTAATCTAGTCAGAATAGCTTCAGACAGGAATCGCTATCTAACATTCTTGAGAGTGTGATAGACTAGTGGAGAATACGGATAATCAGACAAGTGTTCAGTTTTGAAGCTCACGATTTCTCTTCCACAGAAATTTAGTCTCCAAAGACAAAAAGGCGAATCTGGAATGCCAGAAAACCTTGAGGCTGACTCCAAGACCGCCCCCCAATCCTGAGACTCAGTGTGGAAACTGTGATCTGGTCTAATGTCTCATCTGATACATCTGATCCACCTCCTTCCTGCCACGTCCGGCCATTTTCACCATGTTCCGCCACCACGGAGACCGGACACCCTGTCTTGGGTCAGTTCTGACTCTCAGCAAGTCCTTCTGTGTGTGGAGCTGGCATTGGTCTCCTGAGGCATCCTCCTCCTGGCTCTAGCTTATTCCTCTGTAGCCGGAGCAAGTCTCATACGTCTTCCTTCTTCACGCTTGCTGGGTGTGTCTCCTGCAGGTCAGACACTGGGCCAGACTGTGCCTCACGGACTGCGTTTCCACAGGGTTGGGCGGGAGGGTGCTGACATCAGCCAGACTCTAGAAGGGAAGTGAGAGCTGAGACGCCTGCACTGATGGATCATACCTGTACCTCACTGGGGGTCAGGGGTGGCTTCCCGGATTAAGCGATGTCTCCTATTTGCTGTTGACGTCTCACCTTAACAGTCACTGCCTGTTGGTCTCCCTGAGCGCGGAAGGGTGGGTGGAAGCTTCCTCGGCCGCAGGGGTGGACGGGAGAGCGTCTCCCAGCAGCAGAAAAAGCAAGTGCCGAGAAGGAGCTAGGGATTTCCAAGGAGCTGAGAGGAAGCCAGTTGGACTGAGGTCCAAGCTGGAGTGTGGAGACTGAGAGACAGGCTGGAGAACAAGGTGGGATCCTCTCCGCCAGCCTTTGCGGGCCACGCTGGGGGCTTTTGAACACCGTGCATCTGTTCGTTTGTGAACTAATTCATCCACTAGCTCAGCTGATGTTTGTCGAGATCTCGCTCCGTCCTGAGTCCTCTTCCAGGTGCTTGGGATGAGGGAGGGAACAGGACGGATCGGATTCCTGCCCCAAGGAGACTTGCGCTCAAGGTGGGGGAGAAAGACGAGAAACCACAGAGTGGGTCGCCTGTCAGAAAGCGAGGTGCCATGGGGGAAGCAGGTGAAGGGAGTGGGCGTGTGGTGTCGTGGCTTATGCCCCAAGGGGGCTGCGAGTGGCCCCTGGAGCTGGCGCTAGGCTGGCACCCGCAGGGAGTCAGGGAAGTGTGCCGAGTGGGACAGGGACAGGGTGGGAGCTGAGCGGAGCTGCCGAGTGGGGAATGGACCCGAGGGAGACCAGCAGCGATGACGGCTCCGGTGAGGGGTCACGAGAGCTGCAACGAGGACCCTGCCAGAGGAACAGCGCAAACAGGAGACACAGCTAGTGACATTGGGGAGGTAAGTGCCCCTTGACTGGCCGGCTCATCAGGAAGGAGACTTTTGCACTCATTTGAGGGCCCTGTATGTTTCAGCAGAAAGCCTGAGAGGGACTACACCAAAGCCGACTCTTCTGTGAATAAAAATATTTATGCATGCAAATATTTGTTTTCATAATTGCTGCTGAGTGTATGAATACCAAAAACAATATCTGGAGTATAAGTTGGCCTTGCTGGCCCTATGCAGATACGGCCTTGAAATCACAATGAAGTGTCAGTTGGGCACAGTGGCTCACACCTGCCGTCTCAGCACTTTGGGAGGCTGAGGCAAGTGGATTACCTGCACCTGCAGGTTCGAGACCAGTCTGGGCAACATGGTGAGATCTTGTCTCTACAATACATAAAAAATCAGCCAGGCGTGGTGGCGCACACCTGTGGCTCTAGCTTCTTGGAAGGCTGAGGCAGAAGGATCACCGGAGCCCAGCAGGTCGGGGCTGCGGCGGCCATGAGTGTGCTGCCACACTCCAGCCTGGGCGACGGAGTGAGACTCTGACTCAAAAAAAATGAAGTGCCCAGGGCAAGGTCATGATTTGCGAGAGCCTTCCAAATTTGGTCGAGATGCTTGCCTGACTTGCCCAGGGGCAGAGGGTGAGGAAAACTCAGGCTTCGTCCTTGAGCGCCGGCATCATCCTTCGCTCTTGCTCTGTTTGGGCTCCCTTGCACGCTCAGGTGGGGAATTCTGTGCGATGCCAACACCACACTAGCTTTGCTGATGACACCTCAGGCCGAGGCTGGGGCAGCCATGGGGTCAGAGCCAGGAGTACGTCGGTGCTGCATTTGAGCTTCCTAAGGTGAAAACAGACCGCGAAGGCAGACAAAGTAGGTAGACAGAGCAGAAGTGGGCCCTGGAGCACGGACAGACACTCCAACTTTTCTTTGTTGCCCTCGTGAATGGCCAGAGGCTCACAACCTTTGGTATCCTGTGAGTTTTTATGTCACTCCAAATGACGTGTGTTTGCACCTGGAGTCCATATTTGCAAGGAGGACGAATGCCGATCTCCTAGAACAGTGAGTAACTGTAGTGCCGTGTGTTGAGCCCTGGCGACAGCCAGACACCGTGCTCCGCTTAACGTACACTTTCGCCCTAAATCCTCAAAGCAACCCTGTCAAGAAGACCTTACTATCAGCATTCTACGAGTGAGGCGAACAGGGCCAGACATGTCGGATAACTCGCCCAAAGACCCGCGTCAACAAGCAGGGAGGCAGCTTTCTCTTCCTGCAGCCCTGTGCTCCCAACCCGTAACACTTCCTTCTAGAGACGGGAACGCTTGCGCTTGCAAGTCACTCTCGTCCCAAGGGCTGCGAGGGCTCAGCCCGTCACGCTGGTGTTGCCTCATGACGGCTCTGCCGAAAACCTCTGTGCGTGTGTTGTCCACTCTGCCTAGACACTCCTCCTCCGAGTCGTCTCCGTCTGGCCCGTGCTCGTGTCGTCTGCCGGCTCAAAGAGCGCCGGTCCTGCCCTAGCTCCATCCCTGTCCACGACCTTACCGTTTGTTTTTTCATAGCACTTACCAGTATTAATGCGTACGTGTTCTCTTCTCTTCCCTCGCCAGAACACAGAGCCCGTCTCCCGTCTCTAGGCTGGAGTGCCGTCCTCTTGATCGGCGTGTGGCACACAGGAGTTGATCAGTAGGTGCTCACCGGACGAAACGCCACCTCTTGACGGAGGCTGTCCCCCGGGCCGAATCTAAAGCAGCTGGCCACGCTGGCCACTTCTTCTTGGTGCTTGATTTCGTTTTCTTCATCCTGATTCCCACCCAGGGGAACAACCTCTTGGATATGGTTTGTCTCACGTGCTGGACTGAGCTATTCTTTCTTCATTTGGCAGCCATTTGCGGAGAGTGACAGAGATTTTTAGGCTTCACCAGTGCGCAAGCTTTCCTTAATGGCACACAGAACAGTAAAGGAAGGAGCTGTGGTGAGCTTCTGGGGACAGGCTGGCTGAGGAGTGAAGTCATCTGAGCATGCACGCTGCGCCTTAGCAGGGAGTGAGGCCGCTGACACCTGCCGAACAGGAAGGGTTACAGAGAAAGACCACCCGCCTGAGTCATGGAGCCTTTATGGGTTTATTTGTTTGTTGATTATTTATTTATTTTCCAGTCAGAGTCTCACTCCGTCGCCCAGGCTGGAGCGCAGCGACACGCTCACGGCCACCCCAGCATCGACCTGCTAGGCTCTGGCGATCCTCCCTCCTCAGCCTTCCAAGTAGCCGGAACGACAGGTACGCTACCATGTCCAGCTAATTTTTGATTTATTGTAGAGACAAGGTCTCGCCAAGTTGCCCGGGCGGGTCTCGAACCCGCGAGTTCAGGTCATTCACTCGCCTTGGCCTCCCAAAGTGCTGGGATGACAGGCTGAGTCACTAAGTCTGGCCCATTTTTTGTGTTTTGAGTCAGGGTCTCACTCTGTGGCCCAGGCTGGAGTGCAGTGGCATGCTCACAGCTCACCACAACCTCAACCTCCTGGGCTCAAGCCAAGCTTCTTCTTCAGTCTCCTGAGCAGCTGGGACGACAGGTGTGCGTCATCAGGCCTGGCCAATTATTTCTGATTTTTTGGTTGAGGCGAGGTCTCGCTATGTTACCTAAACTGGCCCTGAACGCCCGCACTCCAGCAATCCTCCCATCTTGGTCTCCCAAAGTGCTAGGATTACAAGCGTGAGCCACTGTGCCCAGTCTAAAGAGGCCTTTAGGTCTTTGTCGCGAGTCAGGCTTTGGCTGAATGCCACATGGTAATCTCTTCCTATTTTAATAAGGATGAAGAAAAAGCTTTGCTCTCCTGATACACGCCCAAGCTCAGGGCTGTCTCTGCACATAGCTGACTTCCCAGCTGCTGGCGTAAGATCTCCTGGCCCTCAGTACGTCCCCAATTGCTCGCTATTGCCTGAAATTCAAGATTCGACTGCATGATCAGAGATTAAGCCTTAACATTCTACTTTCTTGCTCTAGGACCCTGAACCGCTCCTCTGAGGTTTGGTCATCTATTTATTGGCCAGCACGGTGGCTCACGCCTATAATCCCAGCCCTTGGGGAGGCTGAGGTGAGAGGACTGACTGAGTCCACGGGTTCGAGTCACCTATTGATGAGGATACATTTTACTGTGGGCTTACCATGTGCCTGGCACGATTCCGGGTGCTGAAGACAGGAGTGGACAGGACACAGTCTCTCCAGACGCTCACATTCCATGGGAGGCGAATTTCCGCCGCACGCACACAAATAAGATGGCTTAAAAGAGCAAGAGTGTTACAAAGACGCTGAGCCGGGGCGATGGGGAAGGAGTGACGGAGCGGGTGATCCAAAGGCCCTTTGGGAAGGCGGCACGGGAGGGAAGCCTCCGCGGGGGAAGCTCATCGCGGGGTGTGAGGGCCTCGTGCGGGCAGGAGCTCGGTCCGCGGGAGAAAGAGGCGGGTGTTGGGGGGAGAGAAGGCTCGGTGGTGAAGCCAGGCGAGATCCAGGCCTTGCGGGTGTTGCCAAGCGCGCTAAGACGTCTGGACTGTATTCCAGCAGCCGCGGGAGGACACGTGGGAGTTGGCCCAGGGGAACGACAGAAGTTTGTAAGGAGACCTGGCTGCGCAGACGTGGATGGTGGAGGCAGGCGGGACGAGTGCTTGGGAGGGGTGTCCCCGGGCCGGCCAGACAGGAGGGTCACTCGGGCCAAGAGCCGGTTCGGGCCAAGCGCTGCAGGACGAGACTTGCCATGGCTCGGGGGTGGGTGCTGGCGGAGAGACCAGGATCGAGGATGCGTCTGGGCGCCGGCCCGCGTCGCCGGGCGGGGTGGGGGGGTCGCGGGACCTCCGAGATGCGGAGGAGGGGCGGGCCTGGGGCGCCTCGGGTGCCGTTGGGACCGGAGCGGCCAGTGCCCACTGAAGTCGAGGCGGGGGTGTGGGTCAGGGAGCGGGGGTGCGGGGGGAGGGGAGCGGGGGGGAGGAGCCAGCCTAGGACGGGGGAAGAGCGGCCTGGGGGCGAACTCCGGGAGACCTTGGTTCCAGAAGCTTCGGGAAAAGCGTTGGGGAAGGAGGGCGCGGGGTGACCGTGCGCCCTGTCGAGGAGACGCCGGCGGGCGTCACGGGTGGGGGGCTGCGGCCTCCGCGGGCGACAGGAAGCCGGCTGGGAAGCGGGGGTGCTGCTGGGTGCTGTCCGCCCTTTTGCGGAGCAAGCGGGTGCTTCCGCTGTCGGCGGTGGGATCGCTCGCCCTCTTATCGCCGTCGAGCCTGTCGAGGTCGGCGCCGCCCGGAGTCCAGGCCCCGCTCCCACAGCGCGCCAGGGGCAGCCCCCTCGGGCCCCTCCCGCCATGGGGGCTTTTCTGTCCTCTCCGGAAATCCTGCTTTCAGAAAGATAAAAAGCAACCCAACGGCGAGCCACGGACGTTGCTGGCGTGGGTTTCTGCCGCTGGCCGGTTCCGTGCGGACCATTGAGCCGGCGCTCTGCTGGGAGACGCCACTCATCCCGCTCCCACGTGCCTCCTCCCCGGATTTCGTGGACCGCGCTTCCCAGGGTGGTGGCCCGACCCCCTTCTGAGCCCTCCCGAGACACGCGTGGCCGGCCGCCGGGCCCTCCGGGGGTCTCCGCCGCGCGTCCTCGGGTGAGTCCGGCCGTCGCTGCCGGCGTGCCGGGCCGCCTGAGGCCTCCGCCTCCGCGAGCTCCTCGCTCAGGCTGGGCGCGCCGGACAGCTCCCCGCCAGAGGCTCGGAGGGGACGCGAGACCGTCGCTGCGGGGCCGGCCAGCACGCGTGGAGCCGACGCCGCGCTGGGGCTCAGCCGCGCAGAAACCCACAGCAGACTTCAGAAGAGGCTACGGATTCGGGCCCGGGTGTCCCGAGACCGGCGGCGAGCGGAGAGGCCCCGAGGGCCGGCGGCCTCCCTGGAGCGCCTCCCCCGCGCTGCCGCCCCGCTCCGCGGCCTCCGGTTGATTCGGGAGGGAGGGCGCGCCCCCCAGCCCTGTCCTCAGGCCCTGAGCTCATCCTGAGCCCGAGGCCGCGGGGCGACATCAGCGCCTTTGGTCTTGTCAGTTGGGCTTGTGCTTCCTAGAGAAACCTCGGAGCCCTGGGCTGACGTCTTTGCGGGCGCCTGACAGCCGGAGTCGTGCCCCAGCCACGGACACCAGGAGGAACGCGGTCCTTCAGGTGAAAATAGAACTTGCTACTGGAACAAGTTTCAAAGGAGTAGGGGTGGAAGGATCTTTGAACTTCCTTCCACGGGAAAAAAACCTTCATCTAGTGTTCTTAGCGCAAATAGGAGCTCATCTGGAAGCCAGCGGCCGAACGAGCGTCTCAGGCCCCACTCGAGGCAGGCTTTGGGTTCCCGCAGGGTGAGTCCACGTAGGTGCGTTATCAGGAGTCATCGTGGGCTAATATAAGGTGTCCTGGGTTATCTCAGTTGGCTTGGACTCTCTTCCCAGCATCTCTACTTGCCTCCGTGGGGGCACGTGATTTTGCTGACGCTTGTTTTGCCACATGGCTGAACAGGTGAGCTGGACTTCCTCTGTCAGGAACTCTGTCTACACCTGTCCATTTCCTGCAAGTAGGCCAGCTATGGACAGAACCTCGGTTGGTACAAAATATCTGACTTTAGCCTAGACTCCCATTTAGACTGATTGAAAACTTAATCTTGTCTTATTTTTCAGATTTTCGTTTCTAAAAGTAATGTTTTTATTTGTTACTTTGTTCTTCTAAGGATTAGAGCATATGAGAGAAAAGACATTCAGTTCATTGTGATCAAGTTAGAATGCAAGTCTGAATTATTTGCTGTATATTTTTGTCTTTACAATATTCCACCTGACCATAATTTCCCCCTCAAGAGTGTTTTAGAAGTAAAAATACAAGAGGAAGATAAAGTAACAAATGATCTCATTGAAGGAAATAAGGTTAATTTTTCGGGACAGATGGCAGAGCCCACTCCACCAGCAGTAAAATATTTCACAGTGTTTTGCTAATACGGGAATCGTGTAGTGCTGACAGGTAAGGACATTGAAAATAACAGTAACTTTTAATTTTTTAAAGCCATGAATTTTGAAATTGTCGTCGCTTTGGAGCCAGAGTGTTTTCATCTAATGAATATGCAGTGTGATGTTAAAGAAGCTTAATTCTATTCCATGTTTTAAAACAAATGTGCATAAAACCTAGAGACAGTATCTCAGATACATCCTTGCCCAGTAGAGTTTTCTCCTTTTCTTCAAGGACTTTAGACTTGGGGGACTTTGGGGGAACAGCAGAGGGACAACTCCCACCTGCAGATTTGCGCAGAAGTATTCGTTCCAGGACAAAGGCCGTTTACCTGGAACATGTACTGTGTGCTTTTTCTTTCTTTGTTCCTGGGGACCCCTTGGTTGGTAATAGAGATCCCCCGAAGGACCACTTGTTCAAGTGCCTAGGAAGCTGCCTTGGCCCCCTGAGCGGGAAGGAGCTGTGTTCAGCTCTCTGACCTTTTTTCTAGCCATCTAGCCTCTCTGAGAAGTTACACACCGGTGTGTTAGCCACAGAATTTTGCCAGTGGTGACTAAGACTATCCCTTTCCAGGGCTGAACATCTCTCCTCTTCACGAAACCGCCTTCACATGCACACGCCATGAAATGATCGCCTTGGAGTTTTCCGCGACAGGATCTCCAGTGTCTCCTCCCTCCAGCCTTCCACTCTGTGCCCAAGCTTGCGACTAAAATGCGAATGCACTTCGCTGCTGTTTGGAAGTCCTAATTGCGAACTGAAAACTGGATGCAAAGCGAAGTCTCCGTCTTCAGCTGTGGACACCAAATCCCCGCAGTAAGTTATCCTCTACTCTTGACAATTTTCCTTTTAATTAAAACACAGCCTGATAAGCAGAATCTTGGGAAACATAAAGCTGTGATGTGATTCACTCAGCCATTTGTATGCAAGTGTGACCTATTTAGCTTTTAAAATCCTATTTAATGCCAAAAACGACATTAGAGAATTCAAACAAAAGCTCACAGGGAGTCCCATAATGAGACTGTTTTGATTATTCCAGTGATTAGCTCATTTCCTCTCTCTTTAGTAATTTCATTTGGAACAGTAGTCATTTTGAGAGCAAGTAGGTTTTTTTTTTTATTGCTGTACTAGTTTGCTGTGAGATTGGCAAGTGGCCAACCATCTGTGAAACTGCAATTATTACTATTACTTAAAATCTATCAAACCTCTTCGGGTGCTGTGGATGTAATTCTCCCTGCCTACAAAGACAAGGGCAAGAAAGGCATGAATGAGACCCAGTTTTGCACAAAAATGGTACTATTGCCCGTGTTTCAATCTATTCGCCCAAAGACAAGACACAGAAATTGGACTTTGTGGACCCTGTTGGGAACATGTTGAGTGAAGAATGGTTTTGCCCCATGGCCACAAGCCGTCTACTCTTTGGCACCTTGGAACAGACTCCTCCCTCCCATGAGGAATTTGCATTCATCTATGCGTGCATGTATCCGTCATGCATGTATCGGTCATTCAGCATTTCTTGTGATGTGTGAGTGTGTCGGCGTCTACTGCAGTTTTCTTCTGAATGATTCCAGTAGTGCTACCTCCTTTAGGCTCACATGTTTCCTTCGCTTTTTGTACCATTTTGCTTTTGTTTTTGACACATTTAGCAACGAAACAGGGAAGATGCTTGAGACATCCTTGTTGGAACACTTCTCGCTTCTCTGCCAGCCTCAGCCACACATGATTCCAGGAAGGAAGGCTGAAGAGCCAGAGACAGAGCTGAGGCCAGTGCTGCTCTCCAGCAGTGAAAGTCCATGCACAGCCTCACCTTCGCAGGCAGGCGGTCTGCTCCACCTCGCTGTTTTGCCTCAGACAGTGGCAGGAAGACATGGCCAGGCACCTTGCTGCCGACCTTCTGGGAGTGGATGGACCCGTGTCCCTCTGACATCTGGGTTCATCAGGGGGGCCCGGGCTGACACCTGTTGTCCCGTATAATCATGGAGTGCTTGCTTTCACTCTGGAGAGTGTTCATAACTGGATCGTGAGCGACGTGCTCGGCCTACTTCATGCCCTCTTGCGACTCAGCCATTTCTTAGGTGACCAACATTTGCACTTTTAGCCTGCATCTTCGGCTTGGGGCGGTGAGTTCAGGAAGATTATTCTCCATTGTGTAAAACAATATTTACCTCTGTCTGTCTTGAAATTATCCTTCGGGCAGGATAGGATCCGTCCCAGCTCTGATGCTGAGGCTTGGTGAACAAGCTGTCTCATGCTTTTGTTGATTTTAGCCTGATCACGCCAGCCTTTGTCCATCCAGATGGAAGGCCCTAACTGGAGAGCCTATTCCCAGACCTCCTCCTTGTGAGATTGTTAGCTTTCCTTGTGAGTCAGGCTGCAGCAGTGTTGGAGGTGACTTGTCTGACTGTCTGAAAAGTGGTACCCAACGGCTTGTCCTTTCAGGCACTGATGAAAGGCCATCTGGTAGGGGCAGGACTTTCCAGCTGTATTATAATTGTTTTAAATTAGACATTTTTGACCACATAGAGAATAAAGGAGAGAGACCCAGCCTAAGTGGCCTGTGGTGAGCCCTCTGTTTGTGCTTGCAGAACGACAGAAAGAAAAAAAAGAGAGAAGAAATAAAAGAAAAAAGAAAGGGAAAAAAGACAGTATACATCATTAGAATGCAATGTTATAAATTTAAAACACTATTTGCAGATTTTAAAAAATTGTTTTGCTTTGTTCTTTCATACCCCAGGCCTGAGCCTGAAGGGCCAAATATCATGTAAAAAATTCCCCCAAAGAGCTCATTTAAGTGGACATGGTGATTTCTTTCTTTTCAAGAACAGGAATTTTACAGAAAACAGTACTCAGGAGTAATGGCAGGAAAAAGGGAACATTTTGTAATAGAATATCTTATCTTTGTACTTTGTGTTTATGGTTTAGAAGTTAGATTACATTAAAACAAGATGTACGAGTGCCTTCTATGTGCAAAATTTTGCTGGGCACTGAAAATAGATAAGCTGGATCTAATTTCAGCTCCTGTTACTTCAGACATTATAATTTGTTTTCCTGTGGAACATCCAAACGATATAATAAATTGTCGCCCTCCTGCTGAATTGTGCTTGTTTCTATTTTTCTCTCATGCTGACAGTCCCAAAAATCACTCAAGTGTTTCCTTATCTTACCATCGAAGAACTTTCAAGTACTTAGAAAAGCCAGTTCTTTCTCTTCAGAAAACTTTAATTCATTGGGGAAACAGATGAAACATGACTACTGTGTATTCTATTTGGACCCTAATCAACCGAAATTCCTGAAGTTCAACTTTATTTCATCTTTGATCAGAGAGCTTACTAAATAAAAGTAAACGATGTCTTAGAGAAAGATTTACATTTTCCAGGGAAAAACTTTTTAAAACTGTGAGTCACATTTGTCAAGCAAATTATTTATGTGAAGCACATGCTGTTCCAACTATTTATAAAAGCAGACCATGATGGATCCCAAAGTAAGAGCACTTTATAAAGCACTTAGTGTGTTGCAATTTCTTGTTTTCTGAAAAATGGATGTTTTTCTTTAAAAACGGCTTCATTTTTTTAGAGGAGAAAACACAGTGTATGTAAAAGCAAATGAGAGAGAGAGGGAGACAGAGAGAAGACTCACCTCCCTGAGGTGTGGGAGGGCCAAAGCCAGGACGCATGGTGACCGCCAAAGCGCAAAGAGCACACGGTCACACCAAGTCGAGCAGGCAATGCTCCCAAACTGGTCTCAGTATACAACGCAGGCACGTCTTCGTTTCTGAGGTCTGGATGTAACAGTGACAAGAACATGCAGACGTATTTACGGTCTGCTACAGGCACTCTTGAGTTTGCAGGGTGACAGCGGTTCGGGAGGAGGGGCGATCGCGAGCCCCCGTGTGCGTTCTGAGCAGAAATCGGAGCAGGCCTTGCTCTGTGCATGTGTACTCGGGAAGACTGTTCCTTCTCTCAGTCTGGGCCAGGGCTTTCTTCCTTACAGGAAACTGTTTCTTGGGGTGATTTATGTCGTCCCACATGTGCTTCAAGTATAGGCTTGGAGGTTGCAGACCCAGAGTCTTCGTACATACCCAGATAAGCAGTTGACTTTGCAAATTACAAACGTGCTTGGTTTTGCGTTTAGAAACTATAGTTCTGAGGCCAACTGTGCCCTTCTTAGTTTGGAAATATTTTCTTTCTGGCCTCTATTTTTGACATGCACTCAGCGATCGACATGTGTTGCTACTCCTAGCCACGGTTGTCTTGGTGCAGACAAACACACAAGAAGACCAAGAACTTGGTGCTTGCATGAAGCATTTATTTTTATTCGAAAACATTATGCAGGCATTACATTGCCACAGCCAGTCCATGGGCGCGCATGCAAATATCAAAATTGGACAGTTTGTTCAACTTGGTGTAAATTTACTTTTTGGTTCGTATTTTTCACTTGCAGTGTCAGGATTAGTGTGCTTTGTTATGTGGTTTAACAATAGAATCCTACCCATGGGGTAAAATCTGTACTGGTAGCTAGCTGGGGACTTCTAAATGGTTATAAATCAAAACCCCAAACAAACAATACTACACGCTCATCAAAAGGTTAATAGCACAAGTTAGCAATATCTAAACTAAACATCGAAACATTTTTCATGGGACACAGTGGTGTAAAGTCTTCCATTGCTTGGTCTACCTGGTTGGGTATTTGAGTTTGAAGCTGTGGGAAGGTCTGACCAAGGCAAGCTCTGTCCCCAGGGCACGTTTTCATCGAGGAAGTGAGAACCACCACTTATCTCTAGTGGGGTTTGGGAGAATCATGGCTTGCTCTTACCCAATCAAATTCTAAACAAATTGCTGAAGTCTCATGTTTTTGAGGAGAGGTTGGTGGTGGATTGAAAAGCTGAAATTTCTGCTGGTGTCTACTGAGGTTATGAGATCTCAGAAACGAAAACGCTAGAGTTAATGTCATCCTACTCCCATTTCCCGCCCCGTTCCCAAAGGATCAATAATTTTACACAGAAAGAGAATTTGTTCTTTGCTGCTTTTTTTTCTTCCTGAAGGGTCAGCATGGAACTCCTGATCTTGAACAACTCAATATATTATCAACTTTTCTAAACAGACAAACCGGCACACTTAGGTCACCCAGTTACATGGAAGTCTGAGTAGTAGGACACTAAATGATAAAGGGTATACAGTGAATTAATCTCAGCATTCACACTTGGTTTCCATACAATGGAGCCAATTAAAATATCCTATAAAATAATTCAGATGGCAACCTTTAGCCATCTGTTGGTTGCAAACCTTTTGGAAATTTAAATTTAAAAAAAATTCCTGGTCGGGCTCAGTGGCTCAGCCTGTCATCCCAGCACTTTGGGAGGCCGAGGTGAGTGGATTGCCTGAGCCCATGGGTTCAAGACCAGCCTGGGCAACTTGGCGATTTATTGTCTCCACAATAAATCAAAAATTAGCCGGGCATGGTAGCTCCCGCCTGTGGTTCTGGCTACTTGGAAGGCTGCCGGAGCCCAGCGGGTTGATGCTGGGGTGGCGGTGAGCGTGCCACTTCACTCCAGTCTGGGCGAAGGAGTGAGAGTCCAACTTAAAAAAAAAAAAAATCCTAGTCTATTGAGTGAACTTGGAAATAATTTCATCAACTTGTTTCTCATAAGACTTTACTAAGTGTCTACAAATTGTTATAAAAACAAATCAAAAAGACAAAAACATTTTGCTTAAAATAAATACTAAAAATGCAATAAGTCAAGCAGAGTATGCAAACCAAAGGAATGTAAACACGAAAATAAAACCACAGTCTTTAAAGGTCTTCGGATCTGAATGGACAAAATAGTCAGAGAAAGGTATTTAATCGGTCTAAAAGGTAGCAGAGAGCAGATGTCGGCAAAGTTGTTTTGATATGATAGAACTTTAATACTGATTTCCCTACCCCGCCTACCCCTCACCCCCCAGAAAATGAAACACGCTTCTAAGGGGGCTGAACTGAGCTGACCGTCAAATCTGAATGGCAGAGAAGATAATTTTTCTTGCCCATCTCTGAGAGCAGGACCACCACCCAATGCAGAAGGCAGGCACAAAGGCAAAGTGGATGCTTTGGCCTGCCAGGTTTAGGCCTTGTTCAGGTACTCTGGGAGTCCCTATGACACTGCAATCTGTCCTTCTACTTTCGAGAGACCCCCTGGTGTTTTGCTTTGCTTGCTCGCATAAGATATACTGGTTTGAACTGTCCAGCATTTCATAAACATTTATTTTTCCTTTACAAACCCTGTAACTCCATCGAGAATCTTTCTGAACAGTTTTAAGTCTGCCAGACTTAACGAGTACTCCACATACTGACACACAGGCTCTATTCTAAATGATGGAGGGCTCTGGTGTTTCTTAATTTTCTGTTTTTGAAAAAAGGGCTGTTTTAAGGGCAACAGATTAAACTAGTGACATATCACTCACTCCACACCTTATCAGGATCCTGTAATTTTCTCTGTATCCATATAAATGTTGTATCAATATATTCTACTATTGAATGGATGTCCAATACGACCAAAATGCCAGACTCTTCAGTGATGACATTTTACCCTACACGGGAGCCAGGCCAATTGAGCTGTTTTCCAAGACTGCTCCACAAAGGCACCTTGACTTTGCTAGGAGGTGGCACAGCTGATGACACTCCACAATAAGGGTAATTTCCATGCTGGGATATTTTGTAAAGGGGGTCACACGATTAAGAGGGCAGAGGAGGACCATGGTTTTTTCCAGTGCCTTGACTAATTTCCATGTTATCACTAAGGATATCTAGGGGAAAAATAAGAATAGTTTTTGAAGAGAGGATATAGGGAGGGGTAGAAGATTTTAAAACGATGCCTTGCCCTAAAGACAGGTGATACCGTTTCTGGGGCTGCCCGTGAGCCATGGACGTGGATCAGTCCTCATCCTGTCATTTCAGGGACTTGGTCAGCAGACCCATGTGGCACAGCAGAAAGGCAATGGCCTGGAGCCAGCAGAGGCTGGACTATAAAAAGGCTGAAAGGTGTGTTTCATATCTATTCCTAGAATAGAGAATCGTGTGGTCAGTTGCCCCTCCCGACAAGGGTCATGGCACAAAACATGTCTGTGCAGGCGGTCCAACAGGGAACAGAGGAAACCCTCAGCCACCAGGTCCCTAGGATATGAAGCCGTCTCGGGGTGGGGCTCCAGGGGTGTGCGTCACCCATGCAGTCTGTGCAAAAGATAAAGAATGACTCTTAAAAAGGGACTTGCCATAGAAAAGTAGGACTTACGTGGACTACATGTGGGCCTGGCAACAGTGCCCATCAGGAGAGCAAAACACCCTCCTGACGGTCAGTGTGATAACAGTAACCATCATGATTCAAACAACGACAACGGTAGTACTCGCTTTTGATTCAAAATCTTCACAGTAATGAATGCACGGGGTTGTGCTCAGGATGCACACCAGCTAGCATCTCTCCAAGTCGGGTGCTTGGAGCCTGTGTCTCCCGGGGTGTGCGGCTGGCTCCCTCGACCGGCTTCGGAAGGTCTGCTACCTTGCAGTCCACCTGTGCAGACTGCACCCAGTAAATACCTTTCTCTACACACAGGACAGCAATGACGAGCGAACGCTGGCCGGCGCCGGCCCTGCAGGCAGGGCGGGCCTCGCCCTAGGCCACGCGGACGTGGGGCTCCTCCTCGGTCTCCTGGCCCAGGCTGGTGTAGGTGACCGACGGCTCCACCTGCGCGGCGGCCGGCAAGTCCACGGCAGGCCCCGAGGGGTTGCGGAACTGCTTGTACACACGGGGGTCCTGGGCGACGTAGGTGGACGTGGAAGAGTAGAGCACCAGCCCGATGAGGACGGTGAAGAAGGACAGGAGGTAAAGGCCTGAAAACTAAGCAACACAACAGCACAGTCACTGGCAGCCGGCGCAGACCCAGCCCGCGCTCGCAGGACAGAGCGGCCAGCGGGGAACAGGCAGCTTGGTGGGTCGGCTGGCGCCTTGGCGAAAGGCGGGTCTTCTCTCCCTAGCCCAGCTTGGTCTTATGGATTCCCCTTTTCTTCTTCCTGGGCCCTGTGGCAGCAACTCCGCTAATCACGCAGCTGATTATCTCTAAAATGCCTGTCTGAGGACCTGGCGTGGTGGGAGGACTAGATACACACAAACGAAAATGCAGCAAGCTAAAAGTAAAAACTCTTCAATATCACTGACTAAAGAGCTGGTTGTTTGTGGCTTCACTGAACACAGAAGAAATACAGATATCCATTTAAGGCTAACGAAGCCACACCAAACGAGTCCCTCACTGACAGCCGCACCAGGCCACTCTCGTTTCACCTTAATCCAATTCAGACACTTTTTGTCTTCCAAGTAGAAAATGTTATTGACTTTGGTAACTATCTTTGCAAGATTAGATTATCCTTGGACAGAAAGAAATAACCTAACATTCCACTCCTGCCCTGCTGATTTATAAAGGGCTGTACAGGCAGCATTCTGTTTACTAATCTGCTAGCCTGACAATTCAAAGAGTTTGAGGGGAAAAGGGGAGAAAACATTGGTTTAAACAAGAGCCCAGAATTTGCATACGGTTTTGGAACATCACGACTTCTAGACCTTTCTGAGTAGCAACTGGAGGCAGCTGCTTTCGTGGGGGGTAAAATAACAGTTTGAGGGCTGTCGTTCTATTGTTCCACCCATGTAGTCCTTCATTCGATGGATGGTTTCTTGCATGCTTTCTCTATATCAAACCCTGAACTATGTGCAGAGGAAAGTGAAGGAGAAAACTTGGTTGTTCCTCTTGCCAAGGACTTAACTGTCCCAGTGAAGAAACAGAGGTACAGACAGACAGAAACAATACAGTGCACTTATGGCGTGACAAATCTCGCTTTGGTCAGTAGCTATGATCCATCTTGGCCACATCCTGCATCCATGCGAAAAAAAGAATCAGTTTTATCTCTTATTTTATTTTTTTATGCTCATACTCTGAAAGAACAAATAACTGGTAAAAAGACAAAAACTAATTGGAAGCTGGAAGGAGAACAGGAAAATGACACAGAGATTCTACAAAGAGAGTTATAAGGCTGTCGTGAAAACTAACAGATGGGTATAATTATAATTGGTAGTTCAATCATAGCAAAGGTAGTCTTGACGGCGGCTCAAAAAAAGGGTATCCCTGTGGCTAAAAGTTCCTGCTAAGAGTTCTTTCCTTCCTTCCTTCCTTTGTGCTAAGACTAAAGATTTCCTGATTTTCTTTCTAGAGCCTGCCTCACCCTGTCCTTGAATTCTTTTATTTTTTACCTTGAAACTGTATAACACCACCTCTGATGGGTCTATATTCTAGACTCAGCTTGTAACACCTTCATTTAATTAACTTGACATGCTTAATTCCTTTTTACCCATGAAAATAAATATGCCTTGTTCTTTTATGAACTTGTAAAATAAAATGGTAGGAAAAGACCACTAACTCAGTACGGTTGCACAGTGTCAGAAAAAGAATGATTTGTTTTCACAGGAAGACACAGGCTACACGTAACTGCTTTTTGCTGAGTCACTTCCGGCTTCTTGTTCTCTTTCTGTGGGCTTTCACCTTGGTGGGCTTTTTCATATAAACTCCGATGGGAACCAATTAAAACAAAATCTTGTAAGCCAATCAGCAAATAGGACATTCAAATAGAGTGTGTCATACCTATGCTAACCAACTAATAAATAGGACGTGCAAATAAACTAATCGTGTACACCAATCTACATATAACATGTAGGTGACATCCTGGAACATGATATAACCTCTGAAAGTACCCAGCCTATGGGGAAACAGGGGAGGAAACTTGCATTTTAGGGCCTAAATACTCTGGCTGAAACTGCTTCGGTGTGCCTGCTCATCTGAGGGACACCCAGAGTGCTTGCAAGAGTGTTATTTTAAAAAGCTGCTTCACTCTACTGATCTCCGAGCCTCCTTGTTGCTTTTGGACAACCCAGTCCTGGAGGGGGGGTGTCCTCCAGGGCCCCCATTCTAGCATTTATGGCTTCAGAAAACCTATTCACATCCCAGCTTGCTTCCTGAACTTCTACATTCAAAAGCTTCCCCCTTTACCTGACACTTTGGTGGGTTAACTGGGCTTGTTCCTAACATTGCCACCATTTCAAGTGCTTGCTAATTACTTTCACTTTCCAAGCGCCACTGGTGTGTCTCCAGCTTCAACTGAAGAGCCTTGCATGGTCCTCGGTGTGAACCCACCGCTACCACAGCAGATGGAGGTAGAGAGATTCAGCATGGTAGCTCTGGGTCATCACTGCATTCTCACCACCAAACTGGCTTCACACCCTGGCCCCACTACCCTCTAGTTCGAATTCTGGACAAGTTTCTTTCCAGGTGTATGTGTCAGCAGAGTGCCCCTACTATGGAGGGTATTTGTAAAGATGAAATGAGAGGCGGCATGCAGAGCACTCACCATAGTTCCTGTCTTGCAGCAAACAGCTCACACTAACTTCACTGTTGTTATGATTGCTCTTGCTTTTATTATACCTAATAGCACTTATGATTGCAATGCTGATATATTTACTACTACTCTGATAGAATAAGAAATTATCTATTTCAAACAGTTTATTGATGCTGGGTTGTGTCTTATTTGACCAGTGTCAAGCACTGAGCCTGGCACAGTATTGACATCTACTAAGTATTATTTGCAATTTGTTTTTGTTTATAATGAATATATAAATTTAATTACGGGAGAGTTTCAGACTAAAGGGAAAAACATGGGACAAAAAATAATCAGTTTTGTTTTCCTATTTTAGGGATATAAATAAACATCAAAGCTGGGCATGGTGGCTCGTGCCTGTAATCCCAGCACTTTGGGAGGCTGAGGTAGGAGGATCACAGGAGTTCAAGACCAACTTGGGCAACATTGTGAGACCTCATCTCTACAAAAAATAAAAAAATTAGCTGGGTATGGTGGCCTGTAGTCCCAGTACTCGGGAGGCAGTGGTGAGCCGTGATCATGCGCTGAACTCTAGCTTGAGTGACAGAGTGAGGCCCCAATTCAAAGAAAAGAAAAGAAAATCATTAAAAAAAAAAAATCAGCCTGTACCAGTGGTGTATTTCAACATTTTTAGCTTTAAACTAGATAATACAATATCATTTCTGGCACATAAAATGCTAAAAAACAAACTCAGAAATCCCACTGAAACAGAAGCCACAGTATCGGTCCATCATTGTTGACCCCAAAAGTCACCTTCAAAACCCGGGGCGAGGCAGGAGAGTGCCAGGACGTGGCGCCGGAAGGACAGCGAAGAGAGCCGGCTGCCGGAGCAAGACCCAGGCTGCTGACCGTGGCCGGGGCGGGAGGCTTCGTCGACTGGGCGGGACAGGGTTGGACGACTGAAGTAGCGCGGGAATGGAGACAGAGGACCTGACGGGCAGAAGGACTGAACTCTGCGGTTCTGATTTTAGACCCCACATCCCGGCTTGATTAGGAAGACACAGACTGCATTGTTATGCTTTGCAAAGCAGATGCCTTCGCCTTTGTAAGAAATGGCCCCGCGATGTAGAGTTTACGGGGATTTTCCTTTCTGGGGACATGGAACCAGCAGGCTGCATGAGAAATGCACTACAAAAGTGTTTTCTTGGGACACAGCTTTAGCATGAAAACATGCTTTATTGTCAACACATTTCTATTTAGTTCATACAGAATTCAGTCAAAATTGGCTCAAAAGTTAGATAGCATGGGAATTTACGTGATGAGGGCATCCTGGAAGTCACCCAAGAGGCTTTATTCATAGATGATAGAGAAAGTTTTCATTTGATACACAAGCCCAGAAAGAAAGCAGTTGAGCAAGCATTTTGACAAATTGGGATAAACAATGAATGTTATAAATGGTGACCGAAAGATGTGGCTTTTTTTAAAAAGAAAGAAAGAAAAAGTTTCATTGTTGTCCTCCTTTCTTAGTCAAAGAAAATAAAGTTTAGTCTGCTCCTAACAGCACAGCCACAGTTTGGGGGGGCTGCACTTACCTTGTAGAGTCTTCCTTTCAAAAACCAATCAACTGAACAGCAATTTTGTACAGTCCAGACTGCTTAATTAATTTATATAAAATAAAATGGAAGGCTAGGCGCAGTGGCTCAAGCCTGTAATCCCAGCATTTTGGGAGGCCGAGGTAAGAAGATTGCCTGAGCCTGGGGTTTTAAGACCAGCCTGGGCAATTTGGTGAGACTTCGTCTCTACAATAAATAAAATAACTAGCTGGGCATGGTAACACGTGCCTGTAGTTCTGGCTACTTGGAAGGCTGAGGCAGAAGGATTGCTGGAGCCCAGCTGGTCGACGCTGGGGTGGCCGTGAGCGGGCCACTGCTCTTCAGCCTGAGTGATGGCGTGAGACTCCAACTCAAAAAACAAGCAATAAAATAAAACAAAATGAAATTTTGGTTTGTCCTTAACTGATGTGCTGAATGCCATAGTAACCAAATAGCAATCATACGGATAGGCCAGCTGTCTAAGAGCTAGGTTTAGCCTTAGTTGGAAGCAACAAGCGTTTTACAGGCTTATAATCCATCTTCCAAGACACCTCATTTTGCACAATGGCTGTGTCTTCATCCGATCATCTGAAGCAACACTCAGGGATTCCCAGTATGTGTAGTGAGTGCCTTCTGATCCTTGTTCTCAGAGACTCATCAAGGTGGAGAAAGCAGCAGAAGCAATGGTGTCTGCTGCAGCCATACTAACACAGAGTCCATCCTTTCCCAACCTCTCAAAGCCACCAGTTAGATCAAATACAGGTCAAAGTGTGTCTGCAACACAGAGCCAGCAGCATATTCTGACAGGCTGCAGTTTGCAAAGCAAGGACCATGAGGCAAACTTGGGGCAGCAGCCCCTGCTCTCAGTGGCATTTAACATTGAACTTTTTTTTTGAGTCTCACTCTTGTCGCCCAGGCTGGAGTGGAGCGGCACGCTCACGGCGACCGCAGCCTTGACCTGCTGGGTTCAGGTGATCCTTCCGCCTCAGCCTTCCAAGTAGCTGGAACTACAGACGCATGCTACCACGCCCGGCTGGTTTTGGTGGTTTATTGTAGAGACGAGGCCTTGCCAAGTTGCCCTGGCTGGTCTTGAACCCCTGGGCTCAGGCAATCCTCTTGCCTCGGCCTCCCAAAGTGCTGGGATGACAGGCGGAGCCACCACGCCTGGCCTGAAGTTGAACTTTAATAAACGAATGACTTCGGTGGACCTAAACCTATACAAGTAGAAAACCACATGGCTTGAAAGTAATTTCCAGCCGGGCTCGGTGGCTCAGCCTGTAATCCCACGCCTTTGGGAGGCTGAGGTGAGTGGATGGCCTGAGCCCACAGGTTCGAGACCCACCTGGGCAGCGAGACCTCATCTCTACAATAAATCAAAAAATCAGCCGGGCTCGGTAGCGCATGCCTGTAATTCCGGCTACTCGGAAGGCTGAGGCGGAAGGATCGCTGGAGCCCAGCGGGTCGAGGCTGCGGGGGCCGGGAGCGGCCACTGCACCCCAGTCTGGGCGACCGAGTGAGACTCCAACTCAAAAAAAAAAAAAAAAGAAAGTAATTTCCAAGAACATTTGCAAATGTATCAACTAAACTATCTGAAGGGGAGGGCAGTTTTTCAAGGGCTGCTTTCCCTTCTAGCTTGACTAAAAAGACGGCCGTCAGCAGGAGAACACGGCGATGCTTGGAGAGGTGCCGGCGGACTGTGAAGAGACCCTGGGCTGCAGCTCTGCTTTCACCGAAGCAGGACCAACCGCTCCCATCGATGGGCCCATTGCTTCCCTTCTTTCCTGGGAAGGGGCCTTACGAGGCCCGTGTGGCACACGCTTCTGCAAGATACAGCTCGGCAGGACCCCGGACGGTGCACTTTGGCCATCCTTTGCCAATTGATTTGACTTTTGACGCTGAGGTTTCACACACATGTGACCCCAGTAATGATTTCCTTTCTAGTTATTATTCAGTTTATGCTTGTAAAGAGATACAGGTGTAATTAAATTTTCTCCTATTTTTAACTCTTTGGCAGAAGCCATCTATGAGTGTAGAGTCTTGGACTCTGAAAACTTAACAGTTGCTTTGGAAATCAATGCAACCATGGATAAGTAGAAAAATAAATGGCAGCAACTGGCCATTGTCAAGGTCATGCAGCACAGCCTGGAAACTGTGGATCAAAGAGCTGCTGGGAAGAATTTCCATGTAGTGAGATTGACCTGGTAATTTTGACAGGCAAGCTATGCCTGGGAAAAACTAGACTTTTTTTTTGAGTTGGAGTCTCACTCCATCACCCAGGCTGGAATGCAGTGGCATGCTCACGGCCACCCCAGTGTCGACCTCCTGGACGCTGGCAATCCTCTGCCTTAGCCTTCCGAGCAGCTGGAATTACAGGCATGCATCACCACACCCAGCTCATTTTTTGATTTATTGTAGAGGTGAGGTCTCGCCAAGGTGCCCAGGCTGGTCTTGAACCTGTGGACTCAGGCAATCCTCTCACCTCAGCCTCCCAAAGTGCTGGGATTACAGGCGTGAGTCACCGTGCCCAGCTGAAAACTAGACTTTTACTTAAGTTTGTGAAAACTGTTCTGAGCATTCTTTGCCATGTAAGACAAAGTGTCCTCTTTCTTCCTGTACTTCCCTGCTCTGCAGTATAAAATACATGCAGAAAGATGAATCAACTGGCACAACAAATCATGATTTCTGGATCAAGGACGAATAAATAAGCCTAATTCTGTCTACAATGGAAGCAGATGGCCAGGGTGGAGGTCCTGGGTACCAGAGTAGCGTGAAGGTCCCGCAGCGACCAAGACAAAGCAGCATGCCGGTGAAGAGCGAGCCATCATTAAACGTGACGCTGCTGTAGTGAGGAGCAACTAAGGAGAGTCCGTGGTGTCCTGAGTCCTGACGTACACGTGAATTAAAGGATCCGTCCACAATCGTGGCTTTGGCCACAATCGTGGAAGGGAAACGGCTGATGCTCCGCGCATCCTGGGTGGGAGAGAAAGGACATCTCAACAGTGACGACCCTATCTCTTGGCAGCCCTGGCTTCTCAGAGGGCCGAGGGCCAGGCCTGAAGCCCAGGAGTGCACTGCTGGGAGCAGAACGAGAGGATGTTGGTCGGTGCTGAGCAAGCCGTCGGCTGTGAGAAAAGGTGCTCCTGGTCCTGATCTGCTGCTGGGCCGGAGCCAATCGCGACTCAGGCCAAGACAACTAGCCAGGCCTGGCTCCACGGAAGAGCCGACACAAACAAGTGATGCCTGGCCTCCTGATGTTGGCTCCACACTGAACTAACAAGATCATTTTTATTCTTATGGAGTGTATTAGAGATGCAAAAGCTCAGCTTCAGGGTTTGCTGAGCTGGAAATAAATTGCCTGCAGAGACCAGAGCTTTCTCAAATGCGTTCGGACTCCCCACGCTCACCTTTCTTAGTTTTCCTCGTCCTCTTTTTCTGTTAGGAAAGAAAAATGGCTAAATCTTCCTGGTTAGATATTGCGTATTTCTTTCTTCAAGGTCGTAAGACAGAACATTTCAAATGCGAGCATGGTACACAACACTGAAGTTAGTTGTCTTTAGAGACTAAGAACACTGGCCCCCAGCCTCCGCCTTCCATTCCTTCTCCAGCTTGGGAATCCAAATCCCAACGCACGCTCATCTAATCAAGACAGAAAATAAACAAAGGAGTGCTGTGGTCGGAACGCCAAACAGTTTCTCCGTCCATATCAGAAAATCAAGGCTCTGCTAAGACGCCAATACTTGGGAAATGACTTTCTCTCCAAGCATTGTGCTGCAAAAGACAAGAGAAGCAGCAGCCAGGGCTCTTGCCTGTCTGTGTTTCTGACGCCAGCGCCCAGGGCCAGGCTGTGCCCAGGGCTGCAGTCCCAGTTCGGGTTATGGGGCCTTCTGTTTGGTTTGCAAAGCCAATTCGTTTGGCAGCAAAATTTGTGCAGCCAATCACCTCTCAGGCCAGTAAGGGTCCTTTTGCAGGCAGCTACCTTCCCCTGTGGGTAATTTCACACATGAGTACAGCAACAGGGGGCTAAAAACGGATTTCTGCTATTACCTTTCATATGACGAACAGACTTTTTCACTTGGTCTGATGAATTGACAGAAATCCCTGTTCACAAAGACTTCTATTTTCTGCCCTCCAGAAAAAGAGAAAAACCAAAAACCAAAACACCATAACAGCCAAGCCGGAAGCAAGACAGAGGTCTGACTCTGGGAGTGTTTAGTGATAGGCTGAGTTACAGCAAAAGCCGTTCAACGGCTCATTTATGCCACCTTCTCATGGATCGCTCTTATTATCACCCGTCAAATAGACCACATTTGCGTGAGAGGCAGGCTGAGCAGCAGCCTCCACTCTGTGTGGCCTCTTGCAGCCCAAGACAGCGCCTTTCCTTCAGCAAAACACAAGTGTGCCTGCTGGGCTGGAGCGATTTTGCAGGAGACGGAGTTTTAAAGCCCGTGAAACATACTTAGTTTGCGAAAGTGGAAGTGTGGCAGCTCGGCCCATCCAAGAACCCCCTCCCCTGTTCCAGTGGAGTCGAGGGGTGGAAATGGAAGTGCCATCTTCCGCTCTCAGCCCTGCTGGACTCGCAACATTTTTGCTTGCTGTGACGGCAACCTTAGGCTCTGCTGATCTGAAAGTCTCAGCTCCAGAAGAAACAAGGCTCCTGCCAGGAGGCAGAACGATGACTGCTCTGAAAGTCAAGATCGCCCCTGGCCACTCTGGACTCCTCCTGGTTCTGCATCCACAGGCAAAGAAGGAAGCTGAAATGCTGGCTGGGGTGGTCGATCTCGACTGCCAAGAGGAGGCTGAACTGTTTCTTGGCCATGGATGTCAGGAGGGTGTGTGGAATACAGGCGATCCTTCAGGGGGTCTCTTAGGGTTACTGTGTCAGATTCAGGATTGAAGTCAATGAAAAGGCACTTAACCCAGGCAGTACTAACAGTGTTCTGGATCTTTCAGGAAGGAAGACTTGAAGACACCCCAAGGAAATGACCGTGACCAGCTGAGGTGCTGGCTGAAGGCAAAGTAAACTGAGCTGTGGTGAAAGACACCAGCTATGACCACACAGCAGCTACAAAAACAAGATCTGTGACTGTCGTGAATATTTCTTCCCTATTTTGTTATGCATATGCTTGTGTGTGTGTGTGTGTGTGTGTGTGTGTACAGACATCTTTGTTTTCTTTCTTCCCTTCTCTTTTCTTTTTTGAGTCGGAGTCTCTGTCGCCCAGACTGGAGTGCAGCGGCATGTTCGTGGCCATCACAGCCTCGACCTGCTGAGTTCAGGTGATCCTTCTGTTCAGCTTTCCAACTAGCTGGAACTACAGGCGTGCACTACTACAGCTGGTTTATTTTTGACCTATTGTAGAGACAAGGTCTCTCCATGTTGCCTAGGCCGGTCTCGAACCCATGGACTCAGGCAACCCTCTCGCTTTGGCCTCCCAAAGTGCTGGGATTTTAGGCGTGCGCCACCGTGCCCAGCCTTTCTCTTATCTTCTTATCATAGCACATAAGAGATATTGGCTTACATTAGAGCATTTATTTATTTATTTTTTGAGTTGGAGTCTCACTGGTCTCCTAGGCTAGAGTGCAGTGGCATGCTCACGGCCACCCCAGTGTCGACCTGCTGGGCTCTGGCGATTCTTTCATCTCAGCCTTCCAAGTAACTGGAACTACAGGCACGCACTACCATACCCAGCTAATTTTTTAAAAAAAAATTTATTGTGGAGACAAGGTCTCGCCAAGTTGCCCAGCCGGTCTTGAACCCGCAGGCTCAGGCAACCCACTTGCCTTGGCCTCCCAAAGTGCTGGGATGGCAGGCTGAACCACCGAGTCTGGCTGCATTATAGTATTTAGGCTAAAGGATCACAAGGAGAAGAATGAATATCATCACCCAGGGTCTTTGCATCCTTTTCTGAGAAAAGAGTGTGTTTTCAGTTGTATGCAGGACAGCTGTATCAAGCTAGGCAAACATAAACATTGTTATTGTCTTCATTTGGAGATCA
Organism: Cephalopachus bancanus; assembly: GCA_027257055.1. NCBI lineage: Eukaryota > Metazoa > Chordata > Mammalia > Primates > Tarsiidae > Cephalopachus > Cephalopachus bancanus. The sequence goes on along the minus strand of JAPVLO010000018.1, from coordinate 892,693 downwards.
TTGTATTATTAAATATTATTGGAAGACGTGAAATTGATGACGAGTTTACAGGGGATGGGCTGGTGATGGTCACTTTCATAAGTCAGCTGGGCTCGGCCACAGTACCCAGATCTTTACTCAAACGGTCGCTGCTGTGGAGGTACTTTAAAAACGAGGAGAACATCCAAGTCAGTCGACTTCGAGTAAAGCCTTTGCCCTCCATAATGTGGGTTGGCCTCATCGGATCAGTGAAGGCCTTGAGAAGATGGAGGCCCCCGAGGAGAGGAAATTCTGCCCCAGACTGTCTCTGGACTTGAACTGCAACATCAGCACTTCCCTGGGTCCCCGGCCTGGTCTTCCTTGCAGATTCTGGAACTGCCAGCCCCTAATCGCATGAACCGATGCCTTAAAAGGAATCGGTTTCCCTTTCTGTCTGCGCGCGCGCGCACCACACACACACACACACACACACACACACACACACACACACACAGTTTCTGTGGAGAACACTCATTGGTAACATGACAGTTTGTGACACTAATATCTTTGACTATGATGTAAACTGCTGCAACACTCTTTCTCCATGGCAAGTTTTAAAAATGGAGTTCTTTTTTTTTTTGAGTTGGAGTCTCATTCTGTCACCCAGACTGGAGTGCAGTGGCCTCTCCCGGCCACAGCAGCCTCGACCTGCTGGCCTCTGGCGATCCTTCCACCTCAGCCTTCCGAGTAGCCGGAATTACAGGCGAGCGCTACCACACCCAGCTGATTTTTTGTTTTATTGTAGAGATGAGGTCTCGCTGCCCAGGCGGGTCTCGAACCCGCGGGCTCAGGCCATCCACTCACCTCAGCCTCCCAAAGGCGCGGGATTACAGGATGAGCCACCGAGCCCGGCTTAAAAATGGAGTTCTTAACGATATTTTCCAGGGACTATCAAATGGAATTTCATGGTATGAGCTCTAAAATCAAAGTGATGGGGTTTACACCCCTGCAACCTCTCCTTGCTGCGTTTTGGACAAGGTCCTGACCTCTCCAAGTCTCAGGACACTCACCAGTTAGCTAAGGATAACACCAGCACCTGCAACATGGGGCTACTGTGAGCATTAAATGAGATGATCCATGTAAAACTCTTGGTGCAGTGTTTGCCACCTGGTAACTGTTCAATAAATGTCAGCTAGTGTTGGCTTTACATAACAAAGAGCAAATTCTAAAGGCAAGACAGGTGTAAAAATCTTCCTCAAAAGCCTTTCTGAAAAGTTCACCATAAATCAAGTTGAATTGCAAATGTATTTTTGAAACTGGCTCTTTAAAAGAAAAGCACAATCAACCCATCTGGAATGGAAGGCTTTTATGTCAATGCAAATAACAAACCTCTGGTTTATGGATTCTGTATTTGGACTTATTTATGTGGAGATTCTTCCCTCCCTCGCTCACTCCCTTCCAGACAAGGTCTTGCTGTTTCCCAAGCTGGAGTGACAATGCTATTCACAGGTGAGAGCATCACACTTTGCAGTCTTAAACTTCTGGTCTCCTGCGGTCCTCCTGCCTCAGCCTCCGGAGTGAGATTTCCGATGAAGATGGAACCACCCATACAGAACTAACATTGGGTCGTGGATTAGAAGCTGCAGCTATGGCTGGAAATTGAGAAACATGCTGAGTCTAAATTTACTGGCAAGCAGCTTCCCACCCCGGCCCCTGGGGCCCATCGGCAGACGACTGCCTGAGGGTTCACGAGGCCAGTTTGAAGACAGAAAGCAGCTTCAATCTCCAGGTACCCAGGCCCCGCACACCTTCCTCGCAGACTGCTCCACATGGCTCGCGGACTGCTCCACATGGCTCAGGGCAGGTGGGTGTGCCCGAGGGCCAGGGCAGTTGTTTGACAGACAGCGCGGACTGTAAAACCTGAGAATGGAATCTGAGATCTTTTTCACACTTCGTACCCTGGCAGACCGAACTCCCACCCAGGCCCAGAGCGCCAGAAAGTCCTCTGCTGGTCACAGGACTACAGAAAGACGGTGCCCCCATGACGCCACCCACCTACCAACGGCCCTCATCCCTCTGCCTACCAAGTTCCCTTTAAAAACCTCATCCTCCGAACCTCTGGGGAGGTGAATTTGAAGCAGGTGATTTCCCCCACCCCTCTTGCTCAGCGGCTTTGCAATATTAAACTGTTTCTCCGTCGTAGTGGCCATGTTTTGGCTTTTTTGGGCAGCGGGCACAAGAACCTGGTTCAGCTGTAACAATGATGCGGAACCATGTAAGTCACAGGAATTCTTGTAACTTCCTACTCCTATCCTTCCTATTCTCATTTATAAATTTCAAGCAAGTACTGCACATTGGCAAAAATTGTGTATGAGCATCTGTGGGTATATACATTAGCTCTTAATTTGCTTCCATGGTGTGGTAGGCTGAAAAATAGCCCATCAAATGACAGCCATATCTTAATCCCTGGGACCTATGACGGTCACTTACACCACTCGGAAAAAGGTATATACAGATGTGATTAAGTTAAGGACCTTTCGATGAGAGATTATCCTGGGTGCCGTGGACTAAATTGTGCCCCCCCTGCCAATTCATACGTTGAAGACCTAAACCACAACGTGGCTGCATTTGGAGACTAGGTCCCTAAGGAAGTGATCCAGGTTAGATGTGACAATAGGGGCAAGGGCCCGATTCAGGAGGCTCCGTGTCCTTTTAAGAAGAGACACCAGAGTTGGCTGTCTCTCACTGTAGGAAGAAAACTGTCCTCGGGAAAGCACAGTGCACCACAGCTCTGAATCTGGCGCGACAAGCTTGCTTAGCGCACCATGCCGCAGGCTGCTTTTTCCAGAGCGTTTTCTACGGGCCACTTTATGCATCTGCAAAGCCCCGATCTCCCGGAGAAGCACGGAGTCACCTGACGAGCATCTCGACCCTGGATGCCGAGAAGGACGGCGGGGGGTGGCGCTTGCGCGGCGGCTGGCACGGCGCCCAAAGGCCTCGGCCCGCAGCCAGCTGTCGCCACCTCCGAGTTCTCTGGTCAGCTGCATCACAGAGCAGACTCTTTCTGCTTCTCCCATTCCCTGTACTCAGGTTTCCAAGGGCAAGCCATGTTTCTTTTGTACGGGGAAGGACTCAGCTTGAACTCAGCTTATCTGGGAATAACCGTACGGATTACTGACAAACTCGGAAGCTGTTCTTTCCCAATTCATAGAAATGAAAAGTGATCAAGAAACACTGCCACAACTGGGGGGAGGAAACTTTGAAAAAATGAAAAATGAGCTCCCCAGCAACAATATTGGAATTCTGTATTTCTTTCTCTTTCATGGAGGCAGGAAAGAAAAAAAGAAAAAAGAAATGGATGAGTAATTTATGTGTTAGGAATATTATGACATGGCAGCTGTCAAGGAAGAAATCATTTTCTGGTTTTAACGGTTAATTTTTTTCTAAATAACAGTTTTGTTCCTGGTCGATAGATGCCACCCTCTCCCAATTCGCCCTCAATTTGTTCAATTCTAAATTACAGAACATCATGGAGAAGAACTGGCAACAGGCTCAGATTTTTTGGTTATTCCATAATAAAAATCTTAGTGCTGTTATCGCTGAATTTTCACAGTACTATATAAACTGTGAAATTCATAAAATAACATATAAAATGTAACTGACATTTAACAACACCACTAATTTCTTTTTCTTTTAACATTAAGCTTCACCTGTTGTGCAAATGAAATGAAATCATGTCCTGTCTCGGGACTCCTCAAGTCTAGAGGGGCGCCCAAGTTGGACATGCATGAGCCAACAGAAGCATGGGCGTTGGAGAGTCTCTCTCGATGCTTCTGAGGAAGATGGGACTGGGGAGGCATCACCAGGCTGTAACGAGACCCACCGCTTAGAAAGGATCTTCCTTACCACCAAATCAGCCTGTGTGTATAACAGTCTCTTTTCTCTAGACATGTGATTCTGGGAAAAGTTAATTTAATAATATTATTTTTGCTCCTGGAACTTGCATCTTCTGGGGTGCATTTATGTGTGAGCCCGGCTGTGAATGCTCTCCCTGTCTCCAGATGCCTTTGCTTCCCAAACGGTTCACGGTTATTTGCCAGCCACTGCCTCAACATTCCTCCCCTTCCACATCTCTGCTCAGGGCCACTGGCTTGCACCAGGGCCCCGCTCATTCCTTTCCGTGAGGAAAACCACAAGCCAATTATACCGGAGATATTTCACTGCACTGTGTGCATGCCACAAAGATCCTTCTGACAAAACTGACAGATACGGCCTCAGACACCACCGAGAACTTAAATGTGAGGCAGGCACTCACTTGCTCTAAAACTGTGTAGACATTTATGGTTAGCTTCCAAACAAGTCTGCACATTTGACGTGCAAAGAAACGCACAACATTTTGTGTACAGTTTTTACCTTTTAGCAACTTTATTGATGACACACTTTGCAGAGGAAATGATGGTTTCCCAGTGCCAAAGACTAAGGAAACTTTTGCAAGGACACTTGCAGTCTACATCAAGGGTCAGTAACCTAACAGATATGGCAGACGCCTAGTTTTGTAAATAAAGTTTTATCGGAACACAGCCATGTCCATAGTAGAGTTGTGTAGTTGAGACTGTATGGTTGGCAGTGCCTAAAATATTTACAGTCTGGCTCTTCATGGAAAACTTCGCTGATCCCTGACCTGTATCCACAAATAAAGATATCTAAACATAGTATGTGATAATGACTCACTTCACAGCTTTACAGTGGAATGATAAAAATAATAAATGTAAATATTGGACATAGTTCTTTCTTTAAATAAATTCCTTTGCAAATGGTCACCCTTTCATGTGAGCTCCATTCTTCCACACCCCCAACACAGTTTCAACGGCCTCAGACCGACTTTTCAACCTTCACATTCTCTTGCGATGCTCCCTAAGCAACTCATCAATTTGATCGGAGAATGAATCAGAACAGTGACTTGCTACTGTGGGACCTAAATTTTTGTTTTTCAGCTGATTTCACCAACTTGAGACATAAAGAGTCCACATCTGCCAAAAGATTTCTGGCTTCTAATGTGAAAATTTCTAGATAATGTTCAGCATAGAATCGGAGGTGAACCTTCAAGGTTTCCTGTAAAATAAACCAATTCAATCCATAATTACTGAACACCCACCGTGCCAGGCACTGTAGGCACACCAGAGACCTGGCAGAGAGGGAGTCACCAGAGCCCCTGTCGTCCCAGAGCTCAGTACGTACTCCTACGTGAAGTCAGCCCTGTCATTTAAAGAGGGCATTGGTGAGAACACAAAGGAAACATGAGTACAACCTATACGTACCAAGACCTCCACAGAGCAATGGGAAACCACTGCATGCCTGCACATATAAATGCCTGTGTCCCTGGAGCATCCAGAAGAAACCAGATGTGAAACTTGTTGCGAAAGTGTACATTCTCATTAAATCGAGCTATGCTGCTAAGTCTGAGGCCCCACAGAATGGTTTACGATGTTTTGTTTTGCTTTGTTGTTTTGAAAATAAATACATTCTAAAATGTATTCAAATGAGCAGGAAACTAGTCAGATGACAGGCTGTACTTAGCAATCTAATGAGGACAGACTTTTAAATGTGAGAATAATAAAAACAGTAACAAATGCTTTGAGATTTGTTCATGTTTCTCAGTGAAAACTGATTAAAAAAAATTTACATCTTCTAATCAGTGTCTGTTGCAACTCTGTCCACTTTTTTCAATGGGAAAAACTTGTAGTGAGATTTCCTTCTTATTTGAGAGGATTGCTAGTTTTATTGTTTTGTGATTATAAACACAATAAATGTTCACATAGAGCTTCAGCAATACCTTGTTTATGCAATACTTAAAAGTGTGAAGAGCATTAAATGTAAGTTCAGTCATCCTTTGGCGTCTATGGGGGTTGGTTCCCGGCCTTCTCTTGGAGGCTAAAATATGTGGATGTTCAAGTCCTTGATGATAAATGGGGTAGTGTTTGTGCCTGTAGCCTCTGGACATCTTTCTGTATACTTTACACTGTCTCTAGATTACTTACATCTAAAACAATGCAAATGCTATGTAAATAGTTGTATTGTTTAGGAACGATGACAAGAAAAAAATGTCCTGCAAGTTCAGCACAGAAGCAATTCCTTTCCCCCTAAATGTTTTCAGTTCCTGACTGGTTGAATCCACGGACCCCAAACCCACAGCAGTGGAGGGCTGACTGCACTCCCCGTTCTACCATCCTTAATAGAAACACGATTTGTCACATCTCCACTGTGCCAAATGGTGCAGCGAATGAGTTACAGGCATCATTTCATTTAATGCCTCACAGTTAAGCTTATGAGATAGCTACTATCATGACTCCCATTTTGCTGACAGGGAAACTGCAGCTGAGAGAAGTCTGAGGCTGTGTGCCTGGTTGTGTCAGGGATTCTTCATCAGAGGTCCCTGCACAGAATTCAGGGGGTTGTGAACCTGGATGGGGAAACTGTCTTTTAATGACATGCAGCATTTACTCGATTGCAAATGTAGGCGGTGAACTCAGTTTTAGCAGCACGTTGGACTTTTTCTCCAGCAGAAACCATACACAGCGCACATGGTCGCTTCGCATGACAGTCGCTGCCGATCTCTCCAGTTATCACTTATGCTCCCCACTGCTTTGAAATGACAGTAGCTATTGCATCTGCTTCTAGATCTTGTGATTTGTATATTACCATGTCATCAGGTGATGGTCTCAGTAACGCTCGGCTGCTCCCCTTGATACCAGTAAATCAAAGGGGCAGAGAACTGGTAGAAAGTTTATTTCTGAGTTCGAATCCAGGGAGCAGAGCCAGACTCGAGGTCTTTCAAAGTGGTTCTGTTCACCCTCTAGGTTTTTACAGTTCACTTTTATAGTCCAGAGCTGTTAGGACCTGTACGTTAGCTACGTGATCGCAAAGCACAGTATAGAACTTGAGTTTTAGCTGCATTTATCGATAGTGACATTTTTCTGTCCAGACTTCCTGGTGCCAGATATCAGAGCTATCTCATAGCTGTTATCGGTAGGGCCTGGCAGAAGCGGCAATCAAGCTTGCCGTAGAGTAAAAGGCCTAAGACATTATGCATTACACAAAGGTTATACAAATCACAAAGCTTACGATTACATTGGTACAAAAGTTATATAATTCACAAGGCTTATGATGACATTGATACTATAATATTCAAACTTATAACCACTTAGAAAAAGGGAGTAAAAGGCGATTTGCATCTTTCCGTTGATGGGGCGCAGCCCACAGGGAAGTCAGCGATCCTTTGAAGCTACGCACTGGGAGTGCCTAGCAGATAAGGGAAGCACACCTTTTATCAGCTCTCAGGAATATTGTCCAGGAATGCACAGGAGTGCTTGCGCCCTGGGCCTGCCCTTCTCTAGGGGCCGTGACAACATGGACAGACATTAGAGGGTCTCTATATCAGTCACGTTTAACAATATTTTGATATCTTTACATATAATTGATTTTGCAATCCCATGTGTTTTAGTTTAGACATTTAAAAACCTTGCCAAAAATAAAGCTTAGGCTTCATCAGAATGCCAAATGGACCCATGGCACAAGAAAGCGAAGGATCCCTTGGTGGGGTGTGAAACCAGGATTCACAGCTAAGCTCAGGCTTGTGACAACGCTGTCACTCTGTCCTGCCCTTGGATGCATGTTTGCATTTTGATGAACACCCTTTCAGATATGTCTCTGTGGACACAAACACATGCTGGCTTAAGTGTTGATGTAAGTCTGCATGTGAGCGTGCCCATAAAAGTATTTCTGAGTAAAAATGTCAGAGGGAAGCAGGGTCAGTCTCCCAGGCTTCACAGAACGACCTCCAAAGTCAAAACAAGCCAGAATTTTTGATGGCAACCCCATAGGCAAAGGTGGTACAACTGTCTGGCGTAAGCTGAAAAGTTAGCCAAGGCTGGGTCTAGAAGATCCCAGCATGACTCAGCGTTGCTGCTAACCAGCACCACCCACCAGAAGGCGCTCAGAGGAAAGATGTGGAGTTGGCTGGCTCTGGATACTCAGATATCTTTGCAATCTGGAGAGAACTGATTGACGTGGTGCTTGGGTGAACTCGGGGAAAAGTCAAGGAAACCTCCTCAGGAATAGAAACTCTTAGCCACCTGCTCAAATTCTTGGGGAGTTAGAGGCCACTGGGGCTTGCCGTTATCTGGGGCTTTGTGGTGAAGTCGGGGAACAGTTCAAGGCCACAAGGGGAGAATCATACCGCTGGGAGCGGGATGGGTCATAGATCAAGTTAGCCTGTGAGTGTAAAGACATCAGAGACGTTGCAAACAAAAAGAACCCTGGGATAGAACACTTGTGAGCTCTTGTTTTTGGAAAAAACAAAAACAAAAACTCAAAAAGCGTTAATATAAAATCCAGTGACTCAAAATATTGAAAACAAAACTGGAGTGCTCAATTTTAAAAAACAGACACATGTCTACCAAGTTCCAAGAAAAGAAAATGCAAACCAGGAGAGGGTTATCCTTTGACTAGAAAGACAGGAAATCTTTTCAAAGAAGGAAAAACTCAGGAATATAGCCTTTGGGAACACTTCCTGGGAGACTCACTGCTCACCCAGTGGCACTTCTGCAGTGCACAGAAATTCTCTCTTCAAGTCACTTAATGGCCATCTGCGTTCTCATTACAGGGCAAACAGTCCCCATAAATAGACAAACTGCCTGGGCAACAATACATAGCTGCCCTGCTTCCTGAAAATACCAGCAGTGATGAAATCCAGTTTACTAAGAGATCAATTGAAGCAAGAAATCCAGAAAAGAAAAACCCTCATTTCAGAGACTGGCTGTACAGCAAAGTAGTGAGTATGGAGAGAGGGCTTAAAACCACAGGGATTTTATTGACACAAGTCAACTGCTGAAATCGTGACACCACAAAAATAAGGCAATGAAAGGCAGGAAATGGGCACAGAGTTGATCACCTTTCATAGAAGAGAGTAAAGCTCTTTAAACTTGAGAGCCGAGCAGCAGTCTTCCATCCACAGTGGCCCCCAGACAGGAGAAGCAGAGTGGTTCTGCTTCGGCCCTGAGTGTTGGAGCCAGTCTTTGCTGTTTACCTCCGAAAACAGATACTCTGATTTCTGTGAGCCTGGCTTATTAACATTCTGGTCCATGGGAGGAGGGGCACAGGCCTGTTGACAAAATTAGCCATCTGGATGGGCAAGATGGAGCCAAACTGTGCACTTTGGTGACAAACCCAACCCATGCATTGTCCTGGGAGACGACCCCTGTTTATTCCTGGCTGTGCCCAATCCAATCACAAGCCTTTCCACTTGAAACTTCTGTCGCACCAGTTGCCAGGGCCATCTTTCCTCACAGCTTATCATGATGACGTCAGTGCAAAATACTTGTTCTGTGATGTGGAGTTTATGAATAGATCTGTGTAGAAGGAACTTTGACGACTGGCTGTAATTCCAGGCCTGCCTCCCAGTGCAGCCCCAATTTCTTTCCACCTTCCAGGATTCCCGTCCGTGAAGACTGCCAACATGGCAGAGATGAATCATTTGTTCACTAAACCTGTTTTAATTTCTTCCTGCACCGCTTGAGGACATTTCCCAGTCTTCTTTGCAGTCAGGTGTGGCCATGAGTTCTGGCCAAGAGAAGGGAAGAGGTTACAGACACACCACTCGTGACCCAACTGTAGAAGTAAGCTCCAGGCTGGTTCACAGAGAGTCCTGCCGAGAACCCAAGAGCCTAATCCAGGTTTTCCGTAAAGAGATGGATAGCAAGTATTTTAGCCTGTGGTCAGCTACCTGTCACAACTATCCCATGCTGCCACTGCAGTGCAAAGAAGCCGTGCATGACCTGAAAAGGTATGGGCATGGCTGTGCTCCAAAGTGCTTTGTTTACAAGTCCCCTCCAAACACTTCACTTAAGCGTATAAAATTCTCCATGCTGAGTAGCCTGAAACCATAGATGATCTCATTTGGAGAGCAGTCTCAGCCGGGCTCAGTGCTCAAGCCTGTCATCCCAGCCGAGGCCATAGTGTGCTGAGCCCTACCCTAGGGGATAGCAGAGCCGAAAGATGAGGGAGCCCGGGTTCCCGAATGGCGCCATGGAAGCACCTCTCCGCCACAGCCGGGCGCTGGCGATACTTGCCCTGATTCCGCAAGATGGAAGCCACAAAGGGGCTGTCCTGTCAGGGGAGGGTCAGGCCAAACCTCCTGGGTCTGCCACCTTCATTTGATGTGAAACGCTTTTGGGCCGCAGGGACGCTGGCTTCCCCAGCGCTCCGCTCGCCAGGAACACTTCACAAAGTATTGAAGAGCCGCAAACGACTAAATATTAATTTCTTAAATCTCCCATTTATAATTGCAATCTGGGCACTCTGAGCTTAAATTCATAGCTGTGTAGGATGCCGTTCATATAAGACAAGGAATCGAATAGGCGGCTGACAAGGACTGGTGAAGGATGCTTTTATGCTCAGCAGCTGCCACGGGTGGGGCCCGCCTGCCCAGGCATTAAAGTGCAGGGACATTACTGAGATTGCTCAATGCTGCAGATGACCCACAGATTGCTTGGCCCAGGATTCTGATTCATGTCTAATGAAAGGCTCCACTCTTAATGAAAGTTTCCAGTCTTTGCAAACTCCATGGCATTGGCATGCAGATGTTAAAGATACTTGGAATTGCTGTTCTACTCAAGTGCTGGTGTTTTGGAATCTCATCCTTTGTATTAATCTCCTTGGTGATTTTTGGTGTTCTTGTCATCTTTATTTATAAATAGTGCTATGCACCGAAACAGTGGTTGGCATATAGCAGGCACAGAATAAAGAAATATTTGCTGGGTGAAGTTCTTTTACATTCAGTGCATAATAGTGTATTATTATAATGACCCCTAAAGTTTGCTTGCCAAATCTCTTATAACAACCACCACAACAAAACAGTAAGAAAAGCTGCACACATGGGATGTAATTTTAGTGGCCGACAGGAGGGTGGGGGCGGACCGGGGAGGTCTACACCTGTCCTCAGGATGTAACTTGGACTGTCAGCACAGGCAGTTGACATGAAGAAACTTTTCTGATTATTTTATAATGCACAGAAATTGCAAAAAAAAATTATCTGGTATGAAGATGAGACTAACACATACAGAATGTTTTCTAGTCAAAATAGGTGGATGAAATTCTATAAAATGTACATTAATCATATTACCCAGAACAACTGAGGTGGCCTTCAAGGACTAATGATTTTGAAATCTCTCTCTTTTTCTTTTTTAGTAGTAAATATTTGGATGATAGAAACATTTTCCTGATGCAAGAATAGAAGTATTAAGGAGCCCTTACCTTTCTAAGATATTACTTTTCTGAGTTGGAGTCTCACTCCATCACCCAGGCTGGAGTGCAGTGGCATGTTCATGGCCACTGCAGTCTCAACCTGCTGGGCTCTGGCGATCTCTCCACCTCAGCCTTCCAAGTAGCCAGAACTACAGGTGTGCGCTACCACACCCAGCTAAATTTTTGATTTATTGCAGAGACGAGATCTCACCAAGTTGCCCAGGCTGGTCTCGAACCTGCCGGCTCAGGCAATCCTCTCGTCTTCGCCTCCCACAGTGCTGGGATGTCAGGCTTGAGCCACCATGCCTGGTCGATATTACTTTTCAGATAAGATCATCTATGGCCTCAGGCTATGCAGTATGGAGAATATTATGAGCTTAAGCAACGTGTATGAAGGGGACTTGGAGAGAACTCGAAATGTTCATTTTTCTCTATCAATTTCCAGTTTATTTTAATAAAGCTGTAAAAAATAATATGTTCCTATAAAAGTACTCTCAACTTTAACTATTACAACAATTCTATGGCAATATGAAATCTTGAAAAGGTAATAGGAAACAGAAATAAGCTCTCTTGTATTTTAAATGTCAGGAAGAAAAGATCCTCTGCATATTCAATGTCATGCGCTATTTTCCTGACGAATATTTAGCACGTAGTGGCAGACAGTGAAAATAATTTATTGGTATTTTAACAACGCTCAAATGTTTCGTATTTCTGTTGTCACTTAGAAATTCTATCATGAGCAACGAATCCAAGAATTCAGATGAAAATGACTGATACAAAATTTCCTGCATCTTTATGCATGAGGCCCCAGGTTTGCCTTTTCAAACAAAGAATAAGCTGGAGAAAAGTCATCCAAAATTGTTAGAAGCTATATCTGGTACAAAAATCTTAAGACTAATTGTCCAAAAATGGAACGAGAGGAATTACTAATTCTGACCCATATGTTGAATCATAGAAATACATCACGGCTGGTGACTGTTCATACATGATCTAATTTAATCCTTTCAGAAACTCCTTAAGGCAAACCTCATCACCTTGAAGTTTAGAAAGAATAATTATCTGTTCCAAAGAGCTTAAATAGCACAAAGAAGCCACAGCTTAAATGCAAGCTCCTTGGACTCCGAAGTCTATGCTCTTCTGGCTATATCCTACAGTTCAATTCATACTTTCAGGACACTAAAGTGGTCACCCCAATTGATTCTCTCTCTATGCGTCTTGGTGTTTTCTTTCTTAAAATTACATGTTAGTAGGAAATTCGAACAACTACAAAAGCCAGCGAGGGCGTTCAACGGAGTACAGAGTGTCTACATAAGGAGAATGAGTCTTTGGCCGTCCAGACACGGCTTCTAAGCCACGTGTCCTCACGTCCTAGCTGGCCTGGCCTGGGGCAGGCCACCCTTACTGTCGTGGTGTGATCATTACCGGTCCCCCCCGTGGTGGCCGAAGGACAGTCCCCCAAGGATGTTCATGTCCCGTCCCTGGAACCTGAGGATTTGTTCCTTTACTTGGGAAAGGGACTTTGCTGGTGCAAGTGGACTAAGGATTTGAGATGAAGAGGTTGTCCTGGATTATCTGGTGGGCCTAATGTAACAGCAGGTCCCTAAGAGGGAAATGGGTCTGATCTGGAGACACTGCACGGCCAGTGTGAAGACGGGGGAAGGGGCCACGAGCCAAGGAATGCAGGTGGCCTCCAGAAGCTGGAAAGGGCAAGGCGTGGCTTCTCCCCTGCAGCTTTCAGAGTGAGCCCAGCTCTGCTAACACTAGATTTTAGCCTGCTGAGTCTTCTGATTTCCTGAACTGCAAGGTAGTAACTTTGGGTTATTCTTAGCAACTAAATTTGCGGTAACTGGTTACATCAGCAATAGGAAACTAATATCCTTTCAAATTTTTTTTTTTTTTTTTGAGTTGGAGTCTCACTCTGTCGCCCAGACTGGAGTGCAGTGGCCACTTCCGGCCACCGCAGCCTCGAACTGCTGGTCTCCGGCGATTCTTCTGCCTCAGCCTTCCAAGTAGCCGGAATTACAGGCATGCGCTACCATGCCCGGCTGATTTTTTTTTTTGATTTATTGTGGAGATGAGGTCTCGCTGCCCAGGTGGGTCTTGAACCCACGGGCTCAGGCAATCCACTCACCTCAGCCTCCCAAAGGCGCGGGATTACAGGCTGAGCCACCGGGCCTGGCTCCTTTCAATTTTACAGTGCCCTGTTTGTACAATACATAGAAGATGACAGAGTTTGTCACAGATCAGGCTCTGACCTTGAAAAGCCAGAACATCATCAAATCGAAAAATGATGTCAATCTCTTCCTGGGCTTGGTTTTGGGGGTCTCTGAGGTCCAGTGAAGTTCATTTCCTCTACTTTCCATGGGTTGCTGTAGATTTACAGTCCTAGATTCAATAATGTTGCCAGGTAATAAAGAACAGAAATACACAACCGCTTCTCCAAAGTAGGGTAAAATTAGAGTTTGCGAGAGTACTGTGCTTTTAGACAGCCTAGTTTGGACTGAGGTCATTTGTTCCCCAGGACCGTGGGCTTCCTTCTCCAGTGAGCACAGCAGTCCTCACAAGAGGCTGAGAGGCCGCAAACCATGGAGTGATGGGAGGGGACAGGAACAGACTTTTCCCAAGGACGCAAAGCAGGAAAAAGCAGATCATCCACGTTGGGCAGGAGAGCTTCATCTGGCCATGAGTTCTGCCTGGGCAGGCAGCAGCTGGGAGAAAGTATCCCTCTCCTCCAGCCTGCAGATATTATAACCAGACCAGAATGCAGTCTGGTAAAGATATCATTGCTAAGTGAAAGAACAACCTGGAGCCGTAGCCTGCAGGAAACCGAATGAGCTCTCAGCGGTCACTGGTCCAACCCCCAGCTCTGAAGCGTGAGGCACTTCCACATCTTCTCTCTCACATCAGCGTCCAGCCTCCTTCAGCCCTGGGAGCTCCTGTTCCCCAAGACAGTCTCTTGCACTTTCAGAGGACTAATTGCTTGCAAAGTGTCTTTATGTTTAGCAATGATCTTGCAACCGTCACGCTTTGGTCCTGGTGCTGCCTACTTGCGGCCACACAGGGTTAGCCTGAACCAGGGATGTAACCCTGGCTGCACACTAGGATCATCTGGGAGCCTTTATGCCTCTGTGGCTTGAGTGGTCAGAATCGGTAAGAGTCAGACCCAAGCATCGTACTTTTTAAGGTCTTCAGATGATTCCAGTATGCAGCCAGGATTGAGGATTACTGGCTTAAGCCCTTTTCCACACTACCTATTCAGTTAAAGACATCTCACCTGAGTTGAATTTTCTCTTCCTTATTTGCGACTTTAAACCAGACCCTTAGAGCAGACAGTGCCAGGAAGTTGGCTCTTATTACCAGCAGCTCCGGAGAGGAGAAGCAGTAGGAAGCAACCAGGGAAGACGGGGTGGCCCACAGGAGGTAGTGGGATTTATCTGGTTCCTTTCATGTTTACAAGAGCTTAACCAAACAGATATACTTAAAACTTGGTTGAAAAGAATGGGAGGGATATTTGCAAACCATACGAGTGGGGACCCCTCAGAAAAGCCACAATCATCTTTTGGAGGGCAGGCCCCTGGGAGCACAGGCTTCCCCCACTAGGCAAGTGTTCCAGGAGCCCATCTGCACCAGGGTTGTTGTGAGAAGCTGCAATCGGCTTCAGTGAATTGTTTTTCAAGATTCTTTCCACATGTTTGCCTATTTCATGACGGGTGAGTTACAAACACACCTGCCCACACCACACTGCGTGTTCAGCAATTTTTGGCCAAAAGGGGCATGGCCCTGGTGCTCTACCCTCCCTATTCTGACCTCACCCTGGGTGACTTTTTAAGTATCCCCAGATGAAAAAAGTCCTCGGAGAGAAACGTTTTGTAGAGGTGAAATAAAAAATGGCAGAAGCACTAAAAGGCACCAAAGTTGACGAGTTCAAAATCTGTTTTGAGCAGGGGAAAAAGCATCTCAATAGATGTATTGCATCAAACAGAGAGCACTTTGAAGGTAACTGAAGATTAAACATGTTAGAACAAACGCACAATTTCTTAATAAGTACATTTATTTTTTGGGGGGTACCCTCTCATATATCTGATAAGGATCTAGTATCCGGAATATATAAAGAACTCTTGCAATTCAATAATAAAAACACAAGTAACCTAATTAAAAAATGGGCATGCAATTTAAAGAGACATTTTTTTACCAAAGAAGATATATAAAATTATAAGCAGTTTCTTCTCCCACTTCCCACATCATCACCATGTTCATTTTCGAATTTTGCAAAATTTATCAGGATGTTTGCATTGACCACAAACTTCTCATAACGACAGAAGTGCCTTTAATAAGCATTATTTAAAATCAGTTTTCTGAGATGGCCCATCTGACTATGTAGGAAATCTGGGGGCAACTCAGTTATCTTCCCGGCCTTGGCTCTCCGTCTGCGGATGCCAAGGCTGTCTTCAGAGGCAGCCAGGCAGGGCCCTGGGGAAAATACATGAATTTTCCAAACAATGACTCTCTGATTTTAAATTCAAGCATTGCCTATAAGAGTCTTTCATAAATTGTTTAAGGCAAGGTGAAGTTTTTTATTTTTAGATGTGTCTTAAATGAGTATTTAGATTATTTCTTTGCAGATATTAAATACTATTGTTCGAAAAAACAATTAGAAAACAACACAAGGCAATGTGTATTCAAGAACTGTGCAGTGTGGTATCAACCGTAAGTACAATGAGAATGAAGGGAAAGGAGAAATAGAGCCTTTGTCTATGTCCTAATACTGGTTCTCATAATGTTAACAGAGCTTTGGTATGTACTGTCTCTGTACAGGCTTCTGATTGGTCAACAGGACCCTCAAATTATACTGAAGATGTTGTTTCTTATAAGAAATGAAAAATCGATTATGTAGATTTATTTAAAAATACATTAAAAAGCTAAAGCATTGGCTGTGAGCAAAGATTTACTACAAACGAATTCTCTAGGTTATTTACATTAGCCAAAAATCCAGCTGGATTCAGTAGCAAGGGATTGTTAAGTTAGCGGTTCTCATCATTTAGCAATGTGGAGACATTTTGATTGTCGCTACCTGTTGGGATCGGCTTGAGACCAGAGACGCTGCTAAGCATCTCACGATCCACCACAGAGTCATCTGGTCTAAAACGTCCACAGGGCCAGGGCTGAGGCCAGGCCAGGGCCTGGGCTAAGTATATGAAAGTACTGCCATTTCATGAAACACTGCAAAGCCGTCCTGTAAATCAGTGATTCTCACCTGGCTGTCTGTTAGTCTGGGCGATGAGTCATCCGAAGAGCCACCCGAAAAGGTCCCGTTCCCAGTGAATCGGGATCTCACTCTCCAGGGAAGGGCCCGGGCCTGGCTGTGTTTACGTTCTTTCTAGGTGGTGTAAACGTGGCCGGCGTTGAGAGCCACTAATTTAGACTCACATTAGACAGAGACAGTAAATGAAAGTAGATTTTTATTGAAATATGTATACATTACCGTCAAAATATATGTGTGCTGTAAAATGGTACCAATGCATAAGAGTGCTAATCTGCATTTTCTAACTTTCTCACCAAGAATATGTGTTTCTTTGTAATAATTGACAACAGATGACTCTGGAACATATTTTGGCAGTTTTGTATGAAACGAAACATGCTACCATACTGCCCAGCAGGTGTACTCTTGGGTGTTCATGTCAGAGAACTAAAAATTCCTGTTCACACACACAAAAAATTCGCACATGAATTTTCACTGAAGCTGCCTTTATTTTATTATTTATTTATTTATTTATTTATTTATTTTTTGAGTTGGAGTCTCACTGTCACCCAGACTGGAGTGCAGTGGCCGCTCCCGGCCACTGCAGCCTCGACCTGCTGGGCTCCGGCGATCCTTCCGCCTCAGCCCTCTGAGTTGCTGGAACTACAGGCGCGTGCTACCACGCCTGGCTAATTTTTTTGATTTATTGTAGAGATGAGGTCTCGCCTGCCCTGGCGGGTCTCGAACCCGCGGGCTCAGGCAATCCACTCACCTCAGGCTCCCAAAGGCGTGGGATTACAGCCACCGAGCCCGGCTGCAGCTGCCTTTATAATAGCAAAAAATAGAAACAACCCAGATGTCCTTCACTAGGTAAGTGGTAAATACACCGTGGTACATCCATACCGTGGATCGCTACTGAGTGATAAAAAGATAAAGTACCGATATACACACCGACCTGAATGAGTCTTCAGAGAATTACGCTGAGTGAAACCCTCCACACCGGAGGGTGACACATTGTATAATTCCAGCTAAATAATGCTCTTGAAATGACAAATGCACAGACATGGAGCACAAATCAGTGGTTTTGAGGAGCAGGGGGTGGATGAGAGGGCAGTAGGCGTGGCTGTAAAGGCAGCTTGAGCGATCCTTGTGTGGAGAGGAATGTTCTGGCTGTGGACTGCATGATGTTAACATCCTGATATTGTGCGACGAGATGATGTCACCCATGGGGGAAAACTAAGCAAAGGATAACTGGGATCTCTCTGTATTATTTCTCAAAAGTGCAAGTGAATCTGAAATTGTGTTCAAAGTTTGAGTTTTTGAAAAATAGAAATCAATTTTAACTTAAAAAAAAAACAGGCCGGGCTCTGTGGCTCAGCCAGCCTCTCATCCCAGCACTTTGGGAGGCCGAGGCTAGAGGATTGCCTGAGCCCGCAGGTTCGAGACCTGCCCAGGCAACTTGGCGAAACCTCGTCTCTACAATAAAGCAAAAAAATTAGCTAGGTGTGGTAGTGCACGCCTCTAATTCCAGCTACTTGGGAGGCTGAGGCGGAAGGATCGCCAGAGCCCAGCAGGTTGAGGCTGTGGTGGCTTGGAGTGTGCCACTGCACTCCAGTCTGGGCGACAGAGTGAGACTCCAACTCAAAAAACAAAACAAAACAAAACACAATACAACAACCTGAGGTGTTGGATTAATCCCTGCCTTAAGGAAACTGCTTGTTCTTTTAAAAAAATTTTTTTTTTAATTTTAAAGACGTGGGGTATAATTCTGGGTTAGATAGGAAACTGATCTTTCAAATAGTAACAAAATATATGTGTATAGTAAAAAATCATTTCCTTAAGAAATACAATTATTCATAATGAGGCAGGGTAGTTAGCATAGGTTAGACAAAGATAGAAAAATTTCTTATAGACAGTTTTTAATTTAGAAGAGAGAAGAATCCAGACATCTTTCTTGAAGGCTGGGCCGGGAAGTGGACCCACCAGTCCACCCTTCCCCCTCAGCTCATCCAAAGAAAACTCCATCAGATCTAAGAAGACAGCCTAACCTTTCAGCTCTTGGTTTAGTGTAGTAATCACCAGGAAGCCTTCAGGCTCCCTGTTGAAAGTGGAAAGCTCAGCCTCACCCCTTTGTTTATCAAGGGTTTAGAAATGCTAAGTAGACCACCTTTTAGCTCAGGAACTTGTATATTCACGAGTCCAGCGGGTCTCCTGTTAAAGGCAAAATGCGTGTTCTGGGGAAAACCCAAGCGCTCGCCTATCAGAGGCGGGAAGATTATGAGGTGGAGAGATGGTAAAATCTCTCTGCAGATGATACCTGTACTCTACCCTCTTTAGCATGTCAATTATTGTAAAAATACATCAAGCTTTAGTCGAGCGAAAGCAGTTTTTCTCTTCAAGACATGCGCCCATGCCAGCTCTCTTTGGCACGAGTCTCTCTTTCCCTTTCTTTCTCTCACTGGTAAACTCTGTTTCAAAAACCTTGCGGGCCACTCTGAAATTCCTGTCAGGAGTGAGTCAAGAGCCCAGAAGGTTTGTGCCACACCCATCTCGCAACACATGGCACCTCTAAATCGGTGAATGCCAGAATTTAGTTTTCAGATAACACAGCTTCCCTTCTGATGTGACAAGGGCTTACTAGTGGTCTCCTCGTCATCACAGTAAGTGAGCAGTGACACACAAATGATGGGAGGAGAGGATGGACTGTGGAGAATTAGCGTTTGTTCCAATTCGCCAGCCTTCTCAGTTCCCAGGGCTTGTAGATGTGACGAGCCCCAGGTCTAGCCCAAACCCGTTGAAGTGTGAGACCTGACAGACTCGAATAGGAGCGAGCACTGTTCAGAGATGCTCTCCTCAAAACGGTGCATCTCAAACCAGCAACAGACTACAGATGCCCAGCGTGAGCCTATAAACAGCACAGACGTCTCCACACACATCCCCAGATACTGACTCTGTGGCTCTGGGAGGGGTCCACACATCTGTGTCTTCATCAAGCACCCCGGTGAAACCAGACTTTCAGACTCTTGGGAACACTGAGAGCTGGACCGGGTCTGGACTCCCCAAGAAGTGACCACAGTCCTTAGTCAAAATGATGGATGTCAGTCATCTTTCCTCAAAGAAGACTAAAAGGGATTCTTCCAGTCTGGGAGCTCATGAAGTGAATTTCAGGATTAATTTCAAATAACTGGACTTACACCGAGGGCTAGACTAAAGGACTAAAGAGGAGAGAGGAAAAATGGTGGCCCCTCTGCGGCAGCGATGAGGCCATGGCCAGGTGGTCCCCAGGGCTCTGGAAAACTGCAGGGTGTTGGGAAAGGGGTGTCTGAGGGAAGCCGGTCCTCTCGGCACTGGCCAGGAGAGCACACGAGGAACATACTGCGACCTTGCTTTGTGCCCTTGTGAGGACGGGGCGAGCTCAGGAGACAGAAACTGTACCACGCAGGCAAAACCAGCCACAAACAACAAACACGGTCCAGTCCTAGGTGCTTTCTTTTTGGGGGGGTGGCCGGAGTCTCACTCTGCCACCCAGACTGGAGTGCCCTGGCCGCTCCCGGCCACCGCAGCCTCGACCTGCTGGGCTCCGGCGATCCTTCTACCTCAGCCTTCCAAGGAGCCGGAACTACAGGTGTGTGCTACCGCACCTGGCTAATTTTTTGATTTCTTGTCGAGATGAGGTCTGGCCAAGTTGCCCAGGCGGGTCGCAGACCCGCGGGCTCAGGCCATCCACTCACCTCGGCCTCCCAAAACGTTGGGCTACAGGCTGAGCCACCAAGCCTGGCTGGTTCTTTCTTTAAGCAGCCGTTTTTGCCACCACCCCGGGCAAGAGGCTCAATATAAAAGGGGAACTCGTGGGGGAAATGGGAGATGCTGGCTCAGGAATCCAAGCTTCCGCTCACGCGATGAGTGAGTTCTCGAGAGCTAAGGTACAGCATGGTGATGGCAGTTGACAGCGACGCGATCGTGCTAAGAAAGCAGATCGCAAGTACTCTCGCCCCACACACGGAAAAACGATACCTGGGACGTAAGGGATGCTCCAGTTAGCTTAACTGTGGCCATCATTTCACAGTGCGCACAAATTCCTGAGCATCACCGTGTTGTATGCATACACATACACTGCATATGGCACCACTTTGACGAGTCCATCACACCGCTATGAGACTGAGGGGGAAACAGCAACACGGAAACTTCATTCCCATCCCCTGCCTCAGCCTCTCCAGTCTTCCAGAGCCGCTCTGGTCCTCCCAGCGCCAACCAGCCCTGTCTTTGACCTCTTTTCCACCCTCGCCCATCTTTCTCGGTCTGGCGCTGGGCTGTGACTTCAGCTGCTCTCAGTCCTTCTGATTATTCACTTCAGCTGCGTTGCCTCTGCTCATCTCGAGTGCACACTCTTTTCAGCGCGTTGGTACTCCAGGAGGCTCCAAGCTCAGTTTCCCCGGGCCGAAGATGCCGCGCCCCCGAGGGTGCCCACCAGCAGGCCACGCCTGTGTGCCAGTGCCAGTCGCTGTAAAGCCACTGGCGAAGCACATGGCTGGAGGTGCCCAGATCAGTGTCTCCTTTCTTCTGCCGCTTCTTCGTGCGCCTGTCCTAGCTTGCCTTTTCTGCTTGGACAGTCCATACTTGGTCCCAGTCCCCACTGACCCTCACCTTGTTGGACTAGGCCATCGTGCCCAGTGACCCCTACCTTTTCAGATTAGCGAAGGAATGGCAAGCGGTCTCTTCTCACACAGATTCTGCAGGACCGTCACTGGCTGCAGCCAGTGTGGTGTTGAGAGCAGTGTCCGGCTTCAACGTGCCAGGATCCCTTGGTCCCGGCAGCCTTGGGTGACGGTATGGGCCAGTCTTGCATTCTAAGCAACTGCCATATTTGGACTGGATAGTTCCTTCTTTTCTTCAGGACTGACATTTTAACTGCAAATGTTTCACAGTCTCTTTGCATGCCTTTCCTCAAACTCCAATCTTTCTCTTAAGTATTCTCAGCACACACACTCAGAAAAAAGATGACTGTGACATAATGGATAGGCAAATTAGCGTAATGGCGGTAATCATTTCACAATGTATACATATACCCAAACACGGTAACCTTGTATGCCTTAAATACTTCATATAGTGCACGATTTCTAATGCATTCGTATTTTTCATTTATATTTGCTATAAAAATATCTGCAAAGTAGAAACTGCAGGGACCGAGAACATCATCTGCCAACGCCCTTGGCAGAATCCATTCTGTGGTTGTAGTTTGAGAACTGTACAAATCTCCCTAGGTTCAGGTGAGAAAAAGAGTAGCTTCTAGGCTGAATGGTGTCGGAAAAACTGTCCCCCATGACCCCAAAGCCCTTTATTAAATGCCTGTTTCTTATCTGTTGCTGTCCGCAGCCACTGGTCTCCTGGGACAAAACGTCTCTGCCTCATAGTTGAAATGCAAATACCCAGATAACCAGCGCCAGCACACAGAGCGGCCTTTCCACTCTCTACACAGAACCGGGGCATTCCACATCCGGGCGATCCTGCCCATGTGCCCTGCGTCCCGCAGAGTGCCACCTCCACAGAGGAGCCCGGACTCAGCTTACCTTGTAGTGGAAAAGAAACAATCCGCAGAACAGGCTGTACAGATCGGCCGTGAGCAGAGACAGGTTGACCGAAGTGGCGCTGGTCTTCTTTATGACGACGGGCATGAAGCTATAGAGCCCGAACATGCAGGCACTGAAGCCGACGTAGAGCAGTCCTGCGGGGAGAGCAGAGACAGGCAGTGTCAGGCCTCCCGGGCACTCGCACCACAGAGGGTCCGGGGACAGTGCACGCCGTCTCTCACTCAGAAAGGGTCGTGCTTGCCCCGCTCGCTCTGCTCATTATTGGGTGGCGATGCAAACATAAAACGAGACGAAAAGTTAGTGTTTGCACGTGGCCAGCGAACGTTCTGCTTCTTACTACCCCACGGCACTTGGCTTCTTTTGGGAAGGAGGGCCTCTTGGTGGCTGTGGTCGAGGAGGAGGAGGTTTCTGAACTCTACTCTCAGCTGTACTGTGACTAGCTTTGACTCTCCATGCAGCTTAAAACGTTTTTCCTTTCAGCTTTTTATCTGCAAAACAAAGTGCTTGGTGCCACGTACTGCCCACAGTGAAGAATAACCAGAGTTCTTTTAATCGAGGGCTTGCTGTACCAAAGGAACCTGGACTTAGAATACTGAACGGGAATCCTGACTGTGTGCCCTTGGGGAGATGAGTTCGCTGTTCTGGGCAGGGGATGCTCTGTCCCTTTCTTCCCGATCCGTGAATCCTGTTCAGTCCGACTCACAACAGGCAGGGCCCGACCCTTCCGTCATCTTTTCCACCACCCTGTGAATGCTCACATGCGCACTCTGGTGCCTTTACAACGCTCTGTGGGCAGTGTCCAATCCTCAGACATTCTCTCTCTCACTGTACAGGTATGCCCAGACACATCGTGGTTAAAATGAACCCCCAGGAGTGCTCACTCTGGTAAAGTTCCAAGCGGGAGTTTACAGCTAAATCTAGACCTTGGCTGTCTTTTCCCAGATGTTGACACAGTGCAAATGTAAAGAAATAATGCTCACTTCTCTACCTGGAAAGACTAAGGCATAGAATAAACAAAAGTGATACAATACAGGGATCTTAGGGCATGACAACAACAAAAAAAACCATTTCAAAGGAATCCTTGATTAAATGTGCTTGGTGTGGGCTGTGGGCAAATTGCTTCCTCTAAATTCTGTGACTTTTGGAGGATTTGCTGGGTCCTGGGTCTCCAGCCCTTCGGACTACAGGGACCAGGTATTCCTCCAAAGAGAAACTAGGTTTGCCCTTATGAAAAGTATTGAAGGGCACAGACCATCATTCCATAGGTTCTGGATCCTAACTCCAAGGAAGAACCGCCTCAGATCTAGATAAAAACTATTTTGAGCACAAAATAAGCAAACGTGGCACAACAGCCCCCTCTAGCGTGGTGGATGTGCCCTCAGGAAGGTGGAGCACCACTCTCCTGTTCCAGGAAGGGACAGTCCTGTGTGCAGATTCTCTGACAATAATGTCAGAGGGCTTTTGATTCTCCATCAGAAGTTTTCATGATCTAAAAATGTTCCATTTCCCTATAACATGGGTGTCCTGGTTCATCTTCCTCTTCTCCAAGCCACTAAAAATGCAACACATACTCCATAATTTATGATTAATAAATGAAAAGACATCAAAATTAATTCGGTATTCCTTAAAGAAATCTGTGCTAGCAGACTAAGGACAAGATCTATCCTTAAATTAGTCCACTAAAAATAATCATGCTTATCAACTTATCAGAACACAGTCCAAGCACCACAGCCCCCATTTCTGGGGGGAGGCATCATTGATTTAGAGGATACCACGACCAGGCTAGAAAATTCCAGGATCCTACCCTACCATCATCTTCCATTGACTCTGAGTTATAGGCTCTGATTTTTATATGTATTCATTTACCCAACCACTATTTACTGAGTACATACTATGCCCTGGGCATGCTGATATAGACTAGGAATACAGTAAGAAACAGGATAGACAAGACGCCTAGAATTACTGTTAGTGCTATATAGGAAGACAAGCATTCCTTACAAGAATGACTGGGGACTGGGCAGGGTGGCTCACGCCTGTAATCCCAGCACCTTGGGAGGCAGAGGCGAGAGGACTGTTTGAGTCCACAGGTTTGAGACCAGCCCGGCCAACATGACGAGACCTCGTTCCTACAATAAATAAAAAAATTAGTCAGGCGTGGTGGCACACGCCTGTAGTTCCAGCTGCTTGGAAGGCTGAGGTGGAAGGATCACCAGAGCCCAGCAGGTTGAGGCTGCGGTGGCCCTGAGTGTACCACCGCATGCCAGCCTGGGCGACAAAGTAAGACTCTGACTCAAAAAGAAAGATGGCTGGGGCTTGCTTTAGGCAGGGAGTTGGGTAGGGCTGCTTTGTGGAGGTGGCATTTACCTCGAATGCTGAAGGGCCCCAAGGAGAGTGCCATGGGAGGGATTGGGGAAGAACAGTTTAGGCAGGGAAGCCTGCACATGAAAAACGCACTGAGAGAGGCAGGGCGCGAGCGTTCCTGGAGCCGACAGAGGTCAGAGTGGCTGAGTAGAGTGCCCGGGATGGGCAGTGGCGGTGACAAAGTGGGAGAGCAGGGAAGGGCATGGACTACGCGGGGCCTTGCGGGTTGTGGAAAGAAATCTGTATCTTGCTCTAGATGTAGTGAGAAGCCATAGAGGAGCTTGCAGCAGGTGACCTAGACAATCCATCTACATTTTCAAAAGGTAATTCTGGCGACTTTGTGGAGAAGCCAGTGCAAGGAAGACGGGGGTGGGGGCTGTCAGAAACGCAGCAGGGCTGAGGGGCTGGTGGCTTGCTCAGCTTTGTTGGGAAGGGCACGGAGAAGGGAGTGCCCGGGTGTGCAATGACTCAGCAAGCCCTGGTGACGGACGGACGCAGGCTGCGAGGGAAAGGGGGGCTCTGAGCACGCCCGTGGGTCTGGCCAATTCAGAAACAGGCAAATGACGCCGCCGCACACTGAGGTAGACAAAACGAGGGCTTCGGGGGAAACACAGGGCTCTGTTTTGAGTGTGTCAAGTTTTAGGAGCTTGTGCATTATTGCCCAGGAAGATCTGTCCAGTAGGGTGCTGGGTATATACCTGGAGGATCCAGAGAAAAGGCATGGCTTTACAAGCCCAAGTGGTGAGTCAAGGAGAACAGACGCATGGCAGATTTTCACTCTGCTAGTCAGGCTACCCCAGGATGTGCTCAGCTTACACATCCTCACCATTAATAAACGCTGCAGAAGTTAGATGTACAGGGATGGGAGTGAAATATGTGTACCATGGCAGTGGGTCAACCATGTTTTTATATGAGAAATCCTGTTTTGTCCACCAAGCGCAGTCAGCCAAGTGAACACACAATTACATAGAGACTACATGCTTTTGCACTTTGCTGACTTGCTATTCCTAGGTGGACACTAGCTAGTTAATGGATGCTAGGAATCCATCTAAGGCCCAACTTGCTGCCCATGGAGGGTTTTCAGTGGGTCAACATGTCAAACAATTGATCCGAACTGCATTTTGACTGACAACTACATAACGGCTACAGTATTTATAGATACAGTATGTGTATAATCATTTCTTATTTGAAATGTTTTCTCTCTCACTAAGGAGAGAATTGGTTGCCCTTGTCCTCATGTGCTAAAGAGATTTAAACTACAGAGATTGGAAATAATAGAACAAATCCTTACCAAAATGAGTTTTAAAATTCCAGACATAGAATTCAAAAGGCTTATTATAAAATTGGTCAATTAACTTCAGGAGAGAGTGGAAAACTAACATAAATAAATTTTTAAAAATATTCAGGATATGAATGAAAAAAATTCTCCAAAGATATAGACACCATTTAAAAAAAAAAAAACCAAGCTGAAATTCTGGAAGTGAAAGAATCATTTAGGGAAGTACAGAATGCAGTGGAAAATTGTAACAGCAGACCAGAACAAGCAGAAGAAAGGACCTCAGAACTTGAAGACAAGCCTTTTGAGTTAACCAAATCAGACAACAATAAAGGAAAGAAAAGAATCAAGAGAACATAACACAGTTTCCAAGAAATGTGGGATCATGTAAATCATGCCAACCTAAAATGTAAATCATCCCAACCTGGTGTTCTTGAGAAAGAAGAGGAAGCAGCAGGTTGGAAAAGCTATTTGAGGGACCAATGAAGGAAGACTTCCCCGGGCATGCCAGAGATCCAAATATCAAGATCAAGAAGTCCTGGCTGGGTTCAGTGGCTCAGCCTGTCACCCCAGTATTTTGGGAGGCTGAGGCAAGTGGACTGGCTGAGCCTGAGGGTTTGAGACCAGCCCGGGCAACTTGGCGAGACCTCGTCTCTACAACAAATAGAAAATTAGCCAGACATGGTAGCGTGTGCCTGTAGTTCCCAGCTGCTTGGAAGGCTGAGGCAGAAAGATCACAGGAGCCCAGCAGGTCGACGCTGGGGTGGCTGTGAGTGTGTCATTGCACTCCAGCCTGGGCGACAGAGTGAGAGTCAAACTAAGCAAACAAACAAAAAGGATCAAGAAGTCCAAAGAACCTCCAGAAGATTCTTTGCAAAAGGTCAGTCCCAAGACGCACAGTCATCAGGCAACACAAAGTTAGGGTGAAGAAAATGATTTTAAGAGAAGTGAGACAAAAGCATGAAATAACTTACGAAGGCAGACCTATCAGACGAATGCAGACTTCTCAGAAGAAAGCCTACCCTATAAACCAGAAGGGAACAAGGTCCCATCTTCAGTCTCCTGAAACAGAATAACAGCCAGCCAAGGATTTTGCATCCTTAAAAACTAAGCTTCATATATGAAGGGGAAATGAAGTCCTTTGCAGACAAGCAAACATTGAGGGAATCTGTACCAAGAGACTGGGTCTACAATAAATATTCAAGGGAGTCCTAAATACTGAAACAAAAGGTCAAAATGCACCAGTAGAAAAATGCTGGAGATCATAACATTCACAGGCTTTATGGAACACCAACACAACAGAAAAAATCAACAAAGCAACCAGATAACAATCAGTATGATGAGTAGAATAATATCTTACATATCATCATTAACTCTGAATGCAAATGGTATCAATGCCCCACTAAAAAGATATATACTGGAAGAATGGATAAAAAAAAAAACATAGCCCAAATATCTGTTGCCTTTAAGAGACCCACTTAGCTCACAAAGATTCCTATAGACACAAGGTAAACGGGTGGTGAAAAATATTCCAAACAAATGAAAGCCAAAATGAGCAAGAGTAGCCATTCTCATATCAGACAAAACACACTTTCAATTAACAACAGTAAAAATGACAAAGATGGTTATTATGTAATGATAAAGAACGAATCCAATAAGAAGGCATAGCAATTTAAAATATACATGTGCCTACTAGAACCCCAGCTTTTAAGACAAATTCTGCTAGATTAAAAAAAAGAGATAAAACAGCAATAAAATAATTGTGGGAGACTTCTATACTCCACTGACAGCAATGTACAGATCATCAAGGTAGACAGTGAACAACAAGAACAAAATTGGAGCTAAACAGGACTTTAGAGGAAATGGAACTAACAGACATCTACAGAACACTCTATCCCCAAACTACATTCTCCAAGATAGATATATGATAAGCCACAAATAAAGTCTCAATACATTTCAAAAAATCAAAATCACAACAAGTATCATCTCAGACCAGCCTTCCAAACAGCTGAAACTACAGGCGCATGCTACCATGCCTGGCTAATTTTTAAAAAATTTATTGTAGAGACAAGGTCTTGTCAAGTTGCCTGGGCTGGTTTTGAATCCATGGGCTCAGATAATCCACTCACCTCAGTCTCCCAAAGTGCTGGGATTACAGGCTGAGCCACCTACAATGTGTAGTTTTAAATACTATAGGTTTACCTCAATTATTTCCATGAATGAAATAATCTAGAGTCTCACGCTGCAATGAGAGAAAAGTGCTTGTGTTTTTAACTCTTCTTCAAGCCTATCTTCCTTTCTTCTGACTGCATCATCTTTTATCTAGATTCAGCCTTCTGAGATAATTAGGAAACAACCTTCAATTAAGCCCAGAAGTAGGTAGCATGCAGGTGTTCCCCCCTAAGCCAGATGATCTTTATTGCACAGTGAACCACTCTTCTGGCCAGAGAACTTTAAAGAAAGTTTTTACTTTGCTGGAGTTCCACCATGCTTTGTTCCCTGAACTAACACAAATAATCATACAACATTCAGTTATTTTTTTACCCAAAGAGTCTAACAACATGCATGTTTGTATTTTCTCTTTAATGTCAAAGGGAACATCTAAGGTTTTCTTAAAAATATATTTTATAATTTTCTTTTTTTGTGAAAGTGTTTCACTTCCAAAAATAAGTAAATGGATAAATAAATAAATAAATCTATAAGTTAAAAAAAGAAAACAAGAGTAAAGACTCAAATTAGCTCAATGAGAAATAAAAAGGGAGACAATTGACATGATAGACATTCAAATGATTATCCAGGACTATTATGAACACCTCTATGCAAACTAACTAGAAAATCTAGAGGAAATGGATAAATTATTGGAAACATATGACCTCTAATTAGGAAGACACAGAAACCCTGAACAGGCCAAAAACAAGTAGTGAGATTAAAACAGTAATTAGAATTCTCACCCCCAAAAGAATCTTAGACCTGATGGACTCACAGCTGAATTCTACTAGATCTTCATAGAAGGACTGGTACCAATTTTACTGAAGCTATTTTACAAGAGAGAATAGGAGGGAATCCTCCTTAACTCATTTTATGAGGCCAATATCACTCTGATAATAATATAATTAACATAATTAAAAACAAAAATCATACGATCATTTTAATAGATGCAGAAAAGGCATTTGATAAAATCCAGCATCCCTTCATGATAAAAAATCCTCAGCAAAATAGACATAAAGAGAACATTTCTCAAAATAGAAAAAAAAAAAAAAACCCAGCTATATATGACAAACCCACAGCCAGCGTCATCTTGAATGGAGAAAAGTTGAACACATTCCCCTCAAACTGGAACAAGGCAGGGGTGCCCACTTTCACCGCTTATTCAACATAGAACTGGAAGTCCTAGCCAGAGCAATCGGGCAAGAAGAAGAAACTAAGGCTATCCAAGTTGGAGAATAAATCAAACTACCTCTGTATTCTGAAGATATGATTTTATACTTAGAGAACACTAAAGACTCCTCCAAAAGTCTTCTGGACTTGATAAATGAATTTGGTAAAGTTTCAGGATACAAAATCAATACACAGAAATCAGTAGCACTGCTATACACCAACCACAACCAAATTGAGCATCAAATAAAAAAGCTAAAATATCTAGAAACATATTTAACCAAGTAAGTGAAAGATCTCTATAAGGAGAAGCACAAAACTCTGATAAAAGAAATTGCAGAGGACACAACCAAATGGAGAAACATCTTAAGCGCATGGATTGGAAGAATCAATATTATTAGAATGACCATACTACCCAAAGTAATCTACAGATTCAATGCAACTCCTAACAAAGTACCAATGTCGTTTTTCACATAATAAGAAAAAAAATCCTAAAATTCCTGTGAAACCAAAAAATAGCCAGAATAGCCAAAGTAATCCTAAGCAGAAAGAACAAAGCTGGAGGTATCACATTATCTGACTTCAAATATATACTATAAGGCTGTAGTAACCAAAACAGCATGGTAATGGTACAAGAGCAGACACATGGATTGATGGAACAGAATAGAGAATCCAGAAATAAATCACAAACCCAAATACCTACAGCCAACTGATCTTTGACAAAGTAGACAAAAAAGTACACTAGGGAAAGGACACCTATTCAACAGATGGTGCTGGGAAAATTGGATGGCTACATGCAGAAAAATGAAACTTGATCCCTGTCTTTCCCCATTTATAAAAATTAACTCAAGATAGATTAAATACTTAAATGTCAGAACTGAAACCATAAAAAATCCTAGAAGAAAACCTAGAAAAAACTCTTCTGAACATCGACCTAGGCAAAGAATTTATGGCTAAAACCCTGAAAGCAAATGCAGAAACAAATAAGTGGGACTTTTATGAATCTAAAAAAACTTCTGTACAGCAAAAAAAAAAAAAAAAAGCAAACAGGCAACCTACAGAATAGGAGAAGATATTTGCAAACTATAAATCTGACAAGGGATTAACATTCAGAATCTACAAAGAACTCAAACAAATCAGCAAGAAAAAGCAAATAGCTCCATCAAAAAGTAGGCAAACGACATGAATACATGTCTCTCAGAAGACGCACAAGTTGCCAACACACCTGTGAACAACCGCTCCACATCACTCATCGTCTGGGAAGTGCAAATCACAATCACAATGAAATACCACCGCACACCAGTCAGAATGGCTGTTATTAAAAAGTTAAAACAAAAATAGAATCTAGTGAGGATGCAGAGAAAAGGAACACTTACACACTGCGGGAGTGTAAATTAGTACCACCTTCATGGAAGTGGTATGGAGATTACTTAAGGAACTAAAAATAGATCTACTCTTTGTTCTATCAACCCTACTACTAGGTATCTACCCTAAGGAACAGAGGTCATTATATTAAAAAAGACACCTGCACTTGCATGTTCATCACAGCACAACTCACAGTTGTGAAGATGTGGAATCAACCCAAATGCCTGTCAACTGATCAGTGGATGATGAAAATGTGGAATATATACACCATAGAGTACTATGCAGCCATAAAAGGGAATGAGATCATGTCCTTTGCAGCAACATGGGTGGAGCGTAGATCGTTGTCCTAAGGAAAATGACTCAGAAACAGGGGCTGACATCACAAATCATTCCCATGTGGGTGCTGGACAGTCACAAAGATGGAAACAATAGACACTGGGGACACCAATAAGGAGGGAGTCGGGAGAGAGGTTAGGGCTCAGAGGCTGCCTATGGGCACAATGTCACTGTGGAGTGGCCTGAGCCAATCCTCACCACTATGCAATATGTCTATGTAATGAATATGCATGTGTACCCTCTGAATCTAAAATTAAAATTAGATGACTTCTTCAAATACAAGCATTAGGCTAAGTCTACAAAGGGCGCCAGGCAGGCTGGGTTGCTCAGCTAGGGCAAGTTGGTCCCACCAGAGGCACCTGTGAGACTGATAAGTCACCTGAATCACTCATGCTTCAGATTCATGTAGGCAAAAAGAAAGGTGTATTCTTTACTATCTTCAGGGAAAGGACCAATCTCTTGTTTTGAGCTTCAGGAAGCCAAAACCCAAACAAGCATCAACCACACGTCAAAAGTGACGAAGCCCCTGCATGTCATAAGCTGTGCTTGGTGACCCACAGTTGCCTTTTTCTTTCCTGTGACATTGGAGTTTTTCTTACGTTTGTTCACATAGCCTTCAACAAAGTGTGACACATGAGTAATAGGAGTGTTAAAGTTATTTATTAGATTTCTGACTGTGTCTCCAACATTCCTGTACCTCAAAGAACATTTTGACTGCATTAGGTCACATATTTTACTGGGGTTTACTAATTAGATAGTCTCCACTAGTCTTTCTGTTCAGTAGAGTAAAACAGTGGAATAAAAACAAACAATAACTATTATCCTCTTCTTTTAACTGCTCTGTATCTTGCAATTGACCAATGTTGTAGGAAAATAACAGAATCTGTTTGAAACAGAATGCCTCCAAGTCCAGAAAATATAAAACACATTTATTCTCCCACTTACTCCACAGGAAAAAAAATCTTTTTACTTTGATAAACTAGCAACCACATGAGCTGTAAAAGAGGCTGTATAAGGTAGATTACTGACATGGAGCGAGGGGAGGGAAATTCATGAACAGATCTTGGTACGTGAAGACCCTCTTGGATTCTGGTCCCCTAAATAAGACAATGTGAGCTCTCCACCAGGACACAGCGATCAGAGCCTGGAACCCTCGGGCAACTTCCCAAGGGGTGAGGAAGGTCTGTGTGGATGCCGACCCTCCTTGATGGCTCCCAGTTTCCAAGGAAGAAAGTGCAAGTCAGGCTAAAAGTCTCCTGCCACTCTTTTACCTGTATTTTGTGACATGAGAGAAGACAGGACAGGACAATTTTCTTTGCTTGCCATTCGTTTACTCGCTTATTTCATCAACATTTATTCACTGAGTTAAACGATGGAATCTTGCAGGTCAGGATGAGGTAACAAGGACAAAGGTGGCCCTGGTGTCAAAATATTCCCAAACCAACGCTACATGTGCTCCAGAAAGAATATGAAAGTGTGTGTGTGTGTGTGTGTGTGTGTGTGTGTGACAGATATGTGAGGTACAATTTAGGATTAGCTGCACAAGTAGGCTGCAGGCAGGTAAAGTCTGGGCTTCTACTGGCCCTCTCTGTTGGTGGTGGGCCAGGCACCCTTTGTGTTGTCACGTGTCCCCGCCTTCCTCCTTTCCTTCCTCCCCTAGCAGTGCCCAGTGACCACCAATCCCTCCCTGTGCTCATGTGACTGTGGTTCAGCGTCCAGTTATGAGGCAGAACAAGTGGAGGTCAGTGCTTTGTTGCTGTGATAGACAACTTAGCGTGACGGTCTCCAATTCTATCCAATTTCCTGCACAGTCCATGATTTTGTTCTTTATGGCTGAGTAATACTCCATCATACATATGTGTCACGTTTTCTGTATCCAGTACCTTTCAATGAGTAGTAGGGCTGTTTTCATGAATTTGCTATTGTGAATAGTATAGCCATAAACATGTGTGTGTAGGAGTCTTTTTTGGAGAATGATTTACATTCCTCTGGGTATATTCTCAGGAGAGGGGTTGCTGGATCGTATGGAAGGCCACTTTTCCATTCTTTAGGGACTGCCACACTGCTTTCCATAGAGGTTGAAGTAGCTTGCACTCCCACCAACAGTGTCTGCACTTGCACCGGCATCTATTTTTATTTATTTATTAATGATGACCATCCTTACCGGAGTTAGGCAGTATCTTATTGTAGCTTTAATTTGCATTTCTCTGATGATTAGTGAGGCTGAGCATTTTTTTTCATGTGTCTATTGGCTGCTTGTATGTCATGTTTTGAGAAGTGTCTGTTCAAATCCTTTGTCTACTTTTTAATGGGTTTGTCTTTTTCCTTTAACTTCATTTGAGTTTTTTGTAGATCCTTGATGTTAGACCTTCATACATAATTTGCAATTTCTCCCATTCTGTGGGTTTTCTCTTTACTTTCTGGATGGTTGCTTTTGCTGTGCAAAAACTTTTCAGTCTGATGTGATCCCACTTGTCTATCTTAGCTTTTCTGACATTCGCTTTTGGGAACGTGGTAAAAAATTCGCTGCCTACTCTGATGTACATAAGAGTGTTTCCTGTGTTTTCTTTTAGGATTCTTATAGTTTGAGGTTTTACATTTAGGTTTTTTGGTCTATTCAGAGATGATTTTTTGAAGATGGTGATGGGTAGGGGTCCAGTTTCATTCTTCTGCATGTGGTCAGTCAGTTTTCTCAGCACCATTTGCTAAATATGATCTCCTTTCCTGAGTGATTTTTATCAGCGGCTTTTTTCTTTTTTAGTCAGAGACTCACTCTGCCGCTCAGCCTGGCGCGCAGTGGGATGTTCATGGCCACTGCAGCCTTGATCCACCTCAGCCTTCCACGTAGCTGGAACTGCAGGCCTGTGCCACCACCCCTGGACGATTTTTTAACTTATCATAGAGAAACGGTCTCGTCAAGTTGCCCAGATTGGCCTTGAACCCCTGAGCTCAGGCAATTCTCTCACCTCAGCCTCCCAAAGTGCTGGGATTACAGGTGTGAGCCACCGTGCCTGGCCTATTAGGGGCTTTGTCAAAAATGAGTTGGTTGAGAGACCAAGTTTTTGCCTTTGCAATCTCTGTCTCTGTGCCTATTCTTTACTAATGCCAGGCTGGTTTAGTTACTGCAGCCCAGTAACGAAGCTTGGAGTCTGCAAGTGTGACATCTCCCACTTTGCTCCTGTTGCTGAGGTTGTTTTGGCTACTTGTGCTCTTCTCCTTTCTCTTGTCATGTGAATTTCTGTGCTGTCTTCTTCAGATCGGAGAAGAATGATGTTGGTAACTGGATGGGCAGTGCTGACTCTTTCAATCCATGGGTAGAGAATGTTTGTCCATTTGCTGGCATCCTTGACTTCCTTGGGTAGCAGTTTGAAGTTCTTAAGGTCTTCCACTTCTCAGGTTATGGGGATATCAAGGTATTGCTTTTTTTTTGGGTGTCTATCGTGAATGGGATTGTGATTTTTTATTTGGTTCTCTGCCTGCTTGCTGCTGGTGTATGGAAAAGCAACAGTCTTTTGCACGTTAACTTTGTACCCCAAAACTTTACCAAAGCCATTTATCAGTACAAGGAAACTTCTGATGGACTCCCTTGGTTTTTCAAGTTGCAGAATCATATCATCCAGAAAGAGGGATAGCTTAACTTTCTCTTTTCCTGTTTGGATACCCCTTATTACCTTCCCTTGTCTGATTACTCTGGCTAGGACTTCCTGCACCTCGTTGAACAGGAGGGGTGAGAATGGGCTTCCTTCTCTTGTTCCAACTACTGCCCATTGAGCAAAATGTTGGCTGTGGATTTATCATATATGTTTTCAGGAATGCTCCTTCTATGCATAGAGGTTCAAGGGTTTTAATCAAGAAAGGATGCTAGGTTATTTCAAATGCTTTTTTCTGCATCTAACGATGTAATCAAGCAGTTCTTGGTTTTCATCTGTTAATGTACTGAACTACACTTATGGTCTTATGAATGTATGTATAATGTATCCCAGGAATAAAGCCCATCTGGTCATGGTAGATGATCCTTGAGATGTGCTGTTGGATCTGATTGGCCAGAATCTGATCAGAGAATTTTTGCAACTATCTTCATCAAGAAGATTGGCCTATAGTTCTCTTTTTCTGTTGGGTCTTTGCCGGGTTTGGGTTTCAGTATGATGTTAGCTTCATAAAATGATTTGGGGAGAATCCATCATTCTCAATTGTCTGGAATACTTTCATAGCATTGCACACACACATCAAAAAAACAAGATAAAAAGCTGATTATTTGAAAGGATAAATAAGATCGACACCCAGAGATGCATTGGAGGCGTTTGTTTCAGCTTCTCCTTGTATGTCCTGTAATTCAGCTGGGATGCCATCTTTTTTTGGTGGGGAGACTTTTCGTGACTGAGTCGATTTCCTGGATTGTTATTGGCCTGTTTAGAGTTTCAATTTCTTTCTGTTTCAATCTTGGGAGGTTATTTGATGTCAGAAAGTCCTTCACTTTCTTTAAGTTTTCTAGTTTATTTGCAAACAGGTGTTCATATTAATCTTTGACAATGTTTTGAATTTCTTCAGGGTCACTTTTGACTTCCCTTTTTGCATTTCTAAATATGCTTATTTGGACTCTATTTTTTTAGTCAATTTGGTCAAGGGACCGTCAATCTTATTTACCCTTTCAAATAATCAGCTTTTTGTCTTGTTGGTACTTTCTATGCTATCATTGTTTTCTATGTCCTGCAATTGTGACTGTATCTTCGTGATCTAGATTATTCTGCTGAAGTTAGGATTTTGGTTATCTTGTCTTTCCAGCTCCCTTAGGTGTGACGTTAGGCTGTTTACGTGTAATCTTTCTATTTTTTTGATGCGTGTGTGTGCAATGCTATGAATTTTCCTCTTAACGCTGATTTCATGGCTTCCTAGAGATTCTGATAAAATGCTTCTTTGTTTTTGCTAGCTTCCAGAAATCTTTTCATTTCTGTTTTGATTTCTGTGTTAATTCAGAAGTTGTTTAGCAACATGTTGTTTAGTGTTCATGTCTTTATGAGTCTGGGGGGGTGGATCTTGCTGGTGATGATGTTTATCTTTATTCCATTGTGATCTGCCAAGATGCATTGTATTATAGTGATTTTTTGAATCCATGGAGTGAGGAGTGAATGTATACTCTGTAGTGCTTGGGTGGTGTGTTTTGTAAATGTCTGTTAATTTTATCTGATTGAACATCAAGTTGAGGTTCCAGATCTCCTTGTTGGTTTTTTGCCTCAATGATATATCTGGAGCTGCTAGTGGGGTATTTAGGTCTCCAACTATGATTGTGTGAGAGTCAATGTCCTCTTTAAGTTTCCTTGGCAGTTATTTTATAACACCTAGTGCTTCTGTATCAGGTGCATCTATGTTTAGGATGAATAATTCTTGCTGGGGGATTGAGCCTTTTATCATTATGCAGTGTCCTTTTAACATTTGATGTCTTGAAGACTGCTTTATCTGGTATCAGAATAGCTACTCGTGCCTTCTTCTGTTTTTTTTTCTCCTGAAAGATCGTTTTCCAGCCTCCAGCGTTGAGTCTCTGGGTGTCTTTTGATGCGAGATGAGTTTCCTAGAGGCTGAAGATGGTTGGATCATGCTTTTTCTCCTCTCTATGTCTGTTCAGTGGTGCATTCACTCCATTCACATTCAAGTTGATTATCGAAATGTGAGAGTTTATCCCTGTCATAGGACACATAGGGGGTTTCTTTATTTCCTTTTACCTTTTGTATTTATAGATGTGTGTATCATTTCATTTTTGTGTGTCCTTGTGCTTTGTGTGCTCTGTTAATTCTTGTATTCTTTTGGGATGGACTTAGCCTTTTTTTTTCTGTGCTCAACATCTTCTTAAGTGTCTTCTGAAGGGCTGGTCTGGAGGCAGCATATTATCTTAAGGATTGGATGTCTGGGAAGAATTTTAATTCTCCATCACTGATGATGCTTACCTTGGTGGGGTAGGAAATTCTTCGTTGGAATTGCTTCTCTTTAAGAACATTAAAAATTGGGCTAGTTCCTTTTGGCTTATAGTGTTTCTGCAGATAAGTCTGGAGTGATTCTGACAGGTCTTCCCTGGAAGGTAATCTGCCCTTTCTCTTTCACTGCCTTTGGGATATTTTTCTTTCATGCTTACTTTGTGGAGGCAAATTACTATGTGTCTAGGGGATGGTCTTCTCATAAGATGTCATACAGGGGTTCTCTGAATCTCTTGTGCTTGTATGGTTGTGTCTCTGATGATTTTGGGGAAGTTTTCTTGGATGACCTCATGGGATGCTTGTTCCATGGAGTTCTCCATCTTCCTTTCTGTTCCAGGGATACCAATCAAGTGAAGATTTGGCTTCTTGACATAGTCCCACATTTATTGGAGGCTTTGCTCCTTCTTTCTGAGTTTTTTAAAAATATGTTTTTGACAGATTTGGTTAATTCTGTATTTTGGTCTTCAAGCTCTGAGATTCTTTCCTCTACTTGGATTATCCTGCTCCCAATGCCTATTACTTTGTTATTAGTTTCATGGGTGGAGTTATTTC
Source organism: Cephalopachus bancanus (assembly GCA_027257055.1). NCBI lineage: Eukaryota > Metazoa > Chordata > Mammalia > Primates > Tarsiidae > Cephalopachus > Cephalopachus bancanus. The sequence goes on along the minus strand of JAPVLO010000018.1, from coordinate 855,376 downwards.
CATTATTTCAGAATAGGCTGGTTAGCCAACTCTGCTTTTACTTCCTAAAATTGGAAATCACTGCAGGTTTCTCTTGGCTTGTTGATTTTTGTCATCCAATCTCTGATTTCTGTGGCTGTCACCTGGGGTAGGTTGTTGCAGAGGGTTTCCATTGTTTATGTTCTGATGGCTAGTTTTTTGGATGCTGTCTCTTTAGGACTCTGGGGGTTGCCTTTGTCTTTTTGTTGATTTTTTTCTCATTTGTGACAGGCCGTTTTTCTTTCTATAATTTTGTCACTCAGTGAGAGAGGGAATAGCATTCACTTCTGCTCCTTGCTCAATCCAGTGACCCGCAGGTTTTCACTCTTACTGCTAAGCAAATTAGACCAGTTTTGGCCCTTGCTGCATGTGAGTGATGGCTCACACTTGGTTGGAAGGGGGTAAACTGACTTGGAGCATCTTAGATTCACTCGCCCCATTTCTTCACTGGGTGGGACTTCAGTCCTTGTCGTAGCTTATGCGTGGCAGAGTATGAGGGGCCTGGTTCTGTGTCTGCTGTTGCTTTTCGGTCTCCATATGTTAAAGAGACCTTTGCTGGGGGCAGGATATTTTACCCATCCAAAAGTGTTCAAATATCTCCAGCAATCAGGGGCTGAGTCTGTACTCTCTGTCTTGCTCTGTAAGAGAGGCACTACTCTGTTTCTCCACTAGCTACCAGTGGTGGGCAGGCCAGTCAGGTTCACTCTGCAGGTAGGTTTTTTTCTGCCTGGGAACTGGCTGCCACATGGACCACCAGTGGCTGGTCCATGGGTTTTGTTCCCCATTCCACTTGAGCTCTGGTTTCTCACTTCTGAGCCCTAACCAGGACTCCTCCTTCCAGATGGGACCAACAGCTCGAGCATGGCTGGGAGGGGTGAACTGACTCAAAACGTCTTGGAATCACTCACCCTCCCCCTCACTGAGCAGACCTTCCATTTTTGTCCAAGTCTTGGAACAGGGCAGGGAATGCGGTGCCCAGAATCCTGCATCTCCCCTCACTTTCTGGTCTCCATGCACTCAAGGTATTGGGTGCAAGGTGTTTCACCCATCAAAAAGTGTTCAGGACATTTCTGTTTATCAGCAGCTGTGTCCCTACTCTACTGAGGATGAATATTTGATTCCCCTTTGAGGCGCATTTTCATTGATATATAATAACTGTGTATATGTATTAGGCCCATATGATATATGCACACAATGTGTAATAATCTAGTAAAGGTAACTGGGATATCTATCACCACAACCAGTGTTCAAATTTTTGTGTTGGAAACATTCCAAATCTCTTCTAGCTATTTTGAAATACACAATAATTATTGTTAACTCTAGTCACCCTACTATGCTATGGAAGCCATTTGGCCTCGTTTCCAATCAGGAATTAGATGAATGGCTTTGTAATGTGTCACTTTTACACTGTCCTTCCTCATCTTTGACTATAAGGGACTGATGTTTCAATAGCATTTGAGGGCCCAGAAAAAACAATCTTTTGAAGACACATTTAACTAACACTGAATTAGAATCTTGGTGGATGTCACATGGCATCCACATAGTGAGAGGACTTTTAAAAATCATTGCTATGACCATCAATGCCAAATTAATTTATACTCAGGACCTCTGCCTGTGAAGTGCTACCGAGCCCGAGTGGCGTTTGGCTTCCTGGTGTTGACGGCCACAAGACAAATACTTCTGAAACCTGCAGCTGTTTCCTTTCCCAGATGTCCTTCTTCTCTCCCCAGCCCCCTCTCTGTTGATTTTCACTTAGTGATAATGTCCTGAAGCAAAACTCAAAAAAAATTAAGTGGCAGGTCTCTGGGACAGACACCAGGGCTGGGCAGCCCTTGAAGTCACTGGAGCCAACACTGAGGAAGAGCCTGGCGCAACTCTGTAGCTACAGTGCACCTTTAGAGGGAATGATGTCAGGAGCAAGCTGGCCTCAGATGCTGGAGGGCTGAGGATAGGTAGGTGAAGTGATGCAGGGAAGATTTTCATAATTGTTCTTCCTTTTGGATGCAGAATTTGGCTGAAGCTGTCAGTGGTGTCAAAGCTCACACAAGCTGGAGATGACCCAAGTTGCCAGTTTCATGTGGGACATGGTATGTACCCGTGCCCCACCCCCATTTACACCCCCTCTGCACACATTTTCTAAGCATTCCCATCAGTCAAGCTCAGTGCTCACTGTGGGGACCCATGAGTCTCGGACAGACACTGAGGGGATACCTGCTAAGGGCATGAAATGTCAGTCCCTTCCAGGGCTTGCTGTGATCGATCATTGGAACATTACCTACAATCTTAAATCCTTGTCCTACTCTTTTTAGAGAAAAGTGATTTTAGAAACAGGTGGAGCCTGAGACACCCTGGATAACTATTAACTCGCTTAAAGTCTGTCTGGTTTTTTCTAAGTTCATTTGGAGATCAATTAACCATTTCCTATGAGCAAACTGCTCGCTTCTGAAAAGGTCTTTATGGGCTCACAATGTGCATTACATTGTTCCTTTCATGGCTTTCTGTTAAATTCAGTTTTTCCCCTTTACTGAAGTGGCACTTTTCAATGGTCACATCACTTTAGTGTTTCTCAGCTAAGGCAAATTGCTGTCACTTACGTGCTACCACTGCCTTGGGGTATCTTTTCTTTCCAGTTGGTTTTTAACCTAATAAACACACTTCTGTGTCTCCCCTGATGGCATCTTGGCGATGATAATGGGTGGAAGCTCAGTTAGGGAACATTATGAATCATGCCATTCAGCGTCTTAGAGTGTGCAGGAATTCCTAAAGTGATAAGATTATATCACTTTCTCTTGTCCCCCACCACTCTAAATCCACTCTTTGTGCCCCATCTTCATCCCGTCTCTCTTCAAACACATTTCTCAGATTTGCTGAACACAGCCCCTTAGGTGAGCAAATTTCTTACCTATTTGCCAGTCCCAGGGCACCTTTAACAGCTCCTTGTGTTCCATTATAGCTCTGCAAATTCAAAGAAAGTGGGCCTGATAAGCAAGACTAGAATGCACTCTGATTTTTTTTCACTCACCATATTTATACAAATCATGACGCAATCGTGTGACTTTCAGAAAGTGCTTCCCGTCACACAGAGGCAAGTCTGATGAGGCAGCCCGTGGCTTACCCCTGAAGATCTCGGTGGAGCGTACCAGGAACTCGGGGAGCTCAGTCTTTGCCCTGCCTCCTCACCCACAGTTGGCCTACAGCCTTTACTCCTGCTTGCTCAGATGCTTTCTAAAAAGCAAATGGTGAGGTTCAGAAAATTTCTGTGCTTGCAGGTTACATCAAGCCCCTGACTGAGTATTTCTAGGGTAGAAGTTTTCAAAGACGTATGTACATGAAAGCCATCTGGAGAGCAAGTTAAAACACAGCATTTCCTGGGGCTCGTTCCTAGAGATTCTGACTTTGTGGATCCGAGTGGGACCCCGGCTGTGCATTTCTGGAAAGCTCTCATGCGATGCTGGTGCCACACCTTGAGACGCACTGCCTAGGAGAGGACCAGGGGCAAGGCTGGCCTCATCCACTCTGCATTACCTGGTTGCGGGACACCCTCAACACCTCCCATTTGCCAAAAACACTCTACCGTCACCTCCATCATGCTGGCAGCAATGTCCCCCAGAGGGCACATGCAGCTCTAATGGACTGCAATGGGAGCAAATGAGCACTAGAGCTCGGAACATATTTTTTGGACTGAAGAATAAGAGCCCATAAAAGCAGCACTCCATCTACAAAATGTTGACTAGGAGAGTTGAACTAGGCAATTCCTTTTCCTGTCACAAAGCTGAAGCGCCAGATTTAGGAGCTTTAAAATGCATCATACTTTCAAAATAAACCCCAAATAAATCATTTTCAGAGAGTCTTCCCATCTCTGTGCCTTGTTTTCTGTGAAGTTTTTACCAGCGTCTCAAGACACTGAAATTTGGAGGATTGTTGAAAACAGTGCACTTGTAAAACATGTTTAGGGGGCTGCCAAAATATCTTCCATAAATAATTTTAGACACTGAACCAAAAAAATTACAAAGTACTTGCTTTGTAAAAAGAGATTTGGTAAAGTCAGGATTCCTTGTCTGTAAAAAGGGATTTGGCTAGATTGGATTGGCAGTTAGACTATCATCCTTTACCCTTCTATGAAGCTAAAATGTTTGGCTTTTACTGACGGAAAATTATGCTTTGTGTGACCCTCTCACAACAAATTCAGAGGCAATCATCAGTGATGACTTATTTGTTCCAGTTCCAAAATTATGGCAAAACTGTTGCTTTCTGATGCTTAGTGAATGTCTGTATTATATCTTTTCCTTTTTACGGAAAATAGAAATGCTAAATTCTAAGAGATGAATTTGAAATATGGTTCACCCCTGCAAATTCATAGGCAATAAAAGAGCAAATTTATAAAAGCGCAATTTTATTTTATGTATTTATTTTTTGCAATGAGTTTATTTCATTTTTATATTTTATTTTAAAGATGTGGGGTACAATTCAGGAAAAGGAGCAATTTTAAACTCCCCATTTTTTAGCAGTGGTGGTCACTAGTAAACAGAATGCTCTTTTTTGTAAGTGCATCAAATTGTGGCTTTGATTATCTACTTTTCTAAGTAATAGCCCACTCACTGGTTTGGGAGAATCAATGTACTTCTAACGCTTCCTTGCAAATTATCTTCAAAGTCCATTAAATGCTCTGTAATAAGCCTGTTTAATTTAGAATAAATTTGGTAATAAGGATATTGATTTGAAGATCTCAAAAGTCCTTTGTGTGGGAGGTTGGTGACTGGCTTCCAGCCTTGACACTCTAAGAACTGAAACTGTAAGACCAAGTCCTGGTAGCCTCTGCTATCTGAATTTCTTGTTATTTCTACTCACAACTGAATTCCACTGAAAAATGCTCCAAAAAGACCAATCATTCCCAGGAACTCCACTCGGCTCAGGGTTCGGACGATGTATTCTTCCCAGACGTTGGAGATACCGTAGAGTGTGGCCCCTCCTAAGACCAGGAGGTCTCCCACCAACTTATTTTCCCCTAGGAATCAAAACAAAAACAAAAGCACAGAGGGAGTTTTGTTAAAATAGTCTCGTCAAGAACCTGGCACCAGCAAACCGAACTTCCTTTGCCTAGTCTACTCTGATACTTTGAAGAAGTCCGGCATGTCCCACTCATGTTGAATCGCTTGGTTTATCTGTGCTCCAGACACGTCCTGAAGTACAAAGGTGGCTTGTGTCAACACAATCGGAAGTCTTCGCCCACCATGACTAGTACTTTCAAAACTGGGCTAGTTTCTTCCAGGTTGCACTCCCTCCAGAAAGCCCACTGTCTTCTGTCCCGGCACGTGTCTGTGAACACATGTGAACGTGTGCACATGCTATATTTGCATCTCGGCATCTCCAACGGTCTATGAGCACAGGAAAGAGCCGGCAGAAGCAGCATGAATTCTCACCCTCTGCTACACAGGCGGAGAAGCCGTAACAGAAGCAGCCAAGGCTCCATTTTGATCCTTGTTTAGAAAACGAGAGTGAAAGGGCTGAAACGCTCAACTCCCCTGAAGTAAGCGCGTAAGAGCAACAACACTTCACGTCAGTATTTTTCTTTCCTCGCCAGAAAATCGACTTGTTCTAAACTTGGGTTTAGTGGGCTTGGGTTTCTGTCCGAGTTCCAACGCGCGCTTGCCCAAGGGCCTCCTGGAGTTAGGCCAGCCCTCCCGCCCCAGGAAGTGAGCGGCCAGGACGCGAGGCGAGCGGAACCAGCCGGAAAGGCGCCGGCGGGCTCGGTGCCGGCGCCGGCGCGGTCGCCGGCTCCATCCTGTCGGCACCGCCGACCCACACACGCAGCTCTGGGGCCGCCGGGACGCAGGAGGGCCAGGGCGCGCGCCTGCGCCGTCTTTGCTCTTTTGTTTAACGGGATGGTGCCTGCTCGGCACGGGACAGCTTTTTTTCTTTTAAATTTTATTTTTAAAACGTGGGGTGCGACTCAGGGTCGGGCGTACAGAGGTCCATGATGCAGGCACCCCGGTGGATGCGGCGTGCCCCTCCCGCCCCTGGCTGTTTCCCTCCACTGCCCATCACAGCCCCCAGCTTCCCACCACCGCCAGTCCCTTTCTTGCAGAACTCCTCCTGCGAGATTCCGAGGAAGGGACTCACCCGAGCTTAGTTGGAGCCCAGGTCAGCTGGAGCAGTCTGAGACTGCAGACCTGGGTTCTCATGGTTCCGAGGGGAGCACGGGGCATTCTCCAGGCAGTGACTTCATGTGAAAGGATCTGGGCAGGGCTTGGGAAAGACCCTGGCATGCAGGCACCTTGGCAGACTCTCTCTCTGCTCTCCACAGTGCCACTTTTACTCAGGCAACTTCTCTGTCCTGGCAAGGACGGAGAGAGAGGGGAAGAAACCCCAAAAGGTGGAAGCTTGCTAGAGTCGCCCTCAAGGGAATGGACCGAGAAGGTGATTCTGCCAGGCTGGAAGCTCTCCCTGGGTTCACGGGGAGTCAGCATCACTGCTCAGGCGATGAGCTGAGAACCCCATGAGAAACCAGACTTGGTTGGGGGTCCCCGGGCATGTCTTCTAGGAGTATTAAGGTTGCTTTGACAGAGCGTGGGATCTTCAGTAACCTGATTAATCTGTTTTATGCATCAAATATACAGTAATGAAAACTTAAGTAGTTCATCTGAGGGATGGCCCTTAAAATAAAACACATCTATAGATAAAATTACGCAATTACAGTGAACACGAATCAGTCTCTCTTTGCTCAGGAGACACTTTGGGATCTTGTGATGACATGGGGCCGTTATTGTGAAAATCAATTACTGTAGGACTGGCGGATGGAGTGTGGAAGTGCTGCTCGATAGAGCTCTTGGTTAATAAAACTAATTTCATGGAATGACTTCAGAAAAGCCAAATCATAATGAAACATTTGAATAGGAATTGGGGGAAACCTCTGTCTACCTTTGAAAAGTCCTAAGGAAAGAATACTGTTTCAGTCAGCAGACCCACCAATATTTTTCATACTCCACTTTTGTTTAGTGATGACCTGTTCTGTTAACTGGTCTTTGACTAGACGAAATCTACTCACCAGTACTTAAGTCTTCACCAGTCAGTGATGGTTGTGGATAATAATAGTAATAATAATAATAATACAATTTTGTGTAACTGCAAGTTCAGAAGTGTTTTCTAAGTTATCAGTAACTAAAAAATTAAATGATATTTACTGTAATTTCATTGGTACTTATGTTTTAAATCATTTGAAAGTGGGTATATGCACATATAGCATAAGTGAAAGCTTAGTTGATAAAAATATAATTAAATGAACCAGAACATGATTTTATCCAGTTCGTTATATATTATTATAATGAAGTGTGTAATATAATGAAACGTGTAAGAAAGTACTAGGACAAACATTCTGCATCTAAAATTGTATCTAGTTAACAAGAAATTACATCATGTAATTGTGACTCTATTTGTTGATGCAGTGGATATCTGACATCGTGGCACCAGTTTCTACGTAAAGTTCAGGAGAAAATCAAGCTCAGAAAATCTGTCATTTATGTGTGTATAAAGCCACAACAGCCAACCATGCTTTGCACATTTTGGGCAAATGGGCACATCTGAAGTTATGAAACGTCCCTCCAGCCTGATTCTTCTCTCCCTCCTCAGTTTCCCAGCGTTGGCATCTGTCCGTGGCACCCGCCATATTCCTCTCCATGTCTGTTCCTTGTTAACGTGCACATCTCACCCTCTCCCCAACACGTTCTCTGGCAACATAGGGTTGAAGAGCAAGGACCATGGCTCGCCTCCAGCTGTGTGTTCTGTGCAGTCCCTGGTATGGATTCTGACGTGTTGCCCATTTTCAATAAATATCTAAACGAATAGCACTAGCTGAAAAGGTCTGAATTCCTCTGATGGCAAAGGCTTTGGAGACAACAGCTTTCAGTTCAGGTAGAGCTGGGTCTAAGCCCCTCTCTGTCACTCACTAGCTGTGTCACACTGGGCAAGCTGTGGAGTCTGTCTGAACTTCAGTTTCCTTTTAAAACAGGGCTATCATGAGACTAACACAAAATAATACATGTAAAACGCACACATGGTATCTGACAGTAAGTGTTTACCAAATGGTGGCTTCCAAAAGCGAATTAATCATTTTTTGGAGTAACTGCCTGTCTCTTTGTTTTGAGCATTTCTCCTTAGATTGCTCCTTGATTCTAATCAACACCGTCATCATTGCTTCACAGGAATTGGTTTTCTGTATTAGATTTTTGTTTAGGTACGAGAAACATCAAGTTTGGAGGGATATTTGTGTATGTGTGATGGGGGAGAAGAGGAAAGAGCATTTAAAATCACTTGCCACCAGATCAAGAAGTAAGTGGTGAGTTACACTATTCTGGAGTATTGAAAGACTATCAACACGAGTTTAAAAAACGGACCCATTCCGTTATTCCTGGCACATCATCATTCTGTGCCCTCCTCATTCTTACATTTTATTCCGGGAGCACCTGAGAAGTTTCCTTCGGCAAGCCTTAAAATGAGTAATTCCCGGACAGCTGACGAAGAAACAAGTCAACAAAGTAGAATTAAAGCAATGACTTCAGTTGTAAAGAAGTCAAAGAAACTTTGAAAGGGCCAACATCAATACGTTTGGAGACTGAATTGTCAAGATCCCGAACCAAGGTGAGACAAGGATTAAGCAATATAAAAAGGATCAAATCAGACATTCTCATTTCCTATGCAAAGCGCTTGATGTGACAATTGTGATGACAATGTATGACAAGTTGCCCTGGTTAAAGCACTGGTGGGTGTCCACGGTGTTTTAGAAAAGGTTTATGACCCTGGCGCAATGCAAGTGAATTCACTCTACTGCACCGGTGAAAACAAATGGAGTATTTTTCATAATGATACATACCAGTTTTAGGATCACATTGGTTTCAAAACTAGTGTTTTCCTTTTTAAAAATATGCTATGTGATAGCTTCAATTGCTGTCTACTTTAACATTTTTGTAGAGATAGAGCATGTCTAATCATAACTTATAAAATGGGCCTTTGGATCCTACATCTGGGCTGTCTTGAAGCAGCCCACTTGGGCACCATGTCGACAGCATGGGAGTTGTTCCACCATGACAAACATGACTCTGTTAACACAGGTGCTCCTTATGTCACAGAAGCAGCGACGCTGCGGGCCTCACACAGAAAAAGTCCCATGCCAGTGTGATTTAGCTGCATCCGCACTATGTTTTTAAAACTGAACACTTTGGAATCCCTCCCGTGAACTTACTTTCTGTTTTTTTTTTTTTTAAATAGTTATTCATCTTTTCTAACACTTCATTTGAAAGTCAAAAAAAGATTTATACAGATCGGTGAATACAATCAATCAATTCAAGTTAGCTTAACATCCCAAGCTGACACCTTCAGGTTTACCAGGACAACTTTCTCCCGTGACGACGGGATGCAAGGTGGTGGTCGGAGTGGGAGGCAGGGGCTCAGGAGGGCCACGTTTTCATGACTAGGAGCATGTTTCTGCTTCGTCTGTGTTGAAAGCTGAGGAAGTGTAATTAAATTATGACTGCAGTGTACCGGTCACACTATCTCAGACAGAAATATAACCTGGTTGGTCCAAAGAGAGTGTCCATCTCCAAGACCACTCCACATACAGAACGCAGCACAGGCTCTTTGGTATGACACTGACTGATAGGCCGTGGAACCAGTGTTGCATAGAAGAGAATCGGAAAGGCTGAGGGGGGCGTTTTCAGTGTGCTCTTGAGGTAGGCCTGGCAGTGTTGTAGGGCTGTGGATCTGAGGCCAGGGCCGTCTCGCTTTTGCTTTGCCCTCTATCTTCAGCTCACAGCAGCCCGGAGCGAGGCGTCCTGCTCTGGGAGCCTGGGGTCCCAGCCCCTGCTCGGCTGGCTCTGTGACCTGGGGCAGCTCCCTTGCCTGGCTTGGACCTCGGTGTTCTCAGATGTCCAACCCAAGAGAGCTGAACAAGGCCCTTTTCATCTGTAAAGTTCTGTGGGGCAGCATAAAAGACATCGTCTGTCTCATCCAGAGAAACAGCCTAATTTTGACTCTTTATCACCTGATTTCCTAGAAGAAAGGGCAATCCCAAGAACTATACGAAAAGGGGTACTCTCAGTCCCACTGCTAATGTTAGAAGAGATCTTTTCTTTCCCATGTTCCAAAAGCCCTACTGCAGCACCGTATTTTGGTATATTTGAAGGAACTGCAGTGTTTTAAAAACAGTCCTCTGGAAACCACCCTGGAACAGGACTTCCCCAGCAGATCCACAGCGTTTGATGAGTCAATCGTGAAGCCTTACCTTCTGGGTCCACGAGCTGTGACTGACACCCACAACTCCGTGCCCCAAACAGATAAAGCCATAGGAAACCATGCACGAGGAGGCTGAATTCAGTGCTCGTTCATAAAAACACGGAGCATTCCTAATTTCGTTTTTAAGCGTTGTCCACGTTTAGGCCTGTAGCCTGACCTGCATCCGGTAGTTCGGAAGCTCGGCCTTTCGCTAACTCCACAGAGCAAGGCTCGGTCCGGGAAATGCGGGCCGGACCCCTGCGGCTCGGGAGTGGACTGACCCATCGCCAGCCCCGCTCGAGGCTCATCTGGGCCAGGGAGCGGGCTCAGGACCGAACCGACCTCCAAAACATCTTCCCAGGCCCTCGTCCGCACGCCTCTGGACGCGCGCCGGAGGGGCTCAAAGCTGCGCTCTGCCCCTTCACTGGCGCAGGAAACAGGACCCAGCCCCCTCCGCGCCACGGCCGTCGGCGTGGGCGAGCGTGGACGGGCCCCGCCGCCGCGAAGCCCGGGCGCGCAGGGCCCGCGTCCGCCGGGGCGAGCGCCCGCGCCCCCTCGGCGTCCCCCGCGGCCGCGCAGCCCGGCGAACGCCCGCACTCACCGGCTCCCTGGTGCCGTCCCACGAGCACGTCCGCGCCCACCATGCAGCCCACGCCCAGCACGCAGACGACGATGCCGAGGAAGTGCACGGCCTTGTACCGGATCAGCAGGAAGAACCAGGAGAGCAGAATCACCACGGGGATCACGAAGCAGTCCAGGAGCTGCGGGAGGGAGGGCAGACCACAGGCGCTTCAGGGGCGGGTCCGAGCCGCGGGCGGCGCGCGCGCGGTCCCGCGAGCCGAGATTTCGTGTGGGCCCGGCGTCGGGGCGGGCCCGAAACGGACGCGCGTTCGCGCGACCCTTCCGCGGAACTGCAGGCGTCTTCCGAACCCTGGCGGGGAGGGAGAGGCGAGTCTCCGCCTCCGCCCTCAGAGCTGCCCCGCCCCGTGGGGACGCCCGGGGTGCGAGAGCCGGCCGGGCCAGTCTCGACGCCCCGCCGCGTTGGGCGTGGATCCGGGAGGTGAGGGTGCAGAGGCCTTACGCTTTTTTATAAACTGTTAGAATTTAGACAAAAGTTGAATTTTGTTTCTCTGACAGCTGTCTCTCCATTTCCCGTGAAAGTCCATCTGTTCTTGTCATTTCACTCTTCAAAGCAAAGATTGCTCCAAATAGAAATACAAACATTGGTCTCAAAAGTCTACACGTACTTTAAAAATACTGTTGCAAAAAAGAATATTTTTTTCTAAAAAGTGTAGAAACAGTGAATTTGATTTAATTTTTAAATACATTTTATACAAATAATGAAATGCCATTTGACACACAAGTCCCAGGAGTTGGTGGAGAGTTCTTCCCACTCATGCAGAGAGATAATGTGCTGAAATGGGAGGCCATGCCAGGAGCCAGAAGGACTGAACTTCAGCACCAGATCCTCACTTATCGCTGCAAGACCTTGGGCAAATCACAAACTCAGGAAAGCCTCAATTTTCTGTTAGTAGAATGAAGACGCTAACTTTCCCCAGAGATCAGTATGAAGCTCAGAGATGATGTATATGAAGGTGTCTTGTAAGTTACGAGCCCCCCAGTGCTGTTCTACACCCTGCTTACAAACACATGCTCTGGGCTCCAGGGAACTGATTCTGTATCTACCACACCATGGTAAGACCTCTGGACATGCTTTCAAGGCAGGGTCTCCGCTAGACAAACCGATATCACACAGGACATCAAATTCCACGTGCCACATTAGAAACTTGTGATTTGTCCAACTGTTCAGTACAGCTCTTTGCTAGAATCTTAATCAACCTCTACCACCTAGCAGCCAGCACTGGGCAGTGATCCTTAATACTCCTTCATTCTACTGCCTACCCTTTTGGTCACCAGGATCTGCCAATTTAATCTTCTAAACGTCTCTCAAATTTGCTCATGCCCCCCTCTCCCATTTCTGCCACCTAGACTGAGCTAGCACTCTCCTATGTGGACTAAAACTCTCCTTCCTGCCTTAGGGCTTTCACTCATGTATCCCCCCCTTCTGGAATGCTCCACCTCTTGAACTTGAACTTCTCGCCCCCTTTTCCTTCAGGCCTGCACTTGCGTGTGGTCTCCTCAAGAAAGCCTCTTGGATCCCCAGGCTAGGTCAGGTCCAGTTTCATTCTGTCCTTGAAACCTGTTCTCTGTCGTCTCAGTTGCAACAGTACTTAATTACTATGAAATTACTGGCATAACGTAGGACTTCCCCACGCATCCAGAGGTCCATGAAGGCAGGACTGTGTTCCCAGGACCCAGAGTACCACAGGGCTCACGAAGAGTATTCGGGAATAGTTAAGAAACAAATACCTGCAAAGACCTTTAGTAACCCGAAACACCAAAACGGAGTTTCCAAGATTCATTAAAGGCTGTCAAAGCATCCCTGAGCATCAGAGCAGTTTCTTGGTGCTGTAGCAGTACCCAGAATCCCCTCCTGCCTCAAAGCTTTTTGTGACCCGGGCAGATGCTCATGCTTCTTCCTCTATGCACTGGGTCTTCTCCTTCACAAAATGAAACAAGCACTCACGTCGTCCCTGGGGTTGCTGTGAGATGACACGGTGAGGGAGGACCATGTGAGTGCTAAGTGGCCCTGGCTAAGGGCTGAGCCCAAAGGTCAGCCTTGGAACTCTTGGAAGGGCTGAGTGTAGGGGGTGGCGGTGGGTAGGGTTATACCACAGCACACAGTGACTCACTGCACAGTTAATTAGCAACGTAACTTAACGAGCCTACTTGATGGGAAATATGCTCTAAGGCAGCTTTCACAACTAGCCTCAGAAGCTGTTTAAGTATATCAGGAAATTTCAGCCTGCCAGAGAAAATTGTTCACTGGGCATGAAACAGTTGGTGCTCTGTGTTAAAAAATTAAAATGATTGAATCAAGTTGAAATATTGAGCTCCACGTTCCACAATTGGGATTTCATTATCTGGCTGGAAGCCCTTGGTCAGTGGAGCTGCAAAGCTCCATTCCTGAATTATTGAGAGCAAACCAGGTCATCGGCTGCTGAGGAGGGCGGAAATAAACCTGTTTGGTTCTTGGTGTCATTAGACAACCCAAAGTTCTCTTAATGGTTCAAGCTGAAAACTTGTTACGTGTGTCAGGAGGTCCTGTGGGGAACGACAGACTTTTGGAAAGAAGAGAAAGGAAAGGGGTCACAATCAAGCCAGGGTCTCGGGACATTCGAGTGAGGGAGGCTTGGTGCGCAGCCTGCAGTGGGGCTCAATAATTGGTGGCTGAATGGGTCGGTAGATGGGCAGACGCGTGGCATCCCTGCCTGTCAGAAGGGACCCCAGAGAGTCAATGTTGCCACTGGCATTTTGGGTGGGACAATGCTTTGCACTGCAAGGCTGTCCATGCTCTGCAGGGCATTCAGCATCATGGGGCGTGGCCATTCAGCACGGCCACTCATTTGCAAAGGCCCCTGGAGGGCAGCATCTGCCCAGCTTAGAATTCCCGAGATCCCTTTATTTAAAAGTTGAGGACTCACAAGTCCGGGTAGGCGGGCTGATGTGATTCGGGTCACACAAACTGTTAGTATCAGCAGGAGTCATGCCATAATGATTTTTTGAGCAATTTTTTAATGAAGGTCAATGACAGGAACATTTAATCGCTACAGCTGGAGACCACACCATGACATCTGCCACTGTGGAAAATAAACTCTTTGGCAGTTGCTATTAGTAAACGGGTTATTTTTGGGGGGTGAATTTTGCCTTCCGCTTTTCTCTTGCAATAACATAAACCACACTGACAAAATAATTTTCCAATAATTTTCTGGCGGCTTAACTCCCCAGCAGAGTGGGTATTCAAGTAGTAAAAAAGAGAAGCATTATCCTAGACACTAAAACTGGGCTTGTTAAAAAAGAAAAAGAAAGAATACCACCTCCGATTCTGTCATTAATCTGTTTTATAGATTTAACCTTCTTTGCCTGCATTTCTTTATCCAAAAGGAGATCATGAAATATCAAGCGCAAAAAATAAACAATTGACCATTTATGCTCTGAAAAACACCTTGGGGAAAAAAGCGTTCATCACCCTTAGATTTACATAGCATCTTTTGTTCTGAAGGATTCACCCGAATCTTACATCGTTAATAGTCAGACAACATGCGCCAGAGAGGTCTGCAATCCCACCGTCTGGTTTTGTTGATGGAGACTTGGAAGCACCATGGCTGGGCTCCGCACTCTCTACAGTCATGGCGAGAGCACCGCGATTGTCACTCGAACCTTGTTGTTTTAAAGGACATTTACAGTAGCTCGTATTATGTTTATAATCACAGCTTATGAAACCATCGTTTTTATGTAAGACTAAGGGAATCTTCCCAACAGCCCTTTAAAGGAGTATGACTGTGCCCATTCTACAAATAGGGAAATTGGCGTTCTAAGAGAAAAGCAAGTTAATACTAAAACGGGGCTAAAATACTAGCCTCTGGATTCCTAGATCAGAGTTCAAGTGCAGCTTTCAGAAACTGTCTAAATAAAAAACGCCCAGGTTGACATTGCTGTTGGGAAAACAGGAGACAGTCAGCATTAACAGCATCAACATTTGAAATGCATCTATAAATAGAAAGATCGTGGCATCCTTTAGCTTCCTCCTCCCTGTCCCTCTCCACGTCAGCAGGCCTCACGCTTGGCCCCACGGCCCGCCCGCCGTCCCTGCCCGCCAACATCCACTCCGGCTTCTCCCTTCCTCTGAACGCCCCCTGGCTTGGCCAGCACACTGCCGTCCAGGTCCACTTGGCTTCAGACAACCAAGCTTCTCAAAGTATGCGCCAGCGTGACCACTGCCCCCCACCCCCGCCACTGCACTCTCAGGGCAGCGCCGTCTCATGCAGATGGCACGTTTCCTGCGAGCCGGTGAAATCTGCGTGCATGGACTGCCAGGCCTCCTTCCAGCTGGCGGACATCCCCAGCTATATCCTGGTTTTACAGGCAGGTTTCCAGCTTCTTGGGTTCACGTGCGTTCGCAACTCTCCGTCTGGAGGCAGGGCAAGTCACGACCCCGAAGCGGCTTTGCGGAGTGGGCTAAGGGGCCGGCTCCCCTTGGCAGCCGACCAGGCCGCGGGACCTGCTGCAGGGCAGACGTGGGGCCACTCCCGCCCCACATGGGGAGGCCGGAAGAAGCCGAGAGGAAGTCTGCGGCCCTGGCGGCGCCACGCTCGCCCCTGCCCAAGGGGGCTGCCGGCCGTCACCCTCACGCACGCCCTCAGGCTCCGAGGCCTGCCCTCCCCTCTGTCGCCCTGGCTTTTTCCTACCCAGTCCCCTGGAACCCCGCCCCTGGACGCTGGGGGCACTTCGACTCCTGGCCCTGCTGGGACAGCCCCCCAGCGTCCAGGGCTTGGCCGGCGCCAGCACTTGTGTGCATCTGCGTGGGCCTAAAGCCTGCCCACTGGCAGGGGCTGCTCTGACATCGCGCACTTTGACTTAAATTTTCTGCAAAGAGGCCGGGCTCGGTGGCTCAGCCTGTCATCCCAGTACCTTGGGAGGCCGAGGGAGTGGATGGCCTGAGCCCGCGGGTTTGAGACCAACCCCGGCAACTTGGCGAGATTTCATCTCTACGATAAAAATAAAAAATAAACAATTTTTCTGCAAAGAAAATGTGCTAAATACAAGCATGTGTGTGTGTGTGTATGTGTGTGTGTGTGCACATGTACATATATACCGAGAGAGAGAGATGTCTTGAATAAAGAAGTTTCTGTGTGCTGGTGAATTTTCAGCAAGCCCAAATCCAAGCAGATGTGTGGGAGACAGAGAGCCATTTTGCAGTAAGTGCATTTTTATGGCCTAATGGTGCAATACAATGGAATCCCCTGCCTCTGGTACAGATACTGACAGGCAACCAGGTATCATACCACGGACAGCAGTGCTGTTGGGCTTTGTGTGGTTATGAGACACGTCAGGGAGCCAGGATTGACCTTATTTTCCTTACTTAATCACTTTGCATCCGTTTTAAGAGTTGTTAGCACAACTGCATTTAACGATCACAACCTTTTGACTTCATGATGGTGATCGTGCAATGAAATTCTGCGTAAGTCAGAAATGTGGCATCATCACAATCCTTCACGTGCTGGCTGGCCTCAATGGCCAGTTCACAGAGCGACTTTCAGGGTGTCACCAGTAAAGTCATAATCACAAAGACAACACAGAGGCGCACAGGCAGTCACCAACTAAACACACTCATCGATAAAGGCATGGATACACATAAGATACAGGGATAAAAGTTATACTCTGTAGAAGAAGTAGGTTAAGTAAAATTAGTGGCGTGGCAGGCAGGGAAGTCATGGGAGCCACAGAATCGGAGAAAGAATAAAGCCAAAGAAAAGCCTCTTCTTTCGTTCAGCCAACATTCATTGTACATCATCAAATCCCAGGTGCCAAGAGGAGACGGTGGAGGAACACACAGGTGGGCGAGAAACCATCTCTTCCCTCAGGAAACCCATATTCCTGGAGGGAGATGCCACCTCCACTTATTCATCAAGCTTTTTTTTTATAAGGGCACAGCCAGGCTGGTAAAATTGTCCCTGAATTGCCCCTGCACTCTAGGGACTCCCAGTCTAGGATAAAGATATGCAGTGAACACTTACTGCCTGTTAAGAATTTTTTAAAGTCCTGAACCTGTGATGTGGATACCTTATGTCACTGGATTTAGTCTCGTTTTTTGAGATATAATTCACGTGTCGTAAAAGCCACCCTCTTAAAGTGTATCACTAGGTGGTTTTCGGTGCTCAGAGAGGTGCACAGCCATCACCACGGTCTGATTTCAGAACCTTTTCACCATCCCTAAAAGAAACTCCACACCCGCTAGCAGTTACCCCGCAATCCTCCCTCCCCAGGCTCCTGGCAACCACTGATCTCCTTTCTGTCTCTATGGATTTACCTCTTCTGCATATTTCAAATAAATGAAATCATACAATGTGTGGCCATTTGCGACTGGCTTCTTTCGCTTGGCATGATGGTTTTCTGGTTTTCTGTGTCATAGCATGTGTGGGAACCTCATTCGTTTTGATTGCCGAATAATACTGCATGGTGTGGACACAGCACGTCTTACCCGCTCCTTCGTGGATAGAAATTCGGGCTAGTTCCACTTCTTGGCTATTGTGAATAACACAATGAACAGTTGCAAACAAGCGTTTATGAGGAGCATGTGGGTTTCATTTCTTTGGGTAGATCCTGGCAAGTGAACTTGCTGGGTCGTATGGTAACTTTATATTTAACATTCTGAGAAATTGCCCAACTGTTTTCCAAAGTAGCTGCACCATTTTATTCTAATCGATGAGCAACATGTGAAGGTTCAGATTTCTCCGCATCCTCTCAAGATTTTGCGTTGTTTGTTTTTTCAGATTTTAGCTATCTTCAGCCAGGTGTAGTGGCTCATGCCTGTAATTCTAGCACTTTGGGAGGCTGAGGCAGGAGGGTTGCTGAAGGCCAGGGGTTTTTAGTTATTCTAACGGATGTGAAGTGGCATCACCTTTTGAATTTAGATTTGCGTTTTCTTGATTTTTTATTTTTTGAGTTGGAGTCTCACTCCGCCACCCAGGCTGGAGTGCAGTGGCACGCTCATGGCCACACCAGCGTCGACCTGCTGGGTTCCAGTGATCCTTCTGCCTCAGTCTTCCAAGTAGCCGGACTACAGGCGCATGCTACTATGCCCGGTTAATTTCTTATTTATTGTAGAGATGAGGGCTCGCCGAGGTGTCTGGGCTGGTCTTGAACCCACGGGCACAAGCAGTTCACCCATGTCAGCCTCCCAAAGTGCTGGGATTACAGGCTGAGCCATCAAGCCTGGCCCAATTTGCATTTTCTTAATGACTAATGGTATCAAGCATTTTTGTATCTCTAAAAAAAAGTTTATTCAGGTTATTTGCCTATTTTTAAATGGAATATTTACCAATATTTTTTATAAAGTACTATTTTAATGACTTTTCTATTTTTGAGCATTGTATTTGTCTCCAGTTCCCCTGAATTATAAATGATGTTTCAAAGAACACACTTAAACATGAAGTTCTGCCTATTTCTCTATTTCCTTATGATAAATTCCCAGCAATGAAATAATAGGTTTAAAGAGTATAAACTTTTAAAAACCCTTGATGCATACTGTCCATTTTTTTCTGCAGAAATTTAATGGCTATTTACTTGTCAACTTCAGAGTAAGAATGTTTCCATTTTACCATACACCTACCAATTTGAACATTATCTTTTATAAAATTGCCAAGTTAGATCAAATACAAAATTTCACAGCCGGGCTTGGTGGCTCAGCCTGTAATCTCACGCTTTGGGAGGCTGAGGTGAGTGGATTGCCTGAGCCCACGGGTTCGAGACCCGCCTGGGCAACTTGGTGAGACCTCATCTCTACAATAAATCAAAAATCAGCTGGGCGTGGTAGCGCGTGCCTGTAATTCCGGCTACTTGGAAGGCTGAGGCAGAAGGATCGCCGGAGCCCAGCGGGTGAAGGCTGTGGTGGCCGGGAGCGGCCACTGCACTCCAGTCTGGGCATCGGAGTGAAACTCTGACTCAAAAAAAAAAAAATTTCACAACTGGGCTGGGTATGATGGCTCATGCCTACAATCCTGGCATTTTGGGAGGCAGGTGGGAGGATTAAGATCAGCATGGGCAACAGAGCAAAACCTTATCTCTAAACAAACAAACAAACAAAAATCCGTAGCTGGGCATGGTGGTGTGTGCCTGTAGTCCCTGCTACTACCTGGAAGGATGAGGTGGGAGGATTGCCTGAGCCCAGGAGGTCAAAGCTGTAGCAGCCATGATTGTGCCACTGCACTCCAGCTTGGGTGATAGAGTGAGTTTCTAACTAAAAAAAAAAAAAAAATCCATAGCTGTTTTAAATTTAAAATGTTTTAAATTTGTATCACGTGATTACTGGTGAAGCAAACTCTTTTCATCTATGTACTTGCATTGATTATCTGTATTTCTTCTGGGAAATATCTATTCATGAATGCTCTAGGTTCATTCCTTTCTACTGAAGTATTATTGGTATTACTACTTTATATACACACATTATACATATATTTACACATTAAGCCTTTTAGACCTTTGTCATATTTGCTGAAAAAATATTTTTATAACTTGTTCTAAAAAAAGTAGGGAGTTGAAATACTTATTTATAAGCTAATTTTTAGCAATTTATTCTCTCTCCAAATCGGTGAAGTAGTCGCTTATATTTTTTTTTAGTTATTTATGGTTCCATTTTAACATTTAAAATTTTAATTCATTTGGAGCATATTGTTGCACGAGTTTACGTTAATATATACTTTGATTTCTTATTATAGCCAACTTTCTCAGTGTATTTATTGAGTAATGTTTCCCTTTCTTGCTGGTCTGTAATATTTTCTCTATCGTGTATTGCATATATACATGTTAAGATCTGTTTTAGGGACATATTATGTACTACACTATCAACAGTACTGTGTTTCTTTAATTGCTGTAGCTTTAAAAACGCATTTTTTTTTTTCAGTCGGAGTCTCAATCTGTCGCCCAGACTGGAGTGCAGTGGCCGTTCCCGGCCACCGCAGCCTCCACCTGCTGGGCTCCAGCGATCCTTCTGCCTCAGCCTTTCTAGTAGCTGGAACTACAGGTGTGCGCTGCCATGCCCAGCTAATTTTTTGATTTATTGTAGAGATGAGGTCTCGCCAAATTGCCCAGGTGGGTCTCGAACCCCGCAGGCTCAGGCAATCCACTCACCTCAGCCTCCCAAAGTGCGGGATTACAGGCAGAGCCACCGAGCCCTGCCTAGAAATGCATTTTTAAGGTCTTTTTTTTTTTTTTTGAGTCAGACTCTGTTGCCCAGGCAGGAGTGCAGGGGTATGCTCATGGCCGCCCTAGGCTCGACCGCCTGACCTGCTGGCCATGGTAATCCTTCCGCCTCAGCCTTTCAAGTAGCTGGAACGACAGGCACGTGCTACCATGTACCGTGCCCGGCCAATTTTTGCTTTACTGTAGAGATGAGGTCTCGCCATGTTGCCCAGGCTAGTTTCAGGCAATCCACTTGCCTCGGCCTCCCAAAGTGCTGGGATGACAGGCTGAGCCATCGAGCCCAGCCCATTTTTAAGGTCTCATAAGACAAATTAATTATTATTGTTTCCAAAATCATCTTAGCTGTTCTCATCTGTTTTTCTTCCAGATGAAATTCACCATCACAGTTTTTAGTCTTTAACATTCCTCACCCTTAGGAAGTCTCCAGGGATTTCAAAGGCTTTCACAACACTCATTTCTCGTTGTCAAATGTTAAATAAAGCCCTTTGGGGCAAATCTGTATTTTTCCAAACTCTTACAGAATTTCAAATGAAATTTTGAATTTGTATGTCTGCATTTATGATAGTTACTGGAAAATATCAGTTGCTGGAGAATACCAGTTGGATATAAATTATACTTTTCAGAAAGGGCATAGTGATACTGATATCAGATGAACATAATAGAGGGTTTTTGTCTGTATTCCTGATAACAGAGATGTAGACAGGCACATAACTTAAATTCAGTGCCGTATTTTAGCCTGTTGTTACCCTTTTTCTCTTTGAGTTGATTATGCAAAACTTCACCAAATAATACAAAGTATTATAAAAATTCATTTTATGTTGAAAAGAATGAATAGCTTTGCTCAGAGGTGCTAAAAAGGCCAACAGGCTATTTCTTTCTGTAGAAGCAGGAAGTGATTCTACAATATCAAATTTGTAACTTAGGTTTTATCCCTTTCAAAGAGTTACTTTAGCTCATGAAAAACAAGAATCAGAGTGTACTAAGGTTAGTAGATTATGATACTTGATGTCTTCTTTTTTTTTGAGTTGGAGTCTCACTCCGTCATTCGGGCTGGAGTGCAGTGGCACACTCACGGCCACCCCAGTATCGACCTGCTGGGCTCCAGCGATCCTTTCACCTCACCCTTCCAAGTAGCTGGAACTACAGGTGCGCACTACCATACCTGGCTAATTTTTTTTTTTTTTTTAAATATAGAGACGAGGTCTCACCAAGTGGCCCAGGCTGGTCGCGAACCAGCGGCTCAGGCAACCCACTCGCCTCGGCCTCCCAAAGTGCTGGGATGACAGGCTGAGCCACCGAGCCCGGCAGATTCTTTGCTTTCTTGCCTGTGTGCTCTGCAACCTGGGTGGAAATGACAAGGAAATCAATGCAGCCACGATGAGAAGACTGCTCTGCAAATTAGAAACCTGCATTTCAGGCAATCTTGTAGAATTACCAATCTGTACTCGACAAGGCATGTCCTTTATCTTCAATTTATGGCTCTTAACTTTCTTCCGAAAACCTGGGGTTGGCATTATGTTTCTACTTAAATAAAACGTCTATTTAGCAGCTGTCATGTCTTTTGTACCCAACCTGTCACCCCACGTCCTGTTTTCTTCTTTAGTGTTGAATGTTGTGGTTCCAGTCACTTACTTATGTCCTCTAGGATCCGACTGGGAGAAGTTAAAAACTGCATCCATTTGAAACTGCCATTTTTGTAGGTCAAATTGACTGAATATTGCCATTTTCACATGGCTCCCCCTAGAAACTCACGGAATCAAATGGAGATGCAACACCTGCTGTACTGGAAAAGGCTGTGTTGCCTCTTATCTCTCACGCCAGTTCAGCTTTGCCTAAACTTTCTCAGGCACACTCCTGGGGCAACTGGTCATCAGGCCTTGGACTCTGCCTCAGGGTCTTTCCAGCTGGGGCGGTTCGTGCCAACCCACAAAGCAGGCAGACGTGAAGCACACTGGAGAGTCCCCCTCCTTTTTGTTTCCTTATAGGCATCACACCCCACCAAGTGGTAAAGTTCCTGACTGGATGGCTACTGAATGTTGCTGCTTCCCCTCTGGGGCGCAGCCGGGAAGGGATGGAGGGTGGTTTCTCCCAGGATCTCGGCTTTTCGACGGGATGCACGTCTTCCTTGACCTGGGTGCATCACGGGGAGCACAGGAGTCGCTCCATAGTTTCCCTGCATCATGGCTTGGTTTAGGCGATGTATGTGTTCATGTAAAAGTCCGTTTCTTGGTTAAAGGCCTGCATATCATGGTATCAGGCATAAAAGAAATCTCAGGAAGGAGAAACTCAGAATCTGTAAGTTATCAGTGGTCACCTTTGAATGGCAGACCCATCTCCATAGCCCGAATTCTAGTGCTTTCCAAATTTCCTCTCTTGAGCATGTATAGACAGTCCCCGACCCAGGATGGTTTGGCTGACAACATTTTCCACTTATGTCTTGGGAGCATTGGATGCAGCCCCATCCGCAGTCCAGGAGCATCTGTGCTAACCTCAAAATGTAAGTGGGAAGAATGCAAAAATCTGCAAGACTCAGTCAGTCTTTAAGGAAAGCTGATCGTTTACAGGAAAAAAGTTTAAAACGTCTCCCATTCCAACAGAGCATAACGAGGGGATCTCATCCCCCTTCTCAATGGCCTCTGCCCCCAAGAGACTCCCCTGCCGGCCTTCAGCGCCTGTCAGGGCTCCCCTCCCCTGGGCAGCTGTCAGAGGCTGGGCCCGAGGCAACTGGCGGGTGATTCCAGGAAAGCGAGCATTTCCCTGCTCTCCCTTTCTCTGCTTCTAATTGGCAATTCTCCCATTTCCCAGAGTGACGTGTATGACAAATTCATCACCCGAGAGAAAAACTGAAGCTCTAAGAGGAAAGGATCTTTAGAAAGAAAAACTTCAGCCACACACACAACTCAAGTCCCTTTAGCCTGCGAGTACAGACGAGAGTAGAATACAGGGCAGGAATGCATGTGCATTCACATGCAGTCAAAAACTGTTTTAACTCTGTGGCCTGGCTGCGTTGCCATCCCAGGTATTTGAAAATCCAACCGGGAGTGTAACTCCAAAGAGCAGTATCTTCCATCTGGAACAGACTTTTCTCGCAGGCAACCACCATCCCTCTTTCGCCCACCCCTCGAGATAATTTTTCCCTTCCCAGGGAAATTACATCCATAACTCTTCTTTGCTCCAAACCCCATATCTCAATACTAAATGTTTAAGTTTTACTTTCTTAAAATATTCATATTGGAAGAAGTCATGCTTTTATCACGATGCCCAAGAGAGCCAAACTAATAAAACATTTCACTGTGCTGATGATATGACAGCTGTTTTCCAGGAAACGTCCTATTTTTAGAATTTAGGAAAAGATTTCCACCAAACTCCCTTTCTTTTTTCTACTGATGAGAATTTAAACGCGTGAATTTTATGTCCCCTTGTGTCAGCCATCAGAACTTTTTGGTTGCTCAAGAATATTCACTTTGCTTTTTGGGCTTCAACCCTCAAAGAAAAAAGAAAGAAAGGAGAGAGAAAAAAGGACATTGCCATGCACTGAAAATCTGGGACAAGGACCCGGAAATCTAGGTGACCGGAAGATTCAGATAATTAGGCACCAGCTCTCCAGTTCAGCTGCGGAGAGAGTCGCGCGGTCCCAGAGGAGCGTTCCCGTGGGCTGAGGATTCTCAGGAGCCACGGAGCTGTCATGCCCCCCAGCCCAGGTTCTGATGATCCGCAAACCAGAACCCACGCAGAAAGCAAGGGATTCACCTTGACAGGCCGCTACGCGTCAGGCTCGTGATGGCTCCTTGGTGCGCCCATCTTAAGCCCACGAGGACTTGGGGCTCTAAGGACAGCGGGTCACCTTCTTGAAGTCTCACAGTGGGGTCAGAGCCAGGACGTGTCCCGGCCGGCCATTCTCCTTCCACAAGGCGCTTCGTGGTCCTCAAGGCCCGGGGGGAGCAGGAGCCACACAGCGGCCAGTTTCCACAGTTGCCGAGGCCCCATCAGCATCGGCTCAGTCCCACAGGCTGCGAGCTCTCTCTCACGCCGGGACAGAGCAACGGGATTCATGACACCATGCACACTGGCCGGGAGCGCAAAGTGTGTGAGCATGCGACTGGTTGGCTTTCTGCGATGAGTCTCTAATACTGTGTGGCTATCTTGAGTGTGTTTGGAGAAGTAGTTGCCTGAAGCTACTCTAGCTTGGGTTTTTTTGAGTCAGAGTCTCACTGTCGCCCAGGCAAAGTGCAGTGGCACGCTCCCGGCCACCGCCGCCTCGCCCTGCTGGGCGCAGGCGATCCTTCTGCCTCAGTCTTCCAAGTAGCTGGAACTGCAGGCACATGACACCACGCCTGGCTGTGTGTTTCTTATTTACAGAATTCACTAATGTAAGAATATTAAGAGTAACATTAAAGCACATACTGCAGGAAATAAAAGTTTTCTGATAAAATATTAATTCTACATTGATTTTGCATTACTTTGGATTCTTCCCAGCATTAAAACAGCAGGGAGAAGCCGTTTCCAAAGCTGGGGGAAAACATCTTGCACTTTTTGGGATCGATCTCTAGGTTTAACTCACTATTCTAGGTTTTGCCGGAAAAAGGCAAAGATCGGATCTTTAGCACCTTATGCTAGTCGTGTATTTATTCACTCAACAAATGCTTACACGGCCCGCGTTGCCACAGGTGCGCGGGACGCCAGAGTGAACAAAACACCCGGCGCTGGGTCCGAGTGGACAGCTGCCGCAGCTGCACGTTCCTTTTCTCCAGTCCACACTCGGTTCTTTCCTAAGGACTTGCCTGGCAGGGAAGGCCCCTCCCCGCTCCTGCTCTCCCCGACCGACGCCGCTGCAGAAGCCCTCCGATCTCCCTCCGGACATGGCCCTTTCGGCTGGCTGTTCTCCTTCCTGGCCTTGTGCTCGACGCCCAGGTGCGCTGAAGCCTTTCTCTCCCTCTTCACGGCTGGCTGTGAAGACCAGTCTACAGTCACCGCCGCTGGGATTGCGCTCCATCCACGCCTCCAGCAACGGCCACGCCACGGTCTCCAGAGTTAAGCGGCCGGCCAGCTTTTGACCTCTCGCCCTGCCAGACCTCTCTGCAGCACGTGGCGTGGCTTGCCCCGCTCGCGGGAGGTCTCCCTCTCCTCCTGCCTCTTTGCTCCCTCACCCCTCGCTGTCCCTTTCCCTGCCTTTGGGCGGAGTCGTCTTGTGTTTTCATCCCTCTCTAAGCTGGTGTGTCTGAGGGTTTCGTCCCTGGCTGTCTTATTTTCACATTCGGCAGGCGCCCCCCCTTGGCTGTCTTTCGTTCCTGCCAGACTTCTCGGAAAGAGTTGCATTCAGCCACGGTCGCCACTTCGTCAGCATCCATCCAACACCCGACTTGCTGCAGTCTGGTTTCGGCTCTGCAAATGCCATCAGTATGGCCCCCAATACATCCCCTATCTTGGAGCCCACCAGACACACTCGCGTCCTCACGTCACTCAGTGCAGAATCCCACACGCCTCTCTTCTGGTGTTCTCGACGGCCGTGCCGCCAGCCCCCTGTCTTGCCTTCCACCTGAGGCCTCTGCAGATCGCTTCCCGGGTTCCTGGCTTGAGGGATCCCCGAGCCATCCTCTTCTCTCCGATGCCGTGCTGGCAGGACTTCGCCCCGGTGTCTCTTCTCATGGCTCCACACTTATCCCGCATGACTCTGCCTACTGTTCTGGCTTTAAAAGTCATCTCGGCCAGGGACAGTGACACGTGCTTGGAATCCCAGCACTTTGGGAGGCCAAAGGCAGGAGGACTGCTTGAGCCCAGGAGTGAGACCTAGCTGCTACAAATAATAATAATAATGAGAATAAAGTTAGCCAGATGCGAAGGTGCATGCCTGTAATCCCGGATACCTGGGAGGCTGAGGAGAAGGGATTGCCTGAGTCCGGGCGGCTGAGGCTGTGGTGAGACCCTGACTCAGAAAGAGTTAATAGCCATAATAAATAACGAAACAAAAAGCAGAAACAACTTGACTGGGGGTGCCTGCTTGGCTGGGGTGGTGTGGAGGCACCGGAATGCCGACGGCTCAGCCGGGCTCAGGCACAGCGGACGGCTTTGTCCCAGCATGCTCCTCTCTCGTGAGTCTTCACTCCAGGAGCAGGACCCCTGGTGGCGTGGCTGCTCAGGCCCGAACCCGAGGCTCGGACACCAGGGTCACGCCTCCCTCTCAAAACGCCTCCTTGGCTTGGCTTCCAGGACACACCGCACGCTCCTGGCTCTCCTCTCAGCCCACGGCCACTCCTGCTCAGCCTGCTTTCCCCTCTTCTCTGAGTGCTGGTGTGCCCCATGGCTCGATTTTTAGTTTTCTTCTCTTTTCTGCGGATACGCCCTCCACTGTGGCCCGTCAGGTCACATCCGTCAGCATCATCTATATGAAAACGACATCCAGCCAGGCTCGGTGGCTCAGCCTGTCATCCTGCGCCTTTGGGAGGCTGAGGCGAGTGGACTGCCTGAGCCCGTGGGGTCGAGACCCGCTGGGCAACTTGGCGAGACCTCATCTCTACAATAAAACAAAAAACTAGCCAGGCGTGGTAGCGCGTGCCTGTAGTTCCAGCTACTCGGAAGGCTGAGGCGGAAGGATCGCCGGAGCCCAGCGGGTCGAGGCTGCGGTGGCCGGGAGTGGAGTGAGACTCCAACTCAAAAAAGAAAAGAAAAGAAAAGAAAATGACATCCAAGGTACAGTTCCAGTTCCCACCTCGCTACTGACACGCAGGCCTAGCCACCAGTACCCCGCTCTGCCCCGACAGCCAACAAGAAGCTCCAGTCGACGCGTCCCGATGAAAGTCTTTGCTGTTCTGCTTTGCATGCTGTTCTGCTTTGCATGCTCTTCCTCGGCTTCTTCACTTCCGGCATGACGCAGCCACTCCCCAGCGGCGGAGGACAGTAGCTCAAGGAACATCTCGGCTCCCTTCCTTCCCAGTGTCTCCTGCCCCTCATACAGATGCTCAGAACCCCCCTGGCTTTACCTGCTAAACACATCCACCCACCTCCATACATGTCCTCAGCGCCTAGCTTCGAGTCACCCTCATCACCCAGGCAGTGGTCCCTGACTGTCTGAATGAGTCCGTTGTACGCCTTCACGGTCAATGCTCCACAAGCAGCTGTGGCCACCTAAAAATACAACGGAGACTTGACATCGATCCCCTGCCCAACACAGTCTTACGATTTTTCTGAGAGCAAATCCAAACTGCTTTCCTTGAGTTACAGAGCCTTGTATGATCTGCCCCACCTTTCTCTTTAATTTAATCTCTTACTGCTAGTAACTCCATTCTTGCCGTTTTTTAAACGTGTCATGCTCAAGGTCTCCACCGTTATACTGTCCTCTTGGCTTAGAACTCTCTTCCTCATACCCTTGCATATTTCACTCCCTCCTGTTCTAGCCAGAGAGTCACAACATACAAACAAAGTATACCTCAGCAAGCTTCATGAGGGTAACAACAACCTTCTTCAAGCTAGACATCTAGCTCCTATGGAAAGGCATATCTAATATATGCTTGATAAATATTTGCTGAGCACCCGAGTGAATGACACGTGAACTGACTTTTCTTCCCCACCCACAATCAGACAAGTCACTGAGCCCTGTCCTTTTAACCACTTGCATTTCTTTAGAATCTCTTCACTTGTCTGGTCCTGTCTGCTGCTTTCAGATCAGACCATGTGAGTGGTATTTCTTTTTTTTTTTTTTTTTTTTTGAGTTGGAGTCTCACTCTGTCGCCCAAACTGGAGTGCAAGTGGCCGCTTCCGGCCACCGCAGCCTCGCCTGCTGGGCTCCGGCAATCCTTCCGCCTCCGCCTTCCGAGTAGCCGGAATTACAGGCGCGCGCTACCACGCCCGGCTGATTTTTTGTAGAGGTGAGGTCTCGCTGCCCAGGCGGGTCTCGAACCCGCGGGCTCAGGCAATCCACTCACCTCAGCCTCCCAAAGGCGCGGGATTACAGGCTGAGCCACCGAGCCCGGCTTGAGTGGTATTTCTAAGTTGCAGTCTTATCGTGTTGTTCCCAAGCAGAAATCCTCAGAATTAAGCCCAATCTCTCTAGTGTGGCTAACAAACCCTTTTGAGATCTGTCCCTGGCTACTCCATCTCTCTGCCCGTTTCTTCCTTCACACTCCATGCAAGAGTCCCAAGTTCTACAAATCTGCTGTACAATATCTGCCTATAGTTAACAATACTGAAATATGCACTGAAAAATTTAAGAGAGCAAAGCTCATGTTAAATGTTCTTACCGCAACAAAAACAATTTAAATAAAAGCAAAAAAAAAAAAAAAAAAGCACAATGACCATTCTGATGCCGAAACATTTTTAGGTCCTCAACATCCGTGGTCTTTCCTGATTCCGTCCTCTGCACATGATGTTCCTCTTGCCTGGAGTTCTCATGTCTCACTCTTGCCAGCGTTCAGTTCAGTTTAGGTGATACTTCCTCCAGGAAGCCTCTCTGGCTTCTGAAAGCCAGATTCAGTGCCCTCGGAGGGGCTCCCATACAATTCCGATTACCAAATTGCATTTGCTACACAAAAATACAATTCCCTTCCTTAAAAACAGGAAATTTTCTCTCCTGCACTCAGATTTATCTCCTGCAGCTAGGGTGGTGCTTGGTACACATAGGGCCCCCTATGTGTAGGGACTCTCCTAGGAGTGAAAAAAACATTTTATGCCCTTATGGAGTTTGTAGAAAAAAGACAATTAAGTAAAAATATATAGTATGCCAATGGCGACAAGAACTATGGAGGAAAATAAAGTGGGAGAGGAAGTGTGAGACGTGGCGAGAGTCTGCAATTTTAAACAGGGTAGCCAGGACACATCTCTCTCCAAAGATGACAGCTGAGCCAAGTCCTGAGGTGTCCACTGCATTTCCCAGCAGACAGTAGATGCTGAGCGAATGAATAACAAATGAAGCAATGAACAATTCCTATTTCTCTGAATCACCTGGGGGGCCCGCTGCCATTAAGTTAACTGCACCCACATAAAGCTTGAGACGACTTTTGCCTCGAAGAATTCAAGGTGAGTGCCCTGTGCGGTTGCTGCTTCCGGACGTCATTCTTGGGCTCAGATGGTGTCACAGGTCCTAAACTGCTCAGAGTCCCCCCTTGACATCCCCAAGAAACGTCCAGCCGAGTGCTGTCTTCCTGTTCAAAGGCTCTTGAATTAGAGAGGGCCGCAACTTGGAAGAGGAAAACAAGAGGGAAGAAAGGAAGAGGGCCAAAAATAAGGCCTGCTGTTTCCTCCGAGGGTGGAGTTTCTATCAGTTCTCATCGTCTGAACCTTAAAAATATCTCAGTGGTTTTAAGATTGCACCCCTCAATTTTAAAACAGCTCTTAGGCTTTTGCTTATTTGTGCACAACCACATCTCCTCAAATGCACTGCCAGAGGAAGGGGGCTATGTTTCTTTCTTTCTTTCCTTCCTTGTTGGAGTCTCACTCTGTCGCCCAGGCTAGAGTGCTGTGACGCATTCAGGCCGCCCCAGCGTCAACCTGCTGGGCTCCGGCGATCCTTCCACCTCAGCCTTCCAAGGAGCCTGAACTATAGGCGCGCGCTACCATGCTCGGCTAATTTTTCATTCTATTGTAGAGATGAGGTCTCACCAAGTTGCCCGGGCTGGTCTCGAGCCTGCAGCCATCCACTCGCCTTGACCTCCCAAGGTGCTGGGATGATGGGCTGAGCCACCAAGCCGGGCCTCTCTCTTTCTTTTCTAAGCTCAAGGGCACGCCCCTATTTTAGCCACGTATTACAGATGAGTTTGTGTGATGACCCACTCAAAGGACGTACTTCTCGAATGGAGCCAGTCGAGGGACGGGAGTGCTTTCTCGGCTCCGCTCATGGCCGCCAGCACCACAGTGCTCCGCAAAGGAGCCCACCTAGGCGGCACTGGGGAAGCGGGCGCTGTGGAAGCCACAGAGAGGAAGAACTCCTGGGCAGGATCCTTTCCTCAGAACGAGGACACAAGCACAGTTGGCAAGCGAGGCCTGCTCTGGTGCCTGCGCTTCCAGCTCTGCTTGGAGAAGGCCCTCGGAAGGTCAGTGCCTTCACACCTGCCGGGCCAGGTGTCTCCGTCTGTTCCGACGCTACAGCAGAATGCCATAGATGGGGGGACTTGCAAACAACAGACATGTATCTCCCACGGTTCTGGAGGCCGGAAGCCTGAGATCCAAGTGCTGGCGGATTCGAATGGGGTCTAGTGAGGACAGGCTTCCTGGTTCACAGATGGCTGCCTTTCCCGTGTCCTCACACGGTGGAAAGGGCAGGGGAAGTCGACAAGACGCCATGTACGAGGGCACTGACCTCACGCTTGAGGGCTCCATCCTCATGGTCTAGTTACTTCCAAAGGCCCCGACTCCCAACATGATCACACTGGGGGTTCGGACTTCAGCACATGAATTTCAGGGGGACACAGACACTCAGTCTACAGACGATGGGGAGGGTTTGAATATTGTCTCCAACCGACTTAGTTTTTTATTGATGCTGTAATGAATGAATACAAACTTAGTGGCTTAAAATGACACAAATTGATCCTACAGCTGAGGAGGTCAGAAGTCTTAAAGTCAGGTGTTTAGCAGGGACCCTTCTGTGGGCTCTAGGAGAGAATCTCTCTTCCCGCCCTCGCCAGCGTCCAGGGGCGGCCTGCCTTCCTTGGCTCGAGGCCCTTTCCCTGTCTTCATTTTCGAGTCTCTCTGAGTCGGGCCTCTGTTTCTGCTGCCGCGCCTTCTCCTGCTTTGACTTCTGCCTCTCTCTTCAGACGGCCTTTGCGATGACTCTGGGGTCACCCAGGTAATTCAGGATAGGCTCGCATGCAAACACCACTAATTTCATAACATCTCCAGAGTCCTTTGTGCCATGCAAAGCGAACTATTTATCTATGACAGAGGTGAGAACATTGGCAACTGCAGAGAGCCATGATTCTGTCTGTCAGCTATGTTCACGCACAAGGAAAGGCACACATGAAAAAAACGAATTATAGCTGGGCGTGGTAGCGTGCGCCTGTAGTTCTGGCTACCGGAAGGCTGAGTTGGGAGGATCGCCTGAGCCCGGCGGGTCGATGCTGGGTTGGCCATGGCGTGCCACTGCACTCCAGTCTGGCCGACAGGGTGAGACTCCAATCAAAAAAAAAAAAAAAGAATTTTTTTTTAAGTTAGAAGAAAATGGCCATGTATCGAGCAGGATGTGTAGGTGTTTACACATCTAATCTGTAATACACCAGAAGGCATTCATCTGAACATGGTTGTCATTTCAGATATCACTCTAGAAGGGCATGTTGTATTATCACAAAACTCTCACCACTCAAAAACATTTGAACTCTTTGAAATTGCCTGTGTGCACTCACTGGAATACACTTAATGGAAGTAATTGCTTGGTTTTTGAAGGTAGGTTTTATTATATAAAAAGAACCAAAATGCGGGATTAAGCTAGATAATACTTTCTGAATCCCAAGTAAGGATAAATTATAAAGAAACTTGCATGACTTGATATTGGTTCTAAAGGAGATTTCAAAAGAGAAATTCTAAAATATTTGGACCAATGGCAGCCACATTAAAATAAGTGTATACTGTCAAAAGATAAGCACTTTGAAGGATAATAATGATTCATAAATATATATTATGTTGTATTTATTAAATCACCTTATGTCTTATACATAAAATATTGTTATTACTTCAAGGGCATTTTTTCTTTAAAGAGTAAAGTAAATTCTTATATAGAAAGCTGTTTCTTATGAAACCATATGGAAATTATTTATTTCTTAATTCTCACTTTACATTGCCTAATTATGAAAGCTATTTGTCATGAACTAGTTCTTTTCAAGTTCATTATCTTTCCATATTATGTCCTTTAATTAAATTCCCTATAATATATATAGTATCCTTTTTAAAAAATGAGCAACAACTAGATTATTTTTTTTTTTTAAAGCCTCAAATCTTGTATTCAATGCAGACAATCATCTTTGGCTTTCTCTTTCATCTCATTAAGAATCTTTAATGTTTCAGGACCAGGGAGTTCCTGGAGGAAACTATGAGAAATTATCAATGATGCTATTTACAGAATTTTGCTTGGGGAAAGACAGAGGAATGCTTTGGAATAAAAACATAACTCTAAATTTCCATCAAAAGATTTCTTATTTTTGAAAATCAAATCACTCATAGGTAAACACATTCAGCCAATGAGTACACCATAATTGACAAGATATAAAAACATGGCTATAATTGGAACACTGAGCTTTTTCATTCAATTAAAATTATTTTCTATCAAGGTTTATAAATCAAAAGTTGCCAAAGTAAAAAAAGTTGAGTTTAGAGACCTGCCTGGGCAGCGAGACCTCATCTCTACAATGAATCAAAAAATCAGCCGGGCGTGGTAGCGTGCGCCTGTAGTTCCGGCTACTCGGAAGGCTGAGGCAGAAGGATCGCCGGAGCCCAGCAGGTCGAGGCTGCGGTGGCCGGGAGCGGCCACTGCCCTCCAGTCTGGGTGACCGAGTGAGACTCCGACTCAAAAAAAAATTTTTATTTACTTGGCCATTAGAAAACTTTTGGTTTTTGAATGCTGTATTCTCTCTCTCTCTCTCTCTGTCTCTGTCTGTCTCTCTCTCTCTCTCTCTCTCTCACACACACACACACACACACACACACACACACACAGCCCTAAAAGGGCCCAGTACACCCTTTTGCAATTCCTTACTTAAATGAATGAACAACTGATTAAGGCTGCCTACTTTGGGTCTTCATGATTCCGCAAATTGTGTTCTGTAGAGGGCATTCACATCCGGAGGTTGAATGCAGCTGATGTTGACAGATCAACCTGTGAGAGTGTGAAGGAGGTCTGGGGAACTGTAAGGCGGGACTGCCTGTATCTCCCTGTTTGCCTCTCTGTCCGTTCCACCAAATATGCCAGGCTGGGCAATTTGGCCCTTAGCTTTGATCACTGAAATATGAAACCTCGTTTGTGTCGTAACACTGAACTATAAAAGTGTTCCTCTTCTCACAAATTTGATGTACAGAAAGGTATACCTTAGGTATAATGAAACAAATACAAGTTATTACTAACGGTACCACATGATTTTTCAATTTACAAGGCATACTCTGGTGTATTTCCCAGTGCGCTAAAAATATAAATCGCTTGTGAAAATGTATTTGAAAATATTATTTCAGGAACACATTCATTGCAGACAAGGTGGTACACCTGCACCATGGGAGAACTTTTGAAAAATTTCACGTCAAGTAACAGCACACCAGGTTTGTTCGGACCCTGGTAGTGTGAAAACATGATTCCGAGTAGGAGATTACCATGCTTGCTTGTACAAGTTCCTCTGATATTTTCACTCCCAGAGTGGACTGAAAGAATTCTGTTCAATCTAGCAGCAGCCTCATCAGTCTTTACGAGAATTCACCTCTGTTGACTGGCAAAGGTAACACTGAGGTAACTCCATAATCGGTGGCAAACTAACTGGACTGTGGGTTTCCTAACCTTCTCCTGAGTCTCCAACAAGTTCTTTTACCTGAATCACTTTGCAGACAACTGGGAAATTCCTTGCTCCACTTAAAAGAGCAAGAGTGTATGAGACGATCGGATAGTTAGGAAAATGTATCTTCTTTCTGTGTTTTTCTGAAGTCGGATCGATGCAAAGACGGCACAAAGTGGACAACAGGCTGAGGAACAGGAGCTGGCCTTTCCTGAGCACCCACTCCACGTGGAGGCGTGGCCAAGAGAGGGACCCCCCGGCTTGCCAACGGACCCTGCGTGGATCTCAGTTGGGAGGCCAGTGAGAGGGCACTGGGTGTCATCAAGCAAGAAGAGCAGAGGAGAGGACAGGCCGCCAGAGACTGCGTGAGGAGCTGTGGCAGGACGAGAACAACAGGGAAGATCGTGGGCTGCACGGTTTCGCCCTAGGGCTGGTGGGCGAGCAGGAACCATCAAATGCAAGGTTACCTTTGCATACCATGGTCACACCAGGGGGAAGTTTTCCTATTCCCACTCACAGGTGGAAAACTGATGCTCCGAGAGTAAGAAAACAGGCCAGGGTATCTCACAGGTTTATAAGCCGTCCTCTGCCCACTGGGGCTGAAAACCACCAGGAAGCCAAGCGACCTGCTTACTGTCAGATTCACGTGTCGATAAAACCTGGGCTTACCCTGCTCAAACGTCACCTCTGGAGTCCTCTCTGTCATGGGCAGAGCCAGTCACTCTCCCTCCATGTCACAGCGCGTCGTGGTTTGTTTGTTTACAGGCACGTCCTCCAGCAAAACAGGAGTAAAACTCTGGAAAGGCAACCTCTCTTAAACTGTGGCCACACAGCCGTCGACCTATGACCCCGAGCCACGAGGGAAAGAGAGAGCAGGTCCTCCACAGAACGGACAGCTCATGCTCAGATTTCAGACACAAAGCTGACCTTCCGGGCCTCCCTAGCCAGGAAGCACGAGGAAGTCAGGTTCACGGAGGAATGAGGGATTTGAGATCTGGACTTTGCCCTCCAACACATCAAGCCTTCACCCCGCCAGCGACATCCGGGCTTCTTCCCGAATGCGGAAGCTCGCCTCCTCCTCCCTTGAAACGGAGCCTGCTCCCAGCGTGGAAGGAGGGCGGGGACCCGGAGCCCACGCCAGAGAGGAGGAAAGGGCAGCGCGGGGCCTCCTGTCCGCTGATTGTGGAAGAGGAAAAGAAACGGACAGAGAGAACCAAGGGTGGAGTCCTGCGTGCCAGAGGCGCCTTCTCTGGATCGAAGTCCCAGAGAGGAATGTTAGCAGTTTGAGGGGCGTCTGAAGACACAGCACTGGCTTCTGCAGGGGGAGGGGCAGACAGCCCCCACCAAGCCGAGGCGGCCACACCCAAGAGCGAGCAGCGGGAAGCCTGGCGCGCGCCCGGAGCTCCCCCCGCTCGCGGCCACCCGGAGACGTCCGGAGGCCGGGCGCTCCGCGAGGGCTGGAGCCCGGGCGGAGGCGGTCCGAGGGCGGCGCGCGGCGGCCCGGCCGCTCCCAGGCGGACGCGGGAGGCCGCGCCTCGCAGGGTCAGGGCGGGCGGGCCCCACGCAGAGAGAGGCCGCGGCCGGGAGCGGCGGCGGGGAGGCCGGCCGAGCGCCGGGCGCAGGCGGCAGCCGCGCCCCGCGGCCCGCGGCCCTCGGGCAAGGCCGTCTCGGGACCGGCGCGGCCGCCCCGGAGCCCCGCAGGCCCTCTCGGAAATGGGCGTGGGGGCGGAGTCTGGCAGGCCGAGCCGTCGTCCGAAGGCCACGGCGCTGTCGGAGGGAGCTTCCGACCGGGAGCGACGGCGAGCTTTGCGTCCACCGGCGGTGGCCCCAACCGGCTGCTACGCAGCAGCCGGAGGGCGCCGGGGAGGGTTCGCGGCGAGCATGAGGCCGGCTGTGAAGCAGAGGCCACGTCTTCGGACACTGCGCGGCACGAATGCGCCCGTCTGTCCGCGCCCGCGGGCACGCACACTCCGGAGCCCGGATGGTGCCAGGCCTCTCCGCACTCCCGGGCACCGCGGAGGCAGGGAGGGCGTTTGGCGTCCACACCTGGGTCCTGTGGGCACGAGCGGCGACGGGACTGCCCGAGGTCACCTGTGCTGCCCCGCCCGACAACTGGCCTGGCGCAGCCGGTCATCCGCGCCTCGGGAGGCTGAGGGGAGCGGACGGCCCGAGCCCGCGGGTTGGAGACCCGCCTGGGCAGCGAGACCTCATCTCTACAATGAATCAAAAAAAAAAAAAAAAATCAGCCGGGCGGGGTAGCGCGCGCCTGTGATTCCGGCCACTCGGAAGGCGGAGGCGGAAGGACCGCCGGAGCCCAGCGGGTCGAGGCTGCGGGGGCCGGGAGCGGCCGCTGCCCTCCAGTCTGGGCGACGCAGTGAGACTCCGACTCAAAAAAAAAAAAAGAGAAACCACCTTTCATTCACTGACTTATTTGTTCAAATACTGGATCCCTTTTGCCTTTTATCGGGCCCATGCTACTGTGAAGGAAACAAAGATGCGTTGTTTCTGCATTCACTGGAACACCAGGAATTTATCCAGTGCTTGTTGTGTGCCAGGCATGCGGGTTCTAACCTCAAGGGTCTCATGCACTCACTGAGAGAAACGCGTAAACACACAGCTGTCATACACGATGGAATGTGACCACTGCCACAGGAAAGTGAAGACGCAGCAGCGGATGGCGAGTCCAGGCCGGCTCAGGCCCACGTTCCCGGTCCGGCCCACCTGGCCGTGGCAGAACGCGGCGGAGGCGGCGGGGGAGCGCGCCCCTTGCCCGCTGGGGCCTCCACCCGCGGCACGGCGCCTGGGGGCTGGCCCGCGGGGTTTGAGTCGGGGAGGTGGCACAGGAAAGCCCCCTTCCGGAGAAGGGAGTTCCAGAAGATGCACGGAAAGGTAGGTGCAGGAATGAGCGCAGTCATGGAACGAAAGAGACGAATGATGGTGCCAGGGGCCGTTCTGATGATGTGCAGGGTTGGAACCCCGTTTTGGGACAAAAGGCTGGCCGAAAACCATGCAGCACCCCGTCACATACGTACATGTGAAACGCCACATGGTGAAGTTATTTTCACAGTCATGGGACTAGGACGTCCAGACCTAAGAAATCTGAAAGAGGTTTGGAATATTGGGTTCCCTTCCGGGGAACTAGACCCAGGTGTGTCTAGTTTTAAAAGCTTTGCCTTTAAATGAACCTTAAAAATGTCTCTTGAGGCCGGGTGCAGTGGCCCACACCTGTAATCCCAGCTCTTTGGGAGGCTGTGGCAGGAAGATTGCTTGAGCCCAGGAGTTCGAGACCAGCCTGGACAACATAACGAGACCTCGTCTCTACGAAATAACACATTGGCCAGGTTCGGTGGTTCAGCCTGTCATCCCAGGACTTTGGGAGTCGAAGCAAGTGGATTGCCTGAGCCCGTGGGTTTGAGACCAGCCTGGACAACTTGGCGAGGCCTTGTCTGTACAGTAAATAAAAAACTAGCCAGGCACAGTAGCATGCGCCTGTAGTTCGGCTACTTAGAAGGCTGAGGCAGAAGGATCACCGGAGCCCAGCCGGGCAATGCTGGGGGGGCCCTACGTGTGCCACTGCACTCCAGCCTGGGCGATGGAGTGAGACTCCAACTCAAAAAACAAGACAAAAGAAAACAAAAAACCAAATCACCCAGACATGGTAATGCACCTATAGTCCCAGCTACTTGGGAGGCTGAGATGGGAGTGTCACTTGAGCTCAGGAGTTCGAGGCTGTGGTGAGCTGTGATGGTGCCACTGCACTCCAGCCTGGTTGACAGAGTGAGACCCTGGTAAAAAGAACAAGGATAAAGAAGAAAATACAGCCTTAAATGCTGGTTCCTGGGACCTGTTTCTAACGTATATAGGCACACCTTCTCTCTGGCTCATCCACAGAGAGGGAAATTCAAGTTGGCTACACATTTTAAAAAGTCTGCTTAGTTGACTTTCTCTCGTCTGCTGTAACTTCTTGACGATGGGACCACACCTATGCGAGCCCTGAGTGGGAAGTCTGAGTCTCCTGTATCTTCACGGAGCGGAACGCATATTTTACCATCGCACTCGCTGTACTGGGCTCTAAGTGTTAATGTAGCTGTTTGCTGTCTCACAGCTGGGCCCAAGCCTGATCAGGAGTCATGTCCTTGGCATCTGGCTGGGGATGTTTCTTCATAAAAAAGTAGCATGCGTGTCAAATCTATTACACTTTAGACTCCTGAGACCTAGGAAAGCTACACTTGACCTGGCCTTCCCTTGTGTTTGACACAAGCTAATTCTTCACCTGCAGAAAGCGCAGAAAGAGCAGGCCCAGACAGGCCTGAGAGTTGTGTCTGGCAAGGCATGAGCGGGCACCTGTTTTGCCTGACAGAGTCTGTCTCAAGGCTGGACGTCACACTACGCATCGCGAAGGCTGGCGCTGTCTCTGAGTTCGCCTCCAGCAGCAGGCCCGCGCCAACACGCCTGTGTCAGAGGAGTGTGGCAGAAGGGGGCAGGATCAGGCGGGGGGGATGGAAACGGCCCCAGGAGTGCAGGGCTCCTTGGAAGGGGCGAGTGTGGTGTCCGGGTTACAGAGCCCCAGCATGGTGAGCACAGGTCCTGGAAATGGTTCCCCATGTGAGTTAAGCTCAATGACTGCGCTATCATGTTTGAAGAGACGTGCTTCCTTCTTAGTTCACAGAAGCACTCGCCTAATCTGTTTGCATTTTAGTACCACATGGCTGAAAAAAGATGAACAATCTT
Source organism: Cephalopachus bancanus (assembly GCA_027257055.1). Lineage (NCBI taxonomy): Eukaryota > Metazoa > Chordata > Mammalia > Primates > Tarsiidae > Cephalopachus > Cephalopachus bancanus. The sequence goes on along the minus strand of JAPVLO010000018.1, from coordinate 817,088 downwards.
TGGGTAAGAAGTCGCAAAGCTGGTATTTCTACCTTAACAGTTCATATAGCACAGCTATAAAAAAAAAGCATAACTTTTAAAACGTATCCAAATGTCATTGCTAATCTGTCTCAAAGTCACAGGCACAACCTATTCATTCTCTACAAGTCAAGAGACACAAATCCACAAATGTGTCTTTGGAATAAAATCCTGCTAAACCCAGCATGGTAGTGTCACCATCTCTCTCTTACTTTCTGATGAAGAAACACCCGGGTTTTTCACGTTAGTCTTTTTTATCATCATTTTCCTGCATGAATGTTACCATCTTTGCCACTGTTAACTTCCTTTCACTTCTGAATACAAAGGCCAAATTAAAAAGTATTTTTCCCAGAATATATTCAACATAGTAGCCATTATGAAAGTGCAAATGAAAACTACAGTGAAATGTTACCATGTGCCTTTTAGACAGGATAAAACAAAAAACAATGATAACATCAAACACTCGTGAGGATGGGAAACCAATGGATATCTCATACATTGCTGGTGGGAATGTAACATGGTACAGCCATGATGGAAATTGGTTTGACTAAATATGCCCCTGCCACATGACACAGCAGTTGCACTGTTGATAATGTATCCCCGAGAAATAAACACTTTTGTTGACACAAAATCTTGCACATGGGTGTTCATAGCAGTTTTATTTGTAAAAGCTTGAAGCTGGAAACAACACCATGTGCCCTTTGACAGGCGGACAGCGAAACAACTTCTAGTTTATCCATATTACAGAGTACTACTCGTCAGAAGGAGGGAACAGCCCGTTGATTCACGCAACCAATTAGATGGACTTAAGGATGTGATGCTTAGGGAAGCGTCAATCTCAAAAGGTTAAATACTGTGATTCCGTTTTTAGATCGCATTCTCCAGCTGACAGCTTCTGTAGATGGAGAACAGGTTAGTTGTTGCTAGAGATGAAGGTGGCGGGCTGGGCGTGACTCTGCAGGGTTTGGGTGAGGGCGTGCCTTTGTGGCAGTGGGACAGTCTGACTCCTGGTTGCAGTGGAAGTCGCACACACTTGTACGTGGGACCAAACTGACTGGACACACACATACACACCACACACACATGAAGGTGAAAATGGATAAAAGCTGAATAAGGGCAGCAACTTGGATGGATTTAGAGTCTATGATACTGACTGATCTGTCCAAGAAACAAAGAGCAGAGCACCACATGTTCTCACTCCTAAAAGGACCCTGAACATTTACCAGAATGCCGTAAGAAAGAGATTGACAGTAGTGGGGGACTGCCGGGGTGGGGTTGGGGGAGGCACACAACCTCAAGCAGGGCGCCTGTTCTCACACCAGGCAAAGTGGGGACCAGCGGGAGGCCCGAACTTTACCCGTATGACATCCACTGGTATACCTCATCCTGAATTGCACCTCATATCTTTAAAATAAAAAAAAATACACACACATATATATGTATATACATATACACACACACACACACACACACACACACACACACACACACACCAATAAGGTCTGTAGTTTACCAATATTGTACAAACACCAAGGTCCTGGTTTTGACATCATTCTGAAACCATATAAAGTGTTACCATTGAGGAAAGCTGTGTGAAGGGTTCAAAGGATCCTATATGCTTTTGCACTTTCCTGTGAACCTATAATCACTTCAAAATTACGTTTTTCCTCTCAAGCTTCATATGTGTCAGTTGCGGGTGACACTGAACCATCACAGTCTGGTAACACAGGTGGAAAGGGCAAGAGGGTGGAGCAAGGGACAGCTCTCCATGTCTGTCTGCTCTGCGTCTCTGTTTCTGAGAGACTCCGACGAGAGAATTTGGTGCTCCCCAATTACTAAGGAAGTGTCTCCTGTTAAGAGAAGTATGCTTGGATCACATTTTACCACATGTTTCTTCAGAAACATTCAGGCTCTTTTTTATGTACAAAATCAAGCCATCCAGGCATTGAAGACCTGACCATACGGCTCAACTCCACTCTCTTCTACTCTTTTCTGAGTAACCACTGCTTCAATCTGTTCTCCACACCTCAGCCAGAAGGTCTTTGAAACTCACATCTGTCACCCTGCCTTCCAGTTTGGAAATTCTACGGTGGCTTCCCATGGCACTCGGCCTAAAAGCCCAAGCTCTTGGTCTGACCCTTCTCTCCTTCTGCAGCCATCTTGGGCCACCCTTTGGTTCAGGCTCCTTGTTCAGCCCCAGGACCTGTCCAGAACCTCCTCCTTGCTGGGGTCCATCCCACCACAGGGCCTTGGGCCTGGATCTCTTCCCCTCCCAGCAAGCGCCTCCTCTGTGAGGTCTCAGTTCCATCGGTTCTGAGCACTGGCAGTTGATCACACTGATGGATCCTTTTGTTTGGTCATTTGCGTGAAGGCTGCTGCTCCCACTTGGCTGGGAATGCCACGGGAATATCGGCAGTACGTATTTTTGCTCTCATGTGTGTTCGTCCCCTAATAGCGTCTTGAACACTGATGTGTTCTGTAATTACTTTTATTTTTCTGAGTTGGAGTCTCACTCCGTTGCCCAGACTGGAATGCAGTGGCCGCGCCCGGCCACTGCAGCCTCGACCCGCTGGGCTCTGGCGATCCTTCCACCTCAGCCTTCCAAGTGGCTGGAACTACAGGCGCGCGCTACCACACGCTATTCAAATAATTTTTTGAATTATTGTAGAGATGAGGTCTTGCCAAGTTGCCTGGATGGGCGTAATTATTTTTAAAGACTCTGAATCAAATAAGAACAACATTCTCCAGTCATGTTCCCAGAGTTTTCTGCCCCCAGGCTTCTGTTTTGAGGTTCATTGCAAAGCTGTACCCACATTTTGCCCAGTCTCATAGACCCATCTGAACAGATACTTCCTTGACTTTGCAAATAACCACTGTCCTCTTTTGAAAACAGTAGCACTTGGGTGGCTGGTCTTTTGTCGTACTTGGCGCCACTGTCATTAAACTCTGTCTCGTGTTCCTTTTATCAGGTCGTAAGCTCCTCAGGGCAGGGCCGAGTCATTTCTCTTAATGTCACCTGCAGTGGCTGGTGCATCTCTCAGATGCTTAATCAATGTGTCTTCTTTATTGATTGGTGTAAGTAAAACACATATTATGAGCTCAATTAGTATTTATAGAAACAAGAAAAAACCATTATCGGTCCCTGTCAGTTACATCAGTTTGCAGCGAGTAAACAGAATTACATTAATAGTCAGCCGTACAGAGATAATTCCCAGAGCAGATGCCTTCTGACTGCTTCTTATTACTTAATAGTTATTTTGTTGTAGGTGACAAAATCATTCTAGAACTGTTAGATTCAACTATTTTTTACTTCCTTGTTCTTTGCTCAGTAAAGTACAATGAAGATCAATTGGCGTTTCACTGGAATTATTTTTTCTTGCTACAGAATTAAAATAAGCTTTTCCATAGAATTCCGCATTAAATAAGGTGTCAACTAGCTAATTTGAGAGAAGTGGTGGGATGGATTGGTGATGGTATGTGACATGGGCTGAAATCAGGGGACCAGCTGTTAAGAATAAACTGTCACTGTTTACATGCAAAAACGAATTGTGCTTAAGAAACCCACAACTTCTTGGGCCCTTTCCATGCTCAACAGAAGAAATGGAAGTCAACTGTTTCCCCAAGGGGGAAGTCGCCCCTCATTCCTCATAGCCCCATTTAAAATTTTTGACTCTGTGCTAATAGGTCCAGTTTTGCCATGCAGCCAACATTCCTCTCTTTCTTTCCCCACCAAACCTGTATGGACATTCTGGGGCTTCTAAATTTAGGTAGAGGATTGCCGGGAGTTTCTGTGCCCCCAAATGCCGGAAATAAAGGCAACTTAACCTCTTTAAACACTTATTGAATATCCAGTGTGTGCTGGGTTTTCTGCCAGGTACTAGAGATGCAAAGGTGAGTGAGAAATCATCCTTGCTGTGAAAAAGCTTAAAAAATCATGAATAGTACAAACGTAGTGAAGTAGATGGGAATACGTAACCACCACTCTTAGGCAAGAAACAGGGCCTACAAGCAAAGCACCATCGGAGACAGAAGAGTCTGTTCTCAGGGTGGGGTTTGCCGAGGTGAGGCGAGAGCTAGGCTGGGTGTAGGGGCATCATGGCTCTTTCTTCTGCATCCAACCGCTTCTCTGATTCCACCCTGATTAGGAGTGGGTGCTGTCTACCCAAGATGCCAGTAGTACTCCTAGTGAGAAATGTCTGTCTAATTGACTGAGAGAAATCTCATCCTGGATTGGCTCAAGAAGTCCAGGTCTAAGTCCATTAACTTACAGCGTTTCCCCGGCCACTTGTGTGGTCCAATCAGAATAGGGCTCTGGACCTTGGTTCAATGGTGTGGGCAGTGTCTTTTGTGTCTCTCATTGGCCATGAAGGAAAACGTCCATGCACCCCTAATTTGTACTAATAGCCGTCTTATAACCGCGCAAGGATCCTGACTCAGAATAAAGCCAGCAGAAGGAGCAGAAGAGGGGAAAGACGAAAAACAAACAAAAGCAAAGCAAAACCGAGCCCCAGATAACGTCATGAAGACATTTGACCAACTATCCTGAAAATCTCTCTTTCTCTAGACGTTCCAGTTATGAAACCAATAAATTCTCCGATTTTAAAAGACTTTGGGCTGTCTCTTATTTATAATTTGAAAGCATACTAAATGGTACAGAGGATATTAAAATAAATGGGGGGTGGACATAGGAGAAAAGGACATTATGAGTAATAGAAACAGCTTGAGCAGAGGTATTCAGAATTAAAAAATGTAACAGGCAGTTTTTCTTTTGGAAAAACTTGCCTATGGCAGATCTTTCTGCCATGAATCTTCCTTTTTCCTTCTCTTCTTCTCGCCAATAAACTCTGTTTTAAAACTTAAATGAAACAAAATTTTTAAAAATGTAGCAAATGTGTATATGTATAACATAAGGCGTTCATAGGGCATCTGCAATGGGAAACAGCCAATTCTTTTTTTGTAACCTAGCAGGTTTTTTAAAATTTAATTTTTTTAATTTTAAAGATGTGGGGTACAGTTCAGGGTTAGGTATACGAATGTTCATTATGCAGGCGCCCTTGTTGATGAGGTGTGCCCCCCTTCCCCGGCAGCCACTGCCAATCCCATCTCCACCCCTGCCCCTTCCCCACGGCAGTTTCCCACTACTGCCAATCCTTTTCTTACAGCATTTCGATAATTGTTCAAGGTCCGCTTATAAGTGAGAACATGTGGTACCCAGTTCTTTGTTTCTGTGATAGCTCGCTAAGTATTATAGACTCTAAGTCCATCTAGGTGGCTGTGAAGTTGATGATTTTTATCCTTCTTTGTGGCTGTGCAATATTCCATCGTGTATATGCATCACTTTTTTTTTCTCCAGTCCTCTCTTGATGGGCAGCATGGTTGGTTCCATGTTCTTGCTACTGTGAACAATGCTCCAATAAACATGCGTGTGCAGGTATCTTTTTCACAGAGTGATTTGAGTTTCCCTGGGTGTATTACCAGTAGGGGGGTTGTGAGGTCATATGAAAGGTTGATTTTTAGATCTTTTAGGAATTGCTACACTGAACACAGCCTATTCTTACACCCTGTTTCTAACTGAAGAACAAGAAAGAGAGAGGGAGGTGGAAAAAGAAAACCAAAGAACTTTTGGGGGGTAACTTCAGATAATCCATTATACTAAATAACTGATGCTATATATACAAAGAGAACATTGCCAGTGATTTTGGTTTTCATGATTTTTTCAATGTATTAGTATTTAACTCAAAACATGTAAAGGGTTTTCAAAATTAAGCCTGTGGTAAATTTACCCATTTAATGAAGTTGATTTCACTTTTATACGGTATGCTAAGTGTTAGTGCAACTACCTATCTGAAGGGTTTTCCACTTTAAGACTTTATTGTCCAGAGATGCAAATATGGAGACAGCATAGCTATTACTGCGAGAGAAAAGATATGTACCAACGGGTGCTCCTTTCAGAGTTTGCAGCTGTCTTGTGTGTGTGTTTTCTTGGAATTCGGTGAGATCTTAGACAAAACAAAGGAAATGTAACTAGGGAAGTCCTATGATAATGGGTAAATCATATTTAAATTTGGTGTGTTTATGTCTAAATGCCAATCTATGCATGATGTTATACCTGTTAGATTTATAAATTAATCTGAAAAGTCACAGTCCTTGCTTTCAAGATGCTTAAAATCTTACTAAGCACATTGATGATATACAGAGAACAGAGGATGTGAGCATGCCCACATTTCTTTTTTAACCAAAAGAAATGTTATATATTGTGCATAAGGGCATTTGGGGAGTAATTTTTCATAGTGGAAAAAGTGGAAAAGAAACAAAGAGAAATAAGAAAGTCAACTTCAGGGAGAGAAGGGCGCTCAAAGATGGAGAAGAGAAGGCTCAAGGGAGAGAAAAGATTTCATATAAGCACATTTTTACAAAGGGCAGTGCCAGGAGGCAGACAGTGCCAGGGTCCTCACAGGCATCTATTGCCCTATAGCTCTTCCCACATCGGTCCAAGAGCCACGGGGTGTTGAGGCCACACGGAGAGGCCAGGCTCGTGTCCGCCTGACCAGTTCTCTTCGTTCTTCAGCACACGTCTTCACCAGGAAACTATCCCACAAATGCTCTCAAAATACAGAATGCACGTGGAAGCGGTCACAGAAAAATGCTGCCATTAACTACTTTTATTTCAAGCCATCTTGAAGCTCATATGAAAATCCGATGGCAGAAAGACTAGCTCAGGTTTGGATAGCTTTCTACCTGGTCTGTGTCCTCCGAGTTTATTCAGGCCCTTTGCTGCTTGCTTATTCACTGGTATTATTCTTGTTCCTTAGCAAATTGAAAGGAGGATGGGAATTTTGCTGAAGTATCAACTCTAAACTAAATCTGGTGTGAGAGCAATGTTCCGTTCTGCTTTTTATCCTAGTGCTTTGGAATGGCTGTGAAATTAATAATACTACCACACAAAGAGAAATAAGGATGAAATAAAAATAGTCAAGTTTGTTATTTACAGTGTAATGAGGGATAAAAAAGTCTGGAAAAATTGTGATTATCTAAAGGAAACTTGAAATTGTGGTTGTGTGTGTGTGTATGTGAGAGAGAGAGAGAGAGAGAGAGAGAGAGAGACAGAAGCTATCTTCATGCACAGGCTATTTTAGGAATTGAATCCTGTCCCTTTAGGACATGAACATGTCCCTTTAGGAAAAACCCTGTCTCTTCAGACAGCAAATTGTATAAATAAAAACAGTTAAACAAAAAGATTATTAAGTATTTTGATTATTTAATAAAAGTCTATTCACATTCTAAAATGTTATAAGTTGTGATTAAAACTGATTTGTCTTTTACTCATTAATAATCTCCAGCTAACATAAGATTAGTTGGCAGCATTCAAAGCCACATATTGTTTTCTATGTTTTCAATAGTAATGTTGGTATATTCAGAACAAAGAGAAAAAAGATGTCCAACTATACTTGAATTAAGAAAAATTAAGAAGATATATAAATACAATTCAAGTTGATTTTTATACAACCAATTTCCCTCTTGGTGCAAAACTTATAGCATAGAAGACAGATTCCCAGAGACTAAGCTGAAAGTAAACTACATCTAGATTCTGAATTTAGGAAGCTGAGAAGGGAAGAAGAAACATTGGTACCTGGATGCTGGTCAGAGTCGTGTACTGGTAAGCCTTGACTACCAGGTAGTTTGCTTCCAGGTCTATGAGTCCCAAAATCATATACTTCCACCATCTTCGTCGTAAAATCGCCAGGAGGTTCTCTTCTCCTGTGTTACAAAGGTGAGAAGAAATGGATTAGGTTCTTGACATGTATGTTCTGAAGGATTCTAAAGTGTTGCAACATCATTTTTAAAATCATAACTTACCAAATATCTAAACAAATGAAATAATGTATCAGAGATGCGTGGCGTGTGTTTTTATTTAGCAGTGGTCTTCACTGTAGGTTTTGGCTGTTCAAGTTAGTTTCTATGCCACAGTAAGACTATATATAGGTTATTATCTTTCCATGCAAGATGTTTTCTTGTGAACATATGAAGGAAAAAATAATTACATAATGTAAAAGCTGTATCAGAAAAGCTGCATAAACACACATATTCTAAAACATCCTGAATTTCAGGATTGTGGTAAAATACATGCAAATGAAAAGAACGCAGTCAAACAGAAAAAAAAGACTCCTGCTTGACAGTGGGTCTGTAGTAAGACTTCGACATGCTAGCCTGAGTTCTTAATCAGCTTTGAACACTACATGCACTCTGGTGGTATGTGGGTCAGGGGGAGAGAGAGGAAATTGGGGGTCACTCTTGAATGGAAAAGAGCGTCACTTGCCCACAGTCTTAATGCTGACCACAGCTACCATCTTCATCACTTTACCTCTTAAACTAGTAGCATCAAAACAGACTGAATCCTTTACTTCTTCACCCTTGTTTTCACATATATTTCAGGTCTGAGATGGACCTCACTTCTCAAGGGGGGGCAATTATGATTCGCAAAATTGATAACTTTGTAGTTTACCTGTGAGGTCTTCCTAGAGTATGAGGAATAAACTGTGACTACATGCATTATTTGTGGCTGAATAACAAATTATCCCAAGAGGAGCTGCTGAAAATAAATGTTTATCATCTCACAGCTTTTGTGGATTGAGAATCTGGGTGTCTCAAATGAGTGTCTCTGGTTTGAGGTCTCCCAGTAAGTTTTAGCCAAGCCATCAGTCAGGGTTGCAGTGTCATCTGAGGAGATCTGTTTCAAGTACTCCTACAGTTACTAGCAGAACTTGGTCCCTCACACAAGGGCCTTTGCACAGCACTGTCTCAAAACATGGCAGTTGGTTGACCCCAGGATGAAGAGTGGGGAGGGAGGGAGAGAGAGGGAGGTGGAGAGAGAGAGAGAGAGAGAGAGAGAAAACTGAAGAGAAAGGTTAGTTTTTTTATAACCTAATTTCAAAAATGACACTTCAAGTTTGATTTTTAGAAGAGAGTGAATAAGTCTAGATCACACTCAAGGGGAAAGAGTTTTATAAAACTGTGGAGACCAGGAGGCAGGAATCCTTGGAGGCTGTCTTAGAGGCTGCCTGCCCAGCGATACACAACATTGGTCCTAGTTTAGCTAGGCTTTAGCTGGTCCCCAAGACCTTCAACAGAGCCCTGCATCCCCGTCTGTCTTGGGCCACTCTCAGAACCTTGAACTCCCAATTTATGCTTTTAGCTTTATTCCAGCGACCATCACATGAGGTGATCTTTCCAGCCCTATGGAAACTTGCAAATACAAAGATCTCCAGCTACACAGAAAGATCATGGGTTGTGGCTAATGGCAACAAGGAGACAAGGGTCTCTTGACCTTTGAGCCCATCCCGTTTTTCAGCCCAGTTTTTGATGCCATGGTTCCCAAGCCCATGCTCTAAGCATACTCAGTGCCTTCCTGTCTCAGTGAACTGCACTCCCCATCTCACTAACTTCTATTCATTCTTCAAAACCTAGCTTTTCTCTGGTCTTTCCAGCTGGCCAGTGTGTACCCCCTCTGCATAATCCTTTCACATGATCGTGAGTACTTAGAAACTGTCTCTTCGCTGGACTAGAAGTTTTTGTTAGATAGAGTTAATGTCTTACTCATATATGTATCCACAGAACCTAGCATATGAACACACAGCAAGGGTTAATTAAGAGATTTTGGAATAGATCAATTAAAGAGTTGAAAAAAACGCGAAATGCTATCCATCTGAGTATGTCGAGAGCCACGCTGAAATGTGAGTCACTCTTCGCATGGTTTTGAGCAGGCCGGGAGAGGTCGCTCCTTCACAGCCAGCTCATTCTGGAAATGGCCTTGCCCAGTGCTTCTGCCTCTCTCATTCGCCTGCATATTCGACTGTCAGCCTGTCAGGATTCATCCTGCAAATCAGTCATCCTCAAACTGACCGCACACTCACACCAGTTTGAAAGCCTTTCCAAAATCTCCATGCCTGGAGCTGGCCCCTAGAAATTCTGATTTCCTTGGTCTCAGGTGAGTCCTGGGCATTAGGCTGAGGATCAGATCCAGGACCTTCAGGGGGTCAATGTCCGATGGTCATTCTCAGATGACTTGGGCTCGGACTCCCAAGGGATCCAGCCACAGAGTGGTGAAGACTCTTCAGACCAAAGGATTGACCTGAAGACTTGGCCCCAGGCAGGCTTTCTCTTGTCTCCGGGCCTTGCCGTGTGCTGTTTCCTCCGCGTACAGGAAGGATCAGCATATGTGCTTCCGTCAGTGAGTCTTCCTGGAGGGACTTACCACCTTTGACTGGGCTGGGTTTCCCTGCTCTGTGCTCCCTTCACACCCTTTGCTGACTCCGCACATAGTACTTATCTTTCTGTCGCAAAACTGTCCGTTTCCTTGACTCTACTGCACATTAGATTATTCACAATTCGAAGGCAGTGGCATTGTTTTGGTCGTCACTTTTGTGCATGACAGGCAGTCAGTCAATAATATAAATGTATACATAAATTTCATGTTTAATAATGTCAGCCATGTTAAATACCATTGAAGCTGACGCACTCAAAATACATCTACTATAAGCATTCATGTTCCAGTCAATGAGAATTGTTATCTAGTTGGGATGTAGACATCTGACAAAATTAATTTATTATGCTTAATGCACTGCACAGCATAAAAAGTCAGTGACATATTTAACTTTCAAGTTACAATTCTAGAGTCACAGGTCTTTGTCCCAGTTAATTTACGCAGTGAACAGAGACTCACGAAACTCAGAGCACACCAGCCACCTCTCAATACGCAGCACGGGAAAAACAGGGCGTAGTGCCATTTGTTCCCTCGGTCAATACTGTGTCAAAGTGTAATTCACTACATAGATTCAAAGGAATAGTTAGTTGCTTTACTGTTTTGCTGAAGAAGTTTCCAAAGCAAAACACCCTAAATAAATGCTTCCAGGTTGTTTCATTTGAAGCACCTGGAAATACACAACACACTTGCTTAGCAGAATTATCCAAAAATGCAAGAGGAAGGATTTTTTATTTTTGGCTGAGCAAACAAAGGCAATCATTAAAAAGACTCCTTGGGGGTTTATCCACATGACTCTCATTAACACTGATGAACAGCAGACCATTAAAACTCTTTCTAGAATATTGAAAATGCATTCCTTGGGGCCCTTGTGCCAAAGCACTGCCCAAATCTCGTGAAATAGGGCCACAAGAAACATCAGCACAATTGGTAATATGTTAATGTTTAGAAATCTCCCAGCCTCTTTTAAAATTAACTGGGAAAAGTAGTAAAATCCATGGGTAAAAAACTTCAGAATTATGGTTTGGCATTTAATGCATTCTGTTTATTATTATTATTTTTATTATTAATATGTTCAAATATAAATAAAAGATTAGAGAAAATGTAATAATGTACCCTCCATCCTGATTTAATATTAATGTCTTGCTCTGTTTGTTTCAGATTTTTTTCAGAAATAAGACATTATAGACAAAACGGAAGCCCCTCTCTCTCCTGGGCAAATTCCATTTCTATTCCTCCATTAAGACATCAAATTGGCCAGGCTTGGTGGCTCAGCCTGTCATCCCAGCTCTTTGGGAGGCCAAGGCAAGTGGATTGATTTCCTGAGTCCGTGGGTTCGAGACCGGCCTGGGCAATTTAGCGAGTCCTTGTCTCTACGATAAATAGAAAACTAGCCGTGCATGGTAGTGCGCGCCTGTGGTTCCAGCTCCTTGGAAGGCTGAAGTGGAAGGATCGCTGGAACCCAGCAGGTTGGTGCTGGGGTAGCGGTGAGTGTGCCACTGCACTCCAGCCTGGGCGATGGAATGAGACTCCGACGCAAGAAAAAAAAAGCATTAAATCATCTTGATATCGTTGTGTATCCTTCAGGTTCCTGTTTTTTATACATTTTATACATATATATGTATCCAAAATAATATACAACTTTCAGGTTTTAAAAATGTATATGGTTTACTTTATATATGATAGTCTCTATTTAGTTTTATGTTTAATATTTATCTTATCAAATACATTATTTTTAATCTTTGTTTTATTAATTATTGAACCAGTGGGCACATTTGTCACGTGAGGACACTGTGTGATGGTGAGGTTTGGTTCCTGATAACATATTCTTCTAGACATCTTGTGCTTAATGTTGCTTTAGAATTGTATTCGTATTATTTCCATGTAAACTTACATTTATTTTAAAAAATGTCTACTGTTATGTTTTGTTGAGTATGCCACAATTTTTACAGTCTTCCAATGGTAAACATCTACGTTATTTCCAAATTTTTCCCCACTGCAAACACTACAGTAAATGGCATGTATATCCCTGTACATGCATATTTCTGCAATTGGTGTAGAGTTCCATTTTGCTTGCACTCTCTTTTTAAAGGACTGTAGAATATGACAAATGTGTAAAGCATAATGAAGGTTATTCTAATTAACAGTAAGGGAGCATGACGAGAACAACTTCAGTAACTGAAACAGGAAAATTATTGACAATCTTGACCATGTGATTAAAATCTAATTTAACTAAAACATCATCAGAATGATCAAATATGTTTTGTAACTTTTTAATCAAACAGCTCTACGATACTTACTATGTGCTAGACAGTGTCTGCACACCTTACAAACATCACTCACCTACTCTTTTTAATGGCCCTGCACATTAGACACGTGACGAACCGCACCGGCAGACGACAAGAGTGCGGTCTGAAGGAGCTCGGCGACTCGCCCCAGGTCCTGGAGATAAGCCGGAATTCGAAGTCCCGGCGGTCTGGTCCCCAGCTTCATGCTTAGGAGCATCACACCACTTTTTTTGCCGCGCCGGTTTGCAGTAGCGGCGCGGGCTTCGGGAGCCACGCAGCCTCCTTCGAGAACCGCGCCCGGCCCGTCGGCTCCGGCTCTCGCGAGGGGGCCGCACGGCCCGGCCGGCGCCCGTCCCCGGCGCCTGGTGCCTGGCGCCCCGCGCGGCCAGTCTCGGCGGCGCAACTGTGCGCGCCCGCCTCGGAGTCGGCCTGGAGACGGGCCTGGCCTGGGGTCGAGGACCGGCTCTTTCCCTGACCTGAGTCGCGACAGGCTTTCTTCTTGTGAAATGTGAAACTAGGCTTACGGGAAGCTTGTGCCTCGCAAGGGTCTAACGACAGGAGCTACTGCTGGATGCTGTGCTGCTTGCCGAGGTCTCAGACATCGTAACAATAGTCCCACGGAGGGCAGGCAAGGATGAGGGTGGTGGGGGTGAAAAATGCTGAGAGGCTGAAGATAAATGTGCAACAGGCAGCTGCATTTCTATGTGCCAACAATAAACAAACAGAAACCCAAATAAAAAGCGCAGTCCCATTCACGATAGCCACAAACAACAACAACAATAACAACAACAAACCTTGGAATCTTCCTAACTAGAGATGTGAAAGACCTTTACGACAAAAACTGCAAAACACTGCTCAAAGAAATCCAAGACAAACAAATGGAAAAATAGGCCACGTTCATGTTTTAGAAGAATCGACACTGTTAAGAGGTCCGTCCTACCCAAGGCAATCTACAGATTCAACACAATGCCCATGAAATCACCGACACCATTCTTCTCAGACCTGGAAACGGCAATATAGGAATTCAGGTGGAAACATAAACGACCTCAAATAGCCAAAACAATCCTCAGCAAAAACAAAAATCAAAACAAAAACAAAACAACCAAAGCAGAAGATATCACACTCCCAGGCTTTAAACGTTATGATAAAGCTACAATAATCAAAACAGTTTGGTATCAGTACAAGAACAGGCATATAGACCAATGGAACAGGATAGAAATTCCAGAAGCCAAAGCTCAATTTCTCAACCAACTCATCTTTCACAAAGCCTCCATCACCAACCACTGGGAAGAGGAGAGCCTATTCAGTAAATGGTGCTGGGAAAACTGGCTGACCCCATGCAGAAGATTTAAACAGGACCCCGACCTATCATCATACACAAAAATCAACTCTAAATGGATCAAAGACCTATACGTAAAACCTCAAATGAGAAGAACCTTAGAAAATGCAGGAGACACCCTTAATGGAAACTGGAACTGACAAAGGCCCCAAGTTCCCACGCCATAAGAGATAAGATTGACAAGTGGGACCTCATCAAATTGACAAACTTCTGCAAAGTCAAAGAAACCATCAAGAGAGCAGGGAGAGAGCCCACAGACTGGAAATAATATTTGCCAACTGTATATCTGACAAAGGCCTAACATCAAGGACCTACAAGGAACTCAAACGTGCCAAAAAGAAAAAAACAAACAGCCCCGTTACAACGTGGACAAAAGACATGAGTAGACACCTCTCAAAAGAAGACACACGAGCAACCAACAGATACATGAAAAAATGCTCAGCCTCACTAGTCAGCAAAGAAAGGAAAATTCCGCGCCTTTGGGAGGCTGAGGTGAGTGGATGGCCTGAGCCCGCGGGTTCGAGACCCGCCTGGGCAGGGAGACCTCATCTCTACAATAAATCAAAAAATCAGCTGGGCATGGTAGCGCATGCCTGTAGTTCCGGCTACTCGGAAGGCTGAGGCGGAAGGATTGCCAGAGCCCGGCAGGTCGAGGCTGTGGGGGCCAGGAGCGGCCACTGCACTCCAGTCTGGGTGACAGAGTGAGACTCCAACTCAAAAAAAAAAAAAAAGAAAGAAATGAAAATTAAAACCACACTGAGATACCACCTAACTCCAGTCAGGATGGCCATCATCAATAACTCAAAAAACAACAGATGCTGGAGCGGATGGGGGGAGGAGGGGAACTTCTTCACTGCTGGTAGCCTCTGTGGAAAACAGTGTGGTGATTCCTAAAAGATCTAAAAATCGACCTTACCTACAACCCCGCGATCCCTCTACTGGGAATATACCCAGAGGAACTCCAATCACTCTATGAAAAAGATACCTGCACACACATGTTTATTGCAGCATTGTTCACAACAGCAAAAACATGGAACCAACCGTGCTGCAGACATAAAGGACAAAATCATGAACTTCACAGCAACCTGGATGGACTTAGAGTCTACAATACTGAGTGATGTTTCACAGAAACGAAGACCTGAGTATCACACGTTCTCACTCATAAGCAGACTTTGAACAATTACCGTAATGCTATAGGAAAAGGATTGGCAGTAGAGGGAAGCGGCCAGGGGGGCTGGGGGAGGCAGGATTGGCAGTAGTGGGAACCTTCTGGGGGAGGGGGGCATGCCTCATCAACTAGGGTACCTGCATAATGAACATTTGCATACCTAACCCTGAATTGCACCCCACATCTTTAAAATTAAAAAAAAATTTTCTTAAAAATGAGAGACCGTCAGGGACATTTTGTCCAGGGGCTGAAATATGGTTGCATTCCAGTCAGGGACTGGGAAACAGAAGAGCCTTGATCCAGAGCACTCGTGTTCACCCCCCGTGGTCGTCTGAATAGAGAATAAGAGGATCATAAGACGGCACCCTAGGTGAACTCAGCTCAGGGAACAAGGAGCTGCATTATTCCAGGGACCGCGCTCCACTGAGGGCTCTCATGGGTGGTGGGACCCTTCGTGGTGTTTTCATGCAGGAACAAAGCTCGGCACACATCGCAGCGTCCACAGCAAATGGAGAGACCCTGCACAGGGCCGAGACCTTGACTTGGAAAGACCTCTCCTTGGCTCGCAGTTTGAGGCCATCACGACACTTCCTTGACCAGAACTCCAAAGGGAAGTGTTGAAGTTCAGTGAATTTGAAAAGAGGAATGACTTATGATGGACTTATAATTACTCACTTTAGAAATCTAAAATATAGTATTAGAATTTAGAGTTTGAAGCAATTCTCTTTTGTCTGAAAAGTGACCAAAATCAAGGTGCTAACTATAAGGAAATGAAAACACAAATTGTTCACGAAAAGGATTACAATCAAGTGTGTTTCGTAATGGGAATCTGAGTGTCAGGAAGGAATGCAAAAAAGATGAACAACGAAAACTAAATTTTGTCTTGTGTTCTTTTGTCTACTTGTATGATTAGAGCAAGACTGTGAGACTAGGGAGAGCCCAAAAAGCAGCCCTTTGAGATTTCAGCCTCGTAGCAAACAGACAGAGGTTTGGCCACAAGCTGCCTCTTGCTGTGTGGCACTAAGTAACTGGGCCAACGGCTCTGAACTTCAGTTCCTCCGCTGTAAAACGGGGATCTTAAGGGCACTTCACAGGGCACTGCTGGTTAAAGGTAATGTGAGTAATAACGAGTAAGAACAACAGCATCTCACACAGGAGATGTGAGCAAGGCATGGCTGCAAGGGGCAAGCCCGAAATCCTTGAGTCCTTATGACGGCTTAGGCAGCAACTTGAACGGGCCACAGGTGCCACTGCCGGGTGTGTCTGTGAGGGAGTTTCCGTATCAGACTCGTGCTTGAATCGGCGCCCTCCCCAGTGAGGGTGGGCATCACCCAATCCCCTGGAGGGCTGACCAGGACAGAAGGAGACGAGGGAGCCAGGATGCCGCGCTTCTCTCCTGCCTGAGCTGGGACATCTCCCCCCCCTTCTCCTCCCTTGGACGGGGATCTCCACCGTTGACTCCCCTGGTTCGCAGGCCTCGGGACGCAGGCTGGTCCCGAACCCCGACTCCGCCGGCGTTCCTGGCCTCCAGCTTGTAGAGAGCAGACCACGGACGACCGCTTGGCCTGCAGTCACGGAGCCCGCCCCCCGATGGGCCATCGACGTCCCTGCCTCTCTGTGGTGCCGGTCGATGACCCTGCTGACTGTTTCTCTCGGGAGCCCTCACACAATGCTCTTTGGCATCTTCTTTCTTTTTACTGGGGCAAAATATATCATTTACCGCCTACACTTTTAAGTGTGCAGTTCAGTGGTAATACAGGCATTCATATTCTTTTTTCCTCTTTCATCCCTCCGTCCTCCGTACCTTTCCTGGAATCGGGAAACCCCCCATCTTCTCTCTGTCTTCATGAGAGCCACAGCTGTCACTCCCACGTATGAGTGAGAACATACAATATTTGTCTTTCTATGCTTGGTTTATTTCACTTAAAACGGACTCCAGTTCCATCTGTGTTTGTGCAAACGTCAGGACTTTGTTCTTGTTATGGCTGAATAATGTTCCATTGTGTATATATGCCTTATTTTCTTTATCCAATCATCCACTGATGGGCAGTGAGGTGGATTCCATGTCTTGGTTATTGCGAACAGTGCTGCAGTGAACATGGCAGTCCAGGTGTCTCTTTGATATACTGACTTTTTTTTCTTTTGAATGCATACCACTGGAGAAACTGCTGGATACCATGGCACTTCTATTTTTACTTCTGAAGACTCTCCATACTGTTGTCTGATTTACACTTCCACCAACAGCATGTGAGGACTCCCCTTCCTCCACATCCTTGCCAGCACCTGGAATTTCGATGGCAGAAATCCCACAAAATTTCTGGACTTTTTGATAAAAGTCATTTTAACTGGGGACCTCTGATAATTAGTGATATTAAGCATTTTTCATTGACTTGTTGGCCATTTATACGTCTTCTTTTGAGAAATGTCTATTCAGATCTTTTGCCCATTTTAAAATCACATTTTCTTTGCTAGAGAGTTGTTTGATATCCTTATATATTCTGATTATTAATCCCTTGTCAGAGGAATGGTTTGCAAATATTTCCTCCCATTCTGTGGGGTGTTGCTTCACTTTGTTGATGGCTTCCTTTGCTGTGCTGAAACATTTTAACTTGATGTAATCGCAATTGTCTATTTTTACTGTTTTTTTTTTTTTTATGTTGGGGTCTCGCTCTGTCATCCAGGATAGGAGTGCAGTAGCACAACCATGGCTTACTGGAACCTTACTGAACCTCCTGGGTTCAGGCAATCCTCCTGTCTCAGCCTCCTGAGTTGCTGGGACCACAGGTGCATACCACCATACCCTGCTAATTTTTTGTAGAGAAGAGGTCTTGCTATGTTGCTTAGGCTGGCTTCAAACTTGGCTCAAGCCATTCTATCCTCCTGCCTCACCCTCCCAAAGTGTTGGGCTTGCAGATGTGAGCCACCACAACTGGCTTATTTTTGCTTTTGTTCCCTGTGCTTTTGAGGTCTTACAAAATATCTTTGCCTGGATTGGGTTCTGCAGCATTTCCACAAAATTTTCTTCTAGCAGTTTCATAGTTTCAGGTACGAGGTTTAAGTCTTTAATCCATTTTGATTTGATGTTGATACATGGTGAGAGATAAGGGTCTGGCTTCATTCTTCTGCATGGTTATCCCATTTTTTCCAGCACCATTTACTAAAGAAACTGCATGTTTCCTTATGTTCTTGGCGCCTTTGTTAAAAATTACTTGGCCTAAATGTGTGGATTTATATCTCAGCCCTCTATTCTGTTCCATTTGTCTATGTGTCTGTTTTCATGCCAGTACCAGGCTGATTTGGTTACTATACATTTGTAGTATAGTTTGGAGTCAGGTAGATGCTCACTTTTACCACTTTTATTCAACATAATATCAGAAGTCCTGGCTAGAACAATTAGGCTAGAGAAAAAAATAAAAGCCCATCCAAATTAGAAAGGAAGAAGTCAAATTAGTGCCTTGTGCACAGACGATATGATCTTCTATTTAAAAAACCTAAAGACACCACCAAAAAACTTTAGAGCTGATTACCAAATTCTGTAAAGTTGCAGATACAGAATCTACATTAAAAAATCAGTAGCATTTATATACATCACAGCAAACATCTAAAAAAATAAATGAAGAAAATACTCCCATTTACAGTTGCTGCCAAGAAAATAAAATACCTAAGAATCAATTTGGTCACTTTAAGCCTAGATCTTCCTCATCTACACATGAGTGCTACTAGGTAGACCTGCACTTTGTGTGCTTGTGATAATTAACTGAGATCTCTGCAAGGTGTTTAACACAGTGTCTGGCAAACAGCTCTTATTATGATCTTGATTTTTATTACAGCTGTCAAATCTCCTACATAAGGTGGCTGTGCGGTAAAAAATTTAACCTTGTCCCCACAAAATGTCTGACCTTTGTCCTTGACTGACAGTATGATTTAGGGTAGGGGCTGGCCATTCCAGAAAGACCAACAATTTGATTTGGAGTGGTAGCTGTGGAATGCAGCCAGAGGGGCTTATGACTAGAGACTGAGCCCAGCCATGTAGATAATTAATCATGCCTACATAATGGAGCCTCGATAAAAACTCTGACGTGTAAGTGCCAGTGAGTGTCTCAGGCTGGCAATATGCTATGCACACTACTACACACCGATGTTGGGAAAGTAATACCTGTTGATGTTACAGGGCGAGGACAATGGAGGCTCTGTGCTTGGCATGCCTTCTGAATTCTGTCCCATGAGTTTCGACCCTAGGCCGATTTTAACCTGCATTCTTTCCCTGTAATAACCCGAGCCATGAGTATAATTGCTTTTAGTGAGCTCTGGGAGTCCTTCCAGCAGGTTATTCAATGCCTGGTGGTTGTAAGAAACTCCTTCACCCTAAATTTGCAGCTGGTGTTAGAAGGAAGAGTAGTCTTGTGTGGACTGTGATCCTTCTAAACTTCCTCAAGTTGGCCTAAATTCTGAGTTGGTATGAAAAGTGAGGGCATTGCTGGAGCTGTGCCTGTAAACCTTTGCAATAGCTTTTCCTCAAACATAACGAAATGTTCCCTTTCTTGCTCAAGAACTTGAGAGCATCTCTGCATAACCAGTCGCCAGAATCCCTCAGGTCTGGATTCAAAGTAAAACAAACAATCAGTCTCCTTTCCAGGTGTTTTAAAAAAATGTATGTGATTTTTTTTTCTGTATTGAAAGAGTGTCACAATTCTGTGCTTTATACCTAAATTTTCTGTCATTAGGAAGATATCACTTAATGGGAAATTCTGCTTACTAGCTTAAAATGGTTAATGATAGGTTGGCTGTATGTGCAGGTTGATGGGATGTTCTGAAATTATTCAAAGCAATCATAATGAGACTATTTACTAAATCAAATCTCTCTATTTTCCTGGGGCGAGCCTGCTGGGAGGAAAAGGTATTTGTCCTTCTTAATGACAAGACGATTTTCCTTTCCTTAATCCCAGTTTGTGAAAAGTGACCCTATTTGCCTTTTGGAAGTTTCCTGTAGTTGGCTCTGATTCCTCCCGACATCAGCAGATGAATCTGCCAGTTTTGTGAATTTTGCTTTGAACAGAGAGCTGTGTAGCAGCTGATGACACATGATGGAAGGGGAAGAGGCCAAGGAGGGCTTGCCTCCGGACTCCTGCCACTTGCCGAGCAGATTCAAAAGACATCACGACAGAAGGCGCTGGCCTGAGCGCTTGAGGGCTGACCTGGAGCTCCGACGTGAGAGCATCTGTCATGGTGGACACACAGTTAGAGCCCAACTTGGGGAATTAGCAAGATGGAGTGAAGGAGCAGAAGCCCGTGAAGCAGAAAGCAGGCTGGCAGCCGCCCGGCCTCCGCCCTCTAATCTTGCATCCCAAATGCCAAGCACACATCCAGCAAGACCACTTCTGTTACCCGACATTGATTTTCCACGGAACACCATTTGTCAGGCAATGGTGGTGGCACCACACATTCATTCTCTCACTGAATTGCCACCCTATACTCTAGGTTAAAAGCGTGCAGCCAGAGAGACCTGTGTTGAAGTACTGACTCTACCACTTAACTGGCCGTGTCACCTTGAGAAAGTCGACTCATTTATAAAATGAGGCAAACACCGCTTACTTGAAAATGCTGCTACAAGGACTGACTGGAAGACATGTATGTAAAGTGTCTGGTTTCCAGTAAGTGATAACTTTGTCATTTGCAGCTCTGTGAGGAAGGCATTTTTCAGATCATGAAACTGGACATATAAGAAGTTAAGTAACTTTTCAAGGTCTGTCCTGGTTTTTTATTATAAGTATCCATTACTCCTAGAAAAATGCTTTTTGTTATGTGGTACATTTGATAAACCCAAAACATTTTTATTTACATTACCTTCTTGAATCAAGTTGGGCAGAAAAGAGGCTGCATTTTTATGAGCAATTCTATCATAGTCTGCAATACTTCTAGAATATGTGTGTGTGTGTGTGTGTGTGTGTGTGTGTGTGTGTGTGTATGCCTATACATGTACACACAAATTTCTATCTGAAATGCTGAAGAATGTATTTACGGGGTTAAAAAGTTTCCATTACACCAACCTAGTGACAGTGAGCACCACAGCACTCAGATTATCATCTGAAAACAATTTTCCACTAAAAGAAACAATAGTCTTTGGAGAACCGGCTGATTGCAGATCCAGGTCAGGAAACGCCATATACAAGTTGAGCCTGAAATACCTTGTCACACAAAACAGTAACAACGCACTCAAAGACTTCTGGGGTTGTATCAAAGGACTCAGAGGCCAATTTGAAGAATCTTTTCATCTATCTATCTATCTATCTATCCATCCATCCATCCATCCGAGTTGGAGTCTCACTCTGTTGCCCAGACTGGAGAGCAGTGGCACGCTCATGGCTACCACAACCTCGACCTGTGGGGCTCAGGCAATCCTTCCGCCTCAGCCCCCTGAGTAGCTGGGACTACAGGCATGTGCTACCATGCCCGGCTAATTTTTTGATTTATTAAAAAAAAGGGTTGAAGTTTTGCCAAGTTGCCCTGGCTAGTCTCCAACCCCTGGACTCAGGTAATCCTCTTGCCCCTGCCTCCCCAAGTGGTGAGCCACTGTGCCCAGCTTGAAGAGTCTTTCATATGAAGATAACAACAGAAATGGATTTAGAGACATGAGACAGGTTTAAATCCATGCATGCATAAAGAAAAAGAACTGAGTACCACATGTTCTCACCCCTGAGTGGACCTTGATCAATTATCATAATACTATAAGAAAGGGATTGGCAATAGCGGGAGACTGCCAGGGTGGGGGGCATGGGATTGGCAATGGTGGGAAACTGCTGGGGGGAGCACACCTCATCAACAAGGGCACCTCATCAACAAGGGCATCAACAAAGGCACATGCAGACGTTTAAACTCTATTACTTCCACGTCCTTGTATACCTGACCCTGAACTGTACCCCACATCTTTACATTCAAAAATTTAAAAAAGCAGCAGCAACAACAATCAACATTAGACAAATGAAAAAACCCTAATTGGTCACCATCAAAAGATGTTAGTAAACCAACTCATGATTTGAAAATTATTAAATAAAGGAAAAAAAAAATCAAGGTTTTCCCCCACCTTGGGGAGAATCTTATATGAACTATACCACTAGGTAGTAGATTAGTGAAGATTTGTCTTTTTTTTTTCCGAGTCAGGGTCTCACTCTGTCACCCAGACTGGAGTGTAGTGTGGCACTATCATGGTAGCCTCAAACTCCTGGGTACAAGCAATCCTCCTGCCTCTGCCTCCCAAGTAGCTAGGACCATAGGTGTGCACCACCATGCCTGGCTAATTTTTAATTTTCTTGTAAAGATGAGGTCTCACTATATTGCCTAGGCTGGTCTTGAAATCCTGGGCTCAAACAATTCTCATGCCCTGGCCTCCTAACGTACTGGGATTATAGGAGTCACTGCAGCCAGTCCTGAGTTTTGTCTTTATGGTAATATTCTAGCTAATAAATGAATAGGAAATGAGAGAATTAAAACATCTCTTTCCACTCTCTAATAATTAATGAATGTTGGCCTTGAAGGACAAGCTACTGGTCTTACAAAGATAGAGACAATCAAGCATTACGCTTTACCTGTTTCCAAAATTAAACAAAAAACCTAACTTTGATTACGTCTCTGTACTCAACTACCAGTTCAGAAAAAACAGAGGGCCAAGGAACATCTTAAAATGCACTAGAAGAATCCAACCAATCAGCAAGATCCAGATGGTGTGAGCCTCTCTGAACTGGCTCCCAAAGTCTGGTCTGCGGAAGGGCAGCAGTAGCATTGACTAAAACAGCCTGGACGCTTGCTAGAAGTGCAGACCTTCAGGCCTGACTTAGCATCTGTATCGAATCAAGTCCCCTGGGGATCTGTGTGCGTTGCAACATGAGAAACACTGATGATATCGGACCAGCGATGATTTCCTCAACAAAGTAAATGTAACAAAAACAAAGGGTAATCTATAGGTTAAATGGACTTATGACTGGAAATCAGAACACTGACAGGATATCTGAAGTTCCTGTTAATTTCAAGTGTGGTCGTGGTATCGTTGTGCTCAGAAAGCGGCTGCTTGGAAAGCTCCCCAAGTGATCCCGGTGCACACTCAAGTTTAAGAACCAGACTGGACAGTGTGGGGAAGCTCTTCTCTTTTAGAAATACATACTGAAATCGTGACAGATGAAATAATATCACGTCGGAGCCTGGATTCAGAACAATGCAGGAAGGGGAAGTGTGGGCGTAGGAGAAAATCTGCTTGCCTCCGTTGAAATCCGTGGATGCTGACCCGGGGCCACACAGGTCTCCACGATACCACTCTGTCTGCTTTTCTGTAGGTTTGAAATTTTCCAGAGTAAGACGGTTACAAGAAGAATAATTCCATTGTGAAGAGAGGGCTTAGCTAGTGGAGCAGTACTGGTTGGAAAATAAGAATGTCAGTGTGTCAGTGTGTCTGTGTGTCTGTAGGTCTCATTGCTCCCGACAGTGTCCTTCAGCTATAAGTGGTATTGTGCGGTTTAGCAGTCAGAGAATGCAGACGTTTAAACTCTATTACTTCCACGTCCTTGTTTCGGTTTTGGAGGTCAGAAGGAACACTTGTCAAGTCTTCCGGCAGAGACTTTGGCCAGCTCTTAATGGCAAAGAACCTCTTGCTCATTTCTCTGCATTCTATTTTTGTGGAGGTTCCTTGTACTTGTGCTACTGGCCAAGTTATCCCATGCTCTGGTTGCTTCATTTACAGACAAAGCTTTGTCTACATTTGGGTCACAAAAGTCCTCAGAGGCAACCTTTACTTGGTGCAGCACCACAGCTGCACCCACTGCCAAGGCTTCAAAAGCTGCAGGTGGAGAAGTCACCCTCTCAAGGCTTGGCAGCGCTGTCTTCAGTCGGGGAGACACAGATAGGCAGAGTCAGCCAACCATGGTGACACCTAACACGGCCACAAGGGATGGCACGATGTGCACTGTGCCTGTCGAGAACTGCGAGAGGCAAAGACATCAAGCTGACATCCCAAGCAAAGCCTCCTGTGTTGGGGGCACAGATATCACAGGCCACAGCACAGTGAGGTTCCAGAGTAGGTTACGATCCTTAGCCACACACATGGCGCTCGAATAAGACACGCAATAATGCTACGGAAATTTGGAAGTAAGGTAACAAAGAAAATCGAAACAAGCCAATGACTCAGTTCCCTATAAGATATTATAGTTTACGTACCTCTTGACCACATCAGATTTTTGCCATTTTCCCCCAGCCAGTCTGGTTGTTACACCTGAACGTGCATTGGAATCACTTGAGCAGCTTTTAAAGCAGCTGCTTTCTGGGCTTCACCTCAAACGTTTTTGCTTGCTAGGTGCTGGCTGGGGCTCAAGGATCTGTATTTTGAAAACCCTCTCAGAGATCGCAAGGCTGCTTGTGGCTGGTCGGTCTTGGCAGTCGTGATTGAAAACAACACGTTGGGCCTATTTCTCTTTGAGGAATTTTGCTCCGGGGCTTGCTATCTGCTTGGCTGGTGACTAGAACCAACTGACAGGTTGGCTTTTGGTCTAAGAATAAATCTGATGTCTATTCTAAGCCAGTCAGCCCCCAAGGGAACGGCAGGGGCTGTTTACCCACAGATGCAGTATTGGAAGACTTTCCCAGTTCCTGCCTTCTCGGGGAAATCTCCCCAGTCTGACTTGCACCGCTCTTCCTCTGGGTCCTCACAGTCCTCATGCATTGTTCTGCTGACTTGGGAACTTAATCATCCCTTCCTTATAATTACAAAACGTTACATGTGTGTATTCTGTCCTGAACTTAAGGAAACAAAGCTTCTGCTTCAAAGCTCTTTCTGCTGCACTCTTGTGAACATGCATTAATGTCTGCTTAACAGATATTAAGTGAACTCTATTACAAAGAAGCCCTGGAACATATGTACTATAGATATATTCCACAGAACTTAAGGTTTCCAGTTTTATTACCACATGCTACGTTTGCATATTGCAAATCAGGGACGTTTTAACTTTCTGCATATTTCATCCACGTATGTCTTCCGTGCCAACTGTGCACCAGCGACTCAGCTTGTGCACGATTGATGTCTGACAAAACGCACGATCCGTGTTAGATTCACTTTATAATAGAATAAGCCCACAACAAGTAAAAATCCTCATGGCCCATACAAACTTTCTTTCTTAAGAGGTGGTTCTATTCTTGGGTCTCCACCCATGGACAGAACGTAACCCTCTGAGAAGCGAAAGGCCAGCATCTCTTAAGGGTTTGTCTCTGAGACATGGCCGGTGGCTTGTATGATAACAAAGCTCAGTACCGTTCAGCAATAGTCCACCAATACTTCCGGGACTTGAAGTGGGGTGAACCCTTACAAATAAAAATGGATCAGAGTTCATCCCAGAAACCACTGGCTCCACACAGCCATTTATATGATGTTCTATTTGTCCATGCATTCCTTATAAAGAAACAGAGCTTGAAGATGGAAAAAACCAAAAACAAACAAAAAAACACCTCTTTGGATTTTCAGTCAGTAGTCAAATAGGAGGTAAGAGAGCCATGGCAGGAGGCTAAAACTACGATTCTCAAGGTAAAGCTGGAAGACAATCCAAGCCATTCCCCAAAGTAATCCAATCAAGCATTTTGCTCTCTTGACTTCTTTCATCTTGGATCTAATTCAAGACCAAATTCTGGAGTACCTACCCCCCACCCCATCCACTGAGCCCAGTCTATTTTTAGGTCTGGCCTCAAGGGAAACCAAGTGCTCTTTTGTAAAGGGCATGGCAGGAAGTCTGAAGGGTGCCTGAAGGTTGTGGATAGTCATCTAGCTGAGAAATGAAGCCTCTAACATTGCTAGGAAACTTGATTGCGAACAGGGATAGCATCAAATGACATGGAGAGAGTTTCTTTTTCTTTGTCTGGGGGCACCACGCCCATCAACACCACTGATGTTTCCTTGCTTATCTGTTTTCCTGAGAGGGCTCTCATCTCTCCCTTGGTAACAGAAATATTTCATCAGTGGTCTGCTACAGTTGAACCAAAATCCCAGGACTTGAAATCTACTTTGGAGTAAAGATCAGGCCACCTGTCTAGTCTGGGGACCTGCCCTCTATATCATGCCACCTACCATGTCCTACAAGCTCTAACCAGGGCAGGACAAATTAGGCTTCTCTCTTGACATCTCTGGGATGGCCCAAGCATGTGGCTGGCCTCAACAGGTAAACAGATAAATAAATAATGTTTCAAGAAAGTAACAGAAAGCAGCACTTCCAGGAGGCGAAATCACTAAATTGACTTTGCAGTATCCTACCAGAGTTTAAATTAAGGCATGTTGTGATGTCACTGTTGTATTTCTGAAATTGAGTTTGGAAAGGAAAAAGCAGAGACGGGAAAAGCAGGCATGATTTCAGCAAGGAGTAATTCGAGTGTTGAGTTAGGGTGAGACTGATTTTTTTCATGATTCTTATTTTTTCTGCATGTGGCAAAATATATATACCTAACATAGATCATTTTAACTATTTTTAAGTGTATACTTCAGTAGCATTAAGTACATTCACATCATTGTGCAACCATCACCAATATTCATTTTTAGAACATTTTCATCACCCCATTTTAAAACTGCACCTGTTAAAAAATGGCTCCCTACATCCCCTTCCCTGGTCACGGGTAACCATCGCTCTATTTCCTGTCTCTAAGTTTGACTGTTTTAAGCATCTCATACAAGTGGAATCGTGCATGATCTGTTCTTGTGTCTGGCTTACTTCATTTGCTGTACTGTTTTCAAGGTTCATCCATGTTGTCGCAGGGACCAGAATTTCATTCCTCTTTCAGGCTCAGTAATATTCCAGCGTATGCACACACCACCTTTTGCTTATACATTCACCTGTTGATGGACACTTGAGTTGTTTCCATCTCCAGCTATTGCAAACAAATGCTGCTAGGACTGTTGGTGTACACACACCCGCTCCAGGTTCTGACTGCAACTCTTCTGGGCATGTACGTAGAAGTGGAAGGCATGAAGACGAGGTGATGCTGCTCCCGGAGTCAGGCAGGTCAAGCTGAGGGACAAGCGAAGTGATGGGACTTCTGGTTTTTTTTTGCGGTGGAGTCTCACTCTGTCACCCAGATGGGAGTGCAGTGGCCGCTCCCAGCCACCGCATGATGGAACTTCTTTCTCCGGCTGTCTTGGCCCCTCTCTGTCGTCACCGCCGTTGGTTCTCCCCAGCCTGGATCGTCGGGTCACCGCATGACGACTCAGTTTGGCCCCTTTGGAGTCTAACTCAGTCTAAAGCCATTCTGTGTGAAAAGGGGTATGTGAGTGGGACTTACATATGACTATGTCCACACTGGACAGGATTTCTGGGCAGCTGCTGTTGTGGGGTTGAGGTGAAGTCCTATAATGTATCCGCATGCCATCCCACTCTCTATAAAATGTGGCCTCCTCAAGATCCTGTGAGCCTAAAAAATTGTGACTGTTATCAAGGGCTAACCTGTGTTCAGCACTTTGGGCTCTTCAAATAAAGACAATAAGGAAATAACTCCTGTGCAACGAGTACACTACTGACAGCTAATAAGTACCATCGGTTCTTATGAGCACAGGCTTTATTTTAAATACACTTCTTTAGAGGCCTCTGGCATAGTGAATTTCAACCATTTCCTAACCACCGTCACTCCTTTGCCTTAAAATAACTAAGAAGCCCTCTGTTCACGTTCTCTAACAATTTTCTCTGGTGGGGGGAAGGCGATGGGAGGGCAAGAAGGGAACTCATCATCTTCTTGGCCCACCATACAGCTTTTTAGCAGTAGGAAGGTAAAATGGTCTAAATACCTAGGATTCCTAAAATGAAGAGTGTGCATACGCCTATGAACAACGATGATATGAAATGACTGTAACGTGTGCCATCACCTGTCAAGTGGCACCTGTCACTTTTAAGCAGCAACCAAATTCCTTTGATAGGTGAGTGATGGACCAAGTCCTGTTTCTCATTCCGAACACACTGCACTCATACTGCTGAGATAACCCAGCTTTGTCTCTGGTGTGTGAGACAAATGCAGTCAAGATGTCTCGCCTCTCTCAGTCCGTCATGTCTCCATTCTGTCCCTTCCCATTCTGGGAGAAGCTTGTTAGTCTGGCTCCTACTGTGACAAGAATTCCCATGAAAACACTCACGAGCTCCTCTGTCTTCACAGCCCGCCACTGTCTCGGTGTCTCTGTTGCCTAGCAACAAGACCATCTCATCCATACAGGCGAATAACCTTTAAAATATATTAGTTAAAAGCACTTCTTAATCTTTTTTTTTATTTTTGAAAACTTTCAAAATACCCTTTTCTCACTTGCGTTTTAAATTGCTTCATTTGTTTGAGAAACAAGACCTCAAGGGGAAATTCACTGTGCAGTTTTCAGATCTCTCCTGTTTCATCTACTCCAATACCTTGCAATCTGGCCAGATATAGAAAGCCCCACAGAACAAAACCTGTCTGAATGCCCAAAACACTGTAGTTGATCGCTTTCCCCCCAGATGTTCAGTAGCTCCTATCTCAAAGTCAGCCTTTGCCATAGCCAAAGATACTGGTGACCAGTCCCAGGAGAAAGGGTAGGATTGTCCTTTGCCTCCTGAAACCAGGAAGGTCCCAGAAGAAAGAAAGGTCTTGGGACACAGATTGCTCACAAAAATACCAGTCAGTGCCTGTCGATTGTCAGCTGATTACTTTTAAAAGAGATAAAGGAGCAAAAGTCAAAAGTACAAAGGTCACGCATTCATAAGAAGGACTCAGCGTGTCGCTGATTCATGCTCACACACACGCACACACAAAGGAGCCTACCATTTTTCATCTCTCTCCAATGGCTCAGGTGTCAGGTGTTTTTCACACCGAACCTGGTTTCTCAGGGAAAAGAGAGGAAAGGGTGCTAAACTAGGTCGAAGCTACTGTCAGTTGAGAGGATGAATCCAGAAAAATGAATCCCGAACCATCCTTGGAAGGCAGTGACTGAGGAGTCGCGTGCCTGCACTTCTGCTCAGGGAATTCCTAAGCTGCATCAACTGCGCATTCAAATTCCCCGGATGCCCTAGAGGATCTGTGCACACGAGACGCATTCTGTGTGTAACTCTGGACCTCAGTCAACCCCCACACATGTGAATTTTTGCTGAAGGCACAGGCCTTGCTGCCTTCAAATTCCTCCAGTTTTACCTTCCCTTTTCTCTCGCTGATGATACTGTCTTTTCCAATTCTCTATGAAAAATACAGGATGCATTTTGGGATCCTGCCTCTCCTTCCAAGACTGATCCATCCCTTCTTTGGTCAGAGCAGAGGTGCATTGCTTCCACTTCGTAGAAACCGCATTTAGCTGACCCTTCTCCACCTTCAGGAATTTGCATGTTGCGTCCACTGCCCAGCTAGGTCAGCCTCCAGCTCCTGTGGCAGCTGTGGTGGAGAGACACCCCAGGGGAATGCTTTCTCATTGGATTTCCAGCCCACGTTTGACTGAATCTCTCCACCTGGACCCCAGAACTGACCATGGAGCCAACACGCAGGTCCTCAGCTATTAGTGTCTATGCATGTTGGATTACTCATTGTTACCAGTGAAAACACTCGTCAGGTGAAAAGTCTTTCTTCTATACTGGTATACTTAAACAATGGACGTGTTGCCCACAGAGGTTGTCCCGAGAAGACTTAAAAAAATACCATCGTATTTTCAGAAAAAGAGGCCTATGATAAGTCATTTTTTTAAAAGAAAATAATTCAATGTTGAAGTGCCAATCACACCCTAATTTAATCTTTTGTAGGTGGTGATTTTCTTGTTATGTTTTCATAGAGAAAAACCCACCTACATGCAATTTTGTGACAGCTGTAATAACTTAGTATCATAAGCCTACTGAAAATATCAGAACAATGAGGCATATCTGAACCTACACATACTTTTCCCAATAAGGACTTTTAAATTCCAAGGCTGCAAGATCCCTAAAGACAGGACCGCGTCTTACACATTTGTGTTGCTTCCTGTGATATCAAACATAGTGTTACACATGTAGGAGGCAAGTAACATACATTTATTGAAGAATGAATAAGTCAAGCATCTTGTGTCATGGACAGTGGTGTACTGGGGAAGGTGTTTGGTTTTTAAACAATTAAAAACACAGAAAATGAATTGGCTACCTCAATATAGCTACAACAGAGAATTGGTAATTTTAAAAATTTTCCGAAATACCTTCAAAATCATTTCAAAGAACAAAGTAAAATAAAAACATGAAACGTTCCCTATAAAGTTAAAGTCTTTCCTTTCCACCCAACACCACTTCCTCCCATTCTGAGAAGTAGCGCCTGAAAATTTATGAATCGTCTCATGTCCCATTGTTGTTTTTATACGCATGTATATGCATATGCATGCATAGCCATAGATGACATGTTTTTGTAAACGTTTTATAAAATTTATAATTCTGGAATCATACTCCAGTTACTCCGTTTATCATTTTGCAACTTGGTTTTTTCACTCAACGTGGTGTTTGTGAGTTATCCTTGTTACACACAAATAAATCTGGCTCCTTTTTGTGAATCTGCAGAACAGCAGGTCACGTTTTATTTACTCATTTCTCCCATCCCTGGACTCACAGACTATTTCCATTTTTGCTATTATAAACAACGCTGCAATAAACACGTCTCTGGGCCTATGTAAAACTTAACCAGTATCCAAATTTACTGGTTCATAAAATATGCACATTTTCCACACTCCTTGCTACCACCAAACACCTGTCCACCGTATCTGATGAATTTACACTCCGCCAGCACTGTGCAAGCGTTCCCTTCTCCCCACCCTTGCCGTCACCAACTAGACACATCGCGCATACCTCACGACGGACAGGGAGGATCACCTCTCATCCATTTTATGCTTTAGCATCAAGACTAGGCTGCTCACCAGTTCCTAAATGATTGCTAGCACAGTGTTACCAAGCATGATATGCCATAATGTGTTTGATATTAATAAAGCAGCTTTGAATGAGAGTTCAGCGAAAGTGGACTCAGAGCTGAGAAGTGACGACGTGAGCAGAACTGGAGGTGTCCTTCGGCCTTGTTAAATTTTAGAGGGATGCCCACGTGGATGCACACTTGCCTTAGCTCGCACTGACATGCTTACAATAATGTGATGGAGCATCCCACCCCTCAGTGTTCTTTCTTCAACACTGAAGGTTTTCGCTTTTTACAGCTAAGATCTAGGTTAGACGTAAATTACTCTCTACTATGAATGGTGTTCAAACATTAGGAGACTTCCCATTTAGTTATGGTGTCTACTTCTGTAAGAAAACTAGATTATCGTCCTAAGTGGTTTAGAATAGTGCTGCTGAGAATGTGGACAGGTGCTGATGATATGGAAAAAAAAGAAAAGAAAAAATACATATTCAATGCCTACCATATGCCAGGAATGACCAATGTAGATATGGTCATTGTGCTCCAATGGGCTTACAGAAGCTGGTGAGCCTGCAAAATAAGTCCAGATAGATAATGTCCCACCGGCTTCGTTTTGGTCACATGTCCACCCTGGAGTGAGAACTGGGGTTCCCTGACAGCAACATAGCCTGGGTCAAGCAATGGAGCAGATCCTTTGACAAAAGTTGGGCTTCTTTTGGAAATAGGTGAATAAATGCTAGTTGACTAAAAATGACAATGTCTACTCCCAGAGGGTTTTCCTATAGATCATCTGTTTCCTTTTTGTAATCTGTGGATGCCTGTGTATTAAGTTCGTTGGTGAGAAAATAAACAGTTAATACCCTTCCTAAGAAATCCAGTTATTTAGGTAACACGTCAACTAAGTTCTTAAACCCCTTTCCACTCAGCAGCGCACCATTCTGGCTAAGGACAGACAAGGAATTTATTTTAATAATGACCTGCTCACATCGCTTGAGCTTCCAGTCCTACAGGGATAAGCAACATGAAAATATTAAAACACTGGAGTCAGCAGGACATGCCGTTGGTATTCTTGGCACGAACTCTCCTCCTCAAGGGCTTGTCCATATGTTCTGGGCTGTTGTTCTTCAACTGATCATGCATTCTTTAAGAACTGACATTTCATAGTGATCGATGCCAGTCACCTGCTTCTTTGGAGTCACATTTGTTTATTTAGCGAATACTCATTCAGTGCCTGGTAAGGCTGTTTTACATGCTTAGTTTATGATAGGTATGCCATGATCATTTGAAAATGAACAAAACTTAGGTTTGCTCATAAAGATCCTATGGTCTGGGAAGAGAGACAGGAGAAACAGATACATGCATGCTTGTAACATAAAGAAAGTAAGAGCAACTAAAGAGTCAGTGAAGATGAGGAGAAAAAGGGCTTACTTTCGAGTTGCCTGTTAGTTTGCTAGGCTGCCCCAACAAAGTACTACAGACCGGGCAGCGTAAGCAACGGGGATCTATTCTGTCACTGCTCTGGAGGCTAGAAGTCCACCATCAAAGTGTAGACAGGGTTGATTTCTTTTGAGGCCTCGCTCCTAGGCTGTCTTGTCCTTGTGTCTTTGACATGGAACTTCCTTTGTGTTTTTATCTCTTCTCATAAGGACACCAGTCATTTTGGCTTAGGTCCACCAGTATGATAAACGCAGTATAACTTCAATGATGTAAAATGAAAACACAAATACACAAATCGTGTAGGGGCTAAAAGGTATGCTGCTTTCCTTACCCACCATAAGGATCACAGCTGATATGCTATTAGAAAAGACAGGTTAATAAGAAAAATGTATAACAAATTTATTTTACCTCAATTACCTTGTTAAAGACCTTATCTTCAAATACAATTACATTCGAAGACACTAGGGGTTTGGGCTTCCACATGTACATTTGAGGGAGGCACAATTCAGCCCATAAAAGGCGGTGAGGGATTGGTTCACCAGGGAGGGCCAGCATTTGGGCTGGGCCCCAGTCTTGTTCAGGTCTGGGATAACCACCACGTAACGTCACCCTTGCCAAAGTGGTTAATTCATGGTTGGACGCAAATCTTAGCCAGAGTCAAGGAGACCAAATGGGGTTCTTGTTGGTGAACAGGAAGAATCTCTGCTCTTCCCCTAAATGCCTGAACCTGAAGTTTGAAGACTGGAGTGGAGGTAGATTTCCTATCATCACAAGGAGAGAAAAGGCTTGTCTGAGAATGGCTCTGACCTAGGGAAGCCAGGTAGACAATGGAGAAATTGGGTTCTGGGGTGTCATCTGAGCCAGTTAAGATAAACTTTCAAGATTCTCATCTTTTTTTTAAAATTTCATTTCTTATTTGTTTTGTTTTTATTCAAGCAAATTAGAATTAGATTTTTTTTGTGTCACTTGCTACCACAAAAGTCTGAGTTGGTAAAGACTCCAAACAAGACTTTCCATAGATTAGTGGTAAAACTCTTAACCAGAAAAAATGCCCTTGCAAGGAACTGGAAAAAGAAGGGCATGAAACATCTGAATACCTTAGGTGAAATTCTTGATTGTTGACGACAAACAGCGACAATCACAATTAGGCCTAATGTGAATGATAAGGAGGGCTAATCCCTCGGAGGCATGGACCGATCAGCCTGCCCGCCATCTTCCCCACTTTCAAGGAGGAGGAGCTGTGGATGGACACATCTGCACAGCTGGGCGCCTTTTTGTCTTTCGCTTGCTCCACGGAGTGTCTTGGAACGTCAAGGGATGGCTTCCTCTGAATGATAGCAGAGATGCCTTTCTACGGCAGGCCACCGAAGCGATATTTGCCACTGCTTGGTTTAGAGTGGCAAAGGTGCAGATCAGACCCTTGGAACAGGGAGAATCATAAATCGCTTATATTGCTTTTTTGTCATATGAATTGTTCTGGCGGGTGGGACTGAGAGGAGTCTTGGAAAGTTAGTCTAATATTTAAGATAAAATATTTATTAAAGCTTGGATGGGACTTGCTGGGTTCTCATGGCATCAGAAACACAAAAACTCTTTAGAGATTCTTTAAGATAATTTTATTACTCTGTTTTGGCCAGAGGTCATTATTTTTTAGCAATTACCAAAACTTCCGAAATGTCATGGTTACCAAAAAAAGAAAAATTATATAATCTTTAGTATTACATTAATTTTTTTTAAAAGTCAAGTCTTACTCTGTCACCCAGGCTAGAGTGCAGTGGCACAATCATGGCTGCAGCAGCCTTGACATGCGAGGCTCAGGTGATCCTTCCCGCTCAGTCTCCTGAGTAGCTGGGACTACAGGCACATCCACCATGCCCAGCCAATTTTTTTGATTTTGGGCGGAGACAAGGTCTCGCCATGTTGCCCAGTTTGTCTCAAACCCCTGGGCTCAAGCAGTCCTCTCACCTTAGCCCCCCAAAGTGCTGGGATTACAGGTATGAGCCACCACACCTGGCATATTATATAAAATTTTAATGTTAGTCTATAATATTTAATAGGCTTAGTTTTCAAAATTTGGGGTATTTAAGCACCTAATCGTCCAATTATACAGGTAAATTTCACTAATTCTATTCATTAGAATATTTTACAGTTATTTTTAAAAGTACTTTTAGAAAGGCTTTATAAAACAATGTGAGAATGACTGTGATGAAATATTAAGTGTGCAAAAAGCAGATGTGAAAATTATAAGCACAGTATAACTTCAATGATGTAAAATGAAAACACAAATACACAAATCATGTAGGGGCTGAAAGGAATGCTACTTTCCTCACCCACTGTAAGATTCACAGCAGACAGTCTACTAGAGAAGACAGGTTCATAAGAAAAATGTGTAACAAATGTATTTAAGCAAAGCTGTACTGGACATGGCAGTCTTCAGAAATGAAGACCCAGAGACTGAGGGGAAACTCTTCACTCTCACTCTTAGGTTCAGTGAAGAATGGACTGTCGTGGAGAAATGTGAGTGGACACAAGAGTGTGACCTCATGGTGACAGACTCACGGGGGACCCCCAGCAAGGTCTGCCTTTTCAGCTTGCCCTTGACCTTCCTCCTGGGTGTGGGGCAGGACCCCTCTGGAATGAGGCTCTTCAAGGCAGACACGGGAGGGGAGAGAGACTTTGCAGGCTTGAGGGGTTGCTTGGGGAAGATGGCTCTAGTTTCTAGGAACTGCCTCGGGAAGAGAAGTTTTTCTGGTTCTGTAAGTGGCTTGGGGGTGGGGGAACAGGGGTGGGAGGCAGAGAAGCAGGAGAAAGTTGGAGAGAGACTGCTTCTGAGGCTTTCTGATCTTCCTTTAGTTTAAACGACTCTGCTTGCCAACGCGCTATAATTTGGGGCATTATTTTCTGAGCTCCAACAATGGAAAGGCTCTACAGATGACATCCAGATTTTAACAGAGGTGTGGGTGATTGGGTGGAAGCACAATGGAAATTTTTCCTGTCTAGTTACATGAATTTTTCAATTTTCTTTAATAACCACAAATTGCTTTCATAATTAAAAAGCACTTATTATTACATAAAAAAATCTGTGCATTCCAAATAATAAAAGGGTTATTTTAAAATAAATCTCTCTTCCCAAGGTGAGTTTGAACTCTCCTAATTTAAAAGATTTATAAAGCAGAGAATGATTTAATCCATAAGA
This sequence comes from Cephalopachus bancanus, assembly GCA_027257055.1. Lineage (NCBI taxonomy): Eukaryota > Metazoa > Chordata > Mammalia > Primates > Tarsiidae > Cephalopachus > Cephalopachus bancanus. The sequence goes on along the minus strand of JAPVLO010000018.1, from coordinate 781,514 downwards.
CCAAATAATAAATGTCGTGCTCAAAGGAAATTGCAAAATCATTTGTCGCTATTTTATAGCATGGCTCACACTCTGTGGTAGGTTTTCATTTCATTACCAGGTGTTTCTGGATTAGAGAAATAAAATGACTTCCAGGCGGAGGGTGACTGCAGGTCATGTAGGACATGCTTCCTTCTGGGGCACCAGTGCCCGTGTGGCTAAACAGAGGAAGCTGGGCCCCGGGCGCGGGCAGTGGGGGTTTACCTGGGGCACGTGTGTGTGTGTGTGAGAGAGAGAGAGAGAAAGAGGGAGAGAGACAGAGAGAGACAGAGACAGAGACCGAGAGAGAGGAAGAGAGATAAAAGAGGGAAAGAGAGAGACAGAGAGATAGAGAGAGAGAGAGAGAGACTGCGAGAGAGAGAGTGAGAGAGAGACAAAGAGGGAGAGAGACAGACAGGGAGAGACAGAGACAGAGAGAAATTGAGAGAAAGTGAGGAAGAGAGATAAGAGAGAGACAGAGAGAGAGAGAGACAAAGAAGGCGAGAGAGACAGAAAGAGACAGAGAGGGAGAGAGGGAAATAGAAAGACGGGGGGGGGGCGGGGGGGCGGGGAAGAGAGGCAAAGAGGGAGAAAAAGAGAGACAGAGAGAGAGAGACAAAAAAGAGAGAAGGAGAGAGACAGAGGGAGGGGGAGAGAGACAAAGAGGGGGGAGAGAGAGAGAGACAGAAAACGGGAGGGAGAGAGGGCGGGAGCGAGAGTCTCCTCCCTGACGGGCCCATCGCCTCCTGACGGCCCACTGCCCCTCCCCGGGGTCCCCGCGCCTCCCGGCTGGGCTGTCTTCTCAGGGCCGGCGCCGCCACCCCGGCACGGAAGGGCATTATCTGCTGTCACCGGCGAAGCTTAACCGGGCTCCATTCATGCCGGGGAGCTACTTCTACCAACTGTGCCGACGTCAACGGAATTTATGCCTAATGATGAGCAAAGTCTTCATCTCCAATTAGGGAAACTCTAGAGGAGGGCGAGCAGGTCGGTTAGACGGCGGGGGCGGTGCAGGAGAGGCGGCAAAAACATTGCCACTGCCCCTGCAGTCGAGCGCGGTCCCTGGAGAGACAGACGCCGCCTCGCGCCCGCGAGGCACCCAGCAAGGTCGGCGACGCTGTCCTTCCGCTCCCCCCTTCGGAGCCCGCGGCGCTCTCCCCGGCCCTGGACCGCCGCCCCCCCCAGGGCTCCTTCTGGCTGAGGCCCTCCACCCAGTCCCAAGTTGCCTGAGCGTGACAGCATGTTTCATCAGTGCCTCGAGAAACACAGCTTCTGTGGTTTGCTGTCCACGCATTTATAGCTGATCAGACCTGCAGGGAAGGATTCTAAGTCACATTCTGCAGAAGGTTTTTCCTCAGCCTTGTAGCTTTTTACATACAAATGTTTCACAAGGAATTACTTCTTAAAATCAATCAACTAACCAGCCAATGAAACTCTGACCCATTTACTGACCTTGAGTGATGAGCTGATTTATTTTAGATAAACCTTTATATCCAAACATACCAATTTAGGAATCTTAATTTTGGTTAATTCAGTCATTCCTTGACGCGAGTAAACAAACGCTGCCCGAGTTCCCCCCGGGGCCTGTGCTTTTATATCCCACGCTCACATGTTCACTTCGTGTTGACAACACAGTCCTGCCTGGGCCTTTCCTGAATGCAAGGACAGATTCAAGCGTTTTTCCTCCTTGACTCACTGATTTTACCTAGCGGATACTTGCTGCTTCCCCTTGGATTTTCTCAATCAAGAGGTTGTGATTTATGAAGGGAAGGGAAGGGAAGGGAAGACTTGATTAACTGCGCATGTCAGAATCTGTTAATCACTGTGAAGCTATTTTTAATTTTTAAAACATTGAGAAAATTCAGTTGTCCAGTCTCAGCTTCTGAGCTGCAACACACTGATCTAACCGGCGAGGATTATCAACGCGAAGTGCTTTAGGCACCTGTGCGCAAGCGCGGCGGTCCTGCCGTCCGCCATTTTGTTGCGTGTTTGCTCAAGCGTTGGACCCTGGTCCTCTGCGAAGGACCGAGGATCCTGGGTTCGTTCCAGGCTGGCCTCGGGGAGCCGAGACGCGGGAATGTCCCGCCTGGGAAGGGCCCAGCCTCGTGGCTGATCACAGGACGCTCAGAGCTCGGCGGGATCTCTCCTGTCTTAGCAACATACGTCTAAGGTTCGTGTTCAGACGTGTGCGCACCGCACAGGCCGGCCGGCGCGCAAGCCCGTCCCCAGCGCCTCGGGAGGCTGCGGCGAGTGGCGCGCCTGAGCCCGCGGGCGCCAGCCTCCCGGGCCGCGCGGCGCGGCCGCGTCTCCTTCCGAAACGGAACACCCGCCGGGCGTGGCGGCGCGTCCGCCGCTGGGCTCCGCGGGCGGCCGGGGCGGGCGGGCGGCGGCGGCGGAGGCTGCAGAGCTGGGCTCGGGCGGCTCGGGCGCCCCCGCCGGGCCTCGCTCACCCCTCTTCCGGGCCGCCGGCCCTCTGCGCGTCTGGGTGGGCGTCGCTCTCCGCGCCGCGGCCCCCGGGCGCGGCCGTCCTTCGCCTCCCCGTGCGGGCGGCGGAACGGCAGCGGCGCCCCCACGCCCGGCTGATTCTGGGGTGTGCTGCAGACACGAGGCCTCCGAGTTGCCCGGGCGGGGCTCGAGCCTCGGGTCTCAGGCAGTCCTCGCGCCTCGGCCTCCCGAAGTGCGGGAGGACGGGCTGCGCACCGAGCCCGGCCTGTCCCCGCATTTCGATCTGGAATACGTGTAGAGCTGATCTTGTGTGTGCTGTAAAGTAGGGGCCAAGCCACATTTTTGTCAACGCAGACATTCAGTTGGCCCAGCACGATTTGCTAAGAGAACTTGCCACGCCCGCTGTCGTGTAGGGTGCATCTTGGACACACACTAGGTGGAGTTCTGTAGCTCCATTTCCTTTTTTTTTGAGTTGGAGCCTCACTCCGTCGCCCAGGCTAGAGGGCAGTGGCACACGCACGGTCACCGCAGCGTCAACCCGTGGGGCTCTGGCGATCCTTCTGCCAAGCCTTCCAGGTGGCCAGAACAATAGGCAGGTGCCACCATGCCTGGCGAATTTTTGATGTATGGGAGAGACGAGGTCTTGCCAAGCTGCCCGGGCTGGTCTGGAGCCCGCGGCTCAGCCAATCCTCTCGCCTCGGCGTCCGAAGTGCTGGCGTAACAGGCACGCGGCCTTCCGCCGGCTCTTGTCTCCTAAGCTGGGCTGCTCAGCCGAGCACGTGGATCTGGGTCCAGCTACAGTCCTACCAGGATAAGCCACCAGTAGCAAAAAGTAAGGTTAGGAAGGGCTGGGTGTGGTCCAAAACGTGGCCCATGGAATAATTTTCCTCAACACAGTGTGTGAACGCGGTGACTGATAAGAGGGAGACTTGTGTTAGAGAAAGGCTAAAAGCCAGACCATCAGCTGCACAGAGAAGGAAGCCACAAGGTGGTGGCTTTTCTCCTTCTTCCCTCCTAGTTTTTTCAGTAAAATGTACTTGATAGGAAGCAATCATTTTGGCCATTTGCAAGAATGCAACTCGTTGACATTAAACGTATTCGCAGCCTTCTGTTCCGCGGAGTCTGTGGCCGTCTCCAGCACACTCCTGAACACACTGGCGGTCACTTCCCATGTCCACCGGCCCCAGCCCCTGGAGCCCTCTATGCTACTGTCTGTCTGTGGATTTACCTCCTCTAGGTACTTCGTATGAATGGAATCCTGGGACATTTGTCCTGCGTCTGGCTTATTTCACTTAGCATAATGTTTTCAATGGTGGCCCATGTACAGATGACACAATTTCATTCTTTTTAATGGCTGTATACCATTCCATAATATGTATATGCCTTTGGTTTAGCCATTCATCTGTGGATACTTGGGTTGTTTCCACCTTTGGCTACTGTGAATAATGCTGCTATGAACACGGGCAGATGAATGTCTGCTTGAGTCCTTGCTTTCACCTCTTGGACAGACACCTAGGAGTGGAACCGCTGAGTCATATGTTAGTTCTAGGCTGAGCTTATTGAGGACCTGTTTTCCAGAGCACTGCACCCATTTACATTTCCGCCAGCAGTTCACAAAGGTTCCAATACACAGCAGAGCTCCTACATACGAACCTTCACATTGTGAACCTTCCAAGGGGCAAACATGCATTCGCACATCCCATCACATAAGTTAGTCCATGTGTCTGGCGCACAGTGTCAAATGCATGCATCGTCCACAAGTGGCTGTGTGTTTTTGAACTTTACCGTAGAGGACTGGATAGAGGACCGTATCTTCACATCAAGTCCAGAATGTCTGGAAGCAAGCACTATGTCGTGAAAAGCAGTGGTGATGTAGCCAGTCGTGTTAGTTGAGCGCCTAGGCTAACTCTGCTGTGCTTATGAGCACACTGAACTGTTGGGATGGCCCCCTGTAGTATGTAGGCGACTGACCATAGCCACATCTTTGCCAACACGTGTTGCTACTTTTTGTCTGTCTGCTTGTTGGTTACTGTCATCTTAGTGGTTGTACAGTGGTGACGCATTATTATTTTAGTCTGCATTTCTCTAATGACTAAAAATGTTGACTTAAAAAATTTACTTATTGGCCGCTTGTGTGTCTTCTTTCGAGAATTCCTATTCACGTCTCTTGTCCATTTCGTTTTCTGTCGTGAATGGTGGCTCTTTAAGTGCTGCTGCAGCTCAAACCAACAGCAGACTACCTTCCTCTACCAGACTACCTTCCTCTACCACATTCGGCTACCTTCCTCTACCAGAAGCTGCCCACAAGCTCACATCCTGCCTCAGAACTCCGTAGATTCACGAGGTCCTGCAAGCTGTCTGCCTTCCTAGTGTGGCCTTGCCTCTAGGGAGGGCAGGGAGTACGGGAGGAACTGCATCAGGAGAGTCACATCGGGGCCCCTGGCTGTGGCAGGAACCAAACAAACCCCGACAGAGAGGTGGGAGGGAGAGGCAAACATTCTCTCCCCCAGGGAACTCCAGTGTAGCTTCCTCTCAGTCTGGGTCTTACGTCGTCCTGCTCATGGAATCCCTTGCTTGCTCTTTGGACCCTGTCACCTCTTCTCTTGACACTCAGGGAGGCTGAATGCGTAGCGTACCCAATCAGCTAGCCAAGGAAGGATGCCACAAAAAAGATTCTTCTAACTCTGTATTTTGAAAGTAGACAAAGGACTTTGTGGTATTTTGTTTCAGCACTGGCACCCAAATAATCGTGCCTTCCTGTGAGCACATTCTTGTATGGCCTCTTCCACATTAGCTCTGGACTGGCTGGGGGATCTGCCTTGGCCAGCAGGTCATTGGCAAGTGTGACACCGTAGAGACTCAGACAGTGTTTGTGTGTTTATGTTTGCTGTTGGAAGCTGGAACCCTGAATAAGTGATGTGAGCTAGCCTGAACCAGCCCATCGGAAAAACCAGAAGGAAACACGGGAGCTTTAGCCCACAGTCACATGCGTGGCATCAGTTCACCTTAGACTGTTTGGCTTCTGTGGAGCCTGCACATACCTGCAGCCGCGTAGGCAAGCACAGCCCACGGCCCCCAAATACAGAATTATTAGCCAACAACACGATTGCTGCTTTAAGCCACTACATGCTGAAGTCGTTTCTTATCCAGGAGTAGATAGGGATACAGGCTCAACGCTACCATGTATAAAGCACAAATCAGTAAAAAACTAGCATAGAAACCCAACAGAAAAATGGACAGGCCAGGCTCGGTGGCTCAGCCTGTCATCCCAGCACTTTGGGAGGGTGAGGCGAGTGGATGGCCTGAGCCCGCGGGTTCGAGACCAGCCCAGGCAACTTGGTGAGACCTTGTCTCTACAGCAAATCAAAAATTAGCTGGGTTTGGTAGCCCGCGCCGGTCATTCGGCTACTCGGAAGGCTGAGGTGGAAGGATCACCGGAGACTGGGCCACGGGGTCCGAGACTCTGACTCACAAAGAAAAAAAGAAAAAGAAAAATGTGCCTCAGAGTATGCGTCATTGAATTGACCTTGCTTAAGTTCCTTTGGGCTTGCTGAATCTGTATGTTCCTGTCCTTCCCAAGTTTGGGGTTTCAGATAGTATTTCTTTAAAGAAACTCAGATGAATGGATACAGAAAATGTGGTGTATGTATACAAAATGGAATACTATTCAGCCTTAAAAAGGAGGGAGAGGGAGATCCTGTCATTTGTGACAATCCAGATGGACCTGAAAGACACTGTTCAGTGAAATAGAGAGCTCAATAGCCAAAGAGAAATGAGTCTTTGAGTAATGCAGGCAACAGCCCCCCAGGATTTATTTGGACTTCTCATACAAGTTTTATTACTCGAAGAATGAACAAAGGGCTTGGAAGGGCCTTCCACAAAAGAAGGTATCCAGACTTATCCTTTGATATGAAGACTGGTTAAATTATGGAACACTCATCTAATAAAATGGTATGTATCCTTAAAGTCGTTACAGAGCAAAATTTACTGACACAGAATGAGGCCAGGTGCAGAATTACATGCGTACCATGAGTTCGCCTTGCAGAAACATGCGAATGTAACCTTGTGTGTGCAGAAGTCCAGGTCCCATCATGACCTTGGCTGCTCCAGCTTCACCCCCAACTCTTGCCGTTCCCAGGTTCTCAGGACAGTTGTAGAATGCACTGAAGATGCCATGTCCTGAGATAAGGAAGAACTGTCCGGAACAACCCAGACCCTCTCATCCTTCCTGGAACAGAATATCCTACAATGCATTAGCTCAGCACCACAAGTTCCCCAGGGATGTGAATCCCAGAACAGAGTGCTTTCAGCATCCTTCAGCTTTGGTGAGAAGGGGTGTGTGTGCACCCAAGACTCCACCTGCCCTGGGCAGCCTTGAGAGGCCAGCTCACCATGGCTCCTAGGCTTCTGTTGGTTCTTGCTGTCCATCTGTGAGTCATAAGGTCACCTTGCCTGACTTGTGAGAGTGTTCTGTGTCACTAGACTCACAACCTGACAGCCGGGTTTGTGCAAAACCTCATGCTCAATGTAGGACTCTTAGCAGAAATGGGTAAGGTGTTTAAGGTCCTGCCCTGGGATTGACAGCAGGTGCACTGCATTCTGCCTAGTAGCGTGTATGTTTGTGGGTGTACATATGCATACTCACACACACGCAAACGTTAATGTGACACATATGTGTGTACATTTCAGCTCTGGAATACATCAAGATGATGAAAGGAATTGCCCCTGGGGATGGAAGCGCATGTGCTTAATTCTTTTATATGCTGAGATGTATTTTCTCATTTTTCTGAAATAATTTATGCTTACCTAAGAACATGATTATTTCATTAAAAAAAAGCGCAGTGGGATAGGCAAGAGCATTTTTATCTTCCACTAATTTGTTTTCAGATATTTTGCAAACAAGGTGTGCTGGGGAGAGAAGAGAAGAAGCAAGGGGAGACGTGCCCAAGCGGGCAAGAGATGCCACCGGCCTTCAGATCCTGAGAACGCGATCCTCCACCTGCAGGGCGGCCCAGGACAGCCTCCATTCTGCCTGTGTCCCTCCCGAACCACAGGGCCTTCTCTCATTCTCAGGAGGGTTTCCTTCTGACACACTTTCACGGTCATTTTGCTCCTACAGGCTCACAGATCGGAAAGACATCAGGTCTCAATGCGTGAAGTAAGCAGTATAGAGAGAAACCAGAATACCTGTGAGCAAAGTCATAATGCACCAGTTCAAAATCTGACTTTTATCTCATCCAGAAATAATATTCTTGCAAAAACAAGGCATGCTTGCCTTTGCAAGTTGCATGACTGAGGTCCAAGCTCATTTAGCCGTCTGAACTATGGGGAAAACGGTCACAGCGCTTCCTGCTCTTCACATTTACCACAGGACTGACAGGCCACAAGCACAGACTCTTGGGGGAAAGCATTCCAGAAAGAGAGAATCCACGATATAATTGCTCCTAGCAAAAGAGAATATTCTTTCCTCTGTACATGCTTCATAATTGCAAAAACTTAGAGATTTTAGGATCAAGAAGAGGCCTTCGATTTAAAGCAGGCTTTATCTTGTCTGGACATCTACTAGGGTGATGTGTTTACAAATCCACGGCCATTCACTGGGGCTCTCCTGGTGGAGAACCAGCTGGTTCAGAAAGTGAGCTTTTCAGATGTAAAGTGGTGTTTTTCTTGCCTTCTCCCTCCCCACCCCCAAAGTAGACAACCTAAAGTCCAAGAGATCGATTTTTATAATCTCAGAGTTCTGCATTTTCCTGAGTCCTCTTTCATCTTGTTAATATCTTCCTGAAATAAAATAGGGAAACTTTTACTTAATCCCAGACATAGTCAAGTGGGTCTGTCCTCTGTACTTTCTAGGCTAGGTGGGGGGGGACTTCATAATGAGGTAAAACCTTATTTTATTCATGGATTCTACAACAATGGTAGCATGAAGGCTCACTAAGTTTTTGTAACAGAAGAGTTCTACATTACTAATTTCTCACATCATCTAGTTTCCAGATACTGGGAGAGTCAAAGATACTTCTTAGGTTATCCAAGTACCAAATAAATAATAATAATAGGAAGCCAGGCTCAGTGGCTCAGCCTGTAATCCCAGTGTTCTGGGAGGCTGAGGCAAGTGAATTGCCTGAGCCCACAGGTTCGAGACCAGCCCAGGCAACTTGACGAGACCTCATCTCTACACTAAATCAAAAAATTAACTGGGTGTAGTAGCGCACGCCTGTAGTTCCGGCTACTTGGAAGGCTGAGGCGGAAGGATCGCCGGAGCCCAGTGCATTGACGCTGGGGTGGCCGTGAGTGTGCCACTGCACTCCAGCCTGGGTGATGGAGTGAGACTCTAACTCAGAATAATAAGAATAATAATGACAGGAAGGAAGGGTAGAAAGAAGAAAGGGAGGAACGGAGGAAGAGAGGAAGAGGAAGGAAGGAAGGAGGAGACGAAAGAAAAGAAAGGAAAAGAAAAGAAAAAAGGGGGCAACGAACTGATTCAACGGCTAGGCGAAATGTCTAAGTCATGCTTAGACTTCTTTTCTTATTGCATATGTAAGGTATGCAACAAGGTGTTGTGGAATGCATAGCAAGCTGGCTGCTAGAGTCAAGCAAGTCAACATACTCATATCACACAGACACTTTTTTTGGTGTGGGAAGAGAACCTAAGATGGTCAACTAATTTTTGACAAGGGTATCCAGAAGACACAATGGGGAAAAGATAGTCTCTTCAATAAATGGTTTTGGGAAAACTAGATATTCGCAAGCAAAATAATGAAATTAGACTCGATAGGAGAACATGCACAGAAATCAACTCAAAGTGAATTAAAGAGCTAAGTATAAGACCTGAAACCATAAAAATCCTAGAAGAACACATGGGGGAAAACTCTTTGACATCAGCAATGATGTTTTAAATATACTACCAAAAGCACAGGAACAAAAGCAAAAGAAAGCAAGTAAGACTACACATCATACTGAAAAACTTCTGCAGAGAAAAGGGAGCAACCTAGAAAACGGAAAGCCAGCCAACTGATGGGAGAAAACGACTGTGAGCTGTGTATATTATCAGGGGTCAGGATCCAAAACATTTAGAGAACTCATATAACTTAACAGCAAGAACTCCTGAAATAGACATTTGCTCAGTGAAGGCAACAAGTAGCCAACAGATATATGAAAGGTGCTTAACAGCACGAATCATTGGGAAGTATAACCCAAACCACACTGAGCTATCACCTCACATCTGTTGGGTTGGCGATTAACAAAAAGACAGACAAGCGGTGACAAGTGTGGGTGAGTGTGTGGAGAACAGGGAACCCTGGCGCACTGCGGACGGGGCTGTAAGCTGGGGCTGAACCATATGATCCAGCAATGTCTCTTCTCGGCCGATACCCAAAGGACATGGAAGAAGCTCCACAGAGGTAGGTACATGCCCATGGTCATGGCAGCATTACTTACAGTAGCCAAGATGAGACAGTCTGGGTGTGTCTGGATGAAAGGATCAAGAACATGTAGTCTACATACACTTACAGTAAAAGACTATTTAGCTTCAAAAAATAAGCCCCCCCATACAACTGAATGACCAATGCTTCGATAAGCTGAAGGGACTTCAGCCACAAGTACAGTTTTTATTATGTCGTGATTTTCTTTGGCTGGACTTTAGTCAGTGAAGACAGCTTGAAAGACAGTCGAAACATAACAACTGTAGCGGGAATTTTCTGAGACTCGGAAGTGCCATGCCCAGGAAAGTCAATCATTCTGTCAGAGCCCAGCCAGTGAGCACAGCAGCAGACCCCCTGACGTTGCCAGTCCACGCTGAGGTCTCAGTGAGCCTGTAGCATGATGGCTCAAGTTAAGGATCCTTGGGCAGCCCCTTCGGGGCCCCTCCCGCTGCGGGAGATTTCATGTCCTCTCAGTAAATCCTGCTTTCTCCCTTCAAAAAAAGAGATAGTTCCACATCATGAAGCAATTAAACCTGGAATTGAGTTTTCTGGTAGGAGCTGGCTGCTTGATGACTCGGCAGAATGTGGATTTAAAACATTATGCAGTGGTCCCAGAGGAACTGGGTAATAGGCATCTGTGCTTTACTCTTGAAACAACTCTGCCTCGGGCCTGGGAGAGTGGCCTAGGTGGCAACCCCTGTGTGGAGCTGGCGAATGACTCACAGCTAGGAGGGAAAAGAGTTTCCTGGCCTTGCTTGTAGCTAAAACTATTTTTAACTCTGTCAGTTGAGGAAATTCTGTTTTCTGGCTCAGGAACCTTTTAGATGAATATGCTTCTGAAAATCAAAATGACTCATTAGGACCAGTACTTGGAAAGGGCTGGAGGCTGGGTCCACACACCTCTCAGAGAGCCGTTTCATCTCTGAGCTTCCGAAGTCCCTCCAGGCACCCACACACTGGATAACTAGGGAAACCCGATGAAAGAACCGTCAAGAGACACACGGAGCCCAGTGTACATTCCATCATCACTGAAGAAAGCCGTCGGGACCAAAAGGCAAAGTAGTGCAGAAACAAATTCAGCTTCCTTTTGTTGTTGTTTCTTTTTCACTCACAGACTGTGCAGAGAACTGCTTTCAGGCGGCGCTTACCATTCTCGGGCCTCATTTTCTTGTATCTGGGGGAAAGGACTCGGCATTGATTGGAACACCTTGTCAATCTTGGCAAAAATGGTGAGGGAAAAGCACATGGAAATAAAAGCACGCTCTCCGAATGTGAGGGCTCCATTTGACAGCAAAGCAATTACTGTGGAAGGAGGAGGGAGACCACGGGGTCATGTGCCTGCCTGACGCAGGTGGCTGTGACGCAGGTCACCTCACGCCACAGGTTTTGACTCCGTGACGGAGAGCACGAGGCGGTGGACAAACCACAGCGTGTGCACCTCGGGATGTGAGCTTCTTCCAGAAGGTGGCTGGTTGAGGCAGAGCGAGGATGAGCTGGGCACGGATAATGGATGGATACGGGAAGATGGAAACCTCTGGGGTGCCTGGGGGGGTCTACGGAAAACATCTACCACACCAGTGTCAGAAGAAAGCCCCAAACCCTGGGAAGCTGGCTTTGCTTCAAGCTGTCTAGAAGGCTTCTCTTAAGCCCTTAGTAGTTGGCCAGACAAGAAGAGCTAGACCTCTATGTGATTCTGGGGGCGAGTCTCTGGAGTTCATTCTAAATGCTGCTTCCACTGGAGAATGAGGGCTGCTGGTCCCATTCACCTTTTATCTCTAGCACCCAGCTGGATGCCTAGCAAATATAAGTGCTTACTGAGTGAATGCCATGATCGATGAACCAATATGTGCTTGTTAGGGCACACTCCCAGCGGGGCCTCCAGGCATTAGGTCAGGCCTGCGTGGGTCTGGTGTGCGATCTGGTGCTGCGTGAAAGATGCAAAGAACTGCACAGAAGTTAGATTGGAAAATATGGTTATTTACAAAGTACACTGGAGAGGGACAGAGGAAGAAAGAGGAGATTCACCTTCCCAAGGCAGGGAAGGGGGCCAAAGCAAGGAAGCATGGCGACAGTCATAGCCCAAAGAGCACACGGCCACACCAGAGTCTGGGAAGGAAATGGAAAAACGGTGGCTTGTGGCTGAGTCCTTTTACCTCTTTCCCTTGCGGGGGAGAGGTCATTGAGGTGACTGGGTGGTGGTCTGCTCTACGTCATCACAAAGGGCAGGTACGCACAGGTACTGATGTCAGGTGATGGACAGCAGGCAGATGGGTGGGTTAGTCCATGATTGCTGCCATGATGGTGAGCTAGATGAAAGACAAGGGGAGGGATTTTTCTGCAAGAGACTTGTCAGCTTCCAATCCACAATCTTCTTTAGCAAAAAGGTGGTCTTATTATAATTTCTGTGGAGCTAAGGGGCCTGAAAGTTTCTTAGAGATTATGAAGCTAAAACATGAATTGAATGGTTGGGCTACTGGGCTTTCCTTGTCTTGCCTCTGATGGAGCTTTGTCGAGGGGGTGGAGTAGGCTGCCGCTTGGCCTGCAGTAAAAGAGAATTTTAAAATGTCTGACAGTCTCCTAAAACCTCTCTACAATAAATAAAAAACCAGCCAGGCATGGTAGAGCGCCCCTGTAGTTCTGGCTACTTGGAAGGCTGAGGCGGAAGGATCGCCAGAGCCCAGCAGGTCGAGGCTGCGCTGGCCGGGAGCGTGCCACCACACTCCCATCTGGGCAATAGAGTGAGACTCCAACTCAAAAACAAACAGAAAAACCCCTGCCTATTGGAAATTTATCTTACCTGTGCCTAACCTGTGCTAGATTTAAAGCATGTCAGGGGTAAAGTCTAAGCAAAAATGGCTATGCTGAGGCAAAAAGATTAAACTAAGAATAAACTAAGTTTATTCTAGGTTTCTACAGATTCCTCCTTTCACTTTTACCCACAGTAAACTGTGTTGTTCCACTAGCACTTTGACAAATGTCTTTGCTGTTCTAAGACAGTGGAGATTTCCCAGTATTTCCTGATAGTCAAAGGAAATTAATGAAAGGTCTAAGAACAGAGACTATTTGTACACTTGTTTGTAAGAAGGAACTCAAATTATTTAAAAACAATACATACGCACACACAAAGTAACGGGTTATGGCAGGAAGAAAGATGAGTTTGCAGCAATTTGTAAAATGCTTCTGCTACCGTTAAATTAATTGTAGCCAATTGGAGCCTTAGGTCTACTGAGCCCTATTCCAGGAAGGCATCTCTTGCTAGGTTGGAACTTCTTGAATTAAGAGTTTGGTACTCTAGGTAACACAATGTTATTGGGACGTACATGTTTGGGGTCTCATGGATGTATTTTGAAAAGAGTGTTTCCTGATGCCCATTCAAGAGTATTGATCTCTACTCTTAGTGTTGTCATTTCACTGGGTTCTATGCAATTTTCTCTAAGAAGCAATTTCTTACTCTTCCACACATGTCGTAGTATCAAGAGAAATCTGGATCTGAAATCTTTATCCTCTATTGCCAATAATGGCTCTTAACCATCCAGGTAGAATTCATTTCTAACCTTATTTTCAGAGAGTGAAATTTTTGCTTAAATTGTGACCACAAAACACAAACATGCTATCCAATCATTTGCTATCTGTCATGAGTTTCAAAGCCACCTAGCAAGCTTCAGAAAATAAAGATATTTACTGTTGGTGGTATGTCAAAACATCTGGAGTTACCATGATGGACTGTAGCAATCTTAACCATACAGTTTTTCTTACTTTGAAACCAATTTTGAGAAAGGTGTTTTAAGTTTTAGAATTAGACCCAAGAGAAATCCTTTTAGGCTGAGCATTTCCAAAAAGTAAGATTAGGTTATAGTTTATTCACTTGAGCAGAGAAATCATGAGAACTACTCAAGTTTCACTGAATAGTCTTTAAGAATTAAATTTGGTTATGAAAATGACATACTGTCAAGATTATTTTACATTATGAGTCTTTGATATGTCTATAAAAGTTCAACGTTACAAATATTTTTGTGCATAGTGCATATTACAGGTATATGAAAAAATAATGTCCTTTTGTAACAATGAACAACATAGAACATCCATATCCATTTATTTCTTGATTGTTTTTAAATTGCTTTTTTATGCCTGAGCTTACTAATGCCCTGGGTTTATTTTGTACTTTACTGAATTTTTTAACCCTAAAGAACGAATAAGGAAGTAAATAAAAAAGGATAAGTGGAAAAAATAATGAACGAGAAAACAGAGTAATACAAAGTATCATCCAAGGCCAGGCACAGTGGCCTAAACCTGTTATCCCAGCACTTGGGGAGGCTGAGGCAAGAGGACTGCCTGAGCCCAGGGGTTCGAGACCAGCCCAGGCAACTTGGCGAGACCTTATCTGTACAATAAAACATTAGCCGGGGGTGTGGTAGTGCGCACCCATAGTTCTGGCTACTTGGAAGGCTGAGAAGAAAGGACTGCCTGAGCCCAGCAGGTCGATGCTGGGGTGGCCGTGAGCATGCCACTGCACTTCAGCCTAGGCGATGGAGTGAGACTCTGACTCAAAAAAAAAAAAAAAGAAAAAAGAAAATATCATCCAAGTCAAAAGTCAATTGTAAAAGTAGAATGTAAAATTAGCAAACACACTTTACAATATTTCTTGGTGTACTTACTGAGTCACCTACAAAACCTGTCACTTTGGACAATTTTTACTTTATCTGTTTTGAATTTATATTACGAGGTACTTACAGGCTTAGAATTGTGCAGCTTTCTGACGAACTAAACCTTTAATCAGCAGGCGGTACGTCCTCTCATCACTACGCAATATTTTTGTTTCAAAGTTTTTGTGGAATACATTCACAATGGCTTCCTTCCTGTTTAGAGGTTTTCAGACATGAACTTGTGTCTCTTCCCTTCTCTCTATAATCTCCTTCCAGAAGCTGAGTCCACGTTGCACATTCTCACACTCCATGTCAATTAATATCTGCTTCACATTTTTGTCTTTATCTCTTTGGCTTGCATCTTGAGTAAATTCTTACAAACTAACTTTCCATTCACTAACTGTCTCTTCAGTAGAACTGCATCTGTTGTTTAACCCAGCATTGGGTTTCTGATTTCAATGACCGCATTTTTCACTGACGGAAATCCTACTGGCTTTTTTCTCAGGTCCACCTGTTCGATTTTTGATGGTGTCTTTCTCCCCCGTCATACAATGAACATCCTCTTTAATTTCTTTTCATACATTCCCTTTAAATTCCTAATCTGGTAATTCCAGCATCTCTCACCTTTGCGGGTCTGTATCTGTAGTTTATTGTTATGCTGTTTCTTACTCATGGTGATTTGTTTCCTCAGTTTGCTTAATGCTTTTAAAAGTTAGTAGCTCATATTCCTTAGAATTTGATCTGTGGGACTTCTTTGATATCATATTTTAAAAGGCTTTATTCCAGAAACTCTGCAATTGTTTGCACCAGGCACCTGGGGAAATTACCAACCAAAGACTAAAATTAAGTTTTAACCTGTTTTAAAATGCCCACAGATACTAGGACTTCTGGTTCCAAATAGGCATGCATGTGGGCTGACGGTCAGAAATTCTTGATTCTGCTATACACAGACCAAAGCTCAGGCAGGGCCATTTCTCTACCTCCTCTCTTAGGGGACAGATTTCATCCTGGTTTATCCACTGAGAGTGTTTCCTTCAGCAGTCCTGGATTCACTGGTCTCTGGTATGACCTTTCATATTTGCTGTGTTGGTGCTTTTTCTTCTGAACACCATCCTGGACTTAAAACCCAGGTTCTCAACCCCTAGGAGCAGCTGTTTCACGCCTCTGGGTAAACCATGACCAGGCAAGCACGTACGTCTATATGAGCTGCTGGTCCACAGCATGTGTCTGGCCTCTATTAATTTCTCTGGCTTTCCTAGAATGTCAGTTATGCTTTATTTTTTTAATTTTTATTTTTTGAGTTAGAATCTCACTCTGTCACCCAGACTGGAGTGCAGTGGCCACTCCCGGTCACCGCAGCCTCGACCTGCTGGGCTCCGGCAATCCTTCCGCCTCAGCCTTCCAAGAAGCTAGAACTACAGGCGTGCGCTACCATGCCCAGCTAATAATTTTTTGATTTATTGTAGAGATGAGGTCTCCCCAAATTGCCCAGGCGGGTCTCGAACCTGTGGGCTCAGGCAATCCACTCACCTCAGCCTCCCAAAGGAACAGGATTACAGGCTGAGCCACCGAGCCTGGCTCAGTTATGCTTTAAAATAGGCTTTAAAATATATTTATCCTACAATTCTCGGGGTGCTGTACTGGGAAGATTTCTCAGAACATATAGCCTACATCATATTTATAAACCAAAAAATTAGAGTCTGCGATTAATTTATGTGTCAATCTGATCAGGCTAAGAGATGCCCAGGTAGCCAGTAAAACATGATTTCTGGGTATACTCTGAAGAACCCTGATGAATACAGACAGGAAGCATACCCAAATTCCTGAGATAAGCCTGGCTCCAGCCAGCTTCTGTTTAAAGCCCAGCATGTAAGAAGGGGTACACATAGTTTTTTTTTAGTTTATAAAGGAAAGAGACTTATGTAGCTCATGGCTCTGCAGTCTGGGACGTTCAAGGTCCCAACCCTGGCTTCGAGTGAGGGATTCTGTGCTTCATCATAAAATGGCAGAGAAGGTCAAAGGGGAAGAGGATGTGGGCGAAGAGGCAAAACCCAAGGGACACCTGGGCTTTATAACAACTTTCTTTGTAGGGAGCATTCTGGAGAGGATGAATCCGATCTCTGCCACCGAGAACTCACTTGCTACTGCGAGGAAGCACCGAGCCATCCACGAGGGATCCGCCCCGTGGCCCACACATCACCCGCTCGGCCCCCCCCCCCGCTCAACACTGCCACGCTAAGGTCGGGACCAAGTTTCTTTCTTTCATGTATATTTTACTTTAAAGTTGGGGGGTACAATTCGGGACGAGGTGCACAAGTGGACATCATGCAGGTGAAGTTTGGGCCTCCCTTTGGTCCCACTTCGCCTGGTTTGAGATCAGGTGCCCTCACTGATGTTGCGCTCCCCCCACCTCCCACCCCCAGTGTCCCACTATTGCCAATCCTTTCTTGTAGTATTAAGGTGAATGTTCAGGGTTCACTTATGAATGAGACTATGCGGTACTCTGTTCTGTTTCTGGAATTGATCACTGAGTATGACTGACTCTAAATCCATCCAAGTTGCTGCAACTGTCCCTCTTTATGGCTGTGTGCTATTTCATCATGTACATGTACCACATTTTTTTTAAACAGTCCAGTTTCGATAGGTAGCATGGTTGGCTCCATGTTTTGCTGTTGTGAATAATACTGAATAAACATGCATGTGCAGGTATCTTTTTGGTAGAATGCTTTGAGTTCCTCTGGGTATATTCCCAGTAGGGGGATTGCGGGGTCATATGGAAGGTCAATGTCTAGTTCTTTTAAAAAACGCCACACTGTTTTACATAGAGGTTGAACTAATGTGCATTCCCACCAGCAGAGAAGGGATACACATAGATTTTAACTAGGAGGAAACAGTTTAATCTTTATCTAGAAAATAAACAAATCAATCCAGTCATATACATTCTGTATCAAGAAGTCTTTATAAGCAGTTTTAAACAATGCAGACACAAACTTTTTGCTATGGTTCCCCATAAAAATATTCTTCAAGAGAACGTCCAAAATTATTCTGCAGTTATTTAAGTTTAGTTGTGCCAGACTGAGTTAGGAAAACTCTGTGGGTGAACTTGATTGTGTGTCGATCACAGACCTGGGCTTTTAGTGCACAGATCTACTCTCAGAGGCGCTGAAATATCCTGGGAGAAAGACAAGAGAGTTATCTCCAGAATGAATCTCACGTCTGTCCTGTGACTGTCTGGATGGCTTTATAGGTCTCATCAGTCTCCCGGTTTGGAGCAGTGTCTTTCCTGAGGCTCTGGCTAAGGTATTTCCTCAGAATTCACAGTGCAGTGGAGTGGAAAAGGCACCGGACTTTATTCATGCGATTTTCCCTGCACTACTTGTGCTTCCTCCTTTCCCTTAAAAGCAAATGACGGATTAAAAATATCATCGGAAATATAAAATTCTAGAACTCACTTTTAATGTTAAAAAGGGACATTCACTAAAAATAAATTGCTATGAATAGGACAGTCAGCTGAGTTGAATGCAAACGTAAAAGGATCTGAAAACTTTCTGAAAGGCAACTGTAGGAACAAAAGGTCTTCCCACACAAGGCAAACAGCCGGGCCCTGGAAACAGGGCAGTCTGACAGCAGAGGTGTAGAGCAGGAAGGGGGTGACGTTCTAGCTGGGGAAGGAGGGAGGTTCAGGGCGACAGAAGAGAGGGCGTCCTTCAGAGAACAGTCCCCGTCCAAATTGCCAGGCCCTAGCGGCTGTCGACGTCCGTGAGCGGCTTAGCTGTCCCCAGCAGTGATGGGGTCTGACTGGCTGTGGCTTCCAGTTTTTGGGGCAGGCTTGACCTGGTTGAGAGGCCGCTGTCGTCGGAGTCAAACATCCACACCTCACAAAACAAGCACGAGATCACTCAGCATGCACTTTGCCCCAGTGTTACCACGACAAGAGGGTGTTTAGCATGTGAGACAGAAAGCAAAGGAAGAGAAGCGGGGTGTGGCCTTACAGGTAGCACTTAGCTGGCGTTTCCTTTCTGCCAAAGGTCAGCGTGAGCTACACAACCACCACAACAAAAAGCATTCCTGAGAACTCAGAGTTCACAGTAGCAGCCAAAGGATCAGAACTTACAGTAGCAGGCTAAAAAAAAAATCACAATCTAGAACGATGAAACTAAAATTGGGGAAGACTCTGCAAATAGTATGAATATCAACTATTTTTTTGAAAGATGAAGAACTCTGCCATTTGTAACCCATCAGCCACAGATCAATGAGAAGAGTTCAGGGGCCAGTAAACAGAAAAGGCTGGGCCACACAAGAACAGAGATCAACCCCTGTCCAAGGTTCTGGCATTTTCTCCCTTAAACTCAAAAGGAAGTTCCTAAAGAGACTGAATCCATCCTTTTCATTCCAAGAGTTTTCATGGTGAGCATACAACCATTCCAAGGAGCAGGAAGGGAACTGCTTAACTGTTGGGTGCGTGGGAGAAATGATCTCTTTTACTTTCTTGGCGATTCCAGTTAGTTTCGACTTAGGGACAAAATACAAGATAAGATGTGTCTAAGATTGCACAAGGACAGGGAAATGGCTCGGAAAATATAAAGTTTGCTCGGTTATAACATATTTAACAGTATCTAATTTAGAGTTTCCCATTTTTAGGGAGTGAAGACATCAGGGAGAGTTAGGAGGTATGCAAGGAAAGCTCAGAGAGGCATAGAAAGTAGGACCTGTCCAGAAAGACTTAAAATGTGTGCAGCGCTCTTTAAAGAAGGAAGGGTTTAGGTGATGTCATGTAACTTAAGGTGACTTTAAGGATTACAAATGATTACTGAAAGAAGTGAGCTTATAACACCATGGGAAAAATGCTGGTTAGGTATCAGAAAAAATAACTCTTAATAATCAATCACTTTTTTTTTTAACGTGGGAGGACTTTAAATCCCTTCTTTTTTTTTTTTAGTTGTAGTTTCACTCTGTCACCAGGCTGAAGGGCAGCAGCACGCTCCCGGCCGCCTCAGCCTCAACCTGCTGCACTCAGGCGATCCTTCCACTTCAGCCTTCCAAGGAGCTGGAACTACAGGCGTGCACCACCCAGCTCGGCTAATTATTTATTTATTTATTGTAGCTATGAGGTCTCGCCAAGGTACCGAGGCTGGTCTCGAATCTGGGGGCTCAGGCCATCCTCTTACTCATCCTCCCAAAGTGCTGGGGTTATAGGCGTGAGCCGCCGAGCCCAGCCAGCCAACCATTTTTAATTTGAGATTCTTTAGGTGTAATGAACTGTGAGTAGGAAAAAAGAAAGAAAAAAAGCAAGTGCAAGTTTAATCTTCATTTTAAAAAGAAGTAACATTAGAAAGAGGAAAGAGAAGGAAGCATCCCGAAGGGCGGCTGAACTATGGGCTTATTTCCGAGCTCAAAAGAAAACAAACACACACACAAATATATATACCCTGTAAGACTTAGCTATGCTAGCTATGTTACAAAACAATATGTACTGTATGATTATAATTTTTTAAAGTATAATATATACAGAATTGTAAATATCAAAATGTATCTCTCTGGAAAGATGACAGGTGGCCTTTTTCTTTTTTGTCTTTGAAAGCAGATATTTTGTGACCAATAAACATAAACAAAAATTTAAAGTGACAAAAAAGGAGGGAAGTGGACAATCTTTTCCCACTCTGAACGGCAGAGAAGTGGGTATGTCTCACTCACAGGGAAACAGACGACACAGAAGATGCTGGGAAGAGAGCAATAAGAATGAAGAGGAGATGACTTTGGAGCGACGCGGACGCTCACCTGCGAAAGAAAAGTGTGCACGAGGTCTGTCCCGAACTGCTTCCGTGACTGCCTCGCAAAGAACAATGTAATAGTGGGCCCAAAGAAGTAGATTTAAGACGCTGGGTATCAGTTAAAAGGAAGCATGTTTTGGCTCATTATGGTCAGAGCTACTCTCAGACGTGACGCATGTCCCTGGAATATGAGGAGTACAACTACGGAAGTGCATTCTGAGTTCCTGGCCAGGACACCGAAGAAGTGAAGACTCCACAGTTGGGGCTGGTGACGCTTGTATTTTTCTATCTTATCTCTGTTTTTGAGTGGGAGTCTCACTCCGTCGCCCAGGCTGGAGTGCAGTCACACGCTCACGACCACCGCAGCCTCGACCTGCTGGGCTCCGGCGATCCTTCCACCTCGGCCTTCCAAGGAGCCGGAACGACAGGCGTGCAGAATTGGTGACTCTTAAGGTCTCCACTTATTTCTCTCTTTCTAATCAGAGTCTCTATAAACAATAAAAATTAAGTTTCACGTTTGGCTCTGTCTGAGATTAGATGAGCAAATGATTAACAATGGAATAGTCACAGATACTTTCTCAAGTGGAGCTGAAATGCTTGGTCAAACTAAGCCCCTTCTACTGACATATGTGTGTGTGTGTGTGTGTGTGTGTGTGTGTGTGTGTGTGTGCGCGCGCGCGCTGGAGGCAGGATCTTCTGCCTCAAGATACTGCTGGCACTAGGAGGTCTGACAGTTAAGTTCGCAGACTCATCCCAGAAAAAGTGCTCCATATCTCACTGCTGAATATCACTACAGGCAGCTTTGAAGTACTCCCATGGGAAGGTATGCACCATGCCAGTGCCTAGTCTACCCATCAAAGCAATTTACTGCCCTTGATGTCCTGAATGTCATAAAAATGTCTTCCTTTCAATGTTTCTCTTGTCTTCAAGTAGAGAAAAAAGTCCTTGGGGGCCAGATCGGGTGAGTAGGGAGGGTGCGCCAATATGGTCATTTGTTTACCTACTAAAAACTCCCTCACAGACAGTGCTGTGTGAGCTGGTGCATTGTTGTGATGCAAGGGCTCCTTTGGAACAATTTTGCACACACCTTTCCCATGCCAAGTTAAGATTTTCCTAACTGCTTCTCTATCAATATTTATTTGTTCTGTTATGCTTCTCACAGCCAGCCAACGGTCTTGACACACAATTTGACTAATTTTTGCAATGTTTTCATTAGTTCTGCTCATTACTGGCCGTTCTGACTTATGTTCATCAGTGACGCTTTCTTTTCCCTCAGAAAAACATTTAATCCATTTGTATACTGCTGTTTTCTTCATGGCATTATCCTCATAAACTTGGAATAACATGTCTCTGATTTCACTTCCACTCCTGTCAGCTTTAAACAAGAAGTTTAACGTTTGTTCATTGCTCTAATTCAGGTGCTGACATTCTCACGACAGCACACAAAAACATGCAATACCAGTCGTGAACACCACCACACACTGACATGAACACAGCTGTGAGATGCTGACACGCCAAGGTTATAAAACCTTACCGAGTTGTTTGCACAGTGCTGCCGAGGTAAGCACATGGTGGCAACCTTGCGAAGCTAATTGTCAGAACTTGCACATACTTCAAAATGTTAATTTTAAAAACTGCCAACCATATTTGCTGGCAACGTCCACATTTATGACTGTGAAAATGGTGGTGCTTGTGAAGTTGAGGCTGGTTAATATAATTAAAGTTGAAAACATCTGAGTAATGACATGTGAACTTACAGAACATCAGATAACCTCGTTCGCAGGAAAACACATCAAGGGCGCCTTACTCTGCCACCCAGGCTGAAGGGCAGTGGCCTGTTCACAGACCACTTCGGTCTCAAACTCCGGGGCTCAAGGGATCCTCCTGGTACATGCCAGCACACTTGGCTAATTTTACTTATATAAGTATGTATTTATTTTTTGACTTAGAGTCTCACTCTGTTGCCCAGGCTAGAAGTGCAGTGGCACTCACGGCCAATGCAGCCTTGACTTGCTGGGCTCAGGTCTCAGCCTTCCAAGTAGCTGGAACTATAGATGAGTGCCACCACACCAGGTTAATTTTTTTTAAAAAAATTTATTGTAGAGCTGAGGTCTCACCAAGTTACCCAGGCTGGTCTCAAACCCGTGCTGTGGGCTCAGGCAATCCTCTCACCTTGGCCTCCCAAAGTGCTGGGATTATAGGCATGAGCCACTGTGGTTGGCCAACACCTGGCTAACTTAGAAAATTTTTTTCTGTATACTCAGAGTATCATGCTGTTGCTCAGCCTGGTCTTGAACTCCTGGTCTCAAGAAATCCTCCTGTCTCAGGTTTCTAAAGTGATAGGATTGCAGATATGTGCCACCATGGCTGGCTGATAGTTTTTCTAATCTTTCTAATGGTTTTTGCTAAGTTAGAAAAGAAATAGGGTATCCTGAATATGTATATTCAAGTAATTGAATTTCTCATTTTCATTTCCAATGAGAATTTTCCATAACAGAAAAGGACTGACAAATATTCTCACTATGACTTTCCACATTCCAGGTTTGAGAAACGAGACCAAGAAAAGTGGAGCTTGTTTAATTGCTAAATTGCCAAGTTGAGTCTGTAGAAAGGAGAACTTGGGGGATTTGATTTTACTTTTACTTTCTAAACTTCTGTACTGATTGAATTGTTTTATAATACGACTCATTGCTTTTATGATAAAAATTAAACATTTAAAGGCCAGCACTGCCGAAGTCATGGCAAGGGACGACACATGCAATGTGGCAGGTGGGGCTGAACATGGTGGAAGGCGGCCGTCCGTGTCCACGGCTCTGCTTTACATCCATATCTGCCTTCACTTCCAAAGGAGACTTTTCTTGCTTACAGACTTGCATGGTGACAGGTTTTAAAAAATTCTTCTTAAAACTCTATTGTTTCTGGTGAGAAGTGTTTTTTTTCCCCCTCTGAGTAACGCATCTTCTTCCTTTTGCTGTTTTCAAGTTCTTTCTTTTTTTGTTTTGTTTTTGGCTGTCTGACTATGATATACCCAGTTATGATGTTCTTTGCTGAGTTTCTTGGATCTGTCTGATGTCTTTCAACACATCTCAAGAGTTCTTGCTGTTATCTCTTCAAGCATTTGTTCTGCAACATTCTCCCTTTCTTCTGGAACTCCAAGTGCATGCATGCTAGATCATTTGATGTTGTTTCCTATATCTTGGATATGCTATTTTGTTTTTCTTCCTCCCATTCCTGCCCTCTTTTTTTCTCTATTTCAGTTGGTTACTTGTGCTGACCTACATTCAAGTTCATGGATTCTTTCCTCTGCTAAGTTCTAAATTCTTCATTTATTTTACTGCTTTTTATTGTAGCATTTTCACTTGACTATCTTAAAAAGTTTCAGAGTCTCTGCTGAAATTCCCATGTATTTATGAATATTGCCAACCAATTGCACTCGAACTTAAGATTTTATTTTTATCATAGTTGTGGTTAAATTTGGTAATTTTCTAATAATTCTAACATCTATGACGCCTCTGGGTCTCCTTCTACTGATTACTTTCTTTCTTGATGATGTGTCACATTTTCTTGCTTCTTTGCAAGTAATGTTTGCTTATATCTGGACATTTTGCATAAAAGAACAATGGAGACTGAACTAAGTAATATTTACTTGCAGATAAGGGCACATTCTTTTTCTCATGTCAGGCTTCTGATCAGCGGGACTGGGCTCTCTTGCAACTTTAGTTTGACTTAGTTCACCACTGTCTTCAAATAATATGAGACAGAATCAGTACTTACCCTTCTTCGAGGCATGGGATTTGAGTACTGGCGAGGTTCTGGAGACCTCTTTGCACTTTACAACCAACTTACCAGTTTTCCAAACCAATAAAGATCTGTCTTTGCTTTACAGCTCAGCTGACTGCTGTGTGGGTTGCTGGGAATTCCCTTTGCCCTCCAGTCCTGCAGCAGGCTTTCCGCACCTCCGCAGATCTCTCTCTGCCTCAAATGTCTCAGAAAGACCTTTCTTAGCTCTCCAGTCCTGCCCTGGCAGGTGGCGTGCCACAAACTCATTTCCTCCTGTTCTACTTCCCTTGTCTCCAGAGGACGGCTGCCTTGTGCTCAAGGAGGCTCCAAACACCTCCGGCGGGATCTTTCAGCTCTGGGGCACTGCCCTTCAGCCAGTGGTATCTTCGTGCCCTGTTCTAGGTGAAGATCATGGAGTGCGGCCCACAGGTGAGTGCAGACCTGCTCTGTGCCTGGAGTCCTTTAGAGTGACAGTCTGCCGCGACGCCCCACAAATGGCCATGCAAACCTAACGTGTTGGCTGTTTTTCTTACTTCTTTCTATGTCCTCTGCTAGAAATGAGAGAAGTGGTGGATTTTTTACAAATGGAAATTTCTAGAGTTGTATACTTTTAGGTTTCTTTTTACCTTTAGCTTTCTGGTGAGTTCAGAAAAACTCTAATTTTATAGGCTATTGGGATCATTTTTGTTGTTAGAATGAGAATAATGGTCTGTTGTGACTTACTATGTCTTAAACAGGAGCTACTACAGAGTTTTTGACACGTTAAGTAGCATTTCCGAGCTTCTTCCTCTGTGAGATGACCCGGAGGATGGCTGTGGGGCTCAGAGAAGGCGCAACTGCGTTCTACATTCTCATATATTTTCCCTCTCTCCTTTGGGTGGCCCGTGAGTGGCACGTGGTGTGGTTGCAGAATTTTGAAACTCACGGTGCACTATTTCTTTCTTCCTCCTTTCGCCATTTGTTTTTTTTGTCAATGTTCATCCAAGTTGAATGAACAGAGTTTCCACCTGTTGCTTCAAAAATTTTCTCATCCTGAAACGTACTAGATTTATTTAGAGCCATGGCTTAAGTACACTAATAGCCAACCTTAAAAAAGTCACATACAACTGAATACTGACCCTTGAATATCATTAAAGAAATTAACACTTTAATGAAACCACCGGTTTACAAACTCCTATCTCTAAGCACATAAAATAATCAGTATATGTTAATAAATATTGTTTTATTTGAAAGACATCTGAAGTTTTTGATCCAGGAAATCTGAGTCACAGACATATTAAGGTGGCTTGCTTAAAAAAGGAAGATAAACCACAGTAGAGAATATTCTTGAACGTAATTTTTCTGTCCGGATTCCCGCAACAGTCATAAAAACCATGATGCTACTTCATACAGATTTGGGATTCCTGGAGCCTACTTCTGTGTCACATTCATTATTTTTTAAAGAAGAAATAAAAAACACATCTATCAAACTAAATTTTTTATGAAACATTAATAAAAACGCCACGAGAGTGCAGAAATCCAAAGGTAAGCCACATAGAGCTACAGAAATGAGCAGGATATGTTTGGTTGAGTGGCACAGGCTTGCTTGGACACTCAGTTTCCTCTGGGTCTCTCCTATCCATTCTTCCTATGCAACACCAGTAAACCTCCCCGGAATCCAAATTCCAAATGTTGGTGGATTTCCAAGAATTATTACCCATATCCTGCTTTCTACACAAAAATAAAAATAAAAAATAATAAAAATAAATCATTTCTTTTGGAGAGGAGATTCTGAGTAAACACTAGCTAAATTGACTGAAATGCTCTGGTTTACATGATGCCCTAAAGGATCATTACTGATGTCATTTATGTGATCACAAGCTGTGTTTACAGCAATAAAGAAAGCTAGGCTTGGGTAGTATTAATAGCCGTACTAATTACACTATGATAAAAGGTTTATGGATGGCATAAATCCCCCTATTATTATCCAGGGCTCTGGCAGTGGCGTTCTTCCAGTGGAAGGTATCCCAGGGCTCATTTGCTTCCCCCTTTGTGCACTAATTCACGAGCAGAGGAAACAAGAGACAGCGAAAGAAAGAAGGAAAGAGACACACTGCATGGATGCTTGCACCAAGGACGGCCTGCAGGAGGGATCACTGTTATTTCATGTTTCTATCTGAGAATTTAAAAGTCGCCTCGTGTTGCCGATAAACGTAGGAGAGGAGATTTATTTCACTGGTAACTAAGGACATGAAATACAAACTATGAGATATTTTTCCCCTTTAAGACTGACAAAAAAATTACTGATCATATCCAATGGTGGCAGTCCCACGCGATAACGACGCAAAAAAGATTCCCATCGCCTGGTGACGTCATAGCCATGGTAACGTCACAGGGTGATCATTTCATTTGCAGATGCGTTCAGTGGAGCCGAAGTGCACAATGTTTATCAAGTCCACGGTAGCGTGTGGTCGCGTCCTGGGCCTTCGCAGTCACTCGCCACTCACGCACAGACTCCCCCCGAGCCACTTCCGGTCCTGCAAGCTCTGCTCACAGGAAGTGTCCTATGCAGGCGTATCGTTGAAAAAATATTCTTTTTCTTTATTTCAAAGATGTGGGGTAATTCGGTATACAAACATTGATTATGCAGGTACTCTAGTGGATGAGATGTGCCCCTCCCTCCCCTGGCAGTTTCCCACTACTGCCAATCCCTTTCTTACAGTATTGAAAAAATGTTTTATACCGTATTTTGCTGTATCTTTTCTATATTTAGATACACAGATACTCTGGCATAGTAACATGTTGTCCAGGCTTGTAGCCTGGGAGCAATGCTATATTCTGAGTATGCAGCAAGCTAGACCGTCTAGGTTTGTGTAAGCCCACTCTCTGATGTTCACGCAACAAAATCGTCTCATGACACACCTCCAGAATGCACCCCCACGTTAAGTGAGGTATGACTGCAAGTGCTTTTGCAGTGAAAGTTTGATGGAGATAAGGGAAGGGGAAGCCCGCAGGTCTGTGCTCTTGCAGTCACAGGGACCCGTTAGTTGTCACCCTCCTCCTCTGTGAGCTTGGAAGGGGCAGGAGAAGCGACATGGTCTTTACTTCATCCGGGACCCTTCACCCCCAGCAGCAGGGCCAACAGACGGAGAAGGCCTTCCAAAAGCGTTCTCTGAATAAACGAACTGAGAATAAAATAATGAATGAGTGGATGCACGAAGAACGAGATAAGTGACTGGGGAAGGAAAGAGAACTGAAGCTGAAATAAGAGACATGTGGATGGGAGGTGGTCAGGTTGGAACCTTCGGAAGGCTGTGTGTGAGGCCATCATGAGCAGAACTAAAACTCTAAAACTCTCTGGGGAGGAGCTGCATCCTTGGCCCGTGCACCAGGTAGACGCCCTTGTTAAGAGACACTCTCAGGATAGGAACACATTTGTCAACGGCTTGCCTTTCGGGTATCTAAATTATTCAACACATCTGAGGTCAAAGCAACAGAAATCAGGGATTAGGAGTTAGTACAATCCAAATACAGTAAATAACTCACAAATTTTAACAGGGCAGAGACTTCAACATTTATGTCACTTACATAAGCTGTGCGCCCACACATTTCTTTCTTGAAAAGAAGTTACCTTCCAAGTTCCTTAACTTTATTTTTAGACACTGAGTTATTCTCTTGCTTCTGAATGATTTGACTTAGTTTCTTCTAAGCCTAACA
This sequence comes from Cephalopachus bancanus, assembly GCA_027257055.1. Classification (NCBI taxonomy): domain Eukaryota; kingdom Metazoa; phylum Chordata; class Mammalia; order Primates; family Tarsiidae; genus Cephalopachus; species Cephalopachus bancanus. Next base: position 753,740 of record JAPVLO010000018.1, on the reverse strand, counting down.
AAGTTAAAAATCAATAGCTTGCTTAAAGCTGTGCTATAATGGTCCTGAGTTTAACACTGCACAGCTGGACATTTCGACCCAACCAATGACTTCCACTAAGTCAAAAGCTGAAATGTGCTTGTAGGCATGGCACCTACTGCTTTCAGTGTGGTGAGGCCCCAGCAGTCCACTGAGCTTGTCTGTGGCCTGCCCCTCTGGCACAGATTGGCAGGGCACTGCTCCGTGGTCAGTGACCACGTGGCTTTTTCCTCTCAGGTGACACCAGGAGGCCACGTCTGGCTTTGCTGCCCCCACCCCTGTGTGTGCTCCTGGGTCATCTTGCAACTCTTTTTCATCTTGAATCATTTTTAACTTTTTTCCTCCCCCCATCTTGATTTTAGTTTTCAACTTTGAAACAGAAAGAGCATTCTCACCCTGTATAAAAATGGGAGCAAGATTCCTCTTTGTTTTTTTTGAGCTGGAGTTTCACTCTGTCGCCCAGGCTGGAGTGCAGTGGCAGCTCACGGCCACCACAGCCTCGCCCTGCTGGGCTCCGGCGATCCTTCTGCCTCAGCCTTCCGAGGAGCTGGAACTACAGGCATGCACCACCATGCCCAGCTAATTCTTTGATTTATTTTACAGACGAGGTCTCGCCAAGTTGCCAGGACTGGTTTCAAAGCCCTGGGTTCAGGCAGTCCTCTCGCCTCCGCCTCCCAAAGTGCTGGGATGACAGGCTTGAGACTTCATTTCATTAAGTGTCCTTGTGCTTCAAACCTTTTTCCTGAGCAAAGAGCAGTAACTTGGAGTGACTGCCTGCCTGCATGGCTTAATCGGAATCAGAATCATCACTGTAAAGTCTGGATTTGTAATGACAACCTTGTCTCAACCAAGGGAGTGGGAATGCTTTTCTTCCCGCTTCTCCCCTCCCCATTTTTCCATCAGTTAAGCCTGTGGGGGAAGGAAAAGGCTAGGGTGGAGAGAGGGAGCAGGAGAGGAGACAGGGAACACACAAGCCAGGGGAGGAAGGGCGGGAAACAGTTCCGCCTCAAGACTTCCCGTCCCAACCAAGACCCCAGAGCAAAGCCGTGATCCAAGGGACCGCTGGCTGTGCCCCCCGGAGGCTGACTTGCCTGGGCTTTCTCAGGTGGGGAGACCCGGTTCTCCACCCTGCGGGAGGGGCCTCTGGGCTTGTGCAAGTTAGGGTGAGTCTTGCGCTAGTGTGACAATTTTGCCAGTGACTTCTCTCACCAGGGACACTGTGGCGGTCCAAAAACAACTGGAGGGAGGGGCACACCTCATCCACAAGGGAGCCTGCATAATCCATGTGTGCATGCCCAACCCTGAATTGTGCCCCACATCTTTTTAATAAAAAAAAGAAAGAAAAGGGAAGGAGAAAATTTTTTGAGTAACAAATGTTTCTTAAAAAACCCATCTAAAATGACTCTTTTTTGGATCCCGCTATGAATCACACCTGTGCCTACTCTGACGTTCAGGGACACGTGAAGGGGAGCACAAACACAGGAATGCAGCCACTGAATTTTGGAGTCCTCAAGGGAGAATTTATTCAAACTAAGGGTTCCATGTTCAAAATCCCACTTGCTGGGGAGAATCATCCATGCTTCTTACACAAATCGAATGCTGACGATGGCGTATCAGAAGCACTGTTTTCTGTATGCTTCTCCTTGTCCTGTAAGTGCTTCATGCATCATCTCATTTAGTTCACATGAAACCCATTAGGTAGTCACTACTATTATCCTGGCTTATGAAATGAAGAAATACAGCACAGACAAATTGCAGAAACTTACCAGGGTGACGGAATGGCTCTTAAGTTTTTACTGAACTTTAAATAGATCCTAATTGTTTAAAATGACATTTTAATTTGGTGAACTTAAATAATAATTCCTAAATATGATTCTTAAAGATAGATTTTTTTAGAAGTGAATAATTAAATAATTAAAGGTAAAAGAAAGTGATATTCATACTACTTATTTCTCGAAATAAGTTTCAAAAAGTAAAACAAAAAGTAGTCAGACACATAAATTCCGGTCATATCTTCTTTTACTTGGGAGTTATTTCCTTTAGGCTTTTCCTTGTATAGATCACCGAAGGGGCCCAGCCATTGCAATTTATAATAGAACCCACCATTTTACAAGTGTCATATTTAAATTTGGTGAGTTTAATGGAATACTACACAGTCATAAAGAAGGACAAAACTATGAACCTCGCAGCAACTTGAATGGACTTAGAGTTCATAATACTGAGTGATCTATCACAGAAACAAAGAACTGAGTATCACATGTTCTCAGTCACAGGCAGACCTTGAACAATTATCATCATACTATAAGAAAAGGATTGCTCAAAGAAATCCAAGAAGACACAAACAGATGGAAAAATATTCCATGCTCATGGATAGGAAGAATCAACATCATTAAAATGTCCATCCTACCAAAGGCAATCTACAGATTTAACACAATACTCATTAAGTTACCAACATCATTATTCTCAGACCTGGAAATGATAATACAGAAATTCATATGGAAACAAAAATGACTACAAATAGCCAAAACAATCCTCAGCAAAAGAAACAAAGGAGGTAACACACTTCCAGACTTCAAACTTTATTGTAAGACTACAGTAATCAAAACACCCTGGTATTGGTACAAGAACAGGCACATAGACCAATGGAACAGGATAGAGATTTTAGAAGCAAAACTTCAGTTTCTCAACTAACTCATCTTTGACAAAGCCTCCAACAACTACCAGTGGGGAGAGGAGAACCTATTCAGTAAATGGTGCTGGGAAAACTGGCTGACCACATGCAGAAGATTGAAACAGGACCCCTACCTATCACCATACACAAAAATTAACTCTTAATGGATCAAAGACCTAAACATAAAGCCTCAAACTATAAGAATCTTAGAAAACACAGGAGACACCCTTGTGGAAATCGGAACTGGCAACCAATTCCATATCAGAATCATAAATGCCCATACCTTAAGAAATATGATAGACAAGTGGGACTTCATCAAACTAACAAGCTTCTGCAAAGCAAAAGAAACCATCAAGAGAGCAAGGAGACAGCCCACAGACTGGGAAAAAATATTTGCCAACTCTTTATCTGACAAAGGCATAAGATCTAGGTTCTACAAGGAACTCAAAGCACATCGAAAGGAAAAAAACAAACAGCCTCATTCAAAAGTGGGCAAAAGACATAAATAGACGCTTCTCAAATAGACACACTTCATGTGTCCGGGCAGCCAACAGACACATGAAAAAGTGCTCAGCCTCACTCATCATCAGAGAAATGCAAATCAAAACCACCCTGAGATACCCCTAACCCCAGTAAGAATGGCCATCATTAATAACAACAAGTGCTGGCGAGGATGTGGAGAAAAAGGAACACTTCTACACTGTTGACGGGAATGCAAACTTGTACAACCTCTTTGGAAGACAATGTGGCGATTTCTGAAAGAACTAGAAATTGACCTTCCTTATGACCCAGCAATTCCCCTATTGGGAATATACCTGAGGAACTAAAATCATTCTACAAAAAAGACACCTGCACGTATATGTTTGTTGCAGCTCTATTCACAATAGCAAAAACATGAAACCAACTGTGTTGCCCATCAAAGCTGGACTGGATAAAAAGTATATAGTACATATACACAATGGAATATTTCGCATCCATAAAGAAGCACAAACATATGGACTTTGCAGCAACTTGGATGGATTTAGAGTCGATCATACTCAGTGATCTATCACAGAAACAAAGAACAGAGCACCATATGTTCTCACTCACCAGCGGACCTTGAACAATTATAATACTATAAGAAAGGGATTGGCAGTAGTGGGAGACTGCCAGGGGAGGGGTGGTGGGATTGGCAGCTGAGGGAAACTGCCAGGGGAGGGAGGGGCATACCTCATCAACCTGCATAATTAACGTTTGTATGCCTAACCCTGCATTTACCCCACATCTTATAATTTAAAAATATTAAATACAAAGGAAAAGGATTGAAGTAGCGGGAAGCTGCCAGGTGGGCGTGGTGGGATTGGCAGTTGTGGGATTCTGTGGTGGGGGCACACCTCATCAACAAGGGCACCTGCGTAATGAACACCTGTATACTTAACCCTGAATTGTACCCCACATCTTTGAGACAAAAAAATTTTAAATTAAATAAATAAATAAATGTGGTGAGTTGCAGGATCCTCAGCCTAGTCCTGAAAAATCTCAAAAATGACAAAATCAGTGAAACCCAACATTGAAAAAACACACAGGCAAGGAATTATGCTCCAGAGATAGTCACAATGCAATTCTAAGGCTGAAAGAAAAAAAATGTTTGCTTCATTTTTTCCCTGCAAATTTCATGCAGTAGACTGCCATAGTGTCTGTGAGACGGCTAAGATGAGCTAACACTGAGTCTTTGATTTAATGAAAACTTCGGCAAAGCAATTCAATTCATTGCAGGGACTGCTTTGTTCTTCCATTATGATTATTTTTTAATGAGAAAGACGACTGTAAGGATAAACTCCATTCCTCAGAAGTTTTATGCTACTTACATGCAAAGCAGTATTTTGGCAGAAGGAGACTTATCTCCTCTGGGCAATACAGTTATTATCTGGTAGCCACCCTTCAACCTCCCACATGAACTCTGGAGCTGCACGCCAGGAATGAGTATTGCTCTATGCCAGCTCTCAGCATGAACGGATGAATGCTTAAAGAGTTCTGGAATTAACAGTCAACAAGGACTCCAGATAAACCAGGGAGGCAGCCCCTTCCCCCAAGTTTATATGCTGTTTAGAATAAAAGACTCAGGAGGGCATTCATTAATAAAGAATTTTCATGGGGAACAAAGGAAGATCTGGTGTATAAAAAGTCGTGTGTGTGTGTGTGTGTGTGTGTGTGTGTGTGTGTGTGTGTGTGTAAGCTTGTATGAGAAGAAGACAGTGTTGCATATTCATGTCAATTTCTTTCAATTTGAAAGTCATCAGTTGCACTAAGAGATACTGAGAATTCTGTGTAAGGTATCACTCTATTTAAGATTTATACACTTGAGAACAAACAGGACATACGCTATTAGATATGTTTGATTAAGACTGTGGGAGATTGACTTCGTCCAGATTCGCTGTTAGCACTGCACATATATAGAATGTGTATATTTTTCATTTTTTGATACGTTCTGAGCTTGATATATCATGTAACACTAGCAAGTTCCTTGAAGTAGGTGGCTTTTGGGAAAATGACTCATTCTTGTAGTCTAAAAGGATGCCAAAATGAAGTGGAAAGTTCTAACAGCACCTCCTAATATTCATAAGCAACTGAAGGGACAGCTATGAACTGGAAACTCTGGGCCCTATGATAACTTATTCCATCAAAGTAACCATAGCGTTACAGTAGAAAGTCGGTTTTGTCTCCCTTTTTTGCCTTCGGTTAAGTGCATGAGGCCACAGTAATACTCCTTTCTTTTAAACGTACAGTTTGAAGAGTTTTGACACATGTATGTAGTCATGTAACCTCTACAACAATCGCGATACATAGAACATTTCTGTCATCCCCAAAGTTCCACTGTGCCCTTTGGCAGTCAATCTCCTCCCCTCAACCTTAAGCTCTGGAAACCACTGATCTATTTTCTGTCCTTATAGTTTTGCCTTTTCCAGAACATTGTAGAGCTATGCATAATGTAATTATATTGCATGGAAATTTTCATATCTGGCTTCTTGTATTATGTAATGTTTTTGAGATTAATCCATATCATTCATTGCATGTATCAGTAGCTTATCTATTTTTATTGGTGAATAACATTCCATTGTATGAATATACCACAATTTGCTTATCCTTTCACAAGCTGATGGGGACTTGGGTTGTTTATAGTTCATGGCATTATGAATAACGTTTCAATGGACACCAGTGCTTAGCTCTCTGTGTGGACATTATATTTTTGTTTATGTTGGAAAAGTACAATAGGTGGGTCACCCGGAGAGTGTGTGCTTAACTTTATGAGGAACTGTTAAGCTACTTTCTAAAGCAGCATTCCTATTTGCATTTCCACAGGCAGTATATGAGAGTTCCAGTTGCTCTACGGGCCACTGGTAGGCAGTATTGCTCAAAGTGAATTCTAATTTTCTCTTGGAACTTTCTCTGCCAACGGTCCAGCATAATACATGCATAGCACCCCAGCCCCAAACCTATTCTACCCCTTTCCCAGACAACATAAGCCTGTTCCCATGAAGCATCTACCAAAGATTCATCTCCAAAATCCCTGAGGTGCAATCTTTCTATACTATGGGGGGCTAAAACTCTCCAATCATACTTAAGCAATAAAAATAAACACAGCCTGATGAGAAACAGAAATGGAGACTTTCAAGTAATTTCCCGCAAGGGAGACTTTTTGAGAGGCTTTGATGAATATGACCTCCCCAGACTTAGGTAAGTGATGGTAATATTTCCCCACAATTCCAAGGGAGTTATAATTTAGTATTTACCTTTTCCAAGTGCTTTCTTATTCTGCCAACATGCTAATAACAATCTCTACAATCTCTTCTCCTCGGCAGTTTAGTCACTCAGGGAACTGAGAACTGGGCTGTGAGTGAGAGGGGCTCAAGCTTCTGCCCTCAGAAAATCCCACATCCTGGTTAGCTCCTTCACTGCTCGTTTCTGACTGCCCGTGGTAAGCATTCAGGTAGACTTCAAAGATGGCAGAAGGCAAAGACTGGCAAGAACGGAGCAGTAATCACAGAACATGGGAGGCGACGTTTTCAAGAGACTCCAAGGTCTGACACACTGGGAAATGCCAGATACCTAAGTCTCCAGGACTTTGTGGTGGCCATCTGAGAGGCCTGTTGTGTTTCCCATGAAGTTCTCCATTTCTTCTAATGATACAAACAGTGTCAGTCTCACAATACCGCTCATGCAGAATGTAGCCTATGTATCTGTACGGAAGAAATGTCGTATTTCTGCAGAGAATAAGCATGGAGGCTCCTCTTGGGCTGGAAGAGGCAACAATGACCTCCTGATTAAAGCTCCCCAGGCAACCTTCCTGCAAAAAAGGAAGAATACTTTCTTGGCACAAACTCTCCCGTCTCCACTGCCCTTGGTGAGCACTCCAGAGGACAGGAGGATGGCTGACAGAGGGCCGGGAGAGCATGAGTGCCTGAGCATACAACGGACTTCCTTCCTCAGCTTCCACACTGCAAACTAAAATTTAACTCTAGGCCCTAGGGTTTCCATTGTCTGGAATTTAATGTTCCAAGTGAGACCATTTCTAACCGAGAGTAAAGCACACGGCTCACTTTTTAGTCTTCTTTGGGAAAAAAATCAAAGGGATTCTTCATGATGACATTTGTATAAATGCTCTATTAGTACTCTTGGAAATTCGTTTCCTCTTTATATTCACAAAAGAAATGCATGAATAATTCCATAAATAGTTTAATGTCTACGTTTCAATAATGTTCTGGAAAATACATGCACTACTCCTCATAGTCTTTAAGCGGACCCAGGCTGTTCTTCTCCGCTCTTGTTCAGTCTTTTGCATTTTGTGTTCCTGCACGTCCTCATTTCATCCAGTTTTATACCAGATTTTAAGGAAGGAGAAACTATGAGGAAGAGTCTTCCTTTGAGAATTTCCTGGGCAAATCCCTAAGTTTTTGGAAGCTTCACTATATTTTCCTAGTCATATTCTTGAAGTCCTACTTTGTGCATACAGTCTGAGTTGTTTAGATTTCTGGCATTACTTCGATGGGTACATTTTAATTTCCCAAATAACTTCTCAAAGTGGTGACAATCAAGCTATTGATGTAATAGTTATCTATATTTTACCTAAATTCTCAAACTTTTTACAATATCAATGAAACTACTTGTTTGAAGTATGTTTCTTTCCACAAAGTGGTATTTCTGAAGCTCTGTTGTAAACAGCAAGCACTTTTAAAATTTTAGAACCATCTGGAAGAAAATCTAGCTTCAATCAGGGAAACGGCTAGACTTAAATTTTGTTTAACAGGATACAATTTTATTTGCGAGAGAAGGGACCCACATTTTTGTACGAATCAATAATAATCAAGGGCAAGCTCAAAACTCCTATTTGTACTGGAACGGCTATGGAACCTGCTGCTTCAGAGTCTTTGATCATTGGCTCAATGGAAATCTGGGAGGCAGAATTCAGTTTAACTTTGAAGTCAAATTTTGGCCAGATTTTCATAATAACCTCACTCTTGATGCTCATGAAGGGCCTTTTGCATTTATCACACTGTGTTCAAGTGTGACAATCACAAATTTTTAGAAGCTGTGTGATTAAAATTATAGAGAGAAGTTTGTTTAAAAGTATACTCCTGAGTCTAACTCCACACTGTTATGTGGCCCAAGGTGACAACAAAGTTATTATATGAGAGTCCAGAAGGGTAGGTAATATTCATGCTGGGAGAGGTGGGAAGACCCATAGCTGGCTCAGACCTACCCACAGCCCTTGGGGGCACTGAGAAAGAAGGAGAAACTGTGATCATGAGAGATCTTCCCTTGCACACAGACTTCCCATCTCCTCTGTCGTTCGCTCCCTCTCAAACCGTGGAATGCCCGAGTGGAAAGATTGTTATGTCTCCAAAACACAGTACTGAATTGCCTATGCCCAACTAATGCAATGACTATGTTGATTTCCAAATGTTGGCTTTATGCCAGCCTGCTGAAACTTCTAGAGATAAGTTTAAAACAAATAAACATTCCCAGTAAATAACCAAACGCAGATAGGCCAATGAGCTTCGTGACTATCTGAGGGAACGGCAAAAAATATCCAGAGGGGGCGTTTTAGGAACCGGTTCTCTCCGTCACTCACGGGGTGGACAGTAGTATCGTGTCAGCCCTCTTCCCTTCCTTCTTCCCCAGGAGCCCCCAAACTCCTTGCTACTCCGAGTCCTTGGCCTCTTTCCAATTGCCCTGTTTGTCTGTGCGCCCCCACCCACTCCCCGAATTGTCCATGACATTCACCTATCTTCGCCTTTGTGTCTCACTAGGCCTTACACCCCAGGGCGGGTTTCTTATTCAGGGTTTTGAAATTCAAGAGAAAGAAATGCTCCTTTTCTTAAAAAGGGCCTCCTTCCCTCCCTCTGCCTCCCCTGAACCTCACGTGTAGACACAGGCGGACCCTGAAGGCACACCACCCTCACCGACCAGACCGAGGACGGGCCTCAACCATTCACTAAGTGAGATCCTTGAGCAGGCTCCCGGGCTGTCAGAATCTTGGTGTCCTCATTTAGAAATTTTGAATAAACCTAACTGTGTCCTTGGATTGACAACACAAAAGGGGTAATTCACGTGAGCAGTGGCTGGCACAGTATAAGGCTCAATAGATTATATTGCTATTGTTAACTCTAAGCTTTTACCACGTTTAGTTTCCTAAGTTTTTCTGGTCTCTACCTATAAATGGTTGATGTTGAAGTTATTCTCTCTGCTTTTTAAAATGGCTTAATTTTTTTTTCCTGATGCAAGTTTTTGTAAAATCTCTGGACTCCTGGAAAGTGAGAGGGACAAGATCCCAGAAGACTAGATACAATTCACCATCTTATAGTGTAGACTGCTTGGTTCTCAAAATCGCTAGGGAGGATAAATTCACCAATTTGTTTTTGTAACATTAGAGTGTTCCAAAAATTGCCCTTAATCTTATTATTGTCAATTATACTCCTTGTATTGGGCTACACAATTCTATTCTCTTAATATTAACTCAAATCTTCCATCAGTGATTTTTAAGTCCAACTGCTTAGTTCTCTCTTCCTGATATGGCCAAGCTACACAGTCCTACAGTTTCTCCTAAGTGAATTTCTAATCATATTTACCCCTGCTTCCTCAATTCTTGGAGTCCTTTTCTGGACCGAGGCACCAATGGTAAAATGACAGGGATAACTGTTAGATCAAAATTGCACTCAGGAAACATACCTGGGAGTCAATGTCTATAACGTTTGTAGCGCGTGATTTTATCCTTAAGGTCATTATTCCACTGGCATCACATGTTAAAAACCAGGCCCAATAGCACCGTTTTTGAGAAGCAAATGAGCCTTCACAATACTGTAAGCAAACTCCAAATTAAACAAATTCGGTGTCGACTTGTTCATTTCATTCCTCCTCTAAGAGGAAACTTAGTACTGGCTACATCATTATACTTAAGCTACATTATGCTAGACAGCAATCCAAATAAAGACATGTAAAAATTAAATACTATAAACAGTTCTTATATTTTTTAAAAATCGTGACTATTAGGACTGGTGTATACAGCTATACATCCTTACTTATTATTAATGTATATAATTGTCTTCAAGTCTATGAATGACTGTTTCTCAAAGCATATTTCACAGTTGACAGCTACTATTGGGGGAAAACTGCTGGTTATTTCTGAGTCAAAACATTTGCACCATATCTTTGTATTGTGCTGCTTTAGCAGAGTATCTGAGACTGGTTAATTTATGAAGAACAGAGATTTAATTTATACAGTTCCATAGGCTGGAAGTTCAAAGTCAAGGGGCTACATCATCCCATGGCAGAAGGCGGGAGGGCCCCAGTGCACATGGGAGAGAGCGAGAGGGCGGAGGGAGCCACATTCACTCTGCTCCGGAACCGCTCCCGCCGCAGCGGTGTCCTCCGCTCAGCCAGGCCAGGTCCTCGTGACCAGCCACCTCTTGGCAGTCCTGCCTCATCGTACTGTCACGGGGGCAGCTGAAATTCAGCTTGAATTGTGTGCCCAGCCTCCCAAAACACAGGTTCTTCTTGCACACAACACACACGAATTCTATCCCAACAGCCCCGAAGCCATAACTCGTTCCAGGATCAACTCAAAAATCCATCATCCAGAGTCTCATCTGAGTCAGGTGTGGGTGAAACTGAAGGCACGACTTATCCTGAGGCAAGTTTCCCGTCAGCTGAGAGCCCAGGTAATTAATCAAGTTGTCTACTTCTAAGATATATGCCAGACATAGGATAGACATTCCCATTCCAAAAGGGAAAAATAGGCGAAAAGAAAGGAGTCACAGGTCCCAAGTAAGGCCAAAACCCAAGAGGGAAAACATTCCGCCTTAAGGCTGGAGAACAGTCTCCTGGGACTCCATGCCCCACAACCCTCCGGAGGCCAGAGCCACATGTGGGCCCTTGTGAGTGACCCGGGGCAGCCAGGGATGCTTGACAGGACGCAGGGAGCAGACACTGAGGCAGCACAGGGCAACGAAAGCTGAGGTCTGTGGCACCTCTCTGGAAACTGTGCCCCCAGGGCCCTGATCTGGGCCTGGATGGGGGCAGCCTGAAGGATCTCCGACATGCCCTTGGGGTCATGCCCCCATGGTCCGACGAAGAACACCTGGCTCCCTTCTCACCACACGTGTCTCTCTGGCAAAAGGGTCATACTCCTGGTTTGCTCTTTCCTCAACCAGCATTTTTACTCTTGACATGGCCAGGCTGCACATTTTTTTTTCATTCTGCTTCCTTTTAAATTACAAATTCCATCTTTAAGTCTCCTCTCTCCACTCACACCTTACTACATGTAGTTAAAAGCATCCGTGCAGCTCCTTCAATGTTTTGCTTAGAAATTCCTTTCACTGGACATCTTTGTCCATCACTTGGTTTTTTCCTTCAGTTTATGCTTGTGTATTGTTGCAACATTTTGTTTTAACATCAAACACTGCACCAAAACATGAGCCAATCATCTCAAGACAAGTGTCTTTACCATGAGAGTACTGTACTGATGTTTACAGTTAATTTTGGACAACTTAAAACTTATTAGTGACCTTGTTGTCTAATAATCCAATAATTCATCACAGGCTGAACACGACTATTAAAAGAGTAAAGTTTCCCCTCCCCCACTTGCTTTCAAACCAAACCAAGCCAAAAGTAGTTTTCACCTGGAAAGCGCACTTGAAGGAAAAACTCAGTTTTTAACCAGTTTTATTAAGCCCAGGATGATACTTCTAAAACTCCCTGAAGTCTGTTTCCCCCACCTCGTGTAAGGGGGAAGGGCTGACTTTCAATGTTTCTTCTGCCGAAGGTCCTGCCTGCACCTCGGGAGCAAGCCACGGCAATGCCCTGGGTGACAGGTCCAGGGCGGCTCAGGGCACAGCCCGGCCCAGGCGACTAGTCGGCTTTGCTTCTCTGCTGCTCCCCCGGCTTTCATTTAGAACACCACACTCGTGGATTTCTTTGTTCAGGCGAAAACCGCGCAGATGTTTTCCAACAAAGCAAAGCAGTACTCAAACGCGGAAGCAGCCGATACACTCCAGGCCGCGCAAGCGCCTCGCGCAGTTCATCATTTTCAAATCCCACCGTCCATAAGCCCAAGGTCACGGACACATCGCAGTCAAGTTCTTTGCCACTTTGCAACCAAGATGGCCTTTACTCCAGTTTCCAGTACCTTGTTCCTCAGTTCTGTGACCTCATCAGAGGTCTTCACCATCCATATTTCCACCAACATTCTGATCATAACCACTTAAGTACTGAAATCTCTAGGAAGTGTCAGAGTTTCCCTGCAGCGACCCTCTTCTGAGCTGTCGCGAGAGTCACTCTGAACACTAGGTTCACGGCAATACAGACGTTTTCCAGCCTTCACTTCAGAACTGTGCCAGCTGCTACACACTACCCAGTTCCAAAGCTATTTCCACATTTTCAGGTATTTGTTACACCGAGAGCCCAGCTTTTTGGTGCCAAATTTCTATCTTAGTTCATTCTGTGCTGCTATAACAGAATACCAGGGACTGAATAATTTACAGACAACAGAGCTTTATTTCTTTTGACAGTTCTGGAGCCTGGCAAGTCCAAGGCCAGGGTGAGGACTTTTTTGTTGGGTCTTCTCATAGTGGAAGGGCATGAGAACACATGTGAGCCCTTTCCTAGACAACAGCATTGACCCACTCATGAGGGTTAAGCCCTCAAGGCGCAACCACTTCTTAACAGTTCCGCTGTCTCAACAGCAGTCAAATTGCAACAAGACTTTCAGAGGGGACACTCAGGCCACCACACACCAAATTCAGTGGCAGTCACAAGACTCTGAAGCATATCCTCCAAGGATATTCCCCGAAGATTTTCAAACTGCAACTGCCCTTAAAAGAGTTTCTCCTGCACTGACTTTTGGAAGACTGTCTTATTGCTTTACTTACTTTAAGCTTAAAGTAATTTAACACCTCACCTAACTACCATTTGTGGTAGTTTTCATTGTACCCTCTCCACTGTGTTATTGCCAGAGTTGCTTATGTTGGTAGTTTTTATCTTTCTTGTGTCATTTTCCTAAAGGATACATACTTGTCTACAATTCCCTTGGATTTCTTAGGGTTAGTCCTCTTTTTTCTTCTTCTTTATTTTAAAGATGTGGGGTGCAATTCAGGATTAGGCATACTGACGTGAGGGTTAGCACTCTTTAGGACATCTGCATCGGGCCTGTCCCAGGGTCCGGGGTGCACTCTATTTAGATCCCCTGAGAGGTATCAGGAATGCTAACGGGAATTGAATAGTGAGCAGTTGTACGTTTCTGCCTACACATGCATTTCCTGCTTGCTGCTAAAGTCGCACGATGCACACTTCTTTGTGATTCATTCATTCATTTTCGTTTGCTGTGTTGCTGTGAAATAGAGAAGTGTGATTTGGGTTTCCGAATTGCCTTACTGGTGCTGTAACTGGCAAAAAGTCATCATTCTTCTAGACATTTGTAAAAGCTCTATTCCTGGCGGTTTTGTGAGCTTACCTTGTCTGACAGCCAGTGTAGTGGTATAGACCAAGAAGAGGAGAATGTAATTGAGGAAGCTCTGGAAGACGGGTGTGTTGGCATGGAAATCTTCTGTCAGGTACTTGCTAGTCAAGCCAATTCCACAAATAAGGAGTGATAACACCTGGCCCAGGGCCACAGAGATTAACATCTCCCTAAGAAATAAAGAGAAACAAAGATCACCAGTGAGTCCATTAAAACGATATCGTTAAAATGTATTGAGCACAGGTACATGTAGTGGGTTAAGTGTAATATTTCTTTTACTCCCTCACAGCAATCCTTTGAGGAAGGGTCAATCATTATTGAGATTCTATAGCAGAGGAGTTAAGGGACTTGTTCACAGTCCTAGGACCAGGAAGTGGCAAAACTGGGATCTGAGACCAGACTTCTCCGAGGGAACCTGGGGAGGGGGGTGAGCATCATCTTGATGCCCTCTACTCGGTATTAACTAAATACTGAGTGACACCGAGAAAGCCCCTCAACACTGGCCGGGAGGGACCACATTCTGGCCTCATCCCAGGTTCTTGTTCCCATAAAGGCAGATTCTTTTCTTTATAAAACGAAATCCTGGATACAAAGGCACTTAGACGAGAGGGCTGCAGAAACCTTTGAAAATCAGGACCATCTCTTGCCCATGCCCAGACTTTGGAACTCAGTTTGTTCTAGGAAGCTTTAATATGCATTGGGTCTCTGGGCTCTTCTGCTCAAGATATAACGCCTACGCGTTAAAACACATCAAGTTATTCACGGAGGAGAGTCAATATTGTGGTGGCATAATGAATAAATAAAACTTTTTCACATTATGCAAAGATTTTGTAGCTTCTTCATAGGCACTGCCCCTGTAGACCTTTGTAGCAGAGACTAGAGGCAAGGGTCAAGTCATTCATTTTGCAAACAAATAAAATGCCCAAACAAGTTTTACGGACACACACAACACACACACACACACACACACACACACACACACACGCTCTGACACAGGAAAAGCTCCTGGAAATACAAAGCAAATTTGTGTTCTCCCTGGAAGTCTCATCTGACTTTCTGATTTATTTATAGAAACAGCAATATAAAATAAGCAAACAGTAATATTTTTAACAATTTTATTTTAAATTGACAGAGTTGCACATGTTAACGAGATACAGTGTGATGGTTCGGTACATGTACAAATTGTATGATGATCAAAGCAGCATAACTGGCATATCCGTTATCTCAAACATTTATCATTTCTTTGTGGTGAGCACACTCAACATTCTCTTCTAGCTATTTGAAACATATAATATGTTGTCAACTATTTCGCCCTACTTTTCAATAGCAGTGTTATTTCTATACAAAAAAGCTTTAGACAAAGGATTTGTGGTGTTACTTATTTCCTCCCCCGTCACACAGGTGAGTCCATTTTTCTGGAAGGAGCACAAACTCCTGGGCGGGACTTCAGTGGAATTTTACTTTAAAAATTAAAGGGATCGGTTACATGTTGTTCATTCCATCTGCTTCCATGAGGAGGAAGAATTGTGGCAAGGCATGTGGGCCCCCAAGAACACTTGGCTGAAGTTAACCTGTTTCTAGGTGCTGGCTCCTGACCTTTAAATTCAGTCTCGATAACGGAGTCAGATGGTGCCAGCCTGTGCTACATGCAGCAGAGGTGAACCATCCCGAGGTCGCTGCCCAGTTGAGGAACTATGAGAAATGACACGCACTGTGGTCTTCAGGCCTGCACGGTGGCTGCTGCAGGGCACCAGGAGTCGCTTTCCCGCCCCTCCGCCTCCTCCTGAGGGGTGACCTTCTGCTTCCCCCACGTTTCCTCCATGGAGCCAGAGATTCAGCCTCACAGAGCGGCCGCTCTTCAACAGTGAGGCGTGGTCTTCTTCGCCTGCATCCCTTGCGTGTGCTCTTGTCTCCAGAGGTTCACAGCGCTTTGCCCGAGGGCCCACGCCTCTTTCCAGACTTGGCTCACAGACCCTCCCTTTGAGAAGTGTTCTGTGCCCTCTCTTCCCTTTACTGCGACTCTCTCATTGTACAGTAGCTGATGCCTTCACACCTCTTTTGCTGCTGCCGGACTATGACTCTATACGATGTTCTTCACTGTAGCTGCAGCTGGGCAATATCACTCAGAGGGGTCAGAAGACCGAGGAGTCCAGCGCCGTGGCAACACTGGGCGGGGTACTGGAATAAAAGCGTGACGTAAAAAGAAGTGCCAGAATTAACTCAAAGGTTTTCAAGGTGCCTAAGTGAAGTGTGCAAGTTAACTGATGCTTAGAGAGGTTAAGCAACCAGTCCAAGGCCGCCGAGCGAGCAAGTGAAGCGTCTGCACGGCAGCTGGGTTCCACGCTTCCGAATCCCAGCTTCTTAGTCACTGTTCTAGGCTCTACTACAATTATACTGCCAAAAACAAACAAAAAATCTGAAAAAATGCAACTTGCCTTCGTAGAGTGCACGGCAGCACTCTGCAAAAACCGAAGAAACTTGGAAACCTAAATGGTTGGCTTCCAGAAACATTCCGGAGAAGGTAAAGATTTTTTTAAAGAGTGCTCCAGACTGACCCTCTGATAAAAACTCTTCCATCAAGATACCTGTCATGAGTGACTTTCAACAAGAGGTCCCCTCAAGCCTATTCCTGTTTCTTCAGTCAAATCTGAGTTCAATCTCTGCTTTTAATTAGCGGCCATGTCATTCAGTTGCTGCTGGTGTGATTTGATAGAGAATGCAAATTATGGTTTTATTGCTCATGCTAATGAACAGGACGTGTAAAGCAGGAAGGAATGGAAGGAACCTTCTATCAGATTAGTTCAGGAGTATTTTCCGACTGCAGGGAGCTAGATATTATGGCTATTGCAGCCTGAGCATCTGACCTAGTTACGAGAGTCGCCAAAGCAACAGGACTAGGCAAATAAAAGTAGAAGTAAAGCTAAACACCTAAATGTTGACACTGCTAACTATGTCCCCTGCCCTGCCATCTTGCCCCCATCAAATTCTTTGCTTTCTATCAGCACAGGACAAATCCATTTGGTGATGTGCTGCACTGAAATGCTCTCCCTACTCTCTCTGCTTTAGGATCTCTTTAGTTCGTTTACCGTCACCCTGTCCCTCCTCAGCATTTTTTTCTTAGGCAACCGTGGCAGTAGATCTGTGTGTTCTTCACCTAATGGCCCCTCGTGGCTTTAAGGAACCACCTTCTTCAGGGAGCCGAGCCGGTCCTCGCTCCCAAAGCCCAGTTGAGTGTCCTGTGTTCCCCCTGGCAATGTCCCCATCTCTACTTGCACTCACCATACTGTGTAGCTCATGAGTTCCTGAAATTAATTATTTTTATTTACTGTGTTCCTGTGTCTTTAGAACTGCTGGACATAAAGGAAACACACAGAATGAATGAATGAACAAAGTCGTGAGTGAACAAATGTCTGTCAATGAGAAGGACAAAGGCTTGGAGTTGCCTGCATATCTCCTCTCAGAAAAACCACTAGCTCTTAAAGACAGAAACAACGGTGTTTCTACTGTATTCCATCTGCCAGTTAGACACTGAGATTAACAAGTTATTTTCTTGTGTGTTTCTGAACAAGCCTGGTAAGGTGCTATCTTGCAAAGATGATGCTAAATATGGTGCCGGGTGAAATTTTGCAGAGCGAGCTGCAGGTTATTCACGTAGTATATAGAATAGCACACCAGATGCAGTCTAACATAAGACACAGACTTCTTATAGTTCTAGTAGCAGAAATGGTGAGGAGGCTTTGATACACATTTTATTTTCTTTGTTTATGCATTTAAAAGGACATCCTACTCACTTTAAATTCAGAATGACTAGACAATGAAAAATGCATGAGTCTCAAGGAAAACAGTGCTGCTAGAAGCTGAATACCTGTCACGACAGGGCTTGTAGTCATAAAGACTGGCATAACTATTACTACTGGCACTTGGTTCTGGCAAAGAAACAGACATTAGAATTTCGAGAATAAACTTGGGTTACAAATTAAATATGCAAAATAGTAAGATTTAAAACAGAGCATAAACGGAATCCTGTTTTTTTCTCTTAGTTATAAGAATACATTCCTTCAAAAGAATATCAACACAGTGTTACAAAAGAAGTCATTTTGCTTTGTAATTATTTGGCATGATACTGAAATGATGATGTTATCATCTTGAATTAGAGCATCCACATTTCTGAGGAGACAGCTTCATTCCGATGACTGTTCTTAGGCTAGTCATGTCAGAGCCAAGTCAGCATATGAATTCAGATATGCATACATAAAGGACACGTAAGTATACTGCCTGGGCTGAAATCAATACCACTCGAATATGGGAGAAACATATTTTTCCATGCTCTTTGATGAGATTCTTGTTTCACAGAACTAGGCCACTGACTTCTATAAGCTCTTTGCTGAAAGACTTTTCTAAAAATTGCATTCGAGCATTAATTAGACTGCGTGTAAGAAGATTATTAGGCAAGAAGCAAATACAGGGACAACATTCATTGGGGCTTCTTGGCCTCATATTCTGGATTCATGGAACTGAATCTCGTATTTGGCTCGTGGCAACCATCTTGCCTCTCTTCTGAGGTAGGAGAAACCAAGTCGGATGCCAGGAAGCTGTCCTAAGCAGGACGCTGTACTGGGCCTGTGAGGCACTACCTGGAGGCGACTGGACTCCGTGTGAGAGCAGGGGCCACCATGCTCGCGGGTGCTACGTGTCACGTCGAGAGAAGTGGCAAGGGAGACCGAAAAGCGCCACGTAGGAGCTGGAGCCTCTGGCTCCAGGAGTGCCCCTAATTAAGCTCCATGTCTTTGGGTAGCCCCATTCGGGGCCTGGACTTCTTCCCAGAAAATAAGGACACTGTGAGTGGTGAGTGTACGACACCGCTCATCTTCCCCTTCAGGTCCTTCGGGTCTCACCTGCTCCAGGGTGTCTGACCACTCACTCCAGCTCCAGCGGTGGCTGCCACGATCAACAGCGTCTAAACCACAGCCAACATCATGCAGGCACAGCCCGGGGGGCCTGTGCCTGACGCCCAAGCTGGGTACGCCCTGCCTTCCTCCCTGGGGATGCTCAGCGGATACTGACGGCCAGAGCTCCAGGGAATCTGCTTGGTGCCCTCTCAGGAGCGACTGGAAGGGGCAGGGGAATGCTTGCACTTGACCAGTAAGAAACTCCAGCAGACAGGTAAATCCTTCCTTCTTGCTTCTCAGGACAGGTGGTACGGAGAAGCAGGCCCTCACATGGGCTCCCTGAGGCCTTGCATCACCAGGCCTGCATGGTGTCTCCTGCCTTCCCGTCCCACTCCTGCTCCCTGGGATCGCACCTTCGTGAAGCAGCAGCACACAGGTCTCTGCCTGCCTTCTAGAAAACTCACAGGCTGAAGTAACAGGCTTTGTATTTCCTTCTCCACAGTTCTGACTTACCGATCTGCACACGTCGACTCTTGAAGTTGGTCTCTTTGATCCAAACGTCTATTCCTTGATTAAACTCTTTGGTAGCTGAGTTACCCACAATGTTTATTCATTTATTATGCAAACTCTGTGGGTTTTGGGGTTAGCCACAGAGAAACAGATCAGTCGACAGCATTTGCCAAGGCCTGCTGCAGGCAGGTTATGAGGAGCGAACGCTTGTTCCTGCCTCCAAGAAGGTGAGGGGACATGAACGTAAAGGAAGGAAACTAAGCGGAGAATATAAAAGTGCCCGTGTACTCAAATACATTCTTATGAAATGGCTGGAAGTTTCTGGGGTAATTTTAGTCTTGAAAATTGGACAACATGAATCTGAAAAGGTTTTCTGGAGAACACAGTGTTGAGTCATTTTCTTTTAAACAATGAGAGAGCTGTAATTTGAGATGCTGGCATGTCACTGGAGGAGAGGGAATGTCATGTCATGTCGTGCTGTCCCAGAAGCAGAGGCTAACATGGAATCACCTGGCTGGTCAGTGAGACACCACGGTGATAGAGGAGATGGGTAACGAGAGGTCAGCACAGAGGAGGTGAAAGTGTGGGGCCTGGCTTTAATCCAGCAGGAGTCATTCTTGGAAATTTTTGAGGAGAGGAAATGAAGTAAGTGCTAGGGATAATGTCCCCAATTTGTGTGCTCAGGCCATCAGTTAGAACCAAATCCTGTCTTTCTCATGGCAAAAAAGTTTCCACAAGAGGCAGGATTGAAGAGCACCGGACTGCTGTGCGGGGAGGCCTCCGCACTCCATCAGCTTCACGGAACAGCCACCTCTGCGGGAGGCTCCTGGATGCACCCGCTCTTGGCTCTTGCCTCCGACACAGCAAGGCTGCAGCATTCCAGCACTCGCTTCCTTGTGTCCTTCAAGATTACTTGTTGAGAGAAGAACGGGCTTCGGTCTGTGGCTGGCCTGTTTTTCTTGTGTGTTGCAGCCGTCTTTACAGTGACAGGGAGAAGCGGCGTTTCCCCAGTAGTATACAGTTTTGATCATTTATCAATAAGTAAAAATACCAACTGAGGCCAATTAAACCATTATTATTATGCTTAATGGAAAATATCTGAAAGTGAGGAGTCGCGTGACTTCAAACAAAATGCCCCCTCCCCCACCAGGTTGTAGAGTCATCTTTATGTGATGGCTGCTTCGTTTTTTAACTGCTTGCTAACCCCACGTCAGGCAAGATCTTAAGGCACATTCAGAGCAAAGTCCTTTTTTTAAAAAATGGAAGCAAATCTATCTATATTTGGAATTGTCTTGTTGACAACTGCAAATTTTAGTTGATATTTTTGTTACATGTGGCTAGATTTATTTTGTTTTATTTTGTAATATGGCCGGTGAACAAGGGTCAGATTACGAATAAGAGAAATGTCAGTTGAGACTTTTGGTGTTTTTTACTTATGTTATATTTTGGTATTATCAGTGACTCTCAGCTTTTGTACAGAAAGAATTTTTAACCCAGTGATGCTCTCTGTAAAGCCTCACTACTGAAATGACATAATTGCAAGACTGTTTAAGACTCACAGAAGTTGGGTGATGCTGGGGGCTACTGCGAGCTCCTTTTAACAGCAGAACGTCTACTCCTGTGTCAAGGAATCTCATACGCCTTGATAGAGTCCGCCATATAGAGAAGTCAGTCACAGAAGACCACATATGATTCCCTTTTTATGAAATGGACAGCACAGGCAAATCTACAAGGACCAGAAGCAGACAGCCAGGCGCTTAGGGCTAGGGGCATGGGAGGTGAGGGGTAATGGACACGCGTTTCTTTCTGAGGTGACAAAAATGTTCTAAAATTGACTGTGGTGTTGGTTGCATGGACTTGTATGCTAAATACTAATGTATGAAAGCCCATTGAAACGTATACTTTAAATGGGTAAACTTTATGATAAGTAAAGTAAATCTCAATGAAGTTGCTGTTAAAAAGAAAGAGAAAGACAAAAAAGAAGGAATAAAAGAGAAAAGAAAAACACGAAGAAAGAAAAATATAAGTTATTTAATTGTTCAAAAAGGAAATGATTTGAACATCTGACTTAAATGAGTCGTTGCCCAAGGGTTAATCCATGTGTTCAAAATTTGCTAAGCTTACTTACTTTCCTACCTTTTTATATACACAATAATCTTTTTTCCTTCTCACATATGAAGTAATATTATTCTCTTCTCAAATGCCAGGGATCTGTGTTTCCTTTGGGATGTGCTCTCCCACTTTGGAGACAACTGGCTTAAAGGTAATTTTTTAATTGTTAGTTTGTTGGTAAGAACCTCTGCCATCTTCCTACAGAAAACCAGGACGGTATAGTACAATGAGGAGATGTTTGAAACTGAATGAATATTAGTTTGGATCTTGACTCTGCCATTAACTAGCTGAGATTCATTTTCCTCGTCTATAAAATGGGATAACAACACATAGCCCACAAGGCTGTCATGAGGAGTAAAGAAGACAGCTTCTGTAACAGACTCCTTCAGTATCTACCTCAAGGTCAATATTCAGAATACTTGCTCTTATGACCTAAATGCTTGGAAGTGCCCATACTCTTGTTACTTAAATATGTCTATAAAATTTAGAAGAAAACTAGAAAAAAACATTGCTAATACGCATCTCAGATTTATCTCCTCAGATTCTGACTAATGAGTATTCCCCAGTTCAGAAAATGAAAAGGGTTTCTGCCCTTCAGAAATGGGCAAAGAAAGCAATAAAGAAATGCATAATGTTTAGAGAGTCGTGTGTGACATTGTTATTATGAAGCTAACAGACTTTAGTTTTAAACAGGCACTTCTGACTCTAGTTCTCACACCTGATAACATCTTGTAGCGTTGAGAAGAGGTGGCAACGTTTTTAAGATGACTTTCTGCTATTTTCTTTCTTTATCCATTTTAAGATGACTGACATTTTTCATTACAAAATGCTTTTAGCTTTGCATCTTGAATTATGTAAGTGAACTCTGAGGCCAAATGGCAAACATCTAACTTTAAATCTGTTGAATAAATAAAAACTAAGAAAAGATGTAGGTGAACTGGTGACTCGCTTTCATTTAAAATACAAACCCATGCCAGATTCCATTATTTTACCACTTATTTATCCATTTTTTATGCTTGAAGTGTAGGGTATTTGAAGTAGAGCAAATTGGGAAAATTAGATTCCACTGAGTACTGAACTTCTCCACACACAATTAAAAACTGCTTGAAAAATGTATAATCAACTGCAGTAATCAATTATGCCTTCTACTTGGAAGAACATGTGGGAACTTTGGATAAATAAGTGGGAGTCATGCCTCATTTTAGAAGACAAAGATATCTGACTTTTGCTTTTGCGAAGTGAAAGAATCTCTGAGTGGAGGCTAGCTGACATTTCCCTTCAGCATTCTGTGCATCAAAAGCTGACTCCAACTGCCCTGTTACAAGGCCCTGATAATAAAAGAGTCATTTTATCTAAGTACTTCTGACAGATTGCCTTGAAAACCACTTCCGAATTATCTCAAAATTCAATTTTGCAGCATGAACTAGACAAAATTCATTCTGGACAAAACAGTCTCTTATAAAAATGAAAACTGGATATTGATCATAGTTAAATATTACAACTGGGAAGAAGTTTGACCTGTTTGACTTTCTACTGTAAGGATGATTCCAACAACAACAAAAAAGTAAATACATACAATTCTATTATTGCCATTCCTGCTTCAGGGTTAAAAGAGGAAAAGGAAGTTAGAAGAAAGGTCCGAAAGTGGGAGAGCCCAAAAGGTTCTCAGGTGACTTTAAGATGGAAAAGAACAGAAGGCAGACCAGCGGGAGAGAAAGCTACAGAGGCAGGACACTCCAGAAGATGCTGAAAGGCTTGACATGCTGACTGGTCCCGCTGCAGTAACCACGCACCTTGTAACTTAATATTGTATACCTTAAATATACACAGCACCACTTATTAAGCAAAAAGGACGAAGGCAGAGGGGGTATGGTAGGGAGAAAACACATCTGTTAAAAGACAGCTGAGGTTGACTCACAATGTGTAAAATGTTCTACCTTTTTGAAAACTACCAAGACCAAGCCTTGCGATAAAACCCCAGGCAAAGCAAAAACGTCAGGCAGATTACAAACCCAGGACACGACAGTGATTTTTACTCTGAAAATGTCATTAAATTCACGTTCTACGGAATAGGATTAGCCTGTTCTTACAGGAGGCGTCACGCTCCCCAAGTCACAACTGAACACCAGTTGCAGGCCCTCAAGTTGTGGGAACCACAGCCCCACGACACTTAAGAACAAGAAAGAAAAGAAATGAAGGGCAGCCTTGTGAACGTAATTGTACACTCCTCTACTCGAGCTCACTGTGAAATAAACCGTGAGTGTATGAACAAGTGTGCTCAGATCTCTCCGCCCAGTGTAAGCCGTCCCTCTCTCCGCCCAGTGTAAGCCGTCCCAGAGCAGGAGGGCGAGGCTCACCGCCTTGACAGCTGCCCCGGCTTCCGGCTGACCACCCCGCGCCGCAGCCCTCCCGCCGCGCGGCCTGGGGCGAGGGCAGGGGCGCGCTGTGCTCGCCCGCCGAAACCGCCGAGAGCCACCCGCCCTGGACGCGAGGTCTGCGTCCCCCGTTCACACGCCGAAATCCCCCCCGGGCGGGGCATCGGGAGGTGGCGCCTTTGGACGGGGACTAAGGCGTGAGAGCGAAGGACAGACTCCAAAGCCATCCAAGTTGCTGCGAAGTTCCTGATTCTGCCTTTCTTTACGGCTGGGTAACGTTTCCTTGCGTACACGGGTCACGTTTTGGAAATCCAGGCCTCCTTCGACGGGCGGCACGTTGGTTCCGTGTTTCCGCTACGGCGAATAACGCGCCATTACCACGCGGCCCAGCATCCTTTTCGCAGAGCGACGTCGGCTCCCCGGGTGTGTTCCCAGAAGGAGTGGCCTCCCGCCCTCCCGCTTCTCCCCGCCTCACGCTCTCGGCGCCGTCCACTGCTCCTCTGCCGCCGCGACGGAAGACGCGGAGCCCGGCGCGCCGAGAAGGCGCCGCCGCCCCTGCGCTCGCGAGGGCTCCGCGGCCAGCCACGTGGCGCCGCCGCTGCCGGGCCGTGGGGCCACGGCAACGCTCCAGGGGAAAGGCGCGTGCTGCCCCCTTTCTTCCCGGAATGGCAGGCACGTGCCGCATGCAGATTTCCGCTGCGTCAGCTGACTCGCGGCCCCCGACCGCCAGAAGGCCGTCCCGGCTCTCCGGAAGAGGAAGGCCCGCGTCCTTCCGGCGGCACCGACGCGGGGCCCACGTGCCGCCCGCGCCGGGGTTACGCTCACGAAGACCGTCGTATCCTGGCACCACTCATCTTCCCGTAACAGAAAAGCCGTTTCCAGACACTTTAGTCTGTGAACTACCCCGAAAGAAGAGAGTTTTAAATTCCATCCTTGGTTCCCTTGAAACCCCAAAGCTTTCGTCGTGACTATGAAAGTGATTTTTTACAAAAAACTGAATATCATTTCTTTTCTTTTATTCTCTCTCTCTCTCTGTGTGTGTGTGTGTGTGTGTGTGCGCGTTTCTGCTGGAAAATAAGGGACTGAGAATATCCATTTTGGAAATACAAGTGAACTGATATGAGGGACCTATCTCACCAGTGCACAGACTGCCAAAAAGATTAAATTAAAATGATTCGTACGTGACATGCATGATAATAAGCACACATTTTTTTTTCTCCTCAGTGCTCCTGAGGACCAGGTAGCTTATGCATGAAATGGATTCGTTTGGATGTAATATTGCAGAGCCAAATAACTCCACTGTACATTTAAAGTAAAAATAGCAAATAAATCAAAGTGCAACATGCAAAATGACGTATGCATTCTGCGGAATTTAATTGAATTTTAATTAAATTACTCGGAGCAAGATAAATTAGATTATTTTTCAAGCACATTTCAGATAAACCGAATGAAGTTCTAGGAGAGGAAAAGGCAGAAGGGGCCTAGTTTTGTTTTTTTTTTTGAGTCGGAGTCTCACTCGGTCGCCCAGACTGGAGTGCAGTGGCCACTCCCGGCCACCGCAGCCTCACCTGCTGGGCTCCAGCAATCCTTCCGCCTCAGCCTTCCGAGTAGCCGGAATTACAGGCGTGCGCTACCACGCCCGGCTGATTTTTTGATTTTATTGTAGAGATGAGGTCTCGCCTGCCCAGGCGGGTCGCGAAGGGGCCGAGTTTAATGACTCGGTTGTTGCTGTGTCCCCTCAGAGTGACCGAGAGGCCAGACTGACCTTGGGTCGCTTCTTCCTTGAGTGAAACAGGTATTATCTTAACTTGAGAAAGGCCGGCTAGAAAGAGACTAGGCTTACTTTATGTTGACAGTATGGAGACATTTAGCTGTCTCGTTCTACTCCTGTATCTTTTCCCACCGGGTTTCGGGTTCTGTGGCACCAGGACTGTCTCTGCTGAGGAGGCAGGCAGGGGGCTAAAGCTGATGCTGCCTGAAGCATCCCTGCTGTTTCCGGAATCCCGCGGGTGGGCTGTGTTAAGGATGGAGAAGGCAGACCCCAGCTAGAGACGGGAGAGCCAGAAGCACCGGGTGGGGGAGGACTCTTCAAGACCAAGGAGGCTCTGGAAACCGTTCCGACTCGGGCCCTGTCCTGCGATCCCCTCTGAGGCGCGGAGAGCTGAGGACATGCGGCGGAATGGCTTCGGACAGTTTCAGAAAACCGCCTCCCAAGAGCCAGGGCGCCAGCCGGTGTGACGCCTTTGTCCAAAGGGGGCATGCGCCTGCCAAGCGTCTGCCTCCAAAAGACAGCACGGTCTCGGCCAACAGGCATCCGCGTAGTTCAGTGCGTTTCGACGGGCATAAGGCGCCGAGCCCTCTGTCTGTCCCTAGAGGAATGGAGCATGAAGGTTGGGAGGAGCGGGAATGGGAGGTCTGTGGTGAACTGGGATGGGGTTCCCCTGCCCCCGAATGGTTGAGAGAGAATTTTTTCTGAGACAAGCGCCAAGAGAACTTGGAGTCAGACTTAATTTGTGCAAATCTGTGGCACACAGACCTCAATTTCTTCCACTCTTGGAAAAGTTCATTTTGATTTGGGTTCACTAAGAAGTCACTCTTGAGTGAAGCATCTTGCTACCATAAAACCCCTCTTTTCCTATACTTTTGGGAAACGCTTGCCATTTTTTATGGGCAAGGACCCTAGTTGCTTTGGTTTGGAGTGGAGCCAAGTAAAGTCTGAGCAGCCGAGGAAGGGCTGGAAAAGAAAGAGTTACAAAGCTAGAAAAGCCTTAAGTGATGTACTTAAGGATGAATGAGGCACAGATAAGGGATCACTGTGATAATATCTAGAAAAACAGATTCATGTGACACTCAGTTTTCTAGAACAGCAGCACACAAAGTCAAAGGAGCGTGGGCTAGGAGCCTGTAACAGTCACCAGCCATGACGTGGGTCAAGTTGCCTCATCTGCTTTCCAGCTCCACAGTCAATGCAAGGAAGGTGAGAAACAAAGCTCTTTGAAGGACAAAACATGATGGCTGCTGTGATACATATTTCATACAATGTTTTCTTACAGAGTGTTCTCTTCTTTGCATTCTTGATCTGTCTGAGGTGTATTAGTGAGAGAGAGGAAAGGCACCAGTTTCTCACTAACTCACCCTTTTCATGCTTGACACACAAACTTGGGGTTCAGTTAACCCAGAATGCATCTGCAAGCATTTTTCTATTTGATACTTTTGGAAAATGGAATTAAAAGAATGTGACTTTAAGTAGAGGAAGACTCTTGAACTGCTTTAAGAATAAAAAGAAGGGGTAGAAACAGATGGGTTAATGAGGGAGAAACAAGGTTCTATCCTCTCCTAGTATAAAAATTCCTTCAAGATACAAATACTGTGAATCAACTATACTAAAACTGGAAACTTAAAGAAAGATTTATTCCTATTCCACGAAGAAATAAAAATCACAGAGACAACTAAATAAACCTGAAGGTATTTTTAAAATAAGCTGTGTTAACTGTTTCAGCATTATAAAGATGATTCTTCAAAAATGAAAGAGACATAGCATAGGACAGTGTGAGTAACCATAGATTACAGGCAAGACAAGGTAGAGAGACTTCTGAATCCTTCACAAATACTCTTAGGTAAATACAGACCATTGTTAACACCAACAGGGTTACCAAATAAAAAGTGATGCTAATTTGCATCATGCCACGGCCAACTAAAGGCAGGCAGTAGGTAGGAGATGCTACATGCTCGCAGGAGGGCATCAAGAGGAAGGGGCTGTAGCAGAGACGGTGTCTTTTCTGGTGCTGGGTTATCGACATCTAACCCTGTAGTCGACATGATGGCAATAACCTAGGTGCTTGTAACCTTGTCCTTGTCTTCCCTGAAACCCAGTGCACGAGTAACTCAAGAAGCTCAAGTCTTTTGCAGAATCTTTGGCAAAAGTGATCATCTGGCTCCTGGGCTTAGGAGGAAGACACTTCCACCCCCAACTGTGTCATACAGGTGGACAACACCTGGTGCTATTTTTCCTATACAGAAATATCTGGAGAATTGGTGAGGGAAAAGTGTTGGAGAGAAGGTGAATTTTGCAGAGTATGTTTAGTTGTAGTGAGTGCCGGAAATCACCTTAATGTGGTGTTTAAGCTGCAACCTCCCTTCACTCTCTGGGTAGCAGAGGTCTTCAGAGTGTTTAGAAACCAGTAGGTGTTTAATCTGTGCACACAGACACAGATGCTGAGATCCAAGTGGACTTCAGAGTGAGTGGGAAGTTCAGCTGGCCAGCAGCGGCACCAAGCCAAACGAAGAGCTGGGCAGGGACCCACGCAACAGCCAGCACAGATGGCCAGTACCCGGCATCTAAATATTTCCCACAGTGGAGAGCTCACCATGCTTCAGCCCTCTGCTTTATTTCAGATGCATCTTTTTGCTAAACAACATAAACAATGGTTTCTGTTGCAGAAACATAAAGAGGAGTTCAAGTGGCTTTGAAGGCTCTTGGACGCTATCTTAGAGAGAATGATCTAATGGAGAGTTTATAAACTGGAGAATGATTTGGAAGGATACAGCAATCACTGACTTCTTCATTTGTTAGGATATTGGTAACTGAGAGATATAACTGAACTTTAGCTATTTTGCGTTTTAGTGACTCTCTGGTAAACTTGTGTGTCCTGAGTGTACATGCACACTGAGGATGGGGTATGAGGCCGTATGCTTTTCAAAGTACCTGACAGGATGTCCTAACTATCTCAGCAGTGTAGGTCAAAATACAGAGGAAAATGTTTTGCTCATAAACTCACAGAGAGCTGATATCTTTGTTCTCGATCTCTACCTACTTGACTTTCTCTATTGATTTAGCTGTTGTATAACCCCTGTTAAGAAGTAAGCTTTTGTCATCCCAGCACTTTGGGAGGCCGAGGTAAGTGAACTGCCTGAGTCTGAGGGTTTGAGACCAGCCTGGGCTACTTGGTGAGACCTCGTCTCTACAATAAATAAAAAATTAGCCAGGTGTGGTAGCATGCGCCTATAGTTCTGACTACTTGGGAGGCTGGGTGGAAGGATCGCCGGAGCCTAGTGGGTCGACGTTGGGGTGGCCGTGAGTGTGCCACCAAACTCCAGCCTGGGTGATGGAGTGAGACTCCAATTCCAAAAAAAAAAAAAAGTGAGCTTTTCAGCTGGGCTCAGTGGCTCAAACCTGTAATCCCAGCACTTTGTCAGACTGAGGTAAGAGGATTGTCTGAGTCCAGGGGTTCGAGACCAGCCTGGGCAACATGGCAAGACTTAGTCTCTACAATAAACCAAAAAAATTAGCTGGGTGTGGTGGTGCACACCTGTAGTTCCAGCTACTTGGAAGGCTATGGTGGAAGGATCGCCTGAGCTCAGCAGGTTGAGGCTGTGGTGGCTGTGAGCGTGCCACTGCACTCCAGTCTGGGTGACAGAGTGAGAGGCCAACTCAAAAAAAAAGAAGAAGTAAGCTTTTCAGACTTATCCTTCATTTTGACAAAACAAGAAGTAAACACTCATCTTAATCCCCGAAAGAAGAGACATAGGAGAGGAAGCAGTAGCACCTACCTTGTTCCGTATTTGCTTCTCTGTGGAGGAAAGCCACTGTGGGTTTCTACAACTGCACAGGTCACGTCTGAGCCACCTGTCAGGTGTGTATATCTTGGAGGGCTGTTCTTTTTTTTTTTTTTTTGAGCTGGAGTCTCATTCCATCACCCAGGCTGGAGTGCAGTGGCATGCTCACGCCTACCCCAGCGTCAACCTACCGGGCTCTGGAGATCCTTCCGCCTCAACCTTCCAAGTAGCTGGAACTACAGGCGCACACTACCACATCCAGCTAATTTTTGATTTATTGTAGAGACGAGGTCTCACCAAGTGGCCTGGGTGGGTCTCAAACCCACGGGCTAAGGCCATCCACTCGCCTTGGCCTCCTGAAGTGCTGAGATGATAGGCTGAGCCACCGAGTCCGGCCGTGGCTGTTCTTTCAAGGGTCATAGTTTTCTGGTTCCTGGCTCCACAGAAGGCCTGCTTCACGGGGTCACACTCACAAAGCAGAGACACACACAGAGTCGACTTCCTCTGTGTTACTGACCACACTGAGTCACCCTGTTCTAAATCTCTGCCTCAAATTCACTGTCAGATTGCATCTATTAAACTCTTGCCTAGCGCATGGCATTATTCTGGGACACAGCACTATTTATGGATCAGCCTTCATCAACCACTTGCTACTGTGAGCATTTATGGACTCACATATTTCTCCTGGCTCTTGTGCCCCCAGAGTGCTGAGTCAAAGCTGGAGGCAGCCAACATTTCTAATGTCCTCTTTCCAGTCGAACTTGACAGATGATAAAGCAAGTGTTCCAAAGACAGGATAATTTCAGAGTGAGCAATGAGACAATGGACTATAAGATGCAGCCAAATTACTTTCCTCTTGGAAGCAGGACACTCTGTCCAGTGCGGTGATCTCTCAGGCCCAGCACGCCCCGCATGCAGCTCCTCTTTGAACACGATACCAAGGCCTGCCTTGCATGCCGGTTTCTCCTTTTTCTAATGATGCTGTCGTCTGTTCCTGTTGCTGATATGTTTCCATTAACTTCAGATTTCATAAGGACATAAGCTTTAAAGATGAGTTGTGTTTCATCTTCTAGCAAGGAGACAGAAGGACACACACAAGCACTGGCATCGACATGCAGACTGTCTTGACGGTCTCATAGACACTTAGGAAAGAAAGGTATGAACACACAAAGAAGGGATGGGTGTCAAGCAAGAAAGTTCGCAATGAAGAGATGGGCCAGTGCCTCCTTTCTGGAAGCAGAGCTCTGGCCTGGTCCACCCTCCAGAGCACGGCAGCCACTGGGCATCCGGAGAGTGCCCATAGCCCCGAGTCCCAGGTACGGAAACGCCGACAAGCCAGGCCAGGCATGATCACTTCCAGGAGCCAAGCGAGCCACCTATAAATGGAATAATCTGCTACTCTTAAGCAACAACAAGAAGGTGTTATGAAGCTCTGTGCTACAACAAGGAAGACAGGAAAAAACCAAAATGATTTCTACCTCACAGCTAAAAGCTGTTTCCTATAAATTTAGTTCCAAAATGAAAATCAAGAGTAAAACGTTCTTCCCTCTAGTAATTCTGCACATTGAAAAATTTCTTTGAAAATTAGACTATTTTGTTCCATCAGTATGATTCACCTTTCTATAAACCTGTTCTAGGTGGAAATTCATTTTGTTTTCTAGCCAGAAATGTTGGCATTTATGCATCTAAAAACTAGTTTTAGTAGGAAGAAATGACATTTTTTTTCAGAGCCTAAAAATAGCTGTGCTGCTTAATTCTGAAAGACCATCTCAGTCAAGGCAACAGTTTTCTGCTCACTCCTAGCACTAGGAATATATGCTTTTGCTGGGTTTCATTTTTCCTTTCTTTTTTCTGTGCCATCAGCCAGTTTCTGCCTGCAGAGCTCTGTGGACAGATCCTCCCCAGAAGCCAGGGGCAGATCACAGATGATAGATTCTAGGAAATCACTGTTTCAAGTACAATGCAGAGACTTCTTGTTCAGGTACACCGTATAACTCCTGAAACTGTCCTTCCCAGAGATCCAGGGCCATTCCAGCCACATTCTGTATCCAGATGCAACCCCCGGTGCAGCTTGCAGAACCAGCTGTCAACCCGTTCCATCCTCCACGGCCAGAACCCCTTCCTCGAGAGGCAGCGTGGGCGCCTGCACTGCCTTGGCCACTCACACCCAAACCAAACCAAGACAGAAATCCTGACAGCCAGGCTGATGCCAGTAAGCTAGGCACTGTGTTCCTCCTTCTGCATTTCAACAAAGGGAGCAGGGCAACACTGAATACGAAGGAATGACTGCAACAGGGGGACTTGACAATTTACAGGGGTGCAGTTGAGAATAGAGTCTTCCAGATACTGCTCAAATCACACCCCACAAACAAATACACTGGGGCATCCAGGAAGACATGCCACAGAATGAAAGGGAGTAAAATGTCTCTACTCAATCATTCTTTATTGAGAGAAGTAGGTCATTTTGGGGGTTTTTAGCTCCTGTACAGTGACAATAATGATAATGATGAACACTTGTTAAGCACGTACTACGGGCCAGGCACTCAAAAGGCTTTACATGGATTAATCCTGCAACCCCATAAGGCAGATATTTTACATTTTATTTAAATAGAACTCCACTTTGCATTCGAGGAAGCTGAGGCATACAGTTCAGTAGCTTGCCCAAGATCACATAAGCAGCAAGCGATAGAAATGTAATCCAGACTCAGTTTAATCCCAGCACCCGAGTTCTTAACCACAAACCATATAGCTACACATAGCCGTAAGTGTGCACACCGCACACACTCACACAAACACGCATGACGTGCGTTTCACTGTTTTATTCACATCAACACTGTCACTTTGCTTCATTTTTTCTTATATTTTTGCCCTAAGTCTCCACTGTTTCCATTTTACATCCCTCTGATGCACAGGGCCAGGGGATGATGGGAGAGGGGTTAAGAGGCCAGGGAAGGAGAAACAAGGCGCACTCCACTCTGAAAGACCTTTGTCTATCTGCTTGTGCTTCTTGAAATAACAGTTTCCTCGGGCAGGGTTTGTTATTTGGAAAGCTGTATGTCCATTTCTTGAGGTCTTTACAACATAGTAGCATAAAGGATGGATCATACACCAGACACATCAGGAATTTATGGGGTTTTCTTGACAAAAGTCTTAAAAATATTATGTGGTATTCCTTATTTCTAGGAAAGTCCACTTAAGAAAAAAAAGATCATTGATCTTAGCATGGAGATAAAAAGATTAATCGATAGAGTGATATATTTACTTGTATCCATATATATTTATGTATTTGCACGTGTGTGGGTAATATGATAACATAACACTGATATGATATGATAGGATATGATATGTCATGCTACAGTGGAGTAGGTTTACCTGTCCTCAAATGCCAAAACGCAAAATTTAGGGTTACTGTATCAGCAAATGTAAGCTTTCATCAACTTATACTCACGAAAGTAGAAAGAGTGAGAGCACCTATGTTTAAATCACAAGGGAAATCTTGCATCCTCCTGCGCTGCTGACAGCAGTGCAAACCGAGAGACAATCATGCTCGTATTCTTCGACACTCTTAGTAATCTCCCACTTGAGAATTTATTCTAAGGAAGTCATCCAAACGATGGAAGAGCTAGACTTGCATCATGATGATTCCTCATAATAATACAAAACTGTAAATGACCCACATGTTATTATAACTTAATGGCTCATTAAGTTGCAGTGCACCAAGTTGATTGAATAATAGCCGGTAGTTTCCTATCATGGTCAAAAAGCTGTAGGTATAAAACCGCTTAAAATAAAATGCTGAGTGGAAACACCACAATAAAAGTTGTTTCTGCGCTTTGACTACCACTGCAATAAATTACTTTATGCATAGTAACAGAGGCTTTTTTCTCCTTTTATGCTCTTTGTATGTTACAACCTTGATGAATCAATCAAAAATTCTTTTGAATTTACTTTCCTTTATTAAGTGACTTACAGGGTAACCTGAAGTTGCAAGAAAAAAATGTGATGAATGAAAAAATTTGTGTGTATTTGAGGAAAGTGCTGTTGGACCCAGCAGCATGCGTGCTGACCATGCCCAGCCTTCTACTTTAGCCAAATAGTGACGTTTCACATTTCCAGGTCAGATATTTTATAAAGATTAATCAGAAGACTGCGGAATATTCTGAAGTGATTGTGTGGAAAAGTTTCTAGTTATAGAAAACATAAAATAGCCAGGCTCGGTGGCTCAGCCTGTAATCCCACGCTTTGGGAGGCCGAGGCGAGTGGATTGCCTGAGCCCGCGGGTTTGTGACCCGCCTGGGCAACTTTGCAAGACCTCATCTCTACAATAAATAAAAAATTAGCCAGGCGTGGTAGCGTGTGCCTGTAGTTCCAGCTACTTGGAAGGCTGAGGTGGAAGGATTGCTGGGCCCAGCATGGTAAGGCTGCGGTGCCAGGAGCGTGCCGCTACATTCCAGCCTGGGCAACAGAGTGAGACTCCGACTCAAAACAAAAAAAAAAGAAGACGATAAGAAAAGAAAAGAAAACATAAAATATTTATAAAATCTTTACATCCTCTCCCCTCTCCCTTATGGACTTTGGTTCTGTTACTTTTGTTTAAATGATTTATGATCTCTGAGCCCTTGACTGTAAACCAAATCCTTTCTGGCTGTGGCACAGAATAAAACAGTACTGGAAATAATAATGGTGCTTCATGCATACAAAGTAGTGGCAGTTCTCTGAATACAAAATTGCAGGTAAAATTGAAAAAAAAAAGACTGCCTTGAGAAACATGTGCTTCTACACTTCTGACCGTCTGGCATTATGATGGCCAAGTGTTATGCCTTTGGTATGATCTACCCAAAAAACTACTAGTGCCTCGTTCTTTCTTAAATTATACCTTTCACAGAAAAACACAGTATATTATAATAAACGAGATTCTTTTCATCATTTTCTACTGAAGAAACTATCTTCACTTTGGAGATGAAGAAACTGAAGTTTACACCTCCTAAGAAGCCTGTCTAGACTAATAATGATGATAGCTAAAATTTTTCAAATACGTTCTGTGACAGGTGTTCATAGCAGTTTACAGGCACTGAGTCATTTAATCTTCACAGCAGCCCACTGAAGAAGGTACGACGACTCCTAATTTCAACGTTACAGATGCGGGAACAGCTGAAGAGAGGTTAATACTTTGCCCAAGGCTTCAAACTAGGAAGACAAGTATCTCAAATTGCCTACCTATAATGT
This sequence comes from Cephalopachus bancanus, assembly GCA_027257055.1. NCBI lineage: Eukaryota > Metazoa > Chordata > Mammalia > Primates > Tarsiidae > Cephalopachus > Cephalopachus bancanus. Next base: position 719,393 of record JAPVLO010000018.1, on the reverse strand, counting down.
AATGTTCTAAAAGTTTTAGACTTACAAAGCACTTTGGAAGTATCATGAAGTTTAGAAACCATAACCTAGAGGGATGGAGAGTGTGGAAGACTGACGGTGACACATCTGAAGCAACGAGCACCCTAGCAGAGAGAACAATGTGAACACTTACCCAGTGTCCTCATATTCCGAGAAGACATTCCTAAGATAGCATATATGCTTTTCAGCTACTAAAATCTGTCCCATACAGGACAGTTTAGGGTCCTGTGTTTAACTGTACAATATGTAAACTATATTTTAAATATGCAAATACTGTTTTTTGGTGTCACTGACCGTGTGTCATATTTATTATCAAGAATAAAGGACAGGACTTCTGCTCCACAGCCTCGAATCCTCCCTTTCTCTCATGGCCCAGGTCCAATCCATCTGCACAAGTCCAGTGGGTTCCATTTCCAGAATATCTCTCAAGTCCACTCCTCACTCCCGCTGTGACCACAGCCCTGGTCCAGTCGCCATCCTCGCTTGAGAGCTCACTCCTGTGAGGGCGCCTGGTCTCCTGCTCTCCTGTTGCCCCTCCATCCTTTCTCCACATTCAGCCAAGGGAATCTTAGAAGTGCGCCTCTCCACATGTAGCCGCTGGGCTGCGCTGGGCTTGGAGGCCCTTTGGGCCGGGATTGCCTCCTCCTTTCTCATGCCATCTGGTGCTTCTGCCCTGGCCTTTGTGCCTCTTCCTGTTCCACTGTCCAGAGCGCTCTCTCACCCAGGCCAAAGGGCACTCCCTAGTGACACCACTTCGCACCTCCCACTCAGCTTGAGACTCCGCCATCACGATTCCCTCTGCGGTCCGCGCGGCTTCCTCCAGGCACCCACACCAGACACAACGAATTTGCCCATTCACCGGCTCACTTGTTCTCCACGTCTGCCCACCAGACACTCGCTCTGTGAGGAAGGGGGTCGGGTGTCCCCCATGCCTTGCTCCATCTCACCTGCCTAGCACCTGGCCTCTCCTGTGGGAGGCGCCCAAAAATATGCTGTGAGTGGATCGATAGCAATCTGGCGAGACCTTAGAAAGGGAGTGACACGTGTGTTGAGCAGATATTGCTTAATCATTTATCTTCATGAAATACTCGAAGTTAAAACACCGAACTCCAGTGATAACGTTGCAAAAGTAGCCTGATGCAGCACTTACTATGTGGCAGGCTATTTTCTAAATGTTTGACGTGAATTGACTCATCGAATCCCAACAAAAGACTCTAAGGAGGGTGTTGTTTGTATCCTTATTTTACTGAGGAGACATAGACCCAGAAGAGTCAATAGTCTGTTCAAGAGGAGTCAATGGGAGCACAGGGGCAGCCATCTGTGAAGGAGAACCACTAACCATTCTGCCTCTCAAGGTAAGACTCTTATTGCAGATATTCTGAATTTATTTATTTTTGAGTTGCAGTCTCACTCTTTCGCCCAGGCTGGAGTGCAGTGACACACCCACGGCCACCTCAGCGTCAACTTGCTGGGCTCCGGCGAGCCTTCTGCCTCAGCCTTCCATGTAGCCAGAACTACAGTCGTGTGCTACCATGCCTAGTTATTTTTGATTTATTGTGGAGACGAAGTCTTGCCGAGTTGCCCGGGCTGATCTCGAACCCGTGGGCTCAGGCAATCCGCTCACCTCGGCCTCCCAAAGTGCTGGGATGACAGGCTGAGCCACCGCGCCCAGCCTGAGTTTGTTTTTTTAACGTTCTGATCTGGTATCATTCTAATTCAGTTAGTGTTTCCATGGCCAAATGTAGCAGAAACGTCCCTTGCCCTAGGAGTTGAGCCAGACAAAATGAAAAGAAAGAAGAAGAAAAAAGAATGGCTATTGTCCACGGGCAGCAGCCCAGGAGCTGCTTCAAGCCACGGAGCCTGCTGGTGCTCCTCCACCCCTCAGCTGGCCGGCCGAGAGCAGACAGAATGGCATCGACGAGACCACACATTAAAATGCCTCTTCTTCACAACGTCATCAAATCACAGATGCCATCTGGCTTGGCTTGCTGCATCTCTGTGCAGTGGCAAAACCCTCATCTTCGAAACGTGTTAAGACAGAGCCAGCCAGGGGATCTAGCCACGAGGCTGCCTGCACACTGGGACTCCGAGAAGGTTCTCTTGCTGTAGGAATGCTAATGGAAGGAGAAGCAAGGCGGTGAGGCTTGACTTGCCCTGCCCGGGGAGCACAAGATACGCAGCATCTGCTCACAGACACACAGGGCCAGAGTCTAGTTCTTGCTCTTCCCAAAACGTTCCCAAGGGCAAAATGTGTTCGTTTTCACCTGCGTCGCATGGCCTAGTTGTATTTGTGCTTCGAGCTTGTTTGGCTTCTGACTGGCCCTCCCTCCTCTGGCGGTAGACCGGGCTCGCTGCGTGTTGTCCCCCACCCTCCTACTCCCCTCCCTCTCCTAGCAGTGCCCAGCGACTGATCCCACTCTTGGGCTAACATGACTAATGTTCAGAGCTCACTTAGGAGGACATGTGGTTTTCAGTTCTTTGTTTCCGTGATTGATCACTTAGTATGATGGACACTAGCTCCATCCATTTCGCTGCAAAGTCCAGGATTTTGTCCTTTCTTATGGCTGCGTAATACTGCATTGTGTATATGTGCCACATTTTCTTTATCCAGTCCACTCTTGATGGGCAGTAGGGCTGGTTCCATGTTTTTGCTATTGCGAACAGTGTGGCAATAAACGTGTGCGCAGGTGTCTTTTTATTTTTGAGTCAGAGTCACTCCATCACCCAGGCTGGAGAGCAGTGGCACGCTCATAGCCGCTCCAGTGTCCATCCATTGGGCTCCAGCGATCCTCCCACCCTAGCCTTCCAAGCAGCCAGAACTACAGGTGCGTGCTACCACGGCAGGCTAATTTTGTATTTACTGTAGAAATGAGCTATCGCCAAGTTGCCCAGGCTGGTCTCAAACCCACAGGCTCAGGTAATCCACTTGCCTTGGCCTATCAAAGTGCTGGGATGACAGGCTGAGCCACCGAGCCTGGCCTGGGTGTCATTTTGGTAGAGCAATTTTTGTTCCTCTGGGTATATTTGCCAGGAGAGGGATTGCTGGATTGTAATGTAAGATCAATTTTTAGTGCTTTTAGGAATCACCACACTGCTTTTCATAGAGGCTGAACTAGCCTGTATTCCCAACAGTGTAGATGCATTCTCTTTTCTCTGCACCTGTTGTTGTTTTTTATTTATTAATCATGACCACCCTTACTGGAGTTAGGTTACCACCTAACTCATTGTAGTTTTGATTCACATTTCTCTGATGATTAATGAGGCTGAGCATTTTTTTTTCATGTGTCTGTTGGTTGCTTGTATGTCTGTCACCTTTCGAGAAGTGTCTGTTCATATCCTTTGTCCACTTTTTAATGGAGTTGGTTTTTTTTTCTTTCACTTCATTTGAGTTCCTTGTAGATCCTGGATGTTAGGTCTTGGTCAGATGCATAATTTGCAATTATTTTTTTCCCATTCCATGGCTTGTCTCTTTACTCTCTTGGTAGTTTCTTTTGCGGTGCAAAGACTTTTCAGTTTAATGAGGTCCCACTTGTGTATCTTAGCTTTTATGGCATTTGCTTTTGGGGACTTGGTCAAGAATTCGTTGCCTACTCCAATATACATAAGGGCGTTTCCTATGTTTTCTAGGATTCTTGTTGTTTGAGGTTTTAAGTTTAGGTTTTTGATCAATTTAGAGTGGATTTTTGTATATGGTGATAGATAGGGGTCCAGTTTCATTCTTCTGCATGTGGTCAGCCAGTTTTCCCAGCACCATTTGCTAAATATGGTGGTACTGAATTTCTATGATAGGTCTTTTAACACCTAACACCTAACAAATCTTTTAACACCTTTGATGATCAACTCAACCCAAAACTAGTTAAGTGCTGGAATTAAAGCAATGTGTATGCTTTGGGTTGAATCCGCCTGTTCATTTAGGCAAGTGAGACTATTTTCCTTTACATCTTCTGGGGGATTGCCCCTGCTGTCTACTTTTATTGAACATGGAGGCATAGCCAAAGAAGTTTTTCTCCCAGGATTTTACCTTCAGTTTATAGATAGGTATTTATTATACAACATATACGGGACACAATATGAGCTAACAAGAAAGGCCTTTTGAGAATAAACACTATTCAAGCTACCAATTACCCACCATCTTATCACAGAAAGTGAAAGCTGATCATTTTTCCTGCTATTAAATGAGTAGCTGCTGCCAGCTAGCTGTCTAATTTCTCCTCTCCTTCTGGGCTCTCCGTTTCTATTGAACGTCCTGCTTTTAGCTCACAGCCTTGGACTCCTGCTGGCTGACAAACGTTCCAGTTTTTTCAGTGCCCCTCCCTGTGCCCTATTCATCATTGAGCCTTAATAGGTGTTGGGTATTTTATTTTAAACCCAGCTCTTAATTATTTGGATGCCAATTAGCCAGGGTCTGGAATTAACTGGACTCTGCTTTCTCTCCTTTTCTTTCCTGCTGCCTGCCTTTTGGCCACAGCACAGCTTGTTAGTTCTGCAGGGGGAATGAGGGGCAGGGTTGAGGTAGAGATAAAAGCCTGGAGACTCAGCTACGTCCATTTTGTTGTTTGTTGGAGGCTCCGGTTAAAAGTTTGACAAGAAGCACACAGTAAAAGTAAACCACCATTATCACACACATCTCATTTCTAAGCTCTCCCAGGTTTCCACTACTGGGGTTAAATTGGAAGCTGGTAGAACTGTACTTGGTTCCCTATACTGTGGCAGAAAAAATAAAGTTTCTCTGACTTGGCAAAGCTTGTTTAATGAGCAGCTTTGCTTGGTACTGAATTCTTTCGTTTCAGCAAGCACAGGGCACTCAGCCACTGGAAATCAAGCCACCGCGTTGTCACAAGTTCATCACAGCTGAGCTGCATTGGTACTAGCTAACAATGGAGTTTATGTTTTTGTTGCATTTCCATTTTTTTCTGAATATAACAAAGAAGGAAAAAGAAAAATGAGGAACTTGGGAGTAAAGATGCTCTTACATTGGACACGCAAAAATGTCATGCTAAGTTCTTCAATTATAATGAATTAGCGTATTATTATTTTGCATCAGTTGAGATACAAAAATAAAATATCTCCGGGTCTTTAATTGCATTCTAAAAGTAAAACTGGAGCTCATTTTTTATCAGCTTTGCATTTTCTGAGGGTAATTTTCAATTTGAAAGACAATATATCTTTGAAATGGGAAAATCTCTTCTTCATCGGATTTGATGGCAGCAAAGACTAAAAGACTGGGACAGCTCTTCACACACAGAGAGTGTGAAGAACTGACTATGAACTCCCCAACTGACTTGCTACTAAAGTACTTAATGGCTTGCCTTTTACTGACATCTAAAAATCCAAGAATTGTATTTTCCCTCATGTCTAACACAGTGTGTTGGCAATGTGTCTGGCAGTCTCCCCCACAACTGAGGAAGAGACAAAAGAGAAAGAACTGGGGAGACCATATAAAGATAAATTTAATAGCAAGAGGAATTTGATTCCCTCGAGGGGATGTCAAGCATCAGAATGCTTCTCCAAGGCAACGGTGGAGATGTCTTTGAAGATAAAAATTTACTTGAATAACTCAAGTGTGATTCTGCACGCGAGGCAGGTTGGTTGCAATGACCCTCAAGGAGGTTTACCAATGAGGTCCTGCACAAGCAGCCCTGGGTTCAAGTCTTTACTCTGCAGTTTGCTAGTGGCATGACCTTGAGCAACACACATAATGCTCATTGGCTCCAATTTCTTAACTGTAAAATGATGATTCTAACTCTCAATGGTTCTAAGAAGATTAGGTTGGCTTAGGATAAAAAGTACTTGAATGGTATGTAGATCACAATGTGTTTTCAGAAGGTAATAGTTACTTTTCCTAAGGTGCCTTTCAACTTTCTAAAAATAGAGTAGGACGACAGATTCTAGCTTATACTTCTGAATATTAATTAATAAAGCAGTGAACATTTTCATGATAATATTCATCATAGTAAATCAGGGAATAGATGCAAGAAACAGCTGCTAAATCAATTTTGCCTATTTATTGGCTTTTTGATTGCTCATAACACTAAGCCTCTTTTCATTGTGATAATTTTTATCTATTTTTAATTGATGCCCTATCTATTTTCAGAAATATTTGAGATCACTTAAAATAAAAGAAAATTCTGATAGGAATTTTCGTTAAAAAATTAAACGAAGAAAAAAGCTTAAAGCATATTAGCAAAATTTAAAAAAAGAGAGAGAGAGAGAGACTATCATGCCAGGAATTAGAGATAATCATTTAGCTACTGCAGTTGAAGCTTACGTTTTACACGAAGAGTCCTGGCAGCCAAGGCAAAAGGGTTATTTTCATTATTAAGCTATTTAAGAGCCTTAATGGATTATCTCTGCTTGTGTTGTTTCAGTGTAGAATCTTCCAATGGGTTACTGGGGCTTTAATTTATCCATTACCCTCCACCATTCATTTTTGTCCATTCAGGTTCTTCCTTTTAATGTATAATTAATCTACAACTTGAGCCCCTGTTTACATTTTGAATTATCCTGAGATAGGATGGGAATTACATGTAAGCAAAAAACACAAACTACCAAACTCATGCTCATAAAAGACTAAACTATGTGAAAAATGGGTTGGTAAGACGTAGGGATAACATGACCAAATAATTCCTGCCTAAGTTCACATACATAGATAAAGAGAATTCCCTACCTTTGGTCTCTTAAGCAATTTAGCATGCACCTGTATGCCTCATTAGCATGCATCTCTGACGATAAAATATGTTCTCATCTATTCTTAGAATGAACTAAAATGTGATTCTCTGTGATAATAGGGGAGTTGGCTGATGCAGCCCATAAGGGTATGGCATCTGCACAAAAGCAGGTATACTTTGAGGAGTTATTCAGCCTGGTATCAGCGAATTCTCTTTGCAGCAGCACTGCTTGTTATCAGACATCAAGGCTTTTTGGAAGAATGTTTTGCTCTGAATACAATTTTTTGAGTTCTTGGGAATTTCCATGTAGCTCACCAAATTGCACCCACTGTCTACTCCATGCTGTGCACTGTGGGAAGTCATCTGTGTTGTTTACATTGGTGCTCAGATCAGCCCTGAAAATGAAGAGATGCCCTTGAATTGGGGGTTCCTATGACCCACCCTGAGTCTAGTGTCTGGAGTGGTCCTTTGCTTGCACTGTGGTCATAAGCTGCTATTTTTATTCCATCTCTTTCTCATGGTTTCCATTTCAGAGATTATTCTTTTCAACATGCGACCTTATTATTTTCTTTTATTTTATTTTCTTTTTTTTTTTTTGAGTTGGAGTCTCACTCTGTCACCCAGACTGGAGTGCAGTGGCCGCTCCCTGCCACCGCAGCCTCGACCTGCTGGGCTCTGGCTATCCTTCCGCCTCAGCCTTCCAAGTAGCTGGAATTACAGGCATGCGCTACCACGCCCAGTTGATTTTTTGATTTATTGTAGAGATGAGGTCTCGCTGCCCAGGCGGGTCTCGAACCCGTGGGCTCAGGCAATCCACTCACCTCAGCCTCCCAAAGGCGCGGGATTACAGGCTGAGCCACCGAGCCCGGCGACCCTATTATTTTCAAAAAGAATTTCATCATGTTTAACTTCCCAATTTATTTTATCTCTTGCTCATCATGTGTTGTATACTCATCTTACTAAACTACAGTAGTACAAAATGTAAGTTATTTATGTGATTTTAATTGGATACATACAAAAGAGAAGACACAGTGACCTGGATGTCTCTGAAAAAAATTTTATCTTGTAAAAATGAGCATGATGCTATACGTTTCCTAGACATTTTATAATTAATCAAACTTAAGATTAATGACATTACACTGGGTAATTTCCATGGGTACCTCGCAATATACACAATGATGGTGAATAAATGTTACATGAAAATGACTTCTTGGTTAAAAGGCATTGTGCACTAGACAGCATTATTTCAGGCTAGCCAATAATATGTAAATGATTTTGTTATCTAAAACATGAAAATATTGTTACCGTTGAATTATTTTACATCATCTTGCATATAAGCATCCTATTTTAACTTTCAAAAAGGTAGACTACGTATGCTCTACTGTTTTCCCTCAAACCTAAGAATTAATAACCACTGAGCAATATCTACTGTAATTTAAACTACTTTGTGCTTTGAGATCTATAGTCGCATAGCTTTGTTAACATCTCTCATTCCAACATAGACCGCACATTACCTTAAGTTATTTTGGAGGAAATTCTGCCTAAAAACAATGACTCGTTACCCATCTAGTCCACATCTGGGCCCTGCAGTCAATTGGGTGCAACAGCACCCAATGCATCTCTGTCCTTAGAAGAGCCATTTTCACCTCAGTGTTCTGCGCCTACATCTTGCCATGGGCATCGGAAACTCAGGGGTGCATGGTGTGCATGGTGCACGATTCAGCTGTGCAGGGAAAGAGGCTCATCAGCACCCAGTCCTGTCCCGAGAACTCAGAGACTCCTAGATTCTCTCAAAAATCTCTTCTGAAGACAAACAGCCCAGTCTTAAAGCAGGTAGAATATCTGAACAGACATCTCGCGGTATAATGGGCAAGGAGCATATAAAAAGGGTTTTCTATCACAAACCATCAGAGAAATGCGCATTAAGCAACAAAGAGATGTTCCTCACAGAGGCTAACTAACGTCATTCAGGCTGATGATACTGTGTGTTCACGGAGATTAAGAGCAACTGCAGCTCTCCTATGCTGCAGTTGGGTGTGCAAAAGGGCACAGACACATCAGAAAATGTCACAAAGTTAAACATGCATTTTTCCAGCTAAGTCAGAAATTTCTACTCCTAAGTATTCACTAAAGAGGAATGAAAACACATCCACACAAAAATGCGCATGTGAATGTTCTTTGAAGCATTGCTCACAACAGCCAAAACCTCAAGCAACTTGAGTCTTCCTCAGTGGGTAAATAGTAGATTGTGCTGTATCCGTGTCATGGAACACCACTCGGTAACAAAAGGGGATGAAATAGTAATGCATACAACAATATGGATGAATTGCAAAATATGCCAAGTATAAAGAGCCAACATAAAAGGGAATGTACTTTGTGGCTTCATCTATATGCGAGTCTAGAAAAGGTGAAAGAACAGTAACGGATGCAGTTCTGTGGCTGCCTCAGTCTGGAGGCCTGACGAGAAGGTTCTGTAACATAGCGTGAGAAGTCTTTTTAGGTGACAGAAATATTCTGTATCTGGATTTTGGTGACTGTTGCATGACTGAATACCATTACCCAAATTCATAAAACTGTACACAACATTGATGAACTTCGTGTATGCAAATAACACTTTAATTTAAAAAAAACTTACTTCGAACTACTGTGTTGACTCATTCTGTTTAGGATAGTGTGATAAACTTGACTCCAAATTACTGACCCTTATTACTAAGAAACATCAATTCTGATAATCTTAGGAAATTGTTCCCGTGAAACATGGCATTTCTGTGCCTTCTATTTATGTTTTCGAATGCAGTGGCTGCAGGGGTCCATTTCTGTTGTCTTCCCTCTCTTCGTTTGCTCCATGCCGCAAGCAATAAGCACATTGTCACTAACGTAGTAAGCGGCTCTGCAAAAATGAGTAACCCTTCACTTAGGAAAACGTAGTCAGAATTCTCTGTACGACCCTCGCTTGAAAATGCTTGTACTCACTGGGCTCGGTGGCTCACCCTGTAATCCCGCGCCTTTGGGAGGCTGAGGTGAGTGGACTGCCTGAGCCCGCAGGCTCGAGACCCGCCTGGGCAGGCGAGACCTCATCTCTACAATAAATCAAAAAATTAGCAGGGCGTGGTAGCACGCGCCTGTAATTCCGGCTACTTGGGAGGCTGAGGTGGAAGGATCGCCGGAGCCCAGCAGGTCGAGGCTGCGGTGGCTGGGAGCGGCCACTGCACTCCAGTCTGGGCGACAGAGTGAGACTGTAACTCAAAAAAATAAAAAATAAAGAAAAGAAAATGCTTGTATAGGTGACAGCAATTAGAATCAAATATGTGCAAGCTGGGCATGGTGGCTCATGCATGTAATCCCAGCACCTTGGGAGGTGAAGGCAAGAGGATTGCCTGAACTTGGGAGTTTGAGACCAGCCTGGCAGCTTGCCGAGACCTCATCTATACACTAAATCAGAAAATGCATGCGGGGGTGGGGGGAAGGTGTTGTGGACGTCTCTGGTGCCGGCTACTTGGAAGGCTGAGGCAGTAGGATCACCTGAGCCTAGCAAGCGGTGGCCGTGGTGGCCGTGCCTGTGCCACTGCACTTCAGCCTGGGAGACAAAGTGAGACACCCACTCAAGAAATAAAGAGTCAAATATATGCAAACAAGGTGTTTGGTATAGAAGGATGTAAATCGCTAAAATGCCATTCATGGGTTGTGGGTCTGAGAATGGCCGTCTCATTTTGGTGATCAAGAATGAGACCTATACAGTGTCTCAGAGAGCGGAATGAAGGTCATTTGTTCAAGTAGCTGGGTTTGTAGACGTATAATGAAAAATGTTTGCAAATCTACAGCTACTTGAAATTAGAATGGGCTGTACTGTGAAATACCCTCCCTTCACTAGAGATAACGAAGCAAGATGTTGGATACGCACTAGTGCAAATGTCCCAGATGTTACCTCCGTGTCAGCTAAGAGGTCCCACTGCTTGAACACCAAGGTCTGACTCCATGCAGAAATTCTATTATTTGAATCAATCACTAATGACCTTATCATCTGCAATTTCAGCAAAGTAATGGGTGAAAATCTAGACTGCACAGGGAATGAGCTAGTGGACACAGACTGCTTGTTTGAGCAAGTTTGAGAAGTTGGCCACAAAATACAGGAAAAAAAAAAGTAATGTAGTGGTAAATGTCACAGGAGTTCAACAGGGCCTAATGAAACTCCTCTCTACTTTTTTTTTTTTCAAGAACATGAGGGCTGGGTATGGTGGCTCAAGCCTGTAATTGCAGCACTTTGGGAGGTAGAGGCGAGAGGATTACCTGACCTCGGGGACTCGAGACCAGCCTGGGCAACACGGCGAGACCTTGTCTCTACAATAAATTAAAAAAAAAATCAGCCGGACATGGTGGCACACGCCTGTGGTTCCAGCTACTTGGAAGGCTACGGCAGAAGGATCACCCAAGCCCAGCAGGTTGAGGCTGCGGTGGCCGGGAGCGTGGCACTGCCCTCCAGCCTGGGCAACCAAGTGAGACTCCCACTCAAAACAAAAACCAAACAAACAAAAAGAACATGAGGACTGCAGACAACAGGAAGAAAGCAAAAGTAAGTTGAAAAGGGAAAACTGAGGTGACCGGAAACGAGAGGACATGGTGTGGATGCTCAGCTAGGAAGTAGAGTCACTGGACGGTTTCTACCTTTTCAGTAAAGGAGGAGGAGATGTCTTCTGGGAAGGAGGGGAGTAAGATGAGACTGAGGGTTTACGGAATCATACGGCACAAAATGGGTGAACTGGAGGGTGTTTGGCAGATTCAAGCACCAACATAACAGTCAGACATCTTAGGTGGGTTAATCACATGGGCTGTGTTTCCCCTGGTAGCTCAGAAACAAAGAAAGCAGACAGTGAGTATCCTAGGGTGAAGAGTAGAGTTTACTCCAGTCTCAGCTCAAGATCAAAAGAGAATCCCCATGCTGGCAAAGAATAACATAAAGCAATAAACGCTGAAAACCCAGGGATGCCAGAAAGGTTTAACGGTGGGGGTGAAGTGGGAGATGTTGAGAGGTGATGGTGAAGGAGAGCAAGAGCCATCTATCTCAACAATAACCAACACTGGATGGCGTTTTACAAGGGTTTTACAGACATGGTATTATCTTCTTGCTGCAATGACTCTGAGGCATCGTTATTTCTTAATTTGCGGATTAGGAAACTGAGGCTCAGCTAAAAGGACAGACTCCCTCTAGGTTACAGGGCTCATGCGATAAGGCTGGGATGTGAACCAGATGTTCTAACACCAAACAATCTAGTTATCCTCCTTTTAATGAATGTTACTGTGTTTGAAGCCCACTTTAAGGGACAGAGTGGGAGAGAGACGTAGCAAGCTTCTCATGACCGAGATGGTCCTGGTGCCCATGGTGTCTTCGACATCCAGCAATATTACCCCACAAGGAGAAGGTAGTCACTAAGCATAATTCAAACGAAAACAGAGAGGTAGCATGAGCTCTAGAAGCCAGTTATTTTGTAAAACAGTTTGAAAATTGCTACAATACTACCAAATTAACCAGCTGAAGTTGCTGTTCCTTTATAATACATAAACTGCCACACCCAGGATTTTATCTCCACATCTGTCAATATTTTTGTTGTATCTGTAACTGCACTATTTTAATGTAACTTAAAATTTCTTTCCTCTACTTTTGTTTTTAAAATAGTCTTCAAAGTTGTAACTTATAGCAGAACAACAGATTAGAAAGGATTAATATAATGATACACACACACACACACACACACACACACACACACACACATCTTTTGCATTTATCAGGAAGTAGATGCTAATGCATTAATTAAATGACATAAATTGTCAAGTTTCCTTGATTTGGGGGTGTATCACTTATTCTATCCATCTTAGATGGTAGCCAGTGTGACTTGAATTAAATTGTAGTTATAGTCACTGCATTCAGTTAATACATATTTGAAGTCCTTATAAGAAGGACTTTATTTCTATGAATGCCCTCAAGATTTTTATTCACTGAAAAGTTGCAAGAATGTTGACCACACTTGCATTCATTCTATATATCCAGTGATCTTCAAACTAGATATGTGTACCCCTGAAAACGTTACAAAAGTTTGCAAGCAGGGTCCGTGTGAAGGCAATCAATTTCTGGAACATCAGCTTCTGTAGGCAGGCTTTCCTGAACAGACCTGCCTGAGAACTTGTGGCTGAGTAGCATGCAACTCTCCTGTCTCACCTCCCTTTGACAGTTCTCCTCTCCCACTTTCCAAGAAAAGGCCCACCTCTTACCCACACCGCCTCTCCTGTGGAAGGCCATGTGCTCTGGGGTGCAAAGAAGACTTGGGTCACTACACAAAAGAGCGGTCTGAAATACTTCTTTCATCAAAGCACCTAGTCTGTCTCTCAGTCACATATTTAAGTTACTTCAAGGAGGAAGTAAAATTTCCATGTTTACTTCAAATTGTTCCACATCGAATCTTCAAACAAAAAAGAAACACATATTGAGGGGAGGCTGGTGTTTTATATTTTCTTTTTATGCAAGCTTGAATAGAAACATTAAATTAACTTTTTTTTTTTTTTAGTTGGAGTCTTACTCTGTCGCCCAGACTGCAGCCTTGACCTGCTGGGCTCCAGCGATCCTTCCGCCTCAGCCTTCCAAGTAGCTGGAACTACAGGCGCATGCTGCCACGCCTGCCTAATTTTTGATTTTTATTGTAGAGATGAGGTCTTGCCAAGTTGCCCAAGCGGGTCTCGAGCCCACAGGCTCAGGCAATCCACTCACCTCAGCCTCCCAAAGCGCAGGATTGCAGGCTGAGCCACCAAGCCCGGCTATTAAATTAACTTTTAAAAGGTAACACTTTAACTTTAGCCAAATGCTTATTGGAGATGCTAAATGCACATTTATTTTTTACAATTGGGTGCAATCCTGCCATTTTTTCAACAAATTCTCTGCTCACTCACTCATTTTTACTATTTGTAAGATTTATATTAAACTATCAGAGCTATGTTGTACTTGGGTAAAACATGAGAAGAAAACTTCAGAAGTAAGGTTAAGAACAAACTTGATTTCCCACATAGCGCTATACAAGTCTCAGATTCAAGGGATGCCTGGTGTGGCACAAAGAACACACCCTGTAGGCCAGTTTCAGTGTCTGTAAAAATCACCATCCAATTTAAGATCTGAAGAGAAACCCCCAGAGAGACAACCGATGGTAAGTGTTGTGTGCACTGTAAAATACTATGAATATAGACTTTTTTTTTTTTTTGAGTTGGAGTCTCACTCTGTCACCCAGGCTGGAGAGCAGTGCCACACTCATGGCCACCCCCGCCTTGACCTGCTGAGCTCCAGCAATCCTTCTGCCTCAGCCTCCCAAGTAGCTGGAACTACAGGTACATGTTATCATGCCTAGCTAATTTTCTGATTTACTGTAGAGATGAGGTCTCGCCAAGTTGCCTGGGTTGGTCTCGAACCTGCGGGTTCACGCAATCCACTCGCCTCGGCCTCCCACAGTGCTGGGATTACAGACTGAGCCCAGCCACATTTTTATTCTAGAATAAATAAAAAATAACAAAACCGTAACCATTAAAACCACCACTCTGTCCTGGATTCCTGCATCACCTCATCTTTCTCCTTAAGGGTACTGTTACTTTCTCCCACTTCCATTTGTCAACCAGCACGTACTCAGTGAACATCCGCTATCTGGGCACTGTAGCTTCCTCCTCTCAAGCAGCTATAGGATCCTCTCCCTCTGCCAATTTTCTCTTTAACTCTTGCCTCAGCAGATAGGTGATGGCTAGCTCTGACAAAGCAAGCATGAATCATTCTTCCTAGGGCGCTGTGACAAGCTCAGTGTCCTAGGAAACTATGGATAAAGTTGCATCTGAGACACTCGGCTGAACCAGCCACAGGGTTAGAAACAAAGTTGTATCTCTGTACACAATGGGAAATGGTCTCGATGGTGTTTAAGGTCAAGACTAACTCTCCAAATGCATAAACACTGTTCTGTTTCATAGAAGCAATGATATCTAAACACTGCTTCTCTGAAGTTATTTTACTCTTTCGGGCGTCAAAAAGTGAATTTCTCCCAAGAGCACCCACGGCGTGCTGCAGTTATCTAGAAATGCACTTCAAGAAGGAGGATCCAAGATGGCCACCGTGGAGCAGCAGTCCGGGCCACTCTCGCTGAGCAAGGAAGAGAGCAGGGACCACCTGCTGATATACGGGAACGCCTAGGACCTTTTTGGAGGAGTGACACACTTTGCACACAGCCAAGTTCTCTTTGAACACACAGAGACCACAGCGCGATGGCAGACATGGGAATCCAGGTGCCCCATCCCCAGCCACGCACCAGGTCTGCACAAGAACTGAAGCCCTTCCTGCTGGACAAAAGTGGGTCAGTGAGCCAAAGACGTTTGGGGCTGCTTCACCCACTCCCGGATGTGTGTGGGCCATCAGTCCCACATGGGAGAAGTCCTGAGACGGGCACAGGACTTGGAGCAACTGCAGGTCACCGGAACAAGAGGAAGACCAGCGCTGGGGCCGCCTCCGTGAGTGTGATTTTCTGCTGGACTGGTGGCCTGTGGGGTGAGGGACCTGCCTGCAGAGTGAACCTGGCAGAGCTGCCATAAGTGGGACTTTCTGTGCAACAGGTGACTCATGGGCTGGGAGGTGCTGCCTGCACAGGGAACCTGGCAGATGTATACCATCAGTGACTGGTGGCCCTCCGCCCAGCCAGACCAGGAAGAATCCCTTCGAGCTGTGCGTCCCGCCAAGGTGATGCCCGCCACCTCCTCAGCAGCAGAAAATCCACTCCATTTCAAGAGCAGAGTGCAGACCTGAACAGAGAGGGCGCAACATGACAGACACCTGAGAGCTCACTTAGTGGAAAGGCATCTGGCTGTGGGCTGCAGTCAGCAGACGGAAGACCCATTACCCGACATCTCCCTGTTCACTGCCCACAGAGCCCTAGCAGTGGAGGCTGAAAGCTAGTCCAACTAGCTCAGCAGCAAGTGAGAAGCCCTTCAACAACAGAATCCTGCCACAAGGTTGAGCAAAGAACAGATATGAATGGCCCTCACTCTCTCACTGAGCGACATAGATGGCACCTCAGAAAGGACAATAGGACAGAGGGTAATTAAACAACTTCAGAGCTTTAGACAAAAAGAGAAAATGCAGAGAGTGAAGAGAGGCTTGCCACAAATGAGGAAAAATCAACAACAAAAAATTACAGACAACCCTCAGAGTTCTAAAGAGACAGTGCCGGAAAAAGTAGCTTTCAGAGCACAAAAATGGAAACCCCCCTGAATGATCTTCCCCAGATGACAGCTGCAAAAATCAGAGAATGGATAGCAAAAGCGAACAGGCACATAGAGAAACTAGAAGCAAAACTCACAAAAATCGTATAGGAAGTAAAAGTGGAGGTGGCCAATTGCAAAAATCCCATTCTGAAAAAACGGAAATGAAAAACTTCATCCTGGAAATCAAGAACTTGTTACAAGCAGAGGTAGTGGGGCAGTCAGTCAGAGGAAACAATCTCACAGCTTGAAGACCAAAATATGGAATTAACCTAGTCTGTCAAAAACAAAGAACAAAAGTTTAAAAAGAAGGGGGAAAGCCTCCAAGAGAAGAGGAACTAGGTCAAGAAGCCAAATCCACACCTGACTTGTATCCCTGAAGCAGAAAGGGAAACATAAAACACCATGGAACATGCATTCCAGAAGACCATTCAAGAAAACCTCCTACATCTTGCCAGAGAGATACCATCCAAGAACATGAGATTCAGAGAACCCCTGTAAGGTATCAGATGCAAAGACCATACCCAAGGCACATAATAATCAGCTTCCACAAAATAAGCATGAAAGAAAAATACTAAAGGCAAAGATAAGACTACCTTCCAGGAAACCCATCAGAATGGCTCCTGACTTACCTGCAGAAACACTAGAAGACAGAAGAGACTGGAGTTCAACTTTTAATGTTCTTAAAGAAAAGCACTTCCAGCCAAGAACTTCCTACCCTGCCAAGCTAAACTTCATCAGTAATGAGGAACTAAAATCATTCTAGACATCCAATTCCTAAGAGAATATGCCACCTACAGACCAGCCCTTCAGGAGATACTTAAGAAGACGTTGAACAAAGAATTAAACAAACAACAAAATAAGAATGGTCATACCCATTGCAAAAACACAGGCAAGCACAGAATTAGCAGAGTATACACAGCACTTATGAAATGAACACACACACACATAAATACAAAAGTAGAAAGGAAACAAAGTGACCCCATAAGAACCCTATGAGAGGGAAAAACTCTCACATTTCAATAATCAATCTGAGCATGAATAGACTAAATGCACTACTGAAAAGACAGAGTGGCAAAGTGGATAAAAAAGCATGATCAATATGCTGCCTCCAGGAAACTCATCTCGCAGCAAAGGACACACACAGGTTCATGTTGGAGACTGGAAAATGAACTCTCAGGTGAACAGAAAACAAAAGAGGGCAGGTGTAGCCACTCTGATATCAGACAAAGCAGTCTTCAAACCATCAAAAGTTGAAAAGAACATAGAAGAACACTACATACATAATGATAAAACTCTCAATCCACCAGCAAGAAATATCCATTCTAAACATGTATGCACCCAAAACAGGAGCACCAGGTTTCATTAAACAACTACTAAGAAAACCAAGAGAAGACATTGCTTCTCATACAATCAGAGTTGGCGACATAAATACCCCACTAACAGCTTTAGACAGCTCATTGAGGCAAAAAACAAACAAGGAGATCCAGAACCTCAATTTAACATTCAATCATATGTACGTAATAGACATCTTCAGAGCACTTCACCCCCATCTATGGAGTATACATTCTATTCATCAGCACATGGAACATACTCCAAGACTGATCATATTCCCAAACATAAAGTGTGAACAAATTTCAAAAGATCAAAATAATATCAGATCACAGTCCAATAAAAATACCTATCACTGTCAACAAGATCCTTCCAAAACACACAAAGACATGAACACTAAACAAGTTGCTGCTGAACGACTTCTGAGTCAACACAGAAATCAAGACAGAAATAAAAATATTCCTGGAAACAAATGAAAACAAAGACACATCTTGTCAGACTCTGGGATGCCATGAAAGTAGTGCCAAGAACGAAATTTATAACTCTACATACATACATCAAGAAAACAGAAAGATTACAAGTAGATGGTCTAATGGCACACCTAAAAGAGCGAGAAAGGCAAGATCACTTAAATCTTAACCTCAGCAGCAAATTCCACATCACCCAGATAAAACCACAACTGAAGGACATAGAAGACAACAATATCATAGAAAGGATCAACAAGACCCAAAACTGGTTCTCTGAAAGGATAAATAAGATTAATAGTCCCCTGGCCAGAATGCCTTAAAAACAACAACAACAACAAAACCTATGAGAGAAAGCCCCGATAAATATAATTAGAAACACAACAGGTGAAGTCACAAATGACCCTAAAGAAATTCAAAAGATTATCAGAGATTTCTATAAAAACCTGTATGCAAATAAACTAGAAAACCCAAAGGAAATGGAGGACTTTATGACATCACACAAACTCCCAAGGTTGAAATAAGAAAAATTGCAACTCTAAACCAATCAATAACAATCCAGGAAATCAACTCAATCATAATAAATCTTTCCATCAAAAATGGCCTAAACCAGATGGCTTCTTAGCTAAATTCTACGAGACATACAAGGAGGAGCTGATACCAACCTTATTGAAAGTATGCCAGGCAATCAAAAAAGATGGAAATTTTCCTCAACTCATTTTATGGAGCCAACATCACACTGATACTCAAATCTGGCAAAGACCCAATAAGGAAAGAGAATTATAGGCCAATCCTGATGAATGTAGATTCAACAAAGATTCTAGCAAACTGGATCTAATAACACATCTCAGGGATCATTCACCTTGAACAAGTGGGTTTCATTCTAGAGATGCAGGGCTGGTTTAACATTCGCAAGACCATAATTGTAATTCAGCATATCAACAGATATAAAACCAAAAGCCACATAATTATATCATTAGACACAGAAAAATAAAACCAAGAGCCACATAATTATATCATTAGACACAGAAAAAGCATTTGACAAAATCCAGCAACCTTCTTGATAAAAATCCTTGAGCACCTAGGCACAGAAGGAACATTCCTCAAAACAGAAAGAGCCATCTATGATAAACCCACAGTCAAAATTTTGCTCAATGGGCAGAATGGAAGCATTCCCCCTAAGAACAGGAATAAGACAAGGATGCATGGTGGTCGATCACAGCAATTTATATGTTTCTTAAGCTATGCCACTTTTAAAAAAACGAATCATATGCTTGCATTGAATGAAAACACCAGATATTTTAAGTCACCTGTTTCCTCACACTGCCCATGATTCCCATTCAAAGTGTCAGGACGATCCTTTTCCAAACCTAAGTCATATGAAATGTGGAATGAAAGCACAAAGCTGTAAGGGAAAGACTTCAACGGGTTAGTCTGAGCGAAGGAATGTGAGTTTGAGCCACCAGAAGCTAGGAGGCCAAATAGCTTTGAGGAGAAGCTGAAGAGCACAGTACAGTCAATGCCAAATATAACAAACAAGGGAAAATTAAAACAGCAGTTCTCTTGGGGGCTAACATACTCCAAGAATGCGAGCCAGATGCGGGAATGAAAATGAAACATTACTGTGATGATAATACAGCCCTTCAGATGCAAAACGGTGAGGGGTAGCGGTTAAGTGTGTGGGCTCTGGAGTCCAGCAGGGCCGGTTCAAACCCAGTTCTGCCACTTGAACTCAGCAAGCTTGGCTAATTTTCGGAAGTTTGGTATCCCATCAATGCAATGGGGATAATACTGGTACTAGTATTTGTCACTTATGAAAACTAAATCACACAATGCATTATAGAAGTGCTTGCGGTGAGTTGGTTAAGTATTACTGCACCGTTATTTGTACTACTGTTTACCACACTAGGCGAGTGGGAGCCAAACAAGCCACTGAACACTACAGATATACCACGCAGCAGATGACACTGGCACTGCACATGCATTAATGCTTCGGCGTAGATGAAAGGAGAGACAGCGTGCCTCTTAAATAGGCAAAATGGCACCACATTGTTAAACAATGTGGCTCTAAAATAGGAAAAATTTGGGGAGGAATGTCAGAAACACAGCTAACGTACCTTAAAACAGGAAGAAAAGTTAAAGAAATTGAACTCAGCTGAAAAAGATAATATTGAGAGGTTACTATAATTTTTCTTGCTCTGAAATCAGCTTCGCCTGAAATTAATATAGTTAGTCCAGATTTCTTTTGATTAGTATTCACAGAGTATAAAGTATTCACAGAGTATATTTTCTCTAGTAATTTACTCTTTAAAAAATAAATTTCAATTTTTAAAGCAGTTTTAGGTTCACAGCAAAAGTAAACAGAAGGGTACAGAGATCTCCCATATCCCCCGTTCCCCCACACACAGAGCCATTATCAACATCCACCATTAGAGCAGTACATTTGCTATAATTGGTGAACTCACAATGACACGTCATTATCACCCAAAGTCCATAGTTTGCACTGTCTACTCTTGGTGTTGTATGTTCTATGGCACTGCTCTGCTTGTAAACATCTTTAAAATTAAAGTAGGATTCTTATAGACAATATATAGCTGGGACTTTTTTTCTTTTTTGAGTTGGAGTCTCACTCTGTCACCCAGACTGGAGTGCAGTGGCCACTCCCGGCCACAGCAGCCTCGACCTGCTGGGCTCCGGCGATCCTTCCACCTCAGCCTTCCAAGAAGCTGATACTACAGGCGCGTGCTACCACGCCCGGCTAATTTTTTGATTTATTGTAGAGATGAAGTCTCGCCTGCCCAGGCAGGTCTCGAACCCGCGGGCTCAGGCAATCCACTCACCTTAGCCTCCCAAGGCGCGGGATTACAGCTGAGCCACCGACCCTGGCTGGGACTTGTTTTTTAATACTCTACAATCTTTGTCTTTTTTTTAGGTATGTGTGTGTTTATATATATATATATGTAGAATGATATCAGTCGATTGACATTTAGAGAATCTATCAGAGCATTAACATGTAGGTCAGGCTCGGTGGTTCAGCCTGTCATCCCAGCACTTTGGGAGGCTGAGGCGAATGGATTGCCTGAGCCCACCGGTTTGCAACCAGCCCAGACAACTTGGCGAGACCTCGTCTCTACAATAAATAAACAAAAAAAATTAGCCGGGTGTGGTGGCGTGTGTCTGTAGTTCCGGCTACTTGGGAGGCTGAGTCAGAAGGATTGCTGGAGCCCAGCAGGTCGATACGGGGGTGGCCGTGAGTGTGCCACTGTGCTCCAGCCTGGGCAACAGAGTGAGACTCCGACTCAAAAAACCCCCCAAAACAAAAACAAATGTAGTTAAATAAGGTCACCATATGTCTACAAGTAAACTGAATGGTCTAGTTAAATAAAAATTTTCTTGACTTGTAACAGATTTCATTTTAACATTTTATATTTTCTTCCACAAAACATAGCACTGCTAGCAGTATATCGATTAATATTACATTTAGGGCAAATAGGTCAATTTTTTAATTCTTACATCCTGAGTCAGAGTTTCCAAGGTAAAGGTAGGCATTATCATGATAAATCAGGGTACCGTTTGCACACAACTGTAGTCATCACTTCTTAAGAGCACAGCTTGTAAACTTTTAATTAATTTATTTATTTGAGTCGGATCTCACTCCACTGCCCAGGCAGGAGTGCAGTGGCCCGCTTACACCACCGCAGCCTCGACCTGCTGGGCTCCAACAAGATCCTTCTGCTTCGGCCTTACTACTAATATATTTAAATTGCACAGTACTATATACATATAATATATAACATAATCACTTACCTAATCTCATGTCTTTTTTTGTAATTTGCTTGTTTATTATAGAGCTGTGAGGTATGAGTGAAGATTTATTACCTAAGTAGGCTGCATGCAGGTAAAGTTTGGGCTTCTGGGCGGCCCTCACTCCTGCTGTAGGTACTTAATGTGTGTATTTAGCTTATTCATATTTAAAGTAATTATTCAGCTGGGTTAATAGTGATCCTATCTACATCTGTTTTTATTTGTTGACCTTGTTCTTTGTTTCCTTTTGTCTTCTGCTCTTTTTCTGCCTTCTTTGGTTTTTAGTAAGCATTTTACATGATTCTATTTCTTTTCTTCTCTCTGTACTTTTTTTTTTTTTTTTTGAGTTGGAGTCTCACTCAGTCGCCCAGGCTGGAGTGCCTGGGCACACTCATGGCCTCCCCGGCATCGACCCGCTGGGTTCCAGCGATCCTTCTGTCTCAGTCTTCCAAGTAGCCAGAACTACAGGCGTGTACTATGACCCCCAGACAATTTTTTTTTAATCATAGAGATGAGGTCTCACCAAGTTGCCCAGGCTGATGGCGAACCCGCGGACTCATGCAACCCACTTGCCTCGGCCTCTCAAAGTGTTGGGGTGACAGGCTAAGCCACCAAGCCTGGCCCAAATTACGTTTTTTAAAAACATTTTTTATTGATTTCCCTGGAGTTTTCGATAAACACTAATAACTAACCCATGCCCATCATTACATAACAGCGTCAACAACTCACAAAAGAGCATTCTGAATTCCTCCACCTCGTGTCTTATAATACTGCTGTCCTTATTTCACTTATTCACAAATGTGACCTGTGACCACCTGATGTATTGTTCCTCTTATTCTTTTACATAAACCGTTATCTGCTAGATCAATTGAGAATAAAGAAAATAAAAGATGTTATTTTACTTCCATTTACGCCTTCTCTAACCTTTTCCCTTTCTTTATGTAGTTCTAAGCATCTAATCAATATAATTTCCTTTCCTTTTAACATTTATTTTAAACTTGTTTAACATTCCATGCAATGCAAATCTACTAGCAAAAAATTCCCTCAGTTTCTGTTTTTCTGAAAAAGTATTTCTCCTTTGCTTTGGAAGGATAATTTCACTGGCATAGAATTCTAGGTTGGTGAGTTTTTTGTTGTTGTTCCTTTCAACCCTTTTAAACACTTCACTCTATTTTCTTTTTGCTTGCATGGTTTCTGAAGAGAAATGCAATGTGATTCTTATCCTTGCTTTTCTGTAGGCAAGATGTCTCCTTCTTCCTCTTGTGACTTGTCTTAAGAGTTTCTCTTTGTCTTTCAGTTTCTGCAGTTTGAACACAATATGCTTCAGTGTAGCTTCTTGGTACTTATTCTTCTTGGTGTTCTCTGACCCTCCCTGATCTGTGGTTTAGTATCTGCCATTAATTTTGAAAAATTCTCAGTCAGCATTATGCCAAATATTTCTTTTGTTCCTTCTGGTATTCCCATGGCACATACAATGTTTGCAATTGTCTCGCTGTCCTTGGAAACTCCATTCAGTCCTAATTATTCTTTTTTCTGCATTGCAGATTTGGGAGTCTCTACTAACACTCCTTCAAGCACATGCGTTCTTTTCTTGGTCATGGGCAACCTACAGGTTAGCCCACTGAAGGACTTCATCGTGTATAATATAGAGCTTTTCCTTTCCAGAACTGCTTTTTTTAGGGTTTCCACATCTCTGTTTACATCACCGACCTGCTCTTCGAGGTGTCCACTTTGTCGCTGGCGTCCTGAGAGTGTCGATCACAGTTCATTTAAATTCCCAGCCAGATTAAAATTCCAAAATCTCTGCTTTATCTGAGTCTGGTTATGATGCTTGTTCTATTCCTTCAGATGACACTTTCAGCACGTCTGGTAATTTTTTGTTGAGAGCGAGACATGATGCATCAGATTTTCAAAAGTGAGGTAGAGAGGAATCTAGGTGTGATTTTAGGGTCAGGAGTTGGGCTGTGTCTGCCATTTGCTGTCACCGTCATGTCCGAGGCCGAAATGTCTTCCGCTGCCCTGGGAGTTGTCTCTCCTCCTGTCTCTGAGCACTCCTAGAGCCGCGTTCACAGGGTCTGGGGCCTGTCGTTCTCTCAGTTGTCGTGCCGGTCGCTATGCAGAAGTCCTCTCGAGCTGCGGGTGCGATGTGTGTGCAGGCAGCATTCCTTAGTCCGATGCCGAGGACGCGGTCTTTTGTGAGCCTGGATTTCCTGCGTCCCTTCCCCCTTGCGAAAGGCTAGATGACCTTGGAGTCAGGTTTCTCCCTCGGCCCAGGTGGGTTGGGCTCTGGTGACACAGTGTTCCTCCCGAGCAGGCCTTGCGAAGGAGAACCCAAAGCGCTGGGTGTGCTTCCGAACGATTGCTTTCCTGCTTCCACAGGGAGACATTTTTCTCCCATCTTCACAGTGAGAACCCGGTAGGTTCACCAAGGTGTGCCACCCATTCCCAAGCCTGGGCTGCCCTTCGGATTGTTTTCAACTCTTACGCTGCTCCACACTGAGCTTCTGTGATTTGTTGATTGTGGCCTATCGTTTCTACCAATACTGGCCTTCGCTGGGGCTTCTGCTCCCTGCAAGCTATGGTTTTCTACATACACTCCTCTGCTTCTCCATTTTTCAGAGCAGCAGTCTGCCCTGTGGCCTGAATTCTCTGGGAAAGTGGCTGATTTTCAGTTTGTTCAGATAGTTGTTGATGCTGCTGTGAAGATGAGAGCGATGACGTCCAAGCTCTTTACGCATCAGACCAGAAAGCAGAGGCTCCTATAAACACCATCAGGGGATTTGCGGTATAGATAGAAACTGGCCGTTTTCACACGCCCAGGATGTTCAGAGTTGCTGAGTATTTTCCTTTGCCGGGCTTCTCCAGATGTTGCTTGGCGTTTGCCCATGTGCTGCCTCCATTCGGTTCATGGGGTGCATGAGGCCAGTGGTGCGTCTGCTTTCCGCCCCAGCGTGCCCCCAGGGATGGCGTCATCCCTCACCTAGGGGGGAAGACTGAAGACGGAGGCGAATGACAGCTTGTCACCAAGGTGGGCTTTCTGAGGCCTGATGACAGACTGCACTGGCCCCCTAAGCAGGTCACGAGGGCTCCTTTCTCACGTTCATCCCAGGCCGTCGAGCTTCTGGCGTATCTGCAGAGTTTCGACGTGCCCCGCCAGGGGTGAAGAGGGGATCTCCAGTCTTGCAGCGTTTCTTACAGGTTCTTTTTCTTCTCTTTTGCATCAGTACGTTTCCTCATCTGGACTGAGCACGTCTATACTGTTATATCTCAACAGAAGTGTGGCTTCACACCTCGGAATTATTGTCTTCATTCAGTCAACAGATACTTGCTGAATATCTATTATACATGGGCTATTGGTGTTCTGTTTGTGAACGTATTATGAGCCTTTCTACCGTATATGAGTTATTCTTACTTTAAGACAAGGTAACTTAAATAGCTTCTCTTTCTGCCAACACTTCTCCCAAGATACTGAGCTCAACTTTAGTTTTTGTTTTTCCCCTCAACAGAGGTTTGTTTGTTCTCCAAGGTTTTACATTCTAAATTACATACGTTGAAATCCTAATATAACCTTCATATTCAACTGAAGCTGAACTTGAGTAATGTCTGTGTAGAACATAGCGCTTTCTTGTTTAGATATAATCTTGTTTAGATAGTTATCAGACAGCACACCTCATCAACAAGGGTACCTGCATTATCAACATTTGTAAATCGAACCCTAGATTGTACCACCCATCTTTAAAAAAATAAAACAGTTATCAGATAAAATTTATGCTTGAGCCTTGAATAGCAGATGATTGTACTTCTGGCAGAGGAGGGAATGAAGAAGGTGGTTAAGGAAAAGCCTCCTAGATGCACCAGTCAATGTTCTGGAGTTCTGTGAGCTCACATCCAAAGTCCCTCCACTCCTGCCACCTTGGTCGTGGCCAATGAGCTGGCACAATCACAAACCTTTGAACAAGAAAATTTCTCCACAGGCTCCACATTTGTTTACATTACCCATCTTAACTCTGAGTAGGTGACCCTCTTAAAACCAATGACTTCAAGCACTCAGATTTTATGACACAGCTCTGCCTCACTTTTTCATGTCAGCTTCCTCTGAAGCTTATCCTTCCTCGACTATGATTCCCTGATCAGGAGGGGGTTGTTCCTACATGTAAAGTTCTGTTCTAAATTAATCTATTCTTTGGACCCGCCTCTTCATTAACTTTCACTATGTGTTCTCAGTTCTCCTACTCAAAACTGTTATAATTTACCCTGCAGAAATGCCTTCAAAGGAGCACAGGCATATAGGACTGTAGAATGATTCAAAACAAAGAAAAGCAGTAAGTATTGCAATTTAATCTTATGGGAAGTTTAATCTTCCCAGTGTGAGAAAATTACATACCCATACAATATCACTGTAACACAAGAAGCTAAACTCATTTCTTCATCTACAGTTTGATAAGGAAAAAAAGACATAATGGGCAGTAGTTGACTGACAGTTTTCAGCCTGAGGAATCCACAGTATAAACGGGCTCCAACACAATTTCCCCACCCACGTTCTAGTAGTAACACCGTGCAAAAACAGACTAGGTATTCTGGGGAATCAACAGATCTGAGAAAAAATTTTCAAGTAATTTACTTCCATTTAATCATATATTCAAGACATTTCTTTACAAGTACATTAAAAAGTATCTGCAAACAAAGACCTCCTAGTACTTTGAACATTTTGAAGATGCTTTCTTTTAAAGAGCTTGCTGACTTTTCCCACCACAAGAAACTATAGATATACAGGCTGCTCGATAGACCACCATTTAAAAAATCCACAGTGACTCCTTCAAATTGTTAAGAAAATGTACCCAGAAGTAGCTTAGGCACTGGCATCAATATAGTGACTGTAATAAACAAGTCTTGACCCTGATAAAATCTTACTTTATACTTAATATAGAAGAAATATGGAACCAGTAAACTTGTATAGCTAAATATCAAGTTCCAGAGACTTATAGAAACAGCTGGCAAGACAATGAATTCTTTGTTATCTAGAAATACAGAGTTTTTTGTGACTCTAGGGGTTGATTGATATAGAATTACCAGGTATACCAAACAGAGATTATCAATCTCCAAATAATTACATGAATCGTATACCACAGTTTGACACTGTTCCTTCTTTTGGAATGACTAAGAAAGCATTTCAATCAGTTTGGCATCTCAGGGTAGGACCTGAAGTTTTCATTGTGTTGGAGCTGTGTGGGAACTGGCAGCTAAAAGACATCTCCTACGAATAAAACTCCGGGCAAGGGAGACTTCATTGTGACTTTAGGGAATGCTTAGAGATTTGCTTGACCCTTACAATGTCTATAATCCTTCTCTGATTCCCAAAGCCATTCACACTACTGTCTCCATTGACCAGTCCTACATAGACAATTCTGGTCTCTCTCTCTCTCTCTCTCTCTCTCTCTCTCTCTCTCTCTCTCACACACACACCTCACCCATATGTGTAGGTTCGTATGTCTAACTTACACACAAATCCAAAAGTGGTCAAGATTATTTTGAAAACTTTTTTTACATGTGCAAAAAAAAAAATCTCATCTCTCCCTCTATTCTACTCTTCTGAGATTCTAGGACCAACTAAAATCTTGCCCCATGAAAAAAGACTGAATCCAGTTTCAGCAAGCTATGTGCTCATTTGTTTCTCGCTTTGTTAGGTGGGGAAGAAAATCCTTCTTGATGTGTGAGTTATTATAAGATCTGCAGTATTCCATTTGAGGGACAAAGAACTGAGGACAAATAAATGTCTGTACGTATTCCCTGATTCCCTTCCACGGCGGTGTTGAGTAAACGTACAGCCCAAAGGACAACTGCAGAAAAGGTCCTGAAAGTTGAGAGTGCAGGATGTGCAGCTGGGAAGAGAAAATAAAGCAGCAACTGATGAAAGCTGAAAAGAGGTTGCACACCTAACCCTGAATTGTACCCCACATCTTTAAAAGAAAGAAAAAAAAAAGAAAGTTGGAAACAGGGAAGTGCAGTTGTTTTGTTTTTCTGTTGAGAGGTATAGCTTGAACAGCTTTAAGACAGGCTAGCTCTCGATCCTTACTGAGTTTGGCATCTACTTGGGGTAAATAGGAATAAATGATAAGCAAACAGCATTAATTTCAACTGATGATAAATGCTGTGAAGAAAATTTCAGAGGGCGACATTGGGGTGATGGAATGTTATTTACACAGAGTGGTTGGAAAAGGTCCTGGTGGCCGGGCTCGGTGGCTCAGTCTGGGGAGGCTGAAGTGAGTGGTCTGCCTGAGCCTGCGGGTTCGAGACCAGCCGGGCAACTTGGCGAGAGCTCGTCTCCCGAATAAAGCAAAAATTAGCTGGACATGGTAGCGTGCACTTGTAGCTCTGGCTCCTCGGAAGGCTGAGGTGCCGGAACCAAGAAGGCTGATGCTGGGGTGGCCGTGAGCGTGCCAGTACACTCCAGCCCGGGTGATGGAGTGCGACTACGACTCAAACAAAAAAAAGAAGAGAAAAGAGAAGGTCTTGGTGAGGAGCCAGCGTTTTAGCAAGGAGCCAGTCATGAAACGACGTGAATCAACCATATTCAAAGAAAAGGGCACTTTGAGCAGGAACACACAATGCGGTGCTTCCAAAGGGCAGGCTCACAGCCAGTGAGTGTGGCAGCCAGGGGAAGCGGCAGAAAATAAAATCTGAAAGGCAGGCATCGCCTGCTAGCCCCCGAAAAGACATTAAGTTTTATCGTAATCATAAGAGGAATGTATTCGAGTTTTCAAAAGAGGAAACTGAATGATCTCATTAAAACTTTGAAGCAAGTAGTCTGTTACAAGAAGTAAAACCCAACAAAAATAAACAGCAAGACCTCTTAGAAAGATCCTGTGAAGTACAGGTGAGAGAGCTGTAACAGTGAAACGGTGGGGGGCTATCAGGTTCAGCTAAGCGGATGCCGAGCTGTTGGGACTTGCTGATGGATGACACGGAAGAGAAAGAGAAACAAGAAAGTCTCTGAGGAGTTTGTCACGGGCAACTGGGTGAATAGTGGTGACATCAGGAAAACGAGAAAGCATTATCGGGCGGTGTGGGGAGAAGGATCGATAATTCTGCTGCAGTTGAAGAATTCTTGTTGAAAGAAAGACATTGACTCCACATGAGAGGGGAAGGAGAGCTGACAGCTCAAAGTTCCAGAGGAAGCAGCGGGTGGGGAGGGGGCACACAGCTCAGGTGGAGAAGCCCGATTCATTACGAGGAGGGTCTGCTTTTCGCTGCCGCCAGGAGGAGGGGAGAAAAGGACTGGCATCAGTCACAGGCTGTCGGGCTTAATAACACTGATATGAGCAGCACTTGACTGCAGGCTTGGTCTTGCATTCTCATGACCACTCACTTGTCTACAAAGTATATGGAGGCAGGGACAGAGGGACAGCTGAGACTTAGGGACTCGGGCAACCATGTGGAATGCTGTCACGGAGTATGGGACAATTACTTGATTGGAATATTATAAGCAGCTGATTCGGGCTGTCAGGCAGTATTGAGGGTCTCTTTGAAGTTGGTGACCATCAATAGGTCACCAACTAATATATAAATAGGTCGCCAATTGATATTGTCTACTTTGACGTATGTTTTTTCTTCATCAGCATTCCACTGGTCAGGAACAGGCACAAAGTAAACAGAACAATAGGAAATAAAAATTCGTGTGTTATATGATGGGTGTGATGAAAGCGCAGAGACAAGAGAAAATTATGAAAGTTGGCAAGAGTCCCATTGGAAAATAAACCTTGGAATCTGAGACAGATGAGGATACTATTAAAAGATGCTTGGGCGTTGACCAGAGAGACCAATGAATGGGAGGGAATGATGAAGTGGAAGAGGTATCAGAAAATGGTCGTGGTGTGAACAGCGGAGCAAGCACCCTGGAGGAAGAGGAGGTTTCAAACAGAACACCAAAGGCTTGGATTATGGATCTGGGAGATGGTGATGGAGAGGCCCAGGAGTAGATGCAGAGCTGGTCCCGAGATGGAACGGCAAAGGCCAAGAAAGAGGAGGCAAGCAGGCCCAGGGTGCTGAATGCCAATGTGACCCTGCGCCGGCCGATTAAGCCTGACTGGACAGGGAGATGGAGTCCTGACCAGTGATCAGAGTCTTCGATGAATCAGCAAGACTAGGAAGCCGACGACAGCAAGAGGAGGGCAGGGGTGGAGTCAGTGCCTGGCACGTTCACAGGAGAAGGGGCTGGGCCCGTTAGACACAGGGAGCAGACAGCAACTGATCCACCAGCCCACCCTGAGGGACCAGCTCTGGAGGGCATGGTGGGCGGAGTCAGGGAGGGCTGGACAAGAGCTGAGAGACCATGGCCGCAGCAGAGACCAGAAGGGCTGGACTTGGGGGGGAAGTTGCTCCAGGGGGGTTAGGCAGAGAAGAGAGAACAAGCAGGTGAAACTCAAGGGCCTTTTAACTGGCAAAAACACTGAGCCGAACAGCTGACGATCACGAGGGGTGAGTGGCAGTGGCCCAAAGCTTTGCAGCTCCTACCTTCAGGATAGCAACACTGAGCTTTTTCAGAATAATACCTGCTTTTTATTTCAGTTCTTTATTCGTAAGAAAATATCATATCAGGGACTACATTATTTCTCCCTTTCTACTTATTTGGTTATGATATAACTTCGGTCGTGGCTGAACTTGAGAAATGAATCACAAACATCAAGAATAAGGTGAATAAGACTTGCAAGCCGGGCTCAGTGGCTCAGCCTGTAATCCCGCACCTTTAGGAGGCTGAGGTGAGTGGATTGCCTGAGCCCGCGGGTTCGAGACCCGCCTGGACAGGCGAGACCTCATCTCTACAATAAAACCAAAAATTAGCCGGGCGGGGCAGCGCATGCCTGTAGTTCCAGCTACGTGGAAGGCGGAGGCGGAAGGATGGCCGGAGCCCAGCAGGTCGAGGCTGCGGCGGCCGGGAGCGGCCACTGCACTCCAGTCTGGGCGACAGAGTGAGACTCCAGCTCAAAAAAGAAAAAAGACTTGCAAAATTCTCCCTAAGTAAATAAAGAAAATAACTAACACTTGAGCACCTACTGTGTGTCTGGCACTGGACTTCCTGTATTACCTGAGATTCATAAGAATGATGATGCTATAAGCCTGACATTGTTATTTACATTTTACAGACACCACAACCAAGAATTAGGAAGGTTACATAATTTTCCCAGGATCTTCCAGCTAACATATGGTGAAGCCAAGATTTAGCCCTGCTCAGTCTTATTCTAGAGTGATGTATGCGACATGACAGTTAGGTTCACGAATTCATCCTAGAAGAAGTGCTTCACACCTCATTGCTGAACATCACTAGGTTCAGCTTTGGAGTACTCTCCCTGGGAAGCTATGCACCAACGCTGGTGCCTAGTGTACCTATCAAAGTTATTGTGGAACTCTTTTTCTGGAATGGCCTTCGGAGCTATAGTTACATTACCCTTGATATCCTGAATGTCATCAAAATGTCTTCCTTGCAATATTTCCTTTATCTCTGGATAAAGAAAAAAGTCATTGGAGGCCAGGTCTTGTGAGAAGGGAGAGGGTCCCAATACAGCTACTTGTTAACTGACTAAAAACTCCCTCCCGGACAGTGCTGTGTAAGCTGGTGCACGGTTGTGATGCATGGGCTCCTTCAGGACCCCTTTTGCACACATCTTTCTCATGCCAAGATTTTCAGTTAAGATTTTCCTGTTTCTCTGCTGATGTTTATCTGGTCTGCTATGTTTCTCACAGTCAGCCAATGATTTTGATGAACCATTTGATGCATTTTGATGAATTTTTGCAAAGTTTTTGTCAGTTCTGCTCACGACTGACTTTTCCTCATCAGCGATGCTTTCTGTCCCCTCAGAAAAACGTTTAATTCATTGGCACACTGCCGCTGTCTTCATGGCATTATCCCCATGAACTTGGACTAAAGTGTCCCCGATTCCACTTCCACTCTCGCCAACTTCAACAAGAAATCAGTGCTTGTTCCTTGCTCTGATTCAGGCCCCGACGTTCCCGCGCCAGCACACAGAACCTGCAGCGACAGGAACAGACGCCGCTCCGAGACACTGCCACACATCCACACGAACGCCGCTGCGCGACACGGACACGCCAAGGCCACGCAATCTCACGGAGCCGCTCGTGCAGTGCTGCCCCGAGAGGCGCCGGTGGCAAGTGTGTGCCTTGGATCGTCCGGCGTCTGAACCACGCTAGACCACAACTTCGTCTCCAAACATCCCACCGGGGCAGAGCACTGAACGGTGCAAGCACTGAACGGTGGCGAGAAAGGAAGGGAGGGAAGAAGGAACGGACAGACGAAGGGGAGGACAAGAAGAGGGAAGGAGGAAGAGAGCCGGCGCGGCCGACCCGGCGCGCGCGGGCTGCTGAGCGCCCCGTGGCGAGTCCGCGCCGACGCAGCGGCCGCCGCCTGCCCCGCGCCTCGCGGCCCGCCGGCCGGCAGCGCGGCCGGCCGCCGTCGGTCCGCGGCCGGGCTCCCGCCCCTTCGCGCGGCCCCTCCGCTCCAGCGGGCCAACAGAGCCGGCGCGGCCCGGCGGGGCCCAGAGGCGCCGCCCGGCCGCCCTGCCTCGCGGCTCCGGGGCGGAGCGGGCGCCGGCGCGCACGAGCCCCGGCCGGCTGCCGCGCGCGCCGCAGACCCCCTCGCGGCGGCGGGCCCAGCCCGGGGGCGCTGCCCGCTCTGCCGCGGGCCGGGCGTCGGCGAGGATGCCGGCCACCTGCCGGCGGCGGCGTCTGTCGGAGGCGCCGCGCGGGCCGCCCGGCCTCGCGGCTCGGCCCCCGAGGCGGAGGCAGCCCGAGGGGCCCCGACTCTCGGCGGGCAGGCGGGACTCCGGGAGGCAGCTGCCAGGCCCGGGCGCCCGTGCACGCCGAGGGGCCGTCCGGCGCCGTCCGCGCCCGCGGCTCCCCGGCTGCGCCGCAGGCCGCCTGAGCGAGGAGCTTCCTTCCTGGGCCTTCCGTCGTCGTCGTCGTCGCCGGAGTCAGGGCTGCGCTGCCACCCGGGCTGAGGTGCAGCGGCGGGATCACGGCTCGCCCAGCCTTGGCTTGAATTCCTGCCGGACCCAGCACTCCGACCACTAGGGACCCCCGGGGGAAGAGAACTCAGAGCATGGAAAAGAAGCCCGCGCCCACTCATGTGTTCCCTGCAGCACGTCAACAGCAGCAAAAGCATGAAACCAACCCAAGTGTCTGCGAACAACTGGCTGGGTATCTGTGTGCCGTGGAACACCACACAGCCGTGGAAAAAGAACCAAGCCATGTCCTCTGCAGCAGCAGGGAGGGAGCTGGAGGTCGCCGCCCGGAGGGAACGGACTCAGAAACAGGAAACCAAACACAGCAAGTCCCCACTCACTCGTGGACGCCGACTCAAAAAAAAAAAAGGAAATTATCTGTGAGGTACAACGTCTACTCTGGGGAATGGCCACCTGAGATCCACTTCTCACCACGACACAACATGCCAGGTAACGAACATGCGTGTTACTGCATGGGTAACTGAGTCTAAAATAAAGTGCGAAAAAAAAGGAGCTTCCTTTACACCGTTGCTTCTGTATTGAGACGGTGCCTTCCCGAGAGGCATCGTCCTTCCTGCCAAGCACGGTTTCGCCTCCAGCTGCTGCAGACAGACGACAAATCTCGGGGGGGGGGTGGAATCAGCTCTGTGGCCCACAGACGGGCTTTCAGGGTGCACAGCAGTGGCTGCTTTCTCTATCTGCGGCTGCTTTCCGAGCAAAGGCTGCGGCACCGAGACGTCAAAGTGTCACTTAGCATCCATGAACATTCGTCATTCCTTGTCACCCAGGGCCGTCCCATTAAAATCTTCGCGTGTTGCTGCATCTGAGTACGAACCCATTTTTAGATTTGAAGGCACGGAAAGTCTTTCCTGCACATAGTTATTGTGCACCAGCCTTTGTGGCTTAAATCAGCAGCATTAGACCTAATGGGGGAACTCAGCAGTGCCACAGCTGCCACAGCCACCAGAAAGCCCCTGAGACCCCGTTCTGCCCTCCCTGTGGTGAGTGAGTGAGTCACGGAAGCTTGCCAGTGAGAAAGCAAAACCAGTCCCAGGTACTCAGGGGCATGGCTGGGCCAAAGCAGGCATTCCTTCACCTCTCTCTCCTCCACACTGGAAATCCTGACTAAACTTACTACCTTGGAGCTTCAACTTCAGAGAAAAGGGGGCTTGGACATCACAGAAAAGCCCAAGTTCTGAGTGAGTTATAAACACAGCGTGTGATGTGCAGGCAATAACAGCAGCCAGCCCTTTGAAATAAAAGCCTTCATCCCTGCATAGCATGCTTCCCTTCAAAACCCAAACCTTCGTTTATGCTTCCTTGCTCTTGTCTCTCCTGCTTGCTCTTGTTTGGAAAGACATGCATTCATGGCGCAGACGGGTTTCACGGAAGATTGCTGCTTCTGATGTTTCACCCTCCCCTGCTCCCACCCCACCTCTCATTACTTTTCATTTGAGAAATTCCCGGGATCAGGACAGCTGCCTCTCCCCCTCTCGTTTGCAAGTGCCTCAGTACAGTCTTTAGTTCCTGGACACATATTCTTTACAGAGGCGGACGTGGTTAACGCAAGTATTTTCTCATTTACATGTGAACGAACCCCAGTTCACAAGTACGGTGATTTACATGGGTGTACAAAAGCTTCCTTGGCAGAGTTCTGTGGTCTTCGATTCACACTGCAGGTCCTCCCTCCCTTTATGCCACTGCTGCGTTTGGCTTGTCTGTGTGTGACCTCATGGTAAATTACGGCAGGGCAGGGCTCACCCGCAGCCTTCACATGCAGAGCGCCTTAGCGTCCCCCTCATTTGGAGAGCATTATCCCCCTCCAGCATTATCTTTCCTGTGTAGTACTTGATTATTTGTTGAAGTATCAGGAGAAAATTCTTCCCCTTTCTGTGACAGTGAGACTGCTGCCTGGCTGTACAGAAATAGAGCTGCTGATCAAAAGGATGTCACGAAATGTGTGTCTGAAGAGGCATCCCTGTTTCACCACCTCCCTGCGCAGCTCTTGCGTAATAAGAATTTGGGGACAAAGGGCAGCTGAATTCTTGTCCCTTTGTCCCAAGTTCCTGGGAGGTAACCGCTAAGCCCTTGAGATACCCCTGATTAACTGGCGTGCTGGGTTATTCGTGATTGGCTCCGGCCACACTTGAGAGTTTGTGCTGATGAGGTAACCAGCCTGTGATTAGAGGGTTGGGGTTCTGTACCACATGGTACCAGCCCGATCTCCAGGGAGGGAAGGGGGCTGGAGACTGGGTTCAGCCGCACTGCCAGTGATTCAGTCCAGCACGCCTATGCAAAAACAAAAACAAAAGAATTCCCCCAAAACACCCATAAAGACTCTGGACGGGGAAGCTTGGGTGAGCTGCCCTGGTGGACAGTGATCTCTGAATGTGCTCACACTTCAATACTGAGAGCAATGTCCGTGAGGATAACAGAAGCTTCCAACTTGAATCCCTCCCAGCTTTTGCCTGTGTTCTTCTTCCTCTGGCTGGCTCTAATTTTAGTACTTCAGTTGTAACAAAACTGTGATCACAAGTATAGCATCCTCCTGAGTTCTGTGAGATGTTCTAGTGAGTTGTCGCACCAGAGAGAGTCCAGAGGGCCCTCAAACCTGAAGCCAGCTGGTCTGAAGTGAGGGTGGTTCCTGGAGACCCCTCTGTCTGAGGCGAGGGCGATCTTGTGGAAGGCATGCCCCTCCCCTCAACCCTGGCTGACCGTGGGCGATCTTCTCAGTGGGCGATTTGGCTCAAGGCTTAGTGACCATTTTTGTTAAGGTGCACGAAGGACTCCCGATCAGGGGATAGACACAAACCAGGCAGGCATGATGGTGGAAAGCAAGCCTAGCTTTGGCACCAGACTGCTCTGGCTCGGAGCTGCCTCTGTCGCTTATGACTCACGTGTCCTTGAGCAAGTTGTTCAAGCTCTGTGTCCCGCAGCTTCTTCACTTATAAAGAGCATAGTTATCCTACTACAGGCCTTACTGGGTGTTGGTGAGGCTAAATGTGTTAAACATGCAACTTGCTCAAGTGCTAATCAATGTTCCTTATTATATACAAACTGACATTTTAAAAATTAAAAATAGTCAAGAAGCAAAAACCATGTATTTTATCTCTTCCATACTGCAGCATCAAATCATAGTCTTTAGACATTTACCCAGAGGCTGTTTCCACTGCTGTTTTCAGAGTAGAGGAGGAGGCGGCACGAACACCTTTCCACCCCGCCCGTGTGTGGCTGTGACCCGCCGCCACTGATGGAGCATCCCTCCCCGTGTGGGCTGGACATGACACGGCGGGACTCCAGAGGGGCAGATGGCACTGATGTCTCAATTCAGGCTGACCTCAGGTATGCACTTGGCCGCGGGCTATTTTTGGCCTGGGATCACTCCCTTTTTGCCATTCTGACTCAGAGGAGAGGCGGCATGACTAAGCATTTTAGGCTCTGAGAATCAGGGGTAATCACTCAGTAAAGGGATTTGGGGGGAGAGAAGGAAGGAGGAAGGAGAAGACAGGAGTGGGGATGAAGAGAGGGAACACACACACACACACACAGAGAACCTAATGCACGTCGTCTCCTGGCTATCACCTGCCATTATTGACGGTTGTCACGTCTCATCAGTCACTTTCAAAGCCAGGTTCCCAGCTGGCATCATCAGACTTCCTCAACCAAAAACGTTGGTGGTAGGGTTCTGCGATCAATGCTCACAAGCCTTCCATCCAGGTGATTCAGTTGCTCAACCTTGAGAACCACTGCTCTGGGTGACTTTGTCACGCCAGCTTGGGCTGCCCTCAGATAAGACGAAGATCTCAGCCTGACTTCACGGCACGCCACCCTCACCCCTTCTTGCTGAGACTTTACAGGTCTCTCCGATGTCTCGGGGATGCGGCTCCATCCCAGGGCACGATCTTCTCTGAGGTCTCCTTCACGCAGCGTCCCTGGCAGCGGCACACTTCCCAGTGCTGTTTTCGGCCTGGCATCTACCGCCCCTCCTCCACCATCACCCCTCATTCACAGACAGGCCTGTGGCTGCACCTGACAGCCCATCCCAGGAGTGAGAAAAGGAAGGAAAGGACGCCTGGAGTCGGCACGAGGACTGCGCCTTCCTCCTTCACATCATGTGGGCTAATAAAATAAAATACGTAAGAACAAGTATGTTAAAAGTCTCGCTTTGCTTCTTCCCATCGACAGTATCTTTGTCCAGACTGTTATAAATAGAATTCCACATCCAGTCATTCTACCTGAGGGCATATCATTAAATACACTAGCTTAGTTATCAAATCAAGAGGACACTGGAGAGGATCTAGATAACAGGGGTTTCCCCGAAAAGCCTTTCAAGAATGTCACCTGGATGCAAAGAGGGAATGTAAAAATAGATACAGGACAGGAGACAGAGCAAGAAGCAAAAAGCCCTCAGAGTTAGTATAAAGCTAGGGAACCTGACGGAAAACAGTGAGTCCCCTTGTGGTGGGTCTTGCTAGGGGTCTTCCCTCCCAGCGCACAACACACAAGGCTTAGAAACAGGTTTACTTCCAAGCACCCTGCGCCCCAAAATAATGTCTGACTCAAGAAAGTATTGCCATCAGAAAACAGGATCGTGAAAACAGCACTAGCGCTAGGCCAGGAGACAGGGATTGTGACACTAGACTCACCACCTCCGGGTGATGTGCTCAGGATATCAGGAGACCCTGATTCTGATGCTAGCTCTGCCATTAGGACATCTGAGCTCAGGCTTTCTTCTTAATTGTGGGAGGGCAGTAATGACTGCTGTCCTATCTGCTTCGCGAGGTTATTGTGCAAATAAAAATAGGCACATACATGGAAGTGCTTCCAAACTCCTATTGATTGTGGAGAAACGAGACATTCTTGCCGTGAACGTCGTACCTCACCATCTAGAATTGTGCTGGCACATGGTACTTGCTCAACAAACCTCAGGGACGCTTGCTGTTGTTTGAGAGTGTCGGCGCCGGTGGACTTCTCTCTCCGTGCTGTGTCAGAGGACAGTGCACAGGAGACATACAGCCATGTGGCCTTATTTTCAGAAAGGAGATGCGCAACACTTAGAAACAGACTATTCATAATTAGATGTGAGAGGATTAAGAGATGCCCAAGCCACACCTACTCACTCAAAAGTTCACTCCAGAATAATTCCTGTGCAACTGGTACTTGTCTCAGATGATTATTACAGATTTAAGCTCAATGATTTGTTTGTGTTTTTGTTTTTGAGTCAGAGTCTCACTCCGTGGCCCAGGCCGGAGTGCAGGGGCATGCTCACGGCTACCCCAGGGTCGACCTGCTGGGCTCTGATGACCCTTCCCCCTCAGCCTTCCAAGTCGCCGGAACCACAGGTGCGCGCTACCACACCCGGCTGATTTTTTCCTTATTTCTATTGTGGAGACGAGGTCTTGCCAAGGTGCCCAGGCTGATCTTGAACCCACGGGCTCTGGCCATCCACTCGCTTCAGCCTCCCAAAGTGCTGGGATGACAGGCTCAGCCACTGAGCCCGGCCTCAATGATATTTTTAATGGATTAGAATACCACTTTGTTGAATCGGGGCAAAGAATGACCATGGTGGCGTTCCCAGCTATTGTGGCTGGTGATAGCCGCAAAATAATTCTCTAAATGAGATTTGTGACTTGGAAACATTTTTTTTTAAATAGTAATCTTCACAGAAAAAGTATCACTCCACCAGAGTCAGCTTTAGCTGTGCCCCAAACTTCCCATTCTTGACGATTGACATTTAAACCCAAACGGCTTGGTCACGCCCGGATCCAGCAGGGAAAGAGGCAGAGAGAAATACCCTGCTCCCCCACCACCCCAAGGCGTAACTGACGAAGAGGAAGGGGGAGGCCTTCGATGCCACCGCCCAGGAGACGGGGCTGAGGTGTTCCGCAAGCCAGCTCTCCGCATGCAGAGCCCCCCGGGAAGCAGACGAACTCATTCATTCATTCACCCACTCATGCGCTCCCTCCGCATCTATCAGGTTGTACGGAAAGTAGTCTGGTGTGACACTGGCCTCAGGAGACTCTGATTCCGATGCTAGATCCGCCACGTGTGGGTCACGTGCTCTTGTTTAAGTCATCAGGACAGCCGAGCTCAGGTTTCCCTCACTGGACAGAAGGAAAGTGGAAAGGGAGGAGACCGAAAGGCAGGTGAGGGTGAGGTGGGACCCTGGTGAGGAAGGACCCCGAAGCCCGTTTCAGAGTGTGGCGTTCTCCTGGGGCAACTGGAAGCAGCTGTGAGAATGTTGCAGAGAGGAGCGATAGCTTGGACTTTCAGAAAGATCAGCTGGGCTGCCAACAGGGAACACTGAGAGCAAGCTCGGGAGGAGGAAGGGGCCAGCTGGGAGCCAAGAGGAAGAGACTTCTGGGATCCTGAAGGAAGGTGAAGAAGATGGAAGAGAGGACAGAGCCAACGAACGCCAAGACACAGAACCCGCAGGACTCCACGGTCAGTTCT
The DNA here is from genome assembly GCA_027257055.1 of Cephalopachus bancanus. Taxonomy (NCBI): domain Eukaryota; kingdom Metazoa; phylum Chordata; class Mammalia; order Primates; family Tarsiidae; genus Cephalopachus; species Cephalopachus bancanus. Next base: position 680,372 of record JAPVLO010000018.1, on the reverse strand, counting down.
GCCTGGAATAAAAGGAGGGTGCGTTATCTGCTTGAGCCAAGGCAGGGAATAGCCACACGGTAGAAGAAGAGCAGGTCTGGGGATGGAAGTGAAACCGTGACTAACAGAACATGCCTCCCCTCGTGGTCCTGCGTTTTCCGGGAATGTTATCTCATGACTGCAGTTATTGAGTGGACACATGCTGCCAAAGGAAGGTGAGTGGCAGGTCTTCTGTGGTTCATGGAAAGTTTCTGGAAAGGAAAGCTCAAGAGCGAAGAAAACAAGAGACGGAGTAGGATCCCTGAGAGCCAGTCCTTGGGCTTCCGAAGTGGATTTTACACAATGCCTAGCTGACCAAGGGCCGCTCAGTGTGTGGTCAGCCAAGGCTGAATGGCCAATCACTAGAAACTCAGCCAGGAGAACTGGAATTATTTATCCATAACTTGTCTTTCTCCAAAAACAGATGTGATGTGGTGAAAACAGGCAACATGTTCAGGAAGACGAGTTTTGCAAGTGGTTTTGTTCCTTACAACTCACACTTGCTGCCTTCTGTTATGCCTTAACTAAAGGAAATGGGAATTCAGCTATAGAATACAAATTGCAGCCGGGCTCGGTGGCTCAGCCTGTAATCCCGCGCCTTTGGGAGGCTGAGGTGAGTGGATTGCCTGAGCCCGCGGGTTCGAGACCCGCCTGGGCAGGCGAGACCCTATCTCTACAATAAATAAAAAAAAATTAGCTGGGCATGGTAGCTCATGCCTGTAATTCCGGCTACTCGGAAGGCTGAGGTGGAAGGATCGCCGGAGCCCAGCAGGTCGAGGCTGTGGTGGCCGGGAGCGGCCACTGCACTCCAGTCTGGGCGACAGACTGAGACTCCAACTCAAAAAAAAATAAAAAGAATAAAAATTGCATAGACCAAGTTGTACCGACACTTACCTAAAAATATATGTCCATATTCCTCAAATGTATTAGCACTTCCTTATTTTATGTATTCAATATTTGCTAACTGCAAATTCTGCCCTGAATCAGCAACTCACATGATGGAACCAAAGGTCTAGATTGGGACAGAAAAACCTGGAGGCACAGGGTTTAGCAGCAGTATCCGGATCTTTTGGTGACAGTTTGTCCTTGTCCTCAGGCCCAAGGGAGCAGGGAGACACCCAAGATCGCCTCTCATCTGGCCCGCATTCTTGCTTTGCTTCTGCCCAAGTAAACTTCGTGAGTTGAAGCTCCACGTCTCGGGCTTGGCACTCGACCAGGCACGCTGGCTCACACCAAAGGGCTCACCTCCACCCACACAGAAAGGCTGACTTGCGTGCAGCCTCCATCCAACCCACCGCCTCACTCCGGCCCCGCCAGTCCTTTCCTGCTCGCACTCTCTCCTCTCTGCCCTGTTGCTTCTCCCTGGCTCTGTTTCCACTTTCACACGATCTCAGCCCTCCATCTGTTATCACCTCAGGCTCCACGTCTACCTGAGGGCCCTGTGGGCTACCTCTAATTGGGTCAGAGAACACCACGACTCTTCCTTCCCACAGGTATCACCATTTCAGGGCTCACCGTAGGCCACACAGACAACCAGCACATTAGGTAATTCGTGCCTCATTCCTTTAGCATGTGGGTTCACAGGAAATAACTGGTTCTGGCAGTTAACAACTAACAGGCTGAGAGGGACTGAGGGCAAGTTTCTTAAAGCAAATCACAAAACCAACCAAGCTATGGAGTATGTTGTCCCATTCGATATGCATAATTGCCCTGCTTGGTAGGAAACGTAATTAAGATTGTACAGCTAAAGAACACGAGAATCTGAACATTGAAAGATATGCTCAAGATTACACCCACCCCCATGTCTTTGGTCCCGCTCCGTGCTATTTTCACTGTGATTTTCACTGTTTTCACTGACACCTGTTTGTAACAAAGAGCACAAACTCAGATTAATGCCACAGACCTCAGGACTACTGACCAGTAATCCCACTCTATTTTCATAAAATATTGGCTTTCTCTTTGTCTCTTGAACTTTCAGCATCACTTTCTCAGCCTTCCTCCCTCTCGGCTGATAACCTTTGCTTCGTATTTCACTGGAAAACAGAAGCAATTTTGTGAAATCCACATCATATACTTATCACATGCTTCATAAACTCCTTCCTCTGGTCCCCTTGTACTCTGTCTTTCCTAATGTTTGAACGGAAGAGCATTCTCTGCTCTGATCAACGGCCAGGCCTCCATCTGTGTGCTGGATCCATCTTCTCTCACTTACTCAACAACTTTGCTCTTGAAAATATCCTTGCTCTCCTTAGCCGGGCTCGGTGGCTCAGCCTGTCATCCCGCGCCTTTGGGAGGCGGAGGTGAGTGGATGGCCTGAGCTCGCTGCCTGGGCAGCGAGACCTCATCTCTACAATAAACCAAAAAATCAGCCGGGCGTGGTAGCGCATGCCTGCAATTCCGGCTACTCGGAAGGTGGAGGCGGAAGGATCGCCGGAGCCCAGCGGTCGAGGCTGCGGGGGCCGGGAGCGGCCGCTGCACTCCAGTCTGGGCGACAGTGAGACTCCAACTCAAAAAAAAAAAAAGAAAATATCCTTGCTCTGCTTTTTGCATCTCAGTTCGCCCCCTAGCTCATTCTCAACAGCACAGAAGCATGCTATCACTGCCACTTTAAAAACAAAAGCTACAACAAAAATCCCTTCCTGCAAGTTATCTCTGATTTCCCTCCAGTCCTCACCAGGAAAACGTCAAAGACTTTTCTATATTCTAGGCATCTACTTCAGGACTTTTATCCTCACCTGGATATCCTTCTTCTGCACTCAGAGGTTGGAAGAGTCTTAGGATTTGATCCTTTGGTTTTTTTTGAGTCGGACTCTCACTCTGTCACCCAGGCTGGAGTGCTGTGGCATACTCCCGGCCACCGCAGCCTCGACCTGCTGGGCTCAGGTGATCCTTCCACCTCAGCCTTCCAAGTAGCTGGAACTACAGGTGCTTGCCACCACACCCGGCTAATTTTTTTTTATTTATTGTAGAGATGAGGGCTCGCCATGTTGCCCAGGTTGGTCTTGAACCCCCGGGCTCAGGCAGTCCTCTTGCCTCGGCCTCCTAAGTGCTGGGATTATAGGCTGAGCTACCGTGCTGGGCCTTGACTTTTCCTCTGTATCTTTCACTCTCTTGGTAATGCATCCAGTGAGCTCTGACAACCCATTAGGTATTATCATTTAGATGTCTAACAGCAGTTTCATACTAACAAGTTCAAATCTAAGTTCTGGATTCCTTCTCCACCCCATTCAAATCTGTTCTTCATGTAAGAGCCACTTCATCCATTCAGCTAAGGTCAATTCAGCCAATCGCCAAGGGCAAGAACGTTAGTGTCATCCTGCCGTCTTTTATTTTTCTCTTTTGCTCATCTACCAAATCCAATCTACCAATCTTGCCAGCTCCTCCCCGAAGCTTCATCCCTCTTCCGACCAGCACTCCCATTCCACCCTAGTCCAAGCCTGCCATCTTCTTTCACCTGGACAACTGCAACAAGCCCTTGGCAAGTCTTCCTTCTTCTATTTATGCCCACATTTCATTGTCCACACAGCAGTTAGAGGAATATCTTTAAAAATATTAATTGGATAGCTCCTATTTTTATTTAAAACTCCGTAAAACCCTCCACCGATTGCCCACAGAATTCAACCTAACCTTTAGGACCTAGAAGGCAACACTTTGTCTCAATGAGTAAATGACAATACTAGGGAAACTTGACTTGAAGCATCAGCCCGTTAAACAAGGGTCACCATGAGTTTCCCTATGCCAGTGCTCTTCCAAAAGGTGCACCTCACCTGGAGGTGCTGAAACATGCTTGCAGTTGCCCTAGAGTGATGCAAGTCCCCGCCAAGGTTTTCATAATTATCTTGACATCTTTGGGTTCTGAACACCCACTCTTACTCAGTCTCAGAATTAGTTCATATTGCTTAAAGGCATGCGGAATCTAGACATATTTTTAAGGCATTCCAACTGATCAATCTGTTTCTAAGATATTACCAGCTGCTGTTTTAATCATTTACGGGACCACTATTGCTTTTCGGCTTTGAGTCAAGAATTGGGGCATAGTTTTTTGCTTCATGAAATTGGCTTATGGAAAACTTTCCTTCCAATTTTGCAAAGTCAAATTAGAGGCTGATGGTTATCTAGAAGAGAGCTAGTAACAGAATACTCTGTAATTCACAGATGTCCTGAGGTTCCAAATTCATGGTCAAAGGGGGGACTTTTACAATAATACAGGCATGAAAATAGATCCACGGGCTTTCCAAGGGTCTCTCTGTGAGCCAACACTACTGCAAAAATATGTCAGTAGCAGCTTGTGACCTCTGCGTGTGTTGCTGATTTTGTTTTTCAGCTTGGAGAATCTGTGTTAGTTTACTACTAGTTGTCAATGCCACCCTCTCGTCCTGCGTTGTGCATCCTGCACAGAGAGTATCACCAAAATTAGCAAAAAGAAATGGAAATTGTTGGTAGTCGTTTATGGAAGGAAAAGAGTTTAGAGTAATGAGTACCTGACTTATTTGGCAAAGGGGCCACAGACGATGACTGAACTTGTTGAAACTCCCAGTCCCAGCTCTTTTGTTTCTTCCAGGTTTAGGGGTGCGCAGAAGGATGGTCCTTCTCATGGCTGCTTTATGGGGCTCCAAAGGTGCGTAACGTAGAAAATCCCCAAGCAGCACCTACAGCTAGACTCCCCAAAACAGAACTTTTCAATTTCTTTCTCACCACTCGGACCGTCTTCCTAAGTCTTCTCCATCTTAGTAAACGGTGACAGCGGCCATCGTATGCGCAGGTCAGAGTTCTGAGGCCCCCTACCCTTCTCTCCTCTCTTTCTTACACCTCCTGTGCCAATCCATCAGCAGATCTATTAGTTCTGACTCTACTCCCATTACCTTGTTCTAGGCACCGTCATTTCTTTCTGAGTTTCCGCAAAAGCTTGTCAAATGATCTCTCTGCTTTACTCTGCGTTTCTCCACCCCCCCGCCCAATCGCACATATGTATTATGGGGGGCCAGCCCCCCAAAAGAGATTTAGAGGGTCCCTGGAAGGTGGGGCAGCGTCGGCGAATATTCTGGAGAAATAGAAGGGAAGAAAGAGACTGGACTCTGTCTAGTGCAGAAGACGATTCTGTAGTAGGGATAGATATTAAAAGAAAGAAAGATGGAGGGATAGATATAAAGGGGAAGAAAGAGAAAGAAAGAAAGTGGACAACTGTTCAGTGAAATGAGCAGAAGCCGTTTCTTGGGACCAACCGTGAGTCTTTTATCCCAAACTTTCACATGTTAAATCACAAGACTTTCACGTGAACACAAAGCCAGGTAGGTGGGGGGCGTCCCCCACCCACCAGGCATTTCCTTAGGCATGAGGAAGGACAATCCCAATCAAATCACAAGACTTTCACGTGAACACAAAGCCAGGTAGGTGGGGGGCGTTCCCACCCACCAGTCATTTTCCCAAGCATGAGGAAGGACAATCCCCAAATTATCTCCCTGTTCCTTATGCTTGGTTTATATTCCTCAAAAGCAATATAACTGACTAAAATCCTAATACCTTTCTTATCTGTGCTAATTTACCCGTACTATAAACACCTCTTAATTATAGCTCAAACCAGTTCCTAAAGAATGTGGCCCAGCCCAAAGATCAAGCTGGGCCACTTCCAGGAACAATTGATTACGATCTCTTAACAAAATGGCTATTCTAAAATCCTATGTATCTATCTTAGTTTCTATAAAAGTTTCTAATTCCTAATCCTGATATATAAGGCTGATCGTCAGCAATAAAGCTTCTGAAATAAAACCCAAATACAAACTGTAATTATACTAAAGCCAAAACTGCAATTAGTAGCAAGTGAGAACAATGAAATTTCTAAAGTTAACTATATTCTTATAAAACCTTGCTGGGCTCGGTGGCTCAGTCTGTAATCCCGTGCCTTTGGGAGGCTGAAGTGAGTGGATTGCCTGAGCCCACAGGTTCGAGACCCGCCTGGGCAGCGAGACCTCATCTCTACAATAAATCAAATAATCAGCTGGGCGTGGTAGCGCATGCCTGTAATTCCGGTTACTTGGAAGGCTGAGGCAGAAGGATTGCCGGAGCACAGCAGGTGAGGCTGCGGTGGCCGGAAGCGGCCACTGCACTCCAGTCTGGGTGACAGAGTGAGACTCCCACTCAAAAAAACAAAACAAAACAAAACATTAAAGTATCATGTTTGATCATGCTTGAACTGAAATAATTCCCTCACGTAGCATGACCTATTCTACAATACTTTCAATGAATAAAATAAATTCAATTTCTATTATAAGTAGAAAAAACTTACACTAATAGTAACTAAAGAACCGGTTTAAAAGAATGCAGCCCAGCCCAAAGTGGACGCTGGGCTCTTAGGAATGTGGCCCAGCCCAAAGTTCGTGTTGGGACATTTCTGGTAACCCTAGATAATCACCTATACCATCTAAAGCTGGAAACAGCTCTCTAAATGTGTATACTAATTCTACAAATATATTTTTAAATCTTATAAAGAAGCTTGTATCATGTATAAGACTCCCAAGTGTGATCTGAGTTTGAACTGTGTTAAGGTTAAAGCCTGTGAGAAACGGGAACGATGGGTCCCTAGAGTCCGCCATGCCTGTCATATTCCCAGGACTTCATGCTTAGATCATCAAAATCCCTGCCAGTGGGTCATGCTAAACAACAAAGGAAGGAGGAGGGAACGGGCCTTCAGCTCCCGAACCAAACCTGGTGGTCTCAGGGTCCGCAGCCCGCCTGGATCCCTAACGCTCAGGCGGGCCTCCACGGCCGGCTCCCAACCATGTAGTAGGTCCATCTCTTGATTCCATGGGGTTTCTTTACTCAGGTTACAAAACCAAAAGAGGCGGATGCAGCTCTACAACGCAGGGCTCCATGGATGCAGGGTCTTCACGCTCCTCAGAAAAGGCCTTCTTTCCTCCCCTTTCTCCAGGCTGGCATCGCTTCGCGTCAGGCGGCTGTCATCACGCGGCGTGATCGTCGGGTGTCAGTTCCGTCGCCCAGGACGGTCCGTCCTCACTTGACACACAACCTGCACAACCAAACGTCCCACCACCGCTTACTCTTTCTTAAGACATCCTATTTATTTCCAAACTAAAATTCATTGCAGGTGGCGCCCCTCAAATACTCCTAACACAATGAAGGAATGGACGAGTGCTCAACACTGACTCTGAGGATGAGGCAGACGGGAAGACAGGCTGAGAGACAACCCTGAGAGGAAGCTGTCAGGTGGCGGCTGCCAGACTCAACGTTTCCTTCCGATGAGCTCTTTCCAGGCAACCACCTCTGTGACCCTCTGTGACCTGCCTTGCATGATCTCTACTCATTACGCAGTGCCGGGATGGAAATATCTACAAGCCATAGGTCACCTCACCAAGGAACCACATTTTAACATAAGGGACTATGAAAACAGATGACAGGATACTCCACCAGAATAATCACAAATGTGAAACGAGTACTTTGGGTTAGATCACCACGAAAAGTATATGAAAAGACACCATTTTAATTGGGCTAAGTACTTTAAGTAACCATTAAAATAACCCAGTGGACCAGGCTGGTAGCTCAGCCTGTCATCCTAGCACATTAGGAGGCTGAAGTGAGTGGACTGCCTGAGCCCACGGGCTTGAGAACAGCCTGGGCAACTTGGCAAGACTTTGGCTCTACAATAAATCAAAAATTAGCAGGGAATGGTAGCATGCGCCTGTAGTTCCGGCTGCTTGGAAGGCTGAGGTGGACGGATCGCCAGAGCCCAGCAGATCGATGCCGGGGTGGCCGTGAGCATGCCACTGCACTCCAGCCTGGGTGATGGAGTGAGACTCTAACTCAGAAAAAAAAGTGTGACTTTAAAATGCAATTTAAATGTTAACTGCTTTGACTGTGGTTTTAAATCTATGAGAAGATTTAAACCAATTTAGTATTTGTTGAGTGGTATCTGGGTCCAAACCAAGTATTTGGTGCTTTAGGGTGATGAACATGATAACAAAATATTTCTACAAGATGCTTATTATTTTGCAGGGCAGGAGGGCTAGATAAAACACATTAACACAATGGAAACATTACGTAAATATAAACATCCTCACATTGCCCATGATTTCTCTTCTTATAAGCATAAGACCAATCGGTGGTGTCTGAGTAGCGCTTCGGGGATGGGTGGGATCTTGACAGACGTGGTTGGGGGCAAAGCACGGAAGACACGCACTCTGCCGCTCGAGAGGCAGGAAGAGGAGAGTCGGGCGTTTCTGGTCCTGAAACCACAGGCTGAGCCTAGCAAGTGCAGATCGCCAGAGGCAAGCTTAACCACTCGCTGAGATTTCTCCTCTAAAGAGACTGCACAAACAACAGACGCCACTCCACAGTGTGACTGTGCCTCCTCTTCTGCCCTGCTGCTACCAGCTGCAAGAGAGGAAAGGGGCCTGTTACAGGCTGCACTTTGCCCACCAAATTAGTATCTTTATGTCCTAGCCCCTCAGTACTTCGAAGTGTGGCTGGACTCGGAGACAGAGTTTCCAGAGGGCTAGTTTCGTTAAAACAAGGTCATTATGGCGGGCCACAGTCCACTATGACAAAATCCTCATAAGGAGAAATCTGGACACAGTCGATGGCAGAGGCAGACCGTGTGAAGACACAAGAAGACGGCCATCCACAAGCCAAGGAGAAGCCTCTAAGGAGACCAGTTCTGCTGACACCTTGACCTAGAACATCTAGCCTCCAGAACTGTGAGGAAATGCATTTCTTTTGGTTAAGTCACCCGGTCTGTGGCTCATTGTTATGGGAGTCTTAGTACCTGGTACAGGGCCCCAGCACCTCAGAGTTCCCAGGGATGGGGAACAGAGAACACAGCCAGACGTGGAGACCAAAGAGGCTTTTACAGACAGACTTTTACAGATGGCAGAAAGTTCAGAGTAAGGACGGGTATGATGCATAGACTAGATAATTCGCAGCCAACCCGATAAGGAAGAAAGGAGAGAGAGATCCAAGGAGTTGCCCGAGCAAGCCCCGGGGAGCCTGTACTTTAAAGACCATGCACAAAATACAGAGGGGAGGACGTACAATCGAGGAAAGGTATCTGACGGACAAAAACTAGCAGAAACCGCAGGAGATCAAAGACCATGGTGACCTGAGCCCTCTAAAAATTATGGTGACCAGTGTAAGAGCTCCCTAAATCAGAGCTGCTGCCAAGACTAGAGGAGGCTGGGGCTGGGGCTGGGGCTGCACAGCTGCCCTCATGGTCCCAACAGTACCTGCGAGTGAAACCTTCCATTCCTTTCTGCTGCTTCCATCTCTGTTGTGAGAAGGAGCTTAAGCATGAAGACGCGGGAATGAGTCCCGTTCTGAGGGAACTGACATTCGGCAGAGGTGAAGGATTATGAAAGCCTGCGGCTGCTCCAAATGGGTTCAAGCATCTTGACTTCGATAAATCACATCCAGAGCTAGCTGCAGAACTTGCAAAGGAGCAGCAGAATTGCTAACACCAGCCTTTGAGAAAGCACAGAAAATGGAAGAGGCAGACGAGACAGGAGAGGGGCATAGTATGGCCTGATTTTCACCAGAAGGAAGAGAGAAGCAACCACAAACTATAAAATGGACAGTCTGACAGCAATTCCAAGGAGTATTCTCAAATGAGGGAATTGTGAGGATTTAAGGAGAAATTTGATCATTAGAAGTCAGCATAGCCGGGCTTGGTGGCTCTAATCCCGTGCCTTTGGGAGGCTGAGGTGAGTGGATGGCCTGAGCCCGCGGGTTCGAGACCTGCCTGGGCAGCGAAACCTCATCTCTACAATAAATCTAAAAATCAGCCGGGCGTGGTAGCGCATGCCTGTAATTCCGGCTACTCGGAAGGCTGAGGCGGAAGGATCGCCGGAGCCCAGCAGGTCGAGGCTGCGGTGGCCGGGAGAGGCCACTGCACTCCAGTCTGGGCGACTGAGTGAGACTCCAACTCAAAAAAAAAAAAAAAAGGTCAGCATAAAAGCATTATGAAAAATACATGGAACTGTACACTTTCAGAACTAGATGGGTCCTTCAGGACCACTTAGTCCAAAAATCTACCAAATGCATAAATTTCCACAAGTCTGTGACCCAACTTTTGTTTGACTATGCCCAGTGGTGAGAAACTTGTTACCTTTCAAGGCAACTCATTCACATAAACACAGCAGGCACAATCGTTAATTCACCTCAGGTAAGTTGTAAAATTCATGTGTTAGTATTCAGCGTGATATTTCTTGGAGATAAGACAGAAAACGAGAGGCTGGATGATTGCACACGTAGCTAAGTTTATAACTGGTTGAAACAGCCTTCGTAGCCTTCACATAAAGAACGGGGTTGTCTTTTTCCTTTCGCTTCGTTTGAGTTCCTTATAGATCCTGGATGTTAGGCCTTTGTCAGATGCACAATTTGCAAATTTGTTTTCACTTCTGTGGGTTGTCTCCCCATTCTCTTGATGGTTTCTTTTGCTGTGCAAAGCTTTTCAGTTTGATGAGGTCTCACTTGTCTATCTTAGCTTTTATGGCATTCGTTTCTGGGGACGTGGTCAAGAATTTGTTGCATAAAGTGTTTACTATGTTTTCCTCTATGACTCTTACAGTTTGAGGTTTTAAGTTTAGGTCTTTGATCCATCTGAAGTTGATTCTTTATGTCTGGTGATAAGTAGGGTCCTGTTTCATTCTTCTGCATGTGGTCAGTCAGTTTTCCCAGCACCACTTGCTAAATATGGTCTCCTTTCTGCAGGGATTGTTATCGGTGGTATTGTTGAAGATGAGTTGGTTGAGAGACTGTGTTTTTGCTTCTGGAATCTCTGTTCTGTTCCATTGATCTGTGTGTCTATCTGTACCAGTACCAGGCTATTTTAGTTATTATAGCCTTGTAATAAAGTTTAAAGTCTAGCACTTTGTTCCTTTTTTAGCTGAGGACTGTTGTAGCTATTCATGCTCTTGACTGTTTCCATATGACTTTCTGTATTTCGTTTCCATGTCTGAGAAAAATGACGTCAGCAATATGATGGATATTGCACTGAATCTGTAGATTGTCTTGGGTAGGATGGACATCTTGACAACATCGATTCTTCTAATCCATGAGCAAGGAATGTTTTTCCATTTGTTTTTGTCATCTTTGATTGAGCAGTGTTTTGTAGTTCTCGTTTTAAAGGCCTTTCACTTCTCAGGTTAGGTGGATGCCAAGGTATTTCTTTTTGTGTGTGTGCGTGTGGCTATTGTGAATGGGACTGTGCTTTTTATTTGGTTCTCTGCCTGCTTGTTGCTGGTGTACAGAAATGCAACTGTTCTTTGCATGTTGATTTTGTACCCCAAAACATTACCAATGTTATCCATCAGTGCAAGGAGGCTTTTGTCAGACTCCACTGGGTTTTCAATGTATAGAATCTTATCACCTGCAAAGAGAAATGGCTTAACTTCTTCTTTGCATATTTGATACCCCTGATTTCCTTCTCTTACCTGATTGCTCTGGCTAGGACTTCCAGCAGTATGTTGAACAGGATGGACGAGAGCAGCCCTCCTCGTCTTGTTCTTAGGGGGAATGCTTTCAACTTCTGCCCATCGAACCAAATGCTGGCTGTGGGTTTATCACAGATTGCTCTTATGGTTTTGAGGAATGTCCCTTCTATGCTTGCATGCTCAAGGGTTTTTGTCAAGGATGCTGGATCTTGTGAATGCTTTTTCTGTTTCTGATGTACTCATGTGGTTCTTGGTTTTATATCCATTAATGTGCTGAATTATGTCTATGGCCTTCCAAACGCTGATCCAGCCCTGCATCCCAGGAGTAGAGCCCACCTGCTCATGATGTTCGATCCTTGAGATGTGTTGTTGGATCCAATTTGCTAGAATATTGTGGAGAATGTTTGAGCCTATGTTCATCAAGGAGAGTGGCCTGCAATTCTCTTTCCTTATTCGGTCTTTCCCAGGTTTGAGTATCAGTGTGATGTTAGCGCCATGAGATGATTTGGGGCGAACCCCATCTTTCTCGATTGCCTAGAATACTGCCGATAAGACTGGTATCGGCTCCTCCTTGCATGTCTTGTCGGATTCAGCTGGGAAGCCATTTGGTCCAGCGAAGGCCCATATTTTTGTATGTGTATGACTACGCTAGGATCACTTTGAAGTACACTCCATACTACACTCAGCAGTAGTGACTGTTGTGCCTGCCTGATCTCCCCCACTTGAAGGTAAAGCATTTGCAGGCAAATGCTGTGTTTAAATTATTCTATACCCCTTAAAGGTCTGTGAGTGTACACATGGAAAGTTAGAGCCCAAAACAACAGTAGCTGTCGTTTTAAGGTATCCGTTCCAATTCAATATGACCAACAATTCGACTGGGCAGAGCGCGCAATCTGTGTGGTTGGACGCCTTCACTTCATTTAGGAAACGTAACCTCTAAAAAGAGGTACAAAGCCACGGGACTTTACAAAGTCAGGAAGAGAAGAGAGCCAAGGACCTGAGGACCAAGGGTTTGGGCTCTGAAGCCAGGCAGGACTAGACCCAAGCCCCAGCCAGGACTTGTCAGTCACGTGACCCTCAGCAAGTCACTTGAACGCTCTGAGATTCAGCCTCTTCATGTGCAAGATGGAAAAATCAAAGCGTTCATCTCATCTGGCTGTTATGAACATTAAACAAAATACATGCATAAAAGGTTTAGAATGGTATCTGTCACACAGCCAATGATCCAAAAGTGTTACTGTTACGTATCCTCGTATGAGATCACAGCAGAATGGCCGAGGCTCAAAATTCTATTCAAATAGCTTCAGTATAAATGGCGACATTGTGACAACAGCAAAGAGGGTCTGCATCTGTGAAGCTGAGAACAGTGTCTTTCATAACTTTAAGGAGCAACAATGATCTCCAGTAAATGATGCTAATTAGTGATAGCTAACGTGTAAATTATTGTTCATCTGTAGCCAGAAGCTGAACTTTAGTTAAAAGATATATTGTCAAATACTAATCAAGATTCACCAAAGAACGTCTTTGAAGGGTACATCTTATAACAGAAAGCAAGCACTAATTTATTTTTTGACCTTGACTTCATAGTAATATAAGAGCACCACTGGAATAACTAAAAAAGATTCCTTTAATTATTTGCTTTTAACATCTGTGAGGGAAGCACTTCAGAGATTTTAATGAATTCTGATGTGTAAAAATTACCCATATTTTACCTTAGTATTTCCTCATTATTTCTTTTCTTATAAGCATCACTAAACAGGTTTTGAGAAGCTGTGGGTGGCTCAAGTTCAAGGTCATATTCTCAGTACAGAACGTATCTGCACACAAACACACTGGGATAGCACACTGCTGATTACTACTTAGGTTAGCCCACTTATCTTAGAAGGATTTATAAAATGCCTTTTTTTGTGCTCGTCCACACATTTTTTTTACTTCATCAATTTTTATTGATAATATTAAATATAGTAAAATTTAATTTCTATTTCAGTCACACACTCTCCCCAATGGGCCATTGAAAACACACACATCCAGAGAAGAAATTTATTCTCCTTGCCCCAAAATTACCTGGTGTGTGACTCCCCACAGATTACAAAGTTTAATGGATACTAGAAGTTTGAGCAGACAAAGCAAGAATCATTTAATTTGTTCTTTAGAGAACAGTCAGCTTTTTCCACCTAGCATATTTTTCCCCTTTCCCCTTTGGGGAGTCACGCTTCTCTGGCCTCAGGGGTACTGGTGGATACCCTGGGGGTGTGTCACCTAGGCTGACCATTCAGAGTCCTCCTTCCCTAGGCCACAGTGACAAGTTTAGGGATGGGCAGGTGATTCGACAGGGCCAGTCAGAGATTTTTGTGATTTGATCTATGAAGACTTCAAGAGAGAAAGACTCTCCTTTATGAGTTGCTTAAAAGAAAAGGCTTGGGACTGTCAGGGACTAGCTTTGTTCTTGCCATCTGGAGAAAGCTGGCTTGAGAATGAAGCCAACAAAAGAAAAACATAATTTAACAACAAAGAAAGATATCCCTACTATTTTTCGAATTTTCGGATCTGAAACTTCAGCATCCCTGAAATCTCAACTTTGGGTGGTCTTCCCCATTTAAAAAATTCCCTTTTTGTTAGCGTTTCCACTACTTCTAAACAAAAGAAGCCTGACCACAATTCTTTAAGGAATGACAGACATTTAATAACAAAGGCAGGTTATTTAATAAGTAGTGTTTTTTAAAATTTCTTAAGTTCTCTTCTATCAGAGATAAATTCCAGGTCCTGTTTATTCCTATAACTTTCTAAAATTGCTCCTTGAGCTCTTCAAATTTCAGTCACTTAATTACTAGTTATCACATCTTATAATAAATATACACACAAATACAGCTTTTGGGGGCATCTTTAAAACTAAGCTTTGCGCCGGGCTCGGTGGCTCAGCCTGTAATCCCAGCACTTTGGGAGGCCAAGGTGAGCAGATTGCCTGAGCCCGCGGGTTCGAGACCCGCCTGGGCAACTTGGCAAGACCTCATCTCTACAACAAAAATCAAAAAAATTAACCGTAGTTCCAACTACTTGGAAGACTGAGGCGGAAGGATTGCCGGAGCCCAGCAGGTCGAGGCTGCGGTGGCCAGGAGAGGCCACTGTATGCCAGTCTGGGTGACAGAGTGAGACTCCAACTCAAAAAAAAAAGTTTTGTTTTTATCTGTAAAGAATGATTTAGATCAGTTTGTCTCCCTTGGGATTGAGGTATGAACTAGAAACACCTACTTAGTTCCTTTAAACACTACAATTGTCTGGACCGCAAGCTCAATGAGCTGTCTCTAAATCTCAAAGGTTGAGATTTCACAGCAACTTGGATGGACTTAAGAGTCCATGATAGTGATCTATCACAGAAACAAAGAACTGAGCATCACATGTTCTCACTCATAAGCAGATCTTGAACAATTATCGTAATACATAAGAAAAGGGTTGGCAAGAGTGGGAAACTGGGGGGGAGCGAGAAGGCAGGGTTGGCAGCCGTGGGAATCTGCCAGGGGAGGAGGCACACCTCATCCACAAGGGGACCTGCATAATGAACATTTGTATACCTGACCCTCAACTGTACCCCACCCCTTTAAAGTTAAAAAAATTGTATGGCTCTCCAAGTGACTCTGATGGCCGTTCAGGGGTAAGAATTATTGGATTAGTCCAGGCTCAGTGGCTCAGCCTGTAATCCCAGCACTTTGGGAGGCCGAGGCCAGTGGAATGCCTGAGCCTGCAGGTTCGAGACCCACCCCGTCAACTTGGTGAGACCTCGCCTCTACAATAAATCAAAAAATTAGCTGGGCATGGTGGTGTGAGCCTGTAGATCCGGCTCCTTGGAAGGCGGAGGCTGAAGGATCGCTGGAGACCAGCAAATCGAGGCTGTGGCGGCTGTGGGTGTGCCACTGCATTCCGGCCTAGGCAAAAGAGTGAGACTTTGACTCAAAAAAAATTATTATTGGATTAAATGATGGGCCCAGCCACCCCCAGTGAATCTATGCTCCTAGCCATTTTCTAAACTCAGAACAAAGAGTCTTTGAAGGATAGACAGGGGCTGGGAATTCATGAACTTGAGATGTCTTGGCGCTAACCAGCACTAACTTGAACAATGGCATGTGATAAGCACAGAAAAACCAGTCGGAAAGAATGGGCCAGGTCATATTATCCGCCAAACAAGAACAGATTAGGTAATTCTGAAGGAAACAGAATGAAAGGTCGTTAGGGTTCACAACTACTTGGTTTCATCATTCTGGTGTTTCTTCTGTGAGCATTCTTGCGTGTGCAAAATCGTCACTAAACATCTCTACAAAGTTTGTGATAAATATAAGATGCTACTTACATAAGGCATTTCTCTCTCTGTCATGGAAAACTTCAGCGAATAGCCCCTGTACCAAACAGGGGGTAAAAGAGAAGAAAGGATTAAAGAGAACATTTCCCATGAAGCCCTGAGCTTCTGAAATTAGCCATGATGAAGAGGGAGGCAGAGGGCCTGGACTCACCCACTTCTCCAGTTTAGACAGAGTTCTGCCTGGAAGTAAACCAGCAGACACAAGAAAGGGGTGAGAGAGGCCAGAGGAGTATTCTCAGGTCACCGCTGGCAAAGTAGGTAAAAGGGCACTGTGGATTTCTGCATTAGCTTTTTTTCTTTGCCCTGACGATTAGTTTATTCTGCCCTATCTTCTAAGCTGAAGACAGTGGAAACACTGCACAGGGTAACTCAGCGTTTCCCTGCGAGGAGATGATGCATTTTCGCGCGGTAGCCGCTAGGAGTCCAAGCACAGTGAGGACTCCCGCTGTCTTCCCAATCACGATTTCAATCAACCTAGAAGAGCTCCCACGTATGCGACAGCACTTCCATTTTATTCCAAACCTGGCTTCGTCTCTAATAGCTCAATTAAGGTCGCAGCAAAGCCACGAGGGATCAATAATCACACAAAATAGCAGTCTGAACGTCTCCAGTTCTTTTCACCAGTAGCCAGCTTATCACTCTTTCTTTGTACCATGCCATTTCAAGATGAGGGTCAAAGCTTCAGGCACGATGTGTTCTGATGTGACAATACTCATCACGTCTGAACACAGACCCGACAAGCTTATGCTATAGGAGGACACCGGAAGCCTCTCTCCAGAACCCGTTAAGCCCGTGGGATCCCGCTCACCCTCCACAGCAGCGTGGTGTCGCCAGAACCGAAGCTGAAATGGTGGGACCCATGGCGGGAGCAAAGAAGAGAAGCTGGCAGAAAGGGGCCCACCGGCGACACTGCTGACGCAATGGGCAGAGTGGTTTTGACACATCACGTCGAGTATTTTCTCCTGTCCTGCAATTCCCCACTCGCTGAACTGACAACACTTCAGGAGTTGGAGGGGCTCATCTTGAAAGAAAGACAGAAAAAGTAGAGCTTAGCTTTGAGTCTCATGCTAATTTAAAGTGAAGCGATAGTTTTGAAAGCCTGACTGTGAAAATAAGAGGCTTTCCAAATGCCGAATCCCCTTAGAAAGTAAAAGCAAGGTTTGGAGATATGAATATGCTTTTCTACAAGCCTGAACATAAAAAGCAAGGGATTATGTGCAGGAAAAATTCCCGACAACAAGAACAAGACACAGAAAGTCCTTCTGTTCTTGATGGACTAGACAAAGGAGAAACAGTGTGAGGGTCAAGCGGTCAGATGTGTTTGGGCTCCTCCCTCTCAGGACTGGAAGCTCTAATCTGAGATGTTCGAGGAATCACAGAAAAGGGGAAGTTGTTCCTTTGTCCAGAGCACAGATCAGCAACATTTAAGTACCCACACTCAGCCCTCACCAGGACACATAAGAGAAGCCTGAGGAAAACGTCTGGCTCACGACACCCTTCAGTCAAGTGTGGAGTAAGCAACCACAGGTTCGTAGGCCTCCAAGTGTGCAAAACATGGCTAAGATATAAAGTGAACCCCTAGCCAGCAACTCTACTTTTATATATGCCCCAAAGGATTGAAGGTAGGAACTCAAACAGATACTTGTGCACCCATGTTCATAGCAGCCATGTTCACAATAGCCAAAATGTGGAAAAAACTCAATTGTCCATTAGCAGATGAACAAATTAAATATGGCATATGCATACAATGGAGTAATATTCCACTAAAAAAGGAATGAAATTCTGATACATGCTATATGGATATGCTTTGACAACAATATGCTAAATAAACAGACGCAAAAAGACAAGCAATATATTATACCCCTTATATGAGACATCTGGAATAGTAGAACAGAGGTCCCCGAGAGTTGGGAGGAAGGGAGGACGGGGAGGCACTGTTTAATAAGTACAGGGCTTCTGTTTGGGATGACGACAAAACTCTGGAAATGATGGTGGTGATGGTTGCACACTTGATTCTACTTTGTGCCGCTGAATTTTACACTTCAAAATGGTAAGATGGTAAATTTTACATCACGTATATTTTACCACAATAAAACTTTAAAATAAAAAAGTGGGAGCCTAGTGAGCTGGCCAAAGAACCAAGAGGACACACGGTATTCGCAGATGGGCTCGTGGTATCTTACAAGACACTCCAGAACGAGCCGTGACTCGGATGCCCAGCGCTCAGGCAGGCTAAGGGACACAAACACAGAGGCCAGCGAGGTCTCAAAAGACAGCACCAGGGCCAGAAAGACATCGGACGTCTCCCTGCCACGCCGCACCGGTGCCGAAAGGCTCCACAAGCTTCCTCCTGCACCCCAACGCTATCTTGGAGTGGAGAAGTGGTAGGGAAGATCCTACGAGCAGCAGCACAGGTGTCCTGACAGAGGGAGTAGTCTCTGAATTGACTGATCCCAGTGACAACGCATTAACAGGGATTGCAATGACTGAAAAAAATCAACATGTAACACACTACCATGGGAATAAAGGTTTAAGGAGCAGGAGAAGATGAGTTGCATAAGTTATTTCTTTATGTTATTATTTTAAAAAATGTCTCCTACTAAATCTGGTGGATGACTGTAAAGCCTTCTGATATTCTAACATTGTAATAGAATATATAGTACAATTTTCCCCTCATCATTTCCAATGCATGTATTCACTGAAGATTGTTTTTTTTTACAATATTGAACAACCAAAACAAAGGTGAATTTGCCTCTCCCCCCCACTTTTTAAAAAAGTTTTTAAACAAACTTTATTAGAGAAAGAAGGGAGAAAAGAAATGGAAACGTGCCAGAGCGGGCATGGGTGAAAGAAATTGCCTCGCCTCTTTCAAAATTGGGGTCCCAAACTCCACTCATTCTTTTTATTAGTGGTCTGCAAGGTTTTCCATCTCTTTGACTTTCACTGCATTCAACTTCAGCTGTCCCTGTGTGGGGACATACTTTTTGCCCCCACATTCTTTCTATGAAGTTTGAACGGAAGTAGAGAAATATGAGTTTTGAGTATTCCTCTCACCCATGAATTTAAAAAACAATAAAAAGAACTCTACCAACCATGTAATGCCTTTGTGGTGTCATCGGGGAAACGAAAAGCCATTTTTAAAAAAGGTCCTATTGCTTTAGTCTTTGCAGGACATCAATTAAAGACAGACACTTGCCTTCTCACATTTTTTTTTAATCCCAAGAGGCAGACCTTAAATTGACAGTCAGTGGCAAGCTTAGCCCACTACTGAGGAAAACTTAGTGAGCTAGAAAATTAAAACACAGTCAGACTAGGTGAAAAATAGTTTAAGTAATGCATTTATGGTTGGATGGCGAGGTCTTTAGACTGTGACTTTTTGCTGTTTCAGAGGTTTTTGGGAATTCTTTTCCTCTGCTACTAAATGCATTTCTCAAGTCTGCTGATTGTGCCTGACTGAGGACCCTCCGGGGACAGTCATATGCTTTGCGTGGACGTATGTTCACAAAGCTGCTAAGTAAAACGGGCTTACATCCTCAATCTGCTGTCCAGAGTCTCCAGAGCCCATACCGACGGTGATGTTGAACACTGGAAACCTTTTTCATGTTTACGATGAGGAAATTAAAATCCCAAGAAGTCTTATTATGAGGTCAGTTAGACATAAATGGGTCTTTTAAAAAGAAGTTTGATAGAATTTTTATGCATTCCCCTTTCAGCAATGAACCTACAAACTTTCACCTCGCTTTCACCAAACTTTTTTATTTATTTAGTTAGTTATTTTTGTGAGACAGCAGGATTTATTGAGAGGACAGAAAAGCTCCCACAGTGGGAGGGGACCTGAAGGGGTTACCCGCTTTCACCAAACTTTCAAGGGGCATTTTCCTGTCCTTCTTACAGACCAGTCCAGCAGTAATGCCCGTCTTTGTACTTGCCAAGGTGATATAGTGGAAAAATATGACAAGGCAGCAGAGTTCAGGAGCTCTCCATGGACCTTCTGCTGCATGTTTCTGCCCACCCGTAGGCCTCGGGTCACGCGCCGTGTCTCTGCAGAGCCTTTCCTCACAGTCCCGCCTGAGCTGGGCTCTCTCTTGCCCCTGCACACTTGGGACTTTGGGCCTGGATGCTTTTGAATGTTCATCTTGTTAGTATTATTGTCTAGTCACAATGAAGAACATGTCAATGTTTTATTTACAGATACACAGAACTGAAAACACAACCTCCCCAACTTAATCCATCTACACATTCAAATTTTAATTCTTAATGTAAACAAGCATGGAACTTAGAAACAGTGACATAGATGGAGAAGGAGAAGGAGATTTGAAAAGTCATTCTAAAGCAAACTTTAAATATAACTGCATAAAAACAGGCAGGAAAATTTCAAGAAAGAGAAAAGAAGAACTGGCATAGTAAGGCTTAGAGGCCTACAATAATTAAAACAGTGCAAAGGGGTGAAAGAATCAATGCTACCTATAAAAAGGGTATATGTATGTAATATATTGTAATGCAATAATTCAGTATGTAATAAAGACAATATTTTAACTGAATGGTGAGAATATTAATCATTTAACAAACAATTTTGAAAACAATTGGCTAAATAAAGCTTCCCACTTCGTACCTTAGATAAAGGTAAACTCTTAATTCATTAAATACTCAAATATAAACATTAAGCATAGGAAAATATGGAAGACTGTAATTTATATAATTTGGCGATAGGAAAAGTTATCCAAGCATAACCCAGAAAGCTAATTCTATAAAGCCAAAATAATACAGGTACACAAACAGGTACCATGCGAGAGTACTTATCAGACTAGATCAGAGATTTCTGGTTTTTCCAACAGGACTACAGAAAGCTGTTGGTAGCCAAGGCGACACTCGGCCTCCATGTTAAAGAGATAACAGGGAGGAGTGGATAACAGGGAGGAGTGGATAACAGGGAGGAGTGGGCGCGGTGTCAGCCTGTTGAGTGTCCGCTCCACCTACAGGGAAGCGGATGTGGCAAGAGGCGTGCATTACCAGATCTTCCCGATTTTTAAAGAAAAGCCAATGTTTCACTGTTTGCTCACATTTTAAAAGAGCAACACAGTTTAAGGCAAAGACAAACACCTGATTCGACTCATTTAGCCATGAAGGAAATATTTGTATATTTGGTAATATAAATGTCATTTTCCCGCACCTTAAAAAGTCATAAGCATGTGTGTATGGATACATATTTTAAAATCTATATCCATTAAGCACTACAAAGAGCTCCCAAGAGCAATCAGGTTGTTTCCAAAAGCAACATGATAATAGGTCAAGAGGATTGCGTTTGCGTAGCGAAATGTCCCGTAACACAGACTAAGGCACAAACAAAAATACAGACGCAGGCTTAAATGTTGTATTAGTTAGGGCTTTGCTGTCGTTTGTGAATCCAAGGACAATATTTGTCATCTTAATCTTTGGACTGATTATCATAACACTGTAAGAAAGGGATTGGCAGTGGTGGGAAACTGCTGCGGGCTGGGGGTAGGGGTGGGATTGGCAGTTGAGGGAAAATGCCAGGGGAGGGAGCAGTGCACCTCATCCACAAGGGTACCTGCATAATCAACGTTTGTATCCCTAAGCCTGAATTGTACCCCACATCTTTAAACAAAAAAAAAATCCTTGCAGTAGGCTCTCAGTGCATCTCGGTTTGCAGTTACGAATGTTTCTGGAAGAAAAAAATTGGCATACGTGACCACAAAGCTTGATGGACTATTAAGTAATGCTAAGAAGATGCCAAGATAAAATCAACAATGGGTTTTCTTTTGGAAACAACAGTAGTCTCCATTTATCATGTAGACTTAAGCTTTTATTGCATTGTCATTAATACACAGTGACAATTAATACAAAGTCATTAAAGAAATGAAAAATCCTCCAAAGTGTAATTAAAAGTGAGAAATGTTTTAAGCCCCATTTATGTTCTAAACAGCACAAATAAGATCCTGACTACAGGTTCAAGAATAATTCAATTGACTAGTTTAACCAAATTCTTTCAAAAATCAAAATTCTCATGAAGCAAGCAGCATGTTCTAAAATATAACAAGGCACTGTGACCCTTAATTTAGACAGCACACACACAGAGCAGGGCTGTGAACAATGTATCAGAAAGCAAACTTTTGGCACTTAGTTATTAGCAAAACTGAAGCACACAGACCCCCCCCAAAATCTACTTTTTATTTTTATTTTTTTAATTAAAAAAAATTTTTTTTTTGAGTTGGGGTCTCACTCCATCACCTAGACTGGAGTGCAGTGGCACGCTCCTGGCCACCGCAGCCTTGACCTGCTGGGCTCCGGCTTTCCTTCTGCCTCAGCCTTCCAAGGAGCCAGAACTATAGGCTCAGGCTACCACGCCTGGCTAATTTTAGATTTATTGTAGAGATGAGGTCTTGTCAAGTTGCCCAGGCAGGTCTCAAACCCGCGGGCTCAGGCAATCCACTCGCCTCGGCCTCCCAAAGCACTGGGATTACAGGCTGAGCCACCGAGATTGGCCTTAAAATCTGCTTTTTAAATCTACATGTCTCAAAGTAACTGGATAAGTGCCCAATCACATTACTTTGGACTATGCTGAATCCCCAGAACCTCAAGCATAAGACTTCAATTCCAAAGGAAATTCTGATGAAAATAGGAAAATGTTTGATATCCTTACCATCAATGAAGACAAATAATATCATGCAAGTCAAGCTTATGGTACACTTTTGAGGAGGTCACACACAGGCTTTGTAGATCCAACAGGGTGAAGGAGAGAAATTCAGGCAGTGGCCCATGGCAGAAACACAAAAATGCAGCATTGTACAACCTAAACTACCCCACTTTCTTCATTCAAGTCGGAATGGTGCGGCACTCCGCCCAACAGCTTAAGGCCATCGTGATGAGTCTGAAAGAAGCATCACTGTCTCACATTTACATGAGGCTTCACACAGCCTTTCAACAGGAAGATGCACCGGCAACCTACAACAGAGGTGAGACCAATTCAGGTTTCCCGACTTCTATACAAGGCTCCTTCCCTACTGCAGGGCATAACTGTACAAACATGCTGCAGTAAATGAAAAACACAAACACAGTCTGTGAGGAAAAGTGAAAGTAATTGAATTTACATAATCAGCAGGAAACATTTTTCAATTTTGACAGGCAACTTGCCTGGATTTGCTGATATCAGAACAACAAAAAATGGGCTGCATTTCTTTCCCAAAATCTTACTATGATAAATTATTTGTGTCATTTATATTATAAATTAATTTAAAGGGTACAGATCTATTTAACAAAACCCTAATTTGTTTTATGTTAGATAAATTGTTAGGTAATAAATAGTATTCTTAAAATACAACATGATGCTGCACAAAAAATATGTCTTACTCATCATTTAAATAAGAATGGGAAGAAATTCTTTTCAAATACTGACACTGAAAGTAGTATTAACATGCATCTCTTCAATTATGTTACATAAAGTTTCACTTATGAACCTTTGTAATCCCAGCATTTTGGGAAGCCGAGGCAAGTGGTTTGCCTGAGCCCGTGGGTTTGAGATAAGGCAACTTGGCGAGACCTCGTCTCTACAATAAATCAAAAATTACCTGGGCATGGTGGCGCGCCCCTGTAGTTGGAAGGTTGAGGTAGAAGGATCTCTGGAGCCCTGCTGGTCGACACTGGGGTGGCCGTGAGCATGCCACTGTGCTCCAGCCTGGGCGGCGAAGTGAGACTCCAACTCAAAAAACAAACTTCATTTTGATTTTAGGCTATACAACTAAATATGTTAGCTTAACTGAAATATTTGATATATAAGATGAGTAAGTGGAATTTACTGATTTATTCATACTATATTTAAATGTCTAGATAGCTTTTTATTTGTCCTTTGTTTCTTGCAATGTCACGATAAAGGTGTAACTACTTTAATAATAACTAATAACAGTGAATCCTTAGCTAGTGCTTACTATGTGCAAGTGCAATACTAAGCTTTTCGAATGCAGTATCTCACTGAATCATCGTCACAACCCAATGAGGCAGTTACTGTAAGTATGCCCAGTTCACAGACGAGCAGCTAAACTTTGGTGAGTTTCAGCAACTTCCAAAGGTCATTCAGTTCCTAACGGCAGAATGAGGATTCAAATCTAGACTGTCCCAGCTCCAAAACCAGAACTCCTTTTTTTTCTTTTTGAGTTGGAGTCTCACTCTGTCGCCCAGACTGGAGTGCAGTGGCCACTCCCGGCTACTGCAGCCTCCACCTGCTGGGCTCCGGCGATCCTTCCACCTCCGCCTTCCGAGTAGCCGGAATTACAGGCATGCGCTACCATGCCCGGCTGTTTTTTTGATTTATTGTAAAGATGAGGTCTCGCTAAGTTGCCCAGGCGGGTCTCGAACCCGCGGGCTCAGGCAATCCACTCACCTCAGCCTCCCAAAGCATGGGATTACAGGCTGAGCCACCGAACACCAAGCTATACTTTAGTCTTTTCCATGGAAAATAAAACTCGGATGTGCAGTTAGGTGTTTAACTCTTTCACAGCAGAAGTTGGCTTCTACTTTGCATCTCCTGCTTCCCGGAGTCACTGTCTATCAATGGGTGCTCTATTGTGAATCAAAATCAGTGGTTCACACCTGTTAATGTACGACAATCTTCTGAGAGCTTTTTAAAAACAGAGTCCAAAACTTTGGGTAAAATACAAAAGCTTGATAAACACATCTATCTTGCCTCCCTACAAAGACAACACTTAAATGCTAGTAAAGGAATTATAACATATAAAGCCACAATTTAGCAAATAGGAGAAGGGTCATCAGTAGACAGGGAATGTGAACAAATTTCCAGAAGAGATGGACTGTTTGGAGGAGTGGTTACACTCTTATGACAGGCCAGAGGAGTCTTTAGAATGCAGAAGATATGGAACCCATCTCCCTCCTCCACCTCCAAGCAAAGAATTCCTGATGGCTGTACATCTACCTATGCCAGGCAAGATTTATCCTGAAGAAAAAAAACAAACAGTCACAGAAGGGAAAAAGAAATCGGAATTCTGGGTTTTCAATTAAACAGTCAGCTCTGAGCTCAAATACCTCAAATAAAAACCCTCCAGCAACACCTTGCACCTGCATACACAGACCTCTCAATCAACTTTCTAATGCCTTATTCCTAAATATTTATGGACAACCAAAGGAAGCCTCCAACAGTAGAACAAAGTACATGAAATATTATCCTGGAGGAAACAGAGTAAGAAGAACAAAAGTGGAATTAAGACAAATAAGTCCTTTAGTTTTTAGGCTGAGAGAGATTTGAGAAGTTATATCCATAAAGGGAACAAAGAATAAGAAAAATCTCTTGGAAACCAAACATAACCATCTGTGTATTCCCATTTTTTTAAAAATAGAAAGACTGGAGGACAAAGTCAAGGAAATCTCTCAGAATAAAATGACAAAAAAAAAAAAAAATATATATATATATATAAAATGCAAAATATAAAGGGACACAGAATTAAAGTCAAGGAAATCTCTCAGAATAAAATGACAAAAATATATATAAAATGCAAAATATAAAGGGATACAGAATTAGTCAACACCTGACTAATATGAATTTCAGAGAAACAGGGAAAGAATTAAGAAAGAGATAATACAGAAAGATTTTCCAGAACTAGAGGCTACACCAGGAGTCCAGATACTGAAGGAAGAGACAGTCCACAACAAGTGCCATTTTGTGAAATTCCAGACTCTGGGTGAAAGATACACAACATCGCCAAGGGCGAGGAATTGGAGAGGCGGGTTGCCAAAACAAAATGAGAATCAGATGATATCAGATGCCTCAACATAGCAGATTCCTAAAAGACAATGGCAAGGCCCTTCAATATTATTAGGAAAGATGCTTCTTACCATGCAGAGCCAAACGCATCAACTGTCAGGATGAAATAAAGAGATTTTCAGCCACAAAAGGAGTCCTGGAACTGTACCTCCTTTGTGAGGCTCTGGCTCAGGGAGAAAAGAGAGTAAACCAAGGAAGGGGAAGAGAAGGATATAAGAGCCACGATTCCTGGCTACAACCCAGGAGATAATGAAGGGAAGTCTTAGAGATGGCAACTGTGCAGCCGAGACCCAAGAGGGACAACTGTGGTTAGAACCAAAGTGTAGAGGAATCCAGAAAGGAAAGGGGACTCTTGGTGGAATATCTAGTAAGATGAAGACTTTGAAGATAAGGTGGATATGATAATGGGAAAATAAGGCAAGAAATAAAGAAGAGTAATTGAGAACTCCAGGAAAAGCAAAAGGTCATACAGGAAAGGAAATGTTATCATACTGTACTACTATGTGAACAATATTTACAGCAACAATGTAAGCAGTAATGATCAATTAAAAACATATGTAGTAATATCATCCTATTGCATGGTTGGGAGATGAAAGATGGGTTAGTGTAAGAAAACTAAGTTTTTATTTATCTTAACAGAAGTTAGCATTGTAGATGATATCTAAAATGTTTTAAGAAATAGCGAGAAAGGCATATTGTTTAAAGACATTATGGTAACTTTCAACAGTTTAGAATAAATTACTTGGAACATAGGACTTGGTGATGGTGTGATGTGATGTGATGTGGTGCAACAGGAAGGAATTATAAAAATTTGATAGTATTCAATTATTAAGATATGTACATACATGTGTCCAGGTTTATATGTGTATCTGCATACTTTTATGGGACTTATATGGTTCCTGTGCTTAAGCCCTGTTCATGAATATACAACTTATTGTCATTGTTTAAAGTTGGTTGCAGCTTCCTTTTTTTTTTATTTATTGTAGAAACAAGGTCTTGCCAAGTTGCCCGGGCTGGTCTCGAACACGCAGGCTCAGGCAATTCAATTGCCTCAGCCTCCCAGAGTGCTGGGATGACAGGCTGAGCCACCAAGCCCGGGGACTGCAGCTTCTTGATGCAAGATTTATGTTCTCACACCTACTGTGCCACAGAAGAAACATAAATGTCAGCTGGAAATAAAACTCACTTGATAAGACTTAGTGCAGGCTGCTGTTTCCCTGAAATTTAAGTTTTACCACTATGTGGTAAAGACAGAAGCAATTTGCTTTTCCACCCTATCTCAGATTCTTTGGGCCTTCAGTGCTTAATGCATTATGTATCCATTAAGTTATCTCTAGCTAAATGAACATTCTTGCACAAATAATCTCATCTTTAATAAGTAGCTACATACTGGGAGTCTCTGTTCTTTTGTACACAGAAGAAACAGAGTTCAATTTTAAGTGCCTCACATCGAGGAAAGTGTGCTTTCTCAATCCTTCAGAATTGGTAAATAAATATAATTATTTCTGGCTGCAAAAAATAGTTTAATAGCTAGAGAAAACAATGTTGAGGCTTGCTAATCATTGCTATGACAATCTTCTACTTTATTTTTATGTGTGTTTCATAAAACTGTCAAAGTTGAGTGGCAAGCTAGAGCTTCAAGAAAAGAACTATTACTAGTCTAGGGAATTTTAGTAGAACATCTTATCTCTTTAGGCCTGATCCTAGGCATATTCTAGGAGGAAAGAGCCTGGCAAAAAGATATTAAATAAGATGTTCTCTCTCATATTCAAGGAAATACCGTTCCACAAATGAAAATAGAGTTTTAAAAAACTTCTAGGAAGTCCCCAAGATGGACTTTGGAAATAATGTGAAGACTTGAGATCTGATCTGTCCTAAAATGAGAATTTAATATTACCTTGACATAATGAGAAAATGGTCAAAAACAAAACAAATGGGATCTAAAGCAGAGTTGTATATTCAAATGAAGAGGTTAATTAATATTCAACAATTAAGTATTCAATGACTTCAAGTAAATATAATTGACCACAAGGAATCATGTTTCATGCTGGCAGTGTCTGAAGCCATACCTAACAACTTTGTTAAAGAAAAACATTGTATGTCATCTTTTTAGTCTCTTAAATATCTCAATCTAACATAAGTAGTCAAAATTGTTTCTTGAATACTTTCCAAACTTCAGTCATTCCAGTACATCTATGCCTTTTGCTGACATGTCTATGGTTAATGACATCTTTCTTTTAATCAATTTACTTTTAAACTTAAATACTGACTTGAAATCTTGTTCTAGTAGAAAATAATAAAGTTGGTTTGGGGCCTTATTTTTTTTTTTTAGAGTCAGGGTTTCATTCTGTCACCCACACTGGAGTGCAGTGGAATGTCACAGCTAACTGTAGTCTCCACCCCCTGGACTCAGGTGATCCTTCCACCTCAGCCTCCTGAGTAGCTGGAACTATGTAGTAGTCTCGCTATGTTGTGCGGGCTGATCTCAAACTTCCAGGCTCAAGCAATCCTCCCACCTCAGCCATCCAATGTGCTGTGATTATAGGCATGAGCCACCACCACTAGCCTGGAACTGTTTTTCTATTTAGTGGTATTTGTATCGTGATCCTTTAGGAAATCTATCAAAGCCAAACTCACAAGATGGTTATGAGGTCTGGGTGAGATACTATATGGAGAATCCTTAACACAGGACAGGCGCTTAGTAATTAAAGACCATTTTCCATGGTAGATTTTCCCTTTGGATATAGTTTTCTCCAATCACGTTGAGCGAGATAATTTTTTAAAGTCTTCCCCGAATAACTCTCATCTCCATCATCTTCCTTCTACTTAGAAGTGGCAGATGTTCTAGCAGAGGCAAAGATCAGCCTCTCTTTTGCCAAGTGGGAACAGGGCTAAGCTAAAGAACCGTATACCTTTCTCCATCTGAAATTCGGTAGGGAGAGGATTGCTGGCTGAGAACTTCATGCCAGCCTCTTCCTCTTGCTTTCTCCCCTATCTTCCCTGAGACAGAAGAGTTGTGTTCTTGTTACACATGTCTAGCCTTCACAGAAACTGCTCTGTGGTTGGTGCTCTGACTTTATCTCTGTGATGGTAAACTGTAGGTGCCAATTTGATGGGATTAAGGAATACCTAGGTAACTGCCAAAGCATTTCTGGGTGTGTCCATGAGGGTATTCCAGCGAAGCTTGGAGTGTGAGTCAGTGGACTGAATAGGGATGATCTAAGCTCAGTGTGGGAAGGCACCATGCAACCAGGGAGGCCCGAATAGAACAAAAGGGCAGAAGAACGGCGAGTTCACGCTCTCTTCTGGAGTGATGACACCCTTCTTCTGCCTTTGGAAATCAGAACTCCAGGTCCTCTGGCCTTAAGACGCCAAGACTTGCACCAGCACCACCCCCTGACTGTGACCGCTAAAACTGTTAGATCATAAATTTGTGTTGTTTCCAGCTGCTAAATTTGTGGCAAGTTGTTACAGCAGCTATAGAAAGCAAATGTAGCTGTGAACTTGTTAGAAATGCAAATTCTTGATCCCTGCTCTACATCTACTGAATCAGCTAGAAATGGGGTAGGACTATGTGCTTAATAAGCCCTCCCAGTGATTTGGAGGCTTCCGAAAGTTTGGACATTTAGTTGACTCGACCTTCTCACCTCCCATTTTCATTCTACTTCAATCTGATGTAAACGCCCACCACTCATTGCATCGGCTCTTGAAACCACCTAATTGACTGTGTAAGTCACCAGTCTTTAGCCTCTGTTTCACCTGATCCTTCATCAATATTTGAGACTATTAGCCATCCCCCCCTTGAAATTCTCTGTCTCCTGGCCTCCAAGACACTGATCCTACCTATCTCCTTGTGTCACACTAAGTGCATTTTCACTTATTTTGGTGGTTCTTCCTTTATTCATCCTTATGTTAAGGGACTTGTGTTGTAGTCTGCATTCTTGCCTCTTTCCTTCTGACTCTCTCTCCTTGTGCAATCTCGCCTACTCTCAAGTCGTGTTTCAACCAAGCCCTGATGACTCATTCTACATCTCTAGCACCAGCCACTCCAGTGCTCCAGTTCTGAATTTCAAACTGCCGTCTACATCTCTGTTTGTATTCCTATACAAATACATCTCTCCCTCCTTCCTACTTGACCCCAACCAATCTGCTGTTTCTCTTGCATTTCTTCTCATTTTATGAGGTTATCTGACCTTATCCATCATTCTATTTCCCAATGATCCATGATTTTTCTCTCTCTTATGTTTCACAAGCAGTTTTGTACAAATCATTTCAATTTTACTTTTAAAATATCTTTGACCTCCATGGCTTCTTCTTTGTGTCATTGGCTACAGACCTAGCTCAGTGTTTTTCAAAGAGCAATTTCAAACAGTACACCAGAATCACCCATGGTGCTTGTCAAAATTCCTGGGGTCCAACCAGACTCACCTGAATCTGGCTTTCAGTAGAGTGAGGTGTGGGGTGGTAGTCTGGGAATCTGCATTTTAAGTAAAGAGTTTGGTTGGATTTTATGCTACCAGATAAGGACTGATGCCTTAAATTAGCTTTCACTGTTGACCTGAACTCTCTTCCATGGTCTTTGTATTAGTCTTTCTCTTTCTGGAAAACAAACAAAACACACCAGTTACTAATTTAGTAGATTAAAACAACATGTATTTATATAATTTCATAGTTTCCTTGGGTCAAAAGCCCAGCCATGGCTTAGGTGAATTCTCTACTCAGTCTCTTGAGGCTGCAGTAAAGGTATTGGTTGAGCTGAATTCTTTTTTTTTTTTGAGTTGGAATCTCATTCTGTCACCCAGGCTGAAATGCAGTGACTCATGGCCACCGTAGCCTCAACCTACTGGGCTCTGGTGATCCCGCTGCCTCAGCTAGAACTGCAGGCGTGTGCTACTGTTCTGGGCTAATTTTTGATTCAGTATAGAGACGAGGTCTCTTCAAGTTGCCCAGGCTGGTCTTGAACCTGTGGGCTCATCTTTGATTCTCTTAAAGCCACTTGCGGGCTGAATTCTTACCTGGAGGTTCAACTAGGGAAGCATCTACTTCCAAGCTCATTCAGGTTGTTGACAGGATTCATTTCCTTGTAGTGTGTAATTAAGGGCCCTAAGTGGTTACAGCTTGGAGTTGCCCTCAAGTCCTAAAGGTCATCTGAAGTTCCTTGACACTTGCATTTAAAGCAGTAACGAAAGAGGAAATTTTGTCTTTTCCTTAGACACTTTATTCACATAAATAATGGATATTTGTTTTTTGAAGATTCTTTGAATCTGGTATTTGAAATGAGTTGTATAGTAAGGGATTTAAATATTAGACATAAGCCAAATCCTAATGTTATAAAAAGGTATTTTCCCAAGGTTAAATAAAATATATCATTTCCAATGTCTATAGCATACTCTATAAAAATCTCACAGAGTGGTTGCTAAAAGTGCACATTCTGGAATTCTATTAAGTCCCCGATTTTTTATTCAGTAGATCTTTATTTTTAACAAGCACCCCAGCTGAACCTAATTTAGATGTCCCGTCCTAAGACTCATACTTTGGTAACTATTACTCTATAAACTATAATGAAAAATAAAGTTTAGATATTTCATTTTAGATTATAAACAAAATCTTTGAACATAGTTGTTATAGAATTATATGCAAGGGAAACAAATCATCAATTATACTAATGATGATTTATCTACTTGCAAAATTATACAAAATGAATAGCTCAAATCAACAGCATGATTTTACAGATCTTAGACATTCTACAGTGAAACACCATTATCTAACCTTTATGAAATTTATGATGATAAAATTCCATTAAATTTAATTAGCTGAAAAATTTCAGACTGTTTCATGTAAATCTTCCAATAAGAAAGTAGTTCAATCTTTTCTTTGCTCAATAGCAATACTTTTATTTTCATAGTTTTCTTTTTTATTCTAACTTTTAAAAACTGATATGTCATAGTTGCATATATTTGGGAGAGACATAGGATATTTTGGTACATGTATATGATAATATGTAACGATTAAGCCAGGATAGTTGGGCTATCCATCATCTCAAATTTCTGCAGTTTTCTACTCCATATTCAGAATGCCTTTTTGTTGTGAGTACTGCCTGACTGAGGCAACACAATGCCGTACAGTATAGTCTATCAACCACCAAAAACCACCGAAGGGGAAAAAGTCTATAAAATAATATTAAAAATTAATTTGGGCTTTGGCCCCCTCCCCCACCTTAGGAGGGGATGAATCTTCTCTCTCCCTTCCCTTTCTCTAATTTACTTTTAAATAAACTATATTTTTCATCTAAAAAAATTAATTGGGCCCTGTGTCTCTTTGAGTATCTCTTAGCTTTTGCAGAAAGTAGGTTGCAGATTATCAGAGAATGAGTTCATATTCTTAGTTTACTACCCTGCACCAAAATATTCAACAGCAGGATTTCTTTTTCTACTCGGTCTGCATGGGAAGTTCCATGTGATCACATTAATAGATACAGCACTAACCTAGAAGCCAGAGGCACAGATTTTACTCCCATATCTGCACCAGCCTCTCGCAGAAGACGATGCGATAATTTAGGATTCCTCCCCACAGCAAATCCAGTTAATTCAGGTATCTGTGGCGCCATTCCGCACCATCACCAACCCAAATGTTCTAGATTAGCTGTGACTGTTTTCTAACACAGCAACCGGGGGTTACAACTTTGCACTGGTTTCCTGTGCTTTGGGTAGTTCAGTTTATCCTATCTATGTAGAGTTGCCAGTAAGAACTAGATACTGAGGAAGATAAAAATATTCACAAGACAGCAGCCCCTAACCGCCAGAAAGAGAAAAAAGGCATGACCACAGATAACCAATATGTGTACAGTATAATACAGAAAGTGATCAATTCTTCAGGGTTGTTACGAAGTCCACAATTTTCGTTTAATTATTTATTGTTCACAGAAAATTAGGTCTGAAACTTCTAAGTACCCTGGGTCTCTGGCAAAATTCAAGGAGACCAGAGACTTCCCAATAGAAACATTCACCATGAACCCATTGAGTCGACCAAGGCCAGCATGACTCATATTCGACTTTTCAGTTGCCCACAACAGAGCAGAGCTGTCAGTAGCCAGGTGCCCAAACATGTGAGACAATTCCCAGGGGCACTGCAAAGGGTGATGGCTATTGTAGGTGTGCTGTGGTTTTGAGTTCACAACCTACTATCTATGTCAGGCTCCGATGCAAACGCAATTACCAGTTCCTTAGATGTCATTAAACTAAAACGACCAACACCTGCCAGGGAGCTAGGACGATGTGTTTGCTTTCTCTCCATGATTAATCAAGTGACTTCCTGTGTGCTATTACACCTTCACTGCAACTAACTAAAAAAAGAGTTTTTTTTAACTGCTTCCCAAAATTATTTCAACATTATCTCAAGCTCCTTCTCAAGCATTTGCTGAAAACAGCATCAGGCTCACTCTCCAGAGTGAAATTAGTCACACTGGGAGCATCAGACCTTGCTTCCCTCTCCTGGCTTAAACTTTAAGACTATGCTTATGCGCATCAGTCATGCCCGGCAGCCCATCCTCAGTGATCATCGAGAAGAAAGAATGACTTCACTGTGTGAGAGTGTGGCACCCAACTGTATACAAAGCTTCCTTATAGATGGGGGTGGGGTGGAAGATGGCTTTTGACCCATTTCTGAATTTCAGAAACAATCAGCCCTTATGGAGTGAATAACGGAAAAAGTATGTCAATGAATATACAGAGAAAAATGTAAACATATCGCACAATTTTCTTTAGAGACTTTTTGCCTATTTGTCCGGTTCCTTAACCTCGGAGCACTTGAAGAGATGATTCTTGAGAGGCACTGTCCTGGGGGTAGGACAGCTGCAAACACAGAAAGGAAGGAAACACCATCTTTTTTGCTCAATGAGACCTTTCTCTATTTTAAAAAATCTCTGTAATGGAGTAGTCAGTCTTACCCCGTTGTAAGTTTATAGTGAAAAAACTCAGAAAATTTTTGTGAACATCTGATGGCAAATCCAGTATAAAAAAATGAATGAAAAAGTATAAGATAAAATTTTAAAATTATGCAAAGTTTCACCCAAAGTAGACTGTTTCCTCCTCCACTGATTATCGGCTTATTCTTCAGTCTTCTCAAAACTTTTACCTTTTACCTATAATATAACCTGAGACAGAATTATCTGTCATATCACACCCCCCAAATCCCTGCATCAGGAGATAAATAAAATGTCTTTGAAAAGCAAATATTCTTCAACCCCTTAAAACATTACATTTTTTTCTGGCTTTAAAAAAAATTTATGGAAAATGCCCAAAGTTTTGATGTAGTAAGACTGTAGGAGTTGGTGGGCTTTTTTGTTTTCACTTGCTATCCTGTTGTTTATGCAATTTTTATAAGGCAAGGATTTTCACTAACTTATATATTTTCATATAGAATTACTGTGTTTGGTTTAAGTAATATACTTTTGTGTACTGTACTAAAAAATTTCATTCTTATTTTTACTTAAAAAAATTTTTTAATTTTAAAGATGTGAGGTACAATTCAGGGTTAGATATACAAATGCTCATTATGCGGGTATCCTTGTTGATGATATGTGCCCCCCCACAGATTCCCACTACTACCAATCCCGCCTAATGCCCCCCACCCCCTGTAGTTTCCCGCTACTGCCAATCCTTGTTTTTTGGGGTTTTTTTTCCAGTATAATTTTTTTTTTTGAGTTGGAGTCTCACTCTGTCGCCCAGACTGGAGTGCAGTGGCACACTCCTGGCCACCGCAGCCTCGACCCGCTGGGCTCCAGTAATCCTTCCGCCTCAGCCTTCTGGTAGCCAGAACTACAGGCACGTGCTACCACGCCCAGCTCATTTTTGATTTATTGTAGAGATGAGGTCTCGCTAAGTTAACCAGGCGGGTCTCGAACCCGTGGGATCAGGCAATCCACTCGCCTTGGCCTCCCAAAGTGCTGGGATTACAGGCTGAGCCACTGAGCCCGGCCTCCAGTATAATTTAATTTGTACAGTTAACACGGAAAAACATGGAGAAATTTTATTTAGTTTATTTATTACAGCATAATTATATTATTTTTTCTTTCAATTTTTTTATTTTAAAGATGTGGGGTACAATTTAAGTTTAGGTATACAAATGTTTGTTATGCAGGTACCCTTGTTGATGACATGTGCTCCCCCTCACCTGGCAGAGTCTCACTACTTCCAATCCTTTTCTTATAGTATTATAATAATTGTTCAAGGTCCACTTATGAGTGACAACATGTGATACTCGGTTCTTTGTTTCTGTGATAGACCACTCAGTATTATAGCCTCTAAGTCCATCCAAGTTGCTGCGAAATTCATAATTTTGTCTGTCTTTATGGCTGCGTAATATTCCATGATGTATATACACCACATTTTTAAAATCCAGTCCTCTTTTGATGGGCTGTACGGTTGGTTCCATGTTTTTGCTGTTGTGAATAATGCTGCAATAAACATGCCTGTGCAGGTATCTTTTTCATATGAGTGATTTGAGTTCCCCTGGGTATATTCCCAGTAGGGGGATTGCAGGGTCATATGGAAGGTCGATTTTTAGATCTTTTAGGAATTGCCAAACTGTTTTCCACAGAGGCTGTACTAGTTTACACTCCCACCAGCAGTGTAGAAGTGTACCCTTTACCCCACATCCTCTCCAGCATCTGTTGTTTCTGAGTTATTGATGATGGCCATTCTGACTGGAGTTAGTGGTATCACAGTGTGGTTTTAATTTGCATTTCTTTGATGACTAGTGAGGCTGAGCATTTTTTTCATGCATCTGTTGGCTGTTCATATGTCTTCTTTTAAGAACTGTCTATTCATATCTTTGGCCCACTTTGTAACAGGACTGTTTTTTTTCTTTTTGGCACGTTTGAGTTCCTAATAGATCCTTGATGTTAGGCCTTTGTCAGATATACAGTTGACAAATATTTTTTCCCAGTCTGTGGGCTGTCTCCCTGCTCTCTTGATGGTTTCTTTGGCTTTGCTGAGGTCTGTCAGTTTGATGAGGTCCTACTTATCTGTCTTATCTCTTATGGCATGGGCACTTGGAGTTTTGATAGGAATTGGTTGCCAGTTCCAGTTTCTGTAAGTGTTTCTCCTGCATTTTCTAGGGCTCTTATGGTTTGAGGTTTTATGTTTAGGTCTTTGATCCATTTAGAGTTGATTTCCGTGTATGGTGACAGGTAGGGATCTTGTTTCAATCTTCTGCATGTGGTCAGCCAGTTTTCCCAGCACCATGTACTATATAGGTTCTCCTCTCCCTAGTGGTTGGTGTTGAAGGCTTTGTCAAAGATAACTTGGTTGAGAAAATTGAGGTTTTGCTCCAGAATCTCTATCCTGTTCCATTGTTCTATATTCCTGTTCTTGTACCAATACCAGGCTGTTTTGATTATTGTAGCTTTATCATAAAGTTTAAAGTCTGAGGCAACCCCTTCGGGTCCCCTCCTACTGTGGGAGCTTCTCTATCCTCTCAATAAATCCTGCTTTCTAAAAAAATAAAAATAAATAAAGTCTGGGAGTGTGATACTTCCCACTTTGTTTTTTTCTTTCTGATGATTATTTTGGCTATTTGAGGTCATATATGTTTCCATATGAATTCCTGTGTTGTCATTTCCAGGTCTGAGAAGAATGCTGCTGATAATTTAATGGGTATTGCATTAAACTTGTAGATTACATTGAGTAGGATGGAAATCTTAACAAAGTTGATTCTTCCAATCCATGAGCATGGAATGTTTTTCCATTTTCTGGTGTCATTTTTTATTTATTTGAGCAGTGTTTTTTAGTTTTCATTGTAAAGGTCTTTCACGTCTCTGGTTAGGAAGATACCAAGGTATTTGATATTTTTTCTGGCTATTGTGAATGGGATTGTGCTTTTTATTTGGGTTTCTGTTTATTGTTGGTGTATAGAAATGCTACTGTCTTTTGCACATTTATTTACTTATTTATTTATTTTGAGAAAGCAGGATTTATTGAGAGGACAGAAAAGCTCCCACAGTGGGAGGGAAACTGAAGGAGTTGCCCCTGCACATTTATTTATACCTGAGACTTCGCTAAGTCCTTTATCAGTGCAAGGAGGTTTTTGACAGATTCTCTTGGGTTTCTGAGGTATAGCACTTGTCGTCTAAAAAGAGGAATAACTTGACTTCCTCTTTTCCTATTTGGACACCGCTGATCTCCTTCCCTTGTCTGATTGCTCTGGGTAGGGCTTCCAAAACTATGTTGAAAAGGAGGGGTGAGAGTGGGCATCCTTGTCTTCTTCTGGTTTTCAGGGGAAATGGTACCAATTTCTGTCTGTTTAGCAGTATACTAGCTGTGGGTTCCTCGTAGATGGCTCTTACTATTTTGAGGTATGTTCCATCTATGCCTAGATGTTCAAGGGTTTTTATCAAGAGGGGTGCTAGAGTTTACCAAAGTCTTTTTCCGCCTCTAATGATATAACCATGCGACTTTTGTGTTTATATCTATTGATGTACTTAATTACATTTATGGTCTTGCGGATGTTGAACTAACTTTGCATCCTGGGGATGGAGCCTACTTGGTCATGGTGGATGAAAAAATCTCATTCTTATTTTCTTATTAGAAAAAAAAGTTTCTCAAAATTTTAAGGTCTCTTTTGCTATTATTTTTTAAAGGATATATTTTGCTCAGCTTATGCAGTTAGTGTAGCATGTAAGATGTGTTCATGTCTATAGTTACACTATACCTATTCCTATATCTTTATCATCTAGCTCAACTCTGTATCTATTAGGTCTTGTGAGAATCATGTGTCCAGTTTTTTAATCACAGTGTTTGTATGAAGCTATCAAGTAAATATTCTTTAGGAATTTATTATTGAAAGGAGGTACTATAGAAACTTAAAATAAACTTAGTTTAGCATAGTCTTTTTGCCTCAGCCTAGCCATTTTTGCTTAGACTTTACCCCTGACACAATTTGAATCTAGCACAGGTTAGAAATAGAGAGATAAATTTCCAATAGGCAGGTTTTAGGAAGCATTCAGACATTCTAATGCTGGCCAAGCTGGCAGCCTACCCCCTCCCCTTGGCAAACCTCCATCAGATGCAAGACCAAGACAGTCCAACAGCCCAACCTTTCAATTCATGGTTTAGCATAATGATCTCTAGAAAACTTTTCAGGTTCCTTGTCAAGGTGGAAGTTCAAAGATCGCCCCTTGGCTGGCCAAAGTCATAAAAATGATAATAAAACCACCTTTTGGTCTAGGAGTTTGTGGGTTGCAAACATCTGACAGGTCTCTTTCAGGAAAACCCCCTCTCCTTGTCTCTGCCCATCTAGCCCACCACCTGAAGGTATGAGACACTAATGTCTGGCAACCTCGAGATCTAAGACTCGTGGCTACAATCAACATCAAAGACCTGCAGCCCTGGACACTCTGGGGGCCTAAACCCCCTTATCCAAAAGGCCCTTAAATATACCCATTCCTTGGTCCTTTGAGGCCACACTTGCCTTTGAGTATGGGCCCACTTTCCAATCTGTAAAAGTTGAATAACAAACTTCTTTCTACTTTCTTCCTTGTTGCAATCTTGCATTATTCCTGCGGCCTGGGCACCAGCCCCAGTCCACCTCTCCTCAGTGGACCCTTTCAATTCAGAAAAAGAAGCAAAATCCATCAAGAAAAAGCAATTTTTGAGGGACAGGAGTTGGGCCAAACAGGTTGTACAATCTATTTCCTCTAAAAATAATCAACAGAAGGTCTGGCAGCCTGTTTTAGTTCTCAGCATCTTTCCTTCATTAAATCTAATTGCTAAGCAGAGGCCATTTCGATTGATGCATGTAAAAAGCAATTTCAAGTCCATGGTGGTGGCCTCCAGCCTCTCTGGGGAATGGATGGTCCATTCGGCTCCGTTTTGTGCTCTCTTTAACACAGGAAGGCAGTTGAGACTACCAATGACTATCTATACTGTGTCACTTGGTCAGAACTTGCGGATAAGTTTATCAAGAGGATTATCTTGGAATTATACCTTCCAGATGTATTTGGACCGTAAGACACAAAGATTTTACCAAAGAGAGAGAAAAAGAAAATGAATGAGTGCACGGTTGAGTGAGCTAGTGGCTGGCCACTCCTGGGCAAGGGTTTTAGTACCACACCGTGTGGTTTTAATCCTGGCTCTACTTCTTAACCTCTGTGCAAGTATGGCAAGCTACTTGCTTACTCTGAGCCTCAGTGTCCACATTTGTCAAATGTGTTAGAGAACAGCCCTGTCTTGTGAGACTAAATGAGTCAATGCATGGGAGCTGTTATGCTGCTTCTGCTTTACTAACTATCCTCCACTCAAAACGGCAAAATGATACAAAATTGTTCCCTAGTTCACAAAGATTTAGTCTTTTTATGATTCATTCATTCGTTTATTCATCCATTTCACTGCTCTTTTACTTAATACTCTTAAGATTCTTTTGCTTATGAAAGTGATCACATTTCATCAAGTGAGCCTAACACGAGGTTTTTGATTGATCAGGACAGATCTAGATGGTAACTAACACCAGCCACTGAAAAACAGCAAACACAACAGGAGTGTGGGTATCCTTCATGCAGTGGTAGAGGGCCAATTTTAAAGTCATGTTAAAAATACAGTATCACCGAACATATATATATGTATGTATTTTAAATGATGACATCAGATATAAACTCAGGTTTACATTCACTAGGAATAAAAACTCGTGGTATGTGGTCAAACTCATTCAATAAATACCTAGCTACATGCATACTATGTGGAAGCATAATACTTTGTAGATCAAGGTATTCAGATAATTATTATAATTTCAAGTGCCTGCTATGTGTCAGGCACTTTATATTTGCCATCTATTAATCCTCACAACAACCCAGTTGTACAGATAATCTCCCTGTTTGCGGATCCAGAGAGGCTAAATCACACAGCTACTAAGGAGGTGGGCACACGTGCAGGCTGCAGTCTGGTGCTTAAGGACATGTTTTTCCTTGTTTGTTATGTGGCTTTGACCCACATACTTGAAGATATTTTCCCTCTAATCTGGCCTCATATAATTATATACTTGTCTTCTCTTTCAGAATGTAAGCTATCTGTATATCTATTCAGAATGTAACATGTTTATTTTTAATATGCAGCCCTAAGGCATATTTTATGAACACTATGGACACACAATACAGCATTTCTTCTCACATCTCTCTAAAAATGGCATCATTAGATCAGTAGTACGTTTTTCAACCACTGGCCTCTGTGATTGTCATTAGGGCTGTTTACAAAAGCTGAACCTCTTGCTCTGGGCATGTGGTAGAATTTGGGAATTCTCTGCTTTATTGAAAGCAGTGTGACTCCATGTGAAAAGAGTGAATTTTGATTCCAGTAGAAGCTTTTAAAACCAGCACGACTCCCCATGCCCTTCTCCCCTGCCACAACAGTTGTGAAATCACAGGTGATGATGGTAACTACACACCTGGGTTTCGGAGTACAATGATGCCAGCTTGCAACAGACGTGTAAAGTGAGCAAAACACAAACTTGGTTATCTTAAGTCACTGAGATTTTGGAGTTGTTTGTTACCACAATATCACCTAGTTTATATCGATCACATCTAGAATCTAATCAATGTGGCATTTACCTTAACATCCCAATTCACATTAAAAAGGGCAACTTCTAGAAGAGAATAAAGAAAAGAAACTTTACCAGAGCATTTCATGACAACTGACGCGTAAAAGCCCACCAAATCAATCTTCCTTAAAC
The DNA here is from genome assembly GCA_027257055.1 of Cephalopachus bancanus. Classification (NCBI taxonomy): domain Eukaryota; kingdom Metazoa; phylum Chordata; class Mammalia; order Primates; family Tarsiidae; genus Cephalopachus; species Cephalopachus bancanus. The sequence continues at coordinate 640,057 of JAPVLO010000018.1, read as the reverse complement.
TGTATTCTGCCATTTTCCCCCAGAGTAGAAAGTTATGCATAGTACAACACAGAAACCATTCTCTTACGTGAACTCAGCGTACTACGTAATGTGATGTGACATTTCATTTTTAGGTAGGCGAATCCAACATTGACAAAAGCCCCAGCTAAGATGCATTCTCTGTTTTATTGCAGTGAATATAAGGGGTACCACAAATATGTGGAATGCACTTTACCAGGCTCAGTCATTAAATACTGTGGTGTATGCCTTCCCATATCCTGAATAACTAATTAAATTATTCTTAAAATGATGAATTGCAACAAAATCATCTCACCGAGGCTAACTTTGTGACACCCTTCATCATCAGATAATATTTTTAAATCCCCACAAGTAATTTCAGTAAGAAAGGAAATAGTTTGTTGTATCTTGAAAAGGTTATGATTTGCACCTTGCTATTGACAGCAAATTTCTCCAGAATCTATGTTCTGAAGTTGAGACTTTCATCATATTTTCATTGCAGTGAAATAAAATTAAAGCTGATCTTATTACAGAAGAATTGTATTCTATTTTAAGAGCTATTCTCACCAATCCAACTTATTGTAGTACCAGATACCAACAGAAAAAACAGCAAAGATTTCTTAGAAAGAAAAATATGATTATCAAGACAAATAGTACTCTGAATAAGTTGACTATTTTGAGCTACTTAGAGATCCCACAATAGAAATATCCACTTACCAACTGCGAAGTTGCTTGGGAATATCCTAATAGCTTGATGAATAATGTATTCTCGAAGCACTTTCAACGTTATGTACATTCCCCACCCTGTTCCATAAAAGTCTCAAGGTGATGGACGGGAGTGCACTCAGAGCAATGGGATTAAAAAAAGAATTAGAAAGTGAGGTCTCTAAAAAATGTCTGAAGACACAACAGGGACAGGACTAGTTCCTACGTTAGAGCAAAACTTACAGGATCCACAGATCCTATATTAAAAAACAAACCATTTCTTTGGGCCTCTGGCTTATGGAGTATGTTTGGAGAGGCTAGGTTGGGATATTGGAGAAAAGAGGGCCTGACTTCGAATCTCCATAAGTTTTAGATTGTCTATTAACAAATGAGTGAAAAATGGGCTGAACACACACTGCCACAGCCCCTTGCCAATAATCTGAATATCTACTCACATGCTGTACGTGTATAAATCTGTGCCGACGTATAGTATACATTCAAAATGCAAAAACAGACTATATCAAGTAAAAAGCTTGCGTCATCTTCCTCCTACTGCCCAGGAGCTCATCTTCTCCCATCTTCTCCAAGGCACCACCCACGGCATGGCAAGAAGTCCCTCAAGATGAGAAAATGCCCCACAAAATGAATGCGGCGCCTCTCCCGCTGATGAACAGTCTCTTCCCTCATCTCCTCGAACATCCACCTGCCTGTCAATCTGAAAGTGTCCACACACTCAGCAAAGGATGTGTCCTCCACAACCCTCCTGTCTCTAAACAACAGGCATCTTTTCCTTCTCTGGTAACCAGTTGCCTCATTTCCCTAAGGTTTTCCTGTGAAGAATCATAAGCTTGCTCTACCAACATGACATACTGGACCTCTTCCACTCTTAACTTTTCCCCAAACCTCTTCATAAATTAGGATTACTCCAGTCTTTTATTTCCACCATAGCAACTTCTCACTGCATTTCAACATCTCATTAAACAAAATATTGAAGCCAAAGACTAAGATAATAGCTTTTTGGTCAGATTGATCTCTTACCTAATTAAGAAGAGAATTTTTTTTCTTTTTAAGTGAGAAAGCAGGATTTACTGAGAGGACAGAAAAGCTCCCACTGTGGGTGGGGATCCAATGGGGTTGCCCCCCCACACTTTTTTTGAGTTGGAGTTTCACTATGTGGCTCAGGCTGGAGTGCAGTGGCACATTCACGGCCACCCCAGCATCGACCTCCTGGGCTCTGGCGATCCTTCCACCTCAGCCTTCCAAGGAGCCAGAATTACAGGCACGTACTACCATGCCCGGCTAATTTTTTATTTATTGTAGAGACGTGATCTCGCCAAGTTGCCTAGGCTGGTCTCGAACCCATGGGCTCAGGCAATCCACTCGCCTCAGCCTCCCAAAGTGCTGGGACTACAGGATGAGCCACTGAGCCTGGCCTTTTTTCTTTTCACTATACTTGCTTAGATGATTAATTTACATCAATCCTTCCAGTTTCACCATGTGACTCATCTGCAAGGATCCCATAGTGCTCAAGGTTATCCTTGGAATTCTGTAACGTTCCCTCACACCCGCTTGAAGCTATCAAGGTCACTGTGGATACCAGAAAGACTCTCTGGGACCGGTGCAAGTATGTATCCACCCAAGTAGGGTCCCCTGCCTACACAGCACTTCCATTTAACTGCACTAGAAAAGCCTGTATCACAGCATTTGGATGGCAAGCCGCAAACATCTCTAGCATGCCGTGGCAACAACAGTGCGGTAGCACTAATCAAACTAATTCAGTGCTTACTTTCATCTGCTTCTGCTAACTGTCTCATGTGATATGGCAACCTTCAAAACATCAACTATGGACTTTAAATTTCCACAGGGCAAAGATAATCATTCCCAAGTGCAATTATCCCATTACCACTAAGTCTATATGTGGAGAACTAAATTAGGACCAGCGCACTTTTCACCTTTAATTTCTTACTGTCCTTGTTTGCTTGTTCTTTTAAAGCAGCTATTTACTGACAAGGGAAAAAAGGAAAAAAGTTTTCCTACTTGTCAGCTCTGACAAACAAGATGGTCTAATAATCAAAACAAGCACCATGCTTAACCTTTTTGGTTCCTTAATTTTACCAAATGGAAAGCAGATACAATATAAAGACCAATTCCCTACTACCCTGGGGCATTAATTACCAAGATAGTGATTATCCAGCTCAAGGAAATTCCCATAGAAAGGTTTTGTATACAGACAACCCATTTTTCTCTTCCACACTTGAATACACACACTATTCTCAGGTTCGCCGAACTAGAATACAAAGTATCAACTTCACCATTTATTATCACAGAGTTGGCTGTGGTTATTTTGTCTGCCCGAGACTGCAACCAGATTTGATCTGGTTGCAAAACTGTCTGGTCTCTATCAAGCTTTTATAGATTGATTTAGTGTTTGCTGAATATTTATGGTTTCAAAGCGCTATCCAGAATATAGAACAGGACGGCCTTCCTCTGGGAACTTGTGTTCAACTGAACTAAAATATCAAATGTCTTCTTTATTGTTAATCTGAAATAATAAGTAAATATTAAGAGACTAGCATTGTTTTCAAGATGTATATCAACTTGCCTATAATAAGTCAGGATTTATTTCTTAAAAGAAAGCATAATTATTTTTCATGAAAGTATGCTATCGTTGGATGTTATCAACAAGAGAATATAAAATGAAAAATTATTTTATTTTATTTATTTATTTTTTTGAGTTGGAGTCTCACTCTTGTCGTTCAGACTGGAGTGCAGCGGCCGCTCCCGGCCACCGCAGCCTCGATCTGCTGGACTCTGGCGATCCTTCCGCCTCAGCCTTCCAAGTAGCTGGAACTACAGGCGCGTGCTACCATGCCCGGGTAATTTTGTGATTTATTGTAGAGATGAGGTCTCGCCAAGTTGCCCAGGCGGGTCTCGAACCTGTGGGCTCAGGCAATCCACTCACCTCAGCCTCCCAAAGCGCGGGATTACAGGCTAAGCCACTGAGCCTGGCTACAAAATTATTTTAAAGAATTATATAAAAATTAAAAGTACACATTCAAACAATATTTCAAGCAAAGGCCATTTTAACAATAAAATAAACCTAAAGAAAACTAGGCTGGGCATGGTGGCTCAAGTCTGTAATCCCAGCACTTAGGGAGGCCAAGGTGAGGGATGATTCCCTGAGCCCACAGGTTCGAGGACAGCCTGGGCAACTTGGCGAGACCACATCTCTACAGTAAATCAAACATTAGCCGGGCATGGTGGCGTGAGCCTGTAGTTCTGTCTCCTTGGAAGGCTGAGGCGGAAGGATCACCAGAGCCCAGGAGGTTGACGCTGGGGTGGCTGGGAGCGTGTGCCTGCCACTGTACTCCAGCTGAGTGGCGAAGTGAGACTCTGACTCAAAAAAAAGAAAAGAAAAGAAAGAAATCTAGTCTAGGCTCAACAGTAAACACAATAAGAGCGAACGCACTAGACGGAGCTCGCTCTTCCACTTACTTGCTCCTTGCCGCTGGCTACAGCTCATCCCGGGCCGTCCCGAGGCCCCGCTGGAGTGAGCTTTGTCTTTCCTGTCTCCCCGCTCTCTTGCTTGTAGACCTCCGTTGGCTGTCATCAGATTAACCCCGCCATGGCCTAGCCTGAAATTCTGGGTTGGGCTTGGAAGAAAAGAGACTCTTCTACTCCTCCTGAGTTACAAACTTAGCCCAGCTCTATGGTTTATGCTGTAATTGCAAAGTTAATTTGAAAAAAATGAAAATGACTTGCCACTTTAAAAATAGGCCCCTTTTAAAAATGAAAAATCATTTCTTTAAGTACAATGGAAAGCCAACAAAAAGAATTTTCTTTCAAATGTTCATTATTCTGCCAAAGCCAGTTTCCTTAAATCAAAATCTGACTAAATAAAACAACTGCCAATAATCAAAAGCAATATCTATACTGTAAATATTTAATCAGTGAAGAGACCAGGAGCGGTGGCTCAGCCTGTAATCCCAGAACTTTGGGAGGTTGAGGCGAGAGGACTGCCTGGGCCCCGGGGGGTTCGAGACCAGCCTGAGCAACTTGGTGAGACCACGTCTCTACAGTAAGTCACAAAAACCAGTTGGGTGTGGTGGCACGCATCTGTAGTTCCAGTGACTTGGAAGGTTGAGGCCGAAGGATCCTCGAAGGCCAGCAGGTCGAGGCTGCGGTGGCCGTGAGTGTGCCACTGCACTCCAGCCTGGACGACAAGAGTAAGACTCCAACTCAAAAAAATAATAAATAAATAAATGAAGCCATTGGTTAACCAACCAGAACTAAATTAAGATGCTTTAAGATTTATTGTTTAAACAAAGCATCCTAAGAATGCTTCTATCCATTCAAAATTTAAACTATAATCTAATGACAAATAAACTTTCAAACCCAATAAAGTAACATCTACTCACATTCAAAACTAGATATTCACGTCCAAACATGCAATACTCAAACACACTCATCAACTGATTGAGAAGTGAGAGACGGGCTCCCAGTCAACGGAGCATTGGGCTCCTCTCACACAGCTGGGCAAACGAGCTTGCCGGCACGTCGAGTCTGCCACTGTCAGCACCAACTGAAGAGGGTGAGTCAGTGCCAGGGAGGGAAGGCAGTGGTAGGTAATGCCAAATGCCTGAGCAACACGGAGAAAATAACTACCCAACCTCACATCACCTCTGATGCCAAAATGGCATAGAAAGAATGCTAGACCCTGAAAAATGGTCCCATCTCTCTAATCCCAGTCTGTAGTTACGCCAAGGAGGGAATTATAGTTCCAAATGGAAAATAACCTTTCTATGTAATCACAGAGTAAAACTGCACTCAGTCAAAAAACCTTCCTTAAGGATTCTGACGTTGCAATATGATATACAACTAAAGCAGTATCCTTTTTATTTCCATTCACGCACTGGACAGACAATTACAGGAGATAATTTTATTGCCGTGCCTTCTCACCCCAGCCAAACAAGTTATGTTCCCAGGGATCTCTCTCTGAAAGCCTCATTGTCTAGAAAGCGCTGCTTCTGCTCAAAAAGCCTTGCTTGTTGCTAACCAACTGCAAAAAGTTATAATGATCACAAGAAAAAAAATCAAGACTCCAAAAGACAAACGAATGAATGGAAACCAAGGCTCCAAAAGATACATGAGGATGATCATGAAAGAAAGGACAAATGTTCAACAAACATATCTTCAATCTTACTAACTATCAAGTAGGTGTACATTAGAAAGACACTAAACTACCATTTGGCACATATTAAATAATAAAAGTTTTCAGTGCTGTCAGTGTGTCATAACTCAGATATATTGCTTGTAATAATGTAAGAATTATACTTTATCCTTTTGGAACACAATGGCCTTATATATACATATACTAAGAATCATTAAATGTTCTTATACTCTTTGATACAGTAGTTATAAAATTTATCCTAAAAAATCTCTTAAGCATAAAAAGGATATGTGTATGAAAATGTTTGCTACATGAACATCTATAATACAAAAAATAAAACCACTAAAAATAGGAGGATGTTTAAGTAAATGCTGGTGCTTTTCTTCAATAGGATACCATACGTCATTCAAAATTACAAATAAGACACTGTAAAAACAACATGTGAAATGCCAACCAAACACTATTAAGTGAAAAATAAACCTTAACTTATATGCTCAATATGATTAGAATTGGTGAAATGTGTATTTGAATAGGGGCAAAGACTGGAAGGAGAAATACTTTTAAATGTAATCAAATGTGTTAAGATAATAACAGGATCGGCTGGGCACAGTGGCTCAAGCCTGTCACCCCAGCACTTTGGGAGGCCGAGGCGAGAGGATTGCCTGAGTCCAGGGGTTTGAGACCAGCCTGGCACTTGGCAAGAACTAGTCTCCACAATAAATTTTTTTAAAAATTAGCTGGGCATGGTGGTGCACACCTGTCATTCCAGTTACTTGGAAGGCTGTGACGGAAGGATTGCCTGAGCCCAGCAGGTCGAGGCTGCGGTGGCCATGAGCATGCTACTATACTCCAGCCTGGGGGACAGAGTGACAGTCCAACTCAAAAAAAATTTAAAAAGTTAAAAAAAGATAACAGGATTAAGGAGAGTTTATTTAATGAACTTAGGTATTGATATTGTCATATTATTTTTACAACTTAAATAAGGCTTTTGGAGATAAAATTTATTTTCTTCCCTAAACATTTGAGTTATGGTCTCAGAGGCCAGGGCTATATTTTATTTATCTCTGTGATATTCTGAGCACTAGCCCTGATCTCTATAGAATCATCATCACATATTCTCATTTTTAGATATAATACAGATTCCTATTCTTAAATTTTACCATGCCTAAGAAGCAGCAAAGTAATGCATTCTCTCCTTAGACTGCCAGAGAACAGTGGAATTTCATAACCTGAATTGCTAGTCCCTAAAAAATCTGAAATTATCAACATTTCAGTTTGTTTGGAATCCTTAAAGAAAATCTTCTTCGTTAGGTAAGTTTCCTTACCTTCTAAATTGTTTTTACAAAACGAGTCTCCTCACAATATTGATGCAAATCCTTTACATTGCCTAATCAATCTGGAACACTGCGTTAAAGTCCATGGCATGGGTTCTTGCGAACTGCTTATTCAGACAAGGGCCTTTGAGAGAAGGACAAACACTCTTTGAAAATAACAGAGAGTTCATGGAAAGGACTATCTAATTTAAATGTTTAGCTCCTTAGAAATCTCTTGCAATTATAATAGAAAAGGAATCTCTGCATCTTCTAGAAAATATGCTCACTAATATTCTGTGTTAACCCAGAATTAACTATTTTCTCATAAAATTCTAACTCTTGTTCCATGATGAAAATAACATATTTAAATCCTCAGGGTTTTCCCCCCCACAACTAAATAGCTTTTCTCTCAATTTAGAAAAATATACGTAGAAATAAGATATAGAAATCAGTATACTTAATTATAACAAATTTTTTCCTGATGAATTATTTTTGCTTTTCTCTCTGATCAGACATGAAAAGTGATTTGAAAAGAAGGTGATATAGAAGGTAAGCTAATAACTCATTAAAATTCTGTACTGAGGCTGGGCTCGGTGGATCAGCCTGTCATCCCAGCACTTTGGCAGGCTGAGGCAAGAGGATTGTCTAAGCCTGGGGGTTTGAGACCAGCCTGGGTAACTTGGCGAGACCCCCGTCTCTACAATACATCAAAAATTAGCCAGGCATGGTATCGTGCACCTGTAGTTCCGCTCTGGTGCTCCTTGGCACTGTGTTGAGCATCAAGATCGCTCCACACCTAACACCTTCCCTAGCAAGACAAGCCATTGGCATCCAAAGTCAGCCTGCAAGCTAGGCTCCGGCATGCCTTCTGCAAAAAAAGGACGTGCTTATGCTGGCTTATGGAGAGATCCTCGTTCTTCAGCACCCCTCTTACACGCGATAATTTCAATCATAACTCAAAAACGTAGCTTTGAATAATATTTGCCTCACATTGTTCTTTTATTCACATGTGATCCAGTTCCTCACCAATATTGTAAATCGCTAAGAAGTAAATACTATGAGTTTTACATCTGTGTAGCCCTACTCTCACCCCAAGACTTACATAGTGATAGATGTGTGGTGGGTGAATGACAAATTTAAAATTATTATCAGTTTATTTTCCTTCTTACAACATTTGGAAAATTCTTTTATTATTTTTTCAAAAAGTAACATGCAAGCATCACACCGACTCAGATCTAGAATTGTAAAGTCACTCACTTGTTCAGCAAGGCGCTGAGCAAGTCAAGAGCAAGACTGTCAAGAGCGCCGGTCCGTGCTTGGCGAGAACTGATGTGCTGAATAGAGGAACAAGGAACTATGCCTCAAGCTTCTTTTTCGGAAAATTAAATAACATGTTTCGAAGGGATAATTAAATAGGTACAATTCTTAAAGGCAAGGCTTCGTAAGTTATAAGAAGTCGACAATCCAGATAACTGGCTTTGAGGTAAATTTTCAGTCCGGAACGCACACATTCTTAACGTAAGTCCTTCAATGAAACACGTATAATTTTTGTGTGGCTTTATGTGATCGCAGAAGAGGAACGACTTTCTGGATGTCAACGTACTCATCTGTAAGGCTGGCTATCTGCAGCACACCCAGTGCAGGTGATTTCATTCATTAGCTCAAGATGATTTCTCTGCCCTCCAGGCACCAGGAGCCCCCACTCGCTGTTTTCTCCCCCCATGTCTCTCCTATCAAGGCAAACAGCCAAGGAATATTGGAAGCGATACTCTGCCTGCAGTGTCCTTACTTTAATGGCTACCCACTCTTCCCCATCTTTTTTAGAACAAAGGTCAAGCTCCTTAAACACATGACTTACCGTAAAACCTGACCTGACCTTTCCGGTTCCTCTTCGGCTTCTGCTGATCCCCAGAGCCTCTCTTCCTCAGGGTTCAACAGGGAGCGTCTTTCAAGTCCCTGAACCTTGTGCTCACTTCCCTCCAGTCCAGTAGGTGTGGTGGATCTTCCTGCCTAAAACACCCTTCCCTTTTTTTGCTCTGCTTGGATAACTTCTGCTCTTCCTCAGCTTTTACTTTGAGAATTCTCTGGTCCTGCGCCTCTGTCTCATAGTCAAGGTGAGTTGATCCACTTTGAGGTTTTCACCATCTCTGGATTTCTATCCCTGCCCTATTGCACTGTGAGACACTTCTCATTTTTTTTCTTTAATTCTTTGTCTTTACGCTCCCCTCTCCTCAAATACGTAGTGAATTCCTTGAGGGCAGGTATCATCTTGTTTATTGTTATTATTTCCAGTGCTGGTTATCAATTTTGATTACTAGAATTACCAGAAGATTAGGGCACTAAAGTAAGTAAACTGTTACTGCAAAGATGGATTTTACAGTGGAAATCATCATGTGGATTTGCTGATAAAGCCCAAGGAAATAGCAACATCTAATTTCAAAGAGGCACAGCTCAGTCTTTGAAGAATGCTTTAAGAAGTTTGCTCAGCCAACATAATTTTTTATCTAAGATAATATAAAGCCGACTACAAAAAGTTCATATCTACTAAAGTTGCTCAAATGCTTCAAGTAAAACCTAACACCCTAGAAACACTTAGTGATCGCAGCCATGCCTCAAAGGCTTAGAACCTACACTGAGGGTACCAGATATGTGAGATGAATGCACTATATTTTATGTCTACAAACAAAATCCCCTTTTGTATGTGGAAAGCTTGTTATAAATTCTTTTCACTCACATTTTGGAAAGACAAGAACAATAAACTGAGGCAGGAGGAACATGTGCACCCAGGAGTTCGAGGCTGCAGGGACCTATAGTCACGCCACTGCACTTCAGCCACAAAGTGAGATCCTGTCTCCAAAACAAAACAAAACAAAAGCAAAAACCAAGGGAATAAAAACTGCCACATCCCATCTTGACATATTCACGACAGAGCTACCAATCAGTCTGAATTGCTGGTGCACCAAAAGAGCTGAAAGTTTCTGTGACAAAAATAGAACTTTCCCCCCAAAGCTTCTTGCCAGCCCCTGTTCAACTGAAAACAAAATGCACGTGAGTACAATTACTGGAATCTCTGAGACTGTATCTCCTTCTGGATTTATACAGAGCTCACTTAGGCAAACACTTGTGAGTCTCTAGACGTAGTTTAGTACATGGCTTTCTCCCTGGGTCCCAGGTGGTCTCCCAAGAATGAAATCTTCGGTAACCAAAAATGTGATCAAAGAAAAAGTATTCTTCAGTGTCTAGCCCTGCCTTTGGAAGCTGCTTCATCATAGACCCAGGGCCTGGGCAATCGAAAACTTTAATTTTGGGGGGACGAGGTGGGCTGCTGGCAGGATGCGGGCTTGCCCCTCCGTGGGCACTTCGGGTGTGGGTCCCGCCAGTGACAGGGACCACACTGCGGGGGCTCCAGAGTCAGGCACCTGGGTGGGATCCCAGGCTCGCCACTGGACTCCACCGCAGGTGGCCATTGACAAGTCACAACCTGTGTGCCTTGGGGTCCTCACACACAAAATGTGGACACAAAGGGCACCCATCTCCTCTTTGGTTTCTTGAGAGCAAATCACGTTAACACTCGCAAAGCACTTAGCATCATACCGGACCCAGATAATCAGTGGCCCAAATATGACCCACAAACTTCTTCTACTTGACCTTTTCAGATTTTTAAAAAATGGACTGAGCTCCTTCCAAGTTTATGAAGCCTTTAATTTACAGAGGAAGCCGTGGGGAGCAAAAAGGAGCAGACTTGCCCAGCTACGTGGAAGTGCAACTCAGGCTAGAACCCAAAATTTATGACTCCTAATCCAGGGCTCTAAAATGCCCGATTTTCCCGGAGGCTGAGGTTCCCACCTGTTTTCTTGCCTTTACCCATTCCATCCTTCTTCTCTCAATTTGTATTTGTAGTAGGTGTGGCTTGCAACCCCCGGGGAGAGTATTAGCTAGCCCAGGTACCAACAGGAACAAGAGCTCCACTTAGCACACAAGACACTGCTCCATCCCTCACACTCCTGAAAGGCAGAAGAAGAGAGAAGGGCCAGCTGGCCACCCCACGGGCAGGGCAGTGAGGGATCAGGGTGAACCTCCGGGAAACTGAGGGAGGAGAGAGAAAGGACAACGGACGGGAACTCTTTGCAGGGCGTTTGGAAGACCACAGCTCTTTTTATTTCTATTCCAAAAATCTGTCAGTAATTGAAAAATGTGGGTCAAGCCCATTTTGATATATCTCAAAACTTGAAATTTTGAGTCAGAAAATGTGGGTGGGGTCCCATCTCACCGCTGTGTGACTGTAAATAGTTGTGTGACTTTTGGCAAGTCGCTTAGACTTCCTGGGACAATGTTCCCGCATCTGGCAAATGTGTACAGTAATAATCCCTGCTCTGACTATCTCACTGGGCTGTCGCTAAGATCAAATTCAGTGTTTACAATGATCATATATGGACTACTTGCAATATCCCAGACACCATGCCAGGAGTTTTATGTATATTTTCTCATTTAACACTCACAACTTTGAGGTTAGTTGCTACCAGTCCAGTTTTTTAGATAAAGAAACTGAAGCTAGAAGGGTTAGATACCCACCGTCATTTCACAGCTATGAGGTGTTAGGCCTGAAATTCCAACGCAAGCTATTCAACTCCAAAGCCCATGCCTAAATCTCCATGCTACTCTTTGCAAGGGCACGTTGTAATAAGTGTTCTCATTATGAACCTCACACTGGAAGCATCATCCAATTCATTTCTTACTCTCGGGAAAACAGAACAGACGTATGTAAAGGGGCCTCAATCATAAACGTGATGCTGGCTCCCTGGCACGTGAATGTTTGGCCACTATCACAGCTTTATCGTGATACTCACTGCTGTTACTGCATTTTGAGTAGAGACAGATCTGAGCCACATTTTACTTGGTAGTGAACAGTATATGAAAAGGTATGAGTTTACGCTAGTTTTAAAGACATGAGACTTTACTTATAAAGCCAGTTCACTTTCCAAGAGGACAAGTATCCTTAGGTCCCTGCATGATTTTAAGAAAGCATTGGCATTTCTTTAAATTCCTGAGCACTTTAAGTATTTGGCTGAGTACCTGAAGTACTTTCTAATATAGCAGGTTTGTATCCATCGGGTTGAGTCACAGCTCCTTCGAAAAGATATTTCATCTGCCCACCTACTTTCCTCATGAGGAAACTGGTCTGAGTCAACCTAGAGAAAAACCCGTATCTGGAAAACCAAACAAAGACAACGATGTCAAAGAAAGGAGAGAGACTCAGCAAGGCGTTTGAGAATACATAGCACCCTCCTCTCATTTCCACAGGAAAACCTCCCCACAGTAAAGTCGCCAGCATCACCTAAAAGCAAGCGTAAGAGGCGATTTATACAAGTGTCTAGGCCTGTACGTTCTGGTACTGTCCCTTCCATCCTCCATCCAGAAGCTCATAATTATACAGACCCATCAGCAGAAAATCCCCAGTGAATCACAAAGGCATGGGAACCAGTGGTGAGGGCTTTTGTGTGCATGTGATTGGGAAGAGGAGATTTGTGAGAGGCAAGCTCAGAAGACAAATAGCTGTGAGAGATAGATGTTCTGGACTTTAAAGCTTCTGTATCAGTTCAGTTCACAGAACACCCATCAAGAGCTTCCTATAAGCTAGGCTCTATGCTGCACCCTTGAGACCTACCTGTCCATAAACAGCAGGTATCTAGTGAACTTCTTCTTAGACCTTCTTAACTCAGGTAACTGACAAGTTATGTTCACAGCTAGCAGCCTAGAAACACCTTCTTAAATGTTTCTCCCTTCTGGTTGCAAAGCATGTCTAACTTTGAAATCTCTTCACCACGAATGATACAGTTTTTGATGGAAGATATAACCCCAGAATGTGAAATTTCACCCATTCTGACGTCACAAACTCAATCATTTCAGCATAAATGTGTCAAACAAGGAGTTAGTTCCTGCAAACTTGGTATTTTGCCTTTTAAAGAAATGGCACATCAAAATAATCTCAAATGATTTTATTGAAAAATTCTCTTCGTACCTACTAGTATTGCAAGACTTTAGTCTTGACACATTTATTTAAAATGTATTTTTGTACTATATAACATAAGAGTACAAAAATTATCACCCACAGTGTATTCACAAACTTCTTTTCTCCCATAGTTTCTAATTATCTCTCCCCTTCCTAAATTAGGATTACATTTTTGTGGAGAAAGTGTCTAATTCTGAGTCATGATAAAGTGCTAAGGAAGTAAGTGGGAGGCTGAGGAGTAAACAGAGTTAAACTGGATCCAGCATCGGGTGATTCGACTGGATTACTCAAGTGTGGCCCTTTGGGGCATGAGGAGAGTAGGCAGGAGGAGAAAGGGGATTTGATAAGTGCAGCTGTAGGCTGTGATGTCTTTCCTCTTCAAAACCCTTCGAGAGGCCTGAAGGATCATTACCTGGTAATTGTTTTGGCTGCCCAGCTGTGTGTCTGACCACACGGCCACTCTGACGCCGAACCCGTGTGCCTGGATGTGACACGGGCCCAGGGAGAAACAGAACCGCCACCACCGCCTCCCTGCCGGAGCCTCTGAGCCCCTGCTGGGCCCTGCTAAGGCACACCTCGTGAAACACCCTGCCCCAACCCGCCCAAAAGAAAAGCCCTGGGGGACAGCTTCAAGCAGAGACAACACAGGGGAAAAGAAATGGGGGAAAACAGAGAGCGAGGAGAGCAGAACTGCTCAGCCACGGGAGAAGGGCGCTGGCAGGCAGGGCAGGGCAGCAGAGGCCACGGACACCCGGACTGGAAGGCCCGTGGGGCACAGGCGGCTCCAGGACAGGCAAGCGGTCCGCGGTTCCTGTGGCAATGCCAGGCAACACCAGACTCCGATCAACCATCTGTGGCTGAAGTCTGAAGACCACACCACAGGGGAGCGGCCAAGGGCACTGCCCGGGCAGCCACACCTTCGTCCCCCGACCCGCAGGTGCCGGCTGGCACCTGCGGGTCATCCCAGCGTCCATAAGTGCTGCCAGCTCACTGCATTCTGCTCAGTCAAGAGATCCACCGGCTGTCCCTTTCGCCTCCCTCCGTCAGCAATCACCATGGTCTTGTCAAAACCCAGGGGGAATAGGTCACTTCCCCTGACAACAGTGAAAGTCAGATTCACCCAAAAGGCCTGATATAACAACAATTCTGAAAGTGGTGGCAGAGGGCAAACAATTTTCTGCCCTGGGTATCTGACCAAAGGACTTTAGAATATTTCCTCACAGTCCCTACTGGGTAAATTTGACAAAGGTTAGAAAGTTAAATTTTCTAAAAGGGTATAAGTGTATGATACTTTAATATGTTTAGAATTTAAAGAAGACTGAGCATGAGGGAATGTGTTAAACATCCTAGATCCAAGATGTGTGAAAATGCCCAATAAAATATAAAAGCATGGGAAAATCTACATTCATGTATTCTTCTGCTAAATATTTATTGAACTTTCACGATGCACCCATTAGAGGTCTAAATACCTGTTGGAAAGGAGACAGGTTTAGCTCCTCCCTGGCTTTTCTACCCGAGACTTTGAAAATGTACCATTTATGTGCCACAAAGTGCCTTCTCTTTGTACGACATAAACTGCAACAACAACAAAAAAAGTCAGCTTAAGAAAAACGTAAAAGCCAAAGCTCCCCTCTGTGGAGAAGCTGCTGCTAAGACCCTTCCTAACTCCAGAGTTAGGCAGGCACCAGGAGAAAGCCAAGCTGGCACCTCACCAATGAGCCCAGGGCATGTCCTATTCGTGCATGGGGACCCCAAAAGAACAGTCAAACAGCTTACAAACTGAGTCATCGATGTCAACATGCCTCTTGCTATTCTTTTATATGCATTTGCCCGGTTCCTGTTAGGGACAGATCCTGTGAACTCTGCTAAGGAGTCTCTAGAAGAGTGAAAAGTGGCCACTGTTCGCTGAACTCCGGTGGCCACGTGGCTCTCTGACAGTCGGCCAGGCCATGTTTCCCAAGCTTTGGCCTTCTCCCCTACCTTGGGGAGGAGACTCTCCTGTCTCTCGCTCTCTCTTTAATTTCTAGATAAACTATACTTTCCCATCTAAAAGAAAGTGAAGTGCGTTATTTTGTTCTCTCAGGGTCAACATTTTACCGGGTGAGACAAGGCATCCTTGTCAACAGAATCCAACTGCCCGAGACACACACACAGCAGCAGCTGCTGAGTGGCAGCTGAGTTACAAGCTCAGTAAGCAAAGCAGGTGTCTGGGCACGCGGCAGGAACTTCCAACCCAACTTGTTCAAAACGGAGCTGACGATCTTTCCTTTAACCACGATGTCCTCCTCTGTTTTCTATTTTAGTTAACAGGGGCCCCTTCACGTAGGCCCGCCCCCAAAAGCTCTCCTCCTCCCCGCATGGTCACATTCAGTCACATTCAGTCACCAAGTCATCCCTTCGCTCTGACCCTTCCCGTTCACTGCCATTGCCCACACTCAGGTCCTCGTCATCACTCCCGTGGACCCTTTCAACAGACCAGCGTGGCCTCCCATCTTCTCTCTCTCCTTCCAAAGACCCGACTCCAAACTGCTGCCAGGCAACTTCACGCTCCACGTCTCTCTTCTCTCTCTTGGCGAGGTGTGGAAAGACCGAGAATATCTCCTGCCACTTCACGTACAACTTTCTGGTGCTCACCCTGGACCTCCCACCATTACTCACACCCACAATGCTCACTCGTGTCTTGAGGTGTCTGCACACTCGGAGTCTGGGTCTGAGAGGGCCCTCCTCACCCTTTGCACACAGCAAACTCCTGCTCATCCTTTGAAACTCTGCGAAGGGTTCGGTAGTTGTTTCCTTCTCTGTGCTGCCAACCAACATGCTTCATTTTCCATTGGTGATAGCAGTCATCATGCCGAATGATAAGGATCTTTTCCACCAAATAATGGGCCTTGTAAGGGCAGGGACGATATCTTATTTGTCTTTGTATCTCTAGTACCTAGCTTGTGCCTGGTACATAGCAGTTCTCAACGAATAATGAAGCTTCTAAGAGTGAAGGAATGAGTGTATATAAAAGGGAAAAATACATCATATTAGAGAAGCTGCAAAAGACTTCACAGATGAAATGGATTTGAGCTCCATTTTTTAAAATGGTGAATTGGACAGGAAGAAATTACACCAAATTTTACCAGTTAGGTCTATTTAAATTCCAGTTATTTTGTCCCAGGGGCATCAATACGAGATAAGACGTAGCACTTGCCGTTCTGACTTTTTGTAATGTCGTAAGAGGTATAAAAATGACTTCATGACAAACGGTGAATTGGACAGGAAGAAATGAGGCACAGAGTATCCACACGGGGACAACTACGTAAGCAAGAGCATAAAGGTTTAAGCGGAGATGGTTTAAAAAATAAAAAAGCAGAAGGGACGTCTGGCTGTAGTAAAGGGCCATGAATAAAACTGTAAGTCGTCATCACAGGGGATAAGGCCCCAACTACTCAAATGCGACAGTTTTTCTAACCCACTGCCTTTCCAGTCCCCGATTCTATTCCACCCACTCTGCCTTCCTTCGGTCTTTCAGAGACTTTAAGCTCGTTCCTGCTTGGGGCTTTTTTCCACTGCTGATCTCCTTTGCTGGCAAGATTCCTGAAGAGTGGTCAGTGTTGAGTTACAGCACAATCTGTTCAAAGGGGGCTTTCTCTCCCTCCCCCTCTCTGATGCACCTGCCACTCATCCTCTCTATCAGACACTCTACTCTTTTATGCCAAACATCACATTTTGAAATTTTTATTTACTTATTTTTGTAGAAATCTCTCCCCACTCCCATCTCGCCACACTATCTCCAGGACCTAGGATACTGCCTGGCACAAGAGTAGGCCTTTAGTAAGTACTATCTGAATGACAGACAGACGGATGAGGTTGGCCATCGGGGCTGGCAGGAGGAGGAGGGCTCTGAGCTCAATTTAACAGGAGAGTGGGAGTGTGTGCACTGACACACGATGCATGAAAATAACATCACCAGCCGCGCTCAGCAGCTCAGCCTGTAATCCTGTGCTTTGGGAGCCTGAGGTGAGTAGACTGCCTGAGTCCATGGGTTCAAGACCCGCCTGGGCAACTTGGCGAGACCTCATCTCTACAATAAATGTTTTTAGAAATTAGCCAGGCATGGTAGCGCGTGCCTGTAGTTCTAGCTACTTGGAAGGCTGAGCGGAAGGATCACCGGAGCCCAGCAGGTCGAGGCTGCAGTAGCTGGGAGCGGCCACTGCACTCTAGTCTGGGCGACAGAGTGAGACTCCAACTAAGAAAGAAAAAAAGAGAGAGAGACAGAAAGAAAGAAAGAAAGACAGAAAGAAAGAAAGAAAGACAGAAAATAACATTACCAAAGATGCAAATCTAAAACATATCTTGAAACAATTATACAAAATGCTTTTAAGACAGGGAAGTACTGGAAAAGGGCTCTGAGACACTCCCAAATATTTGATCTCTTTTATGAATCTGCATTTCAATCAATTTGCTAAAAATATATTTTGAAACAGCCAGTTTGGCTGCATCCACCATTCTAAACTGCATCAAGTTTTATAGATTCTACATTAGTTGTACCACTGTAAAAAAATTTTAGCCAGGCTTGGTGGCTCAGCCTGTCATCCTGTGCCTTTGGGAGGCTGAGGTGAGTGGATTGCCTGAGCCCGCGGGTTCGAGACTCACCTGGGCAGCGAGACCTCATCTCTACGATAAATCAAAAAATCAGCCGGGCGTGGTAGCGTGCTCCTGTAACTCCGGCTACTCGGAAGGCTGACACGGAAGGATCGCCAGAGCCCAGCAGGTGGAGGCTGCAGTGGCCAGGAGCGTGCCACTGTACTCCAGTCTGGGTGGCGGAGTGAGACTCCAACTCAAAAAAAAAAAAAAAAAAATTTTTTATTTTCGTATATTCTTATAAAAGTACAGAGCGACTGAGGTGAGTGGATTGCCTGAGCCCGCGGGTTCAAGACCCGCCTGGGCAACTTGGTGAGACCTCATCTCTACAATAAATCAAAAAATTAGCCAGGCATGGTAGCACGTGCCTGTAGTTCCAGCTACTTGGAAGGCTGAGACGGAAGGATCGCCAGAGCCCAGCAGGTCGAGGCTGCAGTGGCCGGGAGCGTGCCACTGTACTCCAGTCTGGGCCATGGAGTGAGACTCCAACTCAAAAAAAAAAAAAAAACACAACACAGCGCATACTCATTTAAGTCATTTTTATAACTCTTAAGACAATACAAAAAAAGTCAGAATGGCAAGTGTTACATCTTATCTTGTATTGATGCCCCTGGGACAAAATAAGAGGAATTTAAATAGATCTAGCTAAGATTCAATGTAAATTACAAAAATGTATACACAGACTGGTTTGAGTTCCCTCTTTCATAAAAGTTTATCTCGTTTTTAGGTTATAGTTGGGGAAATGAAACACCATTCACACTCTGAACACAGAGACTGACTTCAGGACATACATTTATTTATGTGACTATAAATGGCACATTAGCCACTGTATGGTGAATGTGAACAGTAGAATGAATTAACTTAGGCCAGAGATTTCACTTTGGGTCATGATCTGTAAAATGATGAGGTTAAATTAGAAACCTTTAATGTCCCTCCAACCGCGAACTTCTAAGATTCTGTCCTATAAAAGCGCCCAGAGTCAATAATTTGATAAACATTGTCTCTCATGGTGATGAGAGATATTTAAATACTCCTAGAACCATGTTTGGTACTCACGCTACCGTATCCCTGTTTTGTTCTTGATGGGAGCAACTTTCATCTCTATTAATTAAAGCGTGCTAGATAACTTCCAGTCCTGCCATCTCAATATAATTTTCCTCCCCACTGACTGCGCCTCTAAGCTTTGGATGGGCACCAGCAACACCACCCGAGGGCTCTGGGCATGAATGAGAGCAGGAAGCCTCAGGGAGGAGGGCGGGAACATGGAGGGTATGTTGTTCTCTTGCAGCTTTGCCTTGAGGTTGTGCCCCAGTCACAGAGCAGCTCACAATCTTACAGAAACTTTGCCATCTTTCTAACCAGAGCTTTAGGGGAAAGAGTCCCTCTGCCAGAGGTTGTGGGAGAAATCCCAAAGGAAAAGGAGACAGAGCAGAAACCCCTGATTCTGTATAAGACCAGACAAGTCTTAACCTTACTCAGAAAAAGCACACATGTATGATACAGACCAGAAGCAGCATAGCAAAAGATTACAGAACTGAACTGAGATTCAACCACTGCAACACGCAGCAAGACAGAAGTAATCAAGCTGATTGTCTACTGAAACCAAAACAAGTTAATTGTCTACAAAAACCAAACATTCTTCAAAAGATTATACAGTGTTAAATGTATAGTGACCAGGGTACAATCAATAATTGCGTGATACACAAAGAAGAATATGTAAGAAAAAAAATTAACAGCAGTCCTGAGATGACTGTTATGTTAAAATTATCACACTCAACCAGCTACTATAATTACATAATTTTAATTCTTATAATTCTATTACAAGAAGAAAACAGAAAAAGTTGAAATAAATGAAAAAAAGGAAATTTCAATAGATTTATATTGTCTCAAAATTCTCTGAGGCGTGTTTATTCTTTTTTTCATATTTTTTCCTGTACTTCCGATTAGATCATTTTCAACTTCTCCAGCTTTTCCTCTGCTAGTAAGTTCATCTGGCAGTCTTTTAAAAAAATTTCATGTTACAATTTTGCAGTTAAAATGCTCAGAGATTTTTTTAAAGCTGAAATAAAAATGCTGTCTGAAACTAAAATTCTGTATTCAAGAAATATATCATTCTGTAATAAAGGCAAAAAAACACATTTTCTGGCGAACACTAGGGAATCTAAAAAAATCTATTACAGTTAATAAGTGAATTCGGCAAGGTTTCAGGATACAACATCAATATACAAAAATTAATTTTATTTCTACATGCTAGGTATGAATCATCAAAAAAGAAATACAGAAAATGATCCCATTCACAACAGCATCCAAAATAATTATTCAGAAATAGGTTTTAGGGAAGAAAGGCGCACATACTGAAAACTACAAAGCGTCGCGGAAAGACGCCCCAGAATATCTGAACACATGGAAGGCGCCTCGTGTCCTCTGCCTGGAGGCGCCAGTATCGCTAGGACACGGCGCTCGGGGAGGCGGGAAGACGGCCCCGGACCCCGGGGGCGCGAGTCGGCCCGGGCCAGCGCGGAAGGGCGGCCGCGGAAGGACGGGGCGTCCCGAGCGGGGACGCGGCTCCAGCGCCGCGCGCGGGCCCTCCTGCGGCGCCACCTCCCGGCTCCGGGCTCGCGTCCGCGGCCCGCGGCCTGCGGCCTGCGGCGGGGCGCCGTCCGGCATCTCCCGGGGACAGGCAGGAGGGCGCCGCTGCCCTTTGCAGCGCGCTGCGGCCGCAGGCCGGGGCCGGAGGGCGCCCGGGAGCCAGCCTGGAGCCGGCCCTGCCGAGGGAGAGCACGGGCCGCGCCCTCTTCTCCGTGCGGGCCGGCCGGCTTTCCCTCGCCCGGCTCCCAGCGGCCCGCAGCCCGAGGCCGGGGCGGCCTCCGCGCCCTCCGAAGTCGGCCGTCCGCCGCCCCACGAGGACCCCGAGCGCAGGGGCGGGGGGCGGCCGCCGGTCCCCACGCTGGGACGAGCACGACACATGCGAGCAGGCGGAGACCGGCGGCCAGCGAGGGGCGCCTCTCCGGGGAGGAGCTGCGGGGCGCGCGGCCACCGCCATGGCGCGGCCGGACGCGGCAGCGAGGCACCGGAGGCGGCGGCTCCGGGACGCGGCGGGGAGAGGCCCCAGCCGGCCGGCCCAGAGCCTCGCCACGGGCCGCGCGCTCCGGCCCGGGGCCGCGCGGGAGGGAGCCCGGCCCCTCGGCAGCAGGAGGCGCCGCCGGCGGGAGATCGGCAGACTCCCGCCCCGGGGTGGCCCAGACGCGCTCCAGGGCCGCCTCCGCAGAGCTCAGAACTAGCCGCCTCTCGAGACCAGGCGCCGGCCTCCGCGCTGCGCCGGGCCTGCTCTTCCTGCCCCGGTGCACGAGCCCTGGCAGGCAGACGCGCGGGAGGCCAGGCCGCCGCGCGCCCTCCACCCCAGCCGGCGTGGGCGATGGCTGCAGACGGCGGAGGCCGGCGAGGGCCCAGCTGACGCCCTCCGCCTGGCAGCAAGCACAAGAGGTGCGGGGGCAGAGCCAGGGGCCCCGTTGCCCCGCCGTGCCCGCGAGGCCCCGGAGCTGTGGCCACACTGGGAGAGGAAGGCAGGGGGTGAGACTGCGAGGCACCGCGCCTACTGCTTCAGCCCGCGACCCTCACGTGGGCACGCGCCGGGTCCCAACTGCAGGCAGCAAGGGCAATGACACCAGCATCTCACGCTCCCAGGGCGAAGAGGGAACCTGCAGCACTGCACCTGCAGTCACAGAACATCTAAATCCATGGAAAGGCATGTCGTGTGCTTTGCCTGGGAGGCGGAGGAAGCCCTCCCTCTCAGAGACGCGTGAAAGCTGAGAACGCTTCGTCAACGGGTGTTTGGGGGACAGAAGCGCGGTATCGATTTGTGTTTCTTTGCCTTATTGGGCTGTTTTGTTTGTTGGCTGATTTTCTCTTTTCTTTCCTTCCTCGGTGTCTCTTTTGTTGTTCTTTCTCTGGTTTGTGTCTGTGTTTTCTTTCTTTCGTCTTTTCTCTTGTCCCTTTCTCTTCCTTTTCTCTTTTTCTCTCCTTCTTCCCTCTCTTTTCCCTCTTACATCCTGTCTTGGACTCAGGGGTTATGCAAGCATACCGACGTAAGGTCGTATTGTGCCGAGATGGAGAGCGAGTCCCGGCTGGTCCGTTCACCAGACGGCAAACATTTGGACCTGCCAGTAGGTTCTGAATCCTTGCAGCCCTCCTCCATTCCATAGTAAGTGCTCAACATTTTAAAGAGACAGCACAATGCCCACCTCTAGTCCTACCTCATGACTGAACAAACCCAGAGCCCTGACTCAGGGTAGAGCAAGTATCAAAAGCGACTGCTTCCCCATTTTCCACTGAGCAACAGAATTTAAGAGAAAGGTACGAGAACTGCTACAGATGAAGAAAAACCAACAAAGAGCTGCTGGTGACCATCAGAGCCCCAGCAAAGAGTCAGTGCTAGAAAGAACAGCTACTGGGGCGCAAACAATGGCTATCTCTGAGAACAACAGTACCCAGAAGGCACTTACAGAGATCAGAGAATCACTGAATAGAATGAATAAAAATCAAGAAATGCAAGGGCTAAAAACTAAATGAAACTGTAACAGAACTGGACAAACTCAAGAAAGCATACTTAGAAATGACAGAAATAAAGAACTCCATCCAAGAAATAAATAACAAACTGACAAGCATGGGAAGCAGAATTGACCAAGCAGAAAAAAGAATCTCAATGCTAGAAGATGAATACATGAAATTAACCCAATCTATTAAAAAATATATATATATATAAGCTTAAGAAGAAACTTTCCAGGAGATGCATGATTTTTAACAAGAAACCAAACCTATGTCTGATAGGAATACCTGAAATAGAAGGAGAAATGGAAAACATCCTGGAACAAATATTCCATGAGGTCATTCAAGAAAACTTCCCTCATCTGGCCAGAGAGATGACTATATAAGCAAAAGAGATTCAAAGAACCCCTGCAAGATATCTTATGAGAAGACCAACCCCGAAACACATATTAATGTGCCTACATGGAGTAGGTATAAAAGAAAAAATCCTAAAGGCAGCAAGGGGAAAAGGTCAGACTACCTACTGGGGGAAACCAATCAGAATTGCTGCAGACTTATTTGCAGAAACACCACAGGCCAGAAATAACCGGACCCCAATCTTTAATGTTCTAAAAGATAAACAATTTCAAACAAGAATTTCCTACCCAGCTAAGTTAAGCTTCATCAGCAATGGAGAATTAAAATCCTTCCCAGACATCCAATCCTTAAGAGAATATGCTGCTTCCAGACCAACTCTACAGGAGACACTTAAAAAGGTGTTATGCACAGAAGAAAAAAGAAACAAAAGAAAGACCATATACTTCACAAGGTCATAAACAAACACAGAAGCATCAGAACACACAGCATACCTGCAAAAATGAAAACATACACATAGATTAACACAAAAGCTAAAGGAAAACAAAATAGCCTTCTAAGAACATTATAGCAGGGACAAACTTTCACATTTCAATAATCAGCCTGAAGGTGAGTGTACTAAATACGCCATTGAAAAAACACAGGATGGCAAACTGGATAAAAAAACATGATCCAATAATTTGCTGCCTCGAAGCTCACCTCATCACAAAGGATGCCCACAGACTCAAAGTAAACAAATTTTTAGGTGATTGGATCACAAAAGAAGGCAGGAGTCAAGATCTTAATATCAGAAAAAATAGCCTTTAAGCTATCAAAAATTCTACGTAAGTACACTACATAATGATAAAAGGTTCAATTCGTCAACAAGAAATATCCATCCAAAACATATATGAACCTAACACAGGAGTACCAGCATATATAAAGCAGCTACTAAGTAAACTAAAGAAAGATATTGACTCTAACACTTCCATAGCTGGGGACTTAAATACCCCACTAACAATTCTAGATAGATCACTGAGGCAACAAAGAGATGGAACCTCAACTTGATGCTTGACCAAATGGACTTAGAAGATCCCTACAGAAGACTCCAACCAACAGCCACAGGATATATATCCTACTCATCACCACATGGAACATACTCCAAGATCAACAACACCCTTGGTCATAAATCAAGCATAAAAAAACTTCACAAGATTGAGATACTGCCATGTACATTCTCAGACCACAATGGAATAAAAATAAGTATCAACACCAACAAAATTCCCCCCCAAACCCACAAAGACATGGGTACTAAACATCATGATGCCAAACAACTCCTAGGTCAACACTGAAATCAAAATAGAAATTAAAGATTCCTGGAAACAAATGAAAATGAAGAAACATCTTACCAAAACCTCTGGGAATCAATGAAATCAGTACTAAGAGAGGAATCTATATCTCTATGTACACACATCAAGAAAACAGAAAGAGAGCCGGGCTCGGTGGCTCAGCCTGTAATCCCGCGCCTTTGAGAGGCTGAGGTGAGTGGATTACTTGAGCCCGTGGGTTCGAGACCTGCCTGGGCAGCGAGACCTCATCTCTACAATAAATTAAAAAATCAGTCGGGCATGGTAGCGCATGCCTGTAATTCTGGCTACTTGGAAGGCTGAGGCGGAAGGATCGCCGGAGCCCAGCAGGTCGAGGCTGTGGTGGCCGGGAGCGGCCACTGCACTCCAGTCTGGGCGACAGAGTGAGACTCCAACTCAAAAAAAAAAATAGAAAGAGAATAAGTTAACAGCCTTAAAAACCACCTAAGGGAACTGGAAAGGCAAGACCAACAAAACCCTAGCTTCAGCAGAAGAATCCAGATCACCAAAGAAAAAGCCCAAATATGGGACATAGAAAACAACAACAACAAAAACCACAGGGGGAAAAAAAATCAGTAAAACAAAAAGCTAGTTCTTTGAAAGAATAAACAAGATTGATGGACCCATAGCCAGAATGATCAAGAAAAAGCCAAATAAACACAATCAGAAACACAAAAGATCAAGTCACAACTGAGCCCAAGTAAGATTACCAGAGATTACTGTGCACACCTATATGGAAACAAACACGATAAACTAAATGAAATGGAGGGCTTTCTGACATCACACAACTTCCCAAGGTTGAAACAAGAAGAAATTGAGATCCTAAATAGATTAATAACAACCTAGAAAATGGACTCTGTCATAAGAAAACTATCTTAAAAAAAAAAAGTCCTGGATCAAAAAGATAACCAGCCAAATTCTATAAAACATATAAGGAAAAGCTGATACCAATCCTATTGAAACTATTCCAGGCAATCAAGAAAGATGGTACTCTCCCCAATCATTTAATGAAGCTAACATCACACTACAGGCCAATATCCCTGGTGAACATAGATGCAAAAATTCTCAACAAGATTCTAGCAAATTGGATCCAACAACACATTTCAAAAATCATCCACCATGACCAAGTAGGCTTCATCCTTGGAATGCAGGGCTGGTTCAACATACACAAGACCGTAAATGTAACTAAATACATTGGCAGATGTAAAAACAAGAACCACATGATTATATCATTAGATGCAGAAAAAGCTTTTGATTAAATCCGGCATCCCTTCTTGATAAAAACCCTTGAATACCTAGGCATAGAGGGAACATACCTCAAAATAGTAAGAGCCATCTATGATAAACCAACAACCAACATATTGCTAAATGGACAGAAATTGGAAGTATTTCCCCTGAAAACTGAAACAAGACAAGGCTGCCTACTCTCACCCCTCCTGTTAAACAGAAGTCCTAGCTAGAGCAATCAGACAATAGAAGGAAATCAGGGATATCCAAATAGGAAATTAAGTCAAGTTATTCCTTTTAGCTGATATGATCCTATGCCTCAAAAACTCAAAAGAATCTGTCAGAAATCTCCTTGCAATGATAAAGGACTTTGGCAAAGTCTCAGGGAAAAAAAATCAACTTGCAAAAGACAGTCGCATTCTCATACTCAACAATAGACAGGCAGAGAACCAAATAAAAAAGCATAATACCATTCAAAACAGTCACCAAAAGAAAAAGGAAATACCTTGGCAACTTCCTAACCAGAGAAGTGAAAGATCTTTACAATGAAAAATACAAAACACTGCTCAAATACATCAAAGATGACACAAACAAATGGAAAAATTTCCATGCTCACATTTGGAATAATCAACACTGTTAAGATGTCCATCCTGCCAAAGGCAATCTACAGATTCAATGCAATGTCCATTAAATGACGAACATAATTGTTCTCGAACCTGGAAACAATACAAAAATTCATATGGAAACATAAACAATCACAAATAGCCAAAACAATCCTCAGCAATAGAAATAAAGTGCGAGGTATCACACTTCCAGACTTTAAACTTTACTATAAGGCTACAGTAATCACAACAACCTAGTATTGGTACAAGAGCAGGCATATAGACCAGTGGAACAAAACAGAGATTCTATAAGCAATACTGCAATTTTTCAACCAACTCATCTCCAACGAAGCCTCCAACAACAACCACTGGGGAGAGCAGAACCTAATATTTAGTAAATAGTGCTGGGAAAACTGGCTGACCACATGCAGAAGAATGAAACTGGATGCCTAACCATCACTACACACAAAAATCAACTCCAATGGATCAAAGATCTAAACATGAAACCTCAATATTTAAGAATCGTAGAAACACAGAAGACACACTTATAGAAATTGGAACAGATAACCAATTCCTCATCTAAACCCCAAAAGCCCATGCAAAAAGAGATAAGACAGACAAGTGGGACCTCATAAACTTAAAAG
The DNA here is from genome assembly GCA_027257055.1 of Cephalopachus bancanus. Classification (NCBI taxonomy): domain Eukaryota; kingdom Metazoa; phylum Chordata; class Mammalia; order Primates; family Tarsiidae; genus Cephalopachus; species Cephalopachus bancanus. The sequence continues at coordinate 613,515 of JAPVLO010000018.1, read as the reverse complement.
TTTCTGTAAAGCAAAGGAAACCCTCAACAGAGCAGGTAGCCCACAGAATAGGAAAACATATTTGGCAACTGCATATCTGACAAAGGCCTAACATCCAGTATCTACAAGGAAAGCTCAAATGTGTTGTAAGGAAAAAAACAAGCAGCTCCATTAAAAAGTAGGCAAAAAAGATGAATAGACATGTCTCAAAAGAAGATCTACAGGCAGCCAATAGACACATGAAAAACTGCTCAGCCTCACTACTCATCAGAGAAATGCAAATCAAAACCACATTGAGATACCACCTAACTCCAATAAGAATGGCCACCATTAATAAAACAATCAACAACAGATGCTGGCAAGGATGTGTCTACACTGTTGGTGAGAATGCAAACTAGTTCAACCTCTATGGAAAACTGTGGCAATTTCTAAAAGAACTAGAAATTGATCTTCCATATAACCCAGCAATCCTCCTTCTGGGAATATACCCTGAGGAACTTAAATCACTCTACGAAAAAGATACCTGCACATGCATGTTGATTGCAGCAGCACTGTTTACAACTGCAAAACCATGGAACCAACTGTGCTGCCCATTGAAATTGAACTAGATTTTTAAAATGTGGTACATATACATGATGGAATATTATGAAGGAAAAAATTATGGATTGTGCAGCAACTTGGATGGATTTAGAACCTATAATAATCAGTTTTTATCACAAAAACAAAAAACTGAGTACTACATGTTCTCACTCATAAGTGGACCCTGAACATTTACCATAATACTATATAAGAAAGGGATTGGTAGCAGCCAGAAACTGCCAGGGGCACACATAACATCAATAAGGGCACCTGATCTCAAACCAGGCCAAATGGGAACTAAAGGGAGGCCCAAACTTTACCTGTGTGATGACCACTTGTATACCTAATCTTGAATTGTAACACACATCTTAAAAAAAAAAATACAGTACTCTAAATCAGTCTACAGATTTGATACACTCCCTATCAAAATATAGTTTCAGATAAAGTAAAACTTATAAACACACAGACACACACACTCACACACACACATATACAGACACACATTTTTTTTTTTTTTTTGACCAGGAGTCCTGCTTTACAGGAAACACTATAAAACATTGTTCAGACTAAACAGAAATATGAGAGAGAAGATTGGTTCTTCAACAACAACAAAAAAATCAGAAATGGGAAATATCTAGGAATATATAAAAGACTGAGTTTGCTCACTTAAATTATTTAAAAATTTCTAACAGCTTTAAGTAAAAATTGTAATATTTTCCAATAAGTTTTCAATGTATGTAGATATAACATATGTGACAATTATAATAGAAAAAGATAGCAGGATGGCATGGCAGTGGGATCTTCTATATGGCTGCAAAATATCAATATTTTACCTGAAGTGGTACAATATTAATTCAAAGTAAACCAAAATAATTTCAAATCTCTGTAGGCAAAAACCAATAAGTACTTTGAAATTCAATACCAAAACATATTCAAATAATCCAAAATAAGGCAGGAAAAGGAGAAAATGAAACAAAAAACAGAGAAAACAAACAGGAAAGAAATGATAAGGTAATACCACATCCAAAAAAAACTTATGATTACATTAAATACTAATGGTCTACACTTTCTAACTAAAAGGCAAGGATTGACAGAATAAATAAAAAGCTGTACCCAATTATATACTGCCTTAAAAGAGACACACATTAAACTTAAAGACACAGAGAAGTTGAACAGAAATGCATGGAAAAAGGTTTAATATGCAAAGATATTAAGAACTACTATATTAATATCAGATAAAATATATTTCAAGAAACAAAGTATTACCAAACATAAAAAGAGATGCAATAATTATAAAATAACAATTCGTCAGGAGACATAGCAATTAAAAATGCATATGTTCTTGATAATAGACCCTCAAAATATATAAAACCAAAATAGAATTACGAGAACCAGATCACTCCAAAAATAACAGTTAAAGCTCTCAACACTCCTTTTTCAGCAATCAATAGAACAACCAATTTTTAAAAATCAGCAAATACATAAAAGTTCTGAACAAAGCTACCAATCAACTTGATCTAATTGAAATTTATAGAATACCCTATCTTATGACTGCACAATATTCCCTTTGTTCAAATGCATTTACCAACAGAAACTACAGACTGGAATTTAAAACAAGTCTTAAGAAATTAAAAAGCATCAAAGTCATATGACATTTTTTCTCTGGTCACAATTAAATTTAATTGGAAATCAATGGAATATTGATATCTAAAAAATCCTCAAAATCTGAAAATTTAAGCACATTTCTAAATAAAATATGAACCAAAAGCACAAGAGAAATCATGAAATATTTTTAACTCAGTGACAACAAAACTACAATATACCAAAATTTGTGGTATACAGATAAAGTGGTACTTTTAGGGAAATCTATGTGGTTAGATCTGACGACATGAAAAATCTAAAGCAATAACCTGAGGTTCCACCTCAAAACCTATAAACACAAGAGCAAAATAAACTCAAAGTAAATAGAAGGAAGGAAATAACAAAAGTAGTACACACAGAATTAAATGGGACAGAAAACAAAAACGATAGTAAAAATTAACAAACCCAAAAGTTGGTTATTTGAAAAGATAAACAAAATGGCCAAACTTCCAACGAAAAAAAGGAGAATTAAGAGAAAGCATCACTACCAGAAAATATTTATCACCACCCATCTTACATAGCACTAAGAATAATTTTACACCAACCAATTTGACAACTTAGATGAAATGCATAAATTTCTTGAAAACGAAAACACAGCAAAACTGACACAAGAAGAAACAGAAACGGAAGAGTCATATACTGTTTTAAAAATGGAATGCCTTATCAAAAATTGTCTCCAAAAACAAGAACTCCACAGCCAGATGGCTTTCCCAGTAAATGCTAACAAACATTTATGGAAGAAAGCCAGTCTTATATAAACTTTTTCACAAAACAGAAGAGTAGGAAACACTGTTCAACTAGTTTTACGAGGCCAGTATAACACAACACCAAAACCTGAGTTAGAACTCAGGTTTATATCCTAATAAAGTTGTAAAAGGTAGTGAGGGGGAGCCCCATTACTATGTACCTCTGAAACAAAGTCTTGGGCCATACCCAAATGATGTTAGTTACAGAAAGATCTCAAAGGAACTGGTTATAATACAGCTGTAGGTGAAACATGTAGTGTAATATGAACTCCGTGGGTAAATTTCTAATAATTTTATTCTACAGCAGAGAAACTACAGCCCACAGGCCAAAGCCATCCCAGGCCTGTTTCTGTATTGCCTGCAGGCGAAGAACAGGTTTTACATTTTTAAGTGTTAAGAAATCAACAACAGGAAGCAGTAACAGCAAATATAAGTGGCCCACAAAGCCTAAAATATTTGCTGTCTTGACACAAAAAGCTCACTATCTTTGTTAGAATAACAAGTTTATGACAATAAGCCATTTTATTGTTCTACTATCAGAAGTGGGTACACAGTATATGCAGAGACTTGCTAGCCCTTCTGTCCTCTTCCCTCCCTTTAGCTTCTGTCTCCGATTGATTGATTGATTGACTGACTGACTCAATACATGTGTAAGGGTGTCCTATTGGGTACACTGGTTAGGTAAGTCTGGCATGCCTGCCCCTCTTCCCACCCCTGTAGCTGACTCTGTACCCTGCACTGATGCCATACTGTTCTCTACATGAGGCTTCTTATCACTGTACTATAGAGATATTAATATACATCAAGATAAAATATTAAAAAACTAGTGTTGAGTGTATATAGATGCAAATATAAGATATTGTGGTTCTGTTGCTTCTTCAACTGAATGTTTTTAAATTGCTAACCCTTATCTCAAAGTGACATTTCTTCTTAAATTTCATGTGTAAAATAAAAACAAACACAGCTGAATAGTAAGAAAAGATAATACCTAGGAGGTTTCACTAATGAATCCAAAAATAACTCTCTATTTTAAAGTTAGCATAAAAAGTCTCCAAATCCAACAGATATGCATCTTAATGTGTAAAAAAGCATTCAGTAACATTTACTTAGCCACTGACAATCACTTGGGTTCTAAATCCAGAGGGTGTATGAAATATTATAAAAAGCAGTCAAGGACAATGTTAATATTGGTGAAAAATAAAATGTCATTCAACAAAATGCAAATGAGGATATTTTTCTGGGAAGGTGTTTGGGATCAATTATTGATCTCATGAAACAGAAAAACTTGGTGAAGGGAAGACCTTCCAGAAGGAACACACATGTGGGAATGCTGCATAAGATCATATTTAAAGGGCAACATGATTGGCCAAAATAATCATATTGACTTTGACTTGGATAAAAGAGGTCCCCAAAAAGAAAAAAATTTCAGTTTCCAAGAAAAGTGGCCAAATAAGAGAAAGACGAGAAAAACCAAACAGAAATGATTATAAAACTCAAGAACTTAATTGAAGAAAAAGGATTTCAAGTCGCCTAAAATATATATAGAAGGAATCCAGGTCAAGAAACTGGGCTGGTTCACAAAAGGTGTTTAATATGTAGAGACTTTAAAAGCCAATTGCTATTCTAGGTCATAAAACATGATGACAAACTACAGCCCAAGGAAAAGACATAGATGTTATAACATCAAATAGCTTTTAAAAATACCAACAACCTTTCTAACAATAATTTTTATTACGCTGCAATCACTTGTAAAGTTAAGTCAGGCAGGAAAGAAACAACCCATATTGTGTGTAGACCATTTAAGGTTTGATTTCTATTACTTCTTCCACCCCCTGAGAGGGGAGGAGGAGAAAGACAGAGGGAAGAACAAAGGGGTCGAGATGTTTCAAGCTGAGGCATCGGTCTGTGCTCTGCTTCCTTGGAGCTAAAGATTATGACACATTGGCCTTCACGTGTCCAGTCCCAAGCATAGTGTCTGGCATGGATGACAAAGTTTTTAAAAGGAATATACAAACTAAATTCATTAAAAATGAACAAATCTCCATTTTGCTCTGTGTCCTTATAGCTGTAAACTGACACTGTTCGCATCCTTTCTTGTGGCGTCCTTAATTTTTTTCTGTTTAAAAAAATCAGTGATTACAGAATCAGACTTCAAAGTATGAATAAAAAACCTTTTCTCAGATGAATTACAAAGTTGAATAACCAAACAGAGAAAATGTGTCTGAAGAAAATGTGTCTGGGTTTGCTGGGCTAATTTAAGCATGAATTTCAATACACTGTGAAATATTTCATATACTCTCACACACAAATACTTACTTCTAAATAGCCATCTGAATAAGAACTTCAATCATGCTTTATTGATATTTATACTAGGATTCTAAAGTTTCCTCTCCTCCTGGGCCCACTGAAGCCAGCCTCAGACTCATCAAGTTGTTACAATAATCCTTTGCCTCAGCAGGACCACCTAAACAAGCCGGAATTTGGAATCCAGTCACCTCAGAGCTGTGTGGATCCTTTGCTAGGATTATTCATCTGTCAACTAGCTGAAATCACAGTAGACCTCATCCCTGGCCTTGAAAGTAATATTTCCTGCAGAAATAACATGTGGTTTAAGGCAAATACTTTCTTAAAGAGAGTGAACAGCTACATTCCAAATCATACCTGCCTCAAAAAGACACAGTGCTGATGTTTCACTTCTCATTTCATCTTATTTAAAAGTGAGCTTCACATTGATTGTAGCAGATTGTAACAAATGTCCGACTCTGCAGCTGGATGTTGCCAGTGCGGGAGGCTGTGTCTGTGTGGTGATGGGTATGTAGACACCATCAGGACTTCCCACTCAGTGTTGCTGTGAACCCAAGACTGCTCTAAAAACAAAGTTTACTAATTAAAAAACAAATTCCAAGGACTTGAGTGTTTTACATATGAACATGAGAAATATTAAGACCTACTGAGAGAATATTTATTTTCCAAGAGTGAGACAGGAATGTGGAGTGACCCTCTGCTATTAAAGATAATAGACTATTTCTTAAAATACACGTGCAAAAAACAGCTTGAAAGGGTAAGCACCTGTAAATCGCCAAGAATGTCTACTTTAATAAATTCGACTTGAGCGGATCCCAGGCAGCAAGATCTCCAGCAAATCCATCCTGACAATGAGAAACCCATAAGCACAGGGGATGACTGTGTTTTCCATCCGCTCTCCTCCTCTGCCCCTTCCCGAAGATCTTCCCTTGCTTTTTGCTCCCAGACCCTTAGCCAGTTTGTCTCCACTCATCTCTCTATGTGTCTTCTTGTTTCTACAAAGCCACACAAAGCCACCCTTTGCTCTTCCAGAAAGGGGCGCCTGGGAAACAATTCTGGCCAAGGTTCCTTCCCCAAGACGACAAGAAGGAGCAATGACAGGTGCTGACGTACCATCACTGATGGGAAACACAAAACCAAAAACTCACTCTAAGCGATTCCAAACCAACGCCCAGTACCAGGGAGTGCACCCTGTCCGAGTCCCTCCAGAAACAGCCTCAGACACACACCTCTGACCGCACCTCCAGCCTCAGTGTCCTGCTTGTACTGCAACCTGCGAGGCCACCTAGCCCCAGCAACTCTGCACCTGCAGTGGGATTCCCTCCGAGGGAAGTACAGTCTGCTTCCTCACCTCCTTCAAGCCTTCAATGTCATGTTCGACCACCCCTAAAACTGACCACTCCAGCACATTTACCTGCTTTTCCAACTTTTCTTTTGTTCTCAGCAAGCACAAGATAAACTTTACCGCCTCATTATTGTCTCTCTTCCCTCACTGGAGAGTCACCTCCTAGAGACATTCTATTGAGAGGACAGTAATAAAGTATGCCATAGACTTAGGTTAAGAGCATGCTATAACCCAATAAATATGCAATCGGCTTGTGGACAATAGCACAGCCATTTTTAGTTTTTAGTTTTCTGTCTTAAAACATAACCTGTAACTGTTTAAAGCTTCAGTTATGAGAAAAAACGGCAAAGCTCCGGTTACAAGCTTCAACCCCTTCCCTTATCTCACTTTCCCCTTAGCAACATCCAATCAGGTGCCAGGGGGTAATCACCTAAGTTTCCAGATGTCTCTGCAACTTCCCTAGCTAGTGGGCCAAGGTCAGCCCGAGTCAGGCTAGCCAATCCTCCACGATTAAGCTGACCACCAGAGGTTACTACCCAATTAAATGGTACACAACTGGAAAGCCCCCCAAACTCCTCCTCCCTTTGTGTAAAAGCATAAAAGGCATCTGCTTAAGGAAATCAGAGCCTCTGAGTGTTCTCCGCTGTGTCGGTTGTTGACAGAGGCCCAGGCTCGGGCTTGTAAATAAAGACCCTCTTGAACTTTCATCGGAATTGGCTCTTGGTGGTTTCTCGGATTGAACTTTCAGCCACTACATTATCAGGAATGGAAAGGAGAGGGACGCGCAGCCCAGGAAGTAGGAAATGCTGCCTGAGTTCCCCTTTAGGACTCCATAATTCACATGACCATCATGAAAGCTGCAGAGTACTGAAAAAAAGAAGCATTTTAACTCTTTTCAGTAAAGAAATGTTTCTGACTTTATTAAACAGAATATTTAATACTGTATGGTTTACTAACAACTGTCAGAACATATGAGTTGGGAAACAGACAGTGCCCCTGTCTCCCTTCTCCTATACAGTAGTCCCCCTTATCCTCGAGGAATGTGTTCCAAGAACCCCAGTGGATGTCTGAAACGGCGGCTAGTACCAAACCATACACACACACACACACACACACACACACACACACACACACACATATACATAACCAATATATATATAATAAAATTCCTATACATGTACACCTGTGATAAAGTTTAACTTACAAATTACGCACAGTGAGACTTTAACAACAATAACTAATTCCAAAATAGAACAGTTATAACAATACAATGTAGTAAAAGTTATGTGAATGTGGCCTCTCTGCCCCTCTCTCTCTCCCCCAAAATATCTTGCTGTACTGTTCCTGCCTATTTTCCGACTGTGGTTGATTGTGGGAAAATGAAACTACAGGAAGCAAAACTTAAATCAGGGGGGACGACTGTATTCTTGTCCGCGATTCTCCTCCACCCCCCATTCTTCCAGATCACCAACGACTTTCTCAAACAAACACAGTTGTCTTTTTGGGATCCTTGCTCTGCTTGATCTCTGTGCTTTACGTTGGCGTATCACAGGGTCCTTCCCGAGGCCTCTCCGTCTGTTTACATGCTACCTCATCTGCTTCCTCTCCTAGTTCTCTGGACTCTCTTTCTCTGTTTCCATCAGTCATTTCTTATCTGCCTTTTAATTTAAGTTTTTGGCTGTATGCACTTTCAAAAGATAAATGTTTGCCTTACTCTTCCTCCCTTGCTTTTCTTGTATTTGGAAAAACCGGATCTCACACTTCCAACTTTCATTTTTATAGTGATCTTCATGACTCCAACCCAAATCTAGAATTGTCTTTTCATAAAGCAGTTTAGGATCCAATTGCCATCTTCTGCAAAGGAAGATGGTCTTAGAAATCACTAGAGCGTCTTCAACTGAATTTTCCTCTCAACCCCCCCCCATTTCTTTACATATACCACTGTCCCAGACTACACGGTTCAAAATGTTGGAATTACTTGTTACATCTGATTTTCTTCTCCTATGCCATTCCCCACCCTCATCATCTAGTGTTATTTCATCGGCTGCTAATTCTTTTTGTTCTCTGGGTCCCTCTCTACCCCTGCCTTCTTTGTGTCTACCAGTGAACTATACCAATCACACCACCCACTCCTGCCTCCACACTGTGGCTCTGAACAGTCATTCATCCTCCCCAGTGGTCTGGCGTAACCAGGCCATATTTCTTGAAGCTAATGCCTCTCTGTCAATCGTCTCTATTTCCTGTAGTTTTCCATGTAGCCCCTATTATCCACCCACACTTATTTCCCCTGATCTCCCAGTCTTTTGAAAAAAGCTGAAGATGAAAATTGGAGACAATATTACAATGAAAGTCCCATTTGTGGTGATTATAGTAGATCAGAATGTAGGAGACTGGGGGAAAAAAGAGAAACTTAACTCTTAAGGGATTTGTCTCCCAGTCAATAGAGTAGAGCATTGACTAGAGTCTAGCATTAACAGAATGAAGCAGGCAACACAATAAAAAAAATTCAGATATGTATTTTGAACTTTTCATTTGAACATTGTCCGTGAATTCAAAACATATTTAAAAAATAAATAACTTTGCTCCATATTAAACAAAAATACCTCAAAATGGATCACAAGCCTAAATGTAACACCTAAACCTGAAAGTATAAAACTTCTAGAAGAAACAGGAGAAAAGCGTTGTGATCTCCCTGGGATGGGCAAATAATTCTTAAATAAGATACAAAAGTGTGAACCATCAAAGAAAAAAATACAAATTGGACATCACCAAAGAAAAAGCATTTGCTCTTTTAAGACACTGTTAAGAGAATAAAATGGCAGTGCAGGGAAGAAAAAAATTACAAGTATGTATGTGATAAAGTCCTTGTATCTAGAATACAGGAAGAACGCTTACAATCCGATCAACAGGAAAATAAATGGAGCTGGGAAGGGAGGAAGATGGTGGTGGAGCCAGTCAGACTACGAAAGACCCTGAAGACCTACCCACTCCCACCACCTCCTCCTTTCCCAGGCTGGACACTGGGGAGACTGTGAATGAGGCCACAGCTCCACAGGAGATAGTAGAGAGGCTTGCCTGTGAGCAGCTGAGAGGAAAAACCACAGAACCTGCCATAAGAAAGCAAGTTGTTTCCTGAGTTTCTGTTTGTTTGTTTATAATTTGTTTTCTTTTTCCCTTGTGCATGAACGTGTGTGTGAGGGTTGATCTACATCCCTCCCACCTTTTTTTTTCTTTTTCTGTTTCATTTTTTTGTTTTCTGTTTATTTGTGTATGTGAATGATTGAGTGTTCAACTTTCAGGGTTTTTTTTGTTTGGTTGTTTTTTGTCCTTTTTTTAGTTTAATGTGTGTGTGAATATATGAATGAAAATTTAATTTGAAATTTGAATTCCTTTTATTTCTCTTTTTTTTCTTCTCCTTTCATTTTGTGTTGAGGCTGTGTGTGCTAGGTTTTCCTGTTTTGGGGGTTATTTTGTTTGTTTATTTTGCTTTGTTTTCTTCCAGTTTGTTTTGGGGTGTCAGTGTGTGTGTGTGTGTGTTTATTTTTTGCCTTGGTCTCTTTGTTTTCTGTGGTTTTTTATTTTTAAATTTTTTGTCCATCTTATTTCATTCTACTTTTCTCTCTTCTCCTCATGCTGTTACTGTATTTTGGACTCAGGGAGTACATTCATGTACCCACTGCATCATCATATAGAGCAGTGGTGAGGACTGGATCTCAGGGAACCCACACTACTGTGATTTGCAAGTCGTTTCTGAATCATAGCTCCCTATCCTCCACCTTATTCAACTCTCAAAACTACAAGAGACAGCAAAACTTCCCACCCACAGCCCTGTATCAGAATAGAACAAATTCAGAGCCCTGATCAGGGAAGAATAGAGGGCTGAGCATGTATCAGAAGTGAAAGCCTCCTCACTGCCACTGAATAATGGCAAAAAAAAAAAAAAGAGAAAAGAAAGAGATCTGTCATAAATGAGGAAAAATCAATAGAAGAACACAGGTAATTCCCAATGAACCAAAGAGAAAACACCTGAAAAATCAGACCTCAGAGCCCAAACAATGGAAGTCATCAGCAACTGACCCCAGAATACAACAGGAATTAGGGAATGGATGAAAAGAGTAGATAAGACTCAAGAAAGACAAGATACAACACTGTAAGAACATGTAACAGAAATTACAGCAATAAAAAATTTCAATAAATAACTAGATGGCAAGCACAAAAAGCAGAATTAATCAAGCAGAAGAAAGAATCTCAAAACTTGAAGAACAAATCATGGGATTAACCCAATCAGTAAAAAAACATAGAAAACTTAGAAAGAAAGAACAAAACCTCCAAGAGATGTGCAATTATATCAAGAGGCAGAACCTATGCCTGACTGGTATCCCAGAAAAAAGAAAGGGAAACAGAGAACACCTTGGAGCAAGTATTACAGGAGGTTATCCAAGAAAACTTTTCCCATCTCACTAGAGATGTGACCACCCATACAAAGGAGATACAAAGAACCCCCACAAGGCATCAAATGAGAAAACCAACCCTTAGACACATAGTAATTCACCTACACAAAGTAGGTACAAAAGAAAAAGTCCTAAAGACAGCAAGAGAGAAAGAACAGACTATCTCCCAGGGAAAGCAACCAGAATAACAGCAGCTCTATCAGCAGAAACACCATAAGCTAGAAGGGACGGGACTGGATTCCAATAGTCAAAGTCCTTGAAGATAAACAATTTTTTTTTTTAGTTGGAGTCTCACTCTGTCACCCAGGCTGGAGTGCAGTGGCACACTCATGGTGACCCTAGCATCGACCTGCTGGGCTCTGGCAATTCTTCCAACTCAGCCTTCCAAGTAGTCAAACTATAGACACATGCTACCATGGCCAGCTAATTTTTGATTTACTGTAGAGATGAGGTCTCATCAAGTTGCCCAAGGTGGTCTTGAACCCATGGATTCAGACAAAAACACTTGCCTTAGCCTCCCAAAGTGCTGCGGTTATAGGCTGAGCCACCAAGCCTGGCCAAGATAAACAATTTCTACCAAGAATTTCCTACCCATCCAAGCTCAGCTTCATTAGTGATGGACAATTAAAAACCTTTCCAGACATTCAATCCCTAAGAGACTATGCAGCTTCCACACAGCTCTACAGGAGATGCTTAAAAAGGTATTAAGCATAGAAGAAAGAAATAAAAAAGAATGAGAACACACTTTTCAAGAGAACAGGAGCAGATAGAATCAACAGAGAGGACATCTCAACTGCAAATGTGAAAACACACACATATGTCAAACCAAAAGTTAAAAGAAAACAAAAAAAACCCTTTAGAATAACTTCATGATAGGGATAAACAATCACATTTCAATAATCAGCCTGAATGTGAAGGGACTAAATGTACCACTGAAAATACACAGAATGGCAAACTGGATTTTAAAAAATGACCCAATAATTTGCTGCATCCAGGAAACTCATTCCATCACAAGGGACACACACAGACTCAAAGTTAGGAATGGAAAATGAATTTCCAGGTGAATGGATCACAAAAGAAGGCAGGAGTCATGATCTTAATATCAGACAAAACAACCTTTAAGCTATCAAAAAATTTAGAAGATACAGAAGGAGACTACATAATGATAAAAGGTTTATCGCATCAACAAGAAATATCCATACTAAACATATATGCATCCAACACAGGAGCACCAGCATCTAATAAATAAATGGAAAAAAGTTATTGACTCTAACACTATTATAGTTGGGGACTTAAATACACCCACTAACAACCCTAGATAGATCATCGAAGCAAAAAAAATCAACAAAGAGATCCAGAACCTCAACTTGACTCTTGACCAAATGGACATAATAGATTCCTACAGAACACTCCACCCAACAACCACAGGATATACTTTCTACTCACCACCATATGGAATATACTCCAAGATCAACCACCTCCTCAGCCACAGATCAAGCATAAACACATTTTGTAACATCGCAATACTGCCATGCACCGTCTCAGACCACAGTGGAATAAAAATAAATAAAACACCAACAGAATTCCCCCAAAACCCACAAAGACAAGGACACTAAATAGCATTATGTTGAATGACTACTGGGTCAATACAGAAATCAAAACAGAAATGAAAAGATTCCTGGAAACAAATGAAAATGAAGAAACATGCTACCAAAACCTCTGGGATGCCATGAAAACAGTTCTAAGAGGGAAATTTATATCACTAATAACACATCAGGAAAATGGAAAGATCACAAGTTAACAGCCTAAGAAATCACCTAAGGGAGCTGGAAAGACAAGACCACCAAAACCCTAACTTTAGCAGAAGAATACAGATCACCAAAGTAAGAGCCCAAATATGGGATGCAGAAGACAAAAATATTAGAGAAAAAAAAAATCAACAAAACAAAAAGCTGGTTCTTTGAAAGAATAAACAAGATTGATGGACCCGTAGCAAGAATGATCAAGAAAAAGAGAGAAAAAACCCAAATAAACACAATCAGAAATGCAAAAGAACAAATCACAACTGACTCCAAAGAAATACAAAAGATTATCAGAGATTACTATGCACACTTGTATGGAAACAAACTTGATAACCTAAATGAAATGGAGGACTTTCTGACATCATACAACCTCCCAAGGTTGAAACAAGAGGACACTGAGACACTAAATAGGCTACTTACAACTCAGGTAATTGACTCCATCATAAGAAAACTACCTACAAAAAAGAAAGCCCTGGACTAAACAGCTTTCCAGTGGAATTCTACAAAATATACAAGGATGAGCTGATACCAATCCTATTGAAAGTATCCCAGGCAATTAAGGAAGACAGAATTCTCTGCAAAACATTTTACGAAGCTAACATCACGCTGACATCCAAACCAGATAAAGATTCAACAAAAAAAGAAAACTACAGGCCAATAATCCCTAATGAACATAGATGCAAAGATTTTCAACAAGATTCTAGCAAATAGGATCCAACAACACATCTCAAAAATCCTGCCCATTGAAACTGGACTGGAAAAAAAAATGTGGTACATATATGCAATGGAATATCATGCAGCCATAAAGGAGGACAAACATATGGACTTCACAGCAACTTGGATGGATTTAGAGTTGATCATACCCAATGATCTATCACAGAAACAAGGAACAGGATACCATATGTTCTTATGCATAAGCAGACCTTGAACAATTATCATAATACTATAAAAAAGGGATTGGCAGTAGTGGGAAACTGCCATGGGGTGGGTAGGACTGGCAATTGAGGGAAACTGCCAGGGGAAGTGCGGGCACACCTCAGCAACAAGGGTACCTGCATAATGAACATTTATATACCTAACCCTGAATTGTATCCCACATCTTTAATAAATAAATAAATAAATAATTTAAAAACCCAACAACAACAAAACAAACAAACAAAAATCATCCACCATGACCAAGTAGGCTTCTGCCTCGGGATGCAGGACTGGTTCAACATCTGCAAGACCATAAGTGTAATTAAATAAATCCAAGATGTAAAAACAAGAACCACAAGATTGTATCATTAGATGCAGAAAAAGCTTTTGATAAAATCCAGCGTCCTTTCTTGATAAAAGCCCTCAAATACAGGGCTTTTACTAGGGACAGAAGGAACATACCTCAAAATAATAAGCACCATCTACAATAAACCCACAGCCAGCATACTGCTAAATGGACAGAAACTGGAAGCACTTCCCCTCAAAACTGGAACAAGACAAGGCTACCCACTCCCACCCCTCTTGTTCAATATTGTGTTGGAAGTCCTAGCTGGAACAATTAGACAAGAGAAGGAAATCAGGGGATCCAAACAGGAAACGAGGAAGTCAAGTTATCCCTCTTTGCTGACAATATGATCCTATACCTTGAAAATCCAAGAGAATCTGTCAAAAGCCTGCTTGCACTGATAAAGGACTTTCAAAGTCTCGAGGTACAAAATAAATGTGCGAAAAGACAGCCGCATTCTTATACATCAACAACAAAAAGGCAGAGAATCAAAAAAAATAAATAAAGCACAATCCCAATCACAGCAGTCACCAAAATAATAATTATAATAATAATGATACTTCAGCATCTTCCTATCCAGAGAAATGAAAGGCCTTTACAAAGTAGACTACAAAACATGGCTGAAAGAAATCAAAGATGACACACACAAAAATGGATAAATATTCCATGCTCATGGATACAAAGAATCAACATTGTTAAAATGCCCATCCTACCAAAGGCAATCTACAGAGTCAATGCAATATCCATTAAATTACCAACACCATTGTTCTCAGACCTGGAAACAATGCAAAAATTCATTCGGAAACATAAACAATCTCAAATAGCCAAAGCAATCCTCAGCAATAGAAACAAAGTGCGAGGTATTGTACCTCCAGATCTTAAACTTTACTGTAAGGCTGCACTAAGCAAAACAACCTGGTATTGGTACAAGCACAGGCATACAGACCAGTGGAACAGCATAGAGATTCTGAGGTAATACCTCAATTTTTCAACCAACTCATCTTCAATGAAGCCTCCAACTACAGCCGCCGGGGAGAGGAGAACCTGTTCAGTAAATAGTGCTGGGAAAACTGGCTGAGCACATGCAGAAGCATAAAATAGGATGCCTACCTATCACTATACACAAAAATCAACTCCATATGGATCAAAGACAAACACAAAACCTCAAACTATAAGAATCTTAGAAAACACTGGAGACACCCTTACAGAAATTGGAATAAGCAACTGATTGCTGATCAAAACCCTCTATGTCCATGCCACAAGAGATAAGATAGACAAGTGGGACCTCATGAAACTGAAAATCTGCAAAGCAAAAGAAATCGTCAACAGAGAGAGGAGACAGCACATAGGATAGGAAAACATATTTGTCAACTGCATATCTGACAAAGACCTAACATCCAATATCTACGAGGAAAACCCAAATGTGCTGTGAGGAAAAAAACAAACAGCCCCATTAAAAAGTAGGTAAAAGACATGAATAGACACTTCTCAAAAGAAGATATATGGGCAGCCAACATACACATGAAAAACAGCTCAGCCTCACTAATCATCAGAGTAATGCAAATCAAAACCACATTGAGATATCACCTAACTCCAGTAAGAACGGCCATCATTAATAAAACAAACAACAACAGATGCTGGCGAGGATGCGGAGAAAAGGGAATGCTTCTACACCGTTAGTGGGAATGCAAACTAGTTCAACCTCTATGGAAAACAGTGTGGTAATTTCTAAAAGAACTAGAAGTTGACCTTCCATATGACCCAGCAATCCCCCAGAATATACCCGGAGAAACTCAAATCATTCTACCCAAAAGATACCTACTCACGCATGTTTACTGTAGCACTATTCACAATAGCAAAAACATGGTACCAACCATG
This sequence comes from Cephalopachus bancanus, assembly GCA_027257055.1. Taxonomy (NCBI): domain Eukaryota; kingdom Metazoa; phylum Chordata; class Mammalia; order Primates; family Tarsiidae; genus Cephalopachus; species Cephalopachus bancanus. Next base: position 597,529 of record JAPVLO010000018.1, on the reverse strand, counting down.
ATGCCCATCAAAACTTGACTGAATAAAAGAAAAAAGTGGTACATATACACGATGGAATATTATGCAACCACAAGAAGGACAGACATACGGACTTTGCAGCAACTTGGACTGATTCAGAATCTATCATACTTGGTGATCTATCACAGGAACAAAGAACAGAGTACCGCCTGTCCTCACTTACGGAACCTGAACATTTACCATAATACTATAAGAAAGGAATTGGCAGTAACAGGATACTGCTGGGGTGGGATAGGGAGACACAACATCAGTAAGGGTACCTGATCTCAAACCAGGCAAAGTGGGGGCCACAGGGAGGCCCAAACTTTACCTGTACAATGTCTACTCATATACCTAATCCTGAATTGTGCCCCACATCTTTAAAATAAAATATAAAATTTTTAAAAAGGAAATTAAGCACCCAATTTTTTTTTTAAAAAGCAGGCTAAAATTACAAATACTGACCATATCAAGTATTGGTGAGAATGTGGCAGAACTGAACACCCATACACAGCTGGAGAGAATAAAAGGGGACGCCACTGCGGAACATAGTTTGGCAGTTTTTATCAAGGTTAAACAAACACATGCCATATGACACAGCAATCTCACTCCTAGGTATTTACCCGAGAGGAAAGAAAGCATATGTCCACACAAAAAGTTGCAGATGACTATTTACAGCAGCTTTTGCACAACAGCCAAAAGCTGGAAACAATCCAAATATCCATCAACTGGTCAAGGAATAAACAAATAAAATGGAATATTTCCGTAATAAAAAGGAATTAATTAATAATACATCAACAAGGATGAACCTCAAAGCATTAGGCTAAGTAAAAGAAGTCAGACACAAGGCTACATATGTGTGGTCTATTTATATGGCATTTTAGAAAAGGCAAAGACAGAAATCAGATCTGTGGTTTCCAAGAGCTGACAGCAGGAAGAGGCTCTGACTACAAAAGGGACCAGAATACATTTTAGGAAGACAGAAATACACTACCTCTCTTGCCTGTGGTGGTGATCACGTACTGAACTCTATTCCTACAAGGGGAGAATGCTACTGTGTGAAAATTATATCTCGATAAACCTGACTTTTAAAAAGAAAAACTTGTTTATGAAAATCTGAAAAAACACAAATCTTTAACTCTTTCCCATCCCAACTTTCTTTTTAACTTCTGTCCCCAACCATCTTCATCCTGAGAATAACTTCTCAGTGCCAGCTTAATGACACACTTTTAAATCTTTCAAACAAAAATAAACGGTTAAGACTGGAGCTAAAACTCTTCTTGCAAACAAAATAGGAATCAATGTACACTGCAAAATTTCAACAACTCTGGATTCACAAAGATGATATTAACAAAATAAGAAATTAGGCAGAGCACCAACCATTATGTCAACATTCGTATCAACACATCCTAAAATCAGAGTGACTATTTCCCCACTTAAAAACAACAGTCGCAAGCTAAAATTGAACTCTGTCTGTAAAAGCATAACTACCACCTACGTTAAATACACCGTCTGTCAATCCACACCACAAGAAACCGGAACTACCTGCCTGTCCCACGGTGGCCTCTGCTCTTCCACCTCCAAGTCCCACTCACTGTGCTCTGTGCTGGTGATGCCATCCTGCCCCATCTCACCACATCTGAATCCTTTCTGTCCTTCAAGGCCTAGCTCATATATCCAAAACTTCAGATCCTTTCAAACATATCCAGGACTGAGAGTGTGCTCTGTCTTTCCTGAACCCCACAGTCCTTTATATGCATCTCTCTTATGGTTCCTACGTTTCTGTACAGTAGCTATATGGGTGATGTCTTAATGAACCCACTGGACTGTAGGCTGATAAAGGCTCGAGACAGTGCAAATCATCCTCAAAGCTCCCACAGCATCTAGCAGAGAGTCTGGAGGCCAACAGGTGCCTCCAAAAACATTTGTTTAATGTCTAAATATTAAGTTTAGACTATATTGGGTGCAACCACAGATATCCAGCACAATCACAGAAAATTGGCCCATTTGAAAATTTTACTGACCTCTATTTTGTTTCAAGGTAACAGACTAGACATATTCTGGTGTCTTTAGAAGTGTATCATATTTGTTTGCAAACTATCAGATAAAATATGCACAAATATAACAGAAAAATTTTCCAAGGGCCAAAATTAGAACACTTTGAGCAACAAAATAAAGTCATATGAGATTACAGCCAAATATTTTATGTTCCATCCCTGACTCCATTCTGGCACAAATACATGATTTAAAAAATAAATGGAAGGAGAATCAATTTTATGGTGAAAAACTTGCCAAACACTACACCTCAGCCAGGTAATCAAGGTTAACATCACAATGGTAAGTTACATTAATTGTTTGTACCCTTGGTATAATATGATGAAACAGGTACTTTTTCTCTCCAAAACACATAAATCCAGTCTAATCCTGAGAAAAACATCAGATAAATCTCATTAAATGATCTCCTAGGCTGGGTTTGGTGGCTCAGGCTGTCATCCCAGCACTTTGGGAGCTGAGGTGAGTGGATTGCCTGAGCCCGCGGGTTCAAGACCAGCCTGAGCAACTTGGCGAGACCTTGCCTCTACAATAAATAAAAAATGAGTCGGGTGCTGTAGCAACACCTGTAGTTGCGGCTACTTGGAAGGCTGAGGTGGAAGGATCGTCAGAGCCCAGCAGGTCGGTGCTGGGGTAGTGGTGAGTATGCCACTGCACTCCAGCCTGGGCGACGGAGTGAGACTCCAAATCCAAAAAAAGATCTTCTACAGCAATATCTAACCAGTGTTTCTCCAGACTGTCAAGATAGTCAAAAACAAGTAAAGTCTGAGAAACAGCCACAGCCAAGAGGGCCTAAGGAAATAAGAAAACTATATGTAATGTGCTATCCTAAATAGGACTCTGGAACAGGAAAAGGACGTCAGAAAAATATTAAGAAAATCTGGAGAAATGTGGAGTTTAGTTCATAATAATGTATCACGATTGGTTCATTAATTATAACACACTCACATGAGTGTTAACAGTAGACGAACCTGACTGGGGGTATATGGGAACTCTGTATTATGTTTGCAATTTTTCTATAAAGCTAAAATAAAAGTTTTATCTACAAATTTCAAATGTTAAACAGTTATCAGAAACATAAACTTTTCTAGAGAAGAACCTCTCATACACTCGGTGCTCCAGCCCCCAGATCACTCAGCCACACTCACCATGTGTGAAGAGGAGGCCACCGCGCTCACGTGTGACAATGACTCTGGCCTGTGCAAGGCAGGCTTTGCAGGAGATGATGCTCCCCGGGCTGTCTTCCCTTCCATCGTGGGCCGCCCTTGCCACCAGGGTGTGATGGTGGGGAGGGGCCAGAAGGACAGCTACGTGGGGGATGAGGCTCAGAGCAAGCAAAGAATCCTAACTCTCAAATACCCGATCGAGCACGGCATCATCACCAACTGGGAGGGCATGGAGAAGCTCTGGCACCACTCCTTCTACAATGAGCTGTGTGTAGCACCTGAAGAGCACCCCACCCTGCTCACAGAGGCCCCCTAAATCCCAAAGCCAACAGGGAGAAGATGACCCAGATCATGTTTGAAACCTTCAACGTCCCTGCCATGTATGTCGTCGTTCACGCTGTGCTCTCCCTCTATGCCTCTGGGCGCACTGCAGGCGTCGTCCTGGATTCAGGGAATGGTGTCACCCCCAATGTCCCCATCTATGAGGGCTATGCCCTGCCCCATGCCATCATGGGCCTTGATCTGGCTGGCCACGACCTCACGGACTACCTCATGGAGATCCTCACAGAAAGAGGCTATTCCTTTGTGACCACAGCTGAGAGAGAAATCGGCCGAGACATCAAGGAGAAACTGTGCTAGGTGGCCCTGGATTTTGAGAATGAGATGGCCACAGCAGCCTCCTCTTTCTCTCTGGAGAAGAGCTATGAGCTACCAGATGGGCAAGTCATCACCATTGGCAAAGAGCGCCTCCACTGCCCCGAGATCCTCTTCCAGCCTTCCTTCATTGGCATGGAGGCCGCGGGAACTCATGAGACAACCTACAATTCCATCATGAAGTGTGACGTTGATATCCGTAAGGACTTATATGCCAACACTGTCCTCTCTGGGGGCACCACCATGTATCCTCTGGGGCACCACCATGTATCCTCTGGGGGCACCACCATGTATTGCTGGCAGGACGCAGAAGGAGATCCCAGCCCTGGCCCCCAGTACCATGAAGATCGAGATTTCTGCTCCCCCAGAGCGCAAGTACCCAGTGTGGATCGGGGGTTCTCTCCTGGCCTCTCTCTCCACCTTCCGGCAGACGTGGATCAGCAAGCCTGAGGATGATGAAGCAGGGCCCTCCACTGCCCACAGGAAGGGCTTCTACAGTCAGAACAGCTTTTTTCTAAGGATCCCTTGAGACTGCTCTTTTAGTCAGGAGACATTAAAAACCTACAAGCCTTAAAAAAAACAAACCTTTCTAGGTGATACAGAATTAAGTTATATATGATTTACCCTATGGAGAAAGACATTCCTGGACATAGTTCAGGGTAAAAGTTACAGGTGAAGTTTCTAAATACAAGTAAATCGCTTTTTTGTTTGTTTGTTTTGAGTCAGAGTCGCTCTGTCACCCAGGCTGGAGTGCAGTGGCTTGCTCACGGCCACCGCAGCCTTGACCCACTGGGCTAGAACAATCCTTCTGCCTCAGCCTTCCAAGTAGCTGGAACTGCAGGCACACTCCAACATTCCTGGCTAACTTTTTGATTTATTGTGGAGACGAGATCTCACCAAGTTGTCCAGGTTGGTCTTGAACTCCTGGGCTCAGGCAGTCCCCTCACCTTGGCCTCCCAAAGTGTTGGGATTACAGGCATGAGCCACTGCACCCAGCATAAACAATATTTTTTAATAGTTGTCCTGAGATTCTTTTTAAAATTTATAATTTTGAATAACTGCTTATTATTATATATGATTTCCTTTATCTTATATTCAAAACAAGTAATGCAATTTTATACCAAAAGCTATTGAAAAATATCTGACTTTGTCTACAGAAATTCACTCTGTGTCAGCACAATCTAAAGTAAAAATAATTAAAGACCTAAAACAGTGACTGATTTATCTTATGTCCATCCCTCTTCCAAACAAAAGGGTGATATATTTTGCCAAGCAAAGTTAGAACTAAAAAGGTTTTTATGTTCTTAATTTGCACAACTATCCTTCATAGATAAATTGGAAAGAAATTTGACACTGTTGAGATCTCAGTCATTTCCCATTGCTGAAATTGTAAGTTTTTCTTTTGATCTTAATGAGCTTTTTGTATAAATCAGAGCTATGTTGGAGGCAATGTAGTAGAAAGAACTGGGAAAGGATGCTGTTGTTCAGTTAGTTGTTGTTAAGGTGGGAAGTGATAGGGCATGCCAGGGGGATGCTGTGGGCATGGCTTCCTAGTCTCCCACTCATCCTTGCCTAGCCAGGCTACCTGGAAGGCTGAGGCGGAAGGATCGCTAGAGCCCAGCAGGTTGGTGCTGGGGTAGCGGTGAATGTGCCACTGCACTCTAGCCTGAGCGACGGAGTGAGACTTCAACTCAAAAAAAAATAATAATCTTCTACAGCAATATCTGACCAGTGGGGGGATGCTGTGGGAATGTGGGAGTAGCTTCTTGGTCTCTCCACTCATCCTTGCCTAGCCAGATGATGAGGAATAACTCACAACTCTGAGTCTCACTTATGCAATGAGAGGATTACAATGCATGCTCACATCTCTAAATTCATTCTACCTATAAAATCTCAAGTCTGAGAATAATAAGTACAGTGAGCCCGGTTCTCCAGCAACTCCACAGCCTCTCAGGTAAACTCTGAAATTAGTAAAAAGGAGAATGGGGGCTAATGTTTCTTTAACAGAAATGCTGCAGAAGGTTGGGACCTAACTCAACTTTGATTTGAAATTTGCTTCTTGTTCCCTTGACTCTGAAAATAGTCTTCAATAGACTAGAGAGCAGCTTCCTGTACCACAGCACAAAGTCAGCATCAAGACAGACACAAAGAGAACGAAAGCATGGAGAGGAAAGCTTCACATCTGCAAGGAAACAGAGGATGTTGGGAATACTGTGTTTACGAGGACCATCTTCATCTTAGCATTGCTCGGGAACTCACCCAGCCATCATGGAGCAGACACTGTGATATAGGACTTGAGGTCAGAGACATCAGTTTTTCCACTTAAGTAGACACAGATGAATAGCCCTTACACGTACATGCCACCAAATCTCTCTCACACCCACCACCTTCCCTAGCATACGTCATTTTTTTTTTTTTTTTGAGTTGGAGTCTCACTCTGTCGCCCAGACTGGAGTGCAGTGGCCGCTCCCAGCCACCGCAGCCTCGCCTGCTGGGCTCCGGCGATCCTTCTGCCTCAGCCTTCCGAGTGGCTGGAATTACAGGCGTGCACTACCAAGCCCGGCGAATTTTTTGATTTATTGTAGAGATGAGGTCTCGCCTGCCCAGGCGGGTCTCGAACCCATGGGCTCAGGCAATCCACTCACCTCAGCCCCCCAAAGGTGCAGGATTACAGGCTGAGCCACCGAGCCCGGCCATATGTCATTTGTTACCTCAGCTGTTTAACTAAAAAGACAAAAAGAGGAGGAAGAAAATAGATGTTCAAAGAGAAAGATCCACATTTCCACTCAGTGATTACATTCTGCCAGATGAATTCCCCATTGCCAGGGCAGCTGCATGGGCGTGTAACTTGTGTAGTTAAACAGAGCTCACGCTCAGAGGGGCCCCGAATTTGCCTTAATGCTTTTGGTGCCATCGTGAACGCTACTCCAGTTTTTAAACAAGAGGCTCAATATTTTCATTTTGCATTGTACCCAGCGATTCTGCAGCTGATCCTGTCTTTTGCCTTTTAAGACTCCTGATTTTGACCTTTAGAAATAGAAATCTCCACCTAAACTTTTAATCCTTACACTGAGCAAAGAAATGTTATCAAGCATCTACCAAATGTCAAGATCTATCCCCTGCATTCTCTTTGCCTATATAGAAGTGGCTGAACATTATGAAAAAAAAAACTGCCCAAGCCTTGAGTCACTTACATTCATGATTTCCATTCTCTGACAAGTGCTTGGCACTGTCCCTAATCCCATATTTCCCAGTCTTCTGTGGTCTCCATTCCCAACGACAGCTATTTCACCCGTTTCCTCAAACCTATCAACTTCCTTTGCTTCTCTGTCGGGAGCTCTGCCATTGTCTTCATGGATCTCATGCAGGTTCCCAGACTCCACTTTCCCCAGTCACTCCTCACCTTCCCATCCACGCCTGCTCTCCCAACTGTGCTGGTAAATGTCATCACTTTCCTTCCCACTTGTCCAAATTAGACAGTCGGTACTCGCTGACTCTTGACCCTCTCCCACATCAAATTTACTGCCAGGTTTTGCCACTGATTTTGAGTCTGTCCACACGTGCCCATCCCCGTTCCCATTCCTGTCATTAATATGCCCATAATTATGCTCTTGCTTTACTATAATAACTTCCTGATTTGTAGGTTTCCAGTATAAATTTTCCTCCTGATCACCAAATCTATTTTCATGCTGCAGTCATCAAGATTTTATACTAAAAATCGGATCATGTTCTATGATAAACTGCAAACATTTTTTAATTGCCACAAATTCTTTCCACTCTTGTATGTATGCCCTTTTGCAATGCAGTTTTGGCAACCCTCCCCAGCAAGGAGTGGAGTCTATTTATTTTCCTGCTGGATTCTGGCAGCCAAACCCGCTTGACCAACAAAATGTGGCAGAATTTGACACTGTGGGAGTTCTGAACTCAGGCCTCTAGAGATCTGGCAAATTCCCCACACCTCTCTCACTCTCTCTCATTACCCAAAAGAGAGAGGCCCAGATGGCAGCCAGCACCAAACTCCAGACGTGGGAAAAAGACCGTCTTCACTTGCCCAGCCACGGCTGAGCTACCAAATGACCGTAGCCAGTCAAGAGCCCCACATGAGACAAGCAGAAGAGTTGCTCAGTGGATCGTAGCCAAATTGCAGACCCACCAATCGTGCGCAAATCAATTGTTGAATTGTTTTAAGACACTAGGTATTGGGATAAGGGTGTGTGCAGAGTTCCACAGGCATAAACAGCGGCACGATCCCTGGGCGAAGTTATCCCAGATGCTAATCACCCTTCGCGAGTACAGAGCAGTTACGCACATTGACTAGATCTTCATCAGAACAGTACCAGCCCTGAGTTCTGCTGCCGTGTGGTTGTTCATAATGACGATGCTTTTCCAATACACATTTCAGCTGTATATAAGCTGAAACAGGGACTATAGAACAACTGGAAACAGGGACCATGGAACCATACAAGGGTAATTTGTGTCTAAAAACTAAAAAAAACCTAAAACTTTATAAGTTTCTTTCTTTTCTCCCTTTTCTCCATCCTTAGTATACATACAGGAATGCTTAATGTACATAAATAGTGGGTACTAATTATCTTCTGATGATGCTGATGAAATATCTCTCTCCAGAGTAAAAAAGAAATTTTTAAAATTTACTTCATCAATTTCTACATCAGTACCTTAGTACTCTTTATTCACACATTTACAGAAGATGCATTCATGCTTCATTATTTGGCTCTGGATATTTCAACATACTTACTCTAATATCAAAACTATATTTATTCAAATCCAGTGCTGGAAAGTACCAAAATTTAATTTTACATTATAGAAATCATGCTATAACTTTATACATGCAAAAGTTTAAAACCATTGTCTTTCGGGATAAGAGAAAAATAAATGTGGAGATGGCAGTTCCATTGATCTTGTTTGAACCGATTCATTCAACTTAAAGATCTGAAATTGTTTTAAACTATTTTAAATCTATTCTGGCAGTCTTTGTCAAGTGCTTTTGTCACAAAGCAAACTGGAATTCTCTGCCAGGCATGTGAATTGGAGTGTCCCAAAGTTCCCAGGTTGAGAAAGAGCCCGTTAAAGTCCATCAGTCTGGGATGTTCATAGAGTGACCTAACAACAGATGGGGACACCATGCAGCTGCAAAGGTCCTATTTGCCACACATCGCCAGATGGCTCCAGGCGGCCAGTGGTAGCGCATCGAGCTTTCGGACGAGCTTTTCCTACATGACACCCTTACTCTTATTAAAGAAGATATCCAAAGGCTCCAATAAAGTCTTTTGTCTAGACCCTCAAGCGTAAAACCCTCAGCTTACATAGAAAGGCATGTTTAAAATATCCCTGATGTTAACGCATTAATAACAACATTAAAATATGTGGCGTTAAAAACAACAGCAACTATAACAAAGATATATGTAATCTGCCAATCTACAAAATGCTTTGGATACATGTAAATAAATATGTGTGTGTGTATATAGGAATCAATCACTTAATCTCATAATTATTCTGTAAGATGGGAACTATTGTGCCCATTTTCAAATGATAAAAGACACGTTCAAAGAAACCAAGGGACTTGCATAGCTACTCAGTGCCAGAGATAACGTTCATACTTTGATTACTAGCCTAATTCTGCTTCCACTTAAAGAACCCAGATTCTGATAACAACTACTTGTGAGGTGCCATATTGTGCTAATGCTGTAGGACTTTAAAAAAAGCAAAGTGTCAATGATAAGGCCCATTGACTTCTTTATGTATTTTTTAAAAAACTGATCGTGTATCAACTTGCCATTAACTATTCTACAAAAAAGCCTCACTGCAGTCCAACCTCTCTCTTATGATGATCTCGGACAACAAAACCAAAAGAGAACTTAACTTAGAGCACTTTATTTAATGAACAGAGCTTACACAAGTGCAGAAATCATACCCTGGAGCTATTTTATACAAGAGTCATAAAAGACCTACCACAAATGAGTGACAGAAACATAATTAGTGGGAGCTCATGCAGTTGCCAAGCTGCTATTATTTAGATGAGCACTCTCTACTTGAAGTTGAGCTTTTGCTACCCACTGAATATCACGGTCAGCAGAAACTAAAGAATGGTGGCCCAAGAGCAGCTGATCCTGCTGTGATGTGAATTCCAGGGAATCTCACGAGCTGATAACACAGCCATTGATGAGAAGTCCCTAATGAGAAGCCATTTTGGCTGCCTAGGACGCTTGCCACAAGGAAAATAAAAGAGCGAGAGAGACACACATACACAGAGGAGTACATTTGTTCCTTTTTGGGAAATTTAGCCCTGATGAAAAGGCACTCAGTCCAGCATGGATTTGCTTGCCACTTATTTCCACATCCCAGATCATACTCTATGCAGAACACTAGCAGCTCACATCAGTTCTGGAGTCAGTTCACTGGGCCTATATGTCCTCTCCTAGACTGGGTCTTGAAACAGTTACAATTTTTCCAGAAAGACTCAGGGAAAAAAAGACAAGGTTCTGCATATCCCAACCTTTTGGCAAGCCTGTGTCAGCAGCAATCTCCCTGACAGCTTGAGCCAGCTACACTTTAAAGGGAAATAATCTGCAATTTCACCGTGAGGAGTTTGAGGGAATTATCTTTTGTTGGTGTTGGGGAATGGTAGAAATTCTGAGGAGGGATTGTGGAGGCAGGACGAATCGGAACCTTTTCCTTTTGAAAACATTCATTAGAAGCCATAACTTTTAACTTCAAAAATGCCACCATGAGTCTTAAGGAAAAAAAGAAAATCTCTTGGATGAACCCAGGACAGCATCAAAGAATTCCCAATGCTGATTAATTCAAGCACTAAACAAATTCTAACTACCAGACATGGTACAAGCACGAATTTCGCAGAATCATTTTCACACAGTAACTTGAAACCAATATCATTCTATAAAAATAGAAGTTTCTGAACAAAAAATATTTGTAGTTCAACCCTAAAATATTGATTTAAGAAGTGAATTATATGGAGTTTGGAAGGAACAGTGCATAAATCCTGCTACTTTCCCTCCCACCCTAGCTGATGAGCTAGGTTTGACAAAACGTTTTCAAATGTATAAAATGCTTACAGAATGCAGGTTTCTTCACTTCTCTTTAAATTGGCATTTCTGCAGGAAACAATAAGGTATAATTTTTTTATGTATTCAGCACAAAACAGTGCATATTCAGTATACCATTTGCCCCAAGGATGGAAATGGCCCCTGGGTGAGCCAGGCTCAGTGACTCAGCCTGTAATCCCAGCACTTTGGGAGGCCGAGGCGAGTGGGTTGCCTGAGCCCATGGGTTTCAGACCAGCCCAGGCAACTTGGTGAGATCTTGTCTCTACAAAAAAAAAAAAAAATTAGCCAGGCATGGTAGCGTGCGCCTGTAGCTCCAGGAAAGCTGAGGCAGGAGGATTACCGGAGCTCAGCAAGTTGACTCTAGGGTGGCCATGAGTGTGCCACTGTACTCCAAACTGGGCGACAGACTCCAACTCAAAAAAAAAAAGAGAAAGAAAGAAACATAGTGGTGGTATCAGGCTGTTGCTGTCAAAAATTCAAAACACAGGAGAGTGACACTGTCTGGGGACAGCCTGACTCCACAAGGCTGACTCAGCAACATTCCAGAAGAGCACATGTTAACGTGTGGGTTAGGGAAAGGCTCCCACCACATACAGCAAACGGATTCCAAGGCCAAGGTGGGGAAACAGCAAGGGCAGAGTGACATTCTCAAGAGGCAGAACTCACTGAGGAGGAAGATGGGAGAACGGGTACGTGTTGGGAAAGTCTGTTACAGTTCAAAAACAGGTGTGACCACCATATTTGATAGGTTTTTAAAATAAAATCATCCCCGGAGAATCAGATTAACTTCATAAACCTTATAAAAGCATACAGACAGATTGATTTAACCAATGACTGGATTTTTTTAGCTGTTCATGGCACCACGAGAGGCATCATCTCTTTCTGAGAAACAGTGCCAAACCCAAGGATGCACCAGTGCAGGCTTGCCCTTAAGGGGTTTCTGGTCTATTGAAGTGCAGGGTGGGGGCAGGGGGAGGTGTCTTAAAAGCACTTCCTGCTGCGAAACCGGGACCTTTCATCTTGGCTGGTCCTTGGTGGCTGAGTTTGGAGATCAAGAAAAGAGGCCAGGTACAGCAGCTCACACCAGTCACCTCAGCTCTTTGGGAGGCTGAGATAGGAGGACCCCTTGAGTCAGGAGTTTGAGGCTGCAGTGAGCTATGACCACCCGGCTGTACTCCAACCTGGGCCACAGAGTGAGGCCCCGTCCCTATTTAAAAGAAGAAAAAAGGGGGAGGGGCTTGCGTTTAGGAAACTGTGTAGAGAAGAGCTGTTTTCAGAATGGGTGAAGAGAAGTGGGGAGGGGCAAAAAATAAAAAATCCTGGGTATTGAACAGGACACGGAAGGTCTTCAGGGCAGGACTTTCTAAGCAGCTGTCCACTCTGTGACTGCTTAAGCCAGCCTCATCTGCCCAAGTAACACATGCTTGCCAGCCGATGCAGGTGAGCCTCAGAGGACAGCTCGCATCTAAGGCACCCAGACGTCCTCTGGCTTGGGATTTTTTTTTCCCTCTTTCTTTAAAGCAGGATTTATGGAGAGGACAGAAAAGCTCCCACAGTGGGAGGGGACCCGAGGGGGCTGCCCCTCTGGCTTGTTTTCACTGTGTCCAAACACTTGCTCTAGGACGCGTATTGACATCTTCACTTCTGCTTCCTCCAGACTCAATGTCTCTGAACCTCTTTCAGGAGATGGTGGCTCTCCTTCGGCTTTCAGTCGACCTCCCACTTCTGCTCCCAGAGTCTTCCACAGTCCCTGAGAATTCCGAAGCTGCTTCCTGCCATGACCACACCCAGCCCCAACAAGACATCTGGCTACAGCTGGGCTTTTAAGAGACTGCACACGACCAGCCTGGGTTTTAAAATCTGAATATCACAATCGATTACCAGTGCACAGCTTCTATATTTGCCAGTTCTTACTTTCAGTGTGTTCCTATGGTTCACACACCCTCATATCCTTTGCAGATTTCTTGTCCGTTTGGGTCCGCCATTTCCGACAGGCCACTAGAGTCCAGCTTAATTCTCATGAATAATTCCTCCCAAACTCCTCCAACCCACGAAGAGAACAACCTCTGAATCCTGAGTGCCCTTAAGCTGTAGTACACATTTTGGAATTTTTATAATAGAGGATAATAGGTGTTGAGTGTTCAGTTTGTGCTGCCTGTTTTATGCACATCTTATTTTACTTGCTTATGTGCCTTCAAGGTACATATGATTATGCCCTTTCCACAACGGGGGGGGGAGGGGGGGGAGGGCTGAAATCAGAGGTCAATTCACCCAGCTGAGATAACTTAGCTAATAAACACTGATTTAAAAGCAAGTCTCAGCCTGTAATCCTGTGCCTTTGGGAGGCTGAGGTGAGTGGATTGCCTGAGCCCGCGGGTTCGAGACCCGCCTGGGCAGGTGAGACCTCATCTCTACAATAAATAAAAAAAAATTAGCCGGGCGTGACAGCGTGTGCCTGTAATTCCGGCTACTTGGAAGGCTGAGGCGGAAGGATCACCGGAGCCCAGCAGGTCGAGGCTGCGGTGGCCGGGAGCGGCCACTGCAATTCAGTCTGGGCGACAGAGTAAGACTCCAACTCAAAAATAAATAAATAAATAAAAGCAAGTCTCCTTGTAACTCAAAGGCTGTTCTTTTTTTTTCCTATTATGTAGCACTAGAAGACTTAGGTTATTCTGTAATTTTTTCCTTTATATATCCATTCTGTGAATTACCCTTGCTCTCAATTTGCATAACACCCAACACAGCTAGGTGTAACGTAGGTGCCTCATTCACTGTCTGGGCATGCAACAGATAGTGTGACTAAAAATTCATAAGTGAGGAAGAAAAACTGACACCGTTTAATTTCACTTTGATTCACAGAGCCAACATAAGAAGCCATGACCAGAGCATAGTAAAACAAGTCAGTCAATTCGATGAGAAAAAATGGCAATCGATGTGGCTTAACACATCACATGAATCTAAAACTGATTCCCTGAGGTGTTCCCATTTCACCTGACTATGCCAAGCCTAATTTCCTGGCTGTATTTTTCCTAAGCATCAGCACAGCCTCACAAAGGTGTGGTGGATACTGAAGACGAGAAATGCACTTTTTATTTACAGACATAATCACCCAGAAAACATTTATATAAATTTACTTTTTAAGAGCCTTTATTGGTTTGGCCAAATGAAATCAGTGATTTTCCTTTACTCGGGGTAAGGGAAATATGCCTCCTCTGGGGGAAATTCAGGCTAATAGAAATTATGACTTCTCACCCCATCTGACCTTGTAATTCACATGCTGCAGACCAATGTTGAAGGGCCTGCTGCCCAGTCTCCAAAGCTCCCCCAAGAATGCTATACACACAGAACGCTGGCACCTGGACGAGCTTCAAAAGCCCCACATGGGTGCTGGGTGAGCTCATCACATCAGGCTAAAGACCAGCCTTTGTTCTCAGTGTCACGTTTTGCCTTGTTAAGAGACGATGTCCTCACAATCACATCCATTCATGAGGCGGCAGCACTGGGGTCCGCACGGAACAACTCTTCATTGAGCTGCAGAAAACAGGGAAATAGCTGTCGTGTTTTCCCAGTGATGCTGTTAATATTTAAGTGCCGTCCTTCTCTGGTGGTGGGGAGGGGCATAATAACCCAACTAACAGGGCTCTGACCTATTTTCATGATTGCTGCTGCAATGATGAACAAATTTCTCAAAAAGGAAAAAAGTCACATCCATCCAAATTCCAAAAGTAGAAAGTATCACAAATTCCAAGAAACCACCAGAGAAGGCTAATGTTGGCAAAAGATACTGCTTCAAAACTTGCTGTGGATCCAAAAAAGATTTTATACCTAAGCAGAGTCCTTAACGGTGTGTAATAAACAGTAGCCCTCATTTCCGTTTTGGTGGGTGAGTTTGTTATTAACGAACTGATGGCGTTAAGTTATGACAGAGCTCTCCCTGTGTCTCACCGTTCTCACCGAATCACAGGAAGCAAATAAAGTGAGTCGTACTCTCACTTCAGGAAGGCTAAGTGCTTTTCCAGGAATCACTCAGCAAGTTAGCAAGCATACCTAAGGATGAAGCAGCAGGATCCTTCAACTGGGTCCACACCCCAGGCACGAAGTCTCCAAGCATGGTGTCTCAAACCAGGAGTCCTGACAGGACGCAACTCCCCAAGGTGAGAGATGGGGCGACCTGCCTGTCCTTTCTGCTGCTCCTGTGAAGAAGACTCTCACAGTCACCTGCACAGTCTTTCTCTCCTGTTTTGCTCTTCTTGTTTTTTTTCTCCTACCCACTGTCCCTAAATGCTGTCTCCTACAGCAGAGTCAAGTTCAAGAGAAAGGTGAATAAACCAACTTCCTGAGTCTATTAAAAACGAAAAGCATCACAAATCTAGCCAAAGGAACAAATGGTTCCACATGCTCCTGTGTCTTTTCCCTCCGCTTCTGTTACCTCCTGCTCCTTCCTCCTCCCCATCTTGGACACAGATGTGGCAGGCCAGAAGTCTTAGGATGCCACTGCAGATAATATTATGATATAAAAGATTTTTCCAATAATTTTCTTCCAAGGTCCATGCATGCCAGTAACCCTGGTGTCAACAACATTAAAAATACTAACATCTAATCTAACTAATACTACATTGCAGACTTTATGCAATGTATAAGGTGTTCATTCTGAGAATTCAAAGCATTTCTTCCTTCTTCTTCTGATTAGATGATAAGAAACAGAAATAATTTTCTTTTTGAGTTGGAGTTTCACTCTGTTGCCTGGACTGGAGTGCAGTGACATGCTCCCAGTCACCACAGCCTCGACCTGCTGGGCTCTGGTGATCCTTCAGCCTCAGCCTTCCAAGTAGCCGGAACTACAGATGTGTGCTACCACTACCAGCTTATTTTTGATTCACCGTAGAGACGAGGTCTCGCCAAGTTGCCTGGGGTAGGTCTCGAACCCGCAGGATCAGGCAATCCACTCGCCTCGGCCTCCCAAAGTGCTGGGACGACAGGCTGAGCCACCAAGCCTGGCCAGAAACAAATTAAATTATCTCATGTCTCCTGTTCTTCAGCCCAATACTTCTGCCTCTGTGTCAGTTTCCAGCTATAGCACTGTTGACATCTTGGGCTGGACAATTCTGTGTTGTGCAGGGCTGTCCTGTGCACTGCTGGATGTTTTGCCGCATCCCTGGCCTCTACCCACTAGATGCCCGCTACCCTCCCTCCCTTCAAGTTCTAATAACCAAAAATGTCTCCAGACATTGTCAAATGTCCCTCTGCGGCGCAAAATCACTCCCTGTTGAGGAGCACTTTTCTAGATCATACTGCCTGGTGATCTGTGTGTTTGTGAAAGACGGAAATAAAAGCAGGTTTTTTTGGTTTAGTATGTGTCATTCCTGAGATGGACTGAAGCTGAGGATCAGTGAGGTGAGACATTATTTTCTTTAATAATGTCTGCTCTGCTCACATTGGTCTTGAGAGAATTGCTATGAACACTACAAGATGGTTAAGTGATTTTTAGTTTCTTGGAGGAAAAATAAACCTGAAAAACAATAAGAAAAGCACTGAAGAGTAACACACATTGTATACAACGTGTGTTAACAGAACCTGCATACATTTTCTACTCTCTGTATGTGTTAACAAGCCAACATTTTTTGGCATCTACTTATAGGTATGACCTGATAAAATGGTTTAAAAAATTACCAAGTATAGGAGTTCATGCCTGAAATATCATAAACCACTTTTATTTTCCCTTATGTGTGTCTTTACCATGAGGATGTATTAGTCAGTCAGGAAATATATTCAAGAGATTTTTACAAACAGTTCATTAATCTTTGCAGTGCATTAATATTGAAGGAATTGTCATCTCTCACTGAAGAGACAGATATAAAAACACGTGGTATTACTGTCTGCAATGCTGCAAACTAATAAGTTTATCTTAAATAAAACCTTCTTGAACCACAAAGGGAAATGTACTATGCCAGATTCTGGTATTAGCACTATACATGCTTAACTTCTACTATGTGCTATCAAAATAAAATTTGGTAAAGAAGAATTTTTTAGTTAACGCTTACCCATAAAAGTACATTTTAATTTTAAAAGAATCCTAAAAAATAAATATCACATATGTACATGGTTTCTATCTTCAGTGATCAACTGTAAAATAGCAAGTCAATATATTTCCAAGTCATTACTTTTCTAGCAAGCAAATTTCCTTGTAAATACAACAATGAAATTTCCTTGCCTAGAAGCTGGATGTTTGACATTAAGAAAATTTGCATAGGCACAAGGAGCATCCACTTAACCAGAGAAGGAAAAGAACTTTACAAGGAGAACTACAAAATGCTAGTCAAAGAAATTAAGGATGACACAGAAAAATGGAGAAACATTCCATGCTCTTGGACTGGAAGAATCAATATTGTCAAGTTGTCCATCTTTCCCAAGGCAATCTACAGATTTACTAATACCCATTAAATTCCAGACATCATTTTCCTCAGACCTGGAAACAACAACACAGAAATTCATATGGAAACAGGAAAGAGCATGAATAGCCAGAACAATCCTCAGCAAAAAGAACAAAGTGGGAGGTACCACACTTCCAGACTTTACACTTTATTACAAGACTACAGTAACCAAAACAACCTGGTATTGGTACAAGAATAGGCACACAGACCAATAGAACAGAACAGATTCCAGAACTAACAACTGTCTCTCAACCAACTCATCTTCAACAAATCTACCAATAACAATTGCTGGGGAAAGGAGACCATAACAGTAAATGGTGCTGGGGAAAAGAATCAAAGGCCTAAACATAAAACTTTAAACTATATGACTCCAACAAGAAAACACAGGAAACACCCTAATGCACACCGGAGTAGGCAATAAACTCTTGACCGGGTCATCAAAAGTGAATGCCATAAAGCCTAAGGCAGACAAGTAGGACCTCATCAAACTGAAAAGCTTTCGCACAACAAAAGAAGCCATCAAGAAAGTGGGGAGACAACCCCCAGAATGGGAAATAATATTTGCAAATTATGCATCTGACAAAGGCCTAACATCCAGGATCTACAAGGAGGTCAAACCAAGTGAAAGGAAAACAAACAAAACATCATTCAAAGGTGGGCAAAGCACCTGAGCAGACACTTCTCAAAGCACAACATACGATGGAATTCCGGCAAGAGGCGACGGGGCAGCTCGGCCTGTGAGACTCTCCACGGCGCAGACCACACAGAGACTCTGGGTCTCTCCACAGAGACTCTAGGTCTCTCCCCAGAGGCTGCAGGTCCCGTCATCGGCAGCCTGCTCTTCACTCCGAGCTCGGCCACAGACCCCTCTGAGGCATCCGCGTGGTGCGCGCGCTGCTGCCGCTGCCGGCAGCCATTCCACATCGGCGGCCAGTGCCTGAGGCGAGCCGCCGCCGCTGCCTCCACCGCCCCGGCTGCCTCCACCGCCGCCCGCCACCGCCTGCGAGGCAGCCATTACACATCACTCCGCCGTGCCGAGGCCAGCCCTGCTGCCGCCACCGCCGAAACAGCCATTACACGTCGCACGCCGGTGCCTGAGGTGATCCACGACTTCAGACCCTGAAGCCCCTGCAGCAAGATCTGCGGAGATCTACCACCACCGACATGCTGCCAGGCCTGGGTCTCCTCCCGTGTGCCTCCAGGCAACGTCCCCCTCCCCTTAGGGGCGGAGCAGCTGTGACAAAGACCATCTGGAGCGAGGGATAGCACCACCTGCTGGCGCTTCAAGGAAACAACACCAAAAGGGGAAAAATGGAAGCCTGACAGACGCAGGTCAGATCTGGTGGTGAACGGGGCAGTGGGGAACTGAGTGATGAGCTGAACTGCCCTCCACAGCAGGCCAGGGCAACTGATCCTAACTGTGAACAAACTTACCAGCCTGAAAAGACAGCTAGAAATCAGACCTGAGAGGACATTCGACTTAAGAGGAAAATCTCAGAGTGTGCTTGATTGGTTCTGTTAGCCTACTGACTTGATTCCATTCCTTCTGTTTTGTTTCCCCCCTTTTTTTCTCCTTCTTTTCTTTTCTTCTCTCTGTAAACCATATCTTTGTATAGAAGAATAGCACACCAATAAGGAGGTCGTAAGCTTGTAAGTTAGCAACATTGTGTGTTTTACCTAATAGTATGGGAGTTGGTTAGTTTGTAGCCGTGGTCTATTGTTTTTATATGTTTCAAGTTTTGTCTCTCTCTCCATTTGTTGGTACACTCCTCTGTTTTCACCCTTACCCCTCTCTCTCTCCACCCCCTCTTCTCCCCCACTGCCTGCTCCATTCTCTTCCCTCTGTTAACCGCATTTTATTTTCAGGAAGTAAACCTACAACCCCACTGCATGGACATATTCCAAGGCAGTGGGAAGTGGGTTTCAGATTATTCATACACCTGTCGGTGGATACCAGGACCTGCAGATAGATTTTGAATCACAGCTCCCCCCTTAAGTAAATCTCAAAACACCAAAAAGGACCACCTCCAACCTACAGTGCAACTCCAGAATTGAACAAAGTAAGAGGACATACATAAACAAGAATAGGAGATTGAACAAACAGAAGTAAAAACAACCTCTCCACACCTGAATAACAGAATTAAAGAAGACGGTGACGTGGAGGGAAGGAAAAAGTAGGGAGGGGGAAAAACTGCACAAATGAAGAAAAACCAAAAGAAGAATATAGGTCTCACACAGACCCCTGGGAGATCAGGCACTGGGAAAACAGATTCCGGAACACAAACAATGAAGAGTCCTCAGAATGACTGGTCACACGCAACAAACCCAGACATCAAGACATTAATAGAGAGAGTTTAAAAAATTGAGGAGAAACAAGAGGAAAATAGGAAGGAGGTGATGTCAGAAATAACAGCAGTAAAGAATACTGTGATGGAAATAAATAACAAACTAATAAGCATGGAAAGCAGAAGAAAGAATCTCAGAACTCAAAGAACAAAACACAGAACTAACCCAAACAGTTAAAAGCACAGAAAAGAAGCTCAAAAAGACAGAGCAAAACCTGCAAGAGATGAATGACCACCTCAAGAGACCAAACCTAAGAGTAATTGGGCTTCCTGAGGCAGAGAGAGAAACAGAGACCACACTGGAACAAACATTTCATGAAATCATTCAAGAAAACTTCCTCATCTCATCAAGGAGGAAAAAATTCAAACACAAGAGATTCAGAGAACCCCTGCAAGACAACAAATGAGAAGACCAACTCCCAGACATATAATAATTCGCCTAAACAAAGTAGGTATAAAAGAAAAAATCCTAAAGGCTGCAAGAGAAAAAGGTCAGACTACCTACCAGGAAAGACCAATTAGAATAGCAGCAGATTTATCTACAGAAACCCTCCAGGCTAGAAGAGCTTGGAGCCCTATCTTCAAAGTTCTAAAAGATAAACAATTTCAACTGAGAATAACCTACCCAGCCAAGCTAAGCTTCATCAGTGAGGGAGAATTGAAATCTTTCCCAGATATCCAATCCCTAAGAACCTACGCTGCCACCAGACCACCACTATAAGAAACACTTGAGAAAGCATTGAACACAGAAGAAAAGGAAAAAAGAACAACAACACTCTTCACAAGAGTACAAGCAAAAGATTAAAAACACACATGATCCAACTCTAAAACCCAAAGAAAGACAACACACAAACAGGAAGAACAACTCTGTAAGAACATTATGATAGGGATCAACACTCACATCTCAATAATTAGTTTGAATGTAAATACTAAATGCACCACTGAAAAGACATAGAATGGCAAAATGGATAAAACATCACCAGGCAACAATCGATGGCCTACAAGAGACTCACCTCACTAGAATGGATACTCACAGACTCAAAGTAAGAGGATGGGAAACAAACTTTCAGGCGAATGGAACACAAAAGAAAGGAGGAGTGGCGATCTTAATCTCAGACAAAATACTCTTTAAGCTATCAAAAATTTAAAAAGATACAGAAGGCCACTACATAATGATAAAAGGTTAAATCCATCAACAATAAATATCCATCCTAAACATATATGCACCGAACATAGGAGCACCAACTTTCATAAAGCAGCTCCTAGGTAAACTAAAAAAAGATATAGACTCCAATACCATCATAGCTGGGACTTTAATACCCCAGTCACAACCCTAGACAGATCATCAGGACAAAAAAATCAGCAATGAGATCCGAAACCTCAATGTGACTCTTGATCAAATGGACTTAATTGATACCTACAGAACCCTCCATCCAAAGACCACAGAATACACATTCTACTCATCACCACATGGAACGTACTCTAAGATTGACCACATACTTGGCCATAAGACAAGCATAAGCAAATTTAAAAGGACTAAAATTTTACCATGCACCTTCTCGGACCACAGTGGAATAAAAATAAGCATTAACACCAACAAGGTCCCCCCCCAAACCCACAAAGACATGGACACTAAGCAGCATGATGCTAAACAACTCCTGGGTCAATGATGAAATCAAAACAGCGATTAAAAGATACTTGGAAACAAATGAAAATGAAGAAACATCTTACCAAAATCTCTAGGATGTCATAAAAGCTGTAGTAAGAGGGGAATTTATATCCCTACAAACACACATGAAGAAAATGGAAGGATCACAAATTAACAACCTAAGAGGCACCTAAGGAAACTGGAAAAGCAAGATCACAAAAACCCTAATTTCAGCAGAAGAATCCAGATCACTAAAATAAAAGTTGAAATCCAGGAAATAGAAGACAAAAAGATAATTAAAAAAATCAATGAAACAAAAAGCTGGTTCTTCAAAAGGATAAACAAGATCGATGGTCCCCTAGCTAGACTGACCAAGAAAAAGAGAGAAAAAGCCCAAATAAACACAATCAGAAACACAAAAGATGAAGTCACATCTGATCCTGAAGAAATACAAAAGATCATTAGAGACTACTATGTACACTTGTATGGAAACAAACTTGAAAACCTTTCTGAAATGGAGGAGTTTCTGTCATCACACAACCTGCCTAGGTTGAAACAAGAAGAAATTGATGTCCTAAATAGACCGATAACAATCAAGGAAATTGACCACATAATAAGAAAACTACCTACAAAATAAAGCCCTGGACCAGATGGCTTTCCATAGAATTCTACAAGACATTTAAGGAGGAGCTTATACTGATCCTACTGAAGGTATTCCAGGCGATTGAGAAAGATGGAACTCTCCCCAAATCATTTTACGATGCCAACATCACATTGGTACCCAAGCCAGGTAAAGATCCAACAAAGAAAGAGAACTACAGGTCAATATCTTTGATGAACATATATGCTAAAATTCTCAACATGATCCTAGTGAACCAGATTCAACAACATATCTCAAAAATCATCCATTATGACCAAGTGGGCTTCATCCCTGGAATGCGAGGCTGGTTCAACATTCGTAAAACCATAAATGTAATTAAATATATCAACAGATGTCAAAACAAAAACCACATGATTATATCATTAGATGTAGAAAAAGCTTTTGATAAAATCCAGCACCCCTTCTTGATAAAAACCCTCGGACATCTAGGCATATGAGGAACATACCTCAAAATAGTAAAAGCTATCTAAGAGAAACCCACAGCCAGCATACTCCTAAATGGACAAAAACTGAAACCATTTCCCCTGAAAACAGGAGCAAGACAAAGATACCCACTCTCACCTCTCCTGTTCAATACAGTATTGGAAGTCCTGGCTAGAGCAATCAGAGAAGAGAAGGCTATCAGGGGTGTCCAAATAGGAAAAGAGGAAGTCAAGCTATCTCTCTTTGCAGATGACATGATTGTGTGCCTTGAAAACCCAAGAGAATCTGTCAAAACCTCCTTACACTGATAAAGGCCTTTGGCAAAGTCTCAGGATATAAAATAAATGTGCAAAAGACAATCGCATTTCTTTACAGCAATAATAAACAAACAGAAACTCAAATAAAAACCACAATCCCATTCACAATAGCCACAAAAAAAAAAAAATGAAATACTTTGGCATCTTCCTAACAAGAAATGTGAAAGACCTTTGCAATAAAAACTACAAAACACTGCTCAAAGAAATCAAAGATGACACAAACAAGTGGAAAAATATTCCATGCTCATGGACTGGAAGAATCAACATTGTGAAGATGTCCATCTTACCTAAGGCAATCTACAGATTTAATGCAATACCCATCAAATTACCAGCAACATTCTTCTCAGACCTAGAAAAACAACACAGGAATTCATATGGAAACACAAACGACCAATAATAGCCAGAACAATCCTCAGCAAAAAAAAAAACAAAGCAGGTGGTATCACATTACCAGACTTCAAACTTTACTATAAAGCTACAATCATCACAACAGCTTGGTATTGGTACAGGAACAGGCATATAGACCAATGGAATAGAATTGAGATTCCAGAAGCAAAACCTCAATTTCTCAGCCAACTCACCTTCGACAAAGCCTCCACCACCTACCACTGGGGAGAGGAGAACCTATTCAGTAAATGGTGCTGAGAAAACTGGCTGACCACATGCAGAAGATTGAAACAGGACCTCTATCTATCCCCATGCACAAAGGTTAACTCCAAATGGATCAGAGACCTAAATGTAAAACCTAAAACCATAAGAACCTTAGAAAATGAAGGACATACCCTCATGGAAATTGGAACTGGCATCCAATTCCTGAACAAGATAGACAAGTGGGACCTCATTAAACTGACAAGCTTCTGCAAAGCCAAAGAAACCATCAAGAGAGCAGGGAGACAGCCTACAGACTGGGAAAAAGTATTTGCCAACTCCAGATCTGACAAAGGCTTAACATCTTGGATCTAAAAGGAACTCAATCGTGCTGAAAAGAAAAAAACAACCCCATTATAAAGTGGGCAAAAGATATGAACAGACACTTCTCAAAGGAAGACATCCGAGTAGCCAACAGACACATGAAGAAATGCTCAACCTCACTAATCATCAGGGAGATGCAAATCAAAACCACACTGAGATACCACCTAACTCTAGTCAGAATGGCAATTTTCAATAACTCAAAAAATAACAGTTGCTGGAGAGGGTGTGGAGAAAAGGGAACACTTCTACACTGTTGGTGGGAGTGCAAACTAGTGCAACCTCTGTGGAAAACAGTATGGCGATTCCTAAAAGCTCTAAATATTGACCTCCCATATGACCCCGCAATCCCCCAACTGGGAATATACCCTGAAGAACTCAAATCACTCTATAAAAAAGATACCTGCACACGTATGTTTATCGCAGCATCGTTCACAATAGCAAGAACCTGGAAGCAACCATGCTGTCCATCAAAAGAGGACTGGATTAAAAAAATGTGGTACATATACACGATGGAATACTACGCAGCCATAAAAAAGAACAAAATCATGAATTTTGCAACAACCTGGATGGAACTAGAGTCTATAATACTGAGTGATCTCTCACAGAAACAAAGATCTGAGTATCACATGTTCTCACTCATATAGTGGACCTTGAACATCCAACGCAATACTATAAGAAAATGACTGACAGTGGTGGGAAACTATGGAGGTGGGAGGGGAAGGGAGATGGTACCCCGCAATAGAAAAATAAATAAATAATAATTAAAACAAAAAACAAAGAAACAACAACATACAAGCTGCCAACAGAAACCTGAAAAAAATACTCAGACACACCAACCACCAGAGAAATGCTAATCAAAACTACAATGAGGTACCATCTAACTCCAGTAAAGATGACTATTGTTAATAAGTCAAAAAACAACAGATGCTGACACAGGTGTGGAGAAAAGGGAACACTTCTACACTGTTGGTGGGAGTGCAAGCTATTTCAACCTCTATGGAAAGCAATGTGGCACTTCCTAAAAGAACTAAACATTGCCCTTCTATACGATCCAGCAATCCCTCTTGGGACTATACACACAGGAACATAAATTGTTCTACAAAAAAGACACCTGCACACACATGTTTATTGCTGCACTATTCACAATAGCAAAAACATGGAACCAACCCTACTGCCCGTCAGAAGTGGACTGAATAAAGAAAACGTGGTATATGTGCATGATAGGGTATTATAAAGCCATAAAGAAGAACAGAATTGAGGACTTCACAGCAAATTGGATAGAGTTGGAGACCATCATACTAAGTGAACTATCACAGAAACAAAGAACTGAAGACCACATGTTCTCACTCATAAATGGGTCTTGAACATTAGTCACATTAGTACAAGGGAGGGATTGGTAGTCATTGGACACTGCTAGGGGAGGAGGGAGGGGGCGGGAAGGAGGCGGAGGGAGAGTGTGGGCTTCACATGACAACACAAAGGGTACCTGGCCCACTACCAGGGGGAATGAGGGCCCGTTAGAAGCCCAGACTTCACCTGCATGCAGCCTGCTTATATAGTCAATCCTCACTCATACCTCACATTCCTATAATAAAATAAAAAAATTTAAAAACCATAAGAATAAACTGGGGTTATTGCCATCTGCAGTCATCACTGACCATCTGCTTAGGTCCAATCTTGTCTGTCACTAGCACTGAATACAAATATAAGTTTGGGCCGGGCTCGGTGGCTCAGCCTGTAATCCCGCGCCTTTGGGAGGCTGAGGTGAGTGGATTGCCTGAGCCCGCGGGTTCGAGACCCGCCTGGGCAGTGAGACCTCCTCTCTACAATAAATCAAAAAATCAGTCAGGCAGTGGTAGCGCACGCCTGTAATTCCGGCTACTCGGAAGGCTGAGGTGGAAGGATTGCTGGAGCCCAGCAGCTTGAGGCTGTAGTGGCCACTAGCGGCCACTGCACTCCAGTCTGGGTGACAGAGTGAGACTCCAACTCAAAAACAAAACAAAACAAAACAAAAACAAATATAAGTTCGGTTTCTCTCAGTAAATTCTAGAATTGCTTTCTTATTCTCTTCTGAATTGTGAGCTAAGTTTTCATCCTTGAACTCCTTCAGCTAAAACACTGAACGGCTCCAAAGGCCAGGCCTTTGGATCATCTGGCCCAACATCCTGTGACTGATGGCAGCCGAAGATGCCACCTCTTGCAGTGAACCTCCTCATGGTCCAACTTGTGCTTTGCCTGTAAATGTCAAACCTGCAACTAATTTAAATATGACTTCAACATATCAATGTCATGCATGAGTGTGGCAGGCAGAATTCCCAGATGTCCCCAAAATTCCAGCCCCCTGTGTGTACACCCTGCATAATCATCTCCCCTTGAGTGCAGGTGAAGCCTGTAAATGTGATGGGATAGTCACTGCTTTTTTTTCCTGCTACATACTATTTTTAATGTTTTAAATAGATATATATATATACAGCAGGCATACATATTTTGGGGGTCCGTGTGATATACTGATATGTGTGTACAATGTGTACGGATCAAATCAGGGTAGCTGGGATACCCATCACCTCCAGCATCTATCTAGTTACCATTTTAGAAGACTCTGTCGTAGCTGAACACAAGGGGTGAGAGGTCAGAGGGATGCACGGGTGCAATCCTGGAGAAGACAACAGCCACATGCTGAAAGGGCCTATGGAGACCAACAGGAACACACTTGGCCTCCGGGTGCTGGAAGTGGCCCCTGGCCAACAGCTAGCAAGAAAACAGGATGCGAGTCCCATCAATGGCACAGAACCGGATGCTCCAGTTGAGCTCCCGAGAAGAGCTGCAGCCCAACCTAGTGGGAACCTGAACAGAGGGCCCAGCTCACCCAAACCACACAGAAATGTGAGAAAATACATGGGTGCTTGTTTTACGTCACAAAGTCTGTGGTCGTGTGTTACCTAGGAATAGAGACCGAATACAACGGGCAGAGCAGCACAAGGTCACTGTGAAATCTATGGATGAGTGGAGCGATAGGAAAGTGAAATCCAGTATAGCCCATTAGAAAGCACGTGCTCCCATTTACAATGCCCGAACCGCCCTGTACGACATGAAGGCATCCTTGGTGTGGGAACACGAGCCGTCACACAAGAGCCAGTGCTCCTGTAAAGTTGCCACAACCACGGGATTTCAGTTATGCGACAGAGCACAAGCCTTCCATCGCTAGCATGATGTCCAGCACACAGCAGGTAGTTGCTACGGCTTCAGTATTTGTCCCCTCCAAAACTCACACTGAGATTTAATTCCCCATGGGGCAGGGTTGTGAGGTGGGTACTTTAAGAGGTGACTGGTCATGAGGGTCCAGCCTTCAAGAGTGGATGAATCCATTCCTGGGTGATCACGGGAGTGGCACTGATGGCTGTGTCCAAGGAGAGAGACCTGAGGTGGCACATTCGTCCCTCACCCTGGGATGCCCTGTGCTGCCTCAGGACTCTGCAGAGTTCTTGCTAGACACAACCTCTTGACCTTGGACTTCTCAGCCTACATAACTGTAAGAAGTAAAATATTTTTCTTTAAAAATTGCCCATTTTCAGGTATTCTGTTATAAGCCACAGAAAATGGGCTAAGTCAGTGGTCAACAAATTGTCAAACTAATAAAGGCTTGAATAAATAAGTTTATTTTAAAATAAATATTCCTGAAGAATTATGAAAATAGTGGACATGTTTCTTTGATGCTTCATAATGCTCAATGTAACCATGGAGGGTCTGCAGTTAGTACTATTTATCAATCACACATGTAACAGCAGGTAGAGAACTACTCATCTCAGGAGTTACCTCTGGGAGTGAATTCAGGGACGCGTGTGTAGAAAAATACACTCTTTATTGTGCATATGCCACATACTTGGAAATTTTTGCAATAAATGTCAAATTTTTAATAACAAAAGATATACTTTAACAATAAGAAAGCTCTAAGAGCATGCCTAGAATTACACACTTTTCAAAATTTAACTTTGCAAGAGAAAAACCTTTTTGTTGTTACTCTCAACATTCTGTCAGACATTTGTAGTTATTATGATCATGCCACTCAATTAGGATAGATATCTTTTGAGGACCTCTTTTATGAGATGCTCTACAAATGCAAAGAAGCAAAATCCTAAAAACAAACCAAAAATGATAATAAGAATAACCCTAATTTACTGAATCTACTATAAGCCATACATTATGCTAGTACTTGACAGATTATCTCAAAAATTTTCCCCTAAAAGGAGACTGAAATTATTTGAACAAGTCAAATAGAGGTAAAATTATCAAATATATGGTAAGTTATAAGACTATACAATTACCAAATAATTCATGCTTCTAGGCAGTGTATATGCACCAAGTTAAGCTGGGGTGTGACAGGCAGAAGCAGCAAGCGGAATTCAGAGGCAGTGATCCCCATGGGAGGAGGGTGCAGGAGACCTCCGGGGTGCAGCTGGAAGGATCCCCAGGAGCCAGTCTGGGTGACTGGCTGGTGCTGGATCATGGGCTTGGCTAGCCAAGGGAAGCACTGCACTGCAAGTCAATACTCATTGACTGAATCTGAGGAAACGCTGTAACAGAACTCTGCTAAAGGTTCTGGAGCCAAAGTGGTCCAAATAGGTTAGCCTGTCAGAGATGGACCAGGCTGAAGGAGGCGGGGAGGGAGGGAAGGCAGGCATTTAGGGAAAGCCAGTTGTGGTCCCAGCATGGAGAGATGAACCTAACATTGGGCAAAATAGGGAATGGCTAGAGACACCCTAAAGGATGGACTGAAAGGATATTTATTAAACAGTTTGAGTAACATCAGAGAGATTTTTAAAAAAAGAATTAGAAGAAGCAGAAACTACGATTTCAAATCTATGTGACGTGACTGGGAGAAAAGTGGTTTCAATGACAGGAACAAGGAAGACACCGTTCAGAGGCCCCCACCAATTCCAGAATAACAGCCAAACCCTACGTGTCCCACTGAAGGCTTCTTGTGATGTGGCCCCTGCTTTCTCTCTTCTTCACAGCCTGTATCCACGTAAACAGGCACACATACATGGGGACCGCGTACCAACAGTCCTCTGAACACATTGGGCAGTTCCACTCCTCCATGGCTTTCCTTTCCTTCGTCTCACTGACTTCTAGTCATATGTCAAATCATCTCTCTGTTTCACCTCCTCTATGAACCCTTCTCGGACTCACCAGTTTAACTGAGACAACCTTAATCTTGTCATACTCCAGCACCTGTGAATGAACACCTGTCATGACATTCATCAAGCTGCTTCATTGTTAAGTGCTTGTCTGTTTCTCCAACTGTGATTCTAAGCTCCCTTATTTGATTCTGTATGCCTAGCAACTAAAATTATCCCTGGCACATAATAGACACTCGATAAATAATTGTTGAATAAATTTTAAATGGAGTTTTTCTGAACTTTAGGTGATGGTGAGATAGAATCTAGTGCAATTAGAACTTTGTTTTCCAAACCAAGCCTTAGCACGTTGCATAAGGATTTAAGTTGCAGACAATTACCAAAAGAGTCACAATCTAACTTAGTGTTTTCAGTCATTGCTAAAACTCTCAATGATAAAGTAGAAACTCCGGATGCTAAATGGATCCTCAAAAGTTTTTGCAGATATTATCTCCACAAGAACATTTAGAGAGATTACTCAATTTCAGGATTTGAAATTAAGAAAAATAAAACACTTCAAAATAGCACTCTCCAGACACCTGAATTATCCTGTGCAATCATCAACTTTCAAAAAGAAATATATGCCTAGTGAAAATGTAACAAACTGAAAGTGACCTCATGCACATTTATCTAGATTCCTTACTGTACTTGCAAAATACAGGACCAGCATACAAAGATGGCTAAATAGTCATAATATCTTAGTGTTTGCATTTGTAAGTTCCTTTCACATGCACTTTTCATTAGACCCTCATAATATCCCTGTAAAATACCACTATCTCATGAAACAGAGACAGCCAAGATACCACTATCCCTATTTCATGAATAGAGATACCGAGGCTGAACAACAGCAAGTTCTAACCTCCCCTCTTCCCTCATCTCCCTCCCGAGAGATCTACTTTCCTTCTGACGTTGCTTTCTCGTTTCTGTCTGCCAGGCAGGGCAGATCCAGGTTCTGTGAGATCTGAAGTTTTATATAATTTTGAGTGCCTTCTTTAGGAAAAAGAATGCAAAATCATTAATATAAAAGGAGACATGAAATGCAGCACTAAGGCTTTATGTATATCAGCTGATGCAACCTTCATGACAAGCCCATATGGCAGGCACTGTGATGATCATTTTACAGGTGAGAAAACTGAGCTGCAATCCAGCCTTCCTCTTTCCATGATTCTTTCTCAACATCTGGGCAGCACTCTTAGCTCATAATCAGAAATGTGCCTTGAGGGGTACACCGGCGCCTAGACCACTACCTAGTACGACACCAGATGAAGGACAGATAACCTACCTGCCTCATGCTACATCATGGGTGTGATCCATGCAGAGGCCACAGTTGCAGGTTTCCATGAAAGCCAGAGCCAGAACCTCCCATGCCTAAACTTGCCCATTCCGTAATGTTATCGTGATAACCCTAGATTTAACAACTATGTCTACAGAATCTCAGAAACAATCCTTTTTCATGTTTCTGGATTCATTGGAAGAGTTACCTTAACCTTTTCAGGCAGCCCTAAGACTACACGCAGGAGGACTCACAGTCATGCCACAGCACAGAAAACCCTGATGTGTTGGAGCCTTGAGTGATCATGTATCCTAGACAATTTTACACTGAGATACACCAATATTTTATTAATCAACTCATGATTCTGTTTCCCCCTAAATGAACCAGGAGTGCATACACTGATTTACTGAGCACAGTCTGCATATCATATGCAGAGATGACAACACTGCATACGAATGGCTTCATAGTCAAAGTGAAGTGAAAAGAGGTGAAGCAACCTTTGAGAACGCATGCAGAACTAGAGTAACACAGAGCTGACCAAAGAGCAGCATGTTTGGAGTTGCAGAAATGACTGACAATTTTTTTAAGTTCTCAAAAATAATTGAGTTTCTTCCTTATACCACTTTTTTCTTTTCTCTTATGCCCTTTCTCCCAGACAGCTTAGATATTCTCATATCGTAAAAAAGATTCGATTTTTGGATGTGTAAGCAAATAGTCACTGGAGTCAGAATTGAATATAATCTTGGAAAACCATTATTTAAATTTTTTTTAAAAAGAAATTCTTATGTAGCATAATTGTGCAATTTTTTTTGATTTTGCATTAGTTTAGCACACTTGAATTTCAAGTGTGTGCTAAAATCACCTCAGAATTCTTATATCGTTAGATGCAGAAAAAGTTTTTAATAAAATCCAGCATCCTTTCTTGATAAAAACTCTTGAACACCTAGGTATAGAAGGAACATGTCTCAAAATAGTAAGCTCCATCTATGATAAACCCACATTGCTAAATGTGCTAAATGGACAGAAACTGAAAACACTTCTCCTGAAAACTGGAAAAAGACAAGGCTGCCCAATCTCACCCCTCATGTTCAACATTGTGTTGGAAGTTCTAGCTAGCGCAGTTAGACAAGAGAAGGAAATCAGGAGTATCCAAATAGGAAAAGAGGAAGCTAAGTTATCCCTCTTTGCTGATGATATGATCCTATATATTGAAAATCCAAGAGAATCTGTCAAAAACCTGCTTGCACTGACTGATAAAGGACTTTGGCAAAGTCTTGGGGTACAAAATAAATGTGCAAAAGACAGTTGCATTCTTATACATCAACAAGCAGGTGGAGAACCAAATAAAAAGCACAATCCCATTCACAATAGTCACACACACAAAAAAATGAAATACCTCGGCATCTTCCTAACCAGATAAGTTAAAGACCTTTACAATGAGAACTACAAAACACTGCTCAAAGAAATCCCAGAAGACACAAACAAATGGAAAAATATTCCATGCTCATGGATAGGATGAATCAACATTGTTAAAATGTCCATCCTACCAAAGGCAATCTACAGATTCAACACAATACCCATTAAACTACCAACATCATTCTTCTCGGACACGGAAATGACAATATAGAAATTCATATGGAAACATAAATGACCACGAATAGTCAAAAACAACCCTTAGCAAAAGAAACAAAGCAGTAGGTATCACACTTCCAGACTTCAAACTTTATTATAAGGCTACAATAATCAAAACACCTTGGTGTTGGTACAAGAACAGGCATACAGACCAATGGAACAGCATAGAGAGTCCAGAAGCAAAGCCTCAATTTCTCAACCAATTCATCCTTAGACAAAGCCTCCAACAACCACCACTGGAGAGAGAAGAACCTATTCAGTAAATGGTGCTAAGAAAACTGGCTGATCACATGCAGAAGATTGAAACAGGACCCCTACCTATTACCACACACAAAATTTAACTCTAAATGGATCAAAGACCTAAACGTAAAACCTCAAACTGTAAGAATCTTAGAATGCAGGGGACACTCTTATGTAAATTGGAACTGGCAACCAATTTCTATTCAGAACTCTAAAGGCCAATACCTTAAGAGAGAAGATAGACAAGTGGGACCTCATCAAACTGAAAAGCTTCTGCAAAGCAAAAGAAACCATCAAAAGAGCGGGAGACAGCCCACAGAATGGGAAAAAATATTTGCCAACTCTGTATCTGACAAAGGCCTAACATCTAGGATCTACAAAGAACTTAAACGTGCCAAAAGGAAAAAAACAAACAGCCCCATTCAAAAGTAGGTAAAAGACATGAAGAGACACTTTTCAAAAGAAGATATACAGGCAGCCAACAGACACGTGAAAAAGTGCTCAGCATCACTCATTGTCAGAGAAATGCAAATCAAAATCACACTGAGACACCACCTAACCCCAGTAAGAATGGCCATCATTAATAAAACAAACAACAGATGCTGGGGAGGATTGGAGAAAAAAGGAAAGCTTCTACACTGCTGGTGGGAATGCAAACTAGCACAAACTCTTTGGAAGACAGTGTGGCGATTTCTGAAAGAACTAGAAATTGACCTTCTGTAAGACTTAGCAATCCCCCTATGGGTAATATAACCAGAGGAACTCAAGTCATTCTATCAAAAAGAAACCTGCACACGCATGTTTGTTCCAGCTCTATTCACAATAGCAAAAACATGGAACCAACCATGCTGCCCATTGAAGCTGATCTGGATAAAAATGTGTGGTACATACACAATGGAATATTTTCTAGCCATAAAGAAGGACAAACATATGGACTTCGCAGCAACTTGGATGGATTTAGAATCTATCATACTGAGTGATCCATCACAAAACAAAGAAAAGAGGACCACATATTCTCACTCATAAGTGGGCCTTGAACAGTGATCATAATACTATAAGAAAGGGATTGGCAGTAGTGGGAGACTGCCGGGGTGGGCAGAGTGGGATTGGCAGTTGAGGGAAAGGGGAAGGGCACATCTCATCAACAAGGGTATTTGCATAATGAGCATTTGTATACCTAACCCTGAATTGCACCCCACATTGTTAAAAAAATTAAAAAAAATAATAAAATCACCTCAGAATCCTAACACTGAAATGTTCTTTGAGATTTTTATATTAAAATATATAAATGTGAAGTTTTTATATTTTTCATAAATGTGAATATTTGAGAAAAAATACTCATAGTGAATAGACATTTATATGCTGAAAAATGAATAAATTAAATATGCATGATAGTTTTTATCATGTTCCTCAGTCAAGGAGAGAACTTGTTTCTACAAAGATGGGAAATAGCATTAATAAATCCTCTCCTCCCCAATATTTTACTTCATTTAGAATTTGTTCAACAGTAATTTGTGTGCTCTTGTGAAAAACAGAAAATGTGTTCTTTCATTTCTCACATATTCACCTTCAAATACGCTATGCTGATTTATGATAAAATACAATCTACCTAATCTATCAAAATACCAAAATAAGATGTATTTGGTCAATTCTTAAGCAGAACTTTGAATATGTTTGCCCTTTTGTACATGTACAAAATGCAAATTCTTTCATTGTTTCATTCATTCAATAAATATTTATTTAGCACTTGACATGTGTCAGGTCCTATGAGCTGGGTGTAAAAGACAATAGTCCTGCCCTAATTGAACTTAACTTTGAGTGGAATTCTAAAAGGCCCTTACTGGTATTTAGCAAAACATTTGGATATATTTGTCCTACTTACCTTTCTTTCTTTTTTTTTTTTTTTTTTTTTGAGTTGGAATCTTACTCTGGCGCTCAGTCTGGAGTGCAGTGGCCGCTCCCGGCCACCGCAGCCTCGACCTGCCGGGCTCCGGCAATCCTTCCGCCTCAGCCTTCCGAGTAGCCGGAATGACAGGCGCGCGCCACCACGCCCGGCTGACTTTTTGATTCATTGTAGAGATGAGGTCTCGCTGCCCAGGTGGGTCTCGAACCCGCGGGCTCAGGCCATCCACTCACCTCAGCCTCCCAGAGGCGCGGGATGACAGGCTGAGCCACCGAGCCCAGCTCTACTTACCTTTCTAATAGAAAAATACATTTGGAATTTTCCCTCAGTTTTGCAATTAATATCAATAGTGGAAAACGGCAGAGGCAAAATTTTTATTTAACAAAAGAAAACACGAGGATTAAAGCTATTCACCAGAAAATGTGTGTGTGTGGGGGGGGGGTGTATGTGGGGGGTGTGTGTGTGTATGTGGTGTGTGGGTGTGTGTGTATGTGGGGTGTGTGTGTGTGTGTGTGTGTGTGTATGGGGTGTGTGTGTGTGTGTGTGTGTGTGTGTGTCTGCCTATCTCTCTACCTGGCAAAATAGCAAACTCTGTGACCATGTGAGCATTCTAGCAGTGAGAGAAAGCCATTCACTGGAGGATGCTGGAAAGTCAGAAATATAGACAGCATAGGCAATTTCTATAGTAGGTGAGAAGTCAGAAGAGATGGTCCCTAAGATGTATTCTAGTTCAGGGAATACTGACATAAAACTTTACTTCCAGACTAAAATGCCAACTATATGAATGACAAGGCATTGGCATTCATTTCATAATACTATATTAAGCTTTATTAATGAGCTTGCCTGAAAATGGAAAGAATACAGGAACATACATTTCTGATGCGAAACAATTTAAGAAGATGTTATGTGTTCTGTGCTTTCTTAGCTTTTAGGGGATCCCTAAGCATTCTGATGAAATTTAACCTAGCCAAATTATTTAATATGCCAACAGACAGGCATTCTACCAATCAACAAAATTCTATACTATTTTTTTTTCACAGATGAAACAGTAGTTTTGGAGACAGACTGTGTTCAAATTTCAGTGCCAACATTATCAGGTGCAAGGCCTTGAAGAGTGTACCGTGCCATCTCTGAGCTTCAGTTTCTTCACCTACAAAATCGGGCTTCGAATGTTATGAAATCTCATAGAGTCGTGGTATGGGGACTAAAGGGGTGTAGGGACCAAAGAGGTCCCTATCATAATCCCCTGGAATCTGTGAATACGTTATGTTGCACGGTGAAGGGGACTTTGCAGATGGAATTGAGGTCATGGGTCTTAAAATTGGGAGATTATTCTAGATTACCCAGGTAGACTCTGTCTAATGATATGAGCTCTCAAGAGAATCTTTTCCGGCTAGAGGCAGAGAGACATGGCAGCAAGGGAAAGTCAGAGAAATTCCAAGTGTAAGTTTCCCAGAGATGCGATATTGCTGTTTGAAGATGGTGGGGGCACACAAGACCAGGAACACAGGGTGCCGTTGGGAGGTGAGAGAGACTCCTGATTGGCAGGCAGCCAGGAACCAGGATCCTGAGTCTCATAATGACGAGGAACTGAATTCTGACAACAACCTGAATGAGCTTACAAGTGGATTCTTCCCCACATCCTTCAGATAAGAGCTCAGGCCAGCTGGCATCTTGTGATCCAGTGCTGAGAAACCATATAAGCCCACTTGAACTGCTGACCTACAGAACTGTGAGATGACAAATTTGAGTTGCTTTAAGCCACTAAGTGTGTGATAATTTGTTATGGCAGCAATTGAAAGCTAATTTACTTGTACTTGGACACATTATAGGACTGGAACCACCTACCCTTTGCATCACCATTACTTACAGCAAACATGGATTGAAGAGTGTGTCATGGATAAATGCAAAATGCATTTCTATTAAATAAATAAGAATTTTACCCCTCATCTTTAAAATAAAAATTAAATTAAATTAAAATTTAAAAAGAACACAATTAAAGGAGAAGAGGGTGAAGACAACTGTCAACAGTGAGACTGCTCAGATTTCTAGATTTTTCTTCAGGCCAGAATCCAAATTATGCTACAATTATGAATAGGTAAAAGCCAAGTTGTTCTATAGAAAATAACAAAGTAAGGTTCTCAAAGGAGTATTACAAATTTGTTTGTTGTACTTGCGTCATGCAGAACAATATAAAAAGACTTGTTCCTCGCTCACGGCTATATCTGTAGTACCTGGCATACAGTAGCAACTCAATAAAAAACTATTAACTGGACGAGTGGAAGAATATTTACAATGACTGAAAACAGGAAACTATCACTATGCTTTTCTTGAACTAGTACCTCTCTAAAAACATCTGTTTAAGGCATCGCTATCATTCCAGAAAATGCAGATTTGCTTTGGCCAAAGATTATGAAGACCATGTGGTTAAGGATAAATGTGCCCCCCAGAAGCCGCATGTCCGGGCAGTGGCTTGGGAGTGGAGGCCAAGGACGCTGCTTGCAGGCTCCAGAACGCAGCGCAAGCTGGCTGTGCCCCGGCTCCGGCCCGGCACCCACGAGGGCGGAAGGAGCATTACCAGGCTAAGGGGCTGCTGGCACTTCTCTCCCAGGGCGGCTGTGACTTCTGAGGCGAGTGAGCAGGAAGAGAGAGCGCGCAGATCCCTTGTGACAGAAGGGGTCCCTGGCTTTCTTTGCATGAATGGCTGCATTGTGTGCAGATGTTTGGTGCCCTTCCACAAGCTTTCATGGGTGAATAAGTGGCATCATTATGGTGTGATCTGACCAGAAATGAAGCATGGCCCAATGCCATCTGCAAAATTCCGATCTTTCTGATAGAGATTGTAGAGAGGTGAAGCTAATGAGGCTAAAATATTCTTCAGAGATACTGACGGCTCCTGGAAAGACAATCAGTTAATTTCAAAATAAGAAACTAAACTTTTCCCTGCACCATTCTGACCCTAAAAAGCTTTCATTCTATCTCTTCATGGCATTTGAAAAACAACCAAAAGCCATTCCATAAAAAAATCTCTCACGAAAACACAAATGGAGCTAAAAAATCTCTCATGAAAAAACAAATGGAGCTAAATAGGAAGTATCTTTTTCTAATGTCTACAAAAGCCAGCAATTTCTCCCAGCCAGAAAGGCATATTCTGTACAGCAAATTTCCTAATTTGACTTTTCTGTGACCACGATCTTCATACCTGCTTAGCTGGGGAGACAAAGGATAGATTTTGTGTTTATTAAATGATGATTGGGGCCAGATGAGAGGTACAGGGAGTGTAGGTGCAACAGAAAGGAACAGGAAGAGGGGATATTAAAGACATGGTTGCGAAGTTCACATCTGCTTCCATGTACAGGAGAAGATCTCAGAACAGTTAGAGGACACAGAGTTATTAGGACACTAGACTTTTTAAACCATCCTCTCTCATCTCTCCAGACTCAAGAACCAAACAGATACAGTGATGGCAAGTATCTTGTAAATGAAAATAAACAATATCCGTGTATTCTTTAGAGGGTAGACAATAAGTTAAAAAGAAGGTGAACAAAGGAAAGAAAAAATTTTTTTAACTTAGAAGAAAATCTATTTGAATATCAGATCTCAGGATGGGAAAGGAATTTATAAGTAATGAACAAATTCAAAACAATATATTGACAAGTTTTGCTATATTAACTTAAATCTTTCTATATCAAATGTGCCTTAAAACTTAAAGGCAAAGAAAAGATTAAAGTATTTCTAACAATTATAAAGAGAATTCTTGTGAAAATTTGATATTGTCAGAGAAAACTGTTTAGCGGACATAAACAGATACATTTTTAAATGGATACATTTTTAGATATATCCCATTGCTAATCAAATAAGTATAAAATTAAGCAAGGTACTATTTTTCTACCAAATGAGAAAAGTCGTTTCTGCTCCTCCTTAAAATAATACCACTGTGGATTGTCAAAGGTACCAAGAAACAGATTTGCCAGAAGGCATGCAAACCAGATCCAAGTAATGACCAAAAATAAAAATCAGAAATGGATTAAAAAATGCAAGCAGCAGGCTGTTCATAAAACATTGCTTAAGCGTATGAAACCAGAAGCTCAGAGACTGGTTAACTACAAGCGTGGCTCAGTCACTGACCGTGTCTTCAAAGATTTCTTAAGGGCATGGGAACATTCTCATGACATGGCAAGTAAAAAATCAGGATCAACCAATGTCATGGTCAATACCCAGATTTAATTATAAAGCTTATTTTTATCTTCATACGAAAGCTCTAGAGGCAGATACATCAAAACAGGAACAGTGATGGCCTTTGGATTCCAGAAGGGGGAGGTTGGCCAGGGCACCAGCAGAGCAGAGGCAAAAGCTTTTTGTTTGCTTGCTTGCTTGCTTGTCCTGTTTTTCCTGAAAGAACTTCATGATTCAAAAGATAAAAAGCAGTGACTTAGTCGTCATGTGCAAAATCAGAACATGGTTGTACCTTTTTACACTTACAGTTTAGTACTGTTTTCATTTTAAAATATAAGTGTGAGTTGGGGATGCCATAGTCTACTCATTGCTTAGTGTCTTTGAATGTTGTGATCTGGTCCTGGTTACAAATTATTTTTATTTTCTTCTTTCTGTTTTCCTGCACTTTCAATAATTTCTGTAATCAGAATGTCCACTTAGACAACCTAATCAGAAAAAAGTCAGAACCACCCAACTATTCACTTCATAAATTCACACCCTGCTTTTCATCTTTTGGGGGCAATACCAGCAATCCCCACAAAGTGATCAGATTTCATCAGGTCCTGGTCGTTTATGAAGACTCACAGCAGAGGCAGTAGCAGACTGCTGGCTGGGGCTGACAACCCGACTCCAACTAACCAGAGACACCGGCTGCACCCGTCAGTCTGGGCCTTCTCTCCCTCCTCCTACCCTCCTGCTCTGTTAACGCCCCTCATCTCCAACACTTCAAAAGGAGAGAGAACAGGTTTTAAAGGGACAAAGGTCTTCTCTTTTGAAATCTTTTACATGCTCTCTACTATTTAACACCGGGCTCAGTCCACAGCAGGCTTTTGCTCAGAGGGTAATTCCAAGAATAAATGAGCTGGTATACACGCAATCTCTCTGCAAAATGCAAATCACAATGCAAATGCAAGCAAGCAACGAACAACTGATGACTTGCCTTCAGCTGCACTATTTTGTACAATAGAGTGTCCTACTTTTTTGTAAAGTTTG
Organism: Cephalopachus bancanus; assembly: GCA_027257055.1. Classification (NCBI taxonomy): domain Eukaryota; kingdom Metazoa; phylum Chordata; class Mammalia; order Primates; family Tarsiidae; genus Cephalopachus; species Cephalopachus bancanus. Next base: position 558,351 of record JAPVLO010000018.1, on the reverse strand, counting down.
AAGTTACTGAAATAATATGCTTCTTCAGTTATCTAGGTAAACCAGAGAAGACGTTCTACTGGGGAGAGAAAAGGAAGAAGAAGCATATGGTGCAAACCCAGCCCAAGTGTGAAATTCCTAAGACAGCTCACGCCTCCCAACAGCCTCTAGAACAAGACAGCTTAGTAAACAGCTCCAGTTCCTTCCTAGACAAAACAGCTATGACTTCAAAGCTCAGGATTCAGAATTCCAGCCCTGCACTAAAAATCAGTAGAAGTACACTGAGATTAAGGGACTTTTTAAAAAAATTTTTTAAATGATTCAGGTCCCCTGAAACTCTCCACTTAACAACCTTCAGTCAAGGGAAATGAAAACCATCAGCTGCCATTCTGATATTCAGGCAGAAAGAAAGTTCTGAATGCAGGTGCTTCTCTGCCATGATGATATGCTAAGTTGGACTCAGGTCTGTAACCAAAAATATATACGGTATATTTTGTCACATACATGAGTAACAAAAAGCTTGTAAAATAGAAAACCACTATCATTTTTCAGACTAAATGAACAAGATATTTTTGTGAGGGCTTTCCTAGAAAATCAAGTTAGGGGCTTTGTTCTAGTCTTCATGTTTTTTCCTTTTCTTAACGCATACCAAAGCTTTATTAGTGATATTAACATTCATTGCTTCACTTTATTCTACCCATAAACTATAACTACATATGTGTATCCATATTCATTGAAAAATGATTTAAAGCTAACATTAAGTTGAGTAGTTGTTCCCAGTTTTAGGATACTTAACTTTAAGTGCTGTACCTAGAATCTTAAATTTTTTAAATAAAAACCATATCACTTGTAAGGTCAGAAATTCCTATTCAATTTCCATTTTTAAACCCTCTCAGTAAATCACAAAGGCGTCAGAATGTCCCAAAATTAAGCGCCTGAGATAAAACCTCCTCAAAATGAAAACTACATATGATAATCAGATCCCAAGTTATTTTGAGTAGGAGGCCTTTTTCTCCCAGATATGCCACTTTACGTGTAGAAGAATCCCAAATTACCTGACAGGCTACAAGCAAAAAGCACTTCCTCCACTGGTGGCAGTCTTTAAGAAAGCACAGTGCATGCTCTGACAGTACAGAGATGCTCTACCATTTGGGGACAGAGAAAGGAATAAAATGTGTTCGGCTAAAAATGGTACAAGGATGCTGCTAGTGTAACTATTTCATCTAGAGATGGAGACTCGGTGTTTACCATGGCATAAGGCTGGAGCTGCCGGGATCTGGGGCCTGGACAGGGCGTGGAGGAACTGCCCTTACTAACAACAGTGATCCATCGAGGTCACTGGTCACTTGTCACCTGGGACTTAGTCCCAGTCAGCTCCCTAGATACTACCAACTTCCTCTCTACCCACCTTGTTATAGAGATAACAACTGCTTCAAAATATGACACCTCCAAAAACTCACAAAATAGGGCTTTTAAAAAATTCTTGTAAATATACGTAACATAAAATTTACCCACTTCAGCCACTTTTAAGTGAACATTCAGTGGCATTGAGTACCTTCATTACTGTGCAACCATCACCATCATTCACCCCCAGAAATTCTCATCATCCCAAACTGAACCTCTGTACCCATTAAACAATAACACCATATTGGCTCCTTACCTCAGCCCTAAATAGGACTTTGGCAGTATGTATTAAGAAATCAACTTTCTCCCACATTGTGAAGCCATAGCATTTGTCTTTAAGGAAAACCTTCTATGCTAGTACATTCCTCAGCATCACAGAAGCAAACACACCAACAAAAAAGTTAATGTCAGGCTAGTCAATATCACTAACAGGTGCACCTATCTCTGATATTCAAAGGATATCACCCAACAACTCTCATACCTTGGGCTTCTCCTCAAAGAAGGGTCACCTTGATTGAGGCACTGGGGCTGGGAACTCTGGTCATTTAACTCTGCACAGACACAAATAGACCTGGGAGAGCTGAGAGCTTTGCTATATTATAATTAAGTTTTCCTTCTGAGTTTCTCTTAAGAAAGATCTTCTATGGATTAGAGAAATCCTTACAGTTTCAACTGAGCTAAATGAAGAATGACAGAATGGATTGTGACGTTGTATTTGTCTAGATGGGCTGTGGGATAGGGGACTGCAAGCAGGAAATTCACCATCTTGCCTCCCACCTAGAGATAAAATAATATTGTAGCTCAAAATGATGCACTCTAGCTATTCACTGTTTTACGCCTACACCTAGTTCATTTTCTCAATAAATTCTGTTGGGCATCTGCTGTGCCCAGCACTTTCCTGTGGGCTGGGACCTCAGCGGTGTCAGAGCCCTGGCTTCACAGAGCTCTCCGAGAGTGATGTGTGTCCTCCCGACTGCTCTCCAAAGTACGAACAAGCTTGAACGGAGGAGGGAGGCTTGCAGGGCTCATTTCTCTGTGGAGCTGGAGATCCTGGTTATTTCTTTCTCAATGTCCCAACACTGGGGGCTCTGAGTCGATACCCCAAGCTTCAAGCCTCCTGAGAGAAAGTCTATATTTTCAGCCTCAGACAGTGCACTGCCTGAACTGTGAAATCTAAAATTTTTGTATTGCCAATTAAAATTGCCAGTTATTTTTAAAAAACATAATGTATTTTGGAGGAATTGCCTGACAAAGGTGACTCACAAGCCTACCTTTATACGACTGGGAGGGACCGCACTTTACTACCAAAGTGGCTTAGATCAGCAGGACACCATGATGACCGAAGTGTCAGCTTGCCTCTGCTCTTCCCAGATTCCTTCCCTTTCTCTTCTACCCCGTTCCACCCCATTTCTAAGGAGGTGCCACCAGGCTTTGTGATGCGTTGCTTGAGGGATGAGAAAGCAGAGCAAGCTCAAACTCAAAGGCTCTGCCAGAATCCCGAATCAATGCAGAGACGTGGCTGAGTGCCCTGGAGGAAAAGGGAAGAGAGGAGGAATGGAGGGAAGAAGGACAGACAAGGAGGAGAGACGGAGAGGAGGGGGAGGAGGAAGAGGAAAGAGCAAAGGAGGAAAGGAAGAAGACGAGCAGGAGGAGGAGGAAAGCTGCCATCACCTTACTGGGCATCAAACTTGTTACAAAGTTGCAGTGCTTAGGACAGCAGGGAATTGACTCAGGGCCCAGAGCAGACCCACACACACGGAGCTGACTGACATACCGCCAAGGCAATCCTGCAGGCCCGGGGCAGTGAACGGAGGAGGCAGTGAGGTGTGAGGCTCTGGCTTGCTCCTCCAGCTTGACTTTTGTAAGAGCATCCCCTCAGCTGGCAGTTTACCTGAATGTCCTTCCCCCCACTCCCTAGGAGCCAATGCTCTTCCGAGCTGCTGGAGAGAAGTGGCACCTCACAAACAGTTGACGCTGTCTGTCATATTTGACAAGTGAAGTAAATGTGGTGATGCCTCATCTTCCAAAATTCTCCAGCGTGATGAGATAGACTAACAATCTCCCACAGGTGAAGGGGGACGATCAAGCATGCAGGGTCTGGGTCAGCCATGCAGAGGCAAACTTCCTTCAGACGCCCAGGGGTAGAGGTGATTCAGAACAGGGCGTGGACAGAGGCCAATCCATGAGCTTTTCAGACATCCCAACCTCCCAGGTGGCTCGAGCCTTGTAGAAAACAAACAACACTTACAGAAACCCAAAAATGCAATCTTGGCAAGCTTTTCTGAGTTAAGCAAGGAGAGTAAAGTTGCTAAGTGGGCAGTCTCTTTATTTGTCGGACATGGGCAAGTAGGACAGTGATACCCTTCTGACACTCTGTGCAGCCCACCATTTCTTTTTCCTAGAAATTCCTCTCAACCCAAGAGTGGGCCCTAATAGCCATGCTGGAACGACGGGACTTACCATCGCTGACTGATCCTGAGAGGCCTCATGATCCAACCTGAGCCACAAAGATTCTGTCTCCCAGGAAATGGGAACTGGGACACTTTAGTCTCTGGTGAGCTGTAAGAAGGCCATGCTCCAGTACATAAATGGAGAAGCAGAAAAGACAAGTCTGAAGCAGACACCACAAAGAATCTGAAACAAGAGACCATCTGGCCTGACAGAGTGAGAAGCAGATGGAAACATGACTGCCTAGCTTCCAAACATTTCCAGCCCTTTCCAGTCCTTTGTGATACCCCATCACACTCATTGCCTTTGGATTCCAAGAGACACCCCTGGATCCCACCTCTATTTACAATAATGCCCCCCTGCTCGTTTGTGCTAGTGATATTTTCTGTTACTTGCAAACAAAAGAGGCCTAAGTTTAAGACAGATACCCAATTTAAGTGCATGTATATTTACCTATTTTTCCACACATTTAAAGATATATTAAGAAAAGATAATGAACTAATTTTTTAAGCTGTTTTCTTCACTAATTGAAAGACTTTCCAGTCAAAAAGAATTGAGTCAATTGATAGAGGTACTAGTCAGTTTCTTTGAAGGTATTTTAACAACATATGGAGCATATGGCTTAAAGTACATACACATAGATAGTTATGCCACTCAACTGCAGGTATTCAATGGCCTCAGATGATCCTTTATGCTGCTTAATGAACATCTTGAGATGTTCCAATTAGAAATGTATAATGTGACAAATTTTAATGGTTGCATTTTTCTACAAGACAAACAACTCTGTATACATGTTGAATTATAAATTCAAATAATAGTTCTTGAGCACTTTCCCCATCCACAGGCCCATTACAAGTGAATTATTAATTGTTTAATGATTTTTTGTTGTTGTTGTTGTTGGGGTCTCACTCTGTCACCCAGGCTGAAGTACAGTGACATGATCACGGTTCACCACAGCCTTGACCTCCTGGACTCAGGCAATTCTCCCAACTCAGGCTCCTGAGTAACTGAGACTATAAGCATGCACCACCATGTCCAGCTAATTATTAGTATTATTTTTGATAGAGACAAAGTCTTGCTATGTTGCCCATGCTGGTCTTGAACTCCTGGCCTCAGGTGATCCTCCAGCCTCAGCTTCCCAAAGTGCTGGGATTGTAAGCGTGAACCACCATACCAGGACTAATGTTTTGCTTTGTCTGAGCTGAGTCTCACTTTGCTGCCCAGGCTGGAGTGCAGTGGCACAATCATGGGTCACCAGAGCCTACGACTCCTAGGCTCAGATGACAATTTGGCTTCAGTCTCCTGAGTAGCTGGGACTAGAGGTGCATGCCACCACATCTGGATTTGTTTTTTTAATATTCTGTAGAGATGAGGTCTTACCATGCTGTCCAGGCTGGTCTTAAACACCCTCGGCCTGCCAAAGTGCTGAAATTGCAGGCAAAGCCACTGCACCTGGCCTAATGTTTGTTTTTAGTGAAGTATTACCATTAAAAACAGAGAAGTTTAAGTTATTAAAATCACTGTTCATTTTGAAAAGTTCAAGTTATGTGCACCAATTCAAGGCACTAATTGACTCATGATATTATTTTCCTGCAATTCAACCTCCCTTTCAGTTCCAATCTAAAGTTGTCAATATGTACTGATGGGTAAAAACACATTTTTTTCCCACATCTATGGAACCAAAGGCTCACTAAACTGCAGAGTTTGATAGACTGCTGATTCAATCAAGGAAAAGATTTCTCCAACTGTGATCTGTGTTTTGCTCAGCTTTTGCATGCCATAGTGCTCATTCACTGATTTTTTGATTTAATGAGGATGAGGAGAATAATCGAGTGCAGAAGACGGCAACAGCGATGTAGAAATAGATTGAGCTGCTGGCCAATGAGAAATGCAACACCGTGAAGGACTAGTGTAGGGCTAACACTTCCGCATCTAACAAACACGGGTCACTCTTCCAGCTCTTTCATCCACTCTGTCAATTCACATCCTTTCTAAGTCTCAGTTTACTCATCTGTACATCTGTAGAAAGAGAACAACAGACCAGACTCGGTGGCTCAGCCTGGCATCCCAGCACTTTGGGGGGCCAAGGTGAGTGGGCTGCCTGAGAACACGGGTTCACAACCAGCCCGGACAACTTGGCAAGAGCTCGTCTCTACAACAAATCAAAAAATCAGCCGGGCGTGGTAGCACACGCCTGTAGTTCTGGCTACTTGGAAGGCTGAGGCGGAAGAATCAACAGAGTCCAGAGGGTCGAGGCTGCAGTGGCCATGAGTGTGCCATGGCACTCCAGCCTGGTCAACGGAGTGAGACTCCAGCTCAAAAAAAAAAGAAAGAGAACAATAAATGTGCATTCTGCGTAGGGTTCTTGTGAGGACTACGTGAGCTAGCAACTATAAAGCATGTGGTCAGGAGCCGGGGTTGCAGCCTTCCCCTATACAGGACCAGACTGTCACCATCTCAGGTTCTGCAGCAACTCCTCAGCTCTGAGGGGATGGAAGCAGCTGCAGACGGCCCAGAATGAAGGGGATGGCTGTGATCTGGGAGTGCCTGGCTTCTGGTCATGGACATTTGAATTTCCTGTCAACGTATGTGTCATGAGATATCGTTCTTTTGATTATTTCCAACATGAAAAATGTAAAGACAGTTCTTAGCTGGCAAGTTGTACAAAAGCAGGCAGCAACCTGACCCACAACAAACCTGAAAATTATTCTTTGCTCTGCAATTAACAAGAACAACTGAAAACAGTGGAGGGACTGTGTTATTGTCAACTATACAAAAGCTGTTTAACTTTTTAACTAAATGTGTTTTTACTTATTTCCTACTGTTTAAACTGCCATTGGAGGGCAGATGATGACAGGAGTTTTGGGGATGGATACTTGTGAGATGACAGAAGATACTTCTCTCAGCAGGTTCACAAAGAAGCAAAGAAGCTCCACCATCCCCCTGTGACCTGCCTCTCCAGCGAGTCTGCATCCAACGGCAACACTGGCGCGCAAGTTTAGACGAACCTGTGTGCCTAGTATGGAAACCAGGCCAGGAAAACTGAAATGAGTGATCAGCATGAATTTTAATTAAACAGGGAGAAATAACCTGACCATTTCTATCTTACTTTCTCACACCACAAATGAGTTTTACTGCTATCTTTAAAGGCATTTCTACTTCACCAGTGAGGTCATGATGGCAAAAATTTTGTGGGCCAGAAAAAAAAGTGTCTTGCCTATCTCAAAGCATGGCATGGATTTACGGCGGCTTCTGAATTTTCTAACGCAGGTAAACCGAATAATCAATTGGAGCACAGTAAATCCACTTTTAAAACTTTCACCTTTCCTATACTGAATGAGGACAACTTAAATTGGCAAGTAAGAACTGACACTTCTTCATCCATCAAAAACAGTGAACCAACCCCGTATCCAAAGGCTTGGGTTTGTTTTTCTAGGCCTTAGATTTGTCTGTCACCATTCTGTTGTTGACTGCTCTTTGAAACCAAGGGATACAATGAAAAGTCTACTGAGAGAAATGCAGTAAGGGGGAATTATATCTTTCTTCTACACCAAGTACTCCAGTTCAAGTCTCTCCAGTTTAACGAATGGAATCAAGAAAGGTAACAGTTGGAAAAACAGGTGAAGTTTAAATGCCACCGCCTCATTAAGGCATTAGTCAGGGGGTAATGATGGGTAACAAAGGAGATCATATAGCTGAGAACCTGAAGTTACAGAAAGGTTAATAAATGTATTTGTGGAGAGTCTCCCAGGCAATGATCCCAAGTCAGAGTGCCTAATTTGCTGATATCTGCAAATAAATAATGATGTAGAGAAAACTTGGAAGAAAAAAAAAACTACAGCTTTGTTTGTTTCAGTTCCATATTCATTCGAGTTTCAGACCCATGTTCATTTTCTTTGAGCAGACGAACCCCAGGCTCTAGACCCCATCTCTTAACCGCTCTTCCTTCTGAGACGTTATCATGGATAAAACTCATATAATCCTGCCAGCTGGAAACACCTTCCAATCAGAGAGCACCTATTCTGAAGTCTGAGAGCCTATGAGGTTCCCCTAGTCCATCCATACCATAGCTTCTGCTCCAATTAAATGTCAACTCATTACCCCACATTATTCCCCCTGCTAATGTTTTGGATGCTGTTGTGAGTGGAAACTGAAATTTCTTCCCTTCTTACTTCCTTAGCGTTTTCCATATATGGAAGTGGAGAATTAAGGTTAGAAAGAAAGAAAGAACCTGTTGTTCTCTGAAATCATAGGAGTTTTTATTACTTGAAAATAAAGATCTCAGGGCTAATCTTAATCCTCATTACATATTGACTTCTTGGTCTCCTTTTCTACATTTTGTATTTCAGAAGCTTCCAAAGATGCTTGTTGTCATCCAACAGAGGCACCACAGAGTCTAGAGGACTTCTACCGGTCCTAAAGTGATCTCTTGGCAAAAAAAGACCAAAGAAAGGGCAATGCAAAAACAGTGCTGACAACCACTCTAGAGACTGGGATTGTAAGAAAACAGTGTAGGTTGCGGTGTGAATACACAAACGTGGATCTGACTACGATCACACTCTTAGAGAGTTCAGAAAGTCTGAAGTCTAACGCAGGATCTGAAAGTACACTAGCCATGAGCCACAGTCCACTTCATGTAGTATATTTTCCGCCTCATCACCACGAGGTAAGGCTCGTAGCCCACACAGTGCAGCCACGACACACTCAGGGCCCTATGCTGATGCCGGGAGTGGAGCCATACGGAGGCAGCTAAACAACTTAATGCCAACTTAAGAACTGTGAGGCCGACTAGTGTCCATCATGGCCCTTTGGCTCCAGCTGTCAAAATCTCCCTGTCGTCACCTCCCTCACATTCTCCCGCGTGCGCTGTGACACCCACGGAAGACCCTCACTCAGCCTTCCTGCAGCACTTTCTCTCACCTTCTGAATGTTCAAAGGATCCTGACCTCGGCTGATATGCTCCATTCTCTCTGGGTGGTCTTCTCCAGCACCACAGCTTCAGCGTCATTAGAGGTGATGACGACCCCACTGCCATCTCCAGCCCTGCCTCCATCCTGCCATCTCCCCACTGCCTCCATCCTGCCCTCCAGCTTGGGACTTCTGACATCTCCAGCTGCACGTCCCACTGCTAATCCAATGTGCCCCAAATATAAAACACAGCATCTTCTCTCCCTCACTTTTCGATGTTATTTATGGCAAGTTGGGATACTTCAGTCACAGGGAGACGGGGGTTCTTCTCCTGCTTCCCTGAACCAAAGTATTTGCAAATTTGCCTCGTCCTCTCCTTCCCCTTCCTCTGCCACTGCTGCATACTTTTGTCACAGACCACCGGCTGGTGTTCCTACATTCTGACTGCTGTCTCCAAAATTCAGAACTGATGATGCCACTTTATGGTTTAAAATCAGGCTGGGCTCGGTGGCTCAGCCTGTAATCCCAGCACTTGGGAGGCCGAGGCGAGTAGGCTGCCTGAGCCTGCGAGTTTCAGACCAGCCCGGGTAACTTGATGAGAACTCGTCTCTAAAATAAAAATTTTTTAAAATAGCCAGGCATGGTAGCGCGTGCCTGTAGTTCCAGCCACTTGGAAGGATCACCTGAGCCCAGCAGGTCGAGGTTGTGGTGGCCATGAGCATGCCACTGCACTCCAGCCTGGGCAACAAAGTGAGACTCCAACTCAAAAAAAAAAAATCATCTAAGGGAAGTTCCCTGTTGCCACAGGACAATGCTAAATATATTTACAATATTAAAAAAAAAAAAGTTCACCGTATATTTTCAAGCATGTCCCTCCCACTACCTTGAACGCTCTCTGGGAACACCTGTTCAATTATTGAATGCCTGCACTTGCGTCAAGGCTTAACTCTGATGTCACCCACTTTGACCAAATGGTCTCTGTATGAGGCCATTTTGCATTGCTGTAAAGAAACACCCAAAGCTGGGTAATTTATAAAGAAAAGAGCTTATTAGGACTCACGGTTCTGTGGACTGTACAAGAAGCGTCACGCTGGCGTCTGCTTCCAGTGAGGCCTCAGGAAGCTTCCAGTCATGGCAGAAGGGGAAGGAAGATCAGATATGTCACACGGCAAGAGAGGGAGCAAGGGCGAGAACTAGGAGGAGGACGGGCCAGAGGAGGATGAGGAGAGGAGGAGGGCGAGGAGGAGGACCAGGCTCTTTGTACCCCACCAGCTCTGAGGTCAACCAAGGGAGCCAGAACTCACTCAACACAAGAGACAGCAACAAGCCATTCATGAGGCATCCAGCCCCATGACACACACACCTCCGGCAGGCCCTACCTCTGACTCTGGGATCACGTTTCAATACGAGATTTGGAGACCTTATCAGTCTCCCCCTGATGGACTGTCTTTCGCAGACGCTTCAGTACTCAGGAGACACTTTGCAAATATTTCTGGTCACTCCCTACTGCAGTATATTCTAATTACTTTTTTCATGTGTATCTCCTTTCTAAAAATCGACCTCCCTCAAGTTAGAGACCTCATAAGCCCAACAGCTAACAAGGGCCAGGTACAAGGGGGTACTAACAGTTATCTGGTAAATAAGTGAATAAAAACAGAAACTCCTTTCTGTTCCATTTTTGCTTTTCTCTGTATCCCAGTACATTTCTAGACATTGTAATAGCCTTCACTGAAATGTGTAACCATTGAACTAGTAAGGAACAACACACACAACATTAGGACTGGACGGTCGACCTAATTTTTGTAATTCTATGAGATCTTCGGGGCTTTGTGAAATGGGAATAATTAGGCTTTCCTCAAGGGTAATCAAGAATATCTGTAGCTCCCACCATCCCCCACATTTCCTTAATAATGCGCATCTCTGAACCCCAGGTTTAACAGGGACCTTGGAGTCATCTAGCCCATCTGATCCCCTGTACCTTGGTGGAAAGGTTGAGTCATGTAGGTTTCTGAAGCTTTCCCTCACGTGTTGTCTCAAAATCAACAACACTGAGATAAGCCCACTCTGCCTTGCTGCTGCAGTCTCACCCAGGAGGGTCTGGACAGTCTTGCAGGGCAAGGCTTTAAGGTCACCACAAACACACACAAACAGAAATCCATCTGGTGAGGAAAAAGAATTGGAGGCCTTGAACCCAGCACAGGGGTATGCGGAATTCCACAGCTGCGCTGACAGTAACTTGTTACCACAATGAAGAGAAGAAAATTCAGGTAAGTAATTTTGGCTGGCAGAGCTAAGAGAAACATGAATCAGACATGCCTGCCACGATGTTCAGAAAGCTCCATCGTCTCATCACGCTGGGAAACAAAAGTCTCCCATATTGGAAACCGCATCAGCCGGATCCAAGAGATAAAAGTTAAAGGCCAATGACAGCGATGATCACACAGCACATCCTAGTGGAAACAGAGCTGGGTGTTCTCTTCTCTGCTACCACAGACCTTCTTACATGACCTTGGACCAAGAGCCTCAGAGAAGAAAAGGAAGAAATAATAACGGAATTTCAATGCCTTTGTGCTTCAGGAAGAGTGATTTAAGCAAGATTTTCTCTTTTTGATGTAAAGGCAGGACACGGCAGGCTTGGGAACACACCAGTATGCTGATTACTAGAGAGCAAGCTGTGTTCTTGAAAGAAAAAGAGCTATTAATACTTTCTAGATGCAGGTTAGGTGAAATGAATGCATCTGAAATCTACTTCTGCTTGAAAAAGAAAGAACCAATTCTTAAGCTGCAACCGCTGGTGGTATCAGCTTTATACACACAGTAAAATCTTCTTAACAATTTCCAAGGGACCAGAAACTAGCACCTGATTTGTAAGAAAGTCTTCTAATGGGGTAATGGAGAGTTGTGACTTCCATGGTCCGTACAAAGAAAAGCCCAGCAACCTGAGTCCTGGCTCCCCCGACAGCCTTTGGAATCAGAACCGGCTGAAGTCCTTTGAGGCAGGAAGGGACGTCCGGGAGGGGATGTGTGTTCAGGGTGAGCAGGGCCCCAGCTGGCTTTCCATCTCAACTGGCCACGATGGCATCGAGTGACACCCAAGTGAGTCAGACAACAGTTCGGGGCAAATCAAAAGATGTATTCACATTAAGCCGAAGAACCAACAACACCAGGCATACAGGGAAGAGGTCAATCCGGTCAGACAGAGAGTTCAGGCGGAAGGCCTGGTCAGCAGGGCAGAGCTCCACATCCCATGGAGGAAGATAGGGGGGACCATGGAAGGAGCCAAGGATGAGGGCAGGGGTGCCAGATGAAACACTGGACACCCTGCTAAATATTAAACCCAGGTACAGAAAGAATAGTTTTGAAATACAAGTCATAAGAGATACTTACGCAGAACTATTATGATGTATCTGAAGTGCAAGTTCCACGGGGTGTCCTACATGTTCATTTGCCAACCCTGACCACATCAGAGGAGGGAAACGTGGCTCAAAATACCCATAAGTGAGAGAAGGAGAGTGACCAGAGAGTGACTGTGCAACGAGAGAGAATGAGAACCAGGTGATCTGTCCAAAAAAGATGACACAGGTCTGAAGCAAGCTAGGAGTCACAGGAAAGGGCAAAGCAAAGATGGAAATGTTTGCAGTATGTGCCACAGAACTAAACCAGCACTTCAGTTATGTGGCTTGGTGCTCGTTATACTGAAGATGGAAGGGGACATGCTGTTGGTGTCCACGAGAAAGGCAACACGAATGCAGCCTTGAAGAAAACCACTGACATGCACTCTGCCAGACCCCACAGCTGCAGCTCTTTACTGCTTTGGGGGAGACGACAGGTCCACGAGGCTAGGAAGCTAGGTTCAATCCAGACAAGCACACCTGAGGAGACACGGCAATTTACTCTGGAAATAAACTGTAGCAAATGCTTGTATTAGTCTACCAGAAAAGTCTCTGGTGAAATACAAAGCACAATCTTCCTCAAACTCAAGTAGAATTAGAATCTACTCCCGAATTAACATAAAGATAATTTGTTTTCACCTTAATGTGTATTACTTCAACTGCTCATTTCTCCTGGAAATCTACTACTGAATGAAGTCAAAATGTTAAAGTCTCAGCCAGGCTCGGTGGCTCAGCCTGTAATCCTGCACCTCGGGAGGCTGAGGTGAGTGGACTGCCCAAGCCCGCGGGTTTGAGACCCACCCGGGCAACTTGGTGAGACCTCATCTCTACAATAAATAAAAAATTAGCCGGGCACGGTAGTGCGTGCCTGTAATTCCGGCTACTCAGAAGGTTGAGGTGGAAGGATCACCAGAACCCAGCAGGTTGAGGCTGCGGTGGCCGGGAGCGGCCACTACACTCCAGTCTGGGTGACAGAGTGAGACTCCAACGCAAAAAAAAAAAAAAAAGTTAAAGTCTCTGCCTCTGAAAATCTTTCCCTAGCATAAAAAATGTTTCAAAAGCTGGGTTCGCTGGCTCAGCCTGTAATCCCACGCCTTTGGGAGGCTGAGGTGAGTGGACTGCCTGAGCCCGTGGGTTCAAGACCCACCTGGGCAACTTGGCGAGACCTCATCTCTACAATAAATCAAAAATTAGCCGGGTGTGGTAGCGCACGCCTGTAGTTCCAGCTGCTTGGAAGGCTGAGATGGAAGGATCGCCGGCACCACCCAGCAGGCGAGACTGCGAAGGCCGGGAGCAGCCACTGCACTCCAGTCTGGGCAACAGAGTGAGACTCCAACTCAAAAAAAAAGTTTCAAAAAAGAATTACCTGAATACTCTATGCATTAAAAGAATAATCAATAGCTAAAATCACATTTAATAGATTTAAATACATAAAAACTTAAAACTGCTCAAATATAGACATACGCGCGCGCGCGCGTGTGTGTGTGTGTGTGTGTGTGTGTGTGTTTTGAGTTGGAGTCTCACTCTGTCACCCAGACTGGAGTGCAGTGGCCGCTCCCGGCCACCGCAGCCTCGCCTGCTGGGTTCCAGCGATCCTTCCGCCTCAGCCTTCCGAGTAGCTGGAATTACAGGCATGCACTACCACGCCCGGCTGATTTTTTGATTTATTGTAGAGATGAGGTCTCGCTGCCCAGGCGGGTCTTGAACCCGTGGGCTCAGGCAATCCACTCACCTCAGCCTCCCAAAGGCGCGGGATTACAGGCTGAGCCACCGAGCCCGGCTTGTGTGTGTGTATTATATTTAAAAACCCTTAACAATTAAATGGCAAAGCACAAACTTGGAAATACTGCAAATACAGCAGATGGAGCTAAATTACCCTTACACTATTAAAAGCTCATTTGATAAGATAAAAGCTACCACACAATATAGAAAAATGGACAAATGTCATGAGACAATTCATAGAAAAGAAAACAAAAGTGGATAATGAACATAGGAAATAGTTAACATCCCTAGTCATCAAAAAGGTCCTTATTACAGCAATCACTAGCTAATGTTTCCACTTACCAAATTAGCTATCATTTTTTAAAATAATATTATTTTATTAAATTATTATTATTAAAGTAATATTGTTTTTAAAAATATTCAGGCTGGGTAGAGTGGCTCATGCCTGTAATCCCAGCACTTTGGGAGGCCAAAGCAGGAGGGTCACTAGAGCCTAGGAGTTTAAGACCAGTCTGGGTACCACAGCAAAATCTTGTCTCTACAAAAAGTCAAAAACATTAGCTGGGCATGGTGGCGTGCACCTGCAGTCCCAGCTACTCAGGAGGCTGAGGTAGAAAGACCACCTGAGCTCAAGAGGTTGAGGCTATGTTAACCTATGATTGTGCCACTGTACTCCAGCCTATGCGACAGGGTGAAAAAAAAAATCCAGCACTAATGAATTTTTAAGTTAGCGAATGTTAGACACTCCTCTTGCACAAATTGGTGTTAAAAAAATCACTTTAGAAGGTAATTTAGCAGTATATGACAAAAGCCTTAAAAATAATCATGTTCTCTCATCTGAGAATTCCACTTCTAGGAATCTGTCCCAAGGAAGTTATATGTATCATCAAGGATTTACAAAAGATATCCATTACACTATTATTTCTAGTAGAAAAAAATGGGAAAGCATGTAAATATTTGTTAATAGGAGAATAGCTGAAATGAAATATTGGACAATCATTAAAATTGCACTTTAAACAATATAATTGTTTTATAATTGTTTAAATAATTTTTTAAATAAATTGTTTAAGTAAAATATTTGTTTGACATGTATTTGTTATAACCAGTATATAGCTCTTTCTTAAACCTAATAAACCAGTATGTTTTAGATATATATACATATATATAATTTGAATGACCCTTGAAAATATTTGATATAACATTAAGTTTTTCAAAGTAGCACACACAAAACTATATCTATATATAGTATAATCACAATTATATAGGAAAAGAGTACAATACACCAAAATGTCAACTGTGATTAAATAAGTTATAGAATCATGAGGTAATTGTTTCCCTTTAAATATTTTTCCTGTATTTTCTGGTGTTTCTATAGTAAATATGTACTATTTTTCAACCAGGGAGAAAATGAACTGAACTAGCTCTAGCTAAATAACTTGTCTTTGTTAAACAAGGAGAGTGGCCACATGGATTAAACGAAGAGTATGCATAAGCTTAGACCTACACATAGTATTAAGTACAAACTTTGGCATTTATTTAAACATTGCTATTTACATATTTAATGGTCGCCTTGTGTCCTGCGACTCTCTATCTATTGTCAGCTCAATAATATAGTAAAAATAAGAATTAAAACGAAAAAAGAAAACAAAATCTTACTCCCCAAATCAAATTTCCCCCCTCAAAACTGAGTCTGCCACTTAATCCAACAACCACATGACACGCTGTTTGGTGTGCATAACCTAAAATGTGCAAAATTTGAAATTATTCCTCCAAAAGCCAAGTAAGCCAACTAGCAGTTTCCTTTCAGTCAAGGCTTCTCCGGGTGACCTTGGAGAGAAGCGATGCGTCAACGCACTGCGGCCACTGCAGGCGCGATGGACGGGCGCCCTCCCTGCGCGTGAGACCTGCGCTTTGGACCCATCTGGAGCAGAAGGCGCTGGGCTGTTTCCACCACGGCGAGAAGGGACACCGTGGGGCAGGGCGAGTGGGCGAAGACTGCCCTCCTAGAAGCAAAGCCGCCCCAGGGTTTCTGGTTTTCAGGTTGCACTCGTGCAGGAGAGGGGCTGGCATTCCAGAGCGGGGGCTCATCCCCAAATCCGTCCGTTCCCTCGTGCGCGGCCACCGCGAGCGGGCGGCCCGGGGACACGGTGCCCAACGCGCTCTGCTGCTTCCACCCGCAGGGGCCGGGGTCGCCGGGAGAGGAGCTGAGCCTGTCGGGAGGGACGGTGCAATGACAACTTGGCACAAAACAAAATCAACAGACACGACCTGCCAGGCCAGGGGCAGAATCAAAGGAGAGGCAGCAGACGCAGGCTCGGAGCACGTGCAGGCCCAGACGAATGCCCTCTGGCGTAGGTGGGTGGCTCCCCATGGACCAAAGATAGTCACATTTCCCTCATGCCGATCTGCAGGCTTCTCTGGCACCTAACTCTGGTGATATCACATCTGACTGTCAGGCTGGACACACCACTCACTCTAATACATTAAAGTCGGAAAATCATACGAAAATGAGAAGAAATTTTTTTTTTTTTTTTTGTAATTAATCAGTATTTTTTATTATGGTTTTGTGGGGTACAGTTAAGGGTTAGGTGTACAATTACGTTTCATTCAGGCACCCTGTTGATAAGAGGTGTTTTCCCAGCCCCAGACAGATATTTGCTACTGTTAATCCCACCCCCCTCCCCCCCATGGTTTCCCAGTACCTTCAGTCATTTTCTTATAGTATTACATTGGATGTTCAAGGTCCATTATATGAGTGAGAACATGTGATACTCGGATCTTTGTTTCTGTGAGAGGTCACTCAGTATTATAGACTCTAGTTCCATCCAGGTTGCTGCGAAATTCATGATTTTGTTCTTTTTTATAGCTGCGTAGTATTCCATTGTGTATATGTACCACATTTTTTAAATCCAGTCCTCTTTTGACGGGCAGCATGGTTGTTTCCAGGTTCTTGCTATTGTGAACAACGCTGCGATAAACATACGTGTGCAGGTATCCTTTTTATAGAGTGAGTTGTGTTCTTCAGGGTATATTCCCAGTAGGGGGATTGCAGGGTCATACGGAAGGTCAATTTTTAGAGCTTTTAGGAATCGCCACACTGCTTTCCACAGAGGTTGCACTAGTTTACACTCCCACTAACAGTGTAGAAGTGTTCCCTTTTCACCACACCCTCTCCAGCAGCTGTTATTTTTTGAGTTGTTGATAATTGCCATTCTGACTAGAGTTAGGTGGTATCTCAGTGTGGTTTTGATCTGCATCTCCCTGATGATTAGTGAGGTTGAGCATTTCTTCATGTGTTTGTTGGCTGCTCGAATGTCTTCTTTTGTGAAGTGTCTGTTCATATCTTTTGCCCATTTTATAATGGGGTTGTTTGTTTTCTTCTTTTCAGTACGTTTCAGTTCCTTGTAGATCCAGGATGTTAAGCCTTTGTCAGACCTAGAGTTGGCAAATACTTTTTCCCAGTCTGTAGGCTGTCTCCCTGCTCTCTTGATGGTTTCTTTGGCTTTGCAGAAGCTTGTCAGTTTAATAAGGTCCCATTTGTTTATCTTCTCTCTTAAGTCCTGTGGGTTTCGGGTTTTGTACAGGAATTGGATGCCAGTTCCGATTTCCATGAGAGTATTTCCTTCCTTTTCTAAGGTTCTTATGGTTTGAGGTTTTATATTTAGGTCTCTGATCCATTTGGAGTTAACCTTTGTGCATGGGGATACATAGGGGTCCTGTTTCAATCTTCTGCATGTGGTCAGCCAGTTTTCCCAGTACCATTTACTGAATAGGTTCTCCTCTCCCCATTGGTAGGTGGTGGGGGCTTTATCGAAGATGAGTTGGTTGAGGAATTGAGGTTTTGCTTCTGGAATCTCAATTCTGTTCCATTGATCTATATGCCTGTTCCTGTACCAATACCAAGCTGTTTTGATGATTGTAGCTTTATAGTAAAGTTTGAAGTCTGGTAATGTGATACCACCTGCTTTTTTTTTTTTTGCTGAGGATTGTTCTGGCTATTCTTGGACGTTTGTTTTTCCATATGAATTCCTGTGTTGTTTTTTCTAGGTCTGAGAAGAATGTTGTTGGTAATTTAATGGGTATTGCATTGAATTTGTAGATTGCCTTAGGTAAGATGGACATCTCCACAATGTTGATTCTTCCGATCCATGAGCATGGGATATTTTTCCACTTGTTCATGTCAGCTTTGATTTCTTTGAGCAGTGTTTTGTAATTTTCATTGTAAAGGTCTTTCACGTCTCTGGTTAGGAAAATGCCAAGGTATTTCATTTTTTTTGTGTGACTATTGTGAAGGGAATTGTGTTTTTAATTTGGGTTTCTGTTTGTTTATTATTGGTGTAGAGAAATGCGATTGTCTTTTGTACATTTATTTTGTATCCTGAGACTTTGCCAAAGGCCTTTATCAATGTAAGGAGGCCTTTGACAGATTCTCTTGGGTTTTCAAGGTACACCATCATATCATCTGCTTAGAGAGATAACTTGACTTCCTCTTTTCCTATTTGAATACCTCTGATTGCCTCCTCTTCTCTGATTGCTCTAGCCAGGACTTCCAATACTATGTTGAACAGGAGGGGAGAGAGTGGGCATCCTTGTCTAGTTCCAGTTTTCAGGGGGATCGGTTCCAATTTTTGTCCATTTGAGAGTATGCTGGCTGTAGGTTTCTCGTAGATGGCTTTTACTATTTTGAGGTATGTTCCCCATATGCCTAGATGTTCAAGGGTTTTTATCAAGAAGGGGTGCTGGATTTTATCAAAAGCTTTTTCTGCATCTAATGATATGATCATGTGGTTTTTGTTTTGACATCTGTTGATGTATTTAATTACATTTATGGTTTTACGAATGTTGAACCAGCCTTGCATGCCAGGAATGAAGCCTACTTGGTCATGGTGGATGAGTTTTGAGATGTATTGCTGAATCCGGTTTGCTAGGATTTTGTTGAGAATTTTAGCATCTATGTTCATCAAAGATATTGGCCTGTAGTTCTCTTTCTTTGTTGGATCTTTACCTGGCTTGAGTATCAATGTGATGTTGGCTTCATAAAATGATTTGGGGAGAGTTCCATCTTTTTCAATCACCTGGAATACCTTCAGAAGGATTGGTATCAGCTCCTCCTTAAATGTCTTGTAGAATTCTGCTGGAAAGCCACCTGGACCAGGGCTTTTTTTTGTAGGAAGTTTTCTTATTACGTAGTCGATTTCCTTGATTGTTATTGGTCTATTTAGGGTCTCAATTTCTTCTTGTCCAACCTAGGTACGTTGTGTGATGTCAGAAAGTCCTCCATTTCCTTATGGTTTTCAAGTTTGTTTCCATACAAGTGTACGTAGTAGTCTCTAATGATCTTTTGTATTTCTTCAGGGTCAGATGTGACTTCATCTTTTGTGTTTCTGATTATGCTTAATTGGTTTTTTTCTCGTTTTTTCTTGGTCAGTCTAGCTAGGGGACCATCAATCTTGTTTACCCTTTTGAAGAACCAGCTTTTTGTTTCATTGATTTTTTGTATTATCTTTTTGTCTTCTATGTCCTGGATTTCAGCTTTTATTTTGGTGACCTGGATTCTTCTGCTGAAATTAGGGTTTTTGTGGTCTTGCTTTTCCAACTTCTTTAGGTGGCTTGTTAGGTTGTGAATTTCTGTTCCTTCCATTTTCTTCATGTGTGTTTGTAGGGATATAAATTCCCCTCTTACTACAGCTTTCAGGGCATCCCAGAGATTTTGGTAAGATGTTTCTTCATTTTTATTTGTTTCCAGGTATCTTTTGATCTCTGTTTTGATTTCGTCATTGACCCAGGAGTTGTTTAGCATCATGCTGTTTAGTGTCCATGTCTTTGTGGGTTTTGGGGGGACTTTGTTGGTGTCAATGTTTATTTTTATTCCACTGTGGTCCGAGAAGGTGTTTGGTAGAATTTCAGTCCTTTTAAATTTGCTTATGCTTGATTTATGGCCGAGTATGTGGTCGATCTTAGAATATGTTCCATGTGGTGACGAGTAGAATGTGTATTCTGTGGTCTTTGGATGGAGTGTTCTGTAGGTATCAATTAAGTCCATTTGGTGCAAAGTCACATTGAAATTCCGGATCTCCTTGCTGATTTTTTGTCCTGATGATCTGTCTAGGGTTGGGAGTGGGGTATTAAAGTCCCCAGTTATGATAGTGTTAGAGTCAATATCTTTCTTTAGTTTTCCAAGAAGTTGCTTTATGAAAGTTGGCGCACCTATGTTGGGTGCATATATGTTTAGGATAGATATTTCTTGTTGATGGATTGAGCCTTTTATCATTATGTAGTGGCCTTCTGTATCTTTTTTGATTTTTAATAGTTTGAAGGGTATTTTGTCTGAAATTAAGATGGCTACTCCTCCTTTCTTTTGTATTCCGTTCGCCTGGAAGTTTGTTTCCCATCCTCTTACTTTGAGTCTGTGGGTGTCCTTTCTAGTGAGGTGAGTCTCTTGAAGGCAACAGATTGTTCCCTGATGATATTTTATCCATTTTGCCAATCTATGTCTTTTCAGTGGTGCATTTAGTCCGTTCACATTTAGGCTAATAATTGAAATGCAAGAGTTGATCCCTGTCATAAGGTTCTAACAGAGTTGTTCCTGTTTATTTGTTGTCTTTCTTTGGGTTTTGGAGTTGGCTCATGTGTGTTTTTAATCTTTTGCCTGTACTCTTGTGAAGAATGCTGTTGTTCTTTTTTCTTTTTCTTCTGTGTTCAGTACTTTCTTAAGTGTTTCTTGTAGAGGTGGTCTGGTGGCAGCGTAGGTTCTTAGGAATTGGATGTCTGGAAAAGATTTCAATTCTCCCTCACTAATGAAGCTTAGTTTGGCTGGGTAGGTTATTCTTGGTTGAAATTGTTTCTCTTTTAGAATTTTGAAGTTAGGGCTCCAGGCTCTCCTGGCCTGAAGGGTTTCTGTGGATAAATCTGCTGCTATTCTAATTGGTTTTCCCTGATAGGTAGTCTGGCCTTTTTCTCTTGCTGCCTTTAGGATTTTTCCTTTCATAGTACTTTGTTTAGGCAAATTACTATGTGTCTGGGAGTTGGTCTTCTCGTTTGTTGTCTTGCAGGGGTTCTCTGAATCTCTTGTGTTTGAATTTTTTCATCCTTAATGAGATGAGGGAAGTTTTCCTGAATGATTTCATGAAATGTTTGTTCCAGCGTGGCTTCTGTTTCTCTTTCTGCCTCAGGAAGCCCAATTACTCTTAGGTTTGGTCTCTTGAAGTGATCATTCATCTCTTGCAGGTTTTGTCCGGTCCTTTTGAGCTTCTTTTCTATACTTTTGACAGTTTGGGTTAGTTCTGTGTTTTGGTCTTTGAGCTCTGAGATTCTTCTGCTTGGCTGATTCTGTTTTCCATGCTTATTAGTCTGTTGTTCATTTCCATCACAGTATTCTTTACTGCTGTCATTTCTGACAACAGCTCCTTCCTATTTTCCTCTTGTCTCTCCTCAATTTTTTTAATTCTCTCCATTAATGTCTTGATGTCTGGGTTTGTTGCATGTGACCAGTCATTCTGGGGACTCTTCATTGTCTGTGTTCCAGAATGTTTTCCCAGTGCCTGATCTCCCAGGGGTCTGTGTAAGACCTATATTCTTCTTTTGGTTTTTCTTCATTTGTGCGGTTTTTTTCCCTACTTTTTCCTTCCCTCCACGTCACCGTCTTCTTTAATTCTGTTATTCAGGGGTAAAGGGATTGGTTTTACTTCTGTTTGTTCAATCTCCTATTCTTTATGTATGTCCTCTTACTTTGTTCAATTCTGAAGTTGCACTGTAGGTTGAAGGTGGTCCTTTTTGCAGTTTTGAGATGTACTTAAGGGGAGAGCTGTGATTCAGAATCTGTCTGCAGGTCCTGGTATTCGCTGACAGGCGTGTGGATAATGTGGAACACACTTCCCACTGCCCTGGAATCTGTCCGTGCAGTGGGACTGTAGGTTTACTCCCTGAAATAAAATGTGGTTAGCAGAGGGGAGAGAATGGAGCAGATAGTGGGTTGAAGAGGGGAGTGGAGAGATAGAGGAGTAAGGGGGGAAACAAACGACTGTGCCAACAAATAGAGAGAGAGGCCTATACTGAAACAGATAAAAACAATAGACCACAGCTACAGTTGAACCAACTCTCATACAAACAAAAATAAAACATATAGTGATGCTAACATACCAGCTATCCAACCACCTTATTGGTGTGCTGTTCCTCTATACAAAGTTTACAGACAGAAGAAAAGAGAAGAAAAGGAAAAGGAAAAGAGAAAAAAGGGAACAATACAGTAGGAATAGAATTAAGTCATTAAACTAACAGAATCAATGAAGCACACTCTGAGACCTTTCGTTTAAGTCCAATGTCCTTTCAGGTCTGATTTCTAGTTTTCTTTTCAAGCTGGTAAATTAGTTGGCAGTTAGGGTCAGTTCCCCTGATCTGCTGTGAAGGACAGTTCAGATTAACCTCCATTCAGCACTTTGGTCTATGTCTTTATCAAGCTTGTTTCTCCCGTTTCGGTGTTGTTACCTTGAATCGCCAGCAGGTGGTGCTAGCTCACCTGCTCACCCCAGAGGGGGTGGGGCCGGACAGGAACAAGATGGCTGCCTGCCTCCGAGCAGGCAACAGGAGCCCCACGCCGGGTGGGCAGGACAGTCTCGGATGCAGGAGAGGTGGCAGCGATCCCAGCAGATCTTCCCTGAAGCGGTTTGGTGTGGATCTCCTTGGGCTGGGTTGTGATGAGCTACCCGTCCCAGAGGCCGTGGCAGCGGCGGCGGCAGCGGCGACGGGAGCGCCGGCGGGGGGAGGGGCTGCGGCGGCAGCGGGACAGTGCAATGCAGTAAAACTGTCCAGTCATTGCGATGTTCCAGCGGTAGCAATGGCCGAGCTCTGTCTGAAGAGCAGGCTGCAATGCTGGGGTCCCCAGCCCCCCGGGGCGAGAGTCAGAGACCCACTGCAGATCTCCCTTGCAGAGGGCTTCAGACGCTGGGTTGCCCCGTCGCCATCTTGCCGCGTCCCCAATGAGAAGAAATTTTACAGGCACTAGGCCGTATATTCTTCAGCCGCAGTGCCAGACTCCTCCGGGGATGCTGCCAGCCAACCCCAGGTCAAAGTTTACCTGGCATTCCCAGTTAGGGGGCTCCAGATTTGAGAAAGGCTTCACACTGTCTTTGGGCATTTATCATATAGTTAACACGAATCAATATTTTTTTGGTCAAGTAACTTCAATAAACTTTTTTTCTAGCTATCTATTTAACATTCTTATTTATTTTGAGGATGGGCATTACCACCGAAGGGTGAGTGAATGTCACGGGAACACCACTTTAGCCAACTTGTTTCTATATATCAATGGAGGGATGTAAATATTTCCATCTGTTCCACTCATTAGTGCTAATACTAGAGACTGCAAAACTCAGAGGCTGTGGATCCCTAAGTGTGGTCTAGGGAGTCCCTAAAGCTCTTTTCAGGAGGCCAAAGCATCACAATATTTTCATAATCATACTAACGTATTTTTTTGTCTCTCACTCTCATCCTCCTACAAGTATACTATGCAAAGTTTGCAACAGATTAACGCACAGAAGCAGACATATGAAGGTACCTGTCCTCTCTTGAGACAAACATTAAAGAAATTTGTGACAATGCAAAAACAATGCCACTGTTTTACTAATTTTTTTTTTTTTTTTGAGTTGGAGTCCCACTCTGTTGCCCAGGCTAGAGTGCAGTGGCACACCACAGCCATCCCAGCCTCGACCTGCTGGGCTCAGATAATCCTTCCACCTCAGCTTTCCAAGTAGATGGAATTACAGGCATGTGCCACTACAACCAGCTAATTTTTTAATTTATTGTAGAGATGAGATTTCACGAAGTTACCCAGGCTGGTCTCGAACCTGGGGCTCAGGCAATCCTCTCGTCTCAGCCTCCCAAAGTGCTGGGATTATAGCCATTAGCCACCATGGACTTTTTTGTTTCTGAAAATACAATTATTTCTTATAAAAACATGTTTTTAGTTTTTATTTTTATTTATTTATTTTTGAGTTGGAGTCTCACTCTGTCACCCAGACTGGAGTGCAGTGGCATGCTCACAGCTACTGCAGTCTTGACCTACTGGGCTCAGGTGATCCTTCCACCTCAGCCTTCCAAGTACCTGGAACTACAGACGCGCGCCACCACACCCAGCTAATTGTTCGATTTATTGTAGAGACAAGGTTTCACCAAGTTGCCCAGGCTGGTCTCAAACCCGTGGGCTCAGGCAATCCTCTCAACTTGGCCTCCAAAGGGCTGGGATTATAGGCATGAGCCACCATGCCCAGTCACTAATTTATTCTTAAAAGGACCCTATGTATTATTATCATTCCTGTTTAACAGATGAGGAAACTGGAACACAGATTAAGTAATGTGTCCAAGGTTAAAAAGCTGACAAGTAGCAGAACTGGGGTTCAAACCAGCAGAATCTCTGCGTATAATCCCCACAGCATAACTGGCATTAGCCATTAGGGTGTTGGACCTGGATACACAGGTTGCACTTGACAGAGCAAACCCAAAGTAGTGTCAGGGTTCTCTGGGCTTAGTCTACCCTGGTGAACCAGAAGAAACTATCACTCTGAGTTTACTATTTATTCCTACAGGTGGTTATTATTATGATGATGATTTTGCAGATTAGACTAAAAAAAAAAGATCAACAGGAATTTTTGGTCATCCTTAGTATGTTCACAGTTACAAAAGTTGTGAGTTTCAAAATGGTCCTGATATTACCCATAATCCTAAAGTATAGTTTCTAGAAAAGAAGTTTTGACCTTGAAATGTGGAGAGAGACCCAGAAAGTATACCATCATCACAGCAGCTTTCAGGAAAAAACATCTGTGCATGTTCCGTGACATCTATTTTTAGGTAAATAAATAAACTGTTATGAACTCTGTCCCCTGAAAGTCTATATGTTGAAGTTCTAACCCCTAGTTTACTTCAGACTGAGATTATATTTGGAGAGAGGGCCTTTAAAGAGGTAAGTAAGGTGAAATGAGGTATGGGCCCATATGGGTGGACTCTAATCCAATATGACTGGTGTCATTTAGGAAAAGAGACATCAGGATGTGCAGATACAGAGAAAAAGTCACATGAGAACAGAGAGAAGGTGGCCATCTGCAGGCCAAGGAGAGAGGCCTCAGAAGACGCCAAACCTACTGACACTTTGATCTTGGATTTCAAGACCCCAGAACTGTAAGCTGTGAGAAAATTAATTTCTGCTGTATAAGCCATCCAGTCTGCGGTATTTTGTTAGGGCAACCTTCGAAGACTAACACACAAGCCAAATATGCTCATTCAAGTGCATTTTTTAAAATTCCACAGTTTTAACATCTATCATAATCCTTGTAAATTTATAATATTGTAACACCTAGATACCTGCCTGTGAAGAAGACAGAAATATCCCTGATACCGGGGATCCAGGTATGGGTGTCTCTTGGGTGACACCTGATAGAATTACAGGCTGTGATCAACCTACCCCATCCTAAAGGAGCTGACAAGGAAAAGCTGGAGAAAAAGACACTAACCCCCCAGACACTGTTGAAAAAGTATATAGAGAAAGTTAAGTTCATACATGTCTATCATGTTCTAGAATGCTATTTGGATGTGGTATCTTTAGTTAAGGTACTTTGTGAGTTGTGCCAAACAAAGACTCTATGCCTGGCAGCTGAAATGTGCTGTGCTGACGTCCCAGCTCTCACCATCATTACAGTCAGGAGACCTCTTTAGAGGGAGAGTGAGTTAAACAACAAGTTTTACAGGTGAATTCTGTGAACAGCATATCAGCTTCTGGCACCTAATTCGCACAGCCACAGGAGTGACATAACACACTGTCCAATTTTATGACCCCATTCACGCCACTGATTTCAACATCAGTATCAAAAAGTAAAGAAGTCACAAACTCAGGCATAATCGCTAAACATGTATGAACTTCCTAGAAATGGACAGTGTTCTCCTTACAAATTAAAAAACAAGCCGGGCTCGGTGGCTCAGCCTGTAATCCCACGCCTTGGGAGGCTGAGGTGAGTGGATTGCCTGAGCCCGCGGGTTTGAGACCCGCCTGGGCAACTTGGTGAGACCTCATCTCTACAATAAATCAAAAAACTAGCCGGGTGTGGTAGCGCGTGCCTGTAGTTCCAGCTACTTGGAAGGCTGAGGTGGAAGGATTGCCAGAGCCCAGCAGGTTGAGGTTGTGGTGGCTGGGAGTGGCCATTGCACTCCAGTCTGAGCGACAGAGTGAGACTCCAACTGAAAAAAAAAACCAAAAACAAACAAACAAAGACACCTAGTTCAGCCAGTGAAGTCTGATCATCTATATTCTGGTTGGAATACCAGTTAGCTCCACTTTTCTGAAAAGCAATTTGGCGATAGGCATCAAAAGTCCTAAAAACGTCTTTTTTAGGTATTATACTTCCTAGTATTTATCCTAAACTGATGATCAGGAATGCCTACAGATTTAGGTATAAAATGGTAACAATGATTATGTATGTTTTAGAAAATTTTTAAAAATCCAAAAAAATGTTTTTCTTTGAACTATGAAATTGCAGATGGGATTCATTTATTTTTACATTTTAAAAGTTCTACAATGTCCGTATATTACATTTATAAATCAGCAAATACAAATAAATAAATATTTTCTTTTTTACAAGATTGACTATGTTACTGGAGTTCTGATCACAAACTGAGCAAAATCTCTGGGTACCTTCCTATCTCAGTTTGTCCTTTCAGAAAATATGGACACAAATAACAAATATATTTTTGTTTGAACACATGCAAAGTTATTTCATCCTATAGGTAAAAATTCTGAACTATATTAAAGAGAAATTTATTGTGAAAATGTGAACATGATTTATAATAAAATTCCTTGTTTCTCATTTCAGAAAGGACCGTCTCTCTCAGTTTGTTTCTGTCAGCTAAATACATGTATCCAAGACTAAGAGATACACGGAAGAGATCATCTAATACTGAAATTATAAAATAATCTTCAGTCAATAAAAAAAATATTTTCTGGGCTACAGAGGCTACCCATATAAAAGAATCATCACCTAACCCCTCTCTGAAGCAAAATGGGTAGTTGGTGAACTTATACAACAGAGAGAAGGAAAAAAAGAGATTTATAAACAAATAGGCTTCAATACACCCAAAATAAATGGTCCGACAGCAGAGTTATTTCCAAAAACAGTAGTTCTCAAATCTCTATGTACACCAGAATCATCTGGAAAGTACTCTGTAAATACGGCATTTGGGCATCACCAAAAAGAGTCGGAATTTCAGGGACCCAGAAACAGCAGATTTCTACTGTAGATGACTTCGATGCAAGTAAACTGTGGGCTGTGTTTTCCAAAAGTCTTTAAACATGAGTATTAGATATCCCGAGCTACTTCTGGGTATGCCACTGTCCATCCAAATCTCACTGGATGTATAAAAACAAAATGTACTTTAAAAGACAATGCATAAAAAAATAGTTGCAATGAATTACTGGTAGAGCTTTTGGCACTCCCCAAGCCTTCTTTCAGGCAAGTTTTTACTCTTCTTCAATTTCCTTTCTATCCCTCCTTGCCGCTCCTTTCCATCCAAAAAAAAATCAGCAATAGCTATTTATACTTCCCGTGAGTAGAATCTCGAGTTGGCTGCTTCTGTCGTTTAAGAATTGAGGGATAAGTTTCAAAGCCGAAACAAGCCAAAACATCAAGTTTTTCAAGAGAAGCATCAGTGACAGCTGGAGCCAGCAGAAACAGCTCTACTCTCCTGTCGGAGGGGAATTTGGACTCCCCTCCAACTTGCATGCCTGAAATCCTAACCCCCAATATCTCACAATGTGACTATATTTGGAGTCAGGTTCTTTAAAGAGGTATTGGAGTTGAAGTGAGTTCATCAAGATGGCTCTAATCCAACATGACTAATGACCTTACACGAAGAGGACACTTGGACATGGGGACGCAGGGGGATGACCATGTGAAGACACAGGGAGAAGACGGCCACCCACAAGCCAAAGAGAGAGGCCTCAGAAAAAACCAGTCTTCCTGACATCTTGACCCAGACCTTCTAGCCTCCAGAGTGGGAAAAAAAATGAATGTTTTCTGTTAAAGCTGCCCAGTCTGCGGTACTTTGTTATGGCAGTCCTAGCAAACACACCTGGCAGCTGTCTACCAGCTCAGCTGTAGGGAGGGGGTGATAAGGAGTCCCTGGCTCAGGAGGGGGTAGGGCATGTGGTGGAGGACCCCACAGGGGAGGAAAGGAGGACGCGCTCCCTCTTTAACGCATGTGAGGAGGCCTCTGGGACATTCGTTCTAAAACCCTGGAGTAAATGCAGGAAAGGAAACCAGAGTTTTGCTCCCCAGTTGGACCTCT
Source organism: Cephalopachus bancanus (assembly GCA_027257055.1). Classification (NCBI taxonomy): domain Eukaryota; kingdom Metazoa; phylum Chordata; class Mammalia; order Primates; family Tarsiidae; genus Cephalopachus; species Cephalopachus bancanus. Next base: position 530,173 of record JAPVLO010000018.1, on the reverse strand, counting down.
GCCGTGGCGGCAGCCTTGCCTTTTTCTGCTTACATGAGCAGAGCAGATGAGAACTCAAGAGAGACGGGAGGACCAAGAGGAGGCTCATCACAGCTCAATACTTGATCCTATCATTTGGTGGGGCAAGGATGTATGAAGTGTCCACGGCTTGCGTGTGCGCCTCTGGAGGCTGCTGGCCTCGCGCCATGTTGCTGGCGCCCACCACAGAGGCTGCGGGGCAAGAAGCGCTGGCTGGAGCTGAGTCAGAAAAAGCGGGTCGAGCCAGAGCCTAAGCCTTCACGCCAGAGTCAGGGGGAGTTGGGAAGCCCTCGGGGCCCTCTGCAGTTGCTCTGCTCTACAGGGGAGGCAAGCTCCGAATGCTGACCCCTTAGGGATGGCTCTGGGGGCAGAAGAGACGCCTGCACCTCACCCAGTTCCAGGAGGCACCATCACCCTTTCTCCCCAGGCCCTTCTTGGAGCTAATACTGAGGGAACCCACCCAGAAGAACAGGAACAGGTGTGCAAAGAGTAATGTAGGTCTCACTTCCAAGCCCCTCAGATCACCGTGGAGACTGTACTGGGGAGGAAGTTCTGAGTCACATGTGAGAATAAAAATGTAAAGTGGACTGGCTAAATTATTCACAAGTCAAAGCCACCAGAAAGATTAGGGATGTCCCCATGACATCATGATTGTCATGTGAGAATGTGAGAGCACAGGTGAAAGCCGTGGGCAAGCAAGCAAAAAAAACATGCTTCTATCTAACCATAGTAAGGCTCATCAACAAAGCCTCTGAACGAGGCTCCCTGATGGAAGGAAAGCACACACATCGGTCACTAAAAACAGAAAATACTCAAGATCTAGCAAAAGATCAGTAACCCGGGGGGGGGGATGTCTAGAGAGACTTTAGGAGTTGAAGAAGCAACAACTAACCATTTTAAATAACCCTCTTTTCCCTCAGTATTGTTGTATAGTACACAATGATTAAGAATTAAAATAAACATAATTTTACCCTTGGAATGTGTTTTAAATCTGTGTATGTGTTTCATGCGACACTCTGAAGCCAGAGTTCGAATCAATGGCACAAAAACTCCCTAAGAGTTACATGCAGCCAGAAAACAATGAAAGCAGTTACTAACCACTAAGTCTCCACACTATGCCAGAACTTAGGGTGCTTGAGAACATTGCACACATGGTCTCATGAGCCCTCATCACAACCCTATGGGGCAAATTCTACTATGCTCATTTCAGAGATCAGCAATGAGGTGCTTGGGCCAGTTGGTGAGTTTACTGTTAAGTGTTCAGGAGTTTTGCAAACCACGACCACTCCAAGTTCGTGGCTTGAAATCACCACAGCGGCCTGTAGTTACACCATGGAAGTTGGCAAGTGTCACAGATCCTGATTTCTGGCTCCCCTGCTCCCTGCCTTTCTTCCTTGTCCAGCAGGTTCACCAGCACCTGCTCAGCATGCTACAGCATGAGGACACCGGGACCCAATGAGTCTAGGCTATTTGGTGGGATCACAGAGCTGGGAAGTGGGGGAGCTGGCTTGGAGCCACTCTCTGGTCCCCAGCACACACTCTCACACACTGCCCCCCACAGATGCAACAGTGCTGCCAGCACTATGGAGAGTGGGCAGAATGGCCCATCTCAGCTAGAGTACCCAGCTGGTCTCATGCTCTCTGTGTCTGTCAATGTTTCGTCTTCATCCCATGACAGTCTGAACATACTTTCTTCTTGGATGCCCTGTGTCTAGCCGCTGCGTGAGCTGGCAGGCCCTCAAGGGAGTCCAGTGCCTGCCGGGGGAAGGGTGGTGGGCGTTAACATCTTCCCTGCATTGTTGCCCTTTTCATCCAAGCTTTGTTTGCCAAGAAGAGAGCAGCATCTGCTCTCTGGGTGAGCAGATGATTATACAAGACCCCATGGTTTTACATCTAAGAAGCCTGAGTCTTAAAACCTTTTGTGTGTTTGTGTGTACAATGGTGTTCAAGGTCCTGCATTTTCAAAAAGCAAGGAGGAGGTCACTGCAAAATTTAAACATGCTGAAAGAGATACAGGAGCGAGAGGAATTTTTAGTAAGTGAAGGAAAAATAAATAATTCTGTCTCATTAAACATTATACCTTGGGGTTTGCTTCTCTGGGTTAAAACACTGGAGACTATTTCGTGAGTCGAGCTGCTTCCTCCTCCACACGCAGTTCGGAAGAAGGGACGGGAAAGGGAGCCCCACCTGTTTCGCCTCTCATGAGTGGTTGCAGCCTGGCCATGGGTTCACCCTGGCTTCCAAAGCAATGGTATGTCTCAGAAACGCCAAACCCTTAGGTGGAAACTCAGGATTCGATCCAGCATAGAAGAGTAACTAAACACCCAGATGTTGGAAACAATGCAGCATCCTCCACAGCCCCCTCAGACACAGGTCCCCCCACACACATGAAAAACAGTTCCTGGCTGGGCTCGGGGGCTCAGCCAGTTATCCCAGCACTTTGGGAGGCCAAGGCGAGTGAACTGCCTAAGCCCATGGGTTCGAGGTCAGCCTGGGCAACTTGACAAGACCTCAGCTCTACGATAAATCAAAAATTAGCTGGGCATGGTAGCACACGCCTGTAGTTCCAGCTACTTGGAAGGCTGAGGCAGAACGATGCAGCAGGTTGTCGCTGGGGTAGCCGTGAGCGTGCCACGGCACTCCAGTCTGGGTGACGGAGTGAGACTCCAACTCAAAACAAACGAACAAAAAAAATCATTACTATGGGCATTTAATCTATTTGCAAACTGTGTTCTGAAATTCCTCACCACCATCTTCCTCCAGCCAAGACTTTCTTCTTCACATATATTTATGTAAGACTAGGCATCACAGGCTAGATGTAGATGTAAAAAAAGCTATTGATTTAGTTGTATCAAATTAGAATTGCAGAAAATGAAACATGTCTTACATTAGTATGTTCATTCCTGGAAAGAAGTCTCTGATCTTACAGTGGATTACTGAAAGATTAAGTCTGCATATGTTGGGGTGTGCACCTAGCATGAGACTTCAGAAGGGACCAGTATTTAGGTTAAAGAAATTGATGACAGAATCAAGAAAAATGACAGTGAAGTCCCTCAGGAAACACCGCAAACCTGTGCCTTATGTCAACTGAGCACAAAGGACAATGAAGAGGAGAGGGAGAAGAGGACAGACACAGACACGGGACCGAACGGCCTGGAAACCACCTCCCTTGGAGACCCGTCCAGACAACTCCGGGGCTGGAGCTGAGCTCTCCCCCACTAACTGTCCTCTGTGCAGACTGCCTGAGCATCAGCTGGGAGGGACGAGCTCACATGTTTTCTTCTGCTGGGTTTTCCTAAATGTTCTCGACCTGTGGAAGCGACCAGAGGTCTTGGTGTCCTGCCTGCAATCATTCTGGCTTCCTGATTAGTTTCAGTGACACGGCAGAATAATATGTTGTCAGAATAAGTGAACCTGCTAGTGCTTCCTTAGCTATCCCTCCAATGCGATCTGGTTGTCTCCGTTCAAAGTTTTCTGCAGAGTTCCTTAGAGAGGCACCCATCATAAATAAGCAACGACCCAAGTACTGAGAGTAGGAATGAAAAGAAAAGGGCCAGACCTAAAGGGAACCTGCAGTTCACTCAAGAGAGGTGTAAGACATTCAGATTCTCCTTTCGATTCCCTTTCTATTATTTACTTTTCTTGCGTGTAGGCCTGAAGCAGACGATGCTATGCCAAGTTGTGCCAGGCCGGCTAACGCTGAGTGACTTGGAGCGCGTGTCACATGACACACGTCCCTCTTTTCCTGGGGTCTCACGCCAAACTGAAGAGCAGTCTTAGGTGCAAAGAGTCCCACTAACGAAGGAATGCGAGTTTAACGTAACTATGTGAAAGAAGTAGTGTGACGTTTCCTAAAATGAGCTCTGGAACCCCCGGACCCTCATTTCATCCCTGCTCCTTGGGTCCCGACCTTTGTCTCTCCCATGCCTGTACTAATGATTTGTTCTTTCCCCATCCATTAATGCACACCTGGCTTTCTGCGCAGAATACACCCTCCAGACTCTACCCTCTCCTGGGCAGACAGGCGAGAGGACATGGTGTTTCTGCCTCCCACTCTTCCCCTTCCTATGTGAGCTCCACAGTATAAGGACAAGTCAATCCAGCTTTAGTTGTATGATGTTGGGAGTAAAAAAGCTGGTAAGATATGCTTTATTGGGACATGAAATACATTGTAACTTGCTAAATTATCATTCTTCTGCCGATTCCTCACGGTAACCAAATCAGTGATGAGCCTATATGTACAAAATCTAGCCTGTAAACTATCTTGTCAGATGGCAGTATAGAATAATAGGGTTGAGAATGAGAAATGTACACACTTTCATACAAACAAATGCATTTAAAAATATTCTCTATGTGAGAACACAGTGCCTTACAAACTGTCAAAGCCACATTCAAGGCAGTGGCAGTGTCTGAATCCACACCTCTAGGAATGCGCGAAAGGAAGAGAAGCCAGTATAAGCCGTTTCGAGTATTCCTCATTCCCTCTAGACTACAGTTTTCTCCCCAGCAAGGAGCACTCAGTTTGCTTGGGCTCATCCCCCAGCACCCTCCTTGGTGCCTTGTACACTACAGGGCTTCGTAGTTTTCCACTGGGCTGAGGTAAGTTATCCTTGAAAACCAATACAATTATACTGGAAAACATGTGGATTCAGAGTCAGAGATTTCCTGGACGTGAAGGCCACCTTGTCGGCTCTTAGCTGCATATAACCTCAGAAAAATCTCCCACGACCTCAGTCTTACTAGCTCTAAAAATGAAAACGATAAAATGTAACTCATACTTCTATGGAGATTAGCAATTGAGGAAGCTTGTGAAAGTGTTCATCACACAGCAGGGGATAAAAATAACTGTTTCGGTTTATAAGTAGCGATATTTATGCAACTACATATCAGGTATCATGCACCAAAACCTCTTGATTCAGCAGACTGCTTTTCAGTTGTACCCAGAAGAGAGGAACTTCAAATGCTGTTGTTCCTTCATTTCCTGATTCCACACACTGTTTAGCCAAAAAGGTTGTTTGGTGACGTCTGTTTTTATATCTATGTATTTATGTACAAATATATTTTTAAAATTTTTTCCCGCAAGTCAGTTATGGCAAGGCATGGCCATTTCTGGATGCGAGAATGGCTTTCTAGCCCTGAGCAATGACGCCCTACACGGGAGACTTCCTTGCAGGACAGTCCTGAGCACTGGGAACTTTGCCTCTGGCCCTGCAGACAGGGGCTTGACTGCAATGCCAGAAGGCCCTTGTTCCACGGAAGTTTCACCTACAAGCACAGGACCCAGAGGGCAGCATTTGGCACAGTGTACTTGAAAAGCCGCGTGTAAAACCGATAATGGAACGAGGAGGCCACCTCAGTCCCCCGCCTGCAGTTCCCCATCCTGCGTAGAGTGCCTCGCCGTACCCTCTGAGGGTCTTGGCATGCTAGGAAACAGCAGACACTTACACGGGTTCCCTGAGTCTTACACGGCTCTACAAGCATTATTTCGGCCAACTCAATACATCTCATGGGAGCCTAGGAATATCCTCATTTTGGGAATGAGGAAACCATCCTGCAACAAGCCAGTGGAAGTCAGGATGCAAACCAAGGAGTGCCTCTGAGATATGGTCTTCTGAACGCACTGAACTGTGGCTCTAGGTTAGAAATTCCACAGTCATGGAAAACTCATATTGGTCGGGGACTCAGAAATTCTCAAAACACAGAGTTTCACCAAACTGAGGCATACTTTATTATACTTTTCACTGAACCACTCTTCCAGGGGCCTCCAAGTAAGACGTGAAACTGTTACTCCTTAAATAGTACCAAGAGGTATGCAGTCATGCATAGTTTAACAATGAGGATGCGTTCTAAGAAATATGTCATTAGGCAATTTTGTCACTGTGAAAACATCATAGGGTATACTCACACAAACCAAGATGGTCTAGCCTACTGCACATCCAGGCATATGGTATAGATTATTGCTCCTAGGTTTCAAACCTCTACGTCATGCTACTGTACTAAATACAGTTCAGGCGATTGTAACACAATGGTATCCGCGTATCTAACTAAACACACAAGATACAGTAAAACGGTGGAATGACAGGTAAACAGCACAACTGTCCGGACACTCACCATGAGTGTAGCCTGCCGGCCTGGAAACTACTCTGGGTGAGTCATGAGTGGGTGGTGAGTGATACAGGCCTAGGACATTGTTGTGCACAACTGTAGATTTTATAAACGCTATTCACTTAGGCTACTATTAATTTATTTTTAAAAAATGAGACCCTAGCCAGGTTCGGTGGCTCAGCCTGTAATTCCAGCACTTTGGGAGGCTGAGGTGAGTGGATTGCCTGAGTCTGCAGGTTCGTGACCCGCCTGGGCAACTTGGCAAGACCTCATCTCTACAATAAATCAAAAATTAGCCAGGCGTGGTAGCACGCCTGTAGTTCCTGCTACTTGGAAGGCTGAGGCGGAAGGATCGCCAGAGCCCAGCAGGTAGCGGTCACTGCACTCCAGTGTGGGTAACAGAGTGAGACTCCAACTCAAAAAAAAAAAAAACGAGACCCTGACTCATAAATAAATAAAACAAAAATTCATTTATTCAATAATAAATTAACCTTAGCTTACTGAATCTCTTTTACTTTATAAACTTTTAATTTTTTTTAACTTTTTCATTCTTTTGTAATAACACTTAGCTCAAAACACACATTATACCGCTGTGCAAAAATCTTTTTAATATCCTTATTCGATAAGTTTTTTCTATTTTTTAAAACTTTTTTGTCAAAAACTAAGATATGAGCACACACATCTGCCTAGGCCTACCCAGGGTCAGGACCACTTCTGCCTTCGCATGTGGTCCTCCAGAAGGTCTTTGGGGCAGTAACAGGCATGGAGCTGTTCTCTCCCATAATAACAATGCCTTCTTCTGGAATGCTCCTGAAGGACCTGCCTGAGGCTGCTTCAGTTAACTTTCTATTCTATAAGTGGAAAGAGTACACTTGAAGATAACAATTAAAATTATTAAGTAAATATTCCAAAGGAATAATGGACTATACAATAACACTATTTTTTTTTTTTTTTTTGAGTTGGAGTCTCACTCTGTCAACCAGACTGGAGTGCAGTGGCTGCTCCCGGCCACCGCAGCCTTGACCTGCTGGGCTCCGGTGATCCTTCCGCCTTAGCTTTCTGAGTAGCCGGAATTACAGGCATGCGCTACCATGCCTGGTTGATTTTCTGATTTATCATAGAGATGAGGTCTCACCTGCCCAGGCGGGTCTCGAACCCGCGGGCTCAGGCAATCCACTCACTTCAGCCTCCCAAAGGCGCGGGATTATAGGCTGAGCCACCGAGCCCGGCAATAACACTATTTTTCAGATGTTTCTTCTATCAAGCGCACATCTAAAATTCAAGTTCTTTTGAATGCTTGGTAGATGCTATTTTGGAAATTCTTACACATATCAAGTACCTTACAATGCTTTACACTTTAATGCTTTTTTTTCTTTTCTTTAATTCTGTGGCTTTTTCTAAAGCACAGGGCCCCACTGTTGTAGAGTTCAAAGTTCACCAACCTCTGAAAACTGAATGTGACAAAGGTATTTCTATAAGAGATGAAGGGTGGCCAAAAAAGAAACTAGATTCAAGAAATACTAAAATATACACAGGGCTGATGGGGGTCATTCTTCCTTATGATAAATGTTTATTTTACCCAGAAATATGTCTGGGGAAGATGGAATGAAAAATGATGACATGCTGGATGTACAGGCAGAATCATAAATCACTCAGGATACCCAGGTTGTGAGGAGATGCTTGCCAACCACGCAACTACAGAAAAACCACCCTCGCAGGACCAAGAAAGAAGTCATCACTGCGGGCTTAGAATATTACTTCGTGGACAAAAGTGGAAAAAATAGATCTCCTCATTCATCTGCTTTCCTTTCTCACCTTTCATTTTGATGAAGTTATGACAAATGCCTAGCTTTGAAGCTAGATATGCGCCTGAAGAAAATACTGAAAATATGTACACTAGGAAGGACAGAGTTTCCCTGCCCTCCTGCAGATCTGCTGGGATCTTAACCTTCCATGGCCTCTGCCAAAATCCTAACCTACCAACAGGGGCCTTAGTGACATTTGGCAAGTCCTGAAATTTTCCAACAAGAGATTAAAAGCTTCCCTTGCAGGCACTTTAAAATGGCCTCTGCAGTGCCTCTGATTAGTCAGCAGCTGAATCAGATGGCAGAGCTGGGCAGTGGCCCGTTAACGAGGCCTGGATGCACTTACACAAAGGAATAGTCGTGCTTTCAACCTCGAGTTTTATCAATGAACTGACGAGATTCCAGGCACTCTCCCCCTGTTGCCTAGTGAAGGAGCTCTCATTGAAGGCTGAATCAGAGTTTCACATCCACAGTGGAAGGACCAGAGTCCTTCCTGTCCGAGGCAGTCCAATAGCACATCAACAGACAGGACACAGCTATGCAATGACCTCTGTATGTTCTCTCCAGCTGAGGGAGGCAAAAAACCAAACCAAAACAAAACAAAACAGAAAACAGGACTTGCTCACCTCCTGGGAAAACCTGATGCCCACCCTGCCCAACACACTACTAACTATTGTCCAGAGGGCAGTGCACTGGAGACAGAGAGCTTTGAGGTACTCCATTCTGTCTGCCAGGAAGACACCCTGCCATTCCTAGGCTGACACCTGCTTGTGAACTGAATGACTGGAATCCATGAACTACCCTGGGCACCCAACACCATCACAGAAGGGATATGTAGCAGTAGGCCTGGAAGCAGAGACACATTCAGCTCTTGTTGAAAGTTCCTGATCGTCCTGGAAAGCAGCTCATACATATCTTCCAAGTAGCAAAGCAGTGCCATTCCCACAGGATGCACAGCTAAGTGATTTATTGTTGTATTGGCAGATGAATGTCCAGTTAGAAAATGCCTGCACATACACTCTTCAGACCTTAATTCTGTGCTACTACTTCTGCTTTTTATTGCCTTAGACCATTCTTGGGTGGGACTAGGTGTCTGCATGTGAGTTCAGATATGAACATTTCAGTGGAGGTCACAAGGCACAAGGTCACAAAGGCAGTCAGCCAGTCAGCATGCATGCATGCACAGACAGCGTGGATCACACCAGACTGCAGCGAGACTGCACTGAGTTTGAATCCCACCACTGTTCCCACTTTCCCTCGTCCCCTACAGTTCTGATTATTCTAACTCTTCTTTACCTTGGGTCTCCAGCAGAGCAGTGAGGTGGGAACAGCCCTGGGAGCTTGGAAGTCTGGTCTGTGATTGTTGACTGTGAAGCACCAAGCGACTTCTCAAGATCCAAAGCATCAGTAGAGAACTTGAAGCCAGATACAACCCTGCACTCCAGAAAATGGCACCAGGCACATACAAAGCACTATGTCAGCAGCCCGGGGTGTGGTGACATAGTCTAGGACCGTCTTGATTCCAAATATAAATTAATAAACAAGTGTCAATAAATTTCTATAAATATTTATAAATAAATATCAATTTCTCAGGTCACTTGTCAGACCACATATGAGACAATGGGCTCTGAATTTAGCACTAGAAATAGTGCGTCTGTAATTTGCGGAGTGAATAACTATTACAAAGGCATTTCAAACACTAAGTTTTGCCTTCAATTCCTAAAAGACACTCCTTCTGGCAACAGCAATTTAAGAACTCTTAAAAATCAGTAGTTACAAATCCTGAGACATAAAAGAGCATAGGAATTCTATAATAGAATAAGTAGCCCAAATAACACGATCAAGTGTCAGCCAATTTAATGTTAAAAATGTATCAGCTATAAGAAATAATTTTCTCATGATAGGTTTTCTAAATAAAGTACTAGCTTCCAGGTACTTGCAATAGTCTAGCAATGGATTGTAAAGCTTTATTTAATACTAAGGATAATGGGGAGTTCAAAATAAGTTATAGATGAGCTGATATTTAATATTTTCAAGTAATTACAAGAAAGTATGCTTAATGCTCCAAATTTTATACTGAGCATCTTTTATTTGTATTTTGAGGTCATCGCCATATTTCTGATACATTTAGCCCTTTACACAGACGAGAAAACTGAAGAGCAGGAGGACTTGGGCTGTGATTAGGCCTCATGAGGTCACCTGACTGCGAAGTCTGGATCCTGAGCCCATGTGTGGAAACCTGGACCTACAGATTCCCACACATGCAGATATCAGGATGCAGCAGAACCAACATCCAGCTGAAAGGAGGTTTTCCACTAGCCACACTTTTTAACCTGTGATCTCTCAATTCTGCAGATCTAGCTTGAGCAGCATTTATTTTTTTTTTGAGTTGGAGTCTCACTCTGTTGCCCAGACTGGAGTGCAGTGGCCGCTCCCGGCCACCGCAGCCTTGACCTGTTGGGCTCCAGCGATCCTTCCACCTCAGCCTTCTAAGTAGCCGGAATTACAAGAATGCGCTACCACGCCCGGCTGATTTTTTGATTAATCGTAGAGATGAGGTCTCGCTGCCCAGGTGGGTCTCGAACCCACGGGCTCAGGCAATCCACTCACCTCAGCCTCCCAAAGGCGTGGGATTACAGGCTGAGCCACCGAGCCCGGCTGAACAGCATTATCTTGGTTACTCTGAAAACCCCCAGTCTTCCTGGTCACCATGTTTACTGTATTCATCACTGCTGGCTGCTTGTTCAGCGGGCTCTCACTGCCCTGCTTTCATAAGCCATCATCAAGTCGAGGTTATTATAACCTCTTAAGGTTGTTACAAAGCATCACAGTGCTTTAACACAATTCAGGTAGCTTTTGTTTTCTGGAGCTGTTTATACTTTTCTTCCTAATTCCTTACAGAACTTACGGCTATACTTTGAAATCTATGGGGCGAGAGCTGTTCCATTTAACTGTCTACCATGTGTCTCTCAGAGTGAACTTGGCAAGAGTTACACAAAAATGTCTCTTATGTATATGTCTATAAATATAAGTGCAGATATGCATACAGAAACTTACTAAAAAATAAATTCCATTAAAATGCAGTTATTTCAGAAATAAAATATCTAATGATTAAGTTGTCATATTACAATTATGCAATGAAATGTGAGTCTACAGCCACGTTTTACCTTTGAAATTTAGAATGAAAGGGATTGAAGTTCCCGCCTATTCCAACCTCTGTCTAATGTAGTTCAAATTGATGAGAGGAAGGGATACCAGTGAAGGATATAAGACAGCATTTCTGCTAACAGTTAAAAGGAAGGATAAACATAAAGACGCAGACGAACAACAACTCTACTATGGTTTAGGCGGACTTCTACTCCAAGAAAAGCCAAAGCTCTTGATGAATATCTTTAACAAACTCTGGGCTGCGCACAGTGGCTCAAGCCTGTCATCCCAGCACTTTGGGAGGCCAAGGCGAGAGGACTGTCTGAGCTCAGGAGTTCAAGACCAGCTTGGGCAACTTGGTGAGACTTCGTCTCTACAATTAAAAAAAAAAAAAAAAAAACGGGCATGGTAGCATGCGCCTGTAGTTCCAACTACTTGAGAGGCTGAGGCAGAAGGATCACCTGAGCCCACCAGGTCGAGACTGCAGTGACCAGGAGCAGTGGCCAGGAGCGTGCCACTGCACTCCAGCCTGGCAACAGAGTGAGACTCGATTCAAAAAAGCAAACTGCCCTGCAGAGCCTGCCAGCACCAGCAGTACCTCGTCGTCCTCCCCCCGCAGCAGAGCAGCTGCAGTTGGACCTGGCTGACGTGTGAAGAGTCTGAGTAATCTTTCACTTGAAGCCATTTTTTCTTGAAAACCAGAAACTAGATGACCCCGTAACCAGTCTTCAAACTTTCCCCCTAAATTAGCCTCTCCTTTTGTTCTGTCAGGCTGAAGAGTATAACTACAAGGCCATCACTGACAGCCAAAATAGGGTTTTCTCTGTTTCTAAGGATGATTAAGCCAAGGACCAAATCAATCCTCTGCGGGTGAAGTTTTTGATTTGTCTTTTGGGGTGTTTCCTTCCGTCCTTTGTAATGAAGAACCAGTCTCCAGCTTCGGGTCTGATGAACACCCAGGGAAAAGAGATATTGACAGTTGCTGCAGAGGGTTCCTCCAGCTACTGCTTCAAAGGCGCCAAACGGATTCACAGATGCCTCAGCAGGAGGAACAAGAAGGGATTAATCAAGCCAAGTTGGGGTCAGGTGACTTAAGAAAAAGAAAAAGTCTTGAATACTTTACTACACAGACCTACACTCCACTACCATTTCCTGAAAGAAGTGAATCCATCCTTCAGTTCAGGTTGTGGAGAGGGAAGGACAGACAGGCAAAATGTAGAGGCTAAAGCAGCATCCCAATGATACAGGTCTCCAGAGGGAACGTCGTCGATTGAGCGTGCCAATTAAAAACAAGCGTGAGACATTAGCCTTCTCAACAACCACCAACACCCCACCTGAGAGGTCTCAGACTTACAGTCTCTTCCTCATTCCGAGACACACAACACACACACACACACACCACACACACACACACACACAGAGGGAGCAAAAGACTCAATCCATTGGAATGCAGATCACACCATGGAAGCCATTGTTCTGTCAAAAAACAAAAACCAACAACAACAACAAAAAAACCGAGAGAGCTTCATTCACTAAAGCTGCAGCAGATGGCTGCTCTGTAGAAGGGCGCAGCATGAGGCGGTTGCCGGCTGGCAGCCACAGCTCAGGCAGCATTCACTCCAGCTGCACTTCGGGGCTCCTTTCAGAAGCTCTGCATTCCACCGGCAAACACTTTGCAGGGAATTCCTTGGGCTTAAAGGGTCGCTTTAGAGTAGTCCATTGGCAATCCCAGGCCATTTCCCTAAGCCTCCCACACACCCTAATTGCACCACTGTCATTCTCCGGCAAGGGTTAGGCTTCTGGCAAAAGAGCATTAGTGCGGGGTCCCTGAACCCCGGCCTCGTCTGTACTGGGGTCTTTTCCCAGTCTCTTATCTTTAACACATTCCTTGTCCTACACAACACAGACAGAAACCCTTTAACTGCTCTTTCAAAGAATGCAGAAATTTTAAAGAAAGAAAAATTAGATCATGCCTTCAACTTGCAGAAATGTTCCCTTTTACTTTTTGCTTTTGTTATTGTTGTGTTGCCTTAGGAATAGGTTAAGATATTTCATATTGTATCTAATACATACTTCTAATTTTCTCCACATCATTCAATTTCACTAAATTAACTAAATTTTGTTTTGTTAATTTTCTTGGTAAGGTAAAATCACATTGCTAAATTTCCAGTTAATCGAGGTTGTTTTCCCCCATCTCTAGGACAATTTTATGTTCAGATTGTTATAAAGACACATAATTAAAATCTTTCAACCTCAAACCCAGCAGAAAATTCCTTACTCCTTCTAGTATAACTTTAGTTTTTTGTTGTTTTTTCTACCCGAAAAAGAGCAGATTAAGCCCTTTATTTTAGGCTCTGAATTTCATCCCTAAGTTTGTCCAACTTGCTCCAAAGCTCCCTTAGTACATTCTGGAAGGATTCTGGACTCTGCACAAGCCCTTCAAAACATCCCTTTCATGCTGTTGAAATAAATTCCTTATGAATAGAAATGTTCCCATTCGAGTCTAAGAATAGAACATGAAGACATAAGTGAATAGTAAAGTAATTCACACAGTTTACACGTCTGTGAATTTTATTTTAGTTTAGACATATTCTTAAATGTATTATTTGACTATATGTTAAAAAATTTGAAAAAACTTACTTCAAATTCTTAGAAATGAGCTAGTCTATTTTAAAAGCCCTTGTTTATCAACACTGATGTCTCAACACCTGCTTTCTTCAGTGTCTTAATTATAATTTAGGAAATTATAACTCCAATACTGCACATTTTCAAATTAAATATTTTAACCATGTGTACTGGTAATGTTTGATATTCATTTAAAATTTAAAAGCTCTTTCAGATGGCTTCCTTATATTCATCACCTTAATTTTATAATGGGAATTCTCTATTTTACTTTAATCTATGGCTATATGTACCAGGAATGTTTGAAATAAGTCCATGGCTGCTCACTTTGATCTTTGAGTCACTCCACTGAAGAGTAGAATCTTTTAAACGACAAATGAAAGGAGGTACCTATAGTCCTTTTGTCTCAGCATAGCCATCAGAAAATGTTTAGACATTCCACTGCAGACCAAGCAGAAGCCTATCCTACCCCCTTGGCAAATCTCCATCAGATGTAAGACCAGGACAGCCCAATCTTTCAATTCATGGTTTGGCATAATCATCTCTAGTAAACTTTCAGGTTCCTTATCAAAGTGGAAGGTCAAAGCCATAGAAGTGATACTAAGACCACCTTTGGCCAAGGAGTTTTCAGAGTACAAATGTCTAACAGGTCTCTTGCATGGAAAACCCCTCCGGGCCCAAAAACCCAAGTTAACCTAAGCAGCCCTTCATGACCAATGTGACGCAGACAGACCCCACCACAGTAGCAGTCATGTGACTGACCCACCCATCTGCCTGCTGTCCATCACCTGACATCAGTGTCTGCACTTACTGGTGTGGCCCTGTGCTCTCTGAATGGCTGTTGCCATGCTTCCTGGCCTTGGCCCCTTCCCCCACCTTGGGAGGTGAATCTGTTTTTTCTCTCTCTAATTTAAATAAACGATATTTTCTAATCTAAATTCTGTGTAATTCTTTGCATTTTTCATGCAGCATCGAATCGCACCCCAGACACCCACACCCCCAGTGGGCCTGACCTAACATTATGAAGGCCCCACTGGGAGAGTGACCCTAACATAGTCTGAAGGCCCCAGCAAGATGAGCCTAACACCAAGGATCTTACATGGCAGCTGACACAGAATATTCAATAAATGGTGCTCAACAAATGTTGATCGAACAAAACTAGCAAAATCCCTAGTACTCCACATTAAGGGAGCAGAGCACAGTAACCAAGAGACATGGCTCTGGAGTCCAGCCGGCTGAGGCTCAAGCAACCGTGAGAAGGCAGGATGTGCTCTGGGGCATGACTTCACTTCCCAAGCACCCAAACCTGGAAGTCAGTAGGATCTAGAAGGAATGCCAGTTGAGTCATGCCCCTACAAGATGTGTGGCCCCAATTACTGTGTTTTAAGTTAGGGCCAAACTCCTTGTGAGGGAAGAATGCGAAAGAGCTTGAGGAATCCATCTCCACCAGCTTATTCAACAAGATAAATAATCAATTCCTGAGCAAAAACGATTCCCAGAAGAAAAAGGTTAGATAAGGGGCAAGAAAATGGAGAGCATGGAATCAAGACCCAACTGAAGGGCTACCCATGGAGACTGCAACAGAGAAGTAAAAGAGCCACTCACAAAAGGTGAGACTGCCCAAAAGGAAGCAGGTGAGGACCCCAAACAGGCAACGGAAAAGCGTTTCACTCCACAGGACATTAAAGAGGATGAATTATCCAGTGCACGGACCCCTGGTACTCCCCAGAGAGAGACTAAAGATGAGCAGGGGTAAATCTCCCATGACTCTCCAGGAAGTGCACCCTCTTCCTGGCCCCATACCACCTAACTACCATTCACAACTCACTCAGCAGAAACTGAAGTGAAGTAAGAAGACTGAAAGTCTCAGGGACACAGGTGAACAGGTGTCATTGTCAAACCCTGTCCCACGTGAAGCTGATAATTACATGAGGGAATGAGGACATGAGGTACGAATGGTTGGTTCCATGGGTGGTAGTCAGGGATGGAAGTTATTCTAAGCCTTGAACTGCGGAAGGGGTCAAAATGGCAGTACACATAAACACAGCCTCGGCAGGAGGCTTGCCAACCTAACAGGGACTTTAGATTCAAATTTGCCGAGAGGGGAGAAAGAAGTCAGAATAAATTAAAGACCTCGTCAAATCTGATATTATGGAGGACACTGGGGAAAGGTGTTGGGACTAACGCACACTGTTAGCATCAGACGCAGAGCATAGCTCTACTACTTACTAGCTGTATGACTCTAAGAAGCCACTCAATCGTTCTATGCCTTAGGGCACAAACCTGCCCAATGGCGTAAATACTGTATCACCTCGGAGGCCTGTTTGAGAATTCGGTGAGTACATTCACAAAAAGCACTAAGAACAGTGCCCAGCACAGGGCAGAAAATGGCCTGAGTGACCCAGCTCCTGTTAGCCCTTCCAGCTTCATTGTCTACGTGCCTTTGAAGCTCTGTACTTCCTCTTTCACACTAATTTCTCCATGCACACACTGCCTCTCTTCTTGGGATATCATTTGCTCTCTTGTTTCCTGGAAAACTCTTACTGATACTTAAAGACTCACCTTGAGTATTGTCTCTGGCCTGAAGCGCTCTTCAATCCTTGCCAGGAAGTCGGTTGTTCTCTCCTTGGAGTTTCCTTAACAAATCCCTCCTCAACACTCATCTCTACTACAGCACAAATCATGCTACACTGCAATTGCTCGTTCACTCAAGAATGGATACTCTTTCAGGGCAGGGAGTTAACTTATTTGGTATCTGTATTTTCAATGTCAAATGCAAAGCTTATATGTGACACATTCTGAACGTTTGCTAAATAAATGAATAAAGGCCACGATGAAAAGACTAGGCTTTCCACCAGAACCCTGAATGCTCTTACCCTCCAACACCAGAAGAAAAGTTTATAATTAGAAATCAAATCCTGAGAGTCATGGGAGATTTATCTTTCCCCAAGTATATGGAAATAATTTAGGGAGCAATGGACCCAACTTTAGAGTAAATAAAGGAATAGATACTGTTTACCCAGTATCAAAACATCATACTTTAAAACATTTTTCAATACTAAGTCAAATTCAAAGTATTGGAATTCACAAGTCTTCAGTAGTGAAGACTGGAAAAATTGAAGGTGTTATTGCTTCTTCATCCACAGCTCCCAAGCACTTAGTCCTGCTACTTAAACAATTAAGATTTGTCTTGGTTAAGGTACTGTCATTTATTTACGTTTTCTTGGTTTTTCCCTACACCATGGCCCACATTTTTTTCAGATTCCTTTACTGTCATTTGTCTCATAATTAAAAGACTGAAACATGAATTACTCTAATACAAAAAAAATGTATGTTTATCCTACCTCACAGATAGCTGCTCCTTCATGCCTTGGTTCCTTAGCTCCTTGAGATCTCCATGTAGGAAGGTTTAGTAATTAGTCCTCTTCTCTTCTTAGTTTACGCTCGATTCCTTGGAGATTTCAGCCAGTGCCATGGTTTTAGATATCAGCTATGTGATGACTCTCAAATATGGATGCCTGGCAAGACCTCTCTCCTGCTTCAGACTTCTGCACTCAACTGCCTACTCAACAATTCAACATCAATACAAAATACAGACTCCAAATACAACACTAAACTGCTGATCTTTCTCCCACCCTGCCCACTGCCACCTCCCTGTCATAATTAACTGCACACCACTGTTTAACTCCTTTATTCTCATACTTCACACCCAATCAGTCCAAAAATCCTGATGGCTCTACCTTCAAAATATAGCCACAATCCTACCACCTTTTATCACCTACACAGTTGTCATCATCTCACACCTGGATGTCACCTTCTAAATGACCTTCCTAATTTGATTCTTGCCCACCTGCAACTGCCTCTTCTTTACACAGTGGCCAGAGCGATCTTTTTTTCCCCCTCGAGTTGGAGTCTCAGTCTGTCGCCCAGGCTGGAGTGCAGTGGCATGGTGGCATGTTCACGGCCACCACAGCCTCGACCCGCTGTGCTCAGGTTAGCCTTCCAAGTAGCTGGAACTACAGGTGCACGCCACAACACCCAGTTAATTTTCTGATTTATTGTAAAGATGAGGTCTCTCCAAGTTGCCCAGGCTGGTCTTGAAACCCTGGGCTCAGGCAATCCTCTTACCTTGGCCTCCCAAAGTGCTGGGATTACAGGCTTGAGCCGCCATGCCCGGCCAGAGTGATCTTTTATAAGAGAGCTCTTATAAGCCGGGCTCGGTGGCTCAGCCTGTAATCCCGCGCCTTTGGGAGGCTGAGGTGAGTGGATTGCCTGAGCCAGCGGGTTCGAGACCCGCCTGGGCAGCGAGACCTCATCTCTACAATAAATCAAAAAATCAGCTGGGCGTGGTAGCTCATGCCTGTAATTCCAGCTACTTGGAAGGCTGAGGCGGAAGGATCGCCGGAGCCCAGCAGGTCGAGGTTGTGGTGGCCGGAAGCGGCCACTGCACTCCAGTCTGGGCGACAGAGTGAGACTCCAACTCAAAAAAAAAAGAGAGCTCTTATAAATCAGATTACACCCCTCCTCTACTAAAAATCCTCAAATGACTTTCCTTTCATCCGAAGTCAAAGCCAAAGTCCTCCAATGGCCTCGTTCACGTCAGCAGTCTCCTTTCTCACTCTCCAACCTTTCTGGACTCCTGCTATTTCTTGAACATCCCTAGCACCTACAGCACCTACAGCATCATGGATTTACATTTATGGTCTCCCTCTGTCTGGGAAGCTCTTTCCCAGAAATCCAAATGGCTAGTTCGCACATGTCCTTCGGGTCTTCACTCAAACATCCCGTCAGCAAGAACTTCCCTAACTGCCTTATGTAAAATTTCACCACCCCTTCTTTCCATCTTTCTTCTTAGACATTACCATACTATATATTATATATTTGTCTTATTATTTTATGTCTTCCCCCACATCGATGTGAGCTTCATGAAAGCAGATTTTTGTCTATTTTTTCACTGCTGTTTCCCCAAAACATAAAATTACACTTGGCACAGAGTAGGCATTCACTAAATACCTGTTAAATGAATGAATTAACCATTTGAATGAACTGGTTTTCAGCTTTCTAGACCTGAGTTTTGAAAATAAAAACAAATGATACTATTTCATAATTGCTAAAAATAGGTCTGCAATCGTTGACATTCAGTATTAGGTGGCTTAAATAATCTTAGTGTGCAGAAAAGGTCAATGTTTGCATATGAACATTCATGTCAACTTCCTCAGTAATATAACAAAGCACAACGCTTTCAATGAGCCACTAATGGATTTCCTCTAAGTCAAACGAGTAAAAGAGTTTACATGGAGGTTGTCATCTCAAAGGGTAGATATATGGTCTTTTAAACTTTTGACAGCTTAAAATGGAAAAGTAATGGTGGACGGAAGAGCACTGGACTGAGTGTCATGGGACCTGAGTTCTTATCCAAGTGCCAACACTTAGGAGCTCTGTTAGAGACATCAACCTCTCAAAACCTCAAATGACTCACATGTGAATGAAAAAGCACAAAGTCAGCCATTGTTGTGAGAACTATATTTGAATGATAACTTGCAGATTCTTTTACAATAATTTTATTTGCATTCATGCCATTGTCATTAAGAGAATAACTTTTAAATCCACATTTTTTTGTTCTAGGTACAAACCCATTAAGACTATACTCTTGTCGTACTCAGCTCTCTACCATTCCCAGAAAACAGTCTGGAAGTGGGTAGAGTCTCAGAAACTAGACGTGAAGAAAATGAAGGAAAATGAGTCTTACTGGGGAAACAATCCTGTTTATTTCCTTTTATTCTTGTGCCAAAGTCTGATCAGAATAATGAAGCACAAAGAAAGAATGAGAGTTTCTGTTTCTCAGTTCTAAGATGACAACATAAACTGCAATTCCTTTCAAAACTTTTTGCAGCTCACAGAAAATGCTCATCATTTTAAGCGACTACCATTCTCTTCAGCTCCTGGTGTGTCTCCTTGTAATCTTTCTGTCTTCAGTTCTTCTAAGATCCATCTCTGAAAGTTCAATCTGGGGAACCAAAATATCGAGCAACTTACGCTTTTTCCAAAATTAAAAATGTCCCCACAAAGAGAAAGCAAAAGCGTGCTACGATCCAGAAAAAAGTGTTTCCCATTATAACCCTGCTGTGAAGACACAGGGCAACTCGAATAAGCATCAGTGCACAAAGGCAGCTGAGAGTCTCAAGTCTACAACACTGGAAGCCTGCCTTCATTTGCAGGTTTAAAAACTAGAGAACAGGGAAAGGGATGACGCTTCTTTCTTTTCTTTTCTTTTCTTTTTTTTTTGAGTCAGAGTCTCACTCTGTTGCCCAGGCTGCAGTGCAGTGGCACGTTCACAGTCACCCCAGCGTCAACATGCTGGGATGGGCTCCAGCGATCCTCCCTCCTCAGCCTTCCAAGTAGCTGGAACTACAGGTACGCATCACCACACCTGGTTAGTTTTTGATGTATTGTAGAGACGAGGTCTTGCCAAGTTGCCGGGCTGGTCTCGAACCCGCAGACTTAGGCAAGCCACTCGCCTCAGCCTCCCAAGTGCTGGGATGACAGGCTGAGCCGCCGAGCGGCAGACACTTCTAATGTTTAAGTGGATTGCCTGAGCCCACGGGTTCGAGACCCGCCTGGGCAACTTGGTGAGACCTTATCTCTACAATAAATCAAAAAATTAGCCGGGCGTGGTAGTGCACACCTGTAGTTCCAGCTACTCAGAAGGCTGAGGCGGAAGGATCGCCAGAGCCCAGCAGGTTGAGGCTGCAGTGGCTGGGAGCGGCCACTGCACTCCAGTCTGGGCGACAGAGTGAGACTCAAACTCAAAAAAAAAAAAAAAAAGTTACCATTTAAAACACTTGCAACTCTCTCTAAAGTAATCATCATAAGCACAAACTTTTGTTTTTCAGAAAAGCTATGAGGAATAGCATTTATATGAGTTACTCCTCCCGGTGGATAACAGTCTACTCATTTGTAAAACGGATGGTGACCACCGCCTACCTTGCAGGAAGAGGATGAAAAGATGCTCACAAGTCCAAATAAATAACAGTAAGTTTGCAACTGTATGTGGAAAACCCCTCCAAACAGGAAGAATCATAACCTCTGTTGTAGCAGACCTGTCCAAAACAGAGCAGCCCCATCTCTCAGGGACTTCAGGAGAGTCAGCAGTACATCCCAGCGGAGACTGGGCAGCACTAGAGAGAGACTGGGCACTTGCCAGACGACCTGTGGATGGGAACCGCACTAGTCCTTGGAGTCCCACAGCTGGCCCAAGCGCCCTGCCAAGAGGGGTTTCCCCACTCTGATCTCTATCCCCCAACGCTGCTGTGTCTTGTCAATGACAGATCCTGCGACATCTTTGCAAGAATCCAGACCATTTGGGAACACAGAAATGACATTCCAATTTAGACAGCATAACAAGACTAAAAGTTAAGAATGGCTTCGTACTGAAATAAGAATCACATCTCGAAAACTGCTTATAAATTACTCTTTTAAAAAACTTGATCCTGTAAAGTTCAGTTAAATTTCCCTTGTTTGTATGCAGGCATTTTCTCTCTAGAACAGATGTAGCCATAAAAATGGTAGTAAAGTAAGTTGAAATAAATTGACAAATACTTTGTGTGTGTGTGTGTGTGTGTGTGTGTGTGTTGTGTGTGTGTCAGGAGAGGTGGATCTCAAAAAAAAAAGAGTTGAAAACTTTCAGAAAATAAAAACAAAAATAACCACCAGTTTTTCAGTAGAATAAATGTACTCAGTACTTTTTTCACTCCATTTTGAACTTTTAAGCTATTCACAACATTTTCCAATTGCAGCATGGTTCTGAATTTCTGAGCCCAACAGCCAAATTTATATTATGTTTAGCAATGTAGTGGGACAGTCTGACCTCACGATTTTGATCTCTGAGATGATTTGTCCCTTCCCTGTACACAGAGTCCTTTATCTTTTCTTACTAATGGTCTTTAAATCCCAGTGATGTATACAGATAGCATATAGCATGCAAAATGACTGCAAACAGACACAAGAACTGAATTAAGTTCAATTATGGAAATAATTCTCCATAATTGTTCCTGTTTTGCTTCTAAATAGCAAGCACAGATATAGCACAACAAGAGTACCAAATATAATTGCAAGAAATTATCATATGATGGCCACTTATTCTGAGCTTCAAAAATAAGTGACAGCCGGGCTTGGTACAGGCTCAGCCTGTAATCCCGCGCCTTTGGGAAGCTGAGGTGAGTGGATTGCCTGAGCCCGCGGGTTCAAGACCTGCCTGGGACCTCATCTCTACAATAAATCAAAAAATCAGCTGGGCGCGGTAGCGCATGCCTGTAATTCTGGCTACTTTGAAGGCTGAGGTGGAAGGATTGCCGGAGCCCAGCAGGTCAAGGCTGCATGGCCGGGAGCGGCCACTGCACTCCAGTCTGGGCGACAGAGTGAGACTCCAAATAAATAAATAAATAAATAAGTGACAATGAAACCATCAATTTTTTTCACACTTGCAAAGTGTGCTTTTTTTTCACACTTTTTTCACACTAGTGCTTTTTTTCACACTTGCAAAGCTGGTCTTCACATCTCCATGAAGAGATCAGATCTGTGAATGGTGAAGGAACAGTCTCATGGAAGTGTTATTTTGAGTTCGTGCTGCCATGACGGATGCTTACAAAGGTTGAAATACATCCTTAATTCAGAATTGCGTTTATCAGAGCACATGAAAGTAGGCAAAAGGAAAAAAGGTGGATATTGTGACATAAAATGATGCGATGATTTAGGAACTTCTTCCAGCACCAGTAAAATTAATGATTTTGACATAAACTGAAATTCAAGAACATTTCAGACCTACAAATATGGGAAATTTTTATCTTCTTTGGATCTGGCCAGTAGTCTTCATGTTCACTGCAACAATCAAGTGAAAAGATTTCTCCTTCACAAGAGCATTTAAAATAGAGCCAACTCTTGGCAAGAATTTAGGTAATTTCCATTGCAAGATAACTTTAACAATTTCTGATCTGCATACCAATGTATGCTTAAAACCGTAAGAATTTTATGCAAAATTTTACACTGACATCACTGTCCATAGTCTCAGCAAGTGGCATTAATACAATCTGTTCAGTGTTCCCTAATATTAACTTTAAAAAAAAATTCCTGGGAAAGCTGGAGCAGAAAGACAGCACATCCAATAACATGCACTTTGCTAATGCAAAGGAGATGATTGTGCCACTTGCCTAAAGTCTAAACTAAAAACTAGGGCTTCCTTGAACCTTAGCTGTTAATATATCAGAAAATTACGACCACATTTAAATTGGTACAGGAAATGTGTTTTGGGTTATTTCCACAGGTCTGGTCATAAAATGAAATACCAATAAGTGGTAATGAGCTACCAAAAATGTAGCTAAGGATACACAAGTCACATTCAAATGGAATTTGAAATAAAGCACTGTGTATCTTAGAAATCCATCAACAAGATCTGCAAGACCCAATCCAAAAGGGTCATTAACAAGATCAGTGCATCTGAAGAAAAAGTTTTCTCAGAAGCACTTGACAATTAACTGTTAGAATTGAAAGAAGTTGAGATTGGCAGAGTATACTGACACTTGTGGAATAGCAGAGATTGATTATAATTTTCTCATGGCTTGGCTAACAAATAAAAGTTATCAGCTGTTAATTCATTTCTAAAAGAATGCGTTACTTGTCAGAATAAGCAACATAAAATAAAATTCACGGCTGGACTTGGTGGCTCAGCCTGTAATCCCAGCACTTGGGGAGGCCAAGGCAAGTGGACTGCCTAAGCCCGTGGGTTCAAGACCAGCCCAGGTAACTTGGTTAGACCTTATCTCTACAATAAATATCAAGAATTAGCCGGGCGTGCTAGCGTGTGCCTGTAGTTCTAGCTACTTGGAAGGCTGAGGCGGAAGGATCGCCAGAGCCCAGCAGGTCGTTGCTGGGTGGCTGTGAGTGTCCCACTGCACTCCAGCCTGGACAACAGAGTAAGACTCCAACTAACAAAATAAAATAAATGAAATAAAATTCACAGCAACTAAAACCTCACATATTATCTTGCCAACAACAATGATAACTATAGAACAGATTTTGGAAAATTAGACTTAGTAGAAACAACATGAAACTTGCAATGGCTAACAACTGATGAAAAAATGAAATTTTCCTGGTAAAATTTTAATCATGCCAATATTTGACCAAGAAGTTTGAACTTCACATAATAACAACTTCAATAACAGAAGCTATAATCATTAACATGCCAGAAAGTATTAATATATTAAACAATTGTTTTGAAAACTATACAAAATATAAGTGGCCCCATGAAATGAATCTGAGTAAACTAAACATAAAAAGTGGAAGTAACTTCTAAAACAAAACTAAAATTCATCAGTGCTAATTAAATATTAAAATTTTAAATTCATGAAGTCAAAACATTCTGTATCAAAGTGGTGTTGATCTCTAGACTACATGTTTTAAAAATTGTTCTCCTCTTACCTTCTTATTGGATATTTACAATATCGAAGCTCATAGTGTGTATACAATTAATATTCTGCAACAACGACAGAATTAGATCCGACTTCCAGAAGGAAAGCACAGTCCTTGTTGTCTGTGAGACTCGAGTGCAAGCCCACCACATCACTAACTGTGTCATCCAAAACAAGTGGCTGAGGCACTGTTGGACAAGTGCCGCTGTCTGTAAAAAGAGGCACTACCCCAAAGTGTTGTTGCAGGGATTAAATGATAATTTTGAGAAAATACATGTTATCGGTCTTTCTGCCACTTTATTCTCCCTGATGAGGATGATGAAGATCTTGAGAAAGAGATGTTCCTGGCACACAGATGTATTCAAATATAGGGTAACTATTATCCAGATGATGATATAATAATGAAGAAGAACATCTGCTTAGCTAAACTCCTGGGTGATGAATAACAACTATTAAGTCATGTTAACTTTCGCCATATTTTCCAGATATGGATGGGAATCCCAGATGAGGGAAAAAAAAGGTCTGTTTTCATTTAGAAAAGCCACAAGTAAATAAGAAATATGATTAAATATAAAGTGTTTAAATATAGTTTTAAATCTTCAGTGGTACTTGAACAATTCACTCTATGTAATGAATGTTTCTTTTTTCTTTTCTTTTCTTTTCTTTTTTTTTTTGAGTTGAAGTCTCACTCTTTCACCCAGGCTGGAGTGCAGTGGCACACTCACAGCCACCCCAGTGTCCACCTGCTAGGCTCCGCCAATCCTTCCGCCTCAGCCTTCCAAGTAGCTGGAACTACCACATCCAGCTTGAATCTGTTTCTTAACTGAAAACTACTCTGCTGCATTAGCAGTAACTGAATCAAAGATTTCCAAAGGCAAGTAGACTATTGTATAAAATAAAGGAATGAAAGTCACTGGCTTTAAAGGTAAGTAGGTATTTCGTAACCAGATGAGATGCCATTGACACTTCTACGATTATTGGTTTATTCGAAGGGTCACTGTTGTAGTAGCAGCTATCGTTTTAGTTATTGTTACTGATCGGCTTTGGTATCCCAGTTTCATCAAGGTTGTGACTCCATAAAACTTTCTACCTTGGACATAGAAACAGAAGAAGAAGGAAAATATTCAGGGCTTTACCTTGAATATAAACAATGTGGTAAGACTAATTTGATTACAAGCATTTTTACATAGCAGAAAGTCTTTTCAATGTAGTCTCTCATCTAAGTCATGAAAGCCTAAAAATAATTGATTCTAAATACAGATTTTTTTCAAGAGGTATTAGGGCTTTCAGTTTGCTTTAGAAAATATTTTCATATTAAATTTATAAATCAGAAAGATACGTCTAGATTGCTCAAACTAAATGTAAGCAACACAGCCAACATGTGGATACTAGGTCTTAAGATATCAAAGGAGGAAGGAAATTGTGGCTAAGGATCAAATTTTA
This sequence comes from Cephalopachus bancanus, assembly GCA_027257055.1. Lineage (NCBI taxonomy): Eukaryota > Metazoa > Chordata > Mammalia > Primates > Tarsiidae > Cephalopachus > Cephalopachus bancanus. The sequence goes on along the minus strand of JAPVLO010000018.1, from coordinate 504,570 downwards.
TATCCAGCCTTCAGGTCCGTGAGCACCATATAGACACAAATACAAGTTGCATTCTTGTATTTCTTTTTTCTTTTTTTTTGAGTTGGAGTCTCACTCTGTCGCCCAGACTGGAGTGCAGCGGCCGCTCCCGGCCACTGCAGCCTCGACCTGCTGGGCTCCGGCGATCCTTCCGCCTCAGCCTTCCGAGTAGCTGGAACTACAGGGCAGGCTACCACGCCCGGCTGGTTTTTGATTTGTTGTAGAGACGAGGTCTCGCCAAGTTGCCCGGGCGGGTCTCGAACCCGCGGGCTCAGACAATCCAGTCCCCTCAGCCTCCCAAAGGCACGGGATTACAGGGTGAGCCACCGAGCCCGGCCATCTTGCATTTCTTAAAAAAGCTTATAGATGATGAGAAATCATCTAAAAGGGGGCATTTTCTTCTCGTCCATTAATCTGCTGTGGTACACCTGGGCTGATCTCATATCGTGGCTGCTGTGCAGGACGCGGCGACGAACCAGGCGGGGCCGACCTCTTCGCGACACCGATTCCGCTTCCCTCGGACGGGCACCCAGACACAGGCCTGCTGGATCGCACGGCGGCCCTGCTCTTCGTGTGCCGGCTACTCCTCGGCAAAACTAGGTAGGTGAGCAAGCACAAAAGGAACTAGGAAGCACCTCTTGTCAACGCGGTGCCTGAATGAAACGCAACTGTACGCCAACCCTTAGCTGTACCCAGAAAGCCATAATAAAAATACTGATTATGAAACAAAAAGAAACAAGGAGAGCCAGTCCTGGCGGAGACTAAGGCCCCCGAAGGCTCGCGGTGGTAAAGACAAGCCCCACCCCGGCCAGCACGTCCGGGAAACGCCCGGCGCCGCCTCTGGCTGGCGTCCCTCGGCCGCGCCCCGCGAGCGGCTCTCCGTCGGGTCGGCGAGGGGCGCGGCTCGGGCGCCCGGCAAGCCCGAGCGCTGCGCCCCGCCCGAGGAGCGGCCCGCCCGCCGCGGCGCCCTCTCCCCGCGGCCCTCCGCCCTGGCCTCGCTCCGCGGCAGCGGCCGCGCCGCCGGCCCTCGGAGCCAGGCTCCTGCCCGGCCGGAGGAGTCAGGGCGCGGACGACCGAAGTGAGAAAGCAGCATCTAGTAAGAAGCCGGGCTCGGTGGCTCAGCCCGTAGTCCCGCGTCTTGGGAGGCTGAGGTGTGTGGATTGCCCAAGCCCGCGGGTTCGAGACCCGCCTGGGCAGCGAGACCTGTCTCTACAATAAACCAAAAATCAGCCGGCGCGTAGCGCACGCCTGTAGTTCCGGCTACTCGGAAGGCTGAGGCGGAAGGATCGCCGGAGCCGGCAGGTCGAGGGTGTGGTGGCCGGAGCGGCCACAGCATCCAGTCTGGGCGACAGAGTGAGACTCCGACTCAAAAAAAAATAAGAAGCCGGAAAAGTCACTGAGCGGGGCTGGAAGCGGGCCCCTCGCTCCCTGCCGGGACCGAGCCGGTGGGCGGGCACCAGCGGGCGGTCAGGACCGAGGGCCGAGGACCGGTCAGCGCAGAGGCCGAGGAGCGAGCTGGCGGGTCGGCGCTCAGCGCCAGTGGCCGGAGGGGTCGTGGTGCGTTTTCCAGGTCCAGGAAGCGCGCGCGCGGGCCCCGCCTGAGGCTCTGGCGGGGGGTGTTTCCCAAAGCGTGCGCGCTGCCTTCGGAGAGGCCTCTGTCCCGGGACCGCCCCGTCGCCGGCCTGCTGTGCTCTCCCTCCCTCCTCTCCCGAAGCCGGTCAAAAGCAAGCAGCACGGGGAGGAGCGGCTACCTTTCCGCGTCTCCCACCCCGCGCCCCACCACTCTCGTTCCGAGATGAAAAACGGTTTCCCGGCATAGTTCCTGCCTCCATCGCCCCCCCGTACGTGGCCCAACTGCCAGGAGGGGCTCTCCCCTCTGCCGGGGAAAGAATGGTCGAAAGCAGGCCGGAGGCAGCACCCGGGAGTCCTGACCCACTCGAGGCGCGCGAGGCGGTTCCCAGACGGTCACCAGGACAGACAGAAGCCCTGTTAGAACAAATGGAGACCGACCACCGCAAGGTTTAGTTATTCACGTCAACATGATCCGGTATGATGGTGTTAGCCAAAATCGTGAGAGCTGACATATTTTCTTCTGGTCCTGTGAAACTTGTCCGGTTTAATTTTAGTGAGATTTATTTCTTGGTCATGTTTCTCAGATGACTTAGAGTGGCAGATTAGCAACCAGTACTTGGGAGAGATAAAAACCCTTTGGATTTCAACAGTTTATCTCCTCTGTATCCCCACCCCTCCAAAATGGTGAAGAAATGCAAAGTCATAGGACACTTAAGGTTTTTTGGTTTTGTTTTAAAGAGACGTGCTGCACTCTGTTGCCCAGGCTGGAGTACAGCGGTGTGACATAGCTCCTACCTCAGCCGCCTCAGTAGCTAGGACTACAGGCTTGCCCAACCACACCTGGTTAATGTTTTAAAAATGTTTTTGTAGAAATGGGGTCTCACTATGTTTCCCAAGCTGGTTGCGCTATGTTGCTCACCTCCTGCCTTGGCCTCCCAGAGCACTGAGACCATAAGCACGAGCCACCACGTTTCAGCCTTAAGTTTCTTTTTTAGACCTGTTGCTCAAGGCCTGACTTCCCTCAGCTTGTAGCTAATTTTTATCTCACAGATAGCTGAACTAGTCTCTAAAAATGATTCTGTGCCCTCAGAGAAGAAATTATGCCTCTGAAATATGGGTGTGAGGTGGATAAGGGGAAGGTGGTGTAGACTGCAAAGAGTATTTACCTAAAAGGTGGTGTAGATTGACAAGGAGTATTCACCTAACTGTTCTCTTTCATTCAGATCCAACAGAATCTGGAGGGTGAAGAGAGAAGAAATGGCAACAACAGGTCGCATTCAGCTTGAAATTCTAAATCTGAGTTCATTCTGAGTTTGAACAGCTCCAAGTTGAGAAGTTAGTAACCAGGACCTTGTGCTTTTGCCCCGTGTACTCATCATTTCGAGGGATAAAAGCAGCAGTATTTTTTCAGCTTAAGTCCAATCATTAAGTAATTCTTCTGTGTTTTTGCAACATAAATGTTGAGATGTTAGGAGAATTTTTGAGCTGCTCTGAGCTAGTGGCCTGCTGTGTACAGTATTTCTTGATTTATTATCTGTTGATTGAAGTGAAAAGCCCTGAGGAGAACAGAATTATTTTCCTTAAATGTTTCTGGGCAAGAATCTTTTAGTGGCTGAATGACACTAAATTGATCATTAATGTGTTTTAGAAAGTTATTCTGACACGCAGAAGAACCCCAAAACAGAAGGCTACAGCATATGCTTCAGTGTTTACAACTCAGGTCCTCCAATGTAGACATAATTCTTCATAGTGCATTGTGTACCTTTCTGGTTTTTATGTACATGAGCACATGCGCAGAACACTAATAATTGGCATTTTGGAATGGGCACCAATATTCCATAAGAGTGAGGTAGACCGACAAATTTGGAGTCAGAGAGTTGTTATATCAGACCCCAACTCCACTACTTATTTGGAACCACAAGCAAGTTAAATCAGTGAACCTCATCCTCAAAATAAGAATGACAACCTTTACATTACAGGACCTCTGTGAGAATTTGATGAGATGATAAACCATGAAGTGTCTGGCATTCATTGTTCTGATGCAAACATGTTAGAGTGCCAAAAGTATTACTATAAATCAGTAATTAATAAAGCATTTCTGAATAATTATGAAGATAAAAATCATTCATGCAATACATACAACCAGTGATAATAATAAAATAAAATATTCTAGTTTGTTCTTATAGGTGTCCACATAAAGCCATCAATAAAGGGTTCCATGAAAATCTTGCTTCAGAATCCAAAATTGAAGTGTCTTTGGAACATTTTAAAAACACAAAGATTTTTTAAGAACTACATATTTTTTCTAATTAATATAGTATGAAATTAGTTCAAAATGACAGACTAAGACTTTATATCAATACTACCATATCAATTTTCTAAAAACATCAGAAAATTTGTTTGTAAACAGAATAAATTCACAACAGTTACAAAACAAGAATAGATGGAAGTGATGAACAGAAATTTCAGAGATTTCCAGATGGACAAAATTATACTGATGGGGAAAACCATGACAAAAATCACATGGAGAAGAATTCAGTTGCAAAGATGAGAGCAATTCTGGGACACTCAAAACTCAACCCATATGTAGACAAAGTATCAGGAAAGGAGTCCTAAGGAAAGTGTCCCATTAAGAGGCTGGTAAGGTCAGGCTCGGTAGTTCAGCCTGTAATCCCAGCACTTTGGGAGGCCGAGATGAGTGGATTGCCTGAGCCTGCAGGTTCGAGACCCACCCAGGCAACTTGATGAGACCTCGTCTCTACAGTAAATAAAATTAAAAAAAAAAATTAGCCAGGCTTAGTAGCGCGTGCCTGTAGTTCTGGCTACTTGGAAGGCTGAGGCAGAAGGATTGCCAGAGTCCAGAAAGTCGAGGCTGTGGTGGCCGGGAGCATGCCACTGCACTCCAGTCTGGGTGACAGAGACTCCAACTCAAAACAAAAAACAAAAAAAGAGGCTGGTGAATGGCTCAGCATATCCCACCGTCTACAACCCCACCACTAATTACCCCAACCACCAACAGCAATAGCAGCAGCATCCAACCCTAGGCCTAGGCAGCTGTGTGAATGGCAGACTGGAAAGAGACTTGGATTGTCAATGTTCAAAAGGAGCAGAAGGTCCCCATATCAAGAGGAGAAGCATTTGAATGCCACACCTGGAAGCATTTTCCAAGTCTCCTCCTCTACCAGAGAAGGCAGATTCTAGTAAACAGAAACACTACTTGCAGGTAAGTAAGCAAGAAATCTCAAATATAGCAATGAGCACATGCAGGAATCATCAAATACTTCAAGAAAACCAACCCCATGAAACACAACACCATTCAATAACAAGAACCACAAACATCTGAAGAAGCTGACTTAAGAGAACAAAGAGTGACTTTCAAAGAAATAGAGTTGATCCTCATTGTTTGTGGAATCCATAACTGTAAATTTGCCTACTTGCTAAAATTTATTTGTAACCCCAATACAATTACTCCTGCTGCTATTGTTATATTAATGAATATAGAAGGTGGCACAAAATTTGAGTCACATGACATGCACATTCCCAACTGAGCTCAAACAAAGCAACACACACTCTGTCTTCTTATTTTAGCTCTCATTCTACAAACAAATGTCTTTTTTATGGTCTATTTAGTGCTATGTACTTCATATTGTTGTGCTTTTTATTGGTGATTTCACTGCTTAAAATGCCCCCCTCCCCAGGTATAGTGCTAAAGTGCTGGTTTTGGCTCCTAACTGCCAGAAGACTGTGATGTCCTTTGTGGAGAAAACACATGTGTTAGATAAGCTTCCCTCAGGCAGGAGTTATGATGCTGTTGACTGTAGTTTGATGTTTATAAATCAACAATATATACCAAATAAGTTGTGTTCAACAGAAACACACATTTTAAAAAGGTTATGTTGGCAATCCTTTTGGGTCTCCTCCCACTGTGGAAGCTTTTCTGTCCTCTCAATAAATCCTTAAAAAAAAAAAAAAAAAAAAAAGGTTATGTAGTGATCAGCTGATGAAAATGTTATGACCAGCAGCTCACAGGAGTCTAAACCTGTATTTCCCCTACGAGCAATGGTTCAGTATTCACCAATTCAGTATTTGCTAATTCACTAATGTACATCAACTTTATAGAGCATAACTATTGTAAATAATGAAAATCAACTGTATAGCTAATATAATCACATGGATTAAAAAAGCTATTGCATCCAAGAATAAGACTAGGTTGTAGGACAGTAAAAATCAGTCCAATGAAATAGAGTGGTAGGCTTTCTTCATATAGAATCTGTGTATAAGTTTTTTGAGAGTGGCTAAATGACTAATTTTCATGCCGGAAGAAACAGTCTAGAGATTTCTGAAAGAACTAGAAATTGACCTTCCATATGACCCAACAATTCCCCTATTGGGAATATACCCGGAGGAACTCAAATTATTCTACAAAGAAGATACCTGCACACGAATGTTTATTGCAGCTCTACTCACAATAGCAAAATCATGGAACCAACCATGTTGCCCCTCGAAGCTGAACTGGATTAAAAAAATGTGATACATATACACAATGAAATATTATGCAGCCATAAAGAACAACAGCTATATGGATTTGCAGCAACCTGGATGGAATTGGAGTTGATCATACTCAGTGATTTATCACAGAAACAAAGAACAGAGTTCCATATGTGCTCACTCATAAGAGGACCTTGAACAATTATAATGCTATAAGAAAGCAATTGGCAGTAATGGGAAACTATTGGGAGGGGGGTGGGATTGGCAGTTGAGGGAAACTGCTAGGGCAGGGAGGGGCATACTTCATTAATGAGTACCTGCATGATCAATGTTTGTATACCTAACTCTGAATTGTATCCCACATCTTTACATTAAAAATAAATTTTAAAAAAAGAAAAAAGAAATCTGTATCTTATTGTTGAGTCAAACATGAAAAAATTTGTTATCTTGAAATTTGCTTTGTACAACAATATCAGAAAAAAGTTATTTTGATTTAAATGAAACAATTAGATATAATGGTTCTTTTCACTCTTAAGTTTGATATTTGTATCATAGCCAAATATTATTCCAAAATAATAAGTTATGAATTTTATAACTGAGAACTGAATTCTACTCAAAGCAACTTTGCATTTACTGAGACTACAATTCACTTTTCAGGTGACTTTTTAAAATATCTTCTACAAGCCGGGCTCGGTGACTCAGCCTGTAATCCTGCGCCTTTGGGAGGTTGAGGTGAGTGGACTGCCTGAGCCCGCGGGTTTGAGACCTGCCTGGGCAACTTGGCGAGACCTCATCTCTACAATAAATAAAAAAAATTAGCCAGGTGTGGTAGTGCTCACCTGTAGTTCCAGCTACTCGGAAGGCTGAGGCGGAGGGATCGCAGGAGCCCAGCAGGTCGAGGCTGCAGTGGCCGGGAGCGGCCACTGCACTCCAGTCTAGGTGACAGAGTGAGACTCCAACTCAAAAAATAAAATAAAATAAAATATCTTCTACAAAGTAACGTAAACTTACATATGAATTATTAAATCTTCTTTCTGTGACTATTAAGTCCACCTAAAAAATGCATCCTTAGTAATTAGCATAAATTCTTTTAACAAAATGTATCTCCCTAGCTGCCTGGGCTCAATTAGCACTGATGACACATGCCACTAGCCCGGCATGTTGAAGGGCGATATAGTTTGGATGCGGTCTCCTCCAAATTGTTGAAAAGTGACCTCCAATGTTGGAAGTGGGGTATAGTGGCAGGTATTTGGGTCATGGAAGCACATGCCTCACAAATGGCTTGGTGCAGTTCTCACAGTGAATTCTTGACTGTTAGTTCATACAAGAGCTGGTTGTTTAAATGGGCCTGAAGCCTTCCTCTCTCTCTTGCTGCCACTCTTGCTATGTGATATGTCTGCTCCCTCTCTGCCTTCTGCCATGATTGTAGGCCCAGCAGATGCTGGCACCATGCAGAACTGTGAGCCAAAATAAACCTCTTTCCTTTATAAATTATATATATATATTCTCCAACAGTGTGTTCCAGAATATCTTCTCAGTATTATTCCCTCCATTTGTCTTGGCTAAAAACACCTTTATCCTATTCACTTGTTTCCATCAGCCTTTCTATAAGAAATCCTCCCAGTCAGGAGCAGCTCTGTATGCCAGTCACACTAAAGTGCACCATACTTCCGAAGGACACGGACTGCCTTTAAAAGGATTGAAAGCTGTGCAGAAAGAGCAGTTTAAAAGGTGAATCCTATCCTAAATGCCAAACAGCAACTGCTCGGCATAGCTTAAACTTCATAAGTCACCCTTCAGCTGCTCACTCCCCTTGCAACCCTTTTCCTTCAGTGCCTGAATGTCCCTCCACAGTGTCTTGCTCTGTTAGAACAGACCCCGATCAACAGTCAACCTTCAAAATAATTTCCACTTTTGTTATTCCTATTGAACAGAAATCAGTGGTCAACTCCATTTCAAGTTGAAACAAGACACAGGTCGGGCCCAGCAGAAGAGCATCCACTAAAGCGGTGAGCTTGGAGCTCTGTGTTCTCGTGTGGGATCCTGAAGAGTGCACTAGTGGCTGTGAATCTGAATGCAGAACAGTCCTCAAGGGATCGGCCCATCATACCCAAGGGTATTTTGCAACCTGTGATCACAAGAGCCCTCTCTCTCTGCTGCACCCAGTGGCAGCCTGATGGCTGCTTAGCCTCTGGCACTTGCCAATGGGAAGGAAGAGGGCTGGGCATCAGAACACAAAAGCAGTTTTCTCCATCCCTCTTTCCATGAAAAAGAGAAAAACATCCCTCTTTTTCTGAAGTTTCTCATAAACCAAGATATCCAGGGGGCAGTTCTAACCAGTGTTCTGGGTAATTTACAGGGATTTATATTCTCCACTCTTGTGGTGGGAGGTGATTAATTACTATGGCAACCACTACATCACAAGACATCTATGCTTACTCAGAAATACCCTGAGTGTGGTATGCCATCTTTTAAAAAAATGCTTAAAAGGAAATGTGAGTCCCTTAAGTGTGCTGTTGTCTTAAAGACAATTTGATACTTTAAAGCAATACAGTTTGGAGTGCTTCACATGGCTTGCTTTTGTTGGAAGGCAGAAAACAAGAGGAAGAGGAAGCTAAATACAGAATATAATACACAGTGATAAATTATTTAAGATGTAAATATACGAAGCGTATAACTCCTGATAATGTATACCTATCCAAGAGACATTACCAGGAGTGAAAAAATGAGAGAAAGGAATTATTTCTTTAAGAAATAAATGCTGGTATCCCCATCTGTGACATATTTCAATATGCATCACATTCATTCCACAAGCATCAGAAGTTTTGTGCAATGGCTAGTTATAAAGCATAAAAAGAAAAACTAACAGCTTCTGAGCTTGGCCTTAGAGTTTCAGTAAAATCAGCAGAAGGAATCTGTTATCACTGCTTTCCGGGGCAGCACCTTCTGGGAAGTCCAGCCGGAAGACCAGGGGTGGGGAGAACAGGGGACTGGCTGCAGGGAAGCCGCTGCCTCACTGGCCCTGGACTCGCCACAAAACAGGTAAGAAAAGCCTCCGAAAGATCACCTTTGCCAAAAGAGAGGTCATTGAATAAGGTCATCACGGCGGGCCTTAATCCAGTGTATAACTGGTGTCATAAGAAGAACAGGAGATTGGATGCGGAGAGAGGGAAGGCTGTGTGAAAGCACAGGGAGAAGACGGACATCTATCAATCAGAGAGGAAGGCCACAGAAGTAGCAGCCCTAACGACACCTTGAGCTTCGACATCCAGCCTTCAGGACAGTGACAAAACAAATTTCTGTGATTTCAGTCAAAAAAAAATCACATTTGCCAATTGTCTCCAGAAGAAAAAATGGATCGACCTCAAGTTACTCTAAGTTCTGGAGGTGCTGCATGGTCTTTTTATTTTCTGAAAATTCTCATATCATCCTTGAATAGATATGCTTCAAACAGTACTAAGTCATATTACAAAATAAGTTTTTAGAAATAAAGATATGAATGTCTTGGTAGTTGCAGAAGAAAAGCCTCAGTGTTGGAGATTTGGTTTATCTAATATTTTTCTTTCTCTTCCTTTCTTTTTTTTTTTTTTTGAGTTGGAGTCTCACTCCGTTGCCCAGACTGGAGTGCAGTGGCCGCTCCCGGCCACCACAGCCTCGACCTGCTGGACTCCGGCGATCCTTCTGTCTCAGCCTTCCGAGTAGCTGGAACTATAGGTGCGTGCTAGCACGCCTGGCTAATTTTTTGATTTATTGTAGAGATGAGGTCTCACCAAGCTGCCCAGGCGAGTCTCGAACCCGCGGGCTTAGGCAATCCACTCACCTCCGCCTCCCAAGGTGCAGGATTACAGGCTGAGCCATCGAGCCCAGCTTCTCTTCTTTTCTTTTTGAGTTGGGATCTCACTCTGTTGCCCAGGCTATAGTGTAGCGATACAATCACAGCTCACTGTAGCCTCGACCTTCTGGGTTCAAGAGATCTTCAATTGTCCCACCTCAGGCCTCTGAGTAGTTAGAACTACAGGCATGCACCACCATATCCAACTAATTTATTATTATTCTTATTACTTTTTAGTAGCGACAAGGTCTCACTATGTTGTCTAGGCTGGTCTCTTGTAATTCCTGGGCTCAAGCAATCTTCCTGCCTCGGCCTCCCAAAGTGCTGGGATTATAGACATGAACCATCACACTTGGCCTATATAGTATTTTTCACCTTGAATTTGGATACAGAAAGTTAATTTATCTGAGTAGAGACCATAGAGGCTTTAAAAGATGTTCTTTTTAATTTTTTGGCCATCTTTGTGGGCAAACAGTGATGGTTAAGGTCATGGACCCTAAAGTCAAACTATCTGATTTAAAATTTTAACAATCTCAGCTCTACTACTTGCCTTGTTATCTTAAACTCTGTATGCCTTGGTTTCCTTCTCTGTGGAATATGGTCTAAAAAAATGGAAATGTATGTCTTGGTCTGTTCCTGCTGCTATAACAAAATACCACAGGCTGGCTAATGCATAAATAATGGAAACGTATTTCTCACAGTCCTGGAGGCTGGGAAGTCCAGGATCAAGACACCCGCAGACGTGGTGTCCCAGAAGGGCTGCTCTCTGCGTCAAGTCGGCACCTCCCATGGTGGGAGGGTAAAAGGGACAAATGTTCTGCCCTTCCATGCAGGAGAGACGGAAGGATCAGGCGGCTCCCTGAAGCCTCTCTTATAAGCGCATTAATCCACCGATGAGGGCAGACCCTCTTGGGCTCATCACCTCCCAAAGCCCCACTCTTAAAATTGTCACCCTGGGTCTAAGTTCCAACATAAATTTTGGAGGGGCACAAACACTGAAGCCACAACAATGTCCAGGCAAAAACAGTGAAAAACAACAAGGGCGTTTCCTTCCCTGATCTGGCGTCACCACCCCTTCAGCCACAGTTTCTCAAAAGCCAACAGCAAATAATAACTGGCTACAGCAGTTCCTTGACTGCAGTTGTCTGTTCTGTGCACAGCACGACCAGAAATCTTTTTGCAGGCACTTCCAAGTCCTCCCTCACTGTCTCTAGAAGTCCAGAGTGAATTCCAGAAAAGCCTAGACATGTTCCACCTGCCTTCGTCTCCTCACACAATTAAGGATATCTACTTCCAAAGTGAAAAAAGTCCCTGTGGGTGATTTGAGTACATCAGGAGTGTCAAGATTACCAGATGATGTGCCTGCCAGGAAGAGAATGAACATGACAGGGTTTAAGTCAGTAGTCAGCCACAAGCTTAGAGAGAAATAGGCCACTTCACAGGAAGTGAAAACAGATCAGTCAACCTGAAGAAAAAGGTCTCTGAGGACCATCAAGATGGACCAGCTGTAGTTTTAAAATCATGCCTGAGATCATGTCCTTAGAAAACGACCACCTGCACACTCATATTGTTTTGTGCGACAGCTTTTTGTAACAGCTTTATTGGGATACACATTAGTATTGTTTTAATAAAAGAAACAGGAGCAATCTGCTTTCCTGAAAGACGCTTCTTTACTTTTGCAACATAAGTAAGCACAGACTTAAGTACTGATATATGACGGAGGCACAACTATAACTAAATCAAATACTTGGCAGGTCCAAACAGGGCCTGGTAACTTTCGAGCACCAAAACAAATCAAATAACAACAAAAGCTACAATAAATGTTTGCTGAAAACTCACCAAGGGCCAGGGACTTACAACATGTCCTCGTAACATCTCTGTGGGGTGGATGTTATTATAATCGCCATTTGACAGGCCAGGGGTATAGTGGCAAAGAGGGTAAAGGGTAACAGGCAGCCTGACCAGAACCAATGCCCTTAATCAACCCTGTTCTGTGTCATGCCCCATTAGGAAACTACCCTGAAGAACTCTCTGAGAACTGTGTACAATGGATTATTTTACTCCATAATTACTCAGATCCACTCATTTGCTCAAAAGCACTCACTAAGCACCCAGTGCAACAGAAATTTGTGCCAGGAATTGTAGGGAGCTAGGAAGAGAAGGAAGACAGGGCCCTGCTCCCCATGTCCCACAGTCCAGTGGGAAGATAAGACTGGAATACAAGCCACCATGTTTCCAGGTTGTCTGTGATCAACCTGGAAAGGGTGAAGTGACATGAGCAGGAGGTCGCACTGTTATGTTCCCTGGACTTTGGCTGCTTAGGCACCTACTGGGAAGCTAATTTAGCGAGGAAGCCGAGAAAAAAGCCTGTCTGGGTCCTATGCTTTGAATCCGAGGAAGCGATTTTGGAGTCCATATTTAAGTTCTAAGTACTTGAGCACTTTCTAACAGCCCAAGGCACTAAAACAGTGCTCCCACAAAATGGCTTCAGGGTACCTCTACTCGCTGGGAAAATGCAAAATTGTCACACCCAGTCCAGTCCTAGGAGGTATCCACTAGGGAGTCTCCTTTCCAAGATGGTGTCCATGGGGCTGGGGGAGGGGTAGCTGAGCATGACTGTGCCTGCGCGCACTCCACTTGTTTTAACGTGGCTTCCACCAAGCTGCCCTGGCTTCCATCATGATGCTCCGGCCCCTGTACTCCTGAGTCTTTTTGACCCAGAACTCAACCTGAGCTCCAGGTGGTGCCCACCATAGACCTGCACGTGCTGGTCCTAGGAGCCAGACCAGGAATAAACCCATGATCCAAGCAAGGTCAAAGTCATTTTCTGGAATTGCTATAAAGTTGTGGAAAAGGAAAGCCCCTTTCTACTGCACTTGTTGTAAGAGGATGTGAGTCCCTCCTTCCTCTAGGAGGGAGCCTGTCTTCAGAGCAAAGCTAAGAGGAAATACATAGAACCAAGAGATGAAACAAAAACCAGAGTCCAGGCAACCTTCTTTTAGCCCCTGTATCCACTTACCCTGGATCCCCTGAGGACATGAGGAAATAAGTTGCATGTTTGCTCACTCCAGCTTGAGTCAGATTTCTGTGACAGGGAGGTAACAAAATGGTACCAACTGATGTCTGCTCTTTAGTAAGCTAAGCAGGAGTATGGGTTCAGATCAAAATAAGTTCAAGCCCTAAGCAGTACCATTCAGGACCTCTGGACAGTTCTGCAGAGCTCTTGGGCTCCATATGTTCACCTCTAAAATGGAGATGAAGGTTTGGGAGGATTAAAAAGATAAAGCATGTAAAACACACGGCAGAGTGGATCGTGCATGGCAACTGCAGGACATCTGAGAGGTATCAACTTCACTATTAGTATCATTGTGATAATTAACTTCATGTGTCAGGTTGGCTAGGCACCAGCCCAGGTGTTTGGTCAAACACTAGTGTAGATGTTGCTATGAAGGTATTTTGTCGATGTGATCAACATGACCCATTGACTTTAAATGGAGCAATTTACCCTTGGTAATCGTGGGTGGGTCTCATCCAATCAGTTGAAGGTTTTAAGAGTGAAAATGTGTTTTCCAGAGAGGAAGAAATTCAGCTTGAAGACTATTACGCAAGTCCTGCCTGAATTTCTAACTTGCTGGCTTGCCCTACAAATTTCAAACTAGCCAGCCCCCAGTTACAAAAGTCAATTCCTTAAAATCTCTCTCTGTCTCTCTCCCTCTCTCCATGTTAAATATGTAACTACCTAATATACTATATATTACATATAAAATATATATTTCGTTTATTTGGTTTAGATAGTGTAGATTTTATTATATATAATTAAACAAATATATATTATATATTTATATTTATATATATATACACAGAGAGAGACATATATATATAGAGAGAGAGTAGGTAGATAGTTAGATCCTACTCATTATTTTTCTCTAGAGAACCCTGACTGATACAACCATCATGACTGCTTACCTGTTCCCCAACACCTTTTCTGTACTGGTCAGACACAATCCATAATTACAGACCATGTACAACTTGCTGAAGCAAGCTACTGGTATACTTGATTGACTCCTGCAACTGTTCTCCAAGAAGCAAGAAACATCCAAGCTGTCTTCACCAAAGACCTAAGTTTGGCATGTCATAACAGAATATATGAACATAGAGCTAATCTCTATGGCTTACATTTTATTAATCTCTGGCATACATCCAATTTATGACTACAAATTTATCACAGAAAATCACTGTTCTGGAGGTCTAACTCTCATCACATAATTGTGTATTACACTGATTTCCTACAAATTCATTTTTTCAACACATTAAATTACCATGTTTTCACCAATTAATCCGAGGGGCATTTGTTTGTTTTTAAACAATGTACAAAGAAAACTAATTGGTATTGATATATAAAATTACAAGCCAAGGCTTCAGGTTCAGAAATTGATTCAGACAGAGGAAGCTGAAAGCAGCACATTACCTCCAATGATGCAAAAAAATTTCCTACATGTTTAGCAGGAAGCCGTGTCTACCAGCCATCTCCTTCCTCCATTTACAGTCTGTGAATGACATTTCTATATTTATTCTTATTTATTGCCCATTTACAATGGGGCCAGGCTCTGAGTTAAGCGGTTCGTATATTTTTTCTTGATTATACTTTCCCACAATTCCCTTCTCCACTCAGAAAACACAAACAGCCTGTTTCTGGAATGGAAGCAATGAAAGCTACGTATTTTGGATAAAATGAGAGTAAAAGACCTTGTCGAATGTTTCTTAAAAGCTGCAACATCTACTAACTAAAAATAGTTGCTTACACAGCCCAAGAAAAAAATGCAATCTTTTCTTTCAAATTCTGGCTTGAGAAATCTATCTCTATGAATCAGTTCATCAGGTATTGACTAGCTTCTCTAATTAGTTTCTCTAATGGCTGCAATAGAAAATACATGGTTACTCTGTAGTCAGCAAATGGAGGGAAACTCAACCCAGCATGTATCTATGTCCCAGGCAGAAATTTTGACCGCAGAACTCAAAGCTTGGTGGAAGCACATCCATCCCTTCATTACTCATTCACTCATCAAACAGATATTGGTTGACTACGATATCTACCATCTGGTGAGACTTGTTCTATAAGATTAGAGAAACAAAGAAACAGACAAGTCTCTGCTCTAAAAGAAGTACACCTGCTTCCATCAGCTTTCAGGTGTGTTTCTGCAGGATGTTCTCACTCCAGAGAAGCCATGGGTCTTCTGGACCCATGCTCCCAGCTCCTGCCAGTGATAAGGCTCCCTCTCATCCTGCTCTGTGAAGTCAACATCCTTCCTTCGTCTTCCTCGCAGCCAAACATAAGTATACGGTCTATTTATCACTTTTTGTCCCGATTTCTACTTCTACTCCTCCCAGAGGTAACATTAGAAATTTGTTGCCTACATGATAATCACCAGTCTTACTTCTAAAGAAAAAATGATGGCACCATAGTGAATACTTGCCTTGTCATTCTCATGTGAATCTGAACTCCAAGGCCACAAAAGAGCTCAGAGAGAAGCTTTTCTTCTGCCTTCACTCTTGTGCCTCTTTCTTACACATTTATTATGCTAAATATTAATAATTATAAATGGCTCACATGTTTCAGGCATGGTGCCAAGAGCTATAATTGTACTGTCTTCTTCAGTCCCCCTCAGTAGCCCTGTGCGGTAGGTGTTCTAACTGTAATTTCACAGATGATGAAACTGAAGCCCAGCGAGTTTAGATAACTTGCTTGAGGTCATGAGGCTGGTACACCAAATGAAATCAAACACTGACCACCATCAAACTGACTCGTCTTTCTCTTAGGTAGTAATTACAAATCAAAACCCATCCCTTCAGAAAGGGGAGGTTAAGAATGCATCATAACTCTCCATTGCCCCCGTGCAACTGTCTCCTAGCCAAGCTCCTCTGCTGTACTCAAATTCACGGCTTCTACTGCAGGCAGCCGCATTTCATGGGCATGTAAATGAATCAGTTGCCCTTCTGCTTAAGGTCCCCAACACTTCTCAGTGCCCTTAAGACAAAGCCACACAGCCCAACAAACTTCTAAGCCCGGTGTGGTCTGTCCCTGCCTACTCCTCCGGTCTCTGACAGTTCTTTCTCTCACATGCGGCTGTGGCTGTCTGAACAGAGCTGCTTTACTCCCAGAATGCACCATGCCCTCACTCGCTCGGCCACTCACCACACCCACTCGGAGGTGTTGCTTCCTCTGCCAAAACACTCTGCCCTGTAACCCCCCGTCCTCATCTCTCCCTCCCCCTCTCCTCCCTTCATCCAGCTGGCTGTGTCCTCCTCTTTCTCCAGTCGTCAGCTTAGCTCAGCTGTCATATGCTCAGCTGCCTTCTGTGATCCCTTTGATCAGGGACTCTCGTGGCTTTTCCATGACACTTGTGAGGTCTTTCATATGCTCAGTGTCCAGCACCAGCTGGGCACAACACAGGCCCAGAATAGGTGTGTATCAAACAAATGAATAAATGGACGGTGACACAGGGAAGTCTTTCAGTCACCATTGCAACCTCCTCCAAATACTACCTGATCCAGACCAGTTTGAGATGACGAAACGTGCCACAAACTTGTATGGCTATCCATGAAAACTGCCAGTCACAAGAGCCCACTCTTTCTGCCCTCTGTGGAACCACACCTTGGGCAAAGCAACCCTTCACATCACAGATGGGCACACACCTGTCCCTGCTCTTTCTTGACAGAGGTATCCAGACTGTAACAAATGAAAAGGCCCTGAATGATATTCCAAGAAGGTAACCAGTTTGGGGGCAAAATGAAAGAGATGCAACAGGGGTGTTTTGGGCTGCAATTTAAACAAATCCCTGCCAAACCTAGCTTAAAGAGAGTATCAATGATCCCGCATAATGAAAGTCCAAGATAGGGCAAGCTCCAAGCATGTGGCACTGCCATGAGTGTCTTCAAGGACCCGGGCACTTTCCCTCCCTCCACTCTGCTGTCCTTAGCATTAGCGACACCCTGAAGCTGGTTTATTCATGGTCATGAGGTGGTGGTGCCTGTAACAGCCAGTAGCAAGATGGGCACTTCGCTTATCAAATTCAGCAAGAGAAGGAGATGTCTCTTCCCTCACCATCAAATGCAAGACCCTTCTCCTCAATCTGATTGGGCCTATCTGGAACCTTGCCTATCCCAAGGCCAACCACAATCTCCAAGTCTTGGAGTTCAAAATAAAGCCATAATCTGATTTTCTTATATTAGCCATCTAGGGTTAAATGGATACACTAGATGAGAGAACCCATGTGAGACTTCTAAGAAAAAACCTTGAATGTCAGCGACAGAAGGGAAAGAACACGCTTGTTTCCGTCTAACACAATTACATTTCTCTCTTTCTGATGATTTCTTGAATATGTCTCATGTAAATACTCTATATTCCTTTTGAATGTGTGGTTGTATTTCTTCTTGCTGACGCTAGCTCCTCTTCAAGTTAATCATCTTCTGCAGACATGCGTATGTTGAGTCAGCATTTAACACTTAGCGGCTGATTGCTTGCAGCAGCTATAGAAACTGCTTCACTCAACCCTGCACAGAGCAATACAAACGATATAAAAAATGTCAGCCAAATGACTCTATTACTCCTTCATATATAGGCAGATCTTTGATAATATTAAAAGCAAGTTCCCATCACTTCACATTGGATAAAACACCCTGCTTTAGTAAAGCAACAAATACTGAAGACAGAGAGAGAAAAAAAGGTTGTCATAGTTTAGCAACCCTCTGGCACTGCCCTGCTCCTCACGGTGTCACATTTGTGTTTTGTAGAGCAGGAACTTAAAAGCCAACTAGGTTAACTGACACTTTTTTTTTTTGAGATGGAGTCTCACTCTGCTGCCCAGGCTGGAGTGCAGTGGCATGCTCATGACCATCCCAGCATCAACCTGCTAGGCTCCAGCAATCCTTCCGTCTCAGCCTTCCAAGTAGCCAGAACTACGGGCGCGTGCTACCGCACCCAGCTAATTTTTTATTTATTGTAGAGACGTGGTCTCGCCAAGTTGCCCGGGTGGTCTCAAACCTGCAGGCTCCGGCAATCCACTTGCCTTGCCCTCCTCCCAAAATGCTGGGATGACAGGCTGAGCCACCAAGCCCAGCCTAACTGACACTTTAAAGACAATATATGTATGTTAATTCCCATTCTGTTTTAGTACAGACAACTTGTCAAGTTTAACTGAGCCCACTTTTGCAGGATTATCTAAATATACTGAAGTATCTAACAATTCCTTGGTTGGAGCTCTAATTCAGCACACAGGACCTTTAACTTCTAAACGCTCTCTGCACGAACTGTTTATCTCTAGGACACAAGCAAATAGGAACAACTGCTGAAATGGCTGGGCACATGAAGACCGCCCATACATACTTTATTTTTAATTTTTATTTTTTTGAGTGGGAGTCTCACTCTGTCACACAGGCTGGAGTGCAGTGGCATGCTCACGGCCACCGCAGCCTCGACCTGCTAGGCTCAGGCGATCCTTCTGCTTCAGCCTTCCAAGTAGCTGGAACTACAGGCGCACGCCACCATGCCCAACATATATGTACTTTAGAAACAAACTTCATTGGATTCGTCAGAAGGTCTTAGGTCTGCATTGTCATGCATAATTATAAATTCTAAGAGCCAGAGGGGATTTAGAGACCATGTATTACAGACTGCTTGTCAAAATGCTCACAGTTGTCACAGACATGTTCTCAAACACTTCTTGGCCAGCACTGTATTCCTCTGCCCTCTGCGAATCTTCTGGTGAGGTGATGCTTGATCCCATGAGGGAGGGTCCTGGGCATACTTTAAAGACCGTAGACGTGATCTCTGGTGCTCTCCATTCTTATGTGTTCTTCTCTCCAAGCCCAAATGCTTACGCTCTCTAGCGGTACAATCCCCCAGCACACCCCCTGAAAAACTCCAACCAGGCCTGTCCTAATGCCCAATGTCTCATGTTCCAAAGGCACCTTCAAGTGATGCCGCCATCCTTCGCTGTGACTGAGTTTAGCTCTTAAGAGGAAAGCACTCTAGCCAGTTACTAACATAATAACTGATTAACTAGATTAAAATACACTTGACAATATGGCAAAATTGCACTTGTACCCCATGAATATATACAAATAATATATATGTACTTGAGAGCAGGGACCTAACATACACATTTGCATCTCCCAACCACATTTAGGACTTTACCTTCTTTAAAGCAGCATGCAAAGGATACATATCTAATTTCGTTTACTCTTCCCAGGATGAAGCATATAAAGAAGAAATGTATCTCAAATTAATTTCTAACTGGTAGAAATTGCTTAGGATTCACAAATGGGAACAAGAATGCTGTCCTCCCTTGCCCTTGCCTACTTTGAGCTAAGACTTCTAACTGCCGTGCGACTCTCTTAGCTTTCCTTCTCCAGCACCATTAATTCATTGAACAAGTATTGTACTACCTCCTCCAACCACCCTTTGTGGTGGAATATACCAGCCAGTGGAAATTTCTTTTTTTAGAAAAAAAGTTCTTGGTAAGCTCTGGCCCCTCTGCCTGCTTGCCCAATACAACTAAAAAGGAAGAGAATCTCCGGTTTCCTAAATCCAATGGATGGTTTTTTAGCCGTGGCAAAGGAGATGAAGATTAAGCTAAGAAATCTTTTTTGTTGTTGTCTTAATTCACCAACCCACAACATATTCACATTGCACAACAAATTGCAAGTCCAGCACACTGGTCCATTCTACTTACATTCCCATTTGCACACTTTTTGCAATTACTGTTTTCTCTGACAAATTGATGTCCAAAATGAGCAACCTGATACCTGCTGCTGTAAATGCCTAAGTGGTGCTTTTCTTATATCATCACTGAAGGCATGCTCTCGGGCTGCAATTAATTTGGGGGCCAGGGGGGTAATAATTAGGATATCTCTGCATTGGGCACAGATGAGTCCATTTATCAGCATGAGAGAGCAATTTTCTTTTTTTTTTGAGTTGGAGTCTCACTCTGTCGCCCAGACTGGAGTGCAGTGGCCGCTCCCGGCCCCCACAGCCTCGACCCGCTGGGCTCCGGCGATCCTTCCGCCTCAGCCTTCCGAGTAGCTGGAACTACAGGCGCACACTACCACGCCCAGCTGATTTTTTGATTTATTTGTAGAGATGAGGTCTCGCCAAGTTGCCCAGGCGGGTCTCGAACCCGCGAGTTCAGGCAGTCCACTCACCTCAGCCTCCCAAATGCACGGGATTACAGGCTGAGCCACCGAGCCCGGCTGAAACCAGTGCAAGCTAGCACCTCATTGCCTAAGCCTCTTCAGCCCGGCTGAAACCAGTGCAAGCCAGCACCTCGTTGCCTAAGCCTCTTGAGAGCACCAAGCCTTTACTAGGGAAGGCCAATCCAAAAGGCATGTATCTCCTTAAGGGCAGAATATAAACAGGAAGCATCAAGAAAGGAGGCTTTTTTATTAAAAAGAAAGAGGAATTTTGCCTGAAAAGCACCCAAATCACACAAACTGTTACGGTCAGAGAAGGTAAAAGAGAGTAAAATTTTAAAGCTGAGTCATACTACTTATTGTCACCTGCAACTGAAGTGTTATAATGAAACCGTTTCTAGCTCAGGAAAGGGGGGAGAATGTTTCTGGGGTGGCTGTTTTATAGGTGCATTCACACTTTCAAATATAGCTAGCTCCTAGGTAATTCCACACTGAGGAGTTCATTTTCTTAGGTGATACCAATAGTGTCACTCAAGACAGAAATAACACACTTTAAAAATAACGCATTCTTCCCTCATGAAAAACAGCAAAAAAATCAAGGGGCTATCATCAAACAAGGAAGACAAATTACTCCAAATGGACACTGTCCTCTACCTATCAGTCTGGGTGTGCATGACAGAGAAAGAGAGCAAGACAGAAAGAGACCATCAAATAGATAAACAGACAAGGACTCAATACAAGTAATATCTAATATACATAACTTGGGAAATAATATTTAACATATTTATTATATATTATTATAACATATTTAAGTATTTATATGTCCTCAAAATATCCAGAAAGGACAAACAGACAAAGAAAAGGTCAAGTTACCATGGATTGGCCATCTTCATTTGTCCATCTTATCTGGAAGCTTACACATGGTAAGCTTACACAGATGCTAATGACTCAAGACTTTATGATGAAATCTAGAGGCAGCATTCGGGGTGGCTGGGGGTGCTCTGGCTACCCAATCTCTCCATTAGTAGATGGGGTCAGTACCGTAAACACACCATCTGTACTGCGTTTCTGCCCTCCATCTGTCCCTCCCGTGCAGCCTCCCTCGTGTCCAGCCATCACCTCACTCTGGGGTCTTCCACAGCCCTCCCTGCCCACCCTCACTCGGCGGTCTGTAGGGCTATCTGTGGAGAGTAGGGCTGCTCAGAGAGTGCAGTGCTTCTCCAGCCCGCAGCAGCATCCAGATAGGTACAGAGACGCCAGCCAGCCCAGGAACCCAGCGTCACAAAGAGCTCCCCTGATCCCGCTGGCATCTGGGCTTTCCCTCATTAGCACACCAAAGCGGCTCTGTCTCTTCCCTCTGAGACTCTCTGTCCACTTTGCTGCCGGCCTCTAAGAAGCCTTTTAGGTCCATGTACCATGTGAAACCTCCCCAGTTCAAGAAGCACTAACCCCTTCTGGAAGCCTGTCAAACTCTCTTACAAACCACAGGTACCTGAGCCCGCGGGTTCGAGACTCGTCTGGGCAACTTGGTGAGACCTCATCTCCACAATAAATCAAAAATCAGCCGGGCATGGTAGTGCACGCCTATAGTTCCAGCTACTTGGAAGGCTGACGTGGAAGGATCCCCGGAGCCCAGCAGGTCGAGGCTGTGGTGGCCGGGAGTAGCCACCACACTCCAGTCTGGGCAACAGAGTGAGACTCTGACTCAAAAAAAAAAAAAAACCAAAACCACAGGTACCTAGAAGCCCCATCACTGTGAGAGGTACATTTAGACAGCAGAACACATGCCTGATGCCTAATTAGTCTTCCTAAGAAGAGGCTCTCTTTCACACACACACACATACACACACTTTAAAAAAAACAAACTACACCAGCACATTGAAGTAAAAAGACTAGTGCCTTGTTCATAGATCAGCAGGTTTCACTTCAGACTCTGACTGACAAGGCTCCTGAGAAAATGACAGGGCCAGAGTAGTGACCATGCATTAAAGTCACTGCTTGTGGAGGAAGCCAGTCAGCATTTGCCACAGGCCTGATGACAGTACAAAGCCACTCAAATCCAGGCTCTCCTTTTGATTTTATGACCAGGATAACAACTGCATAGTGCTTGGCAGTCTCCCAAGCCCTCTCCCAGATGTTATTTCACCATCCTGAGCATCCAGTGGGAAATGAAGAACAAGGATTATTTTAACTGGTTCACAAATAAGAAAATTGAAGCCCCCCAGAACTAGCGCCGCTTGCCTGGGACAGAACATGCATCACAAGCTAAAGGAGACACCGTCACATCGGTGACCCAAGAACAAACCTCTCTAAGTGACCCCTAAGTAATAAAATCTTTCTTCTTTTTTGAGTTGGAGTCTCACTCTATTGCCCAGGCTGGAGTGCAGTAGCACGTTCATGGTCACACCAGCAACGACCTGCTGGGCTCCAGCGATCCTTCCGCCTCAGCCTTCCAAGGAGCCAGAACGACAGGCATGTGCTACCATGCCCGGCTAATTTTTGATTTATTGTAAAGAGGAGGTCTCGCCAAGTTGCTCGGGCTGGTCTCAAACTCAGAGGCTCAGGTAATCCACTCTCCTTGGCCTCCCAAAGTGCTGGGATGACAGGCTGAACCACTGAGCCCGGCCAATAAGATCTCTTAATTCCCTCTTCTCTCTCTCTCTCTCTCATACCCCACTCCCAAATCTAGCCAGGACCCAGGTCCGACTGAGCGCCCTCACATATGTCCTGCCCCCAAATCCTCACATCTTGTATGATGAAAGCTCTGGCTCCCTGGGCCCAAATCTGACTCTGAGCAGACCTTTTCCAAAGCAGATTCTAAGTAGCAGCAGCTTCTTTCTGCCCATCACATCCCTACTGTATCCCCACAACAGATGTCAAACTTACACCTAGCACTTCTTTAGCATGTTCCCTCTCTGACTCTTCCCACTTCTCTGTACCAGACTCCTACACGTTGGCCTCTGCACCTAGCACTTTCACTCACAACTGATACGCTTGCCTCGGAGTTCACAGAGAACAAGTCAGCAGTCGGGAAGGGCCTTTTCTCCCACCACACCCACCAACTACCTCCGTGCATACTCACACTCTCGGCTTCCTTCCTGTGCTCTGGCCAGCGTCCCACCCTGGCCCCTGTGCTTGGGATCCCACCCTCTGAGCCTCCCCTCCTTCCTGATCCTGCTCCTTCCTGCACATGCAATTTCCCCCTCTCCACTGTATCATTCCCATCAGCACACAGACCTGCTGCATCATCTCCTCCATGAAGAGTCTGCCTTTCTCTGCTGTACGTTAGAGCAAACCTTCTCAGATGCCATGTTCTGAACCCCTCACCCTGCCTTCCTCCCAAGTCACCCCATTCAGGTTTCCACCTGCACCATGCCTCTGAGCCTGGTGCTTGACACAGTCCCCAAGACGCTCTATGTGGCAAACCACTTGCCATTTCTCTGCCCCATCTTTAATAACTCACAGCACTGTGGAAACTCACTCTAGAAACACTTTCTTCTCTTGACTTCTGGATACTATGCTCTCTTGGTTTCCTTCCTACTTCAGGCCTCTCCTTCTCCAACTCCTTTGTGGGGTCCTCCTCCTCTGCCCCTGAAGGTTGGACTGCTCCCCAGACAGTTCTTGGAACCCCCCCGCCCCGCTCTCTACATATCCAGGGCCCATGACTCCCAAATCCGAATTCCAAGCTCTGATCTCGCCCCAGAATCCCATACTGTGGCTTTCACTTGACCTCTCCACTAGACATCCCCCACTTGACTGGCAGAAGTAAACTCTTGATACTCTGCTCTCAAGCGTGTTCCTCTACCAGTCTTTTTCATCTTAGAAAATGGTATTATCACCCATCCAACTGCTCAAGACCCCAAAACTAGAAAGTTTTATGTATTTCTCTTTCTCAGCTGCCTGATTAAGTCACTCATCCAGTCCAGTGTACTCTACTGCCCAGCGCAAATCACTGCAAATCGCAGCCCCTGCAACTGGTCAGCCCAGATTCCAACATCTGTTTCCTCCAGTAACCACAGGGCTCTCCAGCAATCCATTCTTCAACAGCAGCCACAGTGGTCTCTTTAAAACATTAATCTCAGGGGAAGGGGCGTGGGATTGGCAGTGGTGGGAAACTGCCAGGGGTGGAGGGGCACGCCTCATCAACAAGGATACCTACATAATGAACATTTGTATACCTAATTCTGAACTGTACTCCACATCTCTAAAATAAAACATAATAAAAACAGACCAAAAGAAAATGAACCAGGTAACTCCTCTGCTTAAAATTGCCCACCTGCTCCTCAACCCACTTAGAACTGGCACCTTCTCCCTTCTCTGGTCTCCTCCCCTTCCACTCTCCCCTGTTTCTTGCCCTCCAGCCCCCCTTTCCTTCTATTCATTTTGCCTGCTTGTCTCATCTTGGCACCTCTACCTGGAATGACCTTCCTCCTGACCCTCCAGTTCCTCTTGGCTATTCTGATCTTAGCCTCAATGTCATAAGAGAGAGACGCCTCTTCTGACAAGTCAAAGGGCCACCCATTTACCTGTCTGTCACAACATCCCACTTTAGTATCTGTCATTACTGGATATCTTTCCTGTGTTTCTGTTTATTACCTGCCCCTCCACTGGAATGTAGCCTCTATGAAAGCGGGGGTCTTTTTATTGAATTTTATTTTATTATAAAGGTATGGGGCATAAGTGAGGATTAACTACACAAGTAGGCTTCATGCAGGTGAAGTCTGTGCCACCAAATGGTCCTCACTTGCCCTGGTGCAAAGCCGAGTATGCTCTGTGTTGTTACAGGCCCTCCCTCCACACTCCCTCTTCCCCTAGCAGTGCCCAGCCACTGCTAATTCCTCCATGTGTAAATGTGATTAACATTCAGGTCCCACTTATGAGTGAGAACATGTGACCTTCAGCTCTTTGCTTCTGTGATAGATCACTAAGCATAATGGTTTCCAACTCCATCCGATTTGCTGTGAAACCCACGATTTTGTTCTCCTTTATGGCTGCATAACACTCCATCATGTATATGTACCATATTTTCTTTATTCAATTTCGATGGTTCCATGTTTTTGTTGTTGTGAATAGTGTGGCAATAAATATGTATGTGCAGATGTGTTTTTGGTAGAATGCTTTATGTTCCTCGGGGTATAATATTAGGAGAGGGATTGCTGGATTCTATGGAATATCAATTCTTAGTTTTTAAAAACCACCACACTGCTCTCCATAAAGGCTGAACTAGCTTGCACTCCCACCAATGGTATAGAAATGTTCCCTTTTTTCTACAACCATGCCAGCATCTGATGTTTGTTGATTAATGATGGCCATCCTTGTTGGAGTTAAGAGGTGTCTCGTAGTTTTGATTTGCATTTCTCTGATGATCAGTGATGCTGTGCATTTTTTCATGTATCTGTTGGCTGGCTTCTTTTGAAAAGTGTCTATTAATGTCCTTTGCCCACTTTTTAATGTTTTTTTTTCCTTTCACTTAATCTGAATTCCTTTTAGAACCTGGATGTCAGGCCTTTGTCAGATACATAATTTGCAATTTTTTTTTCCCCATTCTGTGGGTTGTCTCTACTCTCTCGATGGTTTCTTTTGCTGTGGAAAAGTTTTTCAGTTTGATGAGCTCCCACTTGTGTATCTTAGCTTTATGACATTTGTTTTTGGGGCTGGGTCAAGAGCTTGTTCTCTACTCTGATGTGCATAAGGGTGTTTCCAACGTTTTCTTCTAGCATTCTTACAGTTTAAGTTTTACGTTTAGGTCTTTGATCCATTTAGAGTTGATTTTTGTATACGGTGGCAGGTAGGGATCCAGTTTCATTCTTCTGCATGTGGCCAGCTAGTTTTCTCAGCACCATCTGCTAAACATGGTATCCTTTCTCCAGTGATTGTTACTGGTAGCTTAGTCAAAGATGAGTCAGTTGAGAGACTGAGTTTTTGCTTCCAAAATTGATGTCCTGTTCCATTGGTCTATGCGCCTATTCTTGAATCAATACAAGGCTGTTTTGTTTACTGTAGCCTTGTAATAAAGTTTAAAGTCTGGCCATGTAATACTTCCCGCTTTCTTCCTTTTGCTGAGGATTGTTTTGGCTATTTGTGCTCTTTTTTGTTTCCTTATGAATTTCTGTATTGTCATTCCTAATTTGATGAGTATTGCACTGAATCTGTAACTTGCATTGAGTAGGATGGACATCTTTAAGATATTGACTCCTCCAGTCCATGAGCATGGAATTTTTTTCCATTTGTTTAGGTAATCCTGATTTCTTTGAGCAGCACTTTGCAGTTCTTGTTGTAAAGGCCTTTCACTTCTCTGGTTAGGTGGATGCCGAGGTACTTCTTTTTTTTTTCTTTTCCTTTCTTTTTTTGTGGCTATTGTGAATAGGATTACTATTTTATATCTATATATATTTTTTGATTGTCTGCCTGCTTCTTGCTAGTGTATAAAAATGCAACTGTCTTTTATACATTGATTTTGTACCCTGAGACTTTATCAAAGTTGATTATCAGTACAAGGAGGCTTTTGACAGACTCCCTAGGGTTTTCAAGATATAGAATCATAATGTCCGCAAAGAGGTATAGCTTAATTTCCTCTTTTCCTATTTCCTGATTTCCTTCTGTTGCCTGATTGCTCTGGCTAGAACTTCCAGCACTATGCTGAAAAGGAGGGCTGAGAGTGGGCATCCTTGTTTTATTCCCATTCTTAGGAGGAATACTTCCAACTTCTGCCATTGAGCAAAAAGTTGGTTGTGGGTTTATCATAGATGGCTCTTACTGTTATGAGGAATGTTCCTTCTATGACTAGGTGCTCAAGGTTTTTATTAAGAAGGGATGCCGGATTTTGTGGAATGCTTTTCTGCATCTAATGATGTAATCATGTGGTTCTTGGTTTACATCTGTTGAGGTACTGAATTACCTTTATTGCCTCATGGATGCTGAACCAGCCCTGCATCCTAGGAATGAAACCCACCTGGTTATGGCGGATTATCCTTGAGATGTGTTGTTGGATCCAATTTGCTAGAATTTTTGCATCTGTGCAAATCAAAGATATTGGCCTATAAATAGCTTTCCTTGTTGGATCTTTGCCAGGTTTGGGTATCTGTATGATGTTAGTTTCATAAAATGAATTGGAAAAAAAATCCCATCTTTTTTGATTGCCTGGCATACTTTCAGTAAAATGGGTCAGCTCTTCCTTGTATATCTTGTACAATTTAGCTGGAAAGCCATCTGATCCAGGGTTTTTTTTCTTGGGGAGATTTCTTATAATTGAGTCGATTGTCTGGATTATTATTGGTCTGTTGAAAGTTATAATTTCTTCTTGTTTCAACCTTGGGAGAGTGTCTGCTGTCACAAAGTCCTTCATTTCCTTTATGTTTTCTATTTTACATGCATATTGTGACTTCTCTTTTTGCACTCCAATTGTGTTTATCTGGACTTTCTTTCTCTCCTCCTTTTTTTTTAAAAGTCAATCTGGCCAATGGATATCAATTTTATTTACCCTTTCAAAGAACCAGCTTTTTGTCTTGCTGATCCTTTCTGTGACAGTTTTGTCTTCTATATCCTGTTATTGTGATTTTTATCTTGGTGATCCGGATTATTCTGTTGAAGTTAGAATTTAGGTGATTTTGCCTTCTCAGCTGCCTTAGATGTGATGTTAGGATATTCACTTGTGATCTTTCCATTTTCTTGATGTGCACATTCAATGTTATGAATTTTCCTCTTAATGCTGGTTTCATGGCATCCCAGAGATTCTGATGTGTTTTTGTTTTTGTTAATTTCCAGGAATCTTTTTATTTCTGTCTTAATCCATGTTGACCCAGAAGTCGTTTAGCAGTATGTTGTTTAGTGTCCATGTCTTTGTGCGTTTTGAGGAGGTATCTTGTTGGTGGCGATATTTATTTTAAATTCTACTGTGATCTGAAAAGATACATGGTATTACTTCTATCTTTTGAAATTTCATGGTTGATTTATGTCCAATAATGTGATCGATCTTAGAGAATATTCCATATGCTGATGAATAGAATGTATACTCAGTAGATGTTGGGTGTTCTGTAGATATCTATTACATCCATTTGATTGAAGTTCAAATTGAGGTTCCAGATCATCTTGTTGGTTTTTTTGCCCCGATGATAGATCAAAAGCTCTCAGTGTAGTATTTAAGTCACCAACTATGATTTAGAGTCAATGTCCTCTCTTAGTTTACTTAGTAATTGTTTTATAAAACCTGGTGCTACAGTGTTGGGTGCATATATGCTTAGGATGGATATTACTGCTGGTGGATTGAGTCTTTTACTAAATGATTTAGTGTCTTTTCGTGTCCTTTTTAACTTTTGATGGCTTGAAGACTGCTTTGTCTGATATAAGAATAGTTACATTTGCCCTCTCGTTTTCCTTTCACCAGAAAGGTTGTTATCCAGCCTCCAACTTTGAGCCAGGGTGTCCTTTGCAGTGAGATGAGTTTCCTGGAGGCAGCAGACTGGTGGATCACGTTTCTTTACTTTTTTTTTTTTCCTGAGTTGGAGTCTCACTCTGTCGCCCAGACTGGAGTGCAGTGGCTGCCCCTGGCCACTGCAGCCTCGACCTGCTGGGCTCCGGCGATTCTTCCGCCTCAGCCTTCCACATAGCTGGAACTCCAGGCGTGCGCTACCATGCCCGGCTGATTTTTTGATTTATTGTAGAGATGAGGTCTTGCCAAGTTGCCCAGGTGGGTCTCGAACCTGCGGGCTCAGGAAATCCACTCACCTCAGCCTCCCAAAGGCGCGGGATTACAGGCTGAGCCACCGAGCCTGGCAGATCATGTTTCTTTATCCACTTTGCCATTCTAGGTCTTTTCAGTGGTGCATTTAGTCCATTTATACTCAGATTGATCATTGAAATGAGAATTTATCATTGTCATAGGATTCTTAGAGGGTTGCTCTGTTTCTTTTTTACTTTTATATTTATATGTGTGCGTATTTTCATTTTCGTGAGTGCTCTATGCCCTGTTAACTCTGCTTAACTCTACTTTTGTGACAGGTATGACCATTCTTTTTTTTTTTCCCTGTGGTCAGCATCTTCTCATGCATTGCCTGATGGGCTTGTCTGGAGGTGGCATTTCTCTTAGGAACTGGATGTCTGAGAATGATTTTAGTTTTCCATCACTGATGAAGCTTAGCTTAGCAGGGTAGGAAATTCTTGGCTGAATTGCTTATCTTTAAGAATGTTAAAAATCAGACTGCAGTTCCTTCTGGTTTGCAGTATTTCTGCAGATAAGTCTGAAGTGATACTGATGGGTTTTCCCTGAAAGGTAGTCTAACCTTTCTTGCTGCCTTTAGTATTTTTTATTTCATGCTTATTTTGTTGAGGCAGATTACTATGTGCCTTGGGGTTGGTCCTTTCATATGGTACCCTGCAGGGGTTCTCTGAATCTTTTGTACTTGGATTAGTCATCTTTCTGGCAAGATGTGGGAAGTTTTCTTGAATTACCTCACGGAATACTTGTTTCATGGTGTTTTTCATTTCCTTTTCTGTTTCAGGGAAATCAGTTAGGTGTAGATTTGACTTCCTAACATAGTTCCACATTGTTCAGAGGCTTTGTTCCTTCTTTCTAAGCTTTGGTTCCATGTTTTTGACAGACTGAGTTAATTCCATATTTTGATCTTCAAGCTCTGAGTTCTTTCCTCTGCCTAGTTGATTCTGCTACTTATGCTTGTTAATGTTCTTAATTTCCAAGGTGAAATTTTTTCATTCCCATTATTTCAGAGTGGGCTTTTTTGAAATTGGCCACCTCTGCTTTTACTTCCCGAACAACTGCAATAAGTTTCACTTCTAGTTTATCTTGGTTCCTGTTTACTTCTGCCATGCAATCTCTTATTTCTGTAGCTGTCATCTGGGGAAGGTTGTTCTGGGGATTCCATTGTTTGTGCTCTGTTAGTTGCTTTTACAGGCATTGTCTCTTTAAGACTCTGAGGGTTGCCTGAGATTTTCCACTGATTTTTTTCTTCATTTGTGATATGGCTCTCTTTGCTCTGTATAATTTCTCTCTTGATCAGAGAAAGAGGCCTCTTCTGACAACAGAAAGTGTCACCCATTTACCTGTCACAACATCCCACTTTAACATTTACTACTATTGGTATTTTTTCTATTTTTTTGTTGTTGTTGTTGTTTATTACCTGCCACCCAACCTCCTTCCCCCCAGAATGCAGCCTCCATGAGAGTGATGGTCTTTCCTATCTTATTCCCTGAGGTTTCCCCAACAGCTAGATTGTGCTTCTCACCTGTCTTGGTAATTATTTGTTGAAAGGCTGAATGACTTCTAGTCTGTGCTCCTCAGAGCTTGAGGTAAAGCCATACCAGTGATCTGGTCACTCACACTGGGCCTCCATGTAATCCTGACCCACCTTCATACCACTCAGACCCTGAATCTGCTCTCCTTAACTGTGTGATCTTTGAAAGGTAGCACTCTCCCCTTCTACAGATCTGGGATGCCTCCCAATGCCCCTTATCACTTCTAAACAGTTTCCCTGCCTAACATTCCAGGGAACCCCTTTCAGGGAGGAGCCCCAGCTAAACCTCAGGCCATTTGGCTGAGGCCTTGATAGTTAATGTAGTTATTGTCAGGCCTACCCTACTGCCTCCATACTACCAGCTTGTCTGTACAGATTTTCAGGGTCATGGATTCATAACCCAGCATCATTCCAATGCGCCCATGATGAGAAACCCCACCTATGATCAAATGTATTCCCAGAATTCAGATTCACTGTTACTCCCACGTGGACATTTGGCTGGGACCAGTAATTCTCAAACTTGCTGGTGAAAAATATCAGTTGTTTCTTTAAAATTCATTTCAAAGAGTACTTTTGTAAAACACAATAAAATCAATTATGAGAAAAATGAATTGGCATAAAACAAAAATTTACCAAAATACAAGATATGATTTTTTAATATTCGAACCAAAAAAAAAGTTCTCATTTAAGTACTATGATAGTTCTAAATGCTTACTTTCCACTTTGGCTCTTATCACAGCCTGGTCACATAGTTTATGGTCCATCAAGGGTCTTTAGACCATGCGCTGAGCGGCTGGTTGCTGTACTCGCAGCAGTCTTTTTTTTTTTTTTTTTTTTTGAGTCAGAGTCTCACTCTGTCGCCCAGGCTGTAGTACAATGACATGCTTCTCACAGCCACTGCAGCCTTGACCTGCTGGGCTCAGGTGATCCTTCCACCTCAGCCTTCCAAGTAGCTGGAACTATAGGCATGTGCTATAGTTCCACACCTGGCTAATTTTTTCAATTTATTTATTGTAGAGATGAGTTCTCACCAAGTTACCCAGGCTGGTCTCAAACCCATGGACTCAGGCAATCCTCTCATCTCAGCCTCCGAGAGTGCTGGGATTATAGGTATGAGCCACCTCACCTGGCCTCCAGCAGCCTTTTTAGTTCACTCAGCACCCTAGACCGCTTCAGCACTGATGCAAATCCCTTCCTTACAGAGGCTTTAAATAGCCTTCCAACAGAAAAGCAGTAAATACTCACTATGTTTTAGACACTGCTTCTCCCTGACCCAGTCCAGATTCTGCACAAATCAGAGCACTCCCATCTCCATTTTGGCTGCCTCCACCCCAGTTAGACTCACATCTCTTCTTCCCTGAATGACTGCAGCAGCCCTCTAACTGGTCTCCAACTCGAGTCCCTTCCCTCTTCTTTTGTCCCACAGATTTTGCCCAGAATAACATGTTCAGGCACATCTCTGATGATGATGTTTCTCTACTCAGTAAGCTACAATAATCACAACCTATAGAATGGTGTTTAATTGTTTACTGGAACATCTAAGGCTTCCCATTATCTGACCCTATCTACAATTCTATCCTTAACTCAGCCTAATTTCCTTTATATCTACACAAACCTCCCCTGTTCTCTTACTTTCACATTTGATAAATCCTTTCTCTTCTCCCTGTCCCTGTGCATGTACCTATCCTACCTACGCAAATGTCATCCCTGGTCCCTCCTGCCCTGTCTCCAGCCTAGCATGGTCTCTCCCTCCTCTGTGATCTTATAAAAGCACTTAGCTGTGTGACAACATAAATGTTTCCCCATCTAGAAAAAAATGACATTACCAGCATTTGTTACTAGAATAACATATAATGCAACATTTTATAATATGAAATTTATGCTTTATAATGTAAAATTTGAGTCATTATTTAAATGCTAATTTTAATTCAGACATTCTTGTTGGGTTGTATCAAGTTACAAGTATACATAAACTATCCAGTCCTTCCACTAACTCTTGTCATATTTTAAATCTCTCCTGTTCACAATGCACAAATACGTGGCCATGCCCCCCAAAAGTTGCCTATGTACTCTCATCACATGAATATTTTCAGAAATCTCTATTTTCTTGAATTATATGACAATGACCTTGACAAATTCTCACCCCAACTGGTAGGATTCAAATCTCTTCTTTTTCTTCTAACACTCTGAAGTTAGTAAATATTAATAAATGGTCCTCTTAAAAAAAATTAAACCCAAGTGAAATAAATTCAATTATATTATCAAGAAAGTTCTGCTGCTTGAATATGTGTACACTTCAAGCAGTTTTATTATGGGTTTGGTCTTTTACTTGAATAGTTTTTCTAAAAGTTAAACAGCCAATTTATGGGGATTTTTTAGTTAGATTAGTTTGGAAATATCATTTTTGAGAGGTAGTGTATGTTACTTTATTTATATTTTACTTAAATTGCCTCCTTGATGGGCTATGTTAAAAGGGTAATAATAGAAATTCCACCAATAGCATCCAGAGGCCACACCAGCCCATAGCTGTCTGGTCTACCAGTGTGATCCAGCAGTGCCCAACATATAGTAGGTACTCAATAAACATTCATTGAATAAAAGAGTGCATAGATGAATGAACCAATAAATGAAAGAGATCTGTCTTATACCATAGATCAGAGTACTTTGTGCTTTCTCAGAGCTGGGGATGATCACAAATTGTAGTCCCTATAGCTCTAAATCTCGATAAAAGTAGCATGATTTGGTTTTAAAATCTATTCAGTTTATTCAGTTGTACTAGGTTTCCTTAATTTTTTAAAAATAGAATGAAGTAGGAATTGGTGGCTTGTACCCTCAAAACTTGCAAAATGATATTTGAGGGTTTTTTTAAATAACCACAGAGTCACAAAGGTAAATATTCTTAAGAGAAAGTTTAGAATTTAAATTAAACAGAAAACAATATTTTAAAAAGTTAAATAATAGTATACTCGAAAAAATTACACTCATGTTGCCACTGACTGAAGTGTGACGTTTTTCTAAGAAAACAGTTTCTAAAACATGTTTATTTGTATTGTACGCCTTGACATTTCCTGTGAAATTTCTTCCTATTATTCATTCTAAAAGCCCCTGTATAAGACCAAAGTGTCAGAGAAAGAAGGTTAACATGGATTGCATATTGAACAGCTTATTTTACATGATTCTAGTATTTAGATATCCAGTTAGGTATTATGTATAAAAATTCAGATTATGGATTATGTTTCACTCTATAGTGATACACAAGCAAAGTTCTCCGATTAGAGTCTGGGGTCCTTCAGTACAAGAATAAAGATCGTTACATTATGCATTTTCCAGAAGAGACTACATTAAGAAATATGCCAAATATTTATGGTTTTTTCCCCCCATACATCTACTGGAATTTGATTTCCTAAACATACTTCTTTAGAGGCATAATCAAGAATTAGTGTGTTTGAACAATGTACAGTGAATACCTGAATTCAAAGGAAGGAGCAAGATAAACTAAATTCTGGTGGTGGTACTTTAACATTCTGCATTTCACTTTTATGAGAAATGGCGACTAAATAACAAATCATCTCTTGCATTTGATAACTTTAGAACTATATAGATAGCCAGTTCAACTTCCTGTGCCATCTACATCTACAGATGTATACAGCAAAAATAGGTATCTATTATCATGGCCCTAAGGCACTGAAGGATTTAAGAAAGTAAAAGGTCAAAGAAAAATTATACGAAGACATGCATATTTTGTTATATATTAATTACTTGAAAATGCATAATTTTCACCTGAGATAAAGAAAATATTACTTTAATATCAACATTCATTTTGCCAAGCACTGTATATAAATACAATTATACTGGATGGTCTTTTATTTTAATGTTATAATTTTGATCTTTTAATTAAAAATAAAATGAATCCTACAAACATCCTTTATTTACTACTGATGGTAGAAATGTCTGTTTTAAGCTGGGCTCGGTGGCTCAGTCTGTAATCCCAGCGCTTTGGGAGGCTGAAGTGAGTGGATTGCCTGAGCCCGTGGAGTCAAAGGACTCCAACTCAAAAAAAATAAAGAAGGAAATATCTGTTTTAAATCATCACACTACCTGGTACAACTTAGAATATTTTAAACCAATCATCCTCGTTATCAGCTGATCTTCCTCTTTCCATTTGGACATCTGCTAGGAGGAGCAGCTTGAGGAAGAGCCTCACCGTTTACTTCTCCACAAAAAGCCTTCTCACTGGATAAGAGAGTATCACCTGAATTATAATACATGTTTTTGTCAACTGTATCTAAATACCTAGAGTTCAGGCACAGTTCTATTCCTTGAAAGCCATTCCACTGATTCACGACGCTCTGTCCACCTTATTTAATGACTCAAGAAGGATATATGTACATATTGTCCCATTTCACATGGCAACTTTCCCTCTTGGAAGTTTTTGCATGGGATTATTTCCAACTCTCCTATGTGTCATCCTCAGTGCTCTTTGGCTTACAATTCAAAAAGGTTTCAGAAATTTTAAAGTTAATAAAATAAATCTAAATGTAAATTGGAAATCAGTTAGTTCTAAATCAAATGAATGGATGACCCTGGGTCAGCAGTGGTTCCATTCTAATGATTAAACATCCCCCACTATGGGACACAAAAAGGCAAAACCCATTTACAACTTGAGACAAGCCACTGTATGTCTTACGGGGAAGAAAGTAAACCAAAACTATAAATTCATGGCTATTTTTGTTAAGAACTAAAAATAATATTCAAGCGGGGGGAAAAAATAAATAAAAGCACGTATATGCAAAACAAAGCAAGCAATCACTCGTTTCTCAAAAGCATTTCATTAAGAAATCGTTTTAGAGAAGAAAATCTTCAGACATTTTAATATATAGATCAGTATCTACTCCTGTATGCATTTAAGAAATCTACTGATCAGCAATTTCTGAGAGTCATCAACTGTTGCCCCTGAAG
This sequence comes from Cephalopachus bancanus, assembly GCA_027257055.1. Taxonomy (NCBI): domain Eukaryota; kingdom Metazoa; phylum Chordata; class Mammalia; order Primates; family Tarsiidae; genus Cephalopachus; species Cephalopachus bancanus. The sequence continues at coordinate 469,266 of JAPVLO010000018.1, read as the reverse complement.
TATTTTCTTTTTTGTTGTGCCTTGCTTGCCTGTGGCAGAGTAATATATACTGCCCCATGCTAAGACATAAGTGAAGATGAGTTAGGGGTATTTTTTCCTTGTTTGAATCTACACACTACTTCAAATCTTTGGAAATTAAAAAGCAGTAATACCCCAGCATTTAAATCATCTTGTATTTCTTGCATCCCATTGCCCAAAATTTTTGAGTAGGCCAAGAAAAAAATGTGACAGGTCTCATTAATTGTTCTTTTTTAAAAAAGCATCTAGCAAAGTCTTCTTCTTTCACCAAAGTCTTGGATACAATTATATTCTAACCTGATTGCTTCATAGAAATAAAGTAGTCAATCAGTGAGATGCCCCAACTGTCATGTACAAAATGCAACAATCCAACTCTACAAGCCTTTAAGGTAAGGGGAAAGGATATAAAGGTTTACTAAGGAAATAAAATGAAGCAAGGCAATGTAAGGCAGGTTTTATTAAGATAACACTACATTTCATTCTAAGCTGCTTGAGAGCAAGTACCTTTAATTAACTTTTCTTTTTTTTTTTTTTTTTGAGTTGGAATCTCACTCTGTCACCCAGACTGGAATGCAGTGGCCGCTCCCGGCCACGCAGCCTCGACCTGCTGGGCTCTGGCTATCCTTCCGCCTCAGCCTTCCGAGTAGCCGGAATTACAGGCGCGCACTACCGCGCCCAGCTGATTTTTTGATTGATTGTAGAGATGAGGTCTCGCTGCCCAGGCGGGTCTCGAATCCGCAGGCTCAGGCAATCCACTCACCTCAGCCTCCCAAAGGCACGGGTAATTAACTATTAATCAGTGCTTCTCTCTTTAACTCTCCCTAGATAGGCAGGCAGCCTGTGTGCTGCATTTCTTCCTCTGGGTAGGCAGGTAGCTTTTGCTGCAGACGGTGACCCATGGCAAACGGTTCACAAGACTCACTTTGCTCACACCGAACACTCCCGTGCCTCTTGCATTATCACATCTCAGCTCGTCCCCCTTGGCCCCATGGGATATGCCGAGAGCCAACAGTGGTGCGCCTCCCACTCAGTCGCTGAAGAGACCGCCTCAACCCACTCCTCACAGCAACAGACTACTGCTAACCATACATTTGCATGACAAAAGCTAGAGGGATCTTTTTTTTTTTAATATTGACTCCTAGCTCCCAAATTTGGAACTACTTTCTGCTAAAAGCTAAGTTGCTGCATGCCAGGGATAGAGGAAAGGAATAACTGAAGAAAATGAGTGCACAGGGCAATTTGGGTAAAGGAAGCGGAGGTATTAAGGAAGTAGGAAGAGGTAATAGAGGCCAAAAAGAACAAGTGAGCAGATCTTGAGTTTTTAGAAAATGAACGAAGATGCTTATGATTAGGCCCCAATGGGCCTGCCTAGTAGCCATTAGTGACCAGCGCAACACACCAGCAGGTTCAAACCAGATGGGATCCATACCTACACACTGCACAGAATCTCTGAAATTCCACTCTCCCCCACCCTATTAATTTTATCTAGTGCTCATTCATTCTGTACCCACTATTAATGCTCTCTCTTATCAACATAATCCTGGCACAGAAGCCAAGCCCATCAGTATACTAATGAAAGTATGCCATTGAGATTTTTTAATGTATTCAGATTTTTTTTGCCCTCAGTTTCCTTACTAAAAACATTTTCCCCAGAAAAATGTTTCTTCTGGCCGGGTGCGCTGGTTTACACCTGTAATCCCAGCACTTTGAGAGGCCAAGGCAGAAGGCTTGAGACCAGGAGTTTGAGACCAGCCTAGGCAACATAGCAAGACTTTGACTCTACAAAAAATTTTAAAAACTAGCTGGGCGTGATGGTGAGTTCCTGTAGTCCCAGCTACTCCAGAAGCTGAGGCAGAAGGACAGCCTGAGCCCAGGAGGTAGAGACTGTGGTGAGGTTGCACAGAGACTGGGCCGCTGCACTCCAGCCTGGGCGACAGAGTGAGACTCCGACTGATTCGCTTATTCCTTAAGGATAAAGAAAAGCCTGTTAATACAAAATGTTACACTGAAAATTCTGAAGAACTTTGAAAGACAAGCAGTTGTTTAAGTTTAAAGGCTATACCCTAGGGTTCCATTCCTAGGTGTATCTACTGCCATCGTCCCAACCTAAGTTCCTTCTCTACACATCAGGAATAGTTCGACTCATTTCACACACCACTGCAGGCTTATAAAACAGAGTTCTCCCATAATGTACCGTGGCTTCACTTATTTGCCTATGCTGATCCCACAGACTCATCTTTATTTTTATTTTTATTTTTTTGAGTCGGAGTCTCACTCCGTCACTCAGGCTGGAGTGCAGTGGCACGCTCACAGTCACCCCAGCATCGGCCTGCTGGGCTCCAGCAATCCTTCCGCCTCAGCCTTCCAAGCAGCCGGAACTACACGCGGGCTCCCACTCCCTGCTAATTGTTTTTTGTTTATTTATTGTAGAAACGAGGTCTCGCCAACTTGCCCGGGCTGGTCTCAAACCCGCGGGCTCAGGCCATCCACTCGCCTCGGCCTCCCAGAGTGCCGGGATGACAGGCTGAGCCACCCAGACCGGCCCAGACTCATCTTGAACAACAAAAATGAGGTGGATACATGGATCTGTGTAGAGCTTTTTACTTTTCCAAAGGCCTTCCTCAGCATTATCTAATTCCCAAAATCATACTAGAGTAAGACAAGAGACGCATTTTTAAAGCGCGTCAAACGAAGAAACCGAAACCCAAGGACATAAATGGCTCGTGCAGCCACGTGCCCAGCCACTGGCAGAGGAAGGACGACAACCCGAGTCTCCTCAGTCTACCTCGGTGATCTCGATATTCTAGACTTTAGGGTTTGCTGCGTACCGAGAAAGAGCCTGCACGGAATCGATGATAACTTACAATAACTTGTAGCAAAGAGAAATGAGCTATTACCCTAGTTTTTTCCAGTTTGATGAGAAAATTAATAATTAAAAACATTTCTGCTTAAAAACATTTGCACTTTTAAAAAAAGCGACAGGTAACCATAAAGAACAGGAAGCCCACTTGGTATGTAAGTAGTCATCATCTTCTTGATTTATTCTGCTCATTACCTTTTAAATGCAGTATTTTGGAAGGTGTTGCTTTAAGCTACAATCAAAATAAAGATTTGGCTTTCAACCTCCAACTCAGGTCTCTCCTCAGAGTGAATTTCCTCCTGTTTGATAAAAAATTGAAACATGGAGAAGTGCCCACAAGTAAGCTCACACAGTAACTCTTGACAAGGGATTCTCGAATATCTTGGAATGTGGCGTAATTAAGTTAGACCACATTCCCAAAACAAGGATATTTTTCAAGTTTCTCTTTTTGCACATATTTCGTGCCGCCCTGAACGCGCTGGAAGCCCCACATTCGGCGTGCATTCCTCGGGGACTCTCTGCCACCCAAAAGAGTGCCACACAGAAACCCGTACGAGCGGAGCGGCCGGCACAGTCTGCGCCCCCGAGGCGCGGAGACACCCCGCACTCAGCCGAAAGCGCACAAGACCCACGCCCGGTGCGGTTTCCCCGTGTGAAGTTACTCGGGTGGAGAAAGTCCCTTTCGATCGCGGTTGGGCGCGGGCGCCCAGGGGCCGCGCGCTCACGCGGACCGGGTCCCCGTCCAGGTGGGATCCGCCGCGCAGACTTCGGAGAGGAGGGCGCCTCCCTGGCCCCTTCCCGCGAGCATCCTGCCCTCGGCGGGGGCCGCGCCGGGCGCCCGGCCTCCGCTGCGCCGCCCCGGCGGGACGAGTCGGAACGGCGCGGGAGCCCGGCAGGGGAGGGACGGGGAGGGCGCTCCCCTCCGCCCGCGGGCGGGGCCGCCGCCGAGACCCCCGCCAGGGCGCGGGACTGCCGGGTGGGGTGGGGCGGGTCTGGCCGGGTGGCGTGGCCGAGGACCCGCACGCCGCCTCCGCACCCGCGCCCTCCTGCCCCGGCAGGCCGCGCGCCCGGACCCTCCAGCCCGAGCTGGGCCAGGGCGAGGAGAAAGGGCAGAGGGCGGGGCGCGGGCGCGGAAGCCCTCGGACCGGCCGCCGCCCCCGCGCTCCGGGCGCCCGCGCCCGGACGCCGCAGCGCGGGCCCTCCGCGCGCCGCCCGAGCCCCGCCGGCCCCGACCCTCCGCGCGCCGCCCGAGCCCCGCCGGCCCGGCCTCTCCGCACGCCGCCCGAGCCCCGCCGGCCCCCGCCCCCCGCACGCCGCCCCAGCCCGCCGGCCCCGGCCCCTCCGCGCGCCGCCCGAGCCCCGCCGGCCACGACCCTCCGCGCGCCGCCCGAGCCCCGCCGGCCCCGGCCCGTCCGCGCGCCGCCCGAGCCCCGCCGGCCCCGGCCTCTCCGCGCACCGCCCGAGCCCCGCCGGCCCCCCCCCCGCCCCCGCCCCCCGCACGCCGCCCCAGCCCGCCGGCCCCGGCCCCTCCGCGCGCCGCCCGAGCCCCGCCGGCCCCGGCCCGTCCGCGCGCCGCCCGAGCCCCGCCGGCCCCCGCCCCCCGCCCCCCGCGCGCCGCCCCAGCCCGCCGCCCGGCCCTCCGCGCGCCGCCCGAGCCCCGCCGGCCCCTCCGCGCCGCCCGACCCGCCGGCCCCGGCTCCGCGCCCCGGCCAAGCGCCGCCGCTCACCTGTTCAGCACTCTGCGGACCCGCTGGCGCACGCCGGCCCGGGAGGAGGCGGGCAGGCTCCCGCCGCCGCCCTCGGCCGGCAGGTTCTCGATGGTGGTCACCACGGGGTTCGGCGGGGCCGGCGGCGGCGGCGGCGGCTCGGGGGGCGTCATCGCGGCGGGGCTGCGGGGCGGCGGCGATCAGAACGCAGCCGGGCGCATCGCGCGCCGGCTCCGGGCCGGGGGCGCGCGGGTCCGGCCGGGCGGCCGCGGCCGGAGGCGGCGCCGCGGGCAGAGCGGGAGGCGGGGAGGCGTCCGCGGCTGCGGCCGCCGCCCTGCCGCCGCCGCGCTCTCCGGCCCGGCGCGCCTCGCGCGGAGCCGCGCCGCTGCCGCCCGCTCTCCCGGAGCCGCGTCCCCGAGCCGGCCGCCGCGAGGGGCTGCGAAGGCTGGCGCGCGGGAGCGGAGGAGCGGCTGCGGCGCCCGGGCTCTCGGGCCAGGGGCTGCCGGCGCCGCCTCAGCCGTCCCCGCGCGCCGGCACCGCTGCCGTCTGCGTCTGGCCGCGCGCGAGGCCGAGGTGAACCCGCGGAGCCGGGCGGGGGCGCCGGGGGCGGCGGCGGCGGCGGCGGGGGCGGGGTGCCCGCGCGCTCCGCGCCCGCCAGAGGGCGCTGCGGGAGCCGCGCGCCGAGCCTCGCGCCGCGGCGGTCCGCGGCGGTCCGCGGGCCGCGCGGGGTCGGGCGGCCGGGACACGCCTCCGGCCGCGGGGCGCCTCGCGCTCGCTCGGGCGCGCGGCGGGACGCCCCGGCGGGTGCTGGCCCGCGCGGACCCGCTCGGCCGCCGCGTCCGCCCGCCGCCTCCCCAGGGAGAACGCGTCCCGGGAAGGCGGCAGGCCCGCTCGGGGTCTCCGTCGGGCGCCGCGGCGGGCGGGGGCGGGCCGGCGGAGCTCGCGCCGTGGCGGCCGGACTCGCCCGCGGAGCCCCGCGGGGCGGCTGCTTCCGTTCTGGCCGGCCCGCTGGCGCTTTCGCCGACCGCTCCGCGTCAGTGAATAAACTCTGGAGAGGAGATTTTCCGTCTTGCCTTCATCTGGAACGCTGGTACGGGTCTTGCGCTGAAAAGTGATGCGCATCCTTACAATTTTCCTCCTCGAACTCGGTGTGGGAAACTCACTGCCCTGAGTGTGCTTCGTAGGTGAGTTGCTTCGCACGGCGGCACGCCGGCACCGTCCCTGAGTTAAAATGCTCTGGAAACCAGCAAATTGAAAATACTGGTGGTCGGATTTGCCACAGAAAGAAGGGTTGAGGAGAAAGGACTTTTCAACAAGGAATCGCCTATGTCTTCTCAAGAGAGAAAAGGAATCGAGGGGGATAAAAAGGAATCCGTTGTTCTGTTGACAAATAAGCTCCCATCCCTTTACCGTTGTGGGGAGTCATTTTTTCATTCAACAAAAATATGAGAAAACAGGTATTTACAAACTCTCTCTAGCCCATATTTCAATTTCTGTAACTCCTGGTTACTACTGAAATATTCCTGAGGTTCCTTTCTACAAAAATTAACCCCAATTAGCACATTTCCCCTTTTACAATAAACACGTTTTCCTGTTCTTTCTCAACAACCTTTCATTCTTAGATTTTTCCACCTCAGACTTGCACAGGACACTCCAAAGAATTGTTGCAAATGGGACCAAGGCTAGTAGCCTTATGGGTGTTAAAATTCCAGTGGTGGCAATAAATTTGCCCTCGGGAGACCCACCAATTGTGGCAGATGTAAATAAAATGCACCTCAGCTGAGCCTGGCAGCAAATCACGGCAGAAGTCTCGCTCTTATTGAATGACAGGTTGCTTCCATTCCCTCTAGATGGGTCAGGATTATTTTAACATCCTAAGATATTGGTTTTAAAAAAAAATCTGTGGGTAATACCCCCAGAAGCTCTATTTTAAATATCAAATATCAGTTATCAACATTCTGAGCATGGAGGAGAAAATCTCTCATACAAACATCGGTAATAATTTGTCAATGACTTCAATATTCTCTTTGTTTAAACATCTTAATCCACAAAAACATTGATGAAAAATTGTGGTAAAACTGACTTATCAATGACTAGCCAGGTAGTATGTTATAATAAAAATTGGGGTCAAAGTAATCTCAGTTCCGATTCCAGCTCTTGACTGACTAGGCAATTCTTTTAAACTTTCTGAGCATCAGTTTCCTAATCTATAACAACAAAGATAATAAGATAAACTTTTCAGGACACAAAAAGATTAGCACTTACATGCCAATATAACTGTGTGTATCATATATATATATAAATATACTTATATATATGGGGAGAGGAGAATTCGTATATATATACACATACAGAGAGAGAGAGAAAGAGAGAGAGAGGAGAGGACAATCTGGCATGAAAAGTATTTTTAAAAAACAATTGGTCTGGAACTGGTCACAATATAGTGACTGGTGCTGAAATTAACTTTCCCACATGAACAGTTCTAAAAGCTGGATAAAATATTGGACATTAGTCAATGTAAGACTATGATTCTTTAGGGAAAAAAACATACGAGAAATGAAGCACATTAGATGAGCCCTGTGTCCATTCCAGTTTTCATCCTGAGGGCATTTTCCAAACCACACTGCAGGGACATGGTGTCCAATCTGAGTCGCAGTCTCACTGCAGGAAAGAGACAGAGCTAGGAGCCCAGAGCTCCAAAGGCAGAGTTCCAGAAGGGAGAGGCCTAAAAGAAGGAGCTTAAAGATTCTGTGTGGCCGGGCTCGGCGGCTCAGCCTGCGATCCCACACTTTGGGAGGCTGAGGTGAGTGGATGGCCGTGGGTTCAGGACCACCTGGGCAACTTGGCGGGACCTCATCTCTACAATAAATCAAAAATCAGCCGGTCATGGTAGCGTGTGCCTGTAGTTCCAGCTACTTGGAAGGCGGAGGCCGAAGGATCGCCAGAGCCCAGCAGGTCGAGGCTGCGGTGGTCAGGAGTGGCCACTGCCCTCCAGTCTGGGTGACAGAGTGAGACTCCAACTCAAAAAAAAACAAAACAAAAAAACCTCTGTGTGAAAATTCCCGCAGAGCCAACTTTTAAGCTACCTGCATGCAGCACGAGCCTCTGGAAGACCCAGCGAAGAAAGCTACTGGGAAGTTAGGGAGCTGAACAGAGATTTCAGAGGCAGCACAGTGCTGGAGAGACAGAAGAGGCCCCATTCTGTAGAGCATACTTGGAGAATCCCCAGACTTTTTGCAGAGACTCCAAAAAAGACCACACCCTGAGCACAAGGACATTCTCATAGCAGTAGGGGTTATACCTTAGGTCTAAAGACAGAAGATGATCTGCTGGCAAATTGATTGACTTCCAGATTAAAATGTAATGCTTTTTTGAGAGATATTATCATCCAAAATTTTTATACTCCATATCCACAACAACCAGCAATTAATCAGAAATTACTGCAGATGCAAAGAAGCATAGAAAATGCAAACAGTAATTTATAGTACAGGTTAGCAAATGTTTGCTGTAAATGGCTAAATAACCAATAATCCTAGCTTTGTAGGCCATATAGTCTGTTATAACTATTGCAACTTCTGTGCCGTTGCATGTGAATGTGGCCATCGGCAACAGGTAAATGAATGTGGCTGTGTTTCAATAAAACCTTATTTTTAGATGGACACTGGAATTTGAGCTTCATCTAGTTTTTACTGTCAAGAAATTATTATTCTTTGTATTCCTTTTAGCTATTCAAAAATGTAAAAAACATTCTAGACTTGGAGACTATACAAAAACTGGCAACAACTCATCATAAATGTAGATGCAAAAATCTTCAACAAAATATTAGCCAAAAAACTCCAACAGCATATGAAAAGAAATATATGCCTCACCCTAGTAGGACTTATGCTAGGAATGCAGGGTTAATTTAACATCTGAAAATCAGTTAATGCAATACACCGCATTAATAGAATAAGTAACAAAATCTTTATGTGCATTTGAAAAAATTAAACAGTCATGCATGATAAAATCTCTCAAAAAACCTCTAAGAGAAGAAAATTTTCTTAATCATAAAGAACATTTACAAAAAACCTACAGTAAAAATTATATTGAATATTTAATAACCTCGAAGGTCAGGAACAAGTCAAGAATATTTGCTCTCACTATGTCTATTCAGTGCGGTACTGGAGGACGTAACCAGTTCCGTCAGTAAGAAAAATGAATCAAAGGCATTCAGAAAGAAAATTAAAAAGTAAGCCTATCTCTTTTCACAGCATGATCTTTTATATGGAATATCCCAAGGAATCCACAAAATGCACTATTTAGAACTAATAGACAAATGCAGCAAGGTTGCAGGATATAAGATCAGTATACAAATATCAATTGTATTTGTATACACTAGTCATGCACAATCTAAAAGTGAAATTAAGAAATAATTCCATTTATGCTAGCCTCAAAAATAATAAAATATTTAGAAGTAAATTTAACAAAAGTGGTGGCAAACTGTTACACAAAACCCCACAAAATATTGTAAAAAACTTAAAAAGATCTAATGAAATAGAAAGGCATCGCATGTTTATAAATCAGAACACATAATGTTGTTAAGATGGATATACTCATTGATCTACAGATTTCACACAATCCCTAGAAAAACCTCACCAGGCTTTCTTTGCAGAAACAGACCAATTAATCCTCAAATTTACGTGACAATGCAAAGTGTCTTGAATAGTCAAAACAATTTTGAAAAAGAAAAAAGTTGGAGGACTCTCACTTCCCACTTTCAAAACTTAGTATAAAACTACATTTATCAAAACAGTGAATGTGGCCATAGACAACAGGTAAATGAATGTGGCTGTGTTTCAATAAAACTTTATTTATAGTTATCAAAACAGTGTGGTACTGGCATAAGGATAGACTTATAGAGCAATGAAACAGAATTGAGAACTCTGAAAAAAATCCTTATGCTTATAATTAACTGAATGTTTGCCAGGATAATTCACACTGCAGAAAAGGATAATCTTTTTAACAGTGGTGCTGGAACAAGTGTGTATCCACGTACAAAAAGATGAACTTAGACTTTTACCTCACAGTATACACAAATATTAACTCAAATGAATCATACATTCAAATGTAAGATCTACAATGATGGAACCTTTAGAATTACACATAGAAAATCTTTGAAGCCGGGCTCAGTGGCTCAGCCTGTAATCCCGCGCCTTTGGGAGGCTGAGGTGAGTAGATTGCCTGAGTCCGCGGGTTTGAGACTCGCCTGGGCAGCAAGACCTCATCTCTACGATAAATCAAAAAATCAGCCGGGCGTGGTAGCACATGCCTGTAATTCCGGTCATTTGGAAGGCTGAGGCGGAAGGATCGCCGGAGCCCAGCAGGTCGAGGCTGCGGGGGCTGGGAGTGGCCATGGCACTCCAGTCTGGTTGACAGAGTAGACTCCGACTCAAAAAAAAAAAAAAAGAAAATCTTTGAGACCTTGAATTCGGCAAAGCTTCCTATGTTATGACACCAAAAGCATGGTCATAAATAAACAAACACATATATATGAGGGGGGCCCCAAAGAAACTGGAATTTATTAATTTAAAAAATTGTGTATTTATTCTTACTTGTTCAGACTTCAGTAATCTTCAAAGCAGTCTCCGTCTGATGCAATACATCTATCAAGATGCTTTTTCTACTGCTCAAAGCAGTTTTTGAACTTGTCAATTTTGATGCCTTTTAGTGCTTTGTTTTACCTGTTCCACATCAGCAAATATTTCCCTTTAAGGACTTTCTTCATCCGGGGAAACAAAAAATCGGAACGGGGAGGGTGAGACACAGAGGCCATGCCATTTTTTGGTCAAAAACTGCTGATCGTTCAGTGTAGTGTGGGCAGATGTGCTCATAAATCACCCACCATAAAATGGGCAAATGCTTTGAAAGAATCTCAAAAAAAAAAACTTCACTGAAACCAGACACAGACTCTCACAACAGCCCTGGTCAGCACATGGATGTCAAAGGGTTCCTAGAACACTTACCTAGCAGAGGAAGCCAATACTACAAGGAGTCCACCTACCAAAAGATAATTCTGGTTTTTTTGGAGAAAGAAAGATATATATGTCTATATATATCTATAGAAAGATATCTATATATATCCAGCATTGATAACAAGACCTGAAATAGTTTCTTATTTAGGCTAACAAATAATTGTCACAGTAAATCTACAGACGGGCTCAAAAATTTGCTAATTATTCTTCCATTCTCTAGAGATACCTATCTTTTCACCATTGATAAATCTTCAGTTTTCCAATAGATGAATTCAACTATAATTCAACACTGTATTGTCTTTTAAATTGACATAAAATGACAGAATATTGTAAAAACAATGAGTCATCATTTTCTAGCTAACATCTTTTGTCAACAAGGTAGAAACAGATAGGAAGATAGCAAACGTATTTTTTTTCATTTTATGAATCAGAAGTTAAACATCATTGCGTTTATGCATTCAGCTGGATGTGATTGATTTCCCTCTTCCCTTTAAGCTTATACAAGTCATTGGTCTGTTTTAAGTAAATGGGAATAAGTTATCACATATTGGATAGTTTTCGATATCGAATTATAGAACATTAAAAAGGTGAATAGCCTACCGCCCATTCAGTAATAATTTATCATGTATTACTAAACCCTCTTCTCCCCAACAAATACACAAAAATATTTGTGTTATGTTTACCTGGAAACCCAAGGGAGCTCCCAATTTTGTGCCTAACTCCAGTTTCTTATTTTCTGACTCAGACATAAACATTCCACATTCTCAGAACAATCTTTTCAAAGTGAAAGTGTTACCATGCTTAAAACCCTTTCATAATTTCCCATTGCTCTTTGCATGTCGAGCAATATCCTTGACAAAGCTTACAAGGCCATCTTCAGTTCCTCTCTGTCTCCCACCTACTTGGTTTCATCCTGTACCACTTTTCTACTTGTTTTCTCGACTCTGGCCACAATGGCTTTCTGTCAGTTCCTCGAAATTGCTGGGCTCCTTCTAATCTCAGTCTTTGTAATGCTGCCCATGTGCCTCCACCTATTCCAGTCATCCTCAGCATTGCCTAGGGATTTCTTACCCTTCATTCAGATTAAGTTTAAATGTCATTTCCTAAAATGAAGCATCCTCTGATCCCCATTCAAAGTAGGTCATAGCCCTCCATTTTAGAGAACTAAGTTCGTCTTCTTCATCACACTTTTGCTACCCCTCCCATTGTAAATTTGTGTGGCTCTCTGACTGAATGCCTTTCCCACTAAGCAGCAAGCTCCATGAGAGCAGGAAAGATGTTTGCTCACACGGTGTGACCAGCACCTAGTGCCTGGCACATAGTAGTTTCTTCATAAATAGTCATTAGATACATGAATAAATTGCAGGGGAATCGACTGCAATTTAAACTCTGCTCTGAACATTCCCTACCTCGAGACTTTCTTATGTTGGTTTGTCCGTCCCAAAACATCCCAGCTGCTCCTGAAGACCCCTCAAACAGGGGTTGTTTGTTTCATGCTTCCTCACGGGAATAGGTCAGTGTTGCTGCTTCCCATTGCCACTTCTAAACAGTTTTTTTCCACAAACTTTGTTTTAACACACCATCTAACTGACTCACCCTGAATTGCTTATCTTTACGGAAATGGGCTGATCTTCTGGTCACTCTGCTTCATTCGATTCTCTTTTGCACTCTGCGTTGGACTTGCCATTATCCTACCTGCTACACAGGTTACTCATCAGCATCCAGGTCCTTTACTTCTGTATCTCCTGGGACTTTTATCTCCAGTTTAGCAACTCACTCCCGTAGCCAAACCCTGGACCTGATAACCCAGAACTGTTCCTCATCTGAAACGGCCTCCAGCCCTAATAGAGGCTTTAATGTTATCTGTTAGTCTTTAATGCTTCCTGACATATACGTTAAACACTTCTGCCCTAATAGTTTCTGTCCATCCCTCCATTTCACAGAGGCATGTGACCGCCACCTCCAGCACCTTCACCACCCACCTCTCCTCTCTACTCAGCATTTACCTGCCTGCTACTTCACAGAGAAACGAGAAGCCATTTCTATTTCCTCTGCGAAGTCTCTCAGCTTCCCACAACCAAACTTACAATTTTCCTCTTTTGTTGCTGCTCATCATTTTTTTATATATCATGGCCGAAGTGTTTCTCTCTCTTCCTCCGGTCTTTACCTGTACTCTGCATCACATGTGCTCGTGCCTTCCCAAGGACCTTGATCAGTTACGCTCTCCCCTGCCTCTCCTATAATTTTGACTTTACCCCATCATGTTTTATTTTCCCACTACACAGAATTGTTTTCATTTCCTTGAATGAGGCACACTGGCTTTTCCGCATAATGTCCTCTTCACAGAAACTTCTCGGCAACCCTCTTTGCCTACCTGCTCCTTGCCTTTCAAAATAAAGCTCAGGGAACTTCTGTTATTTTTCTTTCATTTATTGCACATCTTGAGTTTCCCAAATAACCTAAACCCTGTGGACCATCATTTCGATACCTCTCTTAAATTCCTAAATAATTCTTTAGTCTCCTCTGTCCGCCAGTTACTCATATCCATCAGAATCCCTAGGCTCAATCCATTCAACCCTCTGAATGCTCTGCTTTTTACTTCCAGACCACGATGGATGTGGAATGAAGCATCCCCCAAGTTGCTATACATTCATCAGATGTTGACTCTCCTCACATCCCTTCCGGCCGCATTTTCCTTTCTGGTTCATGAAGAAAATTATCGTCAGGCGAAAATGTCCTCAATTTCTGCTCCTCCTACAAATACCTTTCTTTAAGTTCATTTCTTCTTTTCTGCATCCCCTCATCTGCCTCCAAGGCTAATTTCTCATCTAGTGTTTGTATTCCATCTCCACTAGCTTATCTCCTCAACATATAAACATGTTCAAATAACTTTCATCTTCAGAAGCAAAGCAGGCCGGGCTCCGTGGCTCAGCCTGTAACCCCAGCACTTTAGGAGGCCGAGGCGAGTGGACTGCCTAAGCCCGTGGGTTCGAGACCAGCCCGGGCAACTTGGCAAGACCTTGTCTCTACAATAAATCAAAAATTAGCCAGGCATGGTAGTGCACACCTGTAGTTCCGGCTACTTGGAAGGCTGAGGCAGAAGGATTATTGCAGCCCTGCAGGTCTACGCTGGGGTGGCTGTGAACATGCCACTCAGCTCCAACCTGGGCAACAGAGTGAGACTCCAACTCAAAAAGATAAATAATAAATAAATAAAATAAAAGCAAAAGAAAACTGAAACCTCTCTTGACCTTATGTAGACTTCTAAACACTTGATTCAGTTTTATGTTTTATCTACACTTCCATTCTGCTCCATATACTCCTTAATCTGCTGAAACGCAGTTTCCTCCCCACCAAAACGGCTTTCATTTATGCTTTTTGCATTTTCTAAAGCCAATTGTGTTAGTCAGGGTTCTCCAGAGAAACAAAACCAACAGACCACATATAGCTCTATAAGAGAAGTCTATTACTGGTGATCTAGCTTAATTTATAGGTTGGTTCACATGATTATGGGGGTCAAGAAATTCTGCGATCTACCTTCTGCAAGCTGAAGACCCAGGAAAGTGGGCAGTGCAATTTAGTCTGAATCTAAAGACCTGAGAACCAGAGGAGCTGATGGTGTATCTCTCGGTCTGAGGTCAAAGCCCTGAGAATCAGGACCTCCAGTATCCTCACCATTTTGCTTTATTCAAGTACTTCACAGACTGGATGACACTTGCCCACATTGGTGTGGATGGATATCCTTTACTCATTCCACTGACTTAGATAGGAATCTCTTCCAGGAACACCCTGACAGACACAATAAGATATAACGTTTTACCAGCTATCTGGGCTTCCCCTAGCCCAGACAAGCTGACATGTAAAATTAGCCCTCACACCAGTGGGCTGTCTCTGAACATCCTGGAATAGTTGATGCTCTTGACTTTCTCCTGATCGCTCTATTCTTTCTGCTTCTAAGAATTTTTCTCTTGTTTCTTCTGCTTTCTTGGTTCTCTGCTTTATCTACAGGTTTTCTCCTTCTCTTGTGGTCTCTTAACTGCTGGTTTCATCCAGAGCTTTGACCTTGCTCCTCTACTTTTCGCATTCGTGCATGCTCCCTAGGTGCTCTCATTCACCTGGATGACTTCAGTTGTCACCTGCCACTTCCAGAGCCCCTAGCTAACCCCTAGTCCCAACACTTGAGATTCCAAACATGCACCAGAAACCTACGCCCCAGATCTCTCCCACTCGCCATTCCTCCTGTTGTAACATTTGGCTTGGCAGACAACATTAATCTGAAACTAGCCACTCAAGAAGAGCTCTGGAAGATGGCTACGCTGTGCCTTCTCACTCACCCGTACAGTCACGACATCTTGCAGGGCCATCTCCTGCAAGTTCCTCCTTGCATCCCCATCCCATCCCATCACTCAGCCTTGCCCAGGCGCTTGTCATTTCTAAGTCTGGTCACCTCGGCAGTCTCTGAATTGAGATCCCAGCAAAGTGTTCTATCAAAAACACAGACCCCATCTTGTCACTTCCTTTTATTATCCCTTCGATGACTCCATCAACATTCAGAATCAAGTTCAATCTCCTTAGCTATGTAGAAGGCTCATCCACGTTCTGGCCATTTGCCAGCCCCTCATTTCTCCTATTTCCTAGTGCAAAGTTCCTTTGCTCAGTCAAACAGAATGTTCAGTTTCCCTGCTGTGTTGTGCCATTCAGTGTCTCTGGGCATCCCCGTGTGTTGCTCACGTTGAATACTCTTCTCTCCTTTCCTGAGAGAATGGATGCAGCTGGCATCTATTTATTGCTTTAAAAAAGAAAAAAAAAACCCCTCGGGAATCACCTCCAGTAAGTCTTAGTTGACTCCGTAGCCCAATTAGAGACCCTACTCAGTGCAACTCCAGTCCTCTTGGAGTGCACCAAACACAGCATCCATTTTCCTATGAGCTTCTCTGTCGTCCGCAAGCTCCATTAGCATGCTGTCTCATGCAGCTTCCTTCCCAGCAGTTACTACAGTACATGACATACAATACGTTTGTCAACCGACTGACAATGAAGAAATAGACTTAGGAATTTGTTCTGCACATTCTTAAAATCAGATAATGTTTTTTAAAAATGGATGGAACAAAGCCTTGTATACCAGACTTTGTTTAAAATTGGAGAGAGAAAGCTAAAAGAAAAGGAAATATATCCTGAACAAATATGTTGTGTAGTCAAGCGAGAAAACACTTTAAGAAAAGGCCAAGGGCTTTCTAGAAAGTATTGTAGTTAACTTTTTATTTAAACAGAAATTGTTCCTATAAACGCTGGCTGCCTTGCATATTTTTTATTTTTCTAGGCATAAGTAAATGACTCATTCACATAAGGAGGCTTATTGAAATTTTATTGTATTCAGATGTTCTCTGTGTATATCTTATTGTCCGACCTTGATAACAAAGAGCTGTGCAATATTATATTTAATGCAGCTAACCAGACAAAGTGTAAAGGAGAGCTGAGTAATTACTTGCTGAAGGAAATCAGTATGGACAAGTTTCATAATTCAAGCCAAAATAACTTACTGTTAAAAAAGAAATTATTGTAGTTTAGCCTGCATTGTTTGAATAAAATAAATCCTTACTTTAAAAACTTTTGGGTGGCAGAGGTTAAAGTGATTCCAAAAATTCATTTTGTTTTAGCTTTGGAATGTTTTGCAGTTTTTTCATATTTAACATTCTTATTCGTTTCCTTTTGGCAAATACTAAATGTAACTCGCTTTCCTGAGCATTTATCAGTCCAGTGGAGACAAAGGCCGTCTGCAAATGTAATGAATGTGAGAGGAAGAGAGAGGAGATGGTTAAAAACTGACTTGTGTAATTAAATTTGAATTAAAACCTGGGTATGTCCTTTGGCAAATATTTCTTAAACATGTACTATGTACCAGGCACTGTAATTGATTCTCAGGTATAAAAATAATGGACAGCGTCTCCCTCTCTCTTCCTCTCTCTCTCACCCTGTGATCTTTGCCCACCCTAGCTCCCCTTCACCTTTTGCCATGAGTTGAGGCAGCCTGAGGGCCTCACCAGATGCAGGTGCTCGATCATGAGCATTCTGGCCGTCAGAACTGTGAGTCAAATGAAACTTTTTGTTGTATAAATTATCCAGCCTCTTGCATTCCTTTATTACAACACAAAGCAGACTAGGAAAAGTCGCATATGAGCGAAATCATAGCCTTTTGGGACTGACTTATTTTACCTAGAGTAACGCCCTCAGGTTCATCAATGTCATAGTATGTGTCAGGGTTTCCTTTTTTAAGGCTGGATGATATTCCACTGAATATGGATACCGCATTTTCTTTATCCACTCATCTGCTGGCGGACGTTGGGGTTGCTTCCACTTCTTACTTGTTGTGGGTAAGGCTGCTGTAAAACCTGTGTGCACATTGCTCCTGATAGGTGATGTTTTGGCCCTCCAGCCCTTCCGCCCTCCCCCTTCTGGGCTCCAGGGTCCTTTACCCTCTGTGGGCCTTTGCAGATCTTTAGTTCAGCTTCCACTTCTGAGTGAGAGAACACACAGTGTGGTTTTCTGTCCCGGAGCTAGTTCATGTTGCGTGATGCCTCCAATGCCATCCAAGTTGCTGCAAAAGACATTGTTTCACTCTTGTTGATAACTGAATGGATTCTGTACGGTATATATATGGCATTTTCATTATCCACTGATCAGCTGATGGGCATTTAGGCTGATTCTGCATCTTTTGCCACTGTGAATTGTGCTGCGATGAACATGTGGGTGCAGGGTTTTTTAAATATAATGGTGGGTACACATAAAGCCCAGACTTAGTTACCACTATACAGTGCAACCATGTAACCAGAAACTATTTGCACCACCCTAAAGCTATTGAAATAAAGAAAGAAATGTGTGCAAATGTCTCCTCAACATCCTGCCCTTAACTTCTTTTGAATATATACCCAGAGGGGAACTGCTGGTCTATATGGCAATTCTAACTTTTTGCTTTATAAAGTTGATCTTGAATAGAGATTACTAACAGAGTCTATGCTCTGTACTCTATTGAAAAAACAATAAGACATATCTTAGGAAAAAGTCTCTCTACTTTCAAATAATTCTCAACGTAGTGAGTGAAAAATATCTATAGACAACCAACTAAATCGTCATATAATAAGTACTACACTGGAAGAATTAAATAATATGTAGTGAGGATAAAAAGGCGGTGTGATTCACTTTGGGGAAGAGGTTGCAGGGAAAGCTTCTTAAAATATTTGATCTGGCCTTGATGACTGTAGAATTTCACCTGGTGGAATCAGGAGCAGAAGGACACTCTTGTCAAAAGTAACCAAATCCACAAAGGCCTGACGGAGAACAAGTGCCCAGTGTGTTTGCAAGAGTTGCGCTCAGGGAATGTGTTGGAGGTACATGGGATGGAGCTGATACAGGTTTATTTAAGAACCACATTTTCTGGAGTTCAACCATCTTAAAAATAATTAATAAATGTTGCTATATCTGTGTATCAATTATACTACTATTTACTTAATCTTGTCTTGATGACTCTCTGAAATGCCTACTTTAGGGTCATGTTAAGCAACAACATCCATGAAATTACACACTTGAGATGCTAATCACACTTTTCTAAGACTCATTAAAATAAAAACAAGTGATACAATTGTGTGAATTCTTGGCCCTGCACCACCTTGTCGCCTCTCCTGCCTCTGGGAACCCATGCTCCACGCTTCTTCGGGAAATGCTACTTTGTGTTAACAAGGAACCCAGAAAGAAACATCCTTCACAAACAATTGCTTTAATTTTTCCAAATATATGAGGAAGTGGAGAAAATGATGTTACTGTGAAAATGTTTCAATAAAGCAATTTTGAGGTTTCTGCTAGAAGTAAGGTGGTTGAAAATGCTAAGAAATGAAGAATGACAGAAAGTCAGTAGAATGGGATGAGAGGAGGAAGGAAGCATGTGATCGCACAGAGGAAAAGGCTCTTTTGGAAAATAAGAGTTCCGCAGAAAGAGCAGACTGGTAAGTAACTTGAAATTGATTCCTTTTTTCCGGCTAGACACTAGAGTCACACTGCTCATTATATTCCGTTTAAACTTAAGTTAATTGAAATTAAATAAACATAAGCTTCAATTCCTCAGGCTCACTAGCCACATTCCAAGAGCTCAGCAGCCATATATGGCCAGTGATTACTGTATTAGATAGAGCACATGTCAGTCATGATCGGTATCCATTACTGCAGTGTGTTAAATAATTGGATGAATCCCAATCTCCCTTATGGTGCTGCTCAGCTTCTTGAGAATGAAGCTTCTTCCGAATGAAAATGACACAAAGGGGAAAAGGTGTGCCTCTAGGCCAAGGTTCCAGCTCCCGAAATCTGGGCTTCTAGGACTCCAGGTGTCTGTTGAGTACGATGTCCAAGGCTCAGGCTACCTCTCCAGAAGTCAGATTATCTTAGCTTTTATTATGCCTTAGGAATTTTTCCCGGACAAATATTTCCGAACTATGTGTCCAGTGGAGGGCTAATGTCCAGAACCTACAAGGAACTTAGATGAATCAACAGGAAAAAACAAAAAAATAGAAAGTAGGCAAATGATATAAACAGATACTTCTCAAAAGACGACCTACAAGCAGTCAATAAACATGGAAAAATGCTCAACTTCACTAAGCATCAGATAAATGTGAATCAAAACCACAATGAGATATCATCTTACACCAGTCAGATTGGCTATTAATAAGTCAAAAATCAAGAGATCAAAAACCAACAGCTGGCAAGGTTGCGAAGAAAAGGAAATGTTCATATATTGTTGGTAGAAATGTAAGCTAGTTCTGTCCCTGTTAAAAGTATTTTGGTGATTTCTCAAATATCTAAAAATAGACATCATTTGGTCCAGCAATCACACTACTGGGTATATACCCAAAGAAACAAACTGTTCTGCCAAAAAGACACCTACCCTTACATGTTTATTGCAGCACTATTCACAACAGCAAAAACACGGAAGCAACCTAGTTGTCCATCAACAGTGGATTCGTTTTTTAAAATGTGGTACATGTACACCATGGAATACCATGCAGTCATAAAAAAGAATTAAATCATGTCTTTAGCAGCTAGAGGCCATTATTCTAAGTGAATTAACACAGAAACAGAAAACCAAATACCACATGTTCTCACTTATAAATGGAAACTAAAAAATAAAATAAACGGAAGCTAAACACGGGGTACGCATGGATATAAGCATAAGAACAACAGACAACAATACTCTGAAGGGGAGGAGCAGGGGGAAGAGATAAAAAATAGAAAAACCATCCCTGGGTGCCATGCTCACCACTTGGATGAGGGGCTTAACAGAAGACCAAACTCACCATCACATAGCATACCCATGCAACAAAACTCATGTGTATGTACCCTTGAATCTAAAATAAAATAAAATAATTTCTTCCATATATATACATATTCTTATTTTTCCATTTCAGCTTCCAGAATGTAATTTTATATAGTAGTAGATGTTGTTTCTATTTATTGTGATCATGTAATACCTTTTTCTGAGCCTGAACTTTTTTGTCCGTAAAAGGGAAATTATACCTGCAACAAAGACTAAATTAAATCATACGGCACACATAAAGGGATTACTACAAACATAGAAAATGACAAAAAATACATGTAGAAATCCTTCTTCATGTACACACATGGTTTTCTAATATCTTACAAAGGTGAGATCCCATATTCCAATCTGTGCCTGCCACTTGACATGTGACAGCCTCAGCCTTTTTTTTCCTTATACTAAATTCCTTGATTAAACTTATTTTATTTATTTATTTATTTATTTATTTATTTGAGTTGGAGTCTCACTCTGTCATCCAGACTGGAGTGCAGTGGCCGCTCCCGGCTACCACAGCCTCGACCTGCTGGGCTCCGGCGATCCTTCCACCTCAGCCTTCCAAGTAGGTGGAACTACAGGCGCACGCTACCATGCCTGGCTAATTTTTTTGATTTACTGTAGAGATGAGGTCTCGCCAAGTTGCCCAGGTGGGTCTGGAACCCGCGGGCTCAGGCAATACACTGACCTCAGCCTCCCAAGGTGCAGGATTAAAGGCTGAGCCACTGAGCCCAGCTATTTTTTTTAATTTTAAAATTGTGGGGTACAATTAAGGGTTAGGTATATAATATTCATTGTGCAGGTACCCTTGTTGATGAGGTGTGCTGCCCCTTCCCCAGGCAGATATCAACTACTATTAATCCCACCTCCCTGTCTCCCCCCATAGTTTCCCACCACTGTCAATCCTTTTCTTACAGTTTTATGGTAGTTGTTCAAAGTCCACTTATGAGTGAGAACATGTGATACGCAGATCTTTGTTTCTGTGAAAGATCACTCAGTATTATAAACTCTAATTCCATCCAGGTTGCTGCGAAATTCATGATTTTGTTCTTTATGACTGCGTAATATTCCATTATGTATATGTACCACATTTTTTTAACCCAGGCTTCTATTGATGGTTCCATGATCTTGCTATTGTGAACAATGCTGCAATAAACATACGTGTGCAGGTATCTTTTTTTAACTTTACTGTAAAGCTACAATAATCAAAACAGCCTGGTATTGGTACAAGAGCAGGCATACAGACCAAAGGAACAGAATTGAGATTCCAGAAGCAAAACCTCAATTTCTCAACCAACTCATCTTCGACAAAGCCTCCACCACCTACCACTAGGGAGACGAGAACCTATTCAGCAAATGGTGCTGGGAAAACTGGCTGACCATATGCAGAAGATTCAGACAGGATCCCCATCTATCCCCATACACAAAAGTTAACTCTAAATGGATCAGAGACCTAAATGTAAAACCTCAAACCATAAGAACCTTAGAAAATGCAGGAGACACCCTTATGGAAGTTGGAACTGGCAACCAATTCTTGAGCAAAACCCAAAATGCACGGGCCATAAGAGATAAGATAGACAAGTGGGACCTCATTAAATTGACAAGATTCTGCAAAGCCAAAGAAACCATAAAGAGAGCAGGGAGACAACCCAAAGACTGGGAAAAAATATTTGCCAACTCCATGTCTGACAAAGGCCTAACAATCAAGGATCTACAAGGAACTCAAATATGCCAAAAAGAAAAAAACAAACAGCCCCATTACAAAGTGGGCAAAAGATATGAATAAACGCTTCTCAAAAGAAGACGTATGAGCAGCCAACAGATACATGAAAAAATGTTCAGCCTCACTAGTCATTAAGGAGATGCAAATTAAAACCACCCTGAGATGCCACCTAACTCCAGTCAGAATGGCCATCATCAATAACTCAAAAAACAACAGATGCTGGAGAGGATGTGGCGAAAAGGGAACACTTCTACACTGTTGGTGGGAGTGTCAACTCGTGCAGCCTCTGTGGAAATCAGGGTGGCGCTTCTTAAAAGTTCTAAAAATTGACCTTCCGTGTGACCATGCAATCCTCCTACTGCGAATATACCTGGAAGAACTCCAATCACTCTGTTAAAAAAAACAACAGCCTCAGTCTTAACAGTATCAATCAAGCCACAGGCATGAATTTTCTTGGAAGGAACCCAGAGTCCGTAAGTGGTCTACAGACTTCTCACAAAATATAAAGCGTAACTGCCACATTCAAGGAACTCAAATCTAAGTGAAAAGAGAAATCTCTCAAGGGCAGTGACTAGTGAGAATAAGCCAGCCGTGACTGCCACCAGCACAGCTCCCGTCCAACACAATGCTGCGCCAAGGCCGCCGCCATCTTGGACACCGTAAGTCATCAGGGAACGAGGAGCCTCCCGGCAGCGGGAGTATCTGGCAGCTCGCCACTCGGGGTTGCTGCTCGTCGTCTCATTTACGGGAAGACTCGGAATGGGGGCAGGCAGACCCGAGTTTAGATGTTGGCAATGATGACGGCTCACAGCTCACGGCTTTGTCCCCACATTAGAGAATCAAATATGGAGTGTATGCATGATAGTGAGAGACCCAAGAGATTAAAAAAAACTCTAAGAGAACTATTACTATATGAATTCCTACCCCACATTCACTGTATTCGTTTGCAGTGTTTGTACTTAGAATTTTGTTAAGTTTAATTTTTGTTTGTCTCATAAAATAACCGGTTGCTTCCGCAACTGCTGCTAGCAGTATGTGAATGTCAAGTAATAAACCCCTCCCGGACATTCCTTTGCTTAGCCGGCCTGCTTGCTAAACCTAGCTTATCTGACATTCCACTCTGCTCATTTAGCAGCTTCCCCGTCAGTCACAGGTAGCTGAGCGGACCAGACCAATCCCAAGTGCCCCCGTACCCATTAGGAGAAATTATCCTATCATGTAAAAACAAGTTTAAAGTTCTTTCCCCTCCCTCTGTAATGATGTATAAAAACTGCTTGCCATGCTGGATCAGGGCTCTCGTCCCTGAAGCTGCTGCTTTGGGCGTGAGCCCAGACTCGAGCCTGAATAAAGACCCTTGTGTGTTTGCATCAGAGCTGGCTCTTTGTTGGTCTCTCGGATTCTGAAATTTGGGTTTAACAATAGTACTAGTCTGATTGTTGCTTGCACTGATGTGCCAATTTTAGATAAAGACCCCTTAAAAACTCATTTAAAACGTGATATGTAGGAAGGCAAAGAGATAATAAAAGGGTTACAGCAAAATAGATGAAAACTTTCCAAGTCTAGCAAGAGATTTAGACATCCAGACACAGGAAGCTCTGAGATCCCCAAACAGATCCAAGAGGGTTTCTCCATGGCACATTATAGTCCTCTTATCGAAAGTCAAAGTCAAAGAGAGAATTCTAAAAACTGTAAGACAAAAGTGTCTAGTCACCTATCAGGAACCCCCATCAGATTAACAGCATATTCCTCAGCAGAAAACTTACAGGCCAAGAGAGAATGAGATGATACATTCGGAGCGTTGAAAGAATAAACTACCAGCCGAGGAGTCCATATCCAGTAAAATTATTCTTCATAAGTGAAGGAAAAATAAAGTTTTTCCCAGACAAGTAAAAGCTGAGGGAATTCATCACCCCTAGACTAGCCCTACAAGAAATTCTTTAAAAAGGTGGAAGTAAAGGATTATATTTACCATCACGAAAATAAATGAAAAGTATAAAACTCACTGGTAAGGCAAATACAAATGAGGAAGAAAAAACCACTTAAATGGCACCACGATGGAAAACCCCTAAGCCACAATGACAAATAGGAGAAAAAGAAACAATACACAAAACAACTAGAAAACAATCGACTGTATGACAGGAGCAAAACCTCACATATCAATAATAACTTTAAATGCAAATGAATTGAATTCTTCTCAGGCAGTATGGATACAAGATGTGATCCAACTATATGCTGCCCACAAGAAATGCACTTTGCCTGTAAAAACACATGTAGACTGAAGGTAAAGGAATGGAAGAAGTACACCATGCAAACAGAAACCAAAAGTGAGCAGGAGAAGCTACACGTGTATCAGATTTAAAAAGACTTTAAGTCAAAAATAGTCTTTAAAAAATACAAAGAAAGTCATTATTCAGTGATAAAGGAATCAATTCAGCAAGAGGAAATAGGAATTTTAAATATACGTGCACCAATAGTAGAGACCCCAGATGCATCGAACATGTATTACTAGACCTAGAGAAAGAGATTGACAGGAATGCAGTAAGAACGGAGGACTTCAACACCCCTCACAGCTTCAGACAGATTATCGAAACAAAAATCAACAGAGAAACACTGAACTTTAATCGGACCTTAGACAACATGGACCTAGTAAACGTTTGCAGACCATATTGCCCAACAAATGCAGAACATACACTCTTCATGTCAGCACGTGAAACGTTCACCAGGATGGCCTCATACTGTAGGCCACAAAACAAATCTCAGTAACATTTTTAAAAATGAAGTCATACCAAATATCTTCTCAGACCATAACAGAATAATACCAGAAATCAGTAACAAGAGGACCTCTGGAACCATACAAATATACAGAAATTAAAGAACATACTTCTAGTGATCATTGGGTCAATGAAGACAGAAAGGTGGAAATAACACAATTCCTTGAAAGAAATAAAATTGGAACCACAATATACCAAAACCTGTGGGATAAAGCAAAAAGAGTACTAAGAGGGATGTTTACACCAATAAACACCTACATCAAAAAATAGAAAGATTTCAAATAAACAATCTAACAATGCACCTAAAGGAACTAGGAAACCAAGAATAAGCCAAGTCCAAAATCTTCAGAAGGAAAGATATAATAAAGATCAGAGGAGAATAAAATGAAATTGAGACTAAGGCTGGACTTGGTGGCTCAGCCTGTAATCCCAGCACTTTGGGAGGCCAAGGGAAGTGGATTGCCTGAGCCCACAAGTTCAAGAGCCCGGGCAACTTGGTGAGACCTTGTCTCTACAATTAATCAAAAATTAGGGCCGGACTTGGTGACTCAGCCTGTAATCCCAGCACTTTAGGAGCCCAAGGCGAGTAGATTGCCTGAGCCTGCAGGTTCGAGACCAGTTCAGGTAACTTGGCAAGACCTTGTCTGTACAATAAATTAAGATTTAGCCGGGCGTGGGAGCACATGCCTGTATAGTTCTGGCTCCTTGGAAGGCTAAGGTGGAAGAATCGCTGGAGCCCAGCAGGTCAGGGTGACGCTGGGGTGGCCGTGAGCCTGCCACTGCCCTTCAGCCTGGGTGACAGAATGAGACTCCGACTCAAAAAAAAAAAAATGAGACTAAAAGAATAAACACAAAAGATCAGTGAAAGAAAAATTTAGTTCTTCAAAGGATAAACAAAACTGACACACTGCAAGCTAGACTAAGAAGAGAGAAGATCCAAATAAACACAATAAAAATGAAAAAGGAGACATTACAATCGATACCACAGTAATATAAAAGATCACACACAAATACATGATGAGCCCTAATCGTACCACTGTACTAGCCTGGGTGACAGAGTGAGACTCCAGCTAGAAAAAGACACAAAAACAAAAAAACAGCAAAAGTCAAACAAACAAAATTAACATACAAAAATCAGCAGCATTTTAAACACCAATAATGAAATAGTCAAAAATAAATCAAGAAAGCAATCCCATTTACAGTAACTACCACAAGAAAACTAGAAGTAAATTTAATCAAAGAAGTAAAATACGTCTACAAGAAAAACTACACAACACTAATGAAAGAAATCGACAAAACAGATGGAAAAACATGTCATGCTAATGGATTGGAAAAATCAATATCATTAAAATAACCTTTCTGCCCAAAGCACTCTCCAGATCAATATATTATTTTTTTGCAGAAATTATTTTTTACAGAAATAGAGAAAACAATTTTTTTATTATTATTTTTTACAGAAATAGAGAAAACAATTCTAAAACTGGTATGGACAAAAAAGATACCTGTGCACACTTGTTTATTGCAGCACTATTCACACTAGCAAAAATATGGAATCAACCATGCTGCCCATTGAAAGTAGACTGGATAAACAAAGTGGTATGTATGCATGAAGGAATATGAGGCAGCCATAAAGAAGGACAAAATTATGGACTTGACAGCAACTTTGATGGAATTAGAGTCTATCACAGAAACAAAGAACTGAGTATCACATGTGGTACTCATAAGGTGGACCCTGAACATTTATCATAATACTACATGAAAGAGATTGGCAGTAGTGGATCACTTCCAGGGGATGGAGGGGCACATAATATTAATAGGGGTACCTGATCCCAAACCAGGTGAAGTGAGGACCAACGAGAGGCCCAAATTTCACCTGTACTTATACTTATGTAGTGTACCTATGTACCTAACCCTGAATTGTACCCCGCATCTTTTAATAAATAAGTAATAAATTAAATGAAACAAACAAAAGCCAGACTAGCCAAAGCAATCCTGAACAAAAACAAAAACAAAAGCAAATAAACCACAAAAGCTGGAGGTGTCCTATTACCTTACTTCAAAATATATTACAAGGTTATCATGTCCAAAAAAACATAGTATTGGGGTGAGAGGAGCTGCTGTGTCTTTTGTTTTTGTTTTTGAGTGGGAGTCTCACTCTGTCGCCCAGACTGGAATGCAGTGGCACGCTCCTGGCCACCACAGCCTCGACCTACTGGGCTCCAGCAATCCTTCTGCTTCAGCCTTCCATGTAGCTGGAACTACAGGTGTACCTACCATGCCCGGCTAATTTTTGATTTATTGTAGAGATGAGGTCTCACCAAGTTGCCTGGGTGGGTCTCGAACCCGCGGGCTCAGGCAATCCACTCACCTCAGCCTCCCAAAGTGCTGGGATTACAGGCGGAGCCACTGAGCCTGGTTGTTGTTTTTGGTTTTGTTTTTGTTTTTTGCTGCTGTGTTATAGAAGGTGGTCAAAAAAGTACTTTTAGAAGCCGTGTCATTTAAGACCTGAAGAAAACAAGGAAACTAGTTATGCAAACCAAGAAGGAGGGAACCCAAGCAGAGACAACAAGTACAGACAGCTTGAAATGGAAGCAAGAGAGAAAATAGGCCAACATGGCTGGAGAGGATGGCATTAGCAGAGGACAGAGAAGGGGATCATTCAGGGCTTGTGGTTATGATGACTTCAAATTTTAATCTAAATGCCACAGGTGGTCTTTGGAGAGTTTCAGCAACATGATTAAATTCATAATTTGAAAAAAGCAAGCCGGGCTCGGTGGCTCAGCCTGTAATCCCGCGCCTTTGGGAGGCTGAGGTGAGTGAATTGCTGACCCCGAGGGTTCGAGACCCGCCTGGGCAACTTGGCGAGACCTCATCTCTGCAATAAGTCAAAAATTAGCTGGGCATGGTAGCGCGCGCCTGTAGTTCCAGTTACTTGGAAAGCTGAGGCAGAAGGATCGCTGGAGCCCAGCAGGTCGAGGCTGTGATGGCCGGGAGCGGCCACTGCACTCCAGTCTGGGCGACAGAGTGAGACTCCAACTCAAAAAAAAAAAAGAAAAAAGCAATACTGTTTACTGCTTAGAGAAACACTGTGTGTGTGTGTGTGTGTGTGTGTGTGTGTGTGTGTGTGTGTGTGTGTGTGCACAAATGTGCGTATGTGTGTGTGTATTATATATTATACACAATACACACACACATACATACATAAAATTCTAGATAGGCTTATCCAGACTTCAGAAAATGTACTACTGAAGATGGTGATGAATCTTGGGGCAAAACAAATGTTGATATAGCACAAAGTTTCTGAAAGATGAACTCACATGGAACTAATTCAAAGATGGTCTGGAGGAGCGTTGCAGACTAAGAACAGATTAGCGGCCGGGCTCGGTGGTTCAGCCTGTAATCCCAGCGCTTTGGGAGGTGAGTGGATTGCCTGAGACCGCGGGTTCAAGACCCACCTGGGCAACTTGGTGAGACCTCATCTCTACAATAAATAAAAAATTAGCCGGGCGTGGTAGCGGCGCCTGTAGTTCCAGCTACCAGGAAGGCTGAGGCGGAAGGATCGCCGGAGCCCAGCAGGTCGAGGCTGCGGTGGCCGGGAGTGGCCACTGCACTCCAGTCTGGCAGACAGAGTGAGACTCCAACTCAAAAAAAAAAAAAAAAGAACAGATTAGCAAGGCTGTGAATTTTAGTGCTTTCATTTCCTTGAATTATGGAAAAAGTGATACTTAGTAAAGTTTTAACCGTTTTCCTATTTACAATGCCATTCCCTTTGGTTATGCCACTATTTGGGAGAATCCGATGAAGACATAATGGTGGAATGTGGAAAGTACAGAGACGTGGTGGAATTGATTCCCATGTTGGTTCCCATGGAGAAACAGCAACATTGTCTACGTTCTTTGAAAGGGATTATGTCCAGGAGTGTCAGAAAGTGACTAAAAGCCAAGTGACTCATGACTGATGGGAGAGCCGGCAACAAAAGGGGCTGCATATGAAAGAGAGGAACAATTGTCAGATGGGAACTCAGGGAGGTCTTCAGACAACACTCTTTCTTTTTCAGCATACCCTAGATCCAGGGTTTCTCACTGGGGCACTTTTGGTGTTTGGATGGAATGATTCTTCCTGTTATGAGGTTGTCCCACACACTGCAGAGTGTTTAGCATTCCTGCCACTGTGCACTCATCACTCATGACTGGGCATCAGTTTACTCCAGATAGCTCACTCCCATGACAGCATCTACTCCACAAGAGGCTTCTATAAAATATACTTTCTTCTTTGTGGTGTTTCACTAGTATCAAAAGAGTATAATGATCTTATCGATGAGTCAAGCCTCTCCCATGCTCCATTGCTGAACTGTCAAGACTACCTGGAAAACAAAGATAAGCCAAAGACAAATCATCTGACTGCAGTGGGAGGACAACCTCCATGACGGCAGTCAAATGTGGAGGAAGCCAGTGTTTCTAGAGAGAGGTCAGGTGGATCTCATTCAAGGAGGGCAGTTGAAATTGCTGACGCTTTTTCATCTTTAAAATATTGAGGTGCTTTAAGAAGGACAAGTGAAATAGTTTCAGTTGTTTTTTTTTCTCCAAGAACAAAGTGTCTACTAGTTGGCAAGATAGTGAAGCATAACCAGGTGTTGGCTCCACTGTCCAATGACAATTTTGGCAATGTTCTTGGGTGTTAAGCGGAGTTGGTTGGTGTAAACATTCTCAGTGAAAGGGGGTGAAGAGGAAGAAAAGAAAATGAAAAGCGGCTTCCTTTTTTCTCTGTCACTTGGGTGTTTTATCTTATTTTATAACTCTCCCTCTCTCTTGCTCTCTCTTCCTCTCTCTCTCTCTCTCTCGCCCCTCCCTCTCTCTCTCTTTTTCTATCCACCAGCAACGGAAAATTCTACTTTTAGAACTTCCAGAAAGACATAAGTAAAAGAGACAGGTAGACCCTTGATGCCACATAACCATCACTCTATTCGTATTCTTCCTTCAGAAATAGTAACAAATCACTAAGAGAAAAATGGTCCCACTGACCCCTTGAAAGAACTGTTTATTCCATGAAGCACAGTTGGGAATTATAAGGTAAATCAAAGGGCCAGCGGGCGACGTCTTAGAAAAAACACATGAACGAAGGAGACTCAAAAACAGGAAAAGGCAAAGAGTAAAGCAGCGGTAAAAATGCCTTGTTCCTTTGCTTAAAGAATGCTACAGTTTGCACCTTCAGTGTCTCATCAAAGCAGGCGTGTGTGTGGAGACGTGCACTTTGACTCCTGTGCCACCAGGCTGCTGCCGCTGCATCACCTCACGTACTCACGTGGAGCCGTTTAAGGGAGAAATAGCAGGGCAAGCAATCTGCTCACAGTAGTGGCCTCTGTGAATATGACTACCATTTTCTGACAAACTGCCATAAAATTTCCTGAAAGCAGGAGAGAGGATCAAAATAGGAAACGGCGTACCTTTAGAACAGAGGATCTGTCCTTTCCACTAAAGACGTAAGCACAAAGAGCTCATCAATTCCTGCACTCACGAAGGCAGCAATAAAGGCTCTCTCTATTCAACTTTAGGCCATAGCCCTAAGTAGCCTTGGTTTCAGAGTAAGAAAAGGGAATGATCGGAAGCACTGGGATACTCTGATGGTCCAGAGATGTAACTGAGGACATGGATTCATCAAATGCTCACTCAATTCTTGACTTCCAGATTGTTCGTCAGTGGCATTGAATAAGTAAGCATCTTTGAAACAACTAACATAAATTAATTCTTCATTTCATTTACAGATGTTTCTCTTTTCATAGAAAAGATTTTTTAAAAAGCTTATAGTCAGTGACAGCCAGGAAGCTTGAATTTAAGATTCCTTTCTCACATAATTACTTAAGTTTTTCCTAGAATGAGAACAACCATGTCATGCCCAATAGCAACTTCCATTAACATTTGCCAGACTATAAAGATGATACAATTTTTTAAATTTTATAAATATGACATTCAGTGGACCCTTTTATCTCTAGGTCACTTTAATGGATAGTTATAACAAATAACCATAAATCAAACTTCTCTTGTTTGTGGATTAAGGTGGCCAATGAGAGACAGCTAGGGTGTGTTTTTCCTGCAGAGTAGACTGAGATAGAGTTTCCTTGCCACACCTGGAGCCACAGGACCAGCAGCATGCCCCACACTCATCAAAGAAGTGATACTAGTCACATAGTACCAAGAAGAGAAAAATCAGTCAACCTCAGCTGACACTGGCCAGACTCTCACCTGGATCTCCAACAGACCACTGCAGACTCTGGACACAGTGGGGAAGTTTAGTGAAGGGAATTCAGAAATTCTGTGCCATGGACTGAGAAGGCCTCCTGAACTTTGTGGGACTCCAGAGTCTAATGGGAATCGGCCTTACCCACAGCTGCGCTCTACCAAAACCCATCTGGAGTGGTGCAGGAAGAAGGATCCCCGAGAAGCTCCAGCTGCCACACTCCAGGAACTCAACCCTGGCCGCGGCTGCTTTCCAGCTGGCCTAGGAGGGGAGAGGCCTCCACGGCAAACTCCATGGCAGCCAACAGGTCCTGCCTGGAGCAGGCTGCTATGAGAACACCCGGTGTCATGAGGTCCTACACTTTGACATTTGAAAAGTGGACTGAGGCTAAAGCAGGAAGCCAGGTAGGACTCTTTGCCATAGCAACCTTTTACTCCCTGAGTAATCTCTTTTGTATCCACCCTGTACAAAAACTATATTTCAGTAGCCAGGACCTGCCTCCCAATCCTCACTGGGGTATCCAAGAGTGCACACATGTGAAGTGCCTCAGCTCATTTCCTCCAGTAATCCCCTTGAATGCTCAAAACAGACAGAGAACTTGGATAATCCCCAGAGCCCCACCCTCCACCTAGGTTGGCTGGGCATTCCCTTGGATCACCACAGGCCAGGCAGAACACCCACAGCCACACTTGCAGCTGACTCTGTCCTGCACGTGACACATCCTGGCCAGAGGTCAACAGTACAGCCCATCACATCTAACCTAATACCTCAGCTTTGGAAAAGGTCTGATCCCAGACCCCAGCTAACACCATGATCCAAGGAATTCTGACCAGTAAGGATGCTGTGAGACTGTGCAGGTGTCCAGCTCAAGACCACCACAGCAGGCAACTGAGAAACTCGCCACACCAAGACTATAGATAACCAAGAGAACGCTACAGTGCATATGTCAGTCCCTTGCCAACCTAAAATCAGAAGATATAGTCTATCCAAATGAGAAGGAACCAGAAAAATAATTCTAACAACATGAAGACACAGAGTTTTCCAACACCCCCAGAAGACCACACTAACTTCTCAGTAATAAACCCTAACCAAAATGAAATATTTGAAATTCCAGAGATAGGATTCAAAAGGATGATCATAAAATTACTCAATGAAATTCAAGGGAAAGGTGAAAACCAACAAAAAGAAATTTTAAAAATGATTTGGGACATGTGTAACAAAATCTCCAAAGACACACACACACACACACACACACACACACACACACACACACACGCAGCTTAAATTCTGGAAAATAAAAGAATCATTTAAGGAAGTACAAAATGCAGTGGAAAGTTTTAAGAGTAGATTAGAATAAGCAGAAGAAAGGATCTTAGAACTCGAAGACAAGACTTTTGTATTGACCCAATCAGATAACAATAAAGAAAAAAGAATCAAGAGAAGGGAAAAAAGTCTCCAAGAAATGTCCAAACCTAAGAATCATAGGTATTCCTGAGCAAAATTAGAAAGAAACAGGTTTGGAAAACCTATTTAAGGGAATGATGGAGGAAAATGTCCTTGGCCTTGCCAGAGATTTAAACATCCAGAGATAAGGAACCCAGAAGATTCACTGCAAGAAGATCATCCCCAAAGCATATAACCATCCAGTTATGCAGAGTTAATATGAAGGAAAGAATTTTAAGAGCAGCATGACAAAAGCGTCAAATAACTTACAAAGGTAAACCTATCAGACTAACAGCAGACTTCTCAGAAAAAAAAAAAAACTTAGAAGGGACTGGGACCTCATCTTCAACTTCATCAAACAGAATAACTGTCAGCCAATGATTTTGTAGCCTGAAAAATTAAGTTTCATAAATGAAGGAGAAATGAAGTTTTTCTCAGAAAAGCAAATGTTGAAGAAATTTGTCACTAGACCCGCTCTACAAGAACTCAAAGAAATTATGAATACTGAAACAGAAGATTAAAACACACCAGTAGAAAAATGTTAGAAATTATAAAGCTGGTAGGACTTATGAAACACCAAGCAATAGATAGATAGATAGATAGGGCAACCAAATAGCCACCAGTATGATGAATGGAATAGTGCCTTATATATCATTACTACTTCTGAACATAAATGGTCTCCATGTCCCACTAAAAAGATATATCCTGCCAGAATGGATTTTTTTTTTTTTTTGAGTTGGAGTCTCACTCTGTCGCCCAGACAGGAGTGCAGTGGCCGCTCCCGGCCACCGCAACCTCGACCTGCTGGGCTCCGGCGATCCTTCCACCTCAGCCTTCCAAGTAGCCGGAATTATAGGCATGCGCTACCATACCCGGCTGATTTTTTGATTTATTGTAGAGATGAGGTCTTGCTGCCCAGGCGGGT
This sequence comes from Cephalopachus bancanus, assembly GCA_027257055.1. NCBI lineage: Eukaryota > Metazoa > Chordata > Mammalia > Primates > Tarsiidae > Cephalopachus > Cephalopachus bancanus. The sequence continues at coordinate 436,223 of JAPVLO010000018.1, read as the reverse complement.
CTCGAACCCGCGGGCTTAGGCAATCCACTCACCTCAGCCTCCCAAAGGCGCGGGATTACAGGTTGAGCTACCGAGCCCGGCTCAGAATGGATTTTTTAAAAACCCAAATATCTGTTGCCTTCTAGAGACCCACTTAACACACAAAGACTCCTACAGACTCAAGGTAAAGAAGTAGGAAAAAATATTCCATGGAAATGGAAACCAAAAATGAGCAGGAGTAGCCATTCTCATATCAGATAAAACAGACTTTAAATCAACAATAGTAATAAAAGACAAAGATGATTATTACATAAAGATAAAGGGATCAATTCAGTAAGAACACAAAACAATTTTAAATTATGCACCTAACATCAGAATCCCCAGATTTATAAAACAAATTCTACTAGACCTAAAAAAAGAGAGATAGAGAGCAATACAATAATAGCGGGTGACTTCAACACTCCACTGACAGCAATAGACAGATCATCAAGGCAAAATGTCAATAAAGAAACGTTAGAGTTAAACTGCACCCTAGAACAAATGGAACTACATTCTACCCCAAAAATACAGAATACATATTTTTCTCATCAGTACATGGAATACATGGTCTCTAAGTCATACTATACAATAGTCCACAAATAAAGTATCAACAAATATTGAAAAGTAAAAATAAGCCAGGCTTGGTGGCTCAGCCTGTAATCCTGTGCCTTTGGGAGGCTGAGGTGAGTGGACTGCCTGAGCCCGCGGGTTCGAGACCCACCTGGGCAACTTGGCGAGAGCTCATCTCTACAATAAATCAAAAATTAGCTGGGGGTGGTAGCGCGCGCCTGTAGTTCCAGCTACTTGGAAGGCTGAGGTGAAAGGATCACGGGAGCCCAGCAGGTCGAGGCTGCGGTGGCCAGGAGTGGCCACTGCACTCCAGTCTGGGTGACAGAGTGAGACTCCAACTCAAACAAAAAAAAAAGAAAAGCAAAAATAATACCAAGCACCTTCTCAGACCACAGTGAAATAAAATTAGAAGTTAACTCCAAGAAGAACTCACAAAACCAAACAAAAACATGGAAGTTAAACAATCTGCTCCTGAAAGATCCTTGGGTTAACAATGAAATCAATATGGAAATTTAAAAAGTGGGAAACTGCAGGGGGGGGTGGCAGGGGACACATCATCAACAAGGGTGCCTGCATAATTAATATTTGCATACCTGACCTTGAGTTGTACCCTATTATTTAAAATAAAAATTTTTTAAATTCCTTGACACAAAAGATAACAATGAAACAGGTTATTAAAACCTCTGAGGCACAACCAAAGCTGTGCTAAGAGGAAAATTGATAAGGCTTAAGGACTACGTTAATAAGACTGAAAGATTGCGTATCGACAACCTAACATCACAGCTCAAGGAACTAGAACAGCACAAACCAATCAAACCCAAAGCTAGCAGAAGAAAAGAAATAACAAAGATCAAAGCAGAACTAAATGAATAGAAATTTTTTAAAACATACAAAGAAATAATGAAACAAAAACCAGTTATTTGAAAAGATAAAATCAATAGATTAAGAAAATAAGAGAGAAGATTCAAATTAGCTTAATCAGAAATGAAAATGAAGACATTACAACTGATACCACAGAAATTCAAAAGATATTTGAAATGGTTATGAAGACCTCTATGCAAACAAACTAAACAATCCAGAGGACTGGATAAACTATTGGAAACATATAACTCCCCGATCTTGAATCAGGAAGAAATAGAAACCCTGAACAGACCAATAACTTGTAGCGAGATTAAATGGTAATTAGAAGTCACCCGATAAAAAAGCCCAGGACCTGATGGACTGAATTCACAGCTGAATTCACAGCTGAATTCTACCAGACCTTCCTAGAAGAACTGGCACCAATTTTACTGAAGCTGTTCCACAAGATTGAAGAGGAGGGAATCCTTCCTAACTCATTCTACAAGACCAATATTGTTCTGACACCAAAGCCAGGAAAAGACACAACCAGAAGAGGAAAACCACAGACCAATATCTCATAAACATAGACACAAAAATCCTCAGCAAAATATTAGCAAACCAAATTCAATAGCGCATAAAAAAAATATACCACTACCAAGCGTGTTTTATCCCAGGGATGTAAGGGTGGTTCAACACACAGAAGTCAATAAATGTGATCCGCTACATAAACAGAATTCAAAAGCAAAAGTCATGTGATTATTTCAATAGATGCAGAAAAAGCATTTGATCAGCATCCTTTCATGATAAAAACCCTCAGCAAAATAGGCATAGAGGGAATATTCCTCAAAATAATTAAAGATATATGACACACACAGCCAATTCATCCTGAATGGAAAAAAGTTGAAGGCATTCCCCTTCAAAACTGGCACAAGGCAAGGTTGCCCACTTTCACCACTCCTATACAACATTGTATTGGAAGACTTAGCCAGGCAAGAAAAAGAAATAAAGGGTATCCAAATTGGAAAGGAAAAACATCAAAACATTGGCATAGCTCTGTACGCCAATGATATGATCTTATGCCTAGAGAACCCTAAAGACTCCTCCAAAAGAATTCTGGACTTGATAAATGAATTCAGTAAAGTTTCAGGATACAAAACCAACACACACAAATCAGTAGCACTGCTGTACACCAATAGCAACCAAGCTGAGACTCAAATTAAGAATTCAATTTCATTTACAAGAGCAGCCAAAAAGCTAAAATACCTAAGAATATAGTTAACCAAGGAGGTGAAAGATCTCGACAAGGAGAACTACAAAACAAAAGAAATTATAGAAGGCACCAAAAAATGGAGAAATATCCCATGATCAAGAATTAGAAGAATCAATATTGTTAAAATGATGTTGCCCAAAGTAATTTATGGATTCATGTTATCCCTATCAAACTACCAATGCCATTTTTCACAGAATTACAAATAACCCTAAAATTCATATGGAACCAAAGAAGAACTAGAATAATCAAAGCAGTTCTAAGCAAAAAGAACAAAGCTGGAGGCATCACATTACCTGACTTCAAATTATACTACAAGGCTGTAGTAACGAAAACAACATGGTACTGATACAATAGCAGACACATGGACCAATGGAACAGAATAGAGAATCCAGAAATAAACCCAAATACCTACAACCAAATGATCTTTGACAAAGCAGACAAAAAAATACAGGGAAAGAACACCCTATTCAACAAATGGTGCTGGGAAAATTGAATGGCTACATGCAGAAAAATGAAACTTGCTCCCTCTCTCTCCCCATATACAAAAATTAACTCGGGAGTCCTGAAACCATAAAAATCCTAGACAAAAACTTAGGAAAAACTCATCTAGATATCAGCCTGGGTATAGAATTTATGACTAAAACCCTGAAAGCAAATGCAACAAAAACAAAAATAAACAAGTGAGATTTAATTAAATTGAAAAGTTTCTGCAAGGCAGAAGCAAGAATCAACAGAGCCAATAGGCAGCCTACAGAATAGGAGAAGATATCCCCAAACTATCCATCTTACAAAGGGCTAATATTCACACTCTACAAAGAATTCAAACAAATCAGCAAGAAGAAGGCAAATAACCCCACTAAAAAGTGAGCAAATGACACGAACAGACATATCTCAAAATAAGATATACAAATGGCCAATAAATATGAAAAACTGCACAACATTACAACATTTATCATCAAGGAAATGCAAATTACAACCACAATGAGATACAACCTTACATCAATAAAAATGACCATTATTAAAAAACCTAAAAACAATAGATGCTGGTGCAAATGCGAGAAAAGGGAACACTTGTACACTCTTGGTGGGAGTGTAAATTAGTACAACCTCTATGAAAATTGGTATGGAGATTACTCAAAGAAGTAAAGGTAGCTCCACCATTTGTTCCAGCAATCCCACTACTAGCTTTGTACCCAAAGTAACAGAGGTCGTTGTATAAAATGACACCTGCACTCACATGTTCATCGCAACACAATTCACAATTACAAAAATGTGCAATCAACCCAAATGCCCATCAGTCAATCTGTGGATAATAAAAAGGAATATATACACTATGGAATACTGTTCAGTTATCAAAAAGAATAAAATATATTTTGCAGCAACTGGGATAGAATGGGAGAACATCATCCTAAGTGAACTATCACAGGAACAGAAAACCAAGCATCACTTCTAAGGGAAACTGAACTAAGGATCTGTAAAGACATAAAGAATGATATAATGGACACTGAAGACTCAGACGGTGGGGGGGGAAGAGAGACAGAAAAAGTCGTCTGCCAGGTACAATGTGCACAGGTGGAGGTGGGGGGTATACTTAAAGCCCAGACTTCTTTGTTTCTGTACAATGTAGCCATGTAACCAAAAACTATTTGCACCTTCTAAAGCTATTGAAATTTTTTAAAATTAAATCTCTTGGTTACATATCGCATTTTGGTTCCTAGAATAAGTCAATAAAAATATAGTTTTAATGACTATATTTTAATAAATACTTTTAAAAGGCTTAAATATTTTCCAAAAATCACACAGGTGTGCTCTTAAAATATTTACTTTTGAGAAGTCACAACAGAAGACACCAAAGATTCATTACACATTATATTTATTATAAAATGTTAGAGAATTTGGGCTTAAAAGATAGCTCTTGTGGTTTACTCAAGCATAACTGCCATTCACATTTTAGTGAGCGTTAGATATCATCAATGTGAATGTCAGATTTATGGAAGAAAATCTAGTTCAATGATTCTTACATCCCAGTGGCGGATTATTTGGAATGTGTTTTCGATAGGGTCCTTTCTTTTGTTTTAAAACAATATGAGTAATGAAGTGTCAGTCATGTTTTATAGCTAATATCCATCTGGCATCAGTAAAAAATGTATTTAAAGGGGAAGAGGGGGCTACGTTGTTTGCTTGTTTTGCTTTTAGTTGTTTCTCAGCAAAGTCTGTAATCAAACTTACAATGCTTAACTTATGTATTCCATACAATTCATTCTATCAATAAAGTACTTAATTTCAAGAGCAATTGGTCAGATAAAAATTTTCTCAATAGTTATTAATGTTTAAATGTAATAACTAACCACAAATGAGTAACTGACTGTTGACAAAGACTATGCAATGAGAAAGAAAAGACTAAGCCCAACAAGACTGAGGGCATCTTAATGATCCTCTTCTTTCAACTCTTGAACTATAAAGCCAACACTGACTCCCATTTTGACATGCCCCAGATCCGTCTTCTCCTTAGTAAGAGAAAGTCATGAAAGACAAGAAAAGAATGAGAAATTGTCGCAGACCAGTAGAGATGAGAAAAGCACGAACTGTAGTATCCCGGCAGAGGCAAACTCCTTGCTGTCCTACGCAGGTGACTTCATCATTCGAAACTCAACATATTTTCACAGAACATAATTCCATCTGCATGGACTAGAGTCCAAATAAAAGTGCTGTCGCCATAGTCAAACATCTCGAGCTACCTGACGCTGTCTGTCTTGGGGTCACTTTCTTCTCTGTGCACCTGAGTGACTCAAAAAGGAACTAAACCAACATAATGTCATCCTACTTAAGAGGACTAAGCAGAGACACACAATCTACCAAGGTATGCAACATCAAAGAAAAGTGTATTAAACAGGGTTTTGGATTGCAAAGTGATTCTGTGCTAGGTAAAAGATTCACAGAGAAGAAATCCTGGGGTCACAGAAGATCTCAACTTCATTGGAAAAGGAGTGAACACAGGCTAATTGAGGAACAGCTAGGGAAAAGAAGGAAGCTAGCAAAAGAAAAATGATGCTAATACCTGATTTAATTCTGGTGACTTTTTTTCTCACTTTTTATGTCCTTGTCCTTAAATTTCACCATCCTGAACTTTTTAATCTAAAACCCCAAAAGTTTAAAGCAATCTCTAGTTCATCAGCCATATCACTTATCCCAGTCTAAAATTACCTGTTTCTTTTAAAATTACATATTCTTTTTACTTTAATTAATAATAAATAATTGTGTGGCTCATAGTAAGCCAGACTCGTTTTTCAGTTTTTTAATACACATTACATAAAATTTACCATTTTAACCATTTTACCCTGCTACTTAATGTTTGCATCTGCCTCTCTTCTGCCATATAAGTTCAGGAAGGGCACCGTCTGCCTTGTTTGCCTCAGAATTCCCCATACTCAGAAAAGTAACTAGCACATAACAAGTGGTATATAAATCTTTCCTGGGTGAATTATTGAATTATTTAGAGCTACTGTGCTTTTTCAGAGGAGCAATAAGTGATTTTTCTAGACAAATGGCATGGGTTAACTGTTTTAAGTTGACAAATAGCCAAGATAATGCAAGTAATTCAAGTACAAAATAAATTAGCCAGAAAAGTATTTAATACTCTGTGTTAGTTTTAGTCCTGAGGCCCTGATCTCAATGTCTATTCTTCTTATCATCACCAAAGGAAGAATTTTAATTATTTTATCAATTTTCCCTATTTAAAACTTGGTAAAACTTCAATATTTTACCATGTATATATACATCTTTGAAACCACACTTCTTGTTTCCTTTTTCAACTAAACAAAGATGGTAACTATTCATTGCTTTACAGCAATAAGACATATTAATATTTTTTCCTTTCTTTATAGAGCTATGAGAATAAACTTTAAGAACCAAATCTGTATGTATTTTTTATTTTTATTTTTTTGAGTTGGAGTCTCACTCCGTCGCCCAGACTGGAGGGCAGCGGCCGCTCCCGGCCACCGCAGCCTCGACCTGCTGGGCTCCGGCGATCCTTCCGCCTCCGCCTTCCGGGTAGCCGGAACTGCAGGCACGCGCTACCACGCCCGGCTGAGTTTTTGATTTATGGTAGAGATGAGGTCTCGCCAAGTTGCCCAGGCGGATCTCGAACCCGTGGGCTCAGGCAATCCACTCACCTCAGCCTCCCAAGGCGCGGGATTACAGGCTGAGCCACCGAGCCCAGCTTGTATATATTTTTTAATTCCTGGTGTCAGGTACTATTAAAAAGCCTGCAATTCTGCTTGGATCTTAAATTTTATTTTTAAAATGTGTAATGTCCCCGCGGTTTGGGAGGCTGAGGTGAGCGGATTGCCTGAGCCTGTGGGTTTGAGACCCGCCTGGGCAACTTGGCGAGCCCTCATCGCTACAGTAAATCAAAAATCAGTCGGCGTGGTAGCGCGCGCCTGTAACTCCGGCTCCTCGGAAGGCGGAGGCGGAAGGATCGCGGAGCCCAGCAGGCCGAGGCTGCGGTGGCCGGGAGCGGCCGCTGCCCTCCGGTCTGGGCGATGGAGTGAGACTCACAACTCAAAACAAATTAATTAATTAATTAATTAATTTTGTAATGCCTACAAGGGACACATGTTTGCCTTAAAAAATAACCCACACAATTTTCATGGGATATTTGAGGAACTTGAATATCCCCAAACAAAAGAGATTCAGGATCTAGCTGGCCAGTTACTTTCCCTGATGAATATAAAAAAGATGCTTATAAGTAGGTTTAGGTAGTAAGTTTACAAGTTTGTTAGCTTTGCGAAGTACATGCTTGGGACTTTTCCCATGCTCAGAACTTTTTTAATTGCAAAGATGAACTTGCTCTAAACTTTTAAGCATGAAAAGAAGGACTAGTCACGTATTGGTGCTGTGAGAGTCATTGCCCAGATATTGCATTATCGTGGTTGTTTCCCAGCGTGGTAAGATGGAGAACTACTTCTTTGTGCCCAGGCGACAATATTATTTAAACTCCTCAGACTCTTCAGCAGAGTAGTATGTGCCTAAACCCAAGAGGCTCTGAGGTGGTCAGGTACTTGATTCAACCCACTCACCCTCCTCTGAAGCCTTGCAGGTGCCACAGCACCACACGCCCCTCCTGCCCCCAAGCTCGGCCGTTCTCCCTGCTCTTCCGGAACCGGCCGAGACGCTTCGTACCCATAAAAGAAGAAAGCAGGTACCCGCAAGGCCAGGGGCCACAGCGTTCCTTGAAATAGCCTCCAGATGCCTACTAATGCACCTTGCGCAGAGTGACCGTGCACTGTCGTCCCAACCAGGACATAGGGGAGAGGGTAAAAAATAAATAAAAGAATAGCAGGCAGGGTGGCAGAAGCAGGGGGAAAGCAGTCCCGCCCAAACAAGCCAGGGCGCACGGTGTGCGGTTCCCTGAGCACCGACGCGATGCCCTCAGAGAAAGACGTGCCCGAAGTGCGTCTGCGTTTGGCACTTGCCGCTGCTCCTGTGCCCGTGGAGGGGCTGTTTGTGTTCATCCTGTCCCACACTCCTTAGTTTTCGCCTTAGTCGAGAAAGTTTTCTGCCTGGCGTAGCAAAGTGTGGTGCTCAGTCACAGCCCAAGAGACTGTTGCTGTTGCTTTTCTTCTGGTGAATGCTTCCTGGTCCGTGTCCACTTTCGTTTGCTAGAACAACTTGAAAATATAACACCCTCTGCGGGCGTCAGGCCTTTCCGTTTCTGTTTTCCGAAACTCATCCGTTTCTAGAAATGTGTCCATAACCACCAGCATCTTAGTCTATTTTTTAGCAGCCACTTGCCCGAGTATTCGTGAGGAGGATGAGATGAAATGTGGCTCCTTCTGAGCTCTCAGTCGCACAGGACTGGGGACTGCTGACACTGGGACAGGATGGTCTGCGTCTTTACTGAGCCTTCGTGCCGCCTTACAAGAGAAGCATCTCCATCCTAAATATTTGTGTGTTCACAAGCTTTTTCTGGACAATGTTTGCAGTTAAAAGTAAACACAGCAGCAGGATTCTGTGGTTACACTACTACTCTGCAGTTTAACGATGGAGCACATAATTAAACATGGGCTGCAGAGTTATGAAAATCTACTCAGCCAGAATTTGCATCTCCGTTTTAACATTTTTGTTGTGTCACCACACTATGTCGGTTTCCTCTCCTGTAAAATGAGACTTGAAACATACTGCTATTCTCTAATGTTCATAAAACAGGGCACTGAGACAATCATTTGCGGGGAAATTCTGACCAAGGAAACACATTCAACTTTCAACTACCGTAAACATAGAAGTGCAGAGGAAACCAAATTTTATTTCTTTTACTTCCTGGAAATTCCTGAAGATTTTCCCATGTCTTCAGCTCTTCTTTCACCTTGGATCATCCTCAGATCACCTGCGGCAAATAAAAAGTGGGGCAAAAGTTTAGTGACACATCCCACAGCTTTATATTTTTGAGCTCAATATTGTTTACTGGCTTTGAAATTTCCTTCAGTGTGGAACAAAGAGCATATACATCAAGCTGGCAGAGTTCTGACCCCAAGGCATTGTCAGCATCACAGGGAGAAATAGCCATAACCAAATTTCATAGGCAGCTCAGCTCACATTTACTGAATGCAAATTATAGGCCCACTACTCTGCAAAGTGCTTTACGTATATTATCTCTTATTCTAGTCTCAGATCTTATGGATGAAGCATCGTTGATATCCCTATTTTAATCAGGAAGAAATTGAGGTTTAGAAAAGTTAAGCAAGTTGCTCAGGACACACTGCTAGAAAGGGGTGTGGCTAGCACTAGACTGAGAGGCAGTTTGACACTGTCATCGTTGGGATCGCCTTCTGTACGCTTGTGTGTTGCCCACTAGACTAGACGTCACCTATAGGAACGAATGCAAAGTAATGTGCTCCGGAAGAAAGGACTGAGAAGAGACTTTAAGTAATAATTCTTGTCAGGAAGAAAAATGACCTAGGTAGCATAAGCTTTGGAAAAATGGGACTTAGTTTGGCTTTAGGATATGGTGCCTGCCAGGTGTGCCAACAATCAACAATTGCCAGAAAAATAACAAATAAGTCTTAGGAAAATGAAAGTTTATATGATTTTAGACTATGAAGAGGAAGATGACCCTATATGTTTTTTAAAAGTTGTGCTAAGAAACTGTGTGTGAGAAAAGGTTTTCATTTTTTCTTGTATTAAATCAACAAATATTTACTCCGTATCTGCTATGTGCTGAAGATACAGGGTAAAAAAAAGAAGTCCCTGTCCTAATAGAACTTAAATTCTAGAGAAGGATACACACAAGTAAGGAAATAAAGATACAATTTCAACTAGTAATTGTCAAGAACTGTGAAAGGTTTCCAATTTTACCTACCTGCAAGCTAACAAGTTACTTTCCCACTGTTTCATGGACGCTGGCAGAAGACGCAAAATTGTGTATCCAGGTAGGAGAGGAGAACCAGTCTTCCATCAAAGGGGCTTTCTCACGATTTTCTCAGGAAGAGCTATTTTAGCACACAATACTCAAAGAAGTCAAGGAATTGATACAGACGTCCTTAGGGCTTTCCATGCCAGCATATTCCCTGAAAAGTCTGTGCCTAATTCCCATTGTAAAATGAGATTTTAATCATATTGTTAATTTCTAATTTTCATAAAGCAGAGCACTAAGAAAATCATTTGGGGAGAAATTCTGACCAAGGAAACATATGCAAATTTCAGCTACCATATACACAGAAGTGCAGATAAAAAACAAATTTTATTTCTTTTACTTCCTGGAGTTTCCTAAAGATTTGCCCACATCATCTGCTCTTCCAAGTGAATTGGTTCAGTTTATTTTTCAGAGTCCAAATCCCTTTGAGAAATGGATAGGAACTCTGGATCATCTCCCACAGAAAATTGCACAAGCATGTGTACTCAAAATATTTATGCAATTTTAGAGAATTCACAGAACATGCCATGTATTGGGCTTTTGATTAAGAAACTCTGGCCAGACTCAACAACCTAATTTGAAGGTGAGGAAATTAGATAACGAGGAGTCAAGCAATCCAAAACAGCACAGGCAACGTATCTGAGAAGAACATACAGGAAACCCTTAGTCCGAGGGAGTAGTTTTACAAAGAGGCTCTTTAGCTGGGCTTGGCGGCTCAGCCTGTAATCCCGCGCCTAGGGAGGCTGAGGTGAGTGGATTGCCTGAGCCTGCAGGTTCAAGACCCACCTAGGCAACTTGGTGAGACCTCATCTCTACAATAAATAAAAAAATTAGCTGGGCATGGTAGCGCAGGCTTGTAATTCTGGCTTCTCGGAAGACTGAGGCGGAAGGATCGCCGGAGCCCCGCAGGTCAAGGCTGCGGGGCTGGGAGCGGCCACTGCACTCCAGTCTGGGCGACAGGATGAGACTCCATCTCAAAAAAACCCCAAAAAACAAAAAACAAAACCAAAGAGGCTCCTTTCCTCTTTCCCTTCTCAGAACCTCCCATGTTTAGTCTACGCCACAAGTAGGATGAGAATCTGGATCTCCTGGTTTTCTATTAAATAACAGTTATTTTAAAAATAAAGATCATTTATTTAACTTACTCAAACACACCAAACGTCTATGTTTGTAGCCATTTCTTTATTTTATTTTATTTTATTTTTATTTTAAAGATGTGGGGTACATTTCAGGATTAGATATACAAGTGGTCATCATACAGGTAACCACATCATTAATTCATTTGTCTTTCTTTCCTTCTTTTTTTTTAAACTTCATTGACTTCTTGAAGATGAACATTTAGTTTTCTCTTTTTAAAAATGTTAGATTCAGGAGTACTTGTGTAGGTTGGTTACATGGGTATATTGCATGTGATGAGGTTTGGTCTTCTTCTGAACTTGTCAGTCCAGTAATAAATATGGCACCCAACAAGGTGGCTTTCAGCGCTTGGCCTCCTCTCCCTCCCCACCTTTGGAGTCCTGGGTGTCTACTGTTCTTATCTTTGTAGTGGCCGAAAGTTCAATCCGAGAGACCACCAAGAGCCAATTCCGATGAAAGTTCAAGAGGGTCTTTTTTACGATCTCGAGCCTGGACCTCTGTCGACCACCGACACAGCGGAGAACATTCAGAGGCCCTGACTTCCTTAAGCAGATACCTTTTATGCTTTTACACAAAGGGAGGAGGAGTTTGGGGGGCTTTCCAGTCGTGTTACCATTTAATTGGGTAGTAACCTCTGGTGGTCAGCTTAATCGTGGAGGGTTGGCTAGCCTGACTCGGGCTGACCTTGGCCCACTAGCTAGGGAAGTTGCAGAGACATCTGGAAACTTAGGTGATTACCCCCTGGCACCTGATTGGATGTTGCTAAGGGGAAAGTGAGACAAGGGAAGGGGTTGAAGCTTGTAACCGGAGCTTTGCCGTTTTTTCCCATAACTGAAGCTTTAAACAGTTACAGGTTATGATTTAAGACAGAAAACTAAAAATGGCTGTGCTATTGTCCACAAGCCGATTGCATATTTATTATTATAGCATGCTCTTAACCTAAGTCTATGGTGTACTCTATTACTGTCCTCTCAATCTTTATATCCACGTGTACTCACACTTCAGTTTCCATTTACAAGTGAGAGCATGCAGTGTTTGGTTATCTCTTTCTGTACTAATTCACATTTATACTGCTGCGAAGGACTAATTCATCTTTCTGCTTTCTGTCATAATATAAAAAAGCCTTTTCCATGAGTTTTAAATATTGAAACTTTCAATCTAACAGAAATTCTTTTTTTAGATTTGTATTGTAAATCGATAGTTATACAATTGTCTACATTTATGAGGTACAAAGTGAGGCTTTGATTTATGAATGGAGTGCGGAATAATTAACTCAAGATAATTAACATATTCATCACCTCAAATACTTTTTTATGGTGAGAGCATTTGAAGTTTTCTCTCAGAAAATTTGAAGTGTACAATTCACTATTATTGACTATATTCACCATGTGGTTTAATAGATTTTTTAAAATTGCATTCTTCCTAACAGAGATTTTGTGCCCTTTGACCATCATCTCTGTTCTCCCCACCCTCTGGTCTCCGTAGCTACCATTCTACACTCTATTTCTATGAGTTTGATTGTTTTAAGTTCAACATATAAGTAAGAAGATGCAGTATTTTAATATCTGTTCCTAGTTTATTGTACTTAGTGTAATCGTTTCTAATTTCATCCATATTGTCACAAATGACAGAATTTCCTTCTTTTTTTTTTTTTGAGTTGGAGTCTCATTCTGTTACCCAGACTGGAGTGCAGTGGCCACTCCCGGCAACTGCAGCCTCCACCTGCTGGGCTCCGGCGGTCCTTCTGCCTCAGCCTTCCAAGTAGCCGGAATTACAGGCATGCGCTACCACGCCCGGCTGATTTTTTTTTTTGATTTATTGTAGAGATGAGGTCTTGCTGCCCAGGCAGGTCTCGAACTCGCAGGCTCAGGCAATCCACTCACCTCAGCCTCCCAAAGGTGCAGGATTACAGGCTGAGCCACCGAGCCCGGCTAATTTCCTTCTTTTTCTAAGGCTAAAATTATTGCCATGATCGATGTCCAGTAGTTTTTTTTGTTTTGTTGTTAGTTTTATGTTTAATTATTTAATCCATTTTGAGTTTATTTTTTGTATAGGGTGTGAGATAAGGATCAAATTTCATTATTCTGCTTGTGGATATCCAGTTTTCCCAATATCATTCAATTAAGGAGACTATTCTTTTCCCATAGTGTATTCTTGGCAACTTTTCAAAAATCAATTGGCCATACATGTGTGGGTTCTTTTGGGGGCTCTCTATTCTGTTCTTTTAGTCAATGTGTCTATTTGTATGGCAGTATAATTACAATAGCTTTGCTATAGTTTGAAATCAGGTAGTATGATACGAACAGCTTTCTTCTTTTTGCTAACAATTGCCTTGGCTATTCAGGGTTTTTGTGAATTCACTTGAGTTTTTGTAGCTCCATATAGTTGTTTTTTCCTACTCTGAAAAATGACATTGAAATTTTGATAGGGATTGCATTAAATCTATAGATTGCTTTGGATAGTATGGTCATTTTAACTATATTAATTTTTTCAATCATGGCCATGGGATATTTTTCCTTGATTTGTGTCATCTTTCATTTTTTGTCAACATCTCATAGTTTTTGTGTACATGTCTTTCACCTTCTTGGTTAAATTTATTTGTCAGGTTTTTTTGACAGCTATTGCAAAAGGAATTGTTCTCATTATTTCTTTTTTGGCAGTTTATTGTTAATGCATAGAAACACTGCTGATTTGTGTGTGCTCATTTTGTATCCTGAAACTTTACTGTATTCATGCAATAGTTCTAGTAGCTTTTTGGTGGAGTCTTTAGGGCCTTCTATACATACGGTCATGTCCTCAGCAAACAATGACAATTTCACTTCTTCCTTTCCTATTTGGTTGCCTTTGATCTCTTTTCTTACGTAGTTGTTCTGGTAAGGGCTTCCAATAATATTTTGAATAGAAGTGGCAAGACTAGGCATCCTTATCTTGTTCCAGACCTTAGAGCAAAAGCTTTCAAATTTCATCATTAAGTGCATTAGCTGTAGGCTTCCCATATATGGCCTTTATCTTGGTGAGCTACATTTCTATATCTAACTTGGTGATAATTTCTATTATGAAAAGATATTGAATTTGTCAAATGTTTTTTCTTCATCTAATGAGATGATTGTCTTTTTTTCCTTCATTCTGTTAAGTGAGGTATTGTGTTTATTGATTTGCATATATTGAACCATCCTTGCATCCCAGCAATTTGGAAGGCTGAGGTGAGAGGTTTGCTTGAGCCTAGGAGTTCGAGACTAGCCTGGGAAATACAGTGAGACCTTATCTGTAAAAAATATCAAGAAATTAGTTGGGAGTAGTGATGTGTGCCTGTATTCCCCACTACTGAGACAAAAGTGACTTTGCCACTGCACTCCAGCCTAGATGACAGAATGAAACTCCAACTCAGAAGGATCAGTACCTGGAATATAGTAGGTAACAAGTAAATATTTGTTGAATGGACTCACCCCAGGGGGAAAAACACAGTCAACAGAGATCAGGGCCAGGGAAATAGATTGGCAATATTGCAGCAAGAGAAGGGAATAGGGAGTGGGGGCAGGCTGTGTATATGGAACTATATCACTGGAGAAATACATGGAAAAGTCACAGCCTCAACATACAATCCCAAGAAAACACTAAGGCTTAATCACAACATATAAAATGTTATCTCTCTTCTATACTTTATTATACTGCCAACAGATCTTTAGTGTAATAATAATGGATTACAGCTGGAAATGATTCAAGATGCAGACTGTTTGAGGAGAGTACACAGGGAAACCCCACGTCAAGAAAGAGGCAAAAACAAGGTCATTAGAACAAGTTTAAGACTCTGATACCTATAGCAACAGCAAACAATAACACAGTTCAACTTCTAGTGAAATTATTATACATTTTTAAACCAATGGCCTATTTCCTTAGTTTCTTTTATTTGACATGTCACATCTAACTTTCAAGAACAGTCTAAGAAGACATGATGATTACATGTAATGTAATATCCTGGATCAAATGCTTAAAAAGAAAAAGAATTCTTACTCAGGGAAAAATTTAAAGTTTCAAATAAAGATTTACTTTAGTTAATAATAATATATCAATATTGACTCATTAATTGTGACAAATGTACTGTACTAATGTAAGGTATTAACAACAGAAGAAACTGAATATGAAGTATATGGGAATTCTGTATTATCTTTGCAATTTTCCTGTAAATACAACTATTAAAACTTTATGCAAAAAACCATAACAGAAGCTGAGTATCATTGCAGGTAATTATCACTCAGCATCATGTTGCTTCCCTCTCTGTGTTAGAAATATCCCTATTGGGGTCTGCAGATCGAGAAATATCAGCACACAATTTTCAGATAAGTAAAACATCTTATGAGCAAGTGTCCTAACAAACAACAACAAAAATACTCTAGTGTATTTTAAAAACTCTCTTCTTCCACGTCAACAAGATACACAATGAAGCTGATAGTATCATTGCATTGCTATCCTAAAGCCTATTTAAGACAAATTTACTTAAAAAACTCAAGAAAAGTCATTAACATCTATGGCTGTTGACTTTGACAGTTCTTGGCATATTATGTTATTTACAGAGAATGTTATCCATGGGGTGAAAGTGGATGTAAGCATCTATGTTGCATGTCTACAGCCCATGGCCACAGGAAGGAACATTTGTGCAGATGTGTGTTTTCCAATTCTAGGAAGTGGTGTTCTCTTGCCTTCCATAAGTTCATGAGCAAAATCAACATTGAAGTCTTCCTTGTTCAATTTAGCAATGGTTTTGTAGCTCAACAAACACTTATCAAATAGTTACTAAATATAAGGTGATAAATAATGAAGGATGATAGAAATTCTAGTCTTAAAGAAGCTTGTAATCCAAGACATTAAGTCACACACCCAATAGTTACTTTTAAAATGCATAAAATTCTGGACTATGTAGTGATGGATGGGAAAGTACATAAAAATATTAGAAACCATGATTTCTGATATGTGATAGCTTCCATATTACTTAGAAAAAAGAGCACAGAATGACAAACATGTGAAAATAATTTAGGGGTGCGTTCATACACTATGAAAGAATAGTTTAATGCTCCTAACCAGGTAATTTAGAGATGCATTTTCTCAAGTACAAACTCTGCGTTGCTTCCTTCTTCCCCAACACGTCTTCTTCTAATTGATAGCAAGTAGAATGGACCCTAATAGCTTCCCATGAGTATACAAAAAAGATTTTAAAGTCTAAGCACCTTCCAAGTAGTTTTTCCTTATAGTTTATTTTGGAACCATGAGGACAGTTGATTCCTTCCCCACCCCCCCTGCACTCTGTATTATTATTCAGAATGCAAGCATTTGGGATCATCATTAGATAATGGGTTTTCCCTACCTTCATTCCCACCTAACTGGCTTTTCATGCACCAATTTCCTCACTTCTGAACTTCGCCCACACTTTCCTGTTGTGGCCTCTGAACCTCCGAATCCTCTGTAAGTAGACTCCTCTCTTTCCAGTGTTTTCCCTGCCTCCTTTATCATGAAGTTTTCCCTCATGGCTCCAGTCCATATTAAACATTTTCTCCTCTGTGCTCCCAAATTCATTTCCTAAATCTACTCTAAAGTTTAGTGCTCTGCTCTAATTGTTTCCTTTTCATTATTTGCATTCCCAAGATCTAGAAAAAGACTTACTCAATGATAAATACATGATTGAATGAATATAAGAACAACATATTGGCAAATACAATTAATGTAGCAAAAATTGTGCGTATATATGGTTTAGAGAAATGGTTGATTGGATTAGAGTTAAGCAGACAAAGCGATAGCTCTTAGCTGAACTGTGGTGAAAATTCCAACAGAATTCTGTTATTTGTTAGGACACTTGCTTGTAAGATGTTTCATATTATTCAAAATGAAAAAGGGATTAATTCTGAAGATGTTGCAGGTTTAGTTGCAGACCACTGTAATAAGGCAAATAGTAGAATAAAATGAGTCACACGAACTTTTTTGTTTCCTTGTGCATATAAAAGTTATGGTTACAATACACTGTAGTCTATTAAGTGTGCAATAGCATTTTGCCTAAATCCAATGCACATAATTTTAAAATATTTTATTGCTAAAAAAATGCTAAGTAGTCATCTTTCTGCTGGTGGAGGGTCTTGCCTGGAGGTTGATAGCTGCTGACTGAAGGTTGAGGTAACTATAGAAATTTCTGAAAATAAGACAACAATGAAATTTGCTGCATTGACTGACTACCTTTTTCAAAAGATTTCTGTGTAGCATGCAATGCTGCTTGATAGCATTTTATCCACAGCAGAACTTGTTTTGAAATTGGAAATGATCCTCTCAAACCCTACTGCTGCTTTATAGGTTTTTGAAATATTTGAAATTATTTATTGTCATTTCAACAATGTTCATAGCCTTGTCATCAGGAGTAGATTCCATCTAAAAAAACCCTATGTATTTGCTCATCCATAGGAAGCAGCTTCTCATCAGTTCAAATTTTATCATGAGATTTGCAACAATTTAGTCACATCCCAGGCTTCATTTCTTATTCCACTTCTCTTGCTATTTCCACATCTGCTGTTTCTTTGTCTCCACTGAAGTCTTGAACCCCTCAAAGTCATCCAGGAGGGTTGGAATCAACCTCTTCCAAACTCCTGTTAATATTGACATTTTGACCTCCTCCCATGAATCACAAATGTTCTTAATGGAATCTAGAGTGGTGAATCCCTTTCAGGTTTTCAATCTACTTCTCATAGATCCATCAGAAGAATCACTCTCTGTGGCAGCCTTACAAAATGTATTTCTTAAATAATAAAACTTGAAAGTAAAAATGATTCCTTGATCCACGGGCTACAAATTGAATATTGTGTTCCAGGCATGAAAACAACATTAATCTCCTTGTGCATCTCCATCAAAGCTCTTGGGGACCATGTGCATTGTCAATGAATAGTAATATTTTGAAAGAAATCTTTTGTTCTGAGCAGTCGTTCTCAGCAGTGGGCTTAAAATACGTAGTAAAGCATGCTGCAAACAGATGTGCTATCTTCCTAGCTTCGTTGTTTCACATATAGTGCACAGGCAGGGTAAATACAGCATATTTCTTAAGAACTCTAGGAGTTTTGGAATAGTAAATAAGCATTGACTTCAACTTAAAGTTGCCAGCTGCTTTAGCTCTTATGTTATGGGGACATCTTTCTTTAAACCTCATGAACCCAACTCTGTTTGCTTCCAACTTTTCTTCTTCAGTGTCCTCACCTTTCTCAGCTTTCACAGAACTGATAAGAGTTAGGAACTTGCTCTGGAATAGGTTTTGGCTTAAGGTAATGTGATGGTTCATTGGGTCTTCCATCCAAACCACTAAAACGTTCTTCATATCAACAATAAGGCTGCTTTGCTTTGTTACTGTTCATGCTTCGTTGGAGTAACACTTCACTTCATTCAAGAATCTTCTCTTTGTTTTCACAATTTGGCTAAATGTTTGGTGCAAGAGACCTGTCTTGGCTTTCAACATGCACTGGATGGGTGGGGTGTGGGGCGAGTGTCCTGATTATCAACTGCATTCTGAGTGCTGTTTTGCTAGGATGAGAATACAGAACCAAAGAGTAGGTTGATATCAGAGCCTCCCGAATTTTGTTGACACTTGAAGAGATCAACAAACATATTACACTCCTCATTAAAATTCACACTTTGAAAAGCAAATGAACCTGCATAATGAACATTTGTACACGTAACCCTGAATTCTACCCCACATCTTTAAAATAAAAAATAAAATTTTAAAAAAATATATATTCTTTAAAAAAAAGAAAAGTGAATGTCTGGTAATAATTCAGTGAGCTGGTGGGCATTTATATTTTGTAAACTTTTCTGAATGTATGTTGTATCATGCAGAAAGTGAAGTAACTTTTCATGGTTTAATATTATGTAACAAAGGAAACTCATTCATAAAAAACCACAGGTTATATTTACCACCAATAATTTTATATATATAGTAAAGATCAAAGAGAAGTTAGATACCAATAATTGACCACAAAACAATTTCCTGACTTTTCATTCCAGCACTGCTCACTCAAATGACATTACCACAGGGAACAAAATAAAATAATCGTGTTGACAATTGGGTTATCAGAATAATGCTATGTTTTGTAGCTCTCCTCTAAAGTAGAAATATTTTAAAGGTATTTGTTATAATCAGTACTTTCTATGACTCCAGCTGAGCTAAAAGTGAACTCAGTAATTTACACTTGTCTTTCTCCATCCACATAGCTTTCTGAGGCATTTGAAAAATAATATAAACAAGTAAGATGCACTAGGTTTAAAATATAACCTTTATTATTCTTTAAGCAGATCCAGAGACTGACTTCAATGCACAGCAACCCTGTGTTTCTAATATTGCACAGCAGAATTAAACAGACCCAAGTCTCAGGGCCCGAAATCCACAGCACTTCCCAGAAGGTAGATGGGATAACTTAGCGTGAGAAGGAGGCAAGAGCAGGTACTTCCTGTGGACAAGAGGCCCACAGAGCAGAGGAGTGGAAGGCATGGGGCTACATGTGTCTGATTCCTCCTCTTAAACGCACCAGGCAGTTAAGATTTATTGGGGCTGGTGGAGAGCAAAAGTGCAGATAAACAAGAGTGACGCCCAGAGAATGAAACACAAACTGAGGGATGCGGGGCGCTACACCAATTCGTGTCCTCCAGCAAGGATAGAAATTTCAGGGTTTAAAGGCGAGGTTCTCTCAGCTCCCCAAAGCTACTGTGTTCTTTGGTGGTCTCTAACTTATACTTTGCCGCCATTTTCAAAACCTGCTTCTTCACACTCTATTGTAGTGGGTAGTATCTGTTTCCTCAGCTGAACTATAACCTCCTTGAGCGTAGGAAATGTATCTGTATTTTCTACATTTCCGGCATCTAGTATGAGGCCTATCACAGACTGGGTGCTCAGTATTTATTTACTGGGTGAATGAATGAGTGAATGTGAAGGATATCCCAGGATGACTCCAAAAAGTCTCAGAGAAGGCACACAGGGGGACACAAGGGCTACCACAGTTGTCATAGAAAAATGGATTGCTCATTGTAAATGCTGTTGTTAAACTTGGCTCTGCTTGGATCACGTTGTTCTCTCCCCTTGCCATGCCTGTGCGCACTAAACACACACAGGAAGATTTGTGGAGGAGCAGTGTCCTGCTGAATGCAGCTTGTATTGTGGCTGGGTAGCCAGGAGGATTTCCAGACTGATGAAGAGCGTGGATGGTGGGATCTGTCTTAGGTGACAGGGTGTGGGGGTGTGGGAGACGTGGAGGATACTATACGCACGTGAAGAGAGCAATTTCGTCAAATGACAGCTTTTTCCATGTGCTCCTTTTAGGTAAACATAATATTTTCAAATCATACAGTTGGTAACACTTTGGGAGACAGGACAGGGACCTGCTATGCTCGTTGAACATTAGAATGCATTTATTGTGAGCATCAAACTGGGCAGCACAATACAGTATGTTTCACCATTGACTTTGACTTACATCCATCTCAGCTCTGATCTTGTACTAGTGATATGACCCTCGTCACTTCATCTCCCAAAGCTCGGTTTTCTCATCTGGAAAATGAGGAAAACAATGACTACCTCACAGAATTGTTGAAAGGATTAAGCCAACAAAATGCAAGTAATGTGTTTAGGAAAAGGCTTAAAACACACACTGCAGCGAATAAATGATAGCCATTGTTATTCTAAATCTTAAAACACTTTGTGACTGTAAATGGAGGGAGTTGTTATTACTATTATTGTAGAAAATTTCTGTGCCGTTTCACAAAAAGGAAACAGCTAAACAGAGGCTGTTTGGTTCCCTACTTACTACGCAGAAACTCACAGCTGTGTATTAATGGCTGCCTCAGTCCCCAGGGGAATGTGAGCCATATCATAGTAGAAAAGGTTATATCCTCATTAGGATATAAGGTGCATTGTGGGACAGAAAGGCACCTGTCCAATGTACTCAGCTGCCTTCTATCACTTGTTGTCTTATTTGTTAAGTAAAAAAATACATATAAGTTCATAACAATTTAAGTGTTGTGATTTTTTGCAATTTGTTTTTAAGAATTTCTTTTTAAACTGAAATTTTTATTTGATAGCTCTGAGGTAGAATATGGGACATTGCCATTGCTGTGTACTTCAATATATAACCACTATAATTAAGATTTCAAATGAGCTGGGCTCAGTGGCTCGGCCTGTAATCCCTTGCTTTGGGAGGCTGAGGTGAGTGGATTGCCTGAGCTCGTGGGTTCGAGACCCACCTGTGCAACTTGGCGAGACCTCATCTCTACAATAAAATTTTTAAAAAATCAGCTGGATTGCCTGAGCCCGCGGGTTCGAGACTCGCCTGGGGCAGCGAGATCTCATCTCTACAATAAATCAAAAAATTAGCCGGGCGTGGTAGCACGTGCCTGTAATTCCGGCTACTCGGAAGGCTGAGGAGGAAGGATCGCCGGAGCCCAGCAGGTCAAGGCTGCGGTGGCCAGAAGCGGCCACTGCACTCCAGTCTGGACGACAGAGTGAGACTCCAACTCAAAAATAAATAAATAAATAAATAAATTAAATAAAATAAAAAATCAGCTGGGGCATGGTAGCACATGCCTGTAATTCCGGCTACTTGGAAGGCAGAGGCTGAAGGATCGCTGGAGCCCAGCATGTCAAGGCTGCAGCGGCGGGGAGCAGCCACTGCACTCCAGTCTGGGCGACAGAGTGAGACTCCAACTCAAAAAAAAAAAAAAAAAGATTTCAAATGACTAGTTCTGCTTTGCATAGTGTACAATATATTCATTGTTGCAGCTTTACTTTGCATAAATCAATCTTATTAATATCTTTATTCATTTTCTCTAATTCCAGAGTCATAAGTCTGCAGGAGGAAGTGTCAGGACTCTGGCTGCTAGGGAGATCTGTATAACTCTGCTGTTCAATAAAATCTGCACTACAGGTCACATGATTTATTAGCAAATTTTAACTCTGCTGGATTTTGTGTCTCTAGGAAAAAAAGGACACCAGTTTGTGTCTGCATAGAGCATGCAGAGATTGAGAGTAAAGAGGTTAAAGAAAAAAGTAAGTGTGACTGTGATCACAATTGAGTCCCTTAATAGATATTCTATTGGCAAATCCAGTTTGGAAAAAAAAAGCATCCATTTCAATACTTGCAGTAATAAACATTGCCTTCTGTTAGTATAACGGTGAGCTGTCACTACATTATTAGAGGTCACAGAACTGCCACTGATGACTACGTATGGCGCTGATGGCCCATCCTAGTTGGAGATCTACAGAGTGGACCTGTGGAAGACACACACATTCCCCACTAGACTTCACATTAAACCACAATTCCTCAGAAAATCGGGTGAAACTTGCTGGGAAAAAAGAGAAGTTTGCCCTCTTTGGTATATCTTGGAAAGCTGGTAATGACATTCACAATCAAACAGGGTAAGAGTCTCTTGTCAAAACACTTTTTCTTCATCCCTACAGAAAGTTATGCATATTTATGTCTTCTGATCATGGTTGTTTCTTCCTAGCCAACTCTGTTATAGGTGTCAGTTTCTCTCTACTTACAAAGCAATCTTCATTGCATCTATATTTTTCAGTTTCCTCTGTAGAATTTACCAAGAAAACCATTCTGGAAATTGAAGCATTTCTTTCTATGTGCACGAAGTGCAAGACAACTCTTCCTCTACTACTGCTTTTCTGTCTTCTACATTTATAGTGGCCCAATAATGGAGCTTCAGGATACATTTTCTCTGAAATCATAGAAGTGTATCCACAAATATCTATTAAGCACCAAGTGTGCCAAGCATTATTATGATACTGAACACTGGGAACAAAATGTCAATTTATGTGTACTTAAAAACACTGAGTGTTGGAGTTCCTCTGTAGACCATGATGGAGTGTGTGGTATTGGACTTATTCTCCCACCATAAACAAATATAAAACAATAAAAATCATAAGGGTCCTTTTTTTTCGGGTACTGAACAACAGAGAACACTGGTTTTTATGCTTGAAAGACAGGAAACACACAAATGAGCTATACAATCACTGCAGTTTTCTTTCTCAGAGAACTTTCTTACAACCCAGGGATGTAGAACCCAGGAGTAAAATATGATCTCAGTGAGCAGAGAGGACAGAGTAGTCTGGGCCATTGAATTCATGCATATGGGGCAGCCAGGAGAAAACAGCACAGTGGTGACCCCAGAAATCTGTGTGGTGGTTCTCATGGGTACTTGCCTGACTATAAATCATCTGTCTCCTTGGCTTGAAGATGGCTGTCTTCTCTCTTTGCATATTCACATCATCTTTCCTCTATCTCTGTCTCTGTGTCCATATTTCCCATTTGTATAAGGGTGCTAGTCATATTTGTTTAGGGCACCCTCATGACCTTTCTTTAAGCTGATTAGCTCTGTAAAGACTCTGTCTCCAAATAAGGTCACATTCTGAGGTACTGGAGATCAGAATATCAACATATGAATCTGGGGGGGTGTATGGGAACACATTTCAACCCTGGAAAAAGGAAAATTTAGAAACCTGTCAATCTATAATTTTAAATATTGTGAAAATATGCTTCAAAATGAGGATAAAATAATTTTTTAGATAAAATAAACCTAAGAAAATATTTTTGACAACCAGACCCTTATTTTAAGAAATACTGAAATGAAGTTATTTAAATTGAAAGCAAATGCTATGTAGAACATCAGATCTACAAGAACAAATGAAGAACTTCAGAAATGTTAAGTAAATGGGTAAATATAAAGTTCTATTTTATTTTGTCCCTAATTTCTTTAAAAGACAACTGACTACTTGAAGGAAAAATGATAAAATTGGATCGTAATGTTTATAGTCTATATATAATAAAAATATATGATAAGAACACAAACAATTTATATTGCTGTAAGTCCTTTCAATGTTAATTGAAGTGGTAAAAATGTTGATTCTTTTTTTGAGAAAGCAGAATTTATTGAGAGGACAGAAAAGCTCCCACAGTGGGAGGGGACCCGAGGGGGTTGCCCAAATGTTGGTCCTAAGCATGCAGTGACAAGGTAAGGATGCATAAAGACAATCCCTAGAGCAACCATTAAAATAATGTGACAGAGTTTAGATAAAAAGGAGGAAAAATGCAATAGTAAAAACTAATCAATTAAACCACAAGAAGACAAGAAAGACAAAAGAAGACAAAACAAAAATAAAAACAAACCATCTAGAGCAAGTAGAAAATTAAAAAAGGTATAGGGCTTAAACCTAACTATGGGGGAAGATAGCGACAGCATAGATGGATTCGTGAGACTCTCCGAATGTGACTTCCCAAAAAGACCCTTACTTTTCTTCCTGCACTCCCCTGCCCACCGCCAGCCGCTGGTATGAGGCCTGGGGACCTTTAGTCCCAGGCAGGGCCAGATATTGCAGCCCGACCATGGCTGCTCCATTATATGTGATTCGGCCAGCTGGGTAATCCGAATCCCAAATTGCAGCTCCCTCCCTAGCTGCATCGTCACAACCAGCACCCAGCACCAACCTGCCGGTCACCCAGGGAGGCTTTGGGCGCCCGCTCCTCAGAAATACCAGTCCCATTTCTGGCTGAAGTGCCCTGTGAGGGACCCAGAGCCACCACCTGCCCTCTGGAACTTTGGAGATCTGAAGCCCCAGGCCCACCCTGGCTGAGGCACTCAGCATGTGACCGCAAGCCTGTGTAAGGGAAAAGATCCCCAAGCTGGTGAAAGGTGCCAGTCAGAGATTTCCAGCTCCAGAGGAGGGAGCACCCTACCCTCTCCACCCCAGCCTGCTGGTGGCACCCCGGATCCAGCGCCCAGCTGTGCAGCTGGTCCTGCCTAGAGACCCAAAGGAGCATCCTTAAGAGTGAAAGTAAAACTACCACCTCTACCATTTTCAAGGCATATTTACATCGCATCGCCCCACCCACCTATCAATCAGAGCCTCCACCTCGGTTCCCACGCTGACGTCATTGAACAGGAGACAAAGCCCCTCCTCTACACTGAATAGAGACCAGTGTCACAGATCTCCCAGGCAGCAGACTAGCTGCCTACAACCAAAACAGAGGGGAGAGGCTGGAGATTAAAGCTCAAGGGATTTTATCCACTAAAGGGCGAGAGAAAAATCTACACAAATGAAGAAAAACCAAAAGAAGAACATGGGTCTCTCCCAGGCTCCTGGGAGGGCAGACACTGAGAAAACTGACTTCAGAATGCAAACAATGAAGATCCCCCAGAATGACTGGTCTCAAGCTACAAACTTAGATATCAAGACATTAATGGAGAGATTAAAAAGAATTGAGGAGACTCAAGAAGAAACTAGAAAGGAGCTGATATCTGAGATAACAGTAATAAGGAATACTGTGAATGAAATAAATAACAAACTGATAAGCATGGAAAGCAGAATTACCCAAGCAGAAGAATCTCAGAGCTTGAGGACCAAAATATAGAATTAAACCAAACTCTCAAAAACACAGAAAACAAGCTCAAAAAGACAGAAAAAAACCTTCAAGAGATGAGCAATTACTTCAAGAGACAGAACCTAAGACTACTTGGACTTCCTGAGGCAGAAAGAGAGACAGAGATCACACTGGAACAAACCTTCCATGAGATCATTCAAGAAAACTTCCCTTATCTAATCAATGATGCAAAAACTCAAACACAAGAGATTCAGAGAACCCCTGCAAGACAGCAAATGAGAAAACCAACTCCTAGACACATAATAATTCACCTAAACAAAGTAGGCATAAAAGAAAAAACCCTAAAGGCAGCAAGAGAAAAAGGCCAGATCACCTACCAGGGAAAACCAATTAGAATAGCAGCAGATTGATCTACAGAAATTCTGCAGGCTAGGAGAGCTTGGAGCTCTATCTTCAAAGTCCTAAAAGATAAACAATTTCAACCAAGAATAACCTACCCAGCCAGATTAAGCTTCATCAGCGAGGGAGAATTAAAATCTTTCCCAGATATCCAATCCCTAAGAACTTGTGCTGTCACCAAACCACCTCTACATGGAACACTTAAGAAAGTACTAAACACAGAAGAAAAGGGGGAAAAAAAGAACAATGTTCTTCACAAGAGTACAGGAAAAAGATTAAAATACACATGAACCAACCCCCAAAACAAAAGAAAGACAATAAAGCAAGTGGAAGAACAACTCTATAAAAACTCTATGATAGGGATGAACTCTCACATTTCAGTAATTAGCCTGAACGTGAATGGACTAAATGCACCACTGAAAAGACATAGAATGGCAAAATGGATAAAATGTCACCAGGCAACAATATACTACCTTCAAGAGACCCATCTCACTAGAAAGGACATGCACAGACTCAAAGTAAGAGGATGGGAAACAAATTTTCAAGCGAATGAAACACAAAAGAAAGGAGGAGTTGCAATCTTAATTTCAAACAAAATACCACTTAAGCTATCAAAAATTAAAAAAGATACAGAGGGGCACTATATAATGATAAAAGGTTCACTCCATCAACAAGAAATATCTATCCTAAACATGTATGCACCTAACATAGGTGCACCAACTTTTATAAAGCAACTCCTAGGAAAACAAAAGAAAGATATTGACTCTAACACCATCATAACTGGGGCCTTTAATACCCCACTCACAACCCTAGACAGATCATCGGGACAAAAAAATCAGCAATGAGATCCGGAACCTCAATGTGACTCTGGAACAAATGAACTTAATTGATACCTACAGAACACTCCATCAAAAGACCTGAGAATACCCATTCTACTCATCACCACATGGAACATATTCCAAGATCGACCACATAATTGGCTATAAATCAAGCATAAGCAAATTTAAAAAGACCGAAATTCTACCACGCACCTTCTCGGACCACAGTGGAATAAAAATAAACATTAACACCAACAAGGTCCCCCCAAAACCCACAAAGACATAGTCACTAAACAGCATGATGCTAAACAGCTCCTGGGTCAATGATGAAATCAAAACATACCTGGAAACAAATGAGAATGAAGAAACATCTTACCAAAATCTCTGGGACACCTTAAAAGCTGTAGTAAGAGGGGAATTTATATTCCTACAAACACACATGAAGAAAATGGAAGGAGCACAAATTAACAGCCTAACAAGCCACCTAAGGAAGCTGGAAAAGCAAGACCACAAAAACCCTAATTTCAGCAGAAGAATCCAGATCATCAAAATAAAAGCCGAAATCCAGGACATAAAAGACAAAAAGACAATACAAAAAAAATCAATGAAAGAAAAAGCTGGTTCTTCGAAAGGATAAACTAGATTGATGGTCCCCTAGCTAGACTGACCAAGAGAAAGAAAGAAAAAACCCAAATAAGCACAATCAGAAACACAAAAGATGAAGTCACATCTGACCCTGAAGAAATACAAAAGATCATCAGAGACTACGATATACACTTGTATGGAAACAAACTTGAAAACCTCAAAGAAATGGAGGACTTTCTGTCATCACACAACCTACCTAGGTTGAAACAAGAAGAAGTTGAGACTCTAAATAGACCAATAACAATCAAGAAAATTGACTATGTAATAAGAAAACTACCTACAAAAAAAAAGCCCTGGACCAGATGGTTTTCCAGCAGAATTCTACAAGACATTTAAGGAGGAATTGATTCCAATCCTAATGAAGCTACTTCAAGTGATTGAGAAGGATGGAACCCTCCCCAAATCATTTTATGAAGCTAACATCACATTGATACCCAAACCAGGTAAAGATCCAACAAAAAAAGAGAACTACAGGCCAATATCTTTGATGAACATGGACGCTAAAATTCTCAACAAGATCCTAGCAAACCGGATTCAACAACACATCTCAAAAATCATCCACTATGACCAAGTAGGCATCATCCCTGGGATGCAGGGCTGGTTCAACATTCGTAAAACAATAAATGTAATTAAATAAATCAACAGGTATCAAAACAAAACCCACATGATTATGTCATTAGATGCAGAAAAAGCTTTTGATAAAATC
The DNA here is from genome assembly GCA_027257055.1 of Cephalopachus bancanus. Taxonomy (NCBI): domain Eukaryota; kingdom Metazoa; phylum Chordata; class Mammalia; order Primates; family Tarsiidae; genus Cephalopachus; species Cephalopachus bancanus. The sequence goes on along the minus strand of JAPVLO010000018.1, from coordinate 408,016 downwards.
CAGCACCCCTTCTTGATTAAAAACCCTCGAACATCTAGGCATACAGGGAACATACCTCAAAGTAGTAAAAGCCATCTACGTGAAACCCACAGCCAGCATACTCCTAAACGGACAAAAATTGGAACCATTTCCCCCTGAAAACTGGAACAAGACAAGGATGCCCACTCTCACCTCTCCTGTTCAATATAGTACTGGAAGTCCTGGCTACAGCAATCAGAGAAGAGAAGGCAGTCAGGTGTATCCAAATAGGAAAAGAGGAGGTCAAACTATCTCTCTTTGCAGATGACATGATTGTGTGCCTTGAAAACCCAAGAGAATCTGTCAAAAACCCCTTACATTGATAAAGGCCTTCGGCAAAGTCTCAGGATATAAAATAAATGTGCAAAAGACAATCGCATTTCTTTACACCAATAATAAACAAACAGAAACCCAAATATGAAGCACAATTCCATTCACAATAGCCACAAAAAAAAGAGAATTATCTTGGCATATTTCCTAACCAGAGACGTGAAAGACCTTTACAATGAAAACTACAAAACTCTGCTCAAAGAAATCAAAGATGACACAAACAAGTGGAAAAATATCCCATGCTCATGGATTGGAAGAATCAACATTGTGAAGATGTCCATCTTACCCTAAGGCAATCTACAGATTCAATGCAATACCTATCAAATTACCAGCAACATTCTTCTCAGATCTAGAAAAAACAACACAGGAATTCATATGGAAACACAAATGACCAAGAACAGCCAGAACAATCCTCAGCAAAAAAAAGGTGGTATCACATTGACAGACTTCAAACTTTACTATAAAGCTACAATTATCAAAACAGCTTGGTATTGGTATAGGAACAGGCATATAGATCAATGGAATAGAATTGAGATCCCAGAAGCAAAACCTCAATTTCTCAACCAACTCATCTTCGACAAAGCCTCCACCACCTACCACTGGGGAGAGGAGAACCTATTCATTAAATGGTGCTGGGAAAACTGGCTGACCACATGCAGAAGATTGAAACAGGACCCCTATCTATCCCCATACACAAAAATTAACTCCAAATGGATCAGAGACCTAAATGTAAAACCTAAAACCATAAGAACCTTAGAAAATGAAGGACATACCCTCATGGGAATTGGAACTGGCATCCAATTCCTGAACAAAACTCAAAACCCACAGGCCATAGGGGATAAGATAGACAAGTGGGACCTCATTAAACTGACAAGCTTCTGCAAAGCCAAAGAAATCATCAAGAGAGCAGGGAGACAGCCTACAGACTGGGAAAAAAGTATTTGCCAACTCCAGATCTGACCAAGGCTTAACATCTTGGATCTACAAGGAACTCAAATGTGCTGAAAAGAAAAAAACAAACAACCCCATTATAAAATGGGCAAAAGATATGAACAGACACTTCACGAAGGAAGACATCCGAGCAACCAACAGACAGATGAAGAAATGCTCAACCTCACTAATCATCAGGAAGATGCAAATCAAAACCACACTGAGATACCACCTAACTCCAGTCAGAATGGCAATTATCAATAACTCAGAAAATAATAGTTGTTGGAGAGGGTATGGCAAAAAGGGAACACTCCTACACTGTTGGTGGGAGTGTAAACTAGTGCAACCTCTGTGGAAAGCAGTGTAGCGATTCCTAAAAGCACTAAACATCAACCTTCCATATGACCCTGCAATCCCCATACTGGGAATATATCCTAAAGAACTCAAATCACTCTATAAAAAAGATACCTGCACACGAATGTTTATCGCAGCATTGTTCACAATAGCAAGAACCTGGAACCAACCACACTGCCCATCAAAAGAGTGGTAAATATATATGGTGGAATACTATGCAGCCATAAAAAAGAACAAAATCATGAATTTCGCAGCAACCTGGACGGAGCTAGAGTCTATAATACTGAGTGACCTCTCACAGAAACAAAGATCTGAGTATCACATGTGCTCACTCATATAGTGGACCTTGATCATCCAACGCACTACCATAAGAAAATGACTGACAGTGGTGGGAAACTATGGGGGCAGATGGGACTGATGGTAGTAAACATCTGTCTGGGGATGGGGAGATACCTACTATCAACAAGGGGGCCTGAATGAAGCATATTTGTATACCTAGCCCTTAACTGTACCCCACAATATCAAAATAAAAAATATTGATCATAAAAATAAATAAACAAACAAATAAATAAAAGCACCTTGCAGAACTCTATGTATAGTATGGACCTACTTGGGTTGTATAAAGATTTTCTGTGTTCATACATGCATGGAAAATTTCTGGAAAAATAGATAAGGAATTTTAACCATGGTTATTTGTGGAGAATGGAGTGATGGGTCACTTTACTTCCCCACTTAATGCTCTTGTGTGCTGTGAAAATTGTTTGCCATAAGCATGTGTCACTTTTACAAGTTTTTAATAAAAAATTCAAGAAGATTGTAGGCATCTGCTATGCAACTTGCCTCAATCATATGCATAAAAAAAAAACCAACCTAACTATGGCAGATTTTATTTTTCATGTATAATCACAATAATAGATCCCATTTTCTACAATGGGTCTGTATTAATCTGCAAGGGCTATTGTAACAAATACCACAGTCTGGGTGTCTTAAACAACAGAAATTTATGTGTCTTAAACAACAGAAATTTATTTTCTCACAATTATACAAGTCCAAAATCAAGGTGTCAGCATGGTTGGTTTAATTGCGAGTTCTCTCTTCTTGGCTCATAGACAGCTATCTTCTCACTTTGTATTCACATAATTTTCCCTCTGTGCATGTCCCTGCTCTAATCTCCTCTTCTTAAAAGGACACTAATCATATTGTCTTAAAAGAATACCACCCAAATGACCTCCCTTTAATTAACTCTTTAAAGGCCCCATCTCCAAATAGGGTCATATTCTGAGATATTAGAAGAAACATATTAATTCCGTAGCCAAACATAGTCTATAACAGGGCATTTGCCACTCATATCAAGAGTTGTTTCTCCAACCTTCTGAAACGAAGTGGATATTGTTACTGCTTTGACCAATAGATTATGACAGAAGTGACAATGTCGGGTCCAGGCATGGTCGTGATCTAACCTGGCAATGTGATCACAACATACACTCCTAAGCAATAAGAAGGATTGCATTACTGATATACTCAACTTGTATGACTCTCAAAATTAGTCTTGAAAGAAAAAAGTCAGACACAAGAAATGAATACGTTATAATTTCATTTATATGAAATTCAAGAATAGACGAATGTGACATAATCTGATAAAAATTAGAACCGTGATTCTCACTATTTGGAGGAGGATGGTTCGACTAGAAGGGACCAGTCAGGGAAATCTTTGGTGATGGAAATGTATGAAAGACGGTTGCCTTAGTCCATCTTGTGTTGCTCAAAAGGCTGGATAATTTATAAAGAAAAGAGGTTTATTTGGCTCGTGGTTCTTCAGGCTGTACAAGAAACATGGCACATGCATCTGCTTCTTCTTTTTTTATTTTTTGTAGAGTAAGGTATAGTTTTATTGTTTTTTTTTCTTTTTGATGTGGAGTCTCACTCCATCGCCCAGGCTGGAGCGCAGTGGCACACTCACAGCCATCCCAGCATAGACCTGCTGGGCTGCGGCGATCCTTCTGCCTCAGCCTTCCAAGTAGGCAGAACTACAGGCGCGCACAAACATGCCCGGCTATTTCTTATTTATTGTAGTGATGAGGTCTCACCAAGTTGCCCAGGCTGGTCTTGAACCTGCAGGCTCAGGCAGTCCTCTCGCCTCAGTCTCCCAAAGTGCTGGAATGACAGGCTGAGCCACAGAGACAGACCTATTTTTTTTTAATTTTTATTTTAAAGATATGAGGTATAATTCAGGGATAAGTATGCACACGGTCATTGTACAGGTAAAGTTTGGGCCTCGTTTTGTTCCCCACTTCACCTGGCTTGAGATCAGATACCTTATCGATGAAGTGTGCCTTCCACCCTGGCAGTTTCCCACGACTGCCAATCCCTTTCTCATAGTAGTATGATAATGGTTCAGGATCTGCTTATGAGTGAGAACATGTGAGACTCAGTTCTTTGTTTCTGTGATCGATCACTGAGAATGACGGACTTAAAATCCATCCAAGTGGCTGCAAAGTCCCGAATTTCATCCTTCTTTGTGACTGCATAATATTCCATCGTGTATATGTACCACATTTTTATAATCCAGTCCATCTACTTCTAACGAGGGCCTCAGGCTGCTTACACTCATGGTGGAAGGTGCAGAGAGCCAGTGTATACAGAGGTCACAAGGCAAGAGAGAAGGCAAGGGGGTGCAGCCTTTTAAACAACTAATTCTCGTGGGAATGGACTTATGAGAATTCATTCCCTTGCCATCATCTATGAGGGATTTACCTTCATGACCCAAACATTGCCCATTAGGTACCATCTCCAACACTGAGCATCAAATTTCAACATGAGATTGGGAGGGAACAAATATCTAAACTATGGCATTGTTTGACTACAAGGGTGACAATATTTATTAAGGTTTAAGAAGCTATACACTTAAAACATATACATTTTATTTTCTGTATTAGTTTCCTATTACTGTTGTAACTATAAATTTAGTGGCTTAACACAATACACATTTATCACCTTATAGTTCTGGAGAGCAGAAGTTTAAAATAGGTCTCACTGGGCTAAAATCAAGGTGTCAGAAATACCATCAAATAAATAATTTTTCCCTGTTGTTTATTCAGTGTTTTTCTAAAGGTTTGTAAAAGCCAACATCAAAAGATATTATTTTTCACACCACCATTTCTTATATTTTTGGACAACTGAAGCCTCAGTCTTCTTCATAGCTTCATAACATCAAGCATAAACACATAATGTCTTGAAAAAAATAAAGACATTGTATTTGACTATGCTGGAAGGAGAATAAAAGTGTTGCATCTTTCTGTTTTCTCCCTAAAAAACTCATGCTTTCTTAGGAAATAAATGCAGCAACAATATGTAAGTGCAGCAACAACTTCTGACCTCCCTCTCACTGTGGTTTGCATCTTTATATTACAGCCAAGGCTCTGGGGTTCTTTATAACTCTGTCCATAAAGGAAAAAATAATTTATTCCATTGACTAGTTGGAAAAATTTTGATTAAATTTGTATTATAGAGTGATTCTAATAGAATGAGCACTCAAACATATACTGCAGTAATCTTTTTACTTCCAAAGATTTATTGATCTAAAATGTTTTAAATTTTCCATTTTAAAATTTATATGCTCTTCAGTATTAATTATCATGATCATCAGATTGTTTTCCTTTATATACTTTTCTTTAAAAAAAAAAGTATGTGTGTCTGTGTGTGTGCACTCCAAAAGTTTTTCGTGGAGAGAAACAAGCAAGAGCTTTAATGTAATGGCCATGATAGCACTTTAAAAAAAATCAGGACACACAAAGGAGTTTGATAGAAGCAAGGACTCTAAAGGAAAGATACTGAAAAAAAAAATCCAAACAAACTGAAAACAAAAACCAGAAATGTTGCAGACACAACTTGCTAGACAAAGAAGGAACTACAGATTCTCAGTGAGTGATTCTGTACTTGGCAAGATTTATATGAACTGGAAAATACAACTGATCTGAAAAGGCAACAAGACATTGAAGAATAGTAGGTCAGATAATAATAATGAGGAATTTTTCTTTTGAGTCAGAGTCTCACTCTGTCTCCTAAGTTGGAGTACAGTGGCACAATCATGGTTCACCACACCCTTGACCTCCTGGGCTCAGGTGGTCCTTCCACCTCAACCTCCCAAGTTAGCTGGGACTACAGGCACGCGCCACTATGCCCAGCTAAATTTTTTTTGTAGAGACAAGTTCTCACTATGTTGCCCAGGTTGATCTCGAACTCCTGGGCTCAAGTGATCCTCCTGCCTCGGCCTCCCAAAGTACTGGGATTACAGGTGTGAGCCACTGCACCTGGCTGGAAATTTTTAATCTGCAAAATATTGAAAGATTCAATTTTGCTAAAGGACAAATAACTTTACTTTGTAACAGGAGACTTCGGAAGCCCCAAGAAGCCTGGAGCTAACAATACAACTTCTCAAAGTCTTAGACTAAAGGTAGGCCAAGGAGCGAAATCATGAGAGTTGGGGGTGGGGCAAAGAGTACTATGGAGAAGAAAGTATCTTTTAACAATTGAAAGATGGTTAAAGAAAGAATAAGAAAGAAGAAAAGGCAAATTTCAAAAGAAGGTGCAAACCCAAAGTTACACAGAAACCAAATGAAGGAATTCAAGGACAACCTCTCAAGAGGATCAGAATGCATCTTCTAAAATTTCAAAGTGAGATAACCAGGCTCAAACTCTGAAGGAATACTTTATACTCAGAGGGCAAAAGGTGCCATCGGTGAACTAAAAGGCAAAGAGCAAAATGTCTGTTGTGAGAGTTTGGCACAGCGCCTTGAACATGAGCAGCACTCAATTTTAAAAACATGTCCAGTTAATGTTCTTTCCAATTTTAACTTTAGAAAGAGTTTTCAAAGATTTACACTTTCAAGTTGCCCTGAAGCAGAGAGACCAAAGATACTATATCGAATAATAACAACAGACATGCTGATATTTCAGACCTAATCAAAAGATAGTGGAAAGTAAGGTAAAGATTTTAAAAAATCTAAATGTATAAAGAGACTTGAGAGTTTAAGAATAGGAGCATTGACGAAAAGTGAGACTTATGCCACAAGACTTCACGGTTGGGGCTTTGAGACACCGCCCTCAAAATTCATCCTCAGGAAAGACTCCGAAGGAAACCTGGGTTCTAAAGTCGGGGAGTTTCACGTCCAGATTGGCAAGCAGGGTCACCAGACGTCTGAGCAAACATCCAATATGGGAAAGAGAAGCTGATTTTTCCTAGGCAAAAACCTTGTGGCTGACCGAACGGTTCAGAGCACCTCAAACAAATTTTTCAGACATTGTGACCAAATAAAAACTTACTGGTTTCCTAATTGCACGTGTTACTCTACTTAGCTCTCTATTTAGTGGTTCTAATAAACAAAGATCTTAATCTAGCATAAGCAAATGTCCTAAGACACAGTGCACTAATTTGTCACCAGTCTGGGCCTTGAATCTTTTATCCATTCATTCCTTCTTTTATTTTTATTTATTTATTTTTTTTGAGTTGGAGTCTCACTCTGTCGCCCAGACTGGAGTGCAGTGGCCGCTCCTGGCCACCGCAGCCTTGACCCGCTGGGCTCCGGCGATCCTTCCGCCTCAGCCTTCCAAGTAGCCAGAATTACAGGCACACGCTACCACACCTGGCTAATTTTTTGATTTATTGTAGAGATGAGGTCTCGCCTGCCCAGGCGGGTCTTGAACCCGCGGGCTCAGGCAATCCACTCACCTCAGCCTCCCAAAGGCGCGGGATTACAGGCTGAGCCACCGAGCCCGGCTTCCTTCTTTTATTTTACAAGTTTCTGCTTTCAACACTGTTTGTCAACAGTGCCAGCAAAGTATCTGTAATAGTTCTGAAGAACTTGCTTTCAGGCACATAACGAGATTCCAAGTGGTCACCTTTTAAAAACCATAAACCTGTAAATAGCAATTAAGGAACGGCTAAAGAATAAGAAAAAAGATAAAATAAATTGCAAATAAATAACTTGTTTTCTAAGGGCATTGCTGTACATAACACACTAAACAATGCCTTTCTGACTTGTAGACTGACAACCGGAAAAATTAAATCAACTTTCAAAGTTAATTCCTGGAAAAATCTGAGCTACCAAGCAATCTATTGATCATCCCTAATCCTTCTGCACATCACTGAAGACCATGTTCAACGCCTCACAATTCTCCATTGTGAATGTCTTGGACCATCCTGGTGGTTCTGGACTCAGAGTAACAGAGGATAATTTATTTGCATGAAGAAATGTCTCAATATCTTGTCTGAAGTTCTTAACATACATCATTTATTAATACATTTTTCCATTGTTTACATGATTTGACTTTATTGAAAAGAGATATAATACGGTTAAGAAGAAACTCTCCTCCAGTTGAAAGGATAATGAAATATTCAGAACAAAGTTGTTATAGTCCGAGCTAAGATGACTCCCCTGGGCCATGGGTTTCTTCTGGCAACTCTGGCCTCTTGAGGACGTATAGTCTAACCCAGATGTTTAATGGGACTGGCCTGAATCTCACCCAGCACCACAGAGCAAACTTCCTCTAGTCATTTCTTGGCTGAGGGTTCGACGTGTGGGTTCCTACCTGACTGCACTCACTCTCCCCGGAGAGGGCTGCCTAAAGCAAAGTTCTTATGCTTTGCCTGTGTCGTGCTGCCTTCCACGTGAGGCACTCATGGCACAGCTATAGGATCCCTGTTAGGGGATCTGTCCGGATTGGAATCCTTAGTCACTGAATTACCAACTAGCTCCCTTGCTGTACATGACACACCCAAACCTAGACACAGAAACCTGTTACTAAAAATGTATTGTCTCTTATGTGAGGTGGGTCAATTGCTAGGTTTGGGTGCAATCATGCAACGTTAAATTGCATAGTTGGATAAGCGGCTGTTTATCTCTGGAACCAGTAGATTGGCTGCAGTCTGTCTCCTCCCCAGAATGCATATGATGGGTAAGAGCTTTTCTTCTGGATTTTCATATTTGGTGTGTGTGAGAGTTGGAGTTTTAAAGAGCAATCTGGGATGATGGAGCGTGGTGGCTCATACCTGTAAACCCAACACTTGGGGAAACTGAGGCAGGAGGATTTTTTGAGCCCACAAGTTCAAGACAACTCTGGTAAACATAGTGAGACCTTGTCTTTACAAAATACAAAATAAAAAAAAACAACTAGCTGGATGTGGTGGCACGTGCCTGTAGTCCCAGCTACTTGGGAGGCTGGGCAGAAGGATCACCTGAGTCCAGGAAGTTGAGGCTACAGTGTGCCATGATCGTGCCACTACACTCCAGCCCAGGTGACAAAGTAAGACCCTGACTTGAAAGAAAGGAGGAAAGAAAGAAAAAATGAAAGAAAGAAAGAAAGAAAGAAAGAAAAAAAAGAAAGAAAGAAAGAAAGAAAAGGAAGAGGGGAGGACAGGCTGGGCAACCGAGCAAGACCTCATTTTTACAAAACATTAACAAATTAGCTGGGTATGGTGGCATGCCTTTGTAGTCCCAGGGACTTGGGAGGCTGAGATGAGAGAATCACTTGAGCCCAGGGGTTTGAGGCTTCAGTGAGCCATGATTGTACCACTGCACTCCAGCCTAAGTGACAGAGTGGGGCTCTGTCACTAAAAAAAAAGTAGCAATAAAGTAAAGTGGGAAACACATTTCCTTTAATTTACACTTTTTAAAAACACCTATTGTCATGTTTTCCCTGTGTGTGATGAAGTCAATTGCCTCTTATGCAGTTAATATATTGAGGCACTGAACGTTCAGTCACTACTAGGCTGCAAACGTTCTCCAGCCACAAAAATAACTTAGACAAGCTGTTCCCTCCAATAAGTACATGGAAAAATGTGAAATAAACTGCCAGAAAATTAACCTTGCAGGAGGGCCCAGTCATTACAACTGAAAGTTGGTTAAAGAAGGAACTGTTCGAGACACGAAGCTATCTAGGCAAAATCTCTTTCAAAGACAGCAGTTTGGCGGAAGCAGAACTAACTAAGTCACTCACTCTGGATCTTCATTTCAAAGGCCAAATATGGGACAGAATTAGCAAGTCATTAACTTCAGTCACACTTTGTAAAAGCTCAGAAATGTCACGGAGATGAACATACATTAAAAATACAATCTATACACCTTCAGTTAGTTTAAGCATATATCTATGTTCCACACTGAGAAGGTGATACCTGTTTTGTATTCATAATAATTTGATCATATTCATATATAAAAATTATCATATTGATATATCAGTTGTATTCCTGCTTCTGGAAAATCATGTTTCAAATCACTTAAATGACAGGAGAAACAAGCACAAAACAGAGAAAACAAACTGGCAACATGAAATAAAAGCCAGCACCCTTGTCCTTCTTGTTCATATGTGGCTATTACTTCATCCAGTAGCACATGGTGTAAAATGGAGTGTTAACTTTAAGTGTCAAGTGTTTAGATCATAGTTAAGAACAATGACGTGACTCATTGATATAGAAGTTAAATTTCAAGTTTTCTTTAAATTTCCTGTATAAATTCAGTTTTGAATACTTGGAAGCCACGTGACAGACTCTGAACATCAGATACCTCATTTTCTAAGGCATGAAGAAAAAAGAAGACAAAGAAAATGCTAGGCAGTGGAGGCGGTCAGACAGGCCGAGTCCCTGTGTGAACTGGTGTGTGGATGAACTAGCGTGTGTGCCTGTGTGCAAACGGGCGAGTGAGTGGCTGACTGAGTAGGGACTTGAGAGCAGGCGGCCAGGGCTCTCCTGGTGAAGCAGCTGGTGCTGCAGGTACTCTGCTTGGACCCTAGCGCTCCTGGGGGACGGAAGTCGAGTGCCGTTTCTAACACCCACAGAGCCCCTCCCAGAAAGAAGCAGCCAGGAGCGACTGCCAGTGCCAGGCTCTGCCCCGCGCCACAAGGCCCGGCCGGACACTGGCAGCGAGGGCTGCAGAGGGAGCGCGGTGGGGCCGCCAGGGGCCGAGTTCCACCGGAGAGGGCGAAGCAGTCACCAAGCTCCGTCTTGGAAACCGGGCAAGGAAGTGCTCAGGCGTGCTCACTCTGGAGCAACAGACACACTCCCCGTGACCGGCAGGTTAACTACTCGGACGATCGTGACTCCGAGGGGCTGTCTCAAAAGCACGGAGTTTGGAGGGAGAAGACGGGTGCGGAGTCTCAGGCACCCCCCCACCCTGACCCAGCCATGGGACAAAGGGAGTGACCAGAAAAGGACAAGGAAGACCCTCCCAAGAGTCCAGCTGCGAGTCCTGGGCTGCTCCACACCCTCCTCCCCAGCGATCCTCTGGACGTCAGACCCACGCGGCCGGGGATGACTCGGAGGGATCAACCCGGGGGGAGCTTATCCCGGAGGGCTGTCCTCCGGGATGAGCCTGGCCGGGTGCCTGCCACCACCACCTGGGGAGGAAGGAATCCTGCACCTCCCCTCCAGAGGGGACGCCCTGACCACATGAGAGCAGAAGGGGTGACACCCACCCATTCCCACCTCCCTCTCTTCCCCCATGAGCCACACGCTGGGCGGAAGCTAATCGGCCCGCAGCCCTGCAGGCGAGGGCAGACAGGATTACCTGTGAGCAACTGAGAGGAAGGATTGTAGAACTAGCCACAAGAGGGTGCATAGAACCCAGAAACTTTTAAATTTTGTTCTCTCGTTTTTTTTTTCTCTGTGTGTGTGTGCATGTGAATGTTGGAGTGCTCGTTTTTTTTTTTTTTGTTGTTATTTGGTTTTGGTTTGTGTGTGTGTGTGTGTGTATGTGTGTGTGTGAATGTGTGTGTGAGGGTTCGGTTTGCATACCCCTCTTTTTTCTTTCATTTTTTTGTCTTCTGTGTGTGTGTGTGTGTGTGTTCACTTTTTGTTTTTTGTTCTTTTTTGCTTTGGTTTAGTGTATGTGTGTGTGAATGCATGTGTGAGGCTTCAATTTGCATTCCTCCCTTTTTCTTCTTTTTTTGTCGTGTGTGTGTGTGTGTGTGTGTGTGTGTGTGTGTGTGTATGTTTGATATTCCTATTTTTTGTGTTTTTTTCTGTGCTTTTTTTTTCTATTTGTTTTGGTTTTTTGTTGTTGCTGTTTAAATTTTTTGTTCTTATTTTTGCCTTGGTTTTTCTGTGTTTTTAAATTTTTTATTATTTCTGTCCATTGTATTTTATTCTACTTTTCTCTGTTCTCCTCATTGTTGTTTCTTTGTCTTGCACTCATGGGATACACGCATGTATTCATAGCATCATCATATAGGGTGGTGGTGGGGAGTGGGTTTCAGGGATTCCATACCCTAGTCAGTGAACAATGTGACTTGCAAGTTGTTTCTGAAGCCTAGCTCACCATCCTCCACCGTATTCAACTCTCAAAACAACAGGAGACAGCAAAGTTTCCCACCCTCAGCCCTGTTCCAAAATATAACAATTTTGAAGGCCCTAATAAGGGAAGAATAGAGGCCTGCACAAGCAACAGAAGTGAAAACTCCTCCCGCTGACACTGAATAATGGAATTAAAGAGAAAAAAGAGATCTGTCACTAATGAGAAAAAAATCAGTGGAAGAACACAGATAATTCCCAATGTACCAAAGAGACAACACTCAAAAAATTAGATCTCAGAGCCCCCAAAATGGAAATCACCAACGATTGGCCACAGAATACAACAGGGGTTAGGGAATGGATGGAAAGAGTGAATAAGACTCAAGAAAGAAAATATGCAATGCTGAAAGAACTTGTTACAAAGATTTTGGCCACAAAAGCTTCATCCAGGAAATAAATAAAAAAGCATGGAAAGCAGAAGAAAGAATCTCAGAGTCTGAAGATCAAAGCATGGAATTAACCTAATATTTTTTAAAACATAGAAAGAAAACTCAGAAAGAACAAAGCTCCATGAGATGAGTGATTATATCAAGAGGCTGAACTTGTGCCTAATCGGTATCACAGAAGTAGAAAGGGAAATGGAGAACACCTTGAAACACATATTCCAGGACGTTATCCAAGAAAAATTTCTCCATTTTACCACAGATGTGACCAACCAAATGCAAGAGATACAGAGACCACTCACAAGATGTCAAATGAGAAGACCAACTCCAGACACACTGTAATCCACCTACACAAAGTAGGTGTAAAAGAAAAAATTCTAAAGACAGTGAGAGAGAAAGGTCAGACTACCTACAGGGAAAGATCAATCAGAATAGCAGCAGACTTATTATCAGAAACACTACAACCTAGAAGGGACTGAAGTCCAATTTTCAGAGTTCCTAAAGATAAACAATTTCAACTTAGAATTTCCTACCCAGTCAGCTTAACCTCATCAGTGATGGAGAATTAAAATTCTTCCAAGACATTCAATGCCTCAGATATGATGCTGGTTCCAGACCACCTCTGCAGGACATGCTCAAGAGGGTATTAAGCACAGAAAAAGAAGAAAAAAGAATGACCATGTACTTCACCAAAGTACAGGAAAACACAGAGTCAACAGAGCATACAACCTACCTGCAAAATTGAAACAATCACATATATCAATACAAAGGTTAACAGAAAACAAAACAGTTTCACAAGAGCCTCATGACAGGGATAAGCACTCACACTTCAAAAATCAGCTTGAATATCAATGGACTAAATACACTACTGAAGAGCCGGGCTCGGTGGCTCAGCCTGTAATCCCGCGCCTTTGGGAGGCTGAGGTGAGTGGATTGCCTGAGCCCGCGGGTTCGAGACCCGCCTGGGCAGCGAGACCTCATCTCTACAATAAATCAAAAAATCAGCCGGGCGTGGTAGCGCATGCCTGTAATTCCAGCTACTTGGAAGGCTGAGGCGGAAGGATCGCCGGAGCCCAGCAGGTCGAGGCTGCGGTGGCCGGGAGCGGCCACTGCACTCCAGTCTGGGTGACAGAGTGAGACTCCAACTAAAAAAAAAAAAAAAAAAAAATACACTACTGAAAAGACATATAAGGGTAAACTGGATAAAAAGGATGACTCAACAATATGCTGCCTCCAGGAAACACATCTCACTACACAGGACACCCACATACTTAAAGGATAGAAAATAAACCTTCAGGCAAATGGAAAACGAAAAAGACAGGAGTTACGATTTTAATATTAGACAAAAACAACCTTCAAGCTATCAAAAATTTAAAAAGATAAAGAAGGAAACTACATAATGATAAAAGGTTTAATCCATCAATAAGAAATATCCATCCTGGCCGGATTCAATGGCTCAGCCTTTTGGGAGGCCGAGGCAAGTGGATTGCCTGAGCCCTTGGGTTCAAGACCAGCCTGGGCAACTTGACGAGACCTTGTCTTTACAATAAATAAAAACTTATCCAGGTGTAGTTCTGGCTACTTGGAAGGCTGAGGTGAAAGGATCACTAGAGCCTAGCAAGTCGATGCTGGGGTGGCCATGAGTGTGCCACTGTACTCCGGCCTGGGTGATGGACTGAGACTTCAACTAAAAAAAAAAAAAAAAATAGAAATATCCATCCCAAACATACATGCACCCAACCACAAGCACCAGGTTTTATAAAGAAATTACTAAATAAACTAAAAAAAGATATTGACTCTAATACTGTCATAACTGGGGACATAAGTAACTGACTAACAACCTCAGGTAGATAATTGAGGAAAAAAATCAACAAGGAGATACAGAATCTCAAATTGACACTTGACCAAATGGACTTAATACATGCCTATGGAGCACTCCACTCAACAACCATGAAACATACATTTTACTCATCACCACATGGAAATACTCTAAGGTTGATCACATCCTCAGTCATAAATCAAGCATAAACAAATTTCATAAGAAAAATATATTGTCATACACCTTCTCAGACCATAGTAGAATAAAAAAACAATGCCTCCACCAACAAGATCCCCCCACCCCCCAAAAAACACACACACAGACATGGACACTAAACAGCATGATGCTGAACAACTTCTAGGTCAACACAGAAATGAAAACAAATATTAAAATCTTCTTGGAAATAAATGAAAAGAAAGACACATCTCATCAAAACATCTGAGATGTCATGAAAACAGTGCTAAGAAAACAATTTAAAGACACACACACACACACATCAAGAAAATAGAAAGATCATGAGTTAACAGTCTAACAAATCACTTCTTGGAACAATTCAACAATCATTTGCTGGAAAAGCAAGACCACCATAACCCTAACTTCAGCAAAAGAATCTAGATTACCAAAGTAAAAGTCCAAATAAGGGATATCGAAGACAAAAAGATCAGGAAAAAATCAACAAAACAAAAAGATTGTTCTTTGAAAGGATGGACAAGATTTATAGATCCCTAACCAGACTGACCAAGAAAAAGAGAAAAAGTCCAAATAAACATAATTAGAAATGCAAAAGTTCAAATCACAACAGACCCTGAAGAAATGCAAAAGATTACCAGAGATTACTATTTACACTTGTATGAAAACAAACTCAAAAAACCTAAATGAAATGGAGGACTTTCTGACACAACCTTCCAAGGTTTAAACAAGAAGAAATTGAGACCCTAGATAAATCAATAACAGCACAGGAAATTGACTCTATCATAAGAAAACTACTTACCCAAAAAAAGCCCTGGATCAGATGATTTTCCAGAGGGATTCTACAAAACATACAAGGGAGAATTGACACCAATTTTACTGAAAGCATTCCAGGCAATTGAGAAAGGTGAAACTCTTCCCAAGTCATTTTATGAAGGTAACATCACACTGATGCCCAAACTGGGTAAAGACCCAACAAAGAAAGAGAACTACAGGCCAATATCCCTGATTAACATAGATGTGAAAATTCTCAACAAGATTCTTGCAACTCAGATCCAGCAACACATTTCAAAAATTATTTACCATGGGCAAGTAGGCTTCATCCCTGGGATGCGGGACTGGTTCAGCATCCACAAGACCATAAGTGTAATTAAATATATCAGCAGATGTAAAAACAAGAACCACATGATATGTCATTAGATTCAGAAAAAGCTTTCAACAAAATCCAGCATCCCTTCTTGATAAAAATTCTTGAACACCTAGGCATAGAGAAAACATACCTCAAAACAGTAAGAGTCATCTATGATAACCCTACAGTCAATGTATTGCTAAACTGACAAATTAGAAACATTTCTCCTGAAAACCAGAATAAAACAAGGCTATCCACTCTCACCCCTCCTGTTCAACATAGTGTTGGAAGTCTTAGCTAGAGCAATCAGACTAGACAAGGAAATCAGGGTATCCAAATAGGAAAAAAGGAAGTTAAGCTATTCCTCTTTGCTGACGATATGATCCTATACCTTGAAAATCCAAAAGAATCTGTCAAAAACCTCCTTGCATTGATAAAGGACTTTTGAAAAGTCTCAGGGTACAAAATCAATATGAAAAAGAAGGTCAGCCGGGCTCGGTGGCTCGGCCTGTAATCCCGTGCCTTTGGGAGGCTGAGGTGAGTGGATTGCCTGAGCCCGCGGGTTCGAGATCCACCTGGGCAGCGAGACCTCATCTTTACAATAAATCAAAAAGTCAGCCGGGCATGGTAGTGCATGCCTGTAATTCTGGCTACTTGGAAGGCTGAGGTGGAAGGATCACTGGAGCCCAGCAGGTCGAGGCTGCGGTGGCCGGGAGTGGCCACTACACTCCAGTCTGGGTAACAGAGTGAGACTCCAACTCAAAAAAAAGAAAAAAAAGAAAAAGAAGATTACATTTTTATACACCAACAGCAAACAGGCAGAAAACCATATAAAAAGCACAATAACATTCACAATAGCCACAACCAAAAGAAAGAAAGAAAAAGAAAGAAAGAAAGACAGACAGACCTTGGAATCTTACTATCAAGATAAGTGAGAGACCTTTACAATGAAAACTACAAAACACTACTCAAAGAAATCAAAGAAACACAAACAAATAGAAGAATATTTAGGCTCATGGATTGGAAGAATCAACATTGTTAAGATGTTCACCCCACCCAAGGCAAGCTACAGATTCAATGCAATATCTATTAAATTACCAACATCATTCTTCTCGGACCTGGAAATGGCAATGCATAAATTAATATGGAAACATAAATGACAAGGGATAGCAAAACAATACTTAGGAAAAGAAACAAAGCAGGAGGTATTACACTTCCAGACTTTAAACTTTAATGCTACAATAATCAAAACAGTCTGGTATTGGTACAAGAATGAGCATATATACTAATGGAACAGAATAGAGATTCCAGAAGTATAACCTCAATTTCTCAAACAACTCATCTTCAACAAAGCCTCCACCAACAACTACTGGGGAGAGGAGAACCTATTCAGTAAATGGTGCTGAGAAAACTGGCTGAACACATGCAGAAGCATGAAATAAGATGTCTACCTGTCACCATACACAAAAATCAACTCCATATGGATCAAAGACCTAAACATAAAACCTCAAACTATAACTATAAGAATCTTAGAAAACATAGGAGATACCCTTACAGAAACTGGAATAAACAACCAATTCCTGATCAAAACCCCAAAAGCCCATGCCATAAGAGATAAGATAGAGAAGTGGGACCTCATCAAGCTGAACAGCTTCTGCAAAGCAAAAGAAACCATAAAGAGAGTGGGGAAATAGCCCATGGAATGGGAAATAATGTTTGCCAACTGTATATATGACAAAGGTCTAATGTACAGGATCTATAAAACTCCAATGTGCAGAAAGGAAAAAGCAAACAGTCATATTTAAAAGTAGGCAAAAACATGAATAGATCTTTCTCAAAAGAAGACATATGAGCAGACAACAGATACATGAAAAAATGCTCAGCTTCACTAATCATCAAAAATATGCAAATCAAAACCACACTGAGATACCACCTAACTCCAGTCAGGATGGCCATCATCAATCATTTTAAAAAATAACAGATATTGGAGAAGTTGTGGAGAAAAGGAAACACTTTTACACAGTTGGTTGAAGTTTAATTTAGTACAACCTCTGTGGAAGACACTATGGAAATTTTTAGAAGATTTAAAAAACCATCCTTCCATGTCACCCAGCAATCATTCTACATAAAGATAACTGCACATGCATGTTTATTACAGTACTATTCAAAATAGCAAAAACATGGGACCAACAATGTTGCCCATCAAAAGTGTACTGAATAAAATAATATTGGATACATATACATGATGGAATATTATGCAGCCATAAAGAAGGATGCAATTAGGAAATTTACATCAACTTGGATGGATTTATAGTCTCTCATTCCCAGTGATCTATCACAGAAACAAAGAACTGAGCACCACATGTTCTCACTCATAAGTGGATCCTGAACATATATCATCATTCTATCAGAAAGGGATTGGCAGCAGTGCGACACTGCCAGGGGAGGGAGGGAAGGAGGGAGGGAGGGGCACATAACATCAATAAGGGTACCTGATCTCAAACCAGGTGAAGTGAGAATCATTGGGAGGCCCAAACTTCACCTGTACTATGACCACTTAGTACCTAATCCTGAATTGCACACCACATCTTTAAAATAAAAATTAAAAAAAGATTTAAAAAATCTCTGGGATTTCACTCCTCTTCCCAATAAAATAGTACAGTATGAAATCATAGACAAGAAACAGAAAAACATTTTCTGTTAGGTAACACTGGTATTCATAAACCATGTGAATTCACAAACAGACCAGACGTATTTTTCAAATGATGCTAAACATTCACTTGGCAGCACCATGAGAATACGGAAGTGCCTGTGTCACCTGTACCAGATTTGCACAAGAGCCACACCTCCTGTAACAAGAAGCCCTGAATCAGGGACCTTGGGAAAGACTAGAAGGTCTCCCTCATTTAAAATAAAACAGCATTTTTATTGCCTACTAGGGAGGTATGCTAGTATCTACACTGCCAGCTGTGCAGAACCCTTTTACCAAGAGAAAGGAAATCTACAGGGCTACCAATAATAAGATAATGAACTTGCATCTCCTGGACTGCAGAGCACAGACCAATCTTTCCTAGTTCAGCAAAGGAAGAAACTCACTTTAAAACCTGCCTTGGGAGAGAGTGGGAAGATGGCAGTGGAGCCAGTAGGACTATGCGAGACCCTGTGTGAGTGAGTGAATGTATGCAATTTTGCATGCACGTCTTTGAGTAAATGGGCGTGTAAGTGGCTGACTGAGTGGGGACTTGGGAGCAAGCAGTCAGAGCTCTCCTGGTAAAGTGGCTAGTGCTGCAGCTGCTCTGCTTGGCCCCAACGCTTCTTGGGGCACAGAAGCTGAGTGCCATTTTTAAAATCAGCAAAGACCTTCCTGGGAAAAGCTGCCAAGAGTGACCACTGGCTTCAAGCTCTGCCTCACCACCACAGTGGCTGACTAGACATGGCAGCAAGGGCCCCAGAGGGAGCACAGTGAGGGAGCCAGAGGCAGAACCTCACTGGAGAAGATGAAACAGGGACCCTGCCTCTGTCTTGAAAACTAGGCAGGGAAGTGCTCCAGCACTCCAACAAGAAGCAATAGTCCTGATCTCTTTAGTGGTGGGTTAACTACTCTGAATTCCATCATGACCCTTTGTGCATGAATGTGTATGCGAGGGTTTGGTTTGCATTCCCTTCTTCTTTTCTTTTTTCATTCCTCTTTAATTTCGTGTTTTCTGTTTATGTGTGCAGATGAATGATTGAGTGTTCATCTTCCAGTTTTTCTTTTTTGTTTTTCTATTGCTTTAACTTAATATGTGTGAATGTGTATGTGAGGGTTTGATATGCATTTCTCCTCTTTTTTTCTTCTTCTTTCATTTTTTGTTGGGTGTAATTGTGTGTGGTGTGTGTGTGTGTGTATTTGGTTTGCCTATTTTTTGTCCTTTTTCTGTTTGTTTTTTGTTTCTGTGTGTGTGTGTGTGTGTTTTATTGTATTATGCTTTGGGTTTTACTTTAGTTTTCCTGGTTTTTTTTAAACATTTTTATTCTTTTTATCCATTCTATTTCATTTAACTTTTCTTTGTTCTCTTCATTGCTGCTGCTTTATCTTGGACTCGGGGGGTACACACATATAGTCATTGCATTGTCACATAGAGTGAGTCTTAGGAAACCCATACATCAGTCAGTGAACATTGTAATTTGCAAGTAATTTCTGAATCCTAGCTTACCATTCTCCACCTTATTCAACTCTCAAAACTACAAGAGATCGCAAAGCTTCCCACCCTTAACCCTGTTTCAAAATAAAACAAATGTAGAGCCCTGATCAGCGAAGAATAGAGGGATGAGCAAAAATCAGAAGTAAAAGTTCCTCCCACTGCCACTGAATAATGGAAGTAAAGAGAAAAGAAAGATTTGTCACAAATAAGAAAAAAAAAATCAATGGAAGAATGCAGGCAATTCTCTCTACCAAAGAGAAAACACGTGATATATCAGACCTCAGAACCCCCCAAAAGAACTCATTGTTTGGCCCCACAATATAACAAGGATTAGGGAATGGACAGAAAGAGTGAATAAGATTCAAGAAAGACAAGATGCAACACTGAAAGAACTTGTAACAGAGATTTTGGCCATAAAAACTTCTACCAGGAAATAAGTAACAAGATGACAAGCATGGAAAGCAGAATTAATCAAGCAGAAGAAAGAATCTCAAAGCTTAAAGACAAAAACATGGAATTAACTCAATGTGTTTAAAAAAAAGAAAGAAAGAAAACTCAAAAAAAAAGAATAAACCTTCCAAGGGATGTGTGATAATATTAAGAGGCAGAACTTGTGCCTGACTGGTATCCTAGAAGAATAAAGGGAAACAAAAAGCATTTTGAAACAATTATTCCAGAAGGTTATCCAGAAAAATTTTCCCATGCACTAGAGATGTGACCATCCAAACATAAGAGGTATGGCGAACCTCTGCAAAATATCAAATGAGAAGATCAAACCCTGGACATATAGTAATTTACCTACACAAAGTAGAGCACAAAAGAAAAAAATCACAAAGGCACAAGAGAGAAAGGTCAGACTACCTACCAGGGAAAACCAATCAGAATACAGCCAGACTTATTGACAGAAATACTACCAGCTAGAATGTACTGGAGTACAATATTTAAAGCCTTCAAAGATAAACAGTTTCAACCAATAATTTCCTACCAGACAAGCTCAGTTTCCTCAGCAATGGAGAATTAAAATTCCTCCCAGACATGCAATCCGTAAGACATTTTGCAGCTTCCGGAGTAGCTCTACAGGAGATGCTTAAAAAGTTATTAAGCACAGAAGAAAGAAAGAAAGAAAGAAAGAAAAGAAAGAAAGAAAGAAAGAAAGAAGGAAGGAAGGAAGGAAGGAAAAGGAAGGAAGGAAGAAAGAAAGAAAGAAAGATCATGCACTTCCCAAGAGAACACAGAATCAAGAGTATATCACAACTGTAAATGTGAAACACACACATACATACATTAACACAAAAGTTAAAAGAAAACAAAGAAAAACTTTATAAAAACCTCATGACAGGGATTAACACTTACATTCAATAATCAGCCCGAACATGAATGGATTAAATGCACCACTGAAAAGGCATAGTAAGGCAAACTGAATTAAAACAAAACAAAAACAAGCAAACAAAAAAACACAACCCAATAATTTGCTGCATCCAGGAAGTACATCTCACCACAAGGGATGCCCACAGACTCAAAGCTAGAGCATAGAAAACCAAATTTCCAGGTGAATGAAGGACAGGAGTCATGATCTTAATATCAGACAAAACAACTCTTAAGCTATCAAAAATTTAAAAAGATACAGAAAGACACTGCATAATAATAAAAAGGTTCAGTCCATCAATAAGAAATATTTATCCTAAACATATATGCACCCAATACAGCAGCACCAGCATTCATAAAGTGACTACTAAGTAAACTAAAAAGATATTGACTTGAACACTATTATAGCTGGGGACTTAAATACCCCACTAACTACCCTAGATACATCATCAAGGCAAAAAATTAGCAAAGACATCTGAAACCTCAAATTGATGCTTGACCAAATGGACATAATACATACCCACAGAACACTCCACCCAATAATCACAGAATATACATTCTACTCAACATCACATGGGATGTACTCCAAGATCAGCCACATCCTCAGCTAAAAATCAAGCACAAACAAATTTCATGAGATTGAAATACTGTTATGTACTTTCTCAGATCTCAGTGGAATAAAAATAAATACCAACACCAATAACAGTCCCCCCAAATGCACAAAGACATGGGCAGTAAATAGTATGATGTAGAACAACTCCTGTGTCAACACAGAAATCAAAACAGAAATAAACAAAGACACATCTTACTCAAACCTCTGGAAAGCCATGAAATCAGTGCCAAGAGGGGAATTGATAACTCTATGAACACACACCAAGAAAATAGAAAGATCACAGTCTAACAAATCACCTAAGGGAGCTGGAAAGGCAAGACCATCAAACCCTAACTTTAACAGAAGAATCTAGATTACCAAAATAAAAGCCCAAATTTGGGACATAGAAGACAAAAATATAGAAAAATCAACAAAACAAAAAGCTGATTCTTTGAAAGGGTAAACAAGATCAATGAATCCCTAGCCAGAATGGCCTTGAAAAAGAGAGAAAAAGTTCAAATAAACACAATTAGTAACACAAAATATCAAGTTACAACTGACCCTTGAGAAGTACAAAAGATTATCAGAGATTTCTATGCACACCTGTACGGAAACAAACTCAATAACCTAAATGAAATGCAGGACCTTCTGACATCACACAATCTCCCAAGGTTGAAACAAGAAGACACTGAGACCCTAAATAGACTAATAATAACCCTGAAAATTGACTCCGTTATAAGAAGACTACCCACAAAAGAAAATCCCTGAACCAGACAGCTTTCCAGCAGAAATCAACAAATGTAAGAACAATAACCACATAATGATATCATTAGATTAATAAAAAGCTTTGAACAAAGTCCAGCATCCCTTTTTGATAAAAAAACCATTGAACAGGGCTTAAGGAAGATGGTGGCAGAACACGTAAGACTATGGGAGCCCCTGAGTGAGTGTATGAACAATTTTGCATATGTGTCTGTAAGTGGGCGTGTGAGTGACTGAGTGGGAACTTGGGAGCAAGTGACCAGGTCTCTCCCGGGGAAGTGGCTGGTGCTGCAGTTACTCTGCTTGGTCCCTAGTGCTTCCCAGAGAGCAGATGTGCAGCAGCATTTTTTAAAAATCAGCAAAGCCCTTCCCGGGAAGAAGCTGCCAGGAGTAACTGCTGACTCCACGCTCTGTCTCACCACTGTAGCACCAGACTGGAAACTGGCAGCAAGGGCCATGAAGGGAGCACAGAGAGGGAGCCAGAGACAGAGCACCTCTGGAGAAGATGAAGCAAGCACCTTGCCACCATCTTGGAAATTGAGTGGGGAAGTGCTCCAGCTTGCTCACCATGGTGCGATTGACCCAATCTCTGTGACTGGTGGATTAACTATTCTTGGATTGATCATGACCCAGAGGGAATATTCTGCAAACAAAAACTTTGGAAGGTTAGGTCAAATACTGAGTCTAGGTTTCCCACCCCTTCCTGGATTCAGCTGTGGGACAAGAGTGTGACCAGAAAAGGACGAGGAAGACCCCTAAAGAGATTAGTGGTGAGTCTAAGGCTAACCCAACCCCTTGCTCTCCAGCGATTCTCTGAACATCAGACTCACACTGCTGGGAAATGACTGAGAGTGATGAACACAGGTGGAGATTGACTTCAGCTGCCATAGGAGGACTCTACTCTAGGATAAGCCTGGCTGGGAGGCTCCCCACTAGTATCTGGGTAGGAGACAATTCCACACCTCCCCACTGGAGGTGATCTCCTTGGAAATACAAGAGAAGGTAGGGGAAGATGAACCCCATCCACCACACCAATCCCTCCTCCTTCCCTGGGTTGTGAGCTGGGGAGATTGTGAATGAGACCACTACCCAAGAGACAGCCGAGGACTTACCTGTGAGTATCCGAGAGGAACCCTTACAGAACCTGCCACAAGAGGGCGCTTAGTACCCAGAATTCTTTTTAAATTTCTTTTCTTTTTTGTTCATGAATGTGTATGTGAGGGTTCAGTTTGCATTCCCCTCCTTTTTTTTTCTTTCTTCTTTTATTGTTTCATTTTTTGTCTTCTGTTTATGTGTGTACATGAATGAATGTTCATCTTTCAGTTTCTTTTTTTGTTGTTTCTCTCTTTTTTTAGTTTAATGTACGTGTGAAATATAGGTGAGGGTTTGATTCACATTCCTCCCTTTTTTTCTCATATTCTTTTCTTCTTTTATTTTTGTGTTGTGTGTGTGTGCTTGCACTTGGTTTTCCTGTTTTATTTTGTTTGCTTTTTTGTTTTGTTGTGTGTGTGTTTTATCATGTTTTGCTTTGGTTTCTGCTTTTTTCTGTGTTTTTTGGTTGTTTTGCTTTATTTTATTATTTTTCCTATTTCATTCTACTTGCATATCACAACTTTTCCTGACTGGTGTATGGATTCTCTGAGACCCCTCCCCACCACCACTCTATATGATGATGCAATGGGAATGTGAGTGCACCCCATGTGCCCAAGATAAAGTAACAGCAATGAGGAGAAAAGAGAAAAATAGAATGAATAAGACCTCAGAGCCCAAACAATAGAGGTAACCAATGACTGGCCCCAAATACACCAGGGAATAAGGAATGGATGGAATGAAAAGAGTGAATAACACTCAATAAAGATAAGATGCAATACTCAAAGAACTTGTAACAGAGATTTTCACCATAAAAACTTCATCCAGGAAATAAACAACAAGATGACAAGCGTGGAAAGCAGAATTAATCAAGCAGAAGAAAGAATCTCAGAGTTTGAAGGCCAAAACATGGAATTAACTCAATCTATAAAAAACATAGGAAAAAACTCAAAAAGGTGAAAGACTTCAAGGGATGTATGATTATATTAAGAGACAGAACTTGGGCCTGATTGGTATTCCAGAAGAAGAAAGGGAAACCAAAAGCATCTTGAAACAATTATTTTGGGAGGTTATCCAAGAAAATTTTTCCCATGCACCAGAGATGCAACCATCCAAACATAAGAGATGCAGAGAACCTCTGCAAGATATCAAATGAGAAGATCAAACTCTAGACACACAGTAATTTACCTACACAAAGTAGGTACAAAAGAAAAAATCCCAAAGGTAGCAGGAGAAAGGTCAGACTGCCTACCAGGGAAAACCAATCAGAATACAGGTAGACTTATTGGCAGAAACACTTCAAGCTAGAAAGTACTAGAGTCCAATATTCAAAGTCCTTGATAAATAATTACAACCAATAATTTCCTACCCAGTCAAACTCAGCTTCATCAGCAATAGAGAATTAAAATCCCTCCCAGACATCCAATTCATAAGAGATAATTCAGCTTACAGAGGTGCAGTTGCTTTAAAAGATACTAAGCACAGAAGAGAGAAAACTAAGAATGACTACTCATTCCCAAGAGAACCGGAGAACACAGAATCAATGGAGAGTACATTGCCACTGCAAACTTGAAAACACATACACACTTCAACACAAAAATTAAATGAAGCCGGGCTCGGTGGCTCAGTCTGTAATCCCGCGCCTTTGGGAGGCTGAGGTGAGTGGATTGCCTGAGCCCGCGGGTTTGAGACCTGCCTGGGCAGTGAGACTTCATCTCTACGATAAATCAAAAAAAATCAGCCGGGCGTGGTAGCGTGCGCCTGTAATTCCGGCTACTCGGAAGGCGGAGGCGGAAGGATCACCGGAGCCCAGCAGGCGAGGCTGCGGTGGCCAGAAGCGGCCACAGCACTCCAGTCTGGGCGACAGAGTGAGACTCCAACTCAAAAAAAAAAAAAAATTAAATGAAAACAAAAACAAACAAAAAATATTCCATGCTGATGAATAAAAAGAATCAACATTGTTAAGATGTTCATCCTAACAAAGGCAATCTACAGATTTAATGCAATACTCAAAATTATCAACATAATTCTTTTAGACCTGGAAATGACAATACAGAAATTCAAATTAAACATAAACAACCATGAATAGCCAAAACAACCTTCAGAAAAAGAAACAAAGTGGGAGGTGTCACACTTCCAGAATTTAAACTTTACTATAAGACTACAATAAACAAAACAGTCTGGTATAAGAGCAGGCATATAAACCAATGGAACAGGATAGAGATTCTGAAGGCAACACCTCAATTTCTCAACCAACTCATATTTGACAAAGCCTCAACCAACAATCACTGGGGAGAGGAGAACCTATTCAGTAAACGGTGCTGGAAAAACTGACTGACCATATGCAGAAGATTGAAATAGGACTCCTACTATTACCATACATAAAAATCAACTCCAAATGTATCAAAGGCCTAAACATAAAACCCCAAACTATAATAATCTTAGAAAATGCAGAAGACAACCTTATGGGAATTAGAATAGGCAACCAATTCCTGATCAAAACTCCAAAAGCTTATGCCATAAGAGATAAGATAGACAAGTGAGACCTCATCCAATTTAAAATCTTCTGCAAAGCAAAAGAAACCATCAACAACATGGGGAGAGACAGCCCACAGAACAGGAAAAAAATATTTGTTAACTGTATTTCTGACAAAAGTCTAACATCCATGATCTACAAGGAACTCAAATGTGCCAAAAGGAAAAAAACCAAACTGTCCCATTAAAAAATGGGCAAAAGATATGAATAGACACTTCTCAAAAGAAGACATAGAGGCAACCAACAGAC
This sequence comes from Cephalopachus bancanus, assembly GCA_027257055.1. Taxonomy (NCBI): domain Eukaryota; kingdom Metazoa; phylum Chordata; class Mammalia; order Primates; family Tarsiidae; genus Cephalopachus; species Cephalopachus bancanus. The sequence goes on along the minus strand of JAPVLO010000018.1, from coordinate 381,748 downwards.
ACAGGGAAAGGGGCTCAGCCTCACTAATCGTTAGAGAAATGCAAATCCATACCACAGTGAGATGCCACCTAACCCCAGTAAGAATAGTCATCATTAATAAAACAAACAGAGTTCTGGGGGAGATGGTGGGTGAGCCAGTCAGAGTATACAAGTCCCAGTGTGTGTGAGTGAGAGTATAGAAAGTTTTGTGTATGTGTTGGTGAGTGAGTGGGCATGTGAGTGGCTGACTGAGTGAGGGCTCAGGAGCAAGCAGCCAGGACTCTCCTGGTGAAGCAGCTTGTGCCACAGTTGCTTGGCTTGGACTCCAGTGATTACTGGGAGGCAGAAACCAAGTGCCATTTAAAAAAATTCAACAAAATCCTTCCTGGGAAGTAGATGCTGGGAGAGACTAAGTAGGGACACGTGAGCAAGTGGCCAGGGCTCTCCTGGTGAAACAGTTGGTGCTGCAGCTGCTCTGCTTGGTCCCTAGTGCTTCCTGGGTCTCAGAAGCTGAGGGCTTCTTTTTTAACTGAAAAAAAGTCTTCCTAGGACGAAGTATTGGGCAGAGACTACTGGCTCCAGGGTCTGCCTCACCACTGCAGCGCCTGGCTGGACACTGGCAGCAAGGGCTGTGAAGGGAGCCCAGAGGCAGAGTCCCACTGCAAAAGATGAAAGAGGCACCCTGTCACCCTCTTGAAAATGGGGCAGGGAAGTGCTCTGACTTGCTCACCATGGAGCAACAGACCTGACCTCTGTGACCAGCGAATCAACTAGTCAAGGGTTGATCATGACCCAGAGGGAATATCCTGGAAGCACAAACTTCAGAGGGATCTGATGAGTGCTGAGTCTCAGGCATCCCACCCCTTTCCCTGATCCAGCCCGAGTCAAAGGGTGTGGCCAGAAAAGAATGAGGAAGAACTCCAAAGAGATCAGTGGTGAGGCCGGGGCTGACCCATCTCCCTCTTCCCCAGCTATCCTCTGAATGTCAGACCCACATGGCCGGGGCACAACCGAGAGGGACAAATGCAGGCAGAGCCTGAATGTCAGCTGTAATAGGATGACTCTATTCCAGGATAGACCTGGCTGGGGCATCCTTTGTGAGTATCAGGGGAAGAGACAATCTTGCACTTCCCTACTGGAGGAGATCCCCCTGACTATGGGAGAGTGGGGGGGCTGCAACCCCACTGACCCCCACTGCTCCACCTCCTTCCCTGGTCTGGACATTGTGGGGAGTGAAAGAGGTGGACGCTCTGCAGGAGACAACAGAGACGCAGATAAGAATAATTATTACAGAACCTGACACAAGAGGACAGAATTTTTTAAAATAAAAAAAAATTTTTTTTTGCCTGTTTGGTTGTTTTCCTAATTTTTAAAATACTTTTCCTTTGTTTATGAATGTGTATGTGAGGGTTTGATCTGCATAACTCCCCTTTATTCTTTTTCTTCTTTTGTTTTTTGTTTTCTGTTCATGACTGTATGTCAATGAGGGTTCATCTTTCAGTTTTGTTTTTTGTAGGCTGTTTTTGCTCTTGTGTTCCTCTCTTTTTTTTTTAGCTTACTGTATGTGTGAATACATGTATAAGGGTTCATCTGAATTCTTCTTTTCTTTTCTGTTTTATTTCCCCTGTTCTTTCTCTTTTTCTTCTCCATTCATTTTGTGCTGGGTGTGTGTGTGTGTGTGTGTGTGTGTGTGTGTGTGTGTGTGTGTGTCTGTGTGTATTTGGTTTCCCTGTTTTTTGCCTTATTTTACTTAGTTGTTATTTCAGTTTCTTTAGAGTGTGTGTCTCTCTCAATTATTTTTTGCTTTGGTTTCTGTTTTCATTGTTCTGTGTAGTTAAAAAAAAATTTTTTTTTGTCCATCTTATTTTATTCTACTTTTTTCTGTTCTCCTCATTGCTGTTACTGTATCTTGGACTCAGGGGTACACACACATACCCATTGCATCAGCATGTAGAGTGGCGGTGGGGAGTGGGTCTCAGGGAACCCATACCACAATCAGTAAACATTGTGATTTGCAAGTAGGTTCTGAATCCTAGCTCCCCATCCTCCACCTTAAAACTACAAAAGACAGCAAAGCTTCCCATTCCAGTCCTGTTTCAAAATAGAACAAATCCAGAGCTTGGATCAGGGAAGAATAGAGGGATGAGCAAAAATCAGAAGTGAAAACCTCTCCATCTACCTCTGAATAATGGAACTAAAAAGAAAAGAAACAGATTTGTCACAAATGAGGAAAAATCAATGGAAGACCACAGGTAATTCAAAGTGTAACAAAGAAAAAATGCCTGAAAAATCAGATTTCAGAATGCAAAAATGGAAATTGCCAATGACAGACCACAGAATATGACAGGGATTAAGGAATGGATGGAAAGAGTGAATAAGACTCAAGAAAGACAAGATGCAACACTGAAAGAACTTGTAATAGAGATTTTGGTCATAAAAAATTTCACCCAGGAAATAAATAACAAGATGACAAGCATGGAAAGCAGAATTAATCAAGCAGAAGAAAGAATCTCAGAACTTGAAGACCAGAACATAGAATTAACCTGATCTGTAAAAAACATAAAAAGGAAACTCAGAAAGCAAGAACAAAGCCTACAGGAGATATGTGATTATATCAAGGGGCAGAACCTACACTTGATTGGTATTCCAGAATAAGAAAGGCAAACAGAGAATACCTTGGAGCAAGTATTCCAGGAGATTATCCAAGAAAACTTTCCCCATCTCACCAGAGATGTGACCACCCAAGCACAAGAGATACAGAGAACCCCCACAAGAAATCAAATGAGAAGACCAACCCCTAGACACATAGTAACTTGCCTACATAAAGTATGTACAAAAGAAAAAATCCTAAAGGCAGTAAGAGAGAGAGAAAGGACAGAGTAACTACTAGGGAAAACCAATCAGAATAGCAGCAGACCTATTGGCAGAAACACTACAAGCAAGAAGGGACTGGAGTCCAATATTCAAAGTCCTCAAATATAAAATATTTCAACCAAGAATTTTCTACTCAGCCAATCTCAGTTTCATCAATGACAGAGAATTAAAATCCTTTCAAAACATCCAATCTCTAAGAGATTATGCAGCTTCCAGACCAGCTCTATAGGAGACACTTAAAAAGGTACTAGGCACAGAAGAAGAAGAAGAAGAAGAAGAAGAAGAAGAAGAAGAAGAAGAAGAAGAAGAAAAGAAGAAAAGAACAATCACACACTTCCCAAGAGAACAGCAGAACACAGAATCAGCAGAGAATACATTGCAACAGCAAACTTAAAAAAACACACATACATCAACCTCAAAGCTAAAAGAAAACAAGCAAACAAACAAAGAAAAAACTGTATAAGAACCTCATGACAGGGAAAAACAATGACATTTCAATAATCAGCCTGAATGTGAATGGATTAAATGCACCACTATAAAGACACAGATTGGCAAATTGAATAAGAAACCATGACCCAATTATTTGCTGAATCCAGGAAATTCATTTCACCACAAGGGACACACAGACTCAAAGTTAGAGGATGGAAAACGAGTTTCCAGGCAAACTGATCATAATAAAAGGCAGGAGTCACAATCTTAATATCAGACAAAACAACCTTTAAGCTATCAAAAATTTTAAAAAATACAAAAGGACACTACATCATAATAAAATGTTCAATCCATCAACAAGAAATATCCATCCCAAGCATATATGCATCCAACACTGGAGCACCAGCATTTATAAAGCAACTATGCAGCAAACTAAAAAATGATATTGGCTCTAACACTATTATAGCTGGGGACTTGAATACCCCACTAACAGCCCTAGATAGATCATTGAGGCAAAAAATCACCAAAGAGATTCAGAACCTCAACTTGACATCCAACCAAATGGACTGAATAGATAACTACAAGATATTCCACCCAACAACCACAGAATAGACATTCTGCTCACCACCACATGGAATGTACTCCAAGATTGATGACATCCTTGGCCATAAATCAGGCACAAACAAATTCCATAAGGTTGAAATATTGCCATGCACCTTCTCAGGCCACAGTGGAATAAAAATTAATGTAAAAACCAACAAAACTTCCCCAAAGCACACAAAGACATGGACACTAAACAGCATGATGCTGAACAACTACTGGTCAACACCAAAATCAAACCAGAAATTAAAGGATTCCTGGAAACCAATGAAAATGAAGAAACATCTTGCCAAAACCTCTGAGATGCCATGAAAACAGTTCTGAGAGGGGAATTTATATCTCTAAGAACACACATCAAGAAAATGGAAAGATCACAAGTCAATAGCCTAAAAAATCACCTAAGGGAGATGAAAAGACAAGACCACCCAAACCCAAACTTTAGCAGAAGAATACAGATCACCAAAGTGAGAGTCCAAATGAAGATGCAGAAGACAAAAATATCATGGAAAACATCAACAAAACCAAAAGCTGGTTCTTTGAAAGAATTAACAAAATCTATAGACCCCCTAGCCAGAATGACCAGGAAAAAGAAAAAAAAAAAGCCCAAATAAACACAATCAGAAATAAAAGACCAAATCACAACTGACCCTGAAGAATTACAGAAGATTATCAGAGATTACTATGCTCATCTGTATGGAAACAAACTTGATAACCTAAATGAAATGGAGGACTTTCTGACATTACACAACCTCTTAAGGTTGAAACAAGAAGACATTGAGACACTAAATAGGTCATTAAAAACCCAGGAAATTTATGCTGCCTTAAGGAAACCACCTACAAGCCAGGCTCGGTGGCTCAGCCTATAATCCCATGCCTTTGGGAGGCTGAGGTGAGTGGATTGCCTGAGCCCACGGGTTCGAGACCTGCCTGGGCAACTTGGCAAGACCTCATCTCTACAATAAATCAAAAATTAGCCGGGCGTGGTAGCGCGCGCCTGTAATTCCGGCTACTTGGAAGGCTGAGGCAGAAGGATCACCGGAGCCCAGCAGGTCGAGGCTGAGGTGGCCGGGAGTGGCCACTGCACTCCAGTCTGGGTGACAGAGTGAGACTCCAACACACACAAAAAAAAGAAAGAAAAAGAAAACCACCTACAAAAAAAGTCCTGGACCAGATGGCTTTCCAGCAGAATTCTACAAAACATATAAGGAGGAACAGATACCAATCCTACTAAATGTATTCCAGGCAATTCAGAAAGATGGAATTCTCCCCAAATCATTTTACCCAAACTGGGTAAAGAACCAACAAGAAAAGAGAACTATAGGCCAATATCCCTTATGAATATAGATGCAAAAATCTTCCACAAGATTCCAGCAAATCAGATCCAGCAACATATCTAAAAAATAATCTGCTATGACTAAGTAGGCTTCATCCCTAGGATATAGGGTTGATTTAACATCCACAAGACCATCAATGTAATTAAATACATCAATAGATGTAAAAACAAGAAGCAAATGATTATGTCATTAGATGCAGAAAAAGCTTTTGGTAAAATCCAGCATCCTTTCTTGATAAATACCCCAAACACCTAGGTATAGAAGGAAACTATCTAAAAATAGTAAACAACATTTACAATAAACCCACAGTTAGCATGTTGCTAAATGGAGAGAAACAGGAAACATTTCCTCTGAAAACCAAAACAAGACAAGGCTGCCTACTCTCACTCCTCTTGTTCAACATTGTATTGGAAGTCCTAGCTCAGGCAATTAGACAAGAGAAGGAAATCAGGGGGATCCAAACAGGAAAAGAGAAAGCTGTTATCCCTCTTTGCTGACAATATGATCCTATACCTCAGAAATCCAAAAGAATCTGTCAAAAACCTCCTTGCACTGATAAAGGGCATTGACAAAGTCTTGGGGTACGAAATAAATGTGCAAAAGACAGCTGCGTCCTAATACACCAACAACAAGCCAGTGGAGAACCAAATAAAAAGCACAATCCTTTTCACAATAGCCACACAAAAAATGAAATACCTCAGCATCTTCCTAACCAGTGATGTGAAAGACATTTACAATGAAAACTACAAAACAATGCTAAATGAAATCCAAGAAGACATAAACAAATGGAAAAGTAAGCCGGGCTCAGTGGCTCGTCTGTAATCCCGCACTTTGGGAGGCTGAGATGAGTGGATTGCCTGAGCCCGCGGGTTCGAGACCTGCCTGGGCAACTTGGGGAGACCTCATCTCTACAATAAATCAAAAATTAGCCAGGCGTGGTAGCTTGCGCCTGTAGTTCCAGCTACTTGGAAGGCTGAGGCGGGAGGATCACCGAAGCCCAGCAGGTCGAGGCTGTGGTGGCCGGGAGCGGCCACTGCACTCCAGTCTGGGCGACAGAGTGAGACTCCAACTCAAAAAAAAAAAAGAAAAAGAAAAAGAAAAAGAAAAGTATTCCATGCTCATGGATAGAAAGAATCAACATTGTTAAGATGTCCATCTTACCAAAGGCAATCTATAGATTCAACTCAATACCCATTAAATTACCAACATCATTCTACTGAGACTTGGAAATGACAATACAGAAATTCACATGGAAACATAAATGACGACCAAATGAATAGCCAGAACAATCCTCAAGACAACAAAGTGGGAGTGTCACACTTCCCGACTTTTAAACTTTACTATAAGGCTACAATAATCAAAACAGCTTGGTATTGGTACAAGAACAGGCATACAGACCAATGGAACAGGATTGAAATTCCGGAAGCAAAATCTCAATTTCTCAACCAACTGGTCTTCAACAACGCCTCCAACAACAACCACTAGGGAGAGAAGAACCTATTCAGTAAATGGTGCTAGGAAAATTGACTGATCACATGCAGAAGATTGAAACAGGACCCCTACCTATCACCACACACAAAAATTAACTCTAAATGGATCAAAGACCTAAATGTAAAACTTCAAACTATAAGAATATTAGAAAATGCAGGAGACATCGTTATGAAAACTGGAACTGGTAACCAATTCCTAGTCAAAACCCCAAGTGTCCATGCCATAAGAGATAAGATAGACAAGTGGGATCTCATCAAACTGACAAGCTTCTGCAAAGGCAAAGAAACCACCAAGAGAGTGAGAAGACAGCCCACAGAATGGGAAAAAGTACTTGTCAACTGTATCTCTGATAAAGTCCTAACATCTAGGATTTACAATGAACTAAAACGTGCCGAAAGGAAAAAAACAAACAGCCCCATTCAAAAGTTGGCAAAAGGCATGACTAGACACCTTTCAAAAGAAGTTATACGGGCAGCCAACAGACACATGAAAAAGTGCTCAGCCTCACTAATCTTCATATAAATGCAAATCAAGCCCACATTGAGATACTACCTAAGAATGGTCATTATTAACATAACAAACAACAACAGATGCTGGCAAGCATGCAGAGAAAAGGTATGCTTCTACACAGCTGGTGGGAATGAATACTAGCGCAACCTCTTTGGAAAACAGTGTGGCGATTTCTGAAAGAACTGGAAATTGACCTTCCATGTGACCCAGCAATCCCCCTATTGGGAATATACCTGGAGGAACTCAAATCATTCTACAAAAAATGTACCTGCACATACATATTTATTGCATTTCTATTCACAATAGCAAAAACATGGAACCAACTGTGCTACCCATTGAAACTGGACTTGATTTTAAAAATGTGGTACATATAAGCAATGGAGTATTATGCAGCCATAAAGAAGGACAAACATATGGACTGTGAAACATTTTTAACTTTGCAGCAGCTTGGATGGATTTAGAGTCTATTATACTCAGTGATCTACCACAGAAACAAAGAACAGAGTACCATACATTCTCACTCATAAGTGGACCTTGAACAATTATCTTAATACTATAAGAAAGACATTGGCAGTAGTGGGAAACTGCCAGGAGAGGGAGGGTGGAATCGACAGTCAAGGGAAACTGCCGGGGGCGGGGCGCAGCACACCTCATCAACAAGGGTGTCTGCATAATGAACACTTGTATAATTAACTCTGAGCTGTATGCCACATCTTTAAAATTAAAAAGTTAAAAGTTAAAAAAACAACAACAGATGCTAGTGAGGATGTGGAGAAAAGAGAATGCTTCTGCACTGCATGTGGGAATGCAAACTAGTTCAACCTCTATGGAAAACAGTGTGATGATGTCTAAAAGAACTAGAAATCCACCCACTGGGAATATATCTGGAGGAACTCAAAGCATTCTACCAAAAAGATACCTGCACACACGTTTATCACTGCACTATTCACAATAGCAGAAACATGGAACAAATCATGCTGCCTGTCAAAACTGAACTGAATAAAAAATATGTGGTACATATACATGATGGAATATTACACAGGTAAAAAGAAGGGTAAAATTATGGACTTAGCAGCAACTTGGATGGATTTTGAGTCTATAATGCTCAGTGATCTATCACAGAAACAAAGAACTAGCCGGGCTCGGTGGCTCAGCCTGTAATCCTGCGCCTTTGGGAGGCTGAGGTGAGTGGATTGCCTGAGCCCGCGGGTTCGAGACCCACCTGGGCAGCGAGACCTCATCTCTACAATAAATCAAAAAATCAGCCGGGCGTGGTAGCGCATGCCTGTAATTCCAGCTACTTGGAAGGCTGAGGCGGAAGGATCGCCGGAGCTCAGCAGGTCGAGGCTGCGGTGGCCGGGAGCGGCCACTGCACTCCAGTCTGGGCGACAGAGTGAGACTCCAACTCAAAAAAAAAAAAAAAAAAAAAGAAACAAAGAACTAAATATCACATGCTCTCACTCATAAGTGGACCTTGAACATTTACCATAATACTAAAAGAAAGGGATTGGCAGTAACAGGATACTGCTGGGGTGGGGTGGGAGATATAACATCAATAAGGGTACTTGATCTCAAACCAGGTGAAGGGGACAAAAGGGAGACCCAAACTTTACCTGCACGATGACCACTTGTGTACCTAGTCCTGAATTGTTCCCCACATCTTTAAAATAAATAGATAGATAGAAAGTGAATTTAATAAAAAAAACCCTTGAACACCTAGTCATAGAAGGAACATACCTCAAAATAGTAAGAGCCATCTATGATAAACCCACAGACAACATACTGGGAGCATTTCCCCTGGAAACAGGAACAAGGCAAGGCTCCCCACTCTCACCCTGTCCCTCGCTCAACACAGTGTTGGATGTCCTAGCTAGAGCAATCAGACATGAGATGGAAATCAGGGGTATTCAAATAGGAAAAGAGGAAGTTAAGCTATCCTCTTTGCTGGCGATATGATACTATATTTTTAAAAATCCAAGAAAAACTGTCAAAAATCTTCTTGCACTGATTAAGGACATTGGCAAAGTCTCAGGTACAAAACATATGTGCAAAACACAGTTGCATTCTTATATACCAACAACAAACAGGCAGAGAACCAAATAAAAAACACAATCCCATGAAAAAACACAAAAAGCATGAAATAGCTCAGCAGCTTCCTAACCAGAGAAGTGAAAGACCTTTACAATAAAAACTACAAAACACTGCTCAAAGAAATCAAAGAGGACACAAACAAATGAAAAAACAGTCTATGTTCGTGGATAGAAAGAATCAACACTGTTAAAATATCCATCCTACCCAAGGCAATCTATACATTCAGCATAATACCCATTAAATTACCAACATCATTCTTCTCAGACCTGGAAATGATAATACAGAAATTTATATGGAAACATAAACTACCACAAACAGCCAAAACAACCCTCAGCAAAAGAAACAAAGTGGGAGGTATCACACTTCCAGACTTTAAACTTTATTGTAAGGCTATAATAATCAAAACAGCCAAAATAGCCTGGTATTGGCACAAGAACAGGCATATAGACCAATGGAACAGGTTAGAGATTCTGGAAGCATAACCTCAATTTCTCAACCAACTTGTCTTTGAGAAGGCTCCACCAACAATCACTGGGGAGAGGAGAATCTATTCAGTAAATGATGCTGGGATAACTGGCTTACCATATGCAGAAGACTGAAACAGAAACCTTACCTCTCACCATACATAAAAATCAACTCCAAATGTATCAAAGACCTAAATGTAAAACTTCAAAGTATAACAATCTTAGAAAAAGCAGGGAACACCTTTATGGAAATTGGAACTGCAAACCAATCCCTGATAAAAATTTCCAAAATGGATGTCATAAGAGATAAGATAGACAAGTGGGACCTCATCAAACTAAAGCTTCTGCAAAGCAAAATAAACCATCAAGAGAGCAGGGAGACAGCACACAAAATGGGGCAAAATATCTGTCAACTATGTATCTGACAAAGGCCTATCATCTAGAGTCTATAGGGAGCTCAAACCTGCCTAAAAGAAAATAACAAACAGCTCTATTAAAAAGTGGGCAAAAGATATGAATAGACACTTTTCAAAAGAAGACATATGAGCAGCCAACAGATACATGAAAAAACGCTCAGCCTCACTAATCATCAAAGAAATGCAAATTAAAACCACCCTGAGATACCACCTAACTCCAGTCAGGAAGGTCATCATCAATAACTCAAAAACAACAGATGCTGGAGAGGATGTGGGGAAGAGGGAACACTTCTACACTGTTGGTGGGATTGTAAACCGGTACAACCTCGGTGGAAAACAGTGTGGTGATTCCTAAAAGATCTAAAAATTGACCTTTCATACAACCCAGTAATCCCCCTGCTGGTCATACACCCAAAGGAACTCAAGACACTCTATGAAAAAGATACCTGCACATGCATATTTATTGCAGCATTATTTACAATAGCAAAAACATGGAACCAACCGTGCTGCCCGTCAAAAGTGGACTGGGTTACAAAAAGTATGGTACATATACATGATAGAATATTATGCAGCCATAAAGAACTTTGCAGCAGCGTGGGTGGATTTAGAATCCATAATTCTCAATGATCTATCACAGAAATATAGAACTGAGTACCACATGTTCTCACTCATAAGTGAGCCTGAAACAATTATCATGATACTATAAAAAAAGAGATTGGCAGGCAGGGTGTGGTGGTTCAAGCCTGTAATCGCAGCACTTTAGGAGGCTGAGGTGAGGAGATTGCCCGGAGCCCACAGGTTTGAGAACAGTCTGGACAACTTGGTGAGACATCAGCTCTACACTAAATCAATTTTTAAAAATTAGCTGGGTGTGGTACCATGCACCTGTAGTTCTGGCTACTTGGAAGGCTGAGGCAGAAGGATCGCCTGAGCCCAGCAGATCTAAGCTAGGATGGCCATGAGTGTGCCACTGCACTCCAGCCTAGGCAAGGGAGTGAGACTCCAACTAAAAAAAAAGGAGATTGGCAGTAGCGGGAAACTGCCAGGGGAGGTAAGGGGGGACACACTTCATCAATAAGGGTACCTGATCTCAAACCAGGCAAATTGGGGACCAAAGTGAGGTCCAAAGTACCTGTACAATGGCCATTTGTATATCTAGCCCTGAATTGCACCCCACTTCCTTACAGTAAAAAAACAGTGTTGTACAAAATAATAATAATAATAATGATAAAATTTACTTGGTACTTTGGGGGAAAAAAGAATCTTAGAAGATGCAGGAGACATCCTTATAGAAATCAGAATAAGCAACCAATTCCTGATCAAAACCCCATAAGTCCATGCCATAAGAGATAAGATTGGCAAGTGGGACCTCACGAAACTGAAAAGTTTCTGCAAAGCAAAAGAAACCATCAAGAGAGTGGGAAAAAAACACACAGAATGGGAAAAAATATCTGCCAACTGTATATCTGACAAAGGCCTAACATCCATGTTGTACAAGGAACTCAAACGTGCCGAAAAGGAAAAAAACCAAACAGCTTCATTCAAAAGTAGGCAAAAGACCTGAATAGACATTTCTCAAAAGAAGACATACAGGCAGCCAACAAACACATGAAAAAGGGTTCAGCCTCATTAATCACCAGAGAAATGCAATTCAAAACCACATTGAGATACCACCTAACCCCAGTAAGAATAGCTATCTTTAATCAAACAAAAACCAATAGATGCTGATGAGGGTGCAGAAAACAGGGAATGCTTCTACACTGCATGTGGGAATGCAAACTAGTTCAATCTCTATGGAAAACAGTATGGTGATTTCTAAAAGAACTAGAAATTGACCTTCCAAATGGCTCAGCAATCCCTCTACTGGGAATATACCCAGAGAAACTCAAATTATTCTACCAAAAAGATACCTGCACATGAATGTTTATTGTCACACTACTCACAATAGCAAAAACATGGAACCAATCATGCTGCCCATCAAAACTGAACTGGATAAAAAAAATGTGGTACATATACGTGATGGAATATCACACAGCCATAATGAAAGACAAACTTACGGATTTCACAGAAACTTGAATGGATTTAGAATCTATCATGCTCAGTGAGCTATCACAGAAACAAAGAACTGAGTACCACATGTTCTCACTCATAAGTGGACCTTAAACATTTACCATAATACTATGATGCAGTAGTTGGAAACTACTGGTGGCGTGGGGCGGGGGGCATGACATCAATAAGGGTATCTGATCTCAAACCAGGGGAAGTAGGGACCAAAGGGAAGCCCAAACTTCACCTCTCCAATGACCACTTTTATACCTAATCCTGAATTGTACCCCACATCCTTAAAATAAAAACAAAGCAAAACAAAACCCGCCTTTAACCCTAGAACGGTCATCCTTGGGATCCTCATACATGCTTACATAACAGGTGACGAGAGAGCTGGAACCACTGGTCTTGCACATTCACCCAGCGATGTTCCCTTCTCAATACAGCCTCTGTAGTTTGTATTGTCAATTCCTTTCTATGCATAAGCCATGCTCGATCCTTCTCCTTGAATAAAATCCTGGGCGGCATCAACAGTGGATTGGATAAAGAAAATGCGATACACATGCACTGTGGAATACTATGCCACCAAAGAAAGAATGAAATTATGGCATTTGCAGCAATACAGATACATCTGGAGGCTATTATTCTAAGCAAATTACCGCAGAAATAGAAAACTGAATTTCTTATGTTCTCTCTCATAAGCGGGCACTAAACACTGGGCACACACAGACCCAAGGATAGGGACAGAAGACACTGGGATGCCTGAAGCGGGGGCACGAGGGAGCATAAGGGATGCAACACCACCCATCGGGTACCACACTTACTGCCAGAAGGGTGGAGTGGGCTTATCAGAAGCCCCAGCCTTGCCTTCTCGCAATATATCTGTGTAACAGAATAAGTCTTCCAGTAACTCCAAGGCATAAGAACAGTCGTCCTTCAGTAAATAAAAGATGAGGTAAATGTTATCTTAACTGTTGGAACTTTCAAGCAAGCTTCTCCTCCCAGCCAGCGGCTGTTGCAAGCACTGCTCGGAGAGAGGGGCTGTGGCTGGCCACTTCTCTGTTTAGTCTGCCAATCCCCTCTGCTACTTGCTAGCTAGCAACGGTTCCCTCTTTCAGTGGCTGTCAGCTTGGAAGGAAAAGGAAAGTGGGCAAAGGGCCTTTCTTGCCTGTCTAGAGCCAGCATTTGCTCATTCTGGTCACAATGATGCTGGAAATGAACTCGGTCTCTGGGGGGCTCCTGTAGACTCTTGGGGAACCACATAATGGCTTACCCCCTGAAGTTCCCTATGTGGGTCATGTCTTTCCACCAGCTACTGAAAGCTTCCCTTTGGCTCTGACTCTTGTAATAAATGTGCCTCCACAATCTTTTTTCAGTTCTAATCTCTCCAGGCAGCCCCCATTTGCCAAATCCTTTAAGAGGGTGCCAGGTCAGCCCTCTCTGAAGCCCACTGTGGAAAATGCACCCCTTTGCCCTGCCGCTGGGAGGAGGAGCTGCTGTTATTTCCTAACCATGGTCTTCTACTCCCTGGCTTCCAGCGCCCTCTGGCCCACTTCTCCTACTCTGTAGGACACCCTACCCTGCCCTCTGCAGGGGTCTCTGGCAGCCACTCTCCCTTGACTTGCAGGGAGGAGTCAGCCTAACACTGCTGCATCCGCACTCAAAACAGCTCTAGCTTCCAACGTCCATCTCTCCAGCCTCTTTCTAAAGGTGGACTTGATGAAATCAAAGGACTTCTACAGCTCCTACATCCTTGATCGTCAGTATGCTTGGAATCCACATTTGTATGGCCCTGTGCCTCTCACCCACCTGGACCACCACTTTTCAAAGTGGTTGACTGGCAGGAAAAGAACCTTGCTTTCTGTTGCAGAGCGAGTTGCCCAAAAGCAGGTGCTGAGACAGAATTTAGCAGGCAAGGAATTATTAAAGATCAACCCCTGTGGAAGTGAGAGGAAAGAAACAGAATTGGGTGAAAGGAAAAGTCTTTGGCACAGTTGTGACAAAGCTTTGGTCACCCCTGTGGGGAACTTGGTAGCAAATATTGTTCATCAGAGTTGACTCTTCGTGCCAATATGACTAGCTCTTCATATCCCCAGCCTAACCAGTTGAGTTCTTGAGTGAGGCTGCTCTCGGCAGGTAAGGTAAAGCCTGAAGCAGCAGCTGGAGGCTCTCTGTGACAAGCTGGACGAGGGTGCTTTGCTGTAGGGCAGGTGAGGTGCCACATCCCACATCCAGCATAGTCTCCTTACTTGAGGTGGACACATTCATGCTGTCTTCACCAGTTATGCTGGAGAGAAGAGTGTGAAATGTGGAAACAAAGGATCCACTTCCCTTTTTATCCTGGAAGGCATTGAAAGTGAGCCACTGGTTCCAAGGGGGTTATAAACTTTGTGAGATGTAGGTATGTCTATAATCAGATTTCCATTTCCAGAACCAATGGAGGACAAAGAAGAGCCACCTAATGCCATAAAGCATTCCTATCATGGTGAATGGCGAGAGCCATCGTGAGTGGCACACCCCATCCACCTTCCCCTCAAATCTCATACAATGTGAATGGGAGTTGGGTGAAGAATATGCCAATAACTGGAGAAACTGTGAAACACAGCTATATATTATCAGAATTGTTTTTGTTTTATTCCAATTCTGTTTACAGAAGTTGATTTCATGATAAAGTCAAATTATTGTTCTATATTATTCTAAATATTTCTATACTTCATTAAAAGACAAATTAACCCAGTGCCTAAGTAGTTTAGGCAGTTCCGAGAGTGATTTGTGAGAGTGTTGGTTTCTAAGAATATTCAGAAAAAAGTAAAAGACGCCAGGGCAACATCAAAGCCAGCTGGAGCTCTGATTTAATTACAAGGCCAGCTCCAAATCTGAGAGCCAAATGGAAAGATGTCACAGAAAGACAGCAAGAAAACAGCCTCAGGTACCCACTCAAGAAGAGTCACAAAGCCCCCAAACTCCAGCTTTCCATATGTTCAGTTGAGCCACCCATGCTGTGAGTATGGAAACAAATAGACTGTCAAACCCTGAGCTATTTATGGAAAACCAAAGGGGTAGGTGATGCTGAGTGAACAGGTAGATTTTAGTAACATATTTCCCTGGCTGCTTTAACTTCTGCAAAATCCAAACTGAAGAAAGCAACTTGATGCAATTAAAGCTGTAGCTCAGAGTTTGCCAAAACTGCTGGTTTGGATGAATGTGCCTTTCAAAGCCTCCCAAGTGCGTGGATGACCCACAAGTCCACAGGTACCTCGATCAAAGACTCTCTAATCAAGAGCTTTATTATGTCACTAAGGAGTAAATTTGGAATCATTTTAAAAGGATAGTGACAACACTTACAATTTAGCATTTAAAAATTCAGCATATTCTGTACACTTGTACAAAACAAACCTTCAACAGATGTGGAACCACTCCAGACTTTCTTTGAGTCACTGTTGGGTAAAATCCCGGTAACCTCTGCTTCCATCTGGTGGTTCTGAGAAAGGAGCAGTTGGTCTCCACACAGGCAAGCAAGACGTTGATAGCAGATCTAGTCACTGAGGATTCAAAGATCAAAGGATCCAGGGAGACTGAATTATTGAGGCGTTTCGGATCGAGAGCATAAAGAACAATGGGAGGTTATTTATCCTGGGGCTGAATGTGCTCTCTCTACTTTTAGACTACAAGCCAAGTGTGGGAGACATTACTAGTGTTCTTCAAAAGACACGTTTCAGATTGGTGAGGCCAAACGACTAGTTCTAGCCAGTGAAATGCTCGTTTCAGAGCTGAGGTGGTAGAAGCCTGCGAGTGCTTCCTGTTCTGCGAGTCTGCTTCTGTAGCAAGGAAGAACTTGTGCGTTCCAGGTGGTACAACTGCAGTATGGCTGTGTTTCCATCAGCCTGGATCCCTGAGTTTTCTGATTCCTGATGCTCCCCTCTTCCTACATGCAAGCATTATCTTGAAGTTCACAAAATTCTCCATACCTGTGTTTGTCCATATTTAACTTTCTCCATAAGCGCATAATACTCTGCGTGTGTTTAAGCTTTACATAAGTGGAATCTTACCATATATATCAGTCTGTATGTTGCTTCTCTGTTAACATTATATTTTTTACATTTATCTATGTTGTTACTTGCAGCTCTTACAAGATAGAATGTATACACCACAGTTTACTTATATATTTTCCCACTGATGAACATGGGTGTTTTTAAATTTTGCTGTCGTAAGCAATGCTGCAATGTGTATGTTTAGAGAGGCCCCTTGAGCACAGGTATAGGAGTTTTTCAGGAGTTTGCGTTTCAAAAGAGAATCATCAGATTGAGGTGTATGGATGGACAGCCTTAGCTTAGCTATTTAAGTAAAAATATCTAACACTTGTGTAGTGTTAACTCTGCAGGAAAATTTATTTAAAGTTTTCATTTAATCCTCACGCAAACCCTAGGAGGTACCCTAGAACAGGATCTGGCTGGGTATCAACTAAGCTTTATGTAAGTTTTGACTACTATTATCATTTGAGTTTTGCGAATGAGTAAGCTGAGGCATGAGGATTCCAAACAGCTTGACTAATATCACACAACTAGCAGGAAAGGAAGGCTTCCTCGGAGCTCATGCTCTTGAACACTAAGCTCTCCTCTCACTGGGCCCTATTTAGAGGGAAGTTGTCATTTCTCCAAAGACTTCCAGAGTGTGTTATTATCGAGCTTCTCCATTTTTGCCAGTTTCCAGCACGTGAGGTATTATTTTGTTGTTATTTTATTTTTGCTTTCCTAACTAGAAGTTGAGCCATTTTTATATGTTCATTGACCCCTCATATTTTTGCCCACTTTTATATTGGGTTGTTTGCCTTTTTCTTGTCGAGTCTTAGGAGTTTTTTTACATATCCTAAACACTAACTTTTTGTCAATTACATTTATAGCAAATATCTTTTTTAGCCTGTAGGTTGTATTTGGGCCTTTTAAATGAAAAATCTTTTCAGTGCTAATATATTTATCATGCTTTCAGTTTGCTTTTTATGTCTTTAATTTTAAGAAATTCTTCCTTCTGCTGAGTATAAAGATATCCTCTTATATTCTCTTCTAAGAGTTTTTAAATTCTGTTTTTCCTATTTAATTATTTAATCTACCTGAAATTTATCTTTGAATCGACCTAATGCTATCAAATTGTACTGACATTATTTAATAAGGTCCATCCTTTCTCTACTGATTTGTAGTGGTGCTTCTGTCATGCACCAAATGCTCTTATGAGTGTGGAGTTTTGCTGAGTTCTATTTTGTAGCAATCTATGCCAGCAATCTTTTTGCCTGTCTCTGCATAAAAGCACCACCTTGTGTTACCACAGCTTTATAATGAATCTTCATCTCTGAATGGCAGTCACGCTTACCTTGCCTTCTTCAAAATTTTTTCAACTCCTCTTGGCCCTTTATGTAAAAGATCTCTTGGTCTATTTCCTGTGAATTCCAGGATCAGTTTACCATGTTTCATGAAAAATTCCATTGGAATTTTTATTGCAGTGCTATTCCATTTAACAGTTTTTTTCCTGGGAAAAAATAACATCAATTACAATATCAATTCTTTTCATCTACTGACATAGCATATACCTGTATTTGTTCCAGTTTTTTCCCCTTAGATCCTTCAGTGATGTGTTTTTAAAATCTCCACGGATAATCTACACACATTCATTTCTAGTTTACCTTTGGTTTTCTGTTGCTCTTGAAATGGCATGTTTTTTCTCTTTCTATTCCTATCTGTTTGTTGCTGATATGGAAATACAAATGATTTTTTTTCTATTTTGATTCCAGGGGGACAAGTGTAGATTTGTTACATAGGAATATTGCATACTGGTGAGGCTTGGGTTTCTATTGAGCCTGTTGCCCATGTGGTAGACATGGTACCCAGTGGGTAGTTTTCAGCCTTTACACCCCCTCCCTCTTTTAGGCGTGCCCCAGTGTCTGTTGTTCCCACCCTGTGCCTGTGTGCACACAGTGTTAACTCCTGCTTATTAGGGAGAACATATGATACTCAGTTTTCAGTTTCTGTGAAAATTCGCTCAGGATGATGATCTTTAGCTGCATCCTTGTTGTTGAAAAGGATTGATTTTATTCCTTTTTATGGTTATGTAGTATTCCATGGTGCATGTGTACCACATTTTCCTTATCCAATTCACTACTGATGGACACCTAGGCTGGTTTCATGTTTTTGCTATTGTGGATAGTGCTACAATAAACATGCACGTGCAGGTGCCTTTCTGGTAGAGTGAGTTATACTCCTTTGGGTATATATCCAGTAGTAGGATTGCTGGGTTGAGTGGTAAGTCTATTTTCAGTTACTCGAGAAATCTCTAAACTGCTTTCTACAGGGGTTTAACTAGTTTGCATTTCTACCAACAGTGTAGGAGCCTTCTGTTTTACTCCACATCTTCACTTACATCTGTCATTTTTTACTTAAAATAATAAAAGCCATCCTGATTTGTGTGAGATGAAATCTCATTGTGGCTTTGATTTGCACTTCTCTGATGATTAGTGACATTGAACATTTCTTTATATGTTTGTTGGTCATTTGTGCATCTTCCTTTGAGAAGTCCTCTGCCCATTTTTTAATAGGGTTATTAGTTTTTCTCTTGTTGACTTGTTTGAGCAGTGAAAAAGCATCTCATTAAATGCATCACATTAAATGAAGAGTACTCTGAAGGTGTCTGAAGTTTAAACGTGCAAGAATAAATACTTAATTTTTTTTTTGAGTCAGACTCTCACTCTGTTGTGCAAGCTGTACCGCGGTGACATGCTGCTCATGACCACTGGAGCCTCAACCTGCTGGGCTCAGGCGATTCTTCTACCACAATAAATACACAATTTTTAAATGAATAAATTCTGTTCACTTGGGTGCCCCTTCATACACATGGTATAGTGACCCAGCTAGTTCACTCCTAGATATGTACCCAAAAGAAATGAAATAGAAATGTTCACAGTAACTTTATTTGTTAGAAACAACCAAAATTTCTGTCAACAGGTGAGCAGACAAACAAATTGTGGCTTGCATACAGCAGGACACTATTCAGCAATAAAAAATACTATTAATAAAAGCAGCAACCTGGATGAATCACAAAATAATTATGCTACGTGTAAGAAACCTCCCCCCAAAAGAATATATACTGTGTGAGTCTATTTATATTAAATTCTAGAAATTCAAATTCATCTATAGTGACAGAAATCAAATTAGAGGTTGCCCTGGGATTAATGGTGGATGGGAGGGGAGAGGAGAAAGCAGAAAAAATTTTTGGAGTAACAGTTGTGATTGTGTTTATGATCTTGATTGTGGTGATGGTTTCATGGGTGCATACGTATACCACAGTTCATCAAATCAGCATTTTAAATATATGCTGTTTGTTGTCTGCCAATTAAACAATATGTCTATATCAATATTTCTACCTACACAGAGCTATCTAGAGATGACAGATGATGGATAGGCAGCTCCATCAGTCATAGATCAGATGACT
Source organism: Cephalopachus bancanus (assembly GCA_027257055.1). Classification (NCBI taxonomy): domain Eukaryota; kingdom Metazoa; phylum Chordata; class Mammalia; order Primates; family Tarsiidae; genus Cephalopachus; species Cephalopachus bancanus. Next base: position 362,038 of record JAPVLO010000018.1, on the reverse strand, counting down.
GAGAGATATAGAGAGAGAGTGAAAGAACAGCAAAACGTTAGCGATTGTTGAATCCGAGTGGAGATACGAGGATTTTAATGTAACTGTTCTCTCAGCTATTTTGCATATTTGAAAGAATGCTTGAATTTACACAAGCAATTCATTACAAGAAAAATCCATTATTTTCTATAATTCCTCTTTTCTTGAGCCTCCTATGTCACTAATGCTGGAGGAAAAGTTAAACATGCCAGCTAAACATAACTTTTTCTTCTAGTATAAAAGAGTGTCTTTCAGTTAAGTGCTTGGTCTGTTCTATGCAAATATTTCATTTTGGCTTCCTTTCCATTCCCCAAGTCTTCTCTCTTTCCTGGGGAACCAAACACCAGAGGCAGTTTATGCCTTCCTTGGCAATGGACAGAAAGAATCTTGAACTGCATACTGTGCACAAAGGGACCCATGACTCCCTCTTTGGTGGCCCTCGTCCTTCCTGGCCACTGGTATACACCTTGGGCCCTTCCCAGTTTCTTCCTGCGCCCTGTGGAGTGGCAGAACTGCTCTTCCCTCATGCTGACATCTGTCACTGACCACAGGGGAGTCCAAGCCATTGCCCAGGCCCAAGGTGTCCACACTCTGATCCACCCTATCCTGTCCTGAGGCCTTTTCTGGGACACAGTAGCTCTCTGCACCTGGGGGCTGGAGGGCAATCTGTTTTCTTGCACTGACCTGCAGGACGAGATTTCTGGAGGCTGCCCGCAGGCCCCCTTGTCTAGCCAAGGAGGCTCTTATCTGGCTGTATTCTTGGATTCGATTCCTAGTTGCCATAACAAATCATCACAAACTGAATAACTTGAAACAACAGAAATGATTATCTTGTGTCCTGGAGGCCAGACATGTGAACTCAAGGGCAGCTGGTTTCTTCTGCAGGCTGTGAGGAAGACTTTGCTCCACACCTGTCTCCAAGCTTCCAGTGGCTACCAGCGAACCTGGGCATTCTTTGACTTAGGACTGCAAAGCTCCAACTTCAGCTTCTGTCTTCACATGGCCTTCTCTCTGGGTCTCTCTCTTTCTTTAAACTTTACTTTATATATAAAGATGGGGTCTCACTATGTTGCCAATGTGGTCTTGAACTCCTGGGCTCAAGCGATCCTCCTGCCTCAGCCTCCAAAAGTGCTGGGATTGCAGGTGTGAGCCACCACTCCTGGTCTGTATCTTTCTCTTTCTATCTCTTGTAAGGACTTTTGTCATTGAATTTAGGACTCAGTCTAATTCAGCATGGTCTCATCCCAAGATCCTTATCTTCATTGCTTCTGCAAAGACCCTTATTCCAAATGAGGTCACATTCTGAGATTCCAGGTGAATATACCCTTTGAGATTACAGTTCATTCAACTCACTACTATTCTGAATTCAGAGCTCCTCTCAGTTCTGGCACCTCCAAGTCTGTACTCAGAAGGTGAATGCACAAGTCTCTAATATCCTGATTCCTCTAGATGCACTTTGGGATTTCTGAAGCCATAAACCTCTCAAGATGTGATTCCCAAGAGAGACAAGGTGGATGACACCTCCCGCTTCTCCAAGCATAGATTCAAAACCAAAAGTCATTTAAAAACAAAGCTGGGTATAGTGGTTCATGCCTATAATCCCAGTGCTTTGGGAGGCCAAGGTGGGAGGATCGCTGAGACCAGGAGTTTGAGATTACAGTGAGCTATGATCATGCTGCTGAACTCCAGCTTGGGTGACAGAGCAAGATCCCGTCTCTAAAAAACATGGCTCAGCCTGTAATCCCGCGCCTTTGGGAGGCTGAGGTGAGTGGATTGCCTGAGTTCACGGGCTCGAGACCCGCCTGGGCAACTTGGCGAGACCTCATCTCTACAATAAATCAAAAAACGAGCCGGGTGTGGTAGCGCATGCCTGTAGTTCCAGCTTCTTGGAAGGCTGAGGCGGAAGGATCGCTGGAGCCCAGCAGGTCGAGGCTGCGGTGGCTGGGAGCAGCCACTGTACTCCAGTCTGGGTGACAGAGTGAGACTCCAACTCAAACAACAACAACAACAACAACAAAAACAAAGTAAACGAAGTAATTTAAAAACAACTGATACTCCAAGTAAGCACTCAATAAACAGTCTCCACTATGACAATGTTGATAATTATTTTTGTAATTAAGATAATTATCATGTAAAATGAAAACCTGTAATAAAACTGTCTTAAAAGTGCATAAAAAATAACCACTCTCAAGTCATTAACAAATGGAGCACTTCCAGTTCACATAAAAATGCTATTGATACTGCTTGTGGTCCTTATGATTGTAATCAAAGTATAGAGACACAGTGTGTGAAATGTATAAGTTTATTTTTTATAAAAACAAATACCACAATGGAGCCCTGCCACTGAACATCCGCTTATTGTCTTTCAAGCTTAGCACTCTAAGAGGTAAACATGAGTGGAAGGAAGCCTTTCAAAATGGTGATAGTGTTCTGTTTGGTAATTTTTATGTTAAGACCCGGTAGCTGATACTGTCTCCCAGGAAATAGATTCAGTGGCACTTAGCTTTCTGACCTTTAGAAGAAAATAACAAAATTTCCCAGCTGGAAGTTTTACCAACCTGGTTCTCTGCTCTTATTGATGCGAAGTTATTTTCTACAGCCATGTCTCACTCACCGACGGTTCATTTGTTCACACACTTATAAATAGCCATTGGGTGCCTACCATGTGCTGGGAACAGGGAGCACCTTGGTCGACGGGACAGGCCTTGTCTCCTGGAGCTCACAGTACAGCAGAAAAGACAGACAAGCAAACAAGGGGGAGAAGATAAGTTTGAGGCCTCATACTCAGTGGTGAAAAACACGCACATTTCTTGATTTTTCTGGAACTCAACCTATTTGTTGCTTCAAGCTCCCATTCTCCTAGGGCTGCAGAAACCTAATCTCAGTCCACACAGACCTCCTCTTTCCAAGCCTGCATATAGTTGGGGGGGTGGGTCTTATTAATACAGTGTTGAGTTAGTGGGAGAGAGGAGGAAGGGCAACGCTGTCCCTCGAGGCCACGTGAGGCTACCTGTCCACTCTGCATCTGCTGAGACTTCCAGCATTGCTTATGATGCTTGGTATCGGCTCATGTGGTCACCTCTGAGAAATGACCCCTGACCCATCCACGGAGATCCAGCATTTCCGAACAGTGTCCGTGCTGTGCTTGTGGAGGTGGGAAGTATTCTGCTATGTGGCACTCTGAGGCCTTAAATTCACTGCACACTTCTTCCTTTGGTAAATTCCTGCCACCAAACTGGATTTGCACCTCTGTTCTCAAAGGTCTTTCTGCTCCCTCTTGTGCCCCATGCCCTCATTCAAGAAGTCACTGGAAGTGTTCATCAGGAAAGCATCATGTGGTGATTCAATGACCACTTTCCAACCATCTGTGGTTCCACCTTTTTCTAAATCCCTAGAGTGTGCTCTGTGCTGCCAGTGTAAGAGGAAAGACGGTGAGTGGAGACTCTTTAAGAGGCATCACGGGCCAGGAATGGAAGAGGCGCACATCACCTTTGCCAACACTTCGTGAGTCAGTCTTAGTTGTGGTCTCATATAACTACAGGGAAGTCTGAGAGGTATCATCCAGCTGTGCATTCAGGACAAAAGAAATAGGTTTTGGGAGCATAACAACGCACTCTGCCACAGGGGCCAAACACTTGTCCCTCCAAGGTGTTATTTCAACCAAGAAGTCCCTTCTCCCCTGCCCCAAGGGCTAAGAAAACGGAAGACAAAGTTAAGACAAGAAACCTTTTGCTTTCAAACCTTTTGCTTTCCGCTTTCCACACAGCTCTCCTCTGAAGCATTGAGCATGGAATTGCCTCACAGGGAGGCTCTAATGTGTTATCCAGTCACATACATAATTTAAATTGTTCTGAGTGCTTGGCTGACAGAAGTATGGGACACTCTGAAAGCACACAAGACCTCAACAACTTCAGAAGAAAAGAGAAGGACACTGCAATTGGGTGGATGGTGTGAAGCTGATATAAGAAGACCAAGTCAGAGAGTCTGTTTAAGAAGAAAAATATGGTTAAAAAGATTCTTGAGCTGGGCACAGTGGCTCATGTCTGAAATTTCAGCACTTTGGAAGGCTGGGGCTGAGGATAGCTAGATCCCAGGAATTTGAGAGCAGCCTGGGCAGCACAGTGAGACCTCATCTGTCTATAAAACATCAAACAGTTAGTCAGATGTGGTGATGTGCACTTGTAGTTCCAGCTACTTGGGAGGCTGAGTCAGAAGGATTGCCTGAGCTCAGGAGGCTGAGGCTGCCATGAGCTGTCATCATGCCACTGCATCCAACCTGACTGACAGAGTGAAATCCTGACTCAAATATATACATGAATAAATGAAATAACATGACAGGCTGTTGAGTAGAATGTGACCCCACTTATGGTTTGCATCACATTGTCTGATTAACTTGGAGCTAAATAATGCCGAGCTACTGCTTTTATCAGGATCCTTTCCTCCCCAAAGACTCCCGCTCCAGGTGGACCTGGCAGATGGTAGCCTCTCCCTATGCTCTGGGTCGGTCACTTTCAAGTGGATGACATGGAAACCAGCAACGGCTAAAGCATGCCATTGTGTGTGGCCCTCATGTTGGTGCCTCTTAAGAAGCAGCCCTGACCAAAACCTAGAAATACCTATTGAGGGCTCACCATATGCCAGCATTGTCCAAACACTGTGGATATTTAAAAATTTAAAAAGTCATCAACCGGTGTCCTTGCTTTTTTGATTTAGTTGTCCAATGACTGCTGACAGTCACTCAACGTTTGACTCAGTTTCAACTGTGTGATCCTGACTACAAGGAGGCCAAAGAGAAGAGGAGAGAGGAGAGTCTCACAGAGAGGAGACAGGCTGGCCCAGGAAAAGAGAAGGGGTAAAAGGCATGGGCCAAGTGTGAACCGAGAGAAAGTTGGAGGGAAACACAAGGAGGAGTGCGGGGAAAAGTTAGAAAGCGCTGAGGCCAGAGAGAGGCCAGCCAGGGAATCTGGGCCACGTAGACTTCCCCAACACCTGTACAGAGAAGTCATTTGTTGTTGCACGTTTTGATGTTGTTTTGCTGTTTAATGGACTATTTTATAAAGCGCTCAAACTAGAGACGTAGAAAAGGGCACAATTCTTAGTCGAAGACACCTTGGGGGCTAGGCACGGTGGGAAGCGAGGCAGGAGGACTGCCCGCGGCCAGGAGTTGGAGGCCACTCTGGGCAGCCCAGGGAGACCCCACCTTCGCAAAAAATGCAAAAGCTAAGCCAGGCATGGTGGCATGCACCTGTAGTGCTAGCTACTTGGGCGCTCGTGGCAGAAGGATCCCTTGATCCAGTAATTCGAGTTTACGATGAGCCGTGAACATGCCACTTGCACTCTAGCCTGGGCAACAGAGAAAGACCCTGCCAAAAGATAAAAAAAAATTTTAAAAAGAACGAAAGAAAGAAAATGCTATTGATTAAATACCTTAATATATAAGCAAAACTGCCTCTGATTTCAAATAGATATCCATGTATGTACATGAACACACACAGTGCCTTCCAAGGCAGTTTACAAGGGACATAGAGAAACCATTAGGAAGCACAATGAAATTTTTTTAAAGAAAAAAATCAATATGAAGCAAGAGAGAAATTGAAAACTAAATTGTGTGGTACTCCCTAGTGATACTAGGCTGTAGTGTTGTGTAGAAAAATAATGACGGGCTTCCGGAATCAACCAAAATTGAGTTTAAATTCAAGCTCTCCCACATTCTGTGCTCCATTGGTCAAGTTACTTAAGCTCTTTGAACTCCTGTATTCATCTAATTTCTTCTTCACTAAATTATGGTAAGAATTAAATGAGGCAGCATAGGCAAAGCACCTAGCATGGTGTCTAGTTCATCTTGTGTGATCAGCAAATGACAATTCCCTCCTACTCCTCAATGATAATGTGAAATTAATAAACACTAACCTTGCCATTTGGGCATTTACAACATAACACCAGGCCTAGTTGTGAAAAGTATAAAATGAGAATGGTCTGAAACAGATAATAAGTTCAGGAAACCCAGGTAAGGATCACATGATGGAAGAAGAGTTCTTTTGTATTTCAGTCATAAGCAAAATTCAAATTACTGTCAACAGTATTTGCACAAAAAAAATGCTCTAAGGTAATACACTTGAAGCCGGGCTCGGTGGCTCAGCCTGTAATCCCGCGCCTTTGGGAGGCTGAGGTGAGTGGATTGCCTGAGCGGGTTCGACACCCGCCTGGGCAGCGAGACCTCATCTCTACAATAAATCAAAAAAATCAGCTGGGCATGGTAGCGCGCGCCTGTAATTCCGGCTACTCGGAAGGCTGAGGCGGAACGATCGCCGGAGCCCAGCAGGTCGAGGCTGCGGTGGCCGGGAGCTGCCACTGCACTCCAGTCTGGGCAACAGAGTGAGACTCCAACTCAAAAAAAACAAAAAACAAAAAACAAAAAAACGGTAATACACTTGAATTTCTATTTTCTCAAGAATTTAAGAAATTGATTTTTTTGTTAATCTCTATTACAGGTCAATAAGAGGTGCGAGCAGGAAGGGCAGGTTTTCACTACAATTTGGGGAATAATTTAAAAGGTGATTCTGAAAGAAGTGTCCTTTACTATTGCACAGTTAATCAGCTCCAAATTACTTGATCTCCTCTGATGGCTGAACGCTACTTCTTTCTTTACCACTCACAGACCTGTGTTTCCCCAAATGTTCACCACCACCTCCAAACTACCAGAGACGTGGTGGTTTGAATCTCTAATAAGTGCAATATTCCTTTCCAGAATTTTAAGTCAAATGGATGAAGGCAATTCAGGACCCAGAACAAGTTAAATCACAATTTGTGTCTGGAACACAATTGAGTTGTGACAAAATTACAGGGCAAGAGAGAAATATAAAAATATAATTTATTTAGTTTTACTGAAAAAATTGGTAAAGAAGCAGAATTTGAGAAAGCATTCAAAATATAGAACAAGATGATTTAAAGAATGGTATCTATGTCCACTTTGATGCTATTGAAATTCTGTGAAAGAAAAATCTAGAAATGAGAGTTGCAAGTAAAACTAACTTAAAGCATACAAACTTATTCTGGCAAAACACAGAGAATGGTGCAGTCAGTAGTCAAGGAACATTAAGCACTCTTGGATGCCCAGGGGAAGGCAGCAGGTGCTTACAGAGTCCTCTAATCAGTTATAGATTCTCAGAAACTCCTGGGGGACAACTTCCTTGTGTCTTGATAGTTTCTCCAAACACTGAACAAAGACCAGGCGGTGTTATCTGCATCACTAATTTCAAGTTTTTTCAAGTGATAAACAAAACCCATATACCAACATTGAACAGACTCAACGTGATGGTGTTCGTCGTCTGTAATCTTCCTGCTTGGTGCAGTCAGCCTTTCTATCCATAAACTCCTGTTGCGCTTTTACTGTATGCCAAACACTAATTCAGCTGGAGACTCATAATCCCTGCCTTCAAGGATTTCACATTGCAGGGAAGAGCTAGAGGGGTAATAAATAGACACAACAATTTCTGATAAGTGAAATGGAAGAGGTAGTCATGAAGCAATGGGAGCAGGGGTGTGTGCACTTAAACGCAGCTGGAGAGTGGGGACCTCAAGAAAGTCCTCCTAAGAGAGATGGCATATCTCCGTTCTTTTTTTTTTTTTTTTCTTGAGTTAGAATCTCACTCGGTCACCCAGACTGGAGTGCAGTGGCTGCTCCCGGCCACCGCAGCCTCGACCTGCTGGGCTCCGGCGATCCTTCCGCCTCAGCCTTCCAAGTAGCCAGAATTACAGGCATGCGCTACCACGCCCGGCTGATTTTTTTTATTATTATTATTTATTGTAGAGATGAGGTCTCGCTGCCCAGGCGGGTCTCGAACCCATGGGCTCAGGCAATCCACTCACCTCAGCCTCCCAAAGGCGCGGGATTACTTAAAGATAAGCAGGAGTTATTGTAACAAAGAGGTAAGAGTGAATGGTGATGATGGTGCGCCAAGTAGCTGACATGCTGTGAGAAGACAAAAATTAGCACGATGTTTTGGGGCAGATGCTTGGGATACCAGGTAGCATGGAGCGAGCAGACAGCAGGAAAGGCTAAGCACTGTGAGGAAAGTGTTAAGAGGCCAGATTAAAGAGGTAGGGAGAAGCCAAGTCGAGAAGCACCTTGTTTTCCTTAAAGAGCTTACATTTTATCCTAAAAGCAGTAGGAAGCTATTGTAGGATTTCAGCAGGGAAGTTACAGCTTAAGGTTTATGTTCTTTAGCAAAGGTAGAAAATGCACCTGAGGTCACAGTGGTGATATGGTAGGGTGTCAGTGCCCTGCCAGTAGACACTGAGGGAGAACAGGAGAAGAGAAAAGAGAAGAAGAACTCAGTTTGGGAAATGTTACACATCTGGTGCTTGTGTACACTTTGACTCATGGAAAGAAGCTTGGCTGGTAAAACAGACGTAAGTCACAGGTGATATTGATGCCATGGAGTCAGGGCTAACAGCTAGTAGCCATGGCATGGCCGTGAGTTGTGTATGGCCAACATTTATTCTGATTTGTCAGTACCCAACTGTACCTGTTGTTAAATATTGTGACTATCAACTCTCTATGAGAAAATCCAGAATAACAATAGGAAGAAAATCCTGAAAACAGGATTTTTCAGGGAACGGGGCAGGGAAGGGAGAAGGGGAAGGGAGGGAGGAGATGACGGCAACTGAGAAAACTTGGCCAGAGAGGCAGGCAAATCATACCCGGAAACACAAGGAGGAATGTTTTGGAGTCTAGTCAATAGTGTCTGAAGAGGGGGAGCATACGAAGAAGGGAAGATCTCAAACGCATTTCTCTTCTGAGAGAAAGTAGGTGAGGAAGGTTAAAGCAACAAGAGAGGACAGAGATAAACCATGGAATGACATCCTAGTGATACAGGACAGGAAAAGATGCAGAATGCACCCACAGCATTGGAGGGGGAGGAGTTGGGAAAGGGTTGAGAGAAAGAGCAGAAAGCTAAGGAAGTTCCTCTCATGAGGCAGACGTCAAGTGGCTCGTCTGGGAGCTGGGAGAGAGGAGACAGGAGACTCCAAGAGAGAATGAAGGCGCCGATGAGGATGCGAGGCATGGCAGAGGCAGTTCGCCAGAGCCAGGCCGGAAACTGTGAACTTACAGCTCCCTCGGAGATGCGCTTTTTTCTAACCGCTCTCTGGACACTGAAGAGATCATCACCGGGTTTGGCTGAGAAATAAGGCTTTGCCAGAAAGAGACAGAGGAAAGACGAGGCAGCAAGAGAGGTGTCAAAGGTCATCACACATGAAATGAAGCTCTGAAGTCTGCATGCCGGGAGACAGGAGCGGAAGGAGAACAAGGAGGAGCTGAGGAGCAAGAGGAGCCGCAGAGCCGGCGCAGCGTGAGGAGAGGAACAAGAGCGCTCGAGTGACAGGCGAAGGCCACACAAAACACGCAGACGTTCAGGACTTGGCAGCTGGGACAACTCAGCCCCAGGCTGAAAGTGGCTGTGTGGGACGGAGTTTGGCAGAGCTGTGGAAATCAAAGAACCACAGATGAGGGTGTCGGGCGTTCTGCCGCCCATGGCAATGCTCATAAGCAATATTTATTGATCACTTTCCATGAATTGGGCATCGTGGTGAGCAGTTTGCATGCATAGACGTGCAGCCCTTTGGAAGCCAGCACTATTATAATGCTTCACCTATGAGGAAACGAAGGGAAAGAGAAGTTATGGGACTTGCCCACAGTCACACGACTGGCACTGTGTCTCAGACTCAGTTCTCTGAGGATTCAAAGACTGCACTCATTTCAAGAACGATGGTGGGATTTGGGGTGAGGAGGAAGGCAGGGAGCCGGAGTCCATAGTCATTACTGAGTGTGGAAGAGTGACCAGGAGTTCAGTATACGACAGCTATGAAGAAAAAGCGATGAAAGACCTTATCCTTCAAGAGAAATACTTTTTGCATGAGTGTTTAGGAGTAATAGCTTATGAGTGGTATTGGCAGTTAGGAGAATGCCCTTCAGCCCCCAGCCTGAGGCTCTTGGACAGAGAAGCCTGATTAGACTGGCGATCAGTCCTTTGAGGTTTAAACAGAGTGTTGGTAAGAAGTTATTGCTACTTCCAAGGAAATCTGAGCCAAGATTTGAAGGCGGAAATAGTATTGGATGGTTCTATCAGTCTGACCTTACATTCACACATCTGGAATCTTCAGGTAAGTAGGAGGACTCAGAACTTGAGTTACAAGAAATCAACTGTGGCCTAAATGATTCTGAGAGGGTGGAATGTCGTCTGAGAAAAAGTGAACAGGGAAGCTGTCACACGGGTTTCACAGCAGAATGATTAAGGTTTTGGCTCCTAGGCAAATGATGATAATAAAAGAAGGCCCTTGAAGATTTTGCTGATTATCTCAGTCCTGAGTTTGTCTTCTGTTCTGCCATATATTATTCACATTTTTTGTTGTGGTATGTATATCATTATTTAATTCCCAAATAAATTACTTTTTCATCTTCGTGAAGCACTGAGCACACAGTAGATACTTAATAGGCATTTGACTCTCTGAAAGAAATGACAAAAGTTTTTAATGCATGATTTGTTTCCATCATATCTTAATATATTTCCATGGCTTACACATAGTCTTGTTTTTCTTCTGAAAACTTGAAGACTTTTAGGCAAGGTGTGCTCTGGGAGAACTGCAAGAGTCGTAACGTAAAATCTTCAGGGAAGGTTTCATAAGCTTGGCCTCAAATCTGTCCACCATGCAGAAACAACTGGGAGGAGAACATCAAACAGACGGAACTTTGTCTAAGGGACAGACTTAGGTTTTTAGGCTTGACCCAAAGGTGAGGAGCATTTAGAGTTCACTTTTTTTTAAACTTTAACCAAACAGAAATGATTTACTTTGTTGAAATAGAAACTGCATTTTCTGAAAAGCATTAAAACAGTTTAATAACTCCATTTTCTCCATCCTTTTCAAACCTACCCAATGTGATGGTGTATTGTTTAATCAAGAAAACATATCTCCTTTCTAAGGATATGACCAACTGGGGGGTTCCAAAGTTGTTAACACCTAGGTCATTTTTCACAAGTAGGATATGTCTGTTCATAAGGACTGGTGAGCTAAAGGAGAATTTTACAACACATAAATTTACCGCAGGATCACATATCCACTGCCCAGTCTCTAAATAGCATGAAAAATTTCTAGCCCACACATATTACTGCTAAACGTCATCAAATAAAGAGGCTTAGTATGAGTCTTTTAGCTCTCAGCAAAGACCAGTTGAACAGCCGAACGGGTCATCTTTGTTCATCTTGGAGAGTAATGGAAGAGAAGCCCATGTGAATCTAGTTCCTGCAGTAATACCTCAATCATCATCAGTAATTTGGCAGAATAAACCAGAAGCTAACACACGAGACAGACTCTGACTTGATCCAGGTAACAGCGAACGGGAAACTTATCTATGGAAAATAATCAGTATGAGCACTTTGATTACCTCAGGTAGACTTGCTTTGGGTTTATTTGTGTGTTTGTTTTTATTTGTTTGTTTGTGTGCTTGACTCACCTGAATTAGACTCTGGAATTTAGTAAATAGATAGGACAGGACAAAGGTGGAGTAAATGAGAGGGGAGTGTAGCTGACATTCTGACATCAGCGTTTTGAAGTTCCCCTTAGTAATTTCTTCTATGCATTTGTGAGAATGAATGTATTACTCTACAGTTTCTTAAGAGTAGGAGCAATGCCACATTTATTGTAGAATTTATATCACTGCCTTACATACAACTAAATATTTAATTGAACTAACTTCAAATAGTTAATGAGAATAATTCATGAATGGAAAAAATTATAAAACCACATTTTAATTACCTAACTTGGAAAGACTCAAACGAAAAAGAGAATAATTTCCTTAATTAATACTCTTTTCTTTGAATCTGTAAAGGGCATAGGACCCTTGCACTTTTCCCGATGAATTATTGGCGCACACGGTTTTCTCAGGAAGCGTTTATTTGTTCGTGTCAGGAAACTGACCTGTTTCTATCTATGTCTCACGACTAGCACATGCTTCAGAGGCAAGGAAAGGCCAGAGGAGAGGGCTGTGTGAGCCGGCATCACCCGCATGGGCATGGCAATGCTATGGCCTTACCCTGCTTAACTGGAGAAGGCGAGAGCAGCGACTGTGCTCAGAGTACCTGAAGTGGGGACACAGCTTGGGGCTGGCGAGAAATGAACAAGAGCTGGAGAAAGCAGAGCAAGCCAGGCCACTCTCCTGTGCTCTGTGGTATATTTCCTGGGCTTCGCAGGTGGGATAAACCTATGATATAGATCTGGTTTGAGCTAAAGGGGTGTAGAAATTTTTAATGAAGTAGCACACTTGCAAGCCTGTGACACCTGCTTTCACGAGTTGATCTGAAAAGGTGGAGGAAGTGGATGGGGGAAATCTGCCTAGACAAGATTGTGCTCAGGTGAATGGGAGGGGAGAAAGAGAACCACAGAGAGAACACATGTCTGCCACCAAATAGGATTCAGAGCCCAGTGGAAAGAAATGCAAGGGGAAGAGCCAGCTAGACTTGGGTTGTTTTTGCTGATGGGAATAACTTCTCAAGCTCCTGGGTGACACACCTACCTTATCCCCTCTACTCTTTTAACCTAATGTGGACAGACGTGAAATCCACTTTTTTAGGACAATTTGAATCTGGCCAGTTAAACTTTTAAAAAACTAAAATAAGAGAGTAAAGAAATTGATTTTAATGAAAAATAAGACTAAAAATTATGACATAAAGGAAGAATTGATAATAATGCTCAATAGAAGTAAAACATTCATTTGTATACTAGCCCTGAATTGTATCCCACATCTTTAAAATAAAAAAATTTTTTAAAAAGAAGTAAAACGTTCATTTGGTTCTGAGCATACTAAGAGCCCACACAAAGAATCTGTTGCATGGAACATACAGTGTCAATAAGAGAAACTTCATCTAGTAACAGAAAAGTATAATGAATACTTCATCCCAGAAGCCCCATACTTAAATACTCTTAGGACACACAAAATACAGCTTTTCTCTTTTATGAAGTGGTGTATATAGATATCAAATCAATTTCTATACTCTGATGAAAGAATTCAGTTCTTCCTATTTCAGTCGTGTGTATAACAGATAGTTGATTTCTCCAAGTAAATTGCCCCTAAATCATGTGCCTAGCCATAAAAACAAAACAAGAAAAATGAACACAATGGATATAACTTTACTCCTAATACTCCTAATGAAAGTTAGCAAAAAATTAGAAAAGTCCTATGTGTAGAAATTCTAAAATGATGAACATCATGCTTACACACAGAATCAGAACTTTCTGGCCAGGCACAGTGGCTCACGCCTGAAATCCCAGCATTTTGGGATGCTGAGACAAGAGCATTGCTTGAGATCAGGAGTTTGAGACCAGTCTGGGCAACATAGTAAGACCTCATCTCTACAAAAGTGTTTTAAAAATTTACCAGGTTTTGCGCACCTGTAGTCCCAATTACTTGAGAGGCTGAGGTAGAAGGATTACCAAGAGATCAAGCCTGCAGTGAACCATGACTGTGCCACTGCACTTTGGTCTGGGTGACGTAGTGAGACCTCGACTCAAAAAAAAAAATCAGAACTTTCTGTTATAGATTGAGGTGCTAATATTATTTGAAATCTAGTCTTTTGCACGTATTTATGGAGTACTAGTGGTGTTTTGACACAAGCATGCAATGTGTAATGATCAAATCTGGGTAATTGGGATATCCATTACCTCAAACATTTCTCATTTCTTTGTGTTGGAAATATTATGTCTTCTCTTCTACCTACTTGGAAATATACAGTAAATTATCACTAATTCTAGTCACCCTACTGTGCTATGGAACACTATCACTTATTTCTTCTATCTAACTGTGTGTCTATTAACCAACCTCTCTCCCACCCCCACACACCCCCTCCAACCTCTGTTAACTATCATTCTCTTCTCTAACTTCATGAGATCAACTTTTTTAGTTCTCACATATGAGTGAGAACATATGTGTCTTTCTGTGCCTGGCTTGTTTCGGTTAATGTAACGTCCTCCAGCTTCATCCTTGCTGCTACAAATGGCAAAATCTCATTCTTTTTTATGGCTGAATAATTCCATTGTGTGTGTGTATATATACATGCATATATTTTATATCCACTCGTCCGTTGACATACAACATGATATTAGATTGATTCCATGCCTTGGCTATTGTGCTGCAATAAACAAAGTGTAGACATCTCTTCAGTATACTGACTTCATTTTAAAAAAATATATACCCAGTATATACTCAGTAATGGGACTGCCGGACCATATGGTATATCTAATTTTAGTTTTCTGAGGAACCTCCTGCTTTTTTCCATAGTTGCTATACTAATTTACATTTCCACAAGCAGGGTACTAGCATTTCCTTTTCTCCACATCCTTACCAGTTGTTTTTATTTCTTTGTCTTTTTGGTACTAGCCATTTTAACTGGGGTGTGATGATATCTCATAGTGTTTTGATTTGCATTTTCCCGATGATTAGTGATGTAAAACATTTTTATATACTTTTTAACCATTTGTATGTCTTCTATTGTGAAATGCTTATTAGGTCATTTATTCATTTTAAAATCAGATTTTTTTTGCTATTGAGTTTCTTAGGGATTTTTAATCTCATATCAGATGGAAAGTTTGCAAATATTTTCTTCTATTCTGCATGTTTTCTCTTCACTCAGTTGGTAGTTTCCATTGTTGTGCAGAAACTTTTTAGCTTGATGTAATCCCATTTGTCTATTTTTGTTTTTGTCGTCTGCACTTTTGAGGTCTTACCCAAAAATTTGTTTTCCAGACAAATGTTCGGAAGTTTTTTTCCAATGTTTTCTTCTAGTAATTTCATATTTTCAGGTTTCATATTTAAGTCTTTAATCCATTTTTGTTTGGTTTTTGTATATGATGGAAGACAGGGGTTTGGTTCTATTCTTCTGCATATGGATACCAAGTTTCCCCAGAATCATTTATTAAAGAGACCATCTATCTCCAGTATATGTTTTCGGCATGTTTGTCAAAAATGAGTTGGCTATAAATCCATGGATTCATTTCTGGGTTTTCTATTCTGTTCCATTGGTCTATGTGTCAATTTTTATGCCAGTACCCTTCTGTTTTGGTTCCTATAGCTTTATAGTATATTTTGAAGTCTGATAGTGTGATGGCTCCAGCTTTGTTCTTTTTACTCAAAATTACTTGTGTTATTCAGGGTCTTTTGTAATTCCATACAAATTTTAGGATTGTTTTTCTAATTCATTGAAGAACGTTATTAACGTTTTCATAGGAATTATGTTGAGTCTATAGATTGCTTTAGGAATACAGACATTTTAATAATATACATTCTTCCATTCCATAAGCATGAGATAATTTTCTCTCTCTCTCTCTTGTCCTTGGCAATTTCTATCATTTGTGTTTTATAGTTTTCTTGTAGAGATATTTCACTTCTTAGGTTAAATTTATTATAAGGTATTTTATTTCCTTTGTAGATATTGTAAAATGAGATTGCTTTCTTGATTTCTCTTTCAGACTGATATCTATTGACACATAAACATACTACATTTCTGTGTGCTGATTTTGTATATCACAACTTTACTGAATTCACTTATCAGTTTTAAGTTTTTTTTGGTGGAGTTTGCAGGGTTTTGTAAATGTAAGATCATGTCATCTGTCAACAAGACTTCTTCCTTTGCAATTTAGATGTCCTCTATTTCTTTCTTTTACCTAATTGCTCTGGCTAGAACTTCCTATTCTATGTTGAATAAAAGTTGTGAAAGTGGACATCCTTATCTTGTTTCAGATCTTAAATAAAAGGCTTTCAATTATTCTCCATTTAGTATGATGTTAACTGTGAGTTTGTTATATATGGCCTTTATTGTTTTGAGATATGTTCCTTATATACCCAGTTTGATAAGTAGTATAATAACGGGATACTGAATTTTATTGAGTGCTTTTCCAGCATCTACTGAAATGATAATATGATTTTTTTGGGGGGGAGGGGTTGTCTTAATGCAATGTATAATGCTGATTTGCATATGTTGAACCATCTTGGCATCCCTGGGATAAATCTCACTTGATTATGGTGAACGATATTTTTGAGGTGTTGAATGCAGTTTTTTAGCATTTTGCTGAGGATTTTTGCATCTATATTCAGCAGGGATATTGGTCTGTAGTTTTTGTTGTTGTTGCGTTCTCATATTGTGCAATTTCCAGTGCTCCTTCTGTTATTAATTTCTAGCTTTATTCTATTGTGGTCAGAAAAGGCAGTTGATATGATCTTATTTTTTTTTTAATTGGTTAACAATTGTTTTGTGGCCTAACATATGGCCAGTCCTGGAGACAAATTTCATGTGCTATTGATAAAAATGTGTATTCTGCAGCTGTTGGACGGAATGTCCTTTAAATGTCATTTAGGTCCATTTGGTCTAGAATGCAGTTTGACTGTAATGTTTCTTTCTTGATTTTCTGTCTGGATGACCTGTTCATTGCTAAATGTGTGGTGTCAAAGACCTCTACTATTATTGTATTGCAGGCAATCTCTCCTTTTAGGTCTATTAATATTAGTTTTATATATCTGAGTGCTCCGGTGTTGGGTGCATAAGTATTTACAACTGTTAAATCATCTTGCATATTGATTCCTTTATTGTTATATAATGGCCTTGTCTTTTTTAAAAAACCATTCTTTAATTAAAGTCTGCTTTGTCTGACATAAATATAGATATTTTTGCTCTTTTGTGGTCTGCATTTTCATGGAATATCTTTTTCCATCACTACAATTTCAGTCTGTACATGTCTGTATAGATGAAATGAGTTGTTTGTAGGCATCATATAGTTCTGTCTTGTTTGTTTAATCTGTTCATCCACTCTCTTTTAATTTGTTAATTTAATCTATTTACATTCAAGGTTATTATTAAGTAAGGGTTTATTAATGCCTTTTTGTTACTTGTTTTCCAGTTGTTTGTAGATCCTTTTTTCTTTCTTGCTGTCTTCTTTTGTGATTAAGTGGTTTTCTCTACTAGCATGTTTTGATTCCATGCTATTTACTTTGAGTGTATCTATTATAGGTTTTGTTTTGTGGTTATCAGGAGGCTTACAAAATACATTTAATTGCAATAACAAATTATTTTAAACAGCTGATGGCTTAACTTAATTGCAAAAAAGTAACAAAAACAAACTTTACACTTTAATACACCCCATTTTTACTTTCTAATGTTTCAATTTACCCTTTCATATTGCCTTTATCTTAACCAATTGTTGCACTTATTATTCTTTTTCATAGATTTGTCTTTCAGTCTCCATCCTTAAGATATAAGTGGTTTTCTTACACCAATTTTAGTATTAGAGTATTTCAAATTTGTCTCATTTATTTCTTTTACTAGCGAGTTAAATATCTTCATATGCTTTCTTGTTATAGAAAATTATAGATAAATGCTAGCATTCCTTTCTTTCAGATTGCAGAACTCCCTTTAGTCTTTTTTGTAAGACAGGTCTGGTGTTGATGAATTCCTTCAGCTTTTGTTTATCTGGGAAAAGTCTTTCATCTCATTCTTGTGTTTGAAGGGTAATTTTCCTGGGCATAGTATTCTTTATCGGCAGGATTTTATTTGTTTATTTTGTTTTGTCCATTCGTTTGTTTTCCTTAAGCACTCTGAATCTACTCTTTCTTGCATGAAGTGTTTCTTGTAAGTAATCCACTGAAAGCCATTCTGGGGCCCCATTTAATGTGTTATGTTTATTTTCTCCTGCTACTTTTGAGTATTCTTTCTTTGTCTTTGGTTTTTGCTAATTTGATTATGATGCACGCTGAAGATTTCCTCTTTTAGTTAAACTTGATTAGTGACTTCTGAGCTTCCTGCAACTGGATACTGTTGTCTCTCTCTAGATCTGGAAAATTTCAGCCATTACTTATTTAACATGTTTTCTAGGCTTTTTCTCCTTCATCTCCTTCAGAAATTCTATTATGCAGAGGTTAGTTATTTTAATGGTATTCCTTAATTATCCCAGGCATTATTCATTTAAAAAATTTTTTTTCTGCCATATTTTTTCTTTTTATTCCTCTAATTGGGTAATATCATCTGTTCTATCTTCAAGCTTGATGATTATTTTTTCTGTTTGATCAAGTCTGCTGTTGAAGCTCTCTAATAAGTTTTCAGTTCGGGTATTATAGTCTTCATTTCTAGGATTTCTATTTGTGTTTTTAAACATTATTTATATACATATACATTTGTCAACGTTCTCATTTTGTTTTTGGATTGTTTTCCAAATTTTATTTAGTTTTCTATTTGAATCTTCTTGTGATTCCCAGAGCTTCTTTGAGAGATTTATTCTGAATTCTTTGATATTTCATAGATTGTCTTCTGGGGCCTTTGCTGACTGGAGCTTTGGTGACTTCTCTTCTTTTAGTGGTGTCAAAGTTCCTTGAGTTTTCACAATCCTTGTGTCTTTATGTTAATGCCTGCATGTTTAAGGAGGCAGCCACCTCTTACAGTTTTGCAGGTGGTCTTTGGTGGTATTAAGCCTTTAATACTCAGTATGAAGACTTAAATGCTGGTCTGTGTTTTCTTCCTGTTCTAGGGAGGATTTATAGTGAGCACTAGAACTAAATCACTTCACTGGAGCTATCTCATTCCTACCATTTTCTGGTCTGGAGTAGACTTATGGTGAGCGCCAGAACTTAAATGTTGCCCTAGAATGATATGCTGCCATGCTGTTGTTTCCCAGTATGGGGAAGATTTAAGCAGGCACCAGAACTTGAGATTTAAGCAGGCACCAGCCTTTCAGTTATTTCCAGGCTAAAGAAAGGCTCTACACAAGCACCTGGGTTTTGTGAAAAATCTGGCTCCCACATATTGTACTTCCTACAGCACTATGGCATCTGCCAGTCTCTACAACATTGTGTCACCACTGATCAGAGCACAGGGTAGCCATCAAATTCTGCATGCAAGTCACTCTGATCAGTGTCTCACTCTTTACCCTCAATTCATTCAAGGTTGTTCAATTCTGTTGGTACTCACAATGTTTCCTGTGGGTTGGTACCAGAGTAGGCTTCCTGCATAAATTCTCAGACCAGTAGGAAGATTGAATGTCCACTTCCAAATCCCTCTTCTCAACTTAGAAGTCATGGGTTTAGAGAAACTATCCAAGTGGCATTATGCTGATTTTCTTTTGGGGGGGTTGTCTGAAATGACCATTTTCCTTATTGGTCATGACTTCTCTTAATTCTGTGGTATTAGGAGGTTTCTCTTAGACCCTGAGTTTTGGTGAATCCAGTATTTTTCTTTTTGAATAGTTTCTAGTTGTATTTTTGTCAGGGGAGTGATGCCATGCCATCTAGTTAGCCATATTTCTTTTTTTTTTTTTTGAGTTGAAGTCTCACTCTGTCGCCCAGACTGGAGTGAGTTGGAGTCTCACTCTGTCGCCCAGACTGGAGTGCAGTGGCCGCCCCCGGCCACCGCAGCCTCGACCTGCTGGGCTCCGTTGATCCTTCCGCCTCATTCTTCCAAGTAACCGGAATTACAGGCATGCACTACCACGCCTGGCTGATTTTTTTATTTATTGTAGAGATGAGGTCTTGCCTGCCCAAGCGGGTCTTAAACCTGTGGGTTCAGGCAATCCACTCACCTCAGCCTCCCAAAGGTGCGGGATTACAGGCTGAGCCACCAAGCCCGCTGCTCAGCCATATTTCTAATGTTACTCTGATATTTAGTCCTTTTCCCTCCAAGATTTACTGGTACAGTCATCGAAGGTATGGTTGACAAATAAAAAATTATACCAATTAAATGTGCAATATGCTTTTTTGATATATCTATACATTGTGAAATGATTAACACAATCAAGCTAATTATTTTACCCATCACCTCACACAGTTACCCTTTGTGTGTGTGATGAGAACATGTGAGATTTACTCTCTTAGCAAATTTAAAATATATCATATATTTATAATAATTAACCACAATCACCATGCTGTACATCATGTCTCTGGAACACATTTATTTTGTAACTGAAAGTTTACAGCATTTGATTAATATCTCCTTTTCTCCTAACTCATAGTCTCTGGTAATCATCATTCTACTCTTTGTTACTATGAATTTAATGGTTTTAGATACCACAAATGTGAGATCATGCAATATTTACCTTTCTGTGTCTGGCTTATTTCACTTAGCAGAATGCCTATTCCTATATTTATATATATGTATAACATATCTATCATATTTTCTTTTCTCTCTCTTTTTATTTCATTTAATTTTTTTGAGACAGGGCTCTTGCTACATTACCTAGGCTGTTTTCAAATTCCTGACTGCAAGCAATTCTAATAACTCAGCTTCCTAAGGAGTTGGGTGTAGGCATGAGCCGCTGTGCCCAGCTAATGCCACATTTTCTTTACCCATTCATCTGTTGTAGAACACAGGTTGTTTCTATTTCTTGACTTGGGAATAATGCTGCAACGAACATGTGAGTACAAATATCTGAGATATTGATTTTTTATGTCCTTTTGATATATACCCAGGAATAGGTTACTGGATCATATGTTAGTTCTATTTTTAATTTTTTAAGGAACTTCCTTGTTGTTTTCTATAAAAGTAGAAACAACTTAAATTCCCAAACATAGTGCAAAGTTTCTCTTTTATCCACATCCTAACTTATCTTTTGACTTTTTGATAATATTCCAGGTGTGATGTGATATCTCATTGAGGTTTTGATTTGCTTTCCCTGATGATTAGTGACATTGAACTTATTTTAATATACTTTTTGGCCATTTGTGTGCCCTCTTTGGAAAAATGTCTATTTAGTTAGAACTGTAGCACATTTTAAAATCAGGTTACTATCATTATTTTTTTCAATTGAGTTGCATGAGTTCCTTTCATATTTTGGATATTAATTCTTCATCAGTTATGTGGACTGAAAATATTTTCTCCCATTACATATGTTGTCTTTTTATTTTGTTGATTTTTCTTCTGCTAAGCATAAATATTTCATTTTTTGTAGTCCCATATTTTTTATTTTTGTTTTTTGTTGCCTGTGATTTTGGTGCCAAATAAAAAAACTTGTTGCTATGATGAATGTCAAAGAGTTTGCCCCTTTGTTTCTTCTAGTTTTATGGTTTTAAATTTAAATTTAAGTCTTTAATTCACTTAGAGTTGATTTTGGATGTTTTTGTCACCTTTGTCAAAATTAGTTGACTGCACATGTGTTGGTTTATTTCTGTGTTTTCTTTCTTGTTCCACTGGTCTATATGTCTGTTTTTATGTCAGTACTATTTTTTTGTCACAATAGCTTTATAGTAATATTATGTAGCTATACAGTAATATAATTTGAAATTGAGAATTGTGATACTGCCAGTTTTGCTCTTTTTACTTAAGATTGCCTTAGCAACTTGGGGTGTTTTGTGATCCATAAATATCTTACATAGTAGATTACTTTAAGAATATTCATTCTTCCCATTAATGAATATAGAATATATTTCCATATATTTATGTCTTTTTCATGTTCTTTCATAACCGTTTTATAATTTTCAGTGTATGAACCTTTTACCTACTTTGTTAAATTTATTCCTAAGTATTCTTTTTTGATGCTATTGTAAATGAAATTTTTTTTCTTAATATCTTTTTCATGTAGTTCATTGTTAATTTATAGAAATACAACTGATTTTTTTTTTTTTTAGTCAGGGTCTCACTCTGTTGCCCAGGCTGGAGTGCAGTGGCACTATAATGGCTCACTGCAGCCTCGAACTCCTGGGTTCAAGTGATCCTCCCACTTCAGCTTCCCAAGTAGCTAGGACTACAGGTGCATGCCACCCCACCCAGCTAATTTTTTATTTTTATTTTTATTGTAGAGATGAGGTCTCACTGTATTGCCCAGGCTGGTCTCCAACTCCTGAGCTCAAGCAATGCTATCACCTCAGCTTCCCAAAGTGCTGGAATTACAGTTGTGAGCCACTGCACCTGGTTAGCAACTGATTTTTGTATGTTAATTTTGTATCTTGAAACTTTACTAAATTTATTTAGTAGTTTTCATGGTTTTTAGTAGAATGTCTAGGGTTTCTATATATGAGATCATGTCATCTGTAAACACAGACAGTTTAATTTCTTTCTGATTTAGATACATTTATTTATTTATTTTTGTCTAATTGCTCTGACTAGGACTTGAAGTAGTATGTTAAATGGAAGTGGCAAGAGTGAGCATCCTAGTTTTTCTCTTGATCTTAGTGTCAAAGTTTTCAGCTTTTCATCGAGTATGATGTTAGCTTGTGATATATGACCTTTATTGTGTCGAGGTACATTCCATTCTGTCTGTATAATTTGGTGATGTCGGTTGCCAGCCATGCAGGCCTTCCTGCTGACAAAGTCCAGGGGGCTGAAGACCCCAGGTTGCAAAGTGAACCTGGGCAGCTGCGACCCTTGCTTCTTCTACTTTTGTTATTAGTGCAGTCGAAAAGTTCTATACAGTCTGAAGATGGAAAGCAAAATTCCACTCATGCCTCCACTACCCCTTGCAAAAAGGCAAGAGGGGAATTCATGAAAAATTACCTTCCCTTTGTTAAGGAGGTTTGTAATTCTGGTTCGAGATTGTAACTGAGATGACTTGAACCCCAGAGGCCTTTTGTTTTACAAACATTGAAGCTCATTCTCCCTGGCAGGAAATAATTAACACAGATTGTAAACACCAGGTGTGAAATTAGGGAAAACTAGTCAGGCCAATTTGCAGCTAAGAAAGCTTGAAAATGTTACTTTACCCCAGCTAGTTGCAAATTGCTGTGTAAAGGTCACAGGTGTGACTTGTTAATCTATGTGATAATTATAGTGCTTAGAACTTGGTAGTGATTTATAATGTAATAGTTATAGGAGTAAGTAAGTTTTGTATGGACATTAAGAAATGGTAATCATTAACAAATATTAGAAGTTAATAAAATTTATAGTTTAGGATGATAATGTCTTAAGATCAAAACAGGATGAACAAAGATACATTGCCTGTCCGGTTCATTAAATTGTAACCGATTGCCTTGGAAATAAAAAGCATGTAGGGTATAAAAAGAGTTAGAAAAGATAATAAATTGGCATTTGTCCTGCTTGCAGCAGAGTCAGTGTCCAAGTTTTTTCTCCTGCGCCGACACCATCCCTCTTTCAGGAAACCCTGACCTGCTGGAGCTGGACTCCGGCATGGTGAGGGTTCTTATCATGGAAGAATGCTGAATTTTGTCAAATACTTTTTCTGCATCTACAGAGATGATTATATCTTTTCATTATTTTTTTGTTAATGTGAAGAATCACATTTGTTAATATATTAAACCATCCTTGAATCCCAGGAATAAATCCCATTTAATCCTTTTAAAGAGCTGTTGAATTTGGTTTGCTAGTACTTCGATGAAGATTTAGGAAATCTGTGCTCATCAGGGATATTGGCCTGTAATTTTTTTTTCTGGTAGTGACCTTGTTTGGCTTTGATATGCTGACCTCATAAAATGAGTTTGAAAATATTCTCTCTACTTCAATTTTGGAAAGACTTTGAGAAGGAATTTTATTAATTCTTCTTTAACATTTAGCAGAATTCACCAGCAAAGCCACCTGGTCCTCATCTTTTCTTTTTTGGGAGACTTTTAATTGCTGATTTAGTCTTCTTGTTATTGTTCAGTTCAGATTTTTATGTTTCTTCAGTCTTAGTAGTTGTATGCTTCTAGGAATTTATCATTTTCTTTCAGATTATCCAATTTTTTTTTTTTGAGTTGGAGTCTCACTCTGTTGCCCAGACTGGAGTGCAGTGGCTGCTCCCGGCCACTGTAGCCTTGACCTGCTGGGCTCTGATGATCCTTCCTCCTCAGCCTTCTGAGTAGCTGGAATTACAGGCATGCGCTACCATGCCCAGCTGATTTTTTGATTTATTGTAGAGATGAGGTCTCGCTGCCCAGGCGGGTCTCGAACCCGCGGGCTCAGGCAATCCACTCACCTCAGCCTCCCAAAGGCGTGGGATTAGAGGCTGAGCCACCAAGCCTGGCTGCTATCCAATTTTTTGGTGTGTAATTGCTCATAGTAGTCTCTTTTGATCTTTTATTTCTGTGACATCAGTTGTAATGTCTCCTTTTTGTTTCTAATTTTTTGTATTTGCATAATCTCTTTTTTCAGTTAGTCTAAATGCTTGCCAATTTTATCTTTCCAAGAAACCAACTCAATTTCACTGATCTTATCTATTGTTTTTGTAGTCATTATTTCATTTATTTCTCCTCTGATATTTATTCCTTAAAAAAATCTTTGGGATTCTTTTTTTTTTTCTATTTTTTTTTTTGCTAGTTAACTTTCAGAAACTCTTGACTCTTTAGAGTAGAATTGTATTTGAGATCTTTTTTCTTAAATGTAAGTCTTTATTGTTGTAAACTTTCCTCTTAGAACTCATTTTTCTGAATTCCATACGTTTTGGTATGCTTTCTTTCCATTTTTATTTGTCCCAATATGCTTTCTGATTTTCCTTTTGATTTTTCCTTTGGCCCTTTGGTTGCTTAAGAGGGTGTTGTTTAATTTCCATATATTGTGAATTTTTCAGTTTTTCTCATGTTATTGCTTTCTAATTTTATTGAATTGTGGTCAGAAAAGGTGTTTGATATAAATTTAATCTTTTTAAGTTTAAGACTCATTTTGTAGTCTAGCATATATTTCATCCTGGGAATGTTTTGTGTGCACTTGAGAAGAATATGTATTCTGTTATGTTATGTGGAATAGTCTGCTTACATCTGTTAGGTCCATTTGGTCTATAGTACTGTTCAAGTCCAATGTTTCCTTACTAATTTTCTGTCTAGGTAAGCTATCCATTTTTGAAAGTGGAGTATTGCAGTCCTCTACTATTAATATTTTTGCTGTTATTTCTTCCTTCCAAGCTATTAATATTTGTTTTCTATCTAGGTGCTCCAAAGGTATGTGTATATTTTTATATATTAAATATATGTGTATATATTTATAACTGGTATGTCCTTTCAATAAATTGACTCATCTACATTGTATAAAGAATTTTTTTCGTTTTACGGTTTTTTTTACTTAAAGTCTGACATATACAAAAACCCTGTGGGTTTTTAGCTTCCCTTTGAATGGAATATCCTTTCCATCTCTTTACTTATAGTTTATGTGTGTCCTTAGAGCTGATGTGAGCCTCTTATAGGCAGCATATAATTGGGTCTTGTGTTTTTATTAATTTAGCTAATCTATCTTTTGACTGGGTAGTTTATCTTATTTATATTAACATAATTATTGCTAGGTAAGGAATTACTATTGCCATTGTGTTAGCTTTTTTCCTGTTTTGTAGATCCTTTGTTTCTTTCCTCCTCTCCAACTGTCTTTCTTTGTGATTTTATTATTTTATTTAGTGGTATTCTTTGATCCCCTCTCTTTATCTTTGTGTATCTATTATAGGTATTTGTTATGTGGTTACTGTTAGGCTCATGTATCTCATAATTATAGCAGGCTATTTTAATGTAAAAACAACTTCAGTCACATATAAAAGCTCTGTATGTTTCCTCTCTTCCTCAATTTTATGTTTTCAATGTCACAATTTACAATTCTTTATGTTGTGGATCCACTAATACATTATTGCAGATGTAGTTTTTATAAATATGTTATGCTTTAACCTTTATAATAGTTACAAGTGATTTACACATTAGCATTACAGTCTTAAACTATTCAGAATTTAACGATATATTTATCCTTGCTAGTGAGTTTTATACTTACATACATTTTCATGTTATTAACTAGCATTCTTTTATTCTTTTATTTACTCCCTTTACCATTTCTTGTATGGCGAGTCTAATGGCGATAAATGCCCTTGACTTTTGTTAGCTGAGAAAGTCTTTATCCTTATTTATGAAGAGCAGCTTTGCCAGGTAAAAAATTCTTGGTTGTCAAAGTCTCCCCTACACACACACTCTTTGAATATATTATCCCAGTTTACCCCGACCTACAAGGTTTCTGCTGAGAAATCTGTTGATAGTCTTATAGAACTTTTTAAAATTTGATGAGCTTTTTTTTCTTTTGCTGCTTTCAAAATTCTTTGTTTTTGATTTTTGATAGTTTGATTAAAATATGTGTCAGTGAAGTTTCTGGAGACCTTTGGGCTTCATATACTCAGATGTCTATATCACTTTCCAAACTTGGAAAGTTTTCAGTCATTATTTTTAAAAATAATCTTTCTGTTCCTTTCTCTTTCTGTTTTCTTTTGAAGATTCCATAATACAAATGTTAGCTCTGTTGATGGTATCTCAAAAATCTCATAGGTTTTCTCCATTTCTTTTTATGTTTTACCTGTTCTCTTCTGACTGGATAATTTCAAATGACCTGTCTTCAAGTATATATTCTTTCTTCTGCTCAGTGGGGCAGCCCTGAGCACCACAAGGGTGATTGAGGTCTTTGGTGGTGAAAGCTGAGGATCCAGCCACTGGAGATCACAACAGCACTCACCACATGGCTGATGCAGATAGCCTCCATACTGCTTTGTTTCTAGCACTTGCCGGATGTCTCAGTTATGCAAGTCTCCCCAGGGACCTTGGTGAGGTAAGACCAAAGTAGACCCTTAAGGCAGTGTCCTGAAAGGCTGAGGAAGTTGGTTATTCACCCTGCTCTCCTTTTTCCTATGAGGGGAATTCATGGGCTGGGCAATTCTCTCTTGGCACTGAGCAGTGCTGGCCTGGGATAGGGAATGAGGCAGGAAAAATGAAACTGTTTTTTCTAGCCCCTTTGTGTAGTTATTCTCAGTTTTCTTGCTCCACTGTGTTACTGTGGTTCTCAAATGGATGCCTGAGTTCTCTAGACCTATTTCATTTGTGAATAGCTCATTTTTATTTTTGTGAGAGGATGAAGGCTGGGATCACCTAGTCTGCCATTTTGCTGATGTCTATTGAAATCTAGTCTTTAACAAGTGATAATGTCCTCTTTTAAAAGAAGCTAGAAGTATTTAATCAAATGATTAATTTCTGGATCTTTTCCACTGAGAAAAGATTAAGAAAGCGGGGTACTGGAATTTTAGTTGAAAATATGCCATGATAAGTAATAAGATGCATAAGTTAGGTGACCTCAGATTTTATTTCAGTCAACAGTTTTGTCAAAAGCCATTTCATATTACTGGGAAAAATTAAGAAAATATTAATATTCTCTGCACAAAGACTAATATTTAAAACTTGCTATTTTCAGTCAGCTAGAGATAATTAGAAAATGAATCTGCCTTCATCAGAGCCAAATATGTTTAATGACTGCTTCATTAAAATCAGCTACTGCTGGAACTCTTTTTTGAGAAATGGAATTTATAGCAATAATCTATGGATGGTAACAAGATTACTTCAAAAAATAGCCCATATTTTGTTTGGTTTAAAAATAGTCTGTTTAATGGCAAGAAAAACCTTTGTCTTTTGCACAGTATTCAACATTATAATAAAAAAGGGAGGTGATAAAGAGTGCATAACAGAAAGATGTCCCAGTTCCCATTGACTAGGGGCACAAATCTCTAAGAACAAGATGAGAGCTGACCCGACTTAGCTCAAAGCAACAGAAGAAGCACCAAGATGGCATATGAGGGGCTTCACGTGGACAGCAGAGGGTTTTGCACAAACACAGCTGCTTCAGGGCTACAAATCAGAATTATAGATATGGGGAACCCCCACAGGCTCCTCACTCTTTTTTTGTATTTATAAGACAGCATTGCCTCTACATATTCCACAGCACTTCTCCTTCCTATTCCCTCTGGGTCTACATCTTAATTCTAACCAAGTGGTTGTTAACCCAGTGTGAGTGTCGAAATTATCTGTGTAGACTTTTAAATACCACACACGATGTGTTCATTAGCAAGAGCTACCATGACAGTATTATAGACCGGATGACTTAAACAACAGATTTTATTTTCTCACAGTTCTGGAGGATAGAAACCCAAGACTAAAGTTTTATTGTTTCTTTGGCGGCTTCTTTCCTTGGCTTACAGGTGTCCACCTTCTCTCTCTGCCCTCACACGGTTGTCCATGCACACCCTTGTGTTTGTGGCCTAACTTTCCTCTTTAAGAACACCAGTCAGATTTGATTAGGCCTCGACCCAACAGCCTCATTTTAACTTAATCACCTGTTTAAAGATGCTGTCTCCAAACACAGTCACATTCTGAGGTACTAGAGGTTAGGGCTTCAGCTTACAAACTTGTGGGGAGGGGCCACAATTCAGCCCATTACATTTGCACAAGCCTCAGTAACAGAGACTCAGATTCAGTAGGTCTAGAGACATACCTTGGGACCTCTTTAAAACTACCATAGGGAGCCTCAAATGTACAGGATAATATTCTAGGGTGTTGCACTTTCTGACTTCTATGTACATTCCTTAAAGACAGAAACTGGCTTTGTAATCTTATGACAAATCTACACTGACATATGTGTAATCCTATTTTTTTACAGTACCTATCACAGATGCTTACAAAACAGTCTATTTTGTTTTGCTTTAATTATCACTCCACCATATCTGGATGTTTTTCGTGTGCTTATTTCCTGTATTCAATTATTACTGACATGAGGGTTTCAGTTTTCACTTTCATATCCTCCCAGGGGCCATTATCTTTTCAGCTCTGATACTTTAATAAGAACCCATTCGAGCTTCCCCCTATACTTCTCTATGCCCCACCTCTATCTGCAGGGCTCTGGGACCTAGACCACTCTTGGGAGAAACTTCAGGACTAAGCCATACTTCACAAAGTTTGTGTCTGGATGGACTTGCTGTTTTTCGCATTTCAGCCTTGTGTTTCCATCTTAGTAACTGAGCTCTGTCTTGTTTCAGAGTCTTGACCCATGTGCTGCACCTTCCAGTTCCACTAATGGTGCCTCTAGCTTGTGAGCAGATGTCTGGCTTCCTGCCTTAGTAGCCTGCCCATTTCACCAAGCCTGGAGACGTTTATGCCTTGTTCTTGCCATCTTCCCAGCATCATCAGAATAAATAATCTAGATTAGGGAGTGGCAAACTTTCCTGATACAGACCAGAGAATAAATATTTTAGGTACTGCCAGCCATGCAGACTGTGTTGAAACTACTCAACTCTGATAACGCAGACTGAGTTGAAACTACTCAACTCAGAAGCAGCCAGAGATATGTAAACAAACAGATGTGTCTGTGTTCCAGTAAAACTGTGTAGACAAAACAAGCAGCAGTTGGATTTGACCTGAGGGGTGTAGCTTGCAACCTTGATCTAAATAGAGGGTTATCAAATTGTTCTGACTTCTACGTACACTCTTAAAGTGGACTGCTTCTATTAGAGAGGAGATTTCAATCACAGAAATTCTCTTTTATCTGTTTTGCATTTAGGACGTTGTCTTAGGTTCATTCAGGCTGCTATCGCAAAATACCATAAATTGGGTAGCTAAAACAATTTTTTAAACAAATTAATTTCTCACAGTTCTGGAAGTTGGGAAGTCCAAGGTCAAGGTGGTAGTAGACTGAGTGTCAGGCAAGAGCCCACCAACTTCCTAGTTTGCTGTGTCCTCACATGGTGGAAGGGGAAACCTTCGTCTCCTCAGTCCTTTACAAGGGCACAAATCCCATTTATGAGGGCTTCACCTTCATGGCCAAATTACCTCTCAAAAACTCCACCTCCTAATACCATCATATTAGATTATGTTTGAACATGAAATTAGGGAGGCACAATCATTCAGACCATAGCCAACTTCAAATAAAACTTTTTTTTTAGTCTGAGTCTCTGTTGCCCAGGCTGGAGTGCAGGCATATGTTCACAGTCAACCCAATGTCGACCTACTGGGCTCCATGATCCTCCCACCTCAGCCTTCCAAGGAGCCAGAACCACAGGTGTGCGCTCCCACACGTGGCCAATTTGTTAAATTATTGTGGAGATGAGCCTGGGCTGGCCTCAAACCTGCAGACTCAGGCAATCCACTCGCTCCGGCCTCCCAAATAAAATTTTTGATGGAAAAGAGGGTTCCACTTCTTTAAAATAAAAGGTTTGAAAACTATTGATCTAGATAGAGTTCAACACATGAGTAAACCAAGATCTGAAAGAGTTAAACAACTTTTCCTCAGTTGCAGAATTGAAGGAATGGTTTGCTTTCCCATACCATCTTTGATACAATACCCTGGTTGTTACATGACTGCAGTGTGGCTGCCATATCAAAATACATGTAGGGTTGATCAAAGGGGTATGTGGAAACCACTTGGTCCTCTCAGGCTGTAGACAGCAACATTCCCCACTAGAAACGGCTTCATGGGCGTATGATCATTTCCGTTGTACAGGACCCTCACTCTTAGGCCTCACATTTTGTTTAATGCTCTGCTGTCGATGTCTTGAAATTTTTAATGGTTTTTTAACGAGGGGCCCTGGATCTTCCTTTTGCACTAGACCTTGCAAATTATACAGTTGATCCTTCTTATTTCCACATAAATATGCAATTCCTTGTGCGATAAATAAGACCCCATAAATGTCCAGAGAGGTGAGATCCCCTATGACTTAATTATTTTAAGAAACAGCTTGTAGTCCTGACCCTCAACTTATAACTGTGCTGTGATTGCCTAGAGCTACTGGTTAATTTATGAGTTATACAAACATTTGAGTTTTATGGCCCAAGGCAAAATTTGCAACTGGCAGGCTGGTCATTACAGCTCGCTTTCCTCCAAGGTCAGCTTTCTGACTCCTCTCTCTCCCTGAATCCCTTCTTGAGGCTGCCTCTACCTTAGGTTCACTGTTTTCATGCTCTCCATCTATTTTTGGCCAACATGACCTTCACCCCAGATTGGCACATGTCCCCTGTGTGGCAGCTCTTCCTCAGTGCAATATTTTAGCTTCCCAAGGTCAGAGTAGGTAGACTTCTTTGTGGAATTGGAGTTTAGCAGACAATGTTCTTTGCTACCAACATCTCTTCCTAACAATAGTACCTTGATTTTATCTAGACATCCAGCTCTTCCATATGGCCAGATAATTCAGAGGGGGCTGATTCCACTCCTACAATAAAGGCTGAGTCCTAATTGGCATAGGCCAGTCATGAAGACTTTATTTTCCTTTCCAGTGGGTGATGGTGTTACAGTTTGACCAGGTTTTTACACCTGCTGCCTGGAAAAAACTATCAATGCAGCCGTAACAGTAGAGAAAGAGTTTAATATTGCAAAGCAGCTGAATGAGAAGGACTGGTGATATTTCTCAAATTCACCTCTCTGAGAGTCTCAGGCTAGGGTTTTTAATGGAATACTTGGCAGTCAGGGAGCTAGAGAATGGGAGCTGCCGATTGGTTAGGGAAGGAGTCATGGACGGTATAGAAACTGTCTTCATGCTGCAGAGCCAATTTCTGGGAGGGGTTATGGGACTGGTGGACACAGCTCTTTGGCATGTGTTCCAGGTCCAGGTGGGGTTTCAGGCCCATCAGACTGCAAAGTCTGAAAAACATCTCCAACACCATTCTTAGGTTTTCATAATAGAGAGGCTACCTATCAAGAAATTCCTGCAGTCATTGGCTACTGGCCGCTGGGTGGAACATTATAGAGATAAGCGGGAGGTGGGGTGCCTGGAGTTTAGAGATGCCTGTGCCCTTTGGTGGATCAGATTTCAGGACATTCATTAAGGAGATCTGTGCAACCTTACGCTCACCGTTTAAAGGAAAATATGTTTATCAGCCTCACAGGCAGCTTCTTCGTTCCTCAGGGGTCAGAACACCACAAGACTCAACTATTCTATATTGAAGTGGAAGCAAACTTAGAAACAACATACTTGCTCATCTCTAACCACAGCTGCAACTTTGCAGGGGTTGGGTCTTTTTTACAGTTTTTGCCCTGTGACCTTGTATTAACTTCATATAGGCAGCTTCAGTGGGATGTGGTGGGGGAGGGTGGGAAGCAGTTCTGGGAAATGTCGCCTTCTCTTGGATACATCAGAAAAAGATGTCCTCTTGTTTTTCCACAAAACGTGTGTCATTATTTCTTAAGAAGCAAATACCTCAGAATCTCATACTTGTGTGGAGAGTGAATTCACCAAAGCCAAAGCCTATTTTCATGTGATTTTGAAATACTATCTAGAAAAATAAAATTTTTCCGGAAGAAAAATTTGTCAAATTCTTCAGAGCTTTAAGAGCTATATTTATAAATTTCACAAATTGCTTCAACATTTAAAAAATCTCTACAGACTCATAGGCTATTTTTAAAACTTTGCTAAACTGTAAAATTACTTCTAGCATTAGAGCACCATGTTCCAATTAAAAAGTGGGCAACAGTCCTGAGCAGACTTCTCAACAAAGATAACAGAGAGGTGGCAAATAAGTATATAAGAAGATACACCACATCACACGTAATCAGGGAAACGCAAATTTAAACAACAGTGAGCTACTGCCACACCCCTACTGCTGTGGCCAAAACCCAGAATATTGACAGGAACGTTGGAAAGGATGTGGAGCAACAGGGACACTCATTTGTTCCTGGTGAGGATGTAAAAGTGCTATCACTTTGGAAGAGAGTTTGGCAATTTGTTACAAAATGAAACATCCTCCTGCCACATGACTGAGCAACCATGCTTGCTCTTGATGGCATTTTCCCAAAGAAGTTGAAAATTTATGCCCACCAAAACTCCTGCAAACAAATGTTTATAGCATTTTCAAAACTTGGAAGCAATGAAGCTGTCCTTCAGGAGATGCTATGGACTGAATTGTTTCATCATCATCCCCAAATTCATCTATTAGAGCCCTAGTCCCAAATCTGACTGTATTTAGAGATAGAGCCTTTAGAATTTAATGTCCCATGCCATAAGTGATAAGGTAGACAAGTGGGACCTCATGAAACTGGAAAGCTTCTGCAAAGCAAAAGAAACCATCAAGAGAGCAGGGAGGCAGCCCACAGAATGGAAAAAAAATATTTATCAGATGTATATCTGACAGAGCCCTAACATCCAGGATTTACAAGGAACTTAAACATGAAGAAAGGAAAAACAAAAACGAAAACAAAATAGCCCCATTAAAAAGCAGGAAAAAGACATGGATAGACACTTTTCAAAAGAAGATATATGAACAGCCAACAGACATATGAAAAACATGCCTGGCCTCACTAATCGTCAGAGAAATGCAAACCAAAGCCACATTGAGATACCACTTAACTCCAGTAAGAATGGCCATCATTAACAACAACAACAACAACAACAACAAAACAGATGCTGGCAAGGATGTGGAGGAAAGGGAACGCTTCTACACTGTTGAAGAATATGCAAACTAGTTCAACCTCTTTGGAAAGCAGTGTGGCAATTTCTAAAAGAACTAGAAATTGACCTTCCATACAACCCAGCCATCTCCCTACTTGAAATATATCTGGAGGAACGCAAATCATTCTATATAAAAGGTACCTGTGCACACATGTTTATTGCAGCACTATTCACAATAGCAAAAACATGGAACCAAATGTGCTGTCCATCAAAGGTAGACTGGATGAAAAAAATATGGTACATAAACATGATGGAATATTATGCAGTCATAACGAAGGACAAAATTAAGGACTTTGCAGCAACTTGGGTGTATTAGGGTCTATTAAACTCAGTGATCTAGTCCAGAAACAAAGAACTGAGTACCACATGTTCTCACTCATAAGTGGACCCTGAACATTTGTCATAATACTACAAGAAAGGGATTGGAAGTAGTGGGACACTGCCGGGGGGGTACACAACATCAGCAAGGGTGCGTGATCTCAATCAAGGCGAAGTGAGATCCAAGAAGAGGCAAAAACTCCACCTGTACAGAGACCACTTATGTACACAATCCTAACTTATACCCCACACCTTTAAAAGAAAAAAGAAAAAAAGAGAATTTAATTAAGGTTAAACAAGGTCATAAGGGTACTAACCTGATATGATTGGTGGCTCTATAAGATGAGAAAGAGACGTCTTCTCTATCACTTCATGTACAGTGAGAGTAAAAACCAATGAGGACTCAGTGAGATGGTAATTATCTACAAGCCAGGAAGAAAGTCCTACAAAAAATCGAATCCTGCTGGACCTTGATCTTGAACTTCTATCCTCCATAACTGTGAGAAAATAAATTTCTATTGTTTAAGCTACCCAGCCTGTGGTATTTTGTTATGGCAGCCCTAGCCAAGTAAGGCAGCAGGTGAATGGATAAATAAATGGGCACACTTACTTAACAGAATATTATCCAGTGCTAAAAAAAAAACAAACGAAACAAACAAACAACAAACAAACAAAAAAAGAGCTTTGAAGCCATTAAAAGACATGGAGGAAACTTAAATGTGTATTGCCAATAGCAGCCAATCTGAAAAGACTACATACTATATGATTCCAGCTATATGATATTTTGGAAAAGATAAAACTATGGAGTTAGTAAAGTGGCCAGTGTTTGCCACAGGACAGGGGAGAGCCAAATGACTAGTGGAGCAGAGGCTTTCTAGAACAGTGAAAACACTCTACATAATATTATTATGGTGGATTCATGTCACTATATATTTGTCAAAACCCATAGAATGTACACCACCAAGAGTGAGCTCTAATGCAAACCATGGACTTTGGATGAAAATGATGTTTAACTGTGGGTCCATTGAGTGCAACAAATACACCACTCTGGTGTGGGATTTGACACGAGGAAGGTTGTGTTTTGCAGGGAGAACTCACTGTACTTTCTGATCAATTTTGCTGTGGTTAAAAAATAAAGTCTAGGCCAGGCTTGGTGGCTCAGCCTGTAATCTCAGCACTTTGAAAGGCCAAGGTGAGTGGATTACCTGAGTCTGTGGGTTTGAGACCAGCCCGGGCAACTTGGCAAGACCTCATTTCTACAATTAAAAAAAAAAAAATTATCCGGGCATTGTAGCGCGTGCCTGCAGTTTCAGCTGCTTGGAAGGCTGAAGTGGAAGGATCCCCTGAGACCAGTAAGTTGACTCTGGTGTGGCCGTGCATGTGCCACTGTACTCCAGCCTGGGAAACAGAGTGAGACTCCAACTCAAGAAAAAAATAAATAAATAATAAGTAAAAGACAAAGTCTATTTAAAAGAATAATAAATTTTAATTTCTTCCTGAAAAATAAGATTAAACATAAAATAAAGAGAAATATATATAGCTAAAAACACAATAGAGGAAAAATACAATTGACTATTAAAATGCTCAAGATACCAAGAAAGAAAAAAGAGATAAATACAAAATATGTCACTTTAAAAAATAGCAAAATGGTAGAATTAAACTCAACCATGTAAAAATGGACTCAAGACTACAATTAAAAGGCAGAGTTTATTAGATTTGATAAACAAGACTCAAATATGTAGTAGTTAAATAAACATATTAAATATAAACATGTAGAAGGCTGGAAAAGTTATACTATGCAAACATTAAGCATTAAAAAGTGTGATTATGTTAAAACAGATCAAGCAAACTTTAAGACAAGGAGTATTACTATAGATAAAGTAATGGTAATACTTGGTAATAAGAAAAGGGACAATTCATCAAGAAGATATAACAATACTATATGTGAAATCACCCAATAATAGAACCCTAAAATGCATGAATCAAAATTGTCAAAACTAAAGAAATCAACAAATATACAACTGTAGTTGGAAATTTTATTACCCCCTCTCAGTCCTTGAAGAACAAATAGAAGAAAATCAGCAAACACATAGATTTGAACAATACTACTGGACCTATCATTTATAGACCACTATACCCAACAACTTCAGAATACCCATTTTGTTCAAGTGCACATAAACACACACCTGGTGGGCTCACTATGTGGCAAGCCAGAAAAGAAACTCAACAAACTTCAAAAAATAAAATCAGAGTAGTTCTCCTACCTTACAAGAATAAAATTACAAATGGTTAACAATAAAATATCTTTTAAATTACCAAATATTTGGAAATTAAGTCATATTTTCTAACTAACACAGGGGCCAAAGATGGTATGACAATGAAATATAGAAAATAATCTGAACAAAATGATAATACAAATGTATGAGATGCCTTTAGAACTGGTTTTAGAGTAAAATTTAAAACTTTAAATGGCTATATATCTGTATCTATCTATCTATCTATCTATCTATCTATCTATCTATCTACATATACATTAGGATTAAACAATGGCCACAGCTTCTACCTTAGGCTATGAGGGGAAAAAGAGCAAATTAAAACCAATATTTTAAAAAATGAAGTAAATATAAGAGTGAAAATCTGTGAAATAGAAAAGTGACAAACAACACAGAAAATCAACACAGAACCGATACATCAAAAGTTGGTCATTTTTAAATATTAGTAAAGCTAGAGGGATCCAAGATGCCCACTGGGGAGTAGTCAACTTGCACCTCTCTGACTGAGCAGAACAGAGACAAACCCAGGTGCTGGTAAACTCAGGCAGCTTATGCAGTTTTGGATGGAGGAAGTAACCTGCATTCCACAGAGGACTCTTGGAATTCATAGTGAGCAAGGGGGAGAGAGTCCTGGTGGCCAATGTTGGAGTTGGGAGGTCCCATCCCTGCCAGATGCCAGGCTTGCATAGGATCTGCAGTCCTGCCTGTACACCAGAGATAATGAGTGCTCCTTACATGACGGGTCAGCTCCCCTCCTCCCAGCTGCACACAGGTTCTTAGACACATGCAGGAAGAGACCCGGTTCGGCACAGCAGTGTGCTGCTGAGGCCCACATGGAGCTGGGAACCCACTGAAGCTCAATGCTTACCTCTAGTCAGCCCCCGAGTGTGTGTTCCCCACCAGTGGTGCCTGGTAGCCGACTCCAAGTCCAGGAAAGCTCACCCTCTGGCTGCACTCACTTGATGCTGGCCACCAATGTCTTGAGGCTAGCTTCCATCAAGACAGGAAGGTTTGCCTGCCAGCTTCATGCACCCAAAGTGATGCAACAGGGAATCTGCTGCTTTTAAGTGCTGAGTGCTATCTTTTATGGGAGAGGAGTAGTGGTGAAAGACACCTGGAGGTCCTGTTTCCCAGTGAGAGTGTTTCTGGGCTGTGAATGGCAATGAAACTCCTGCAGTGCTGCCAGCTGCCGTGGGACCCATACCCCCTCAGAATACCCATGTAGAGCTTACAATAGCAGTCTGGCCAGCCTGACCATGGGAAAACTCTGCAATAGAAAGTCGTTTTGAGTTCTGAGCACTGCCCAGCAAGATTGGCAGAGTAGGAGTAAATGCTTCTCTTTTTCTCCTTGTTTGAACTATTTCGAATAGCCAAAAAGGCACTAGGGCAGCAAGACTGTATCAAGCTACAAAATAGCAAAATTAAAAGATAATAAAAAGAGAAAAGCTGTTTCTCACAGATGAAGAACCAATGGAACACACCAGCAATCCACCAGCAATCCTTAAAGGGGCACCACCTACAAAAGCATCCCCCAGTCCTTAAACAATGGAACCCACCCAGACAACTTGTCCCTAATGACAAATGCAGAATTCAGAAAATGGATGGCAAAAAGAGTAAAGGAAACCAAGAGAAGTTGGAAGCAAAGATAACCCAGCAACAAAAGCCATGCAGGAAGTAAAGTGGAGCTTGCCAATATAGAAAAGGTCCACTCTGAAATCCTGGAAATAAAAAATTCTTTCCTGGAATTTCAAAGTACAATAACAGGCCCAGGGAGCAGAATCAAGCTTGAAGATAAAAAGTATTGAACTAACACAATCTGACAAAAACAAGGAGAAATGGCTCAGAAAAATGAGCAAAGCCTTTTAGAGGTGTGGGACTATGTAAAGAAACCAAATCTACATTTGATTGCCATCCTCAAAACAGAAGGGGAAACTAAGAACACCCTAGAATAAGCCTTCCATGAGGTCATCCAAAAAAATTTTCCATATATCACTAGAGAGGCAACCATCTAAATGCTACTGGGGAAGATCCATCAGAATTGCAGCAGACTTCTCAGCAGAAACTCTAACAAGCCAGAGATACTGGAGTCCCATCTTTAACATTCTCAAAGATAAGCAATTCCAGACAAGAATTTCCTACCCTGCCAATTTAAGTTTCATCAGTGATGGAGAATTAAAATTCTTCACAAGCATCCAGTCTCTAAGAGAATACGCTACCTCCAGATCAGCCTTTCAGGAGATGCTTAAGAAAGTTTTGAGCACAAAAATGAAATAATAGTTCTACCCATCACAAAAGCAAAGGGAAGTAAAGAGTTAACAGAGCATAAAGATTATCCACAAAACGAAAATAAAAAAAAAAAAAGAAAAAAAGAAAAAGAATGGAAGCAAAGCAAACTCTTAAGAACCTTATGATAAGGACAAGTCCTCACATATCAATAACCAATTTGAATGTGAATAGACTGAATGTACCACTAAAAAGGCATAGAGGAGAAGACTAGAAAAAGAAACATGATCCAACATTCTGCTGTCTCCAGGAAACCCTTCTCACTGCACAGAACACCCACAGGCTCAAGGTTAAGGGCTGGAAAATGATCTTTCAGAAAAATGTAAAACAAAAAAGTGGGGTTGTTATTCTTATATTAGACAAAGCAGACTGCAAACCAATAAAAGTTTAAAAGGATACAAAACAACAACTCCAAAATGATAAAAAACTCAATCCACCATCAAAAAATATCCATCTTAATTATATATGCACCCAACACAGAAACACCTGGATTTATAAAACAATTACTATGTAAACTAAGAGAGGATATAAACACCCATACAATCATAGTCAGAGACTTTAATATCCTGCTAACAGCCCTAGGCTGATCAGTAAGGCAAAAAACCACAAGAAAATATTTAACCTTACCTTGACACTCAACCAGTTGAACCTAAAAGACATCTACAGAATACTCCACTCAACAACCATGGCATATATAATCTACTGAGCACATGGACCATACCCCAAGATTGATCACATTCTTGGGCATAGATCAAGTATGAAAAAATTCCAAAAGGTTGAAATAATATCATGCATCTTCTCATATCACAATGGAATAAAAATAATTATTACCACCAAAAAGAAACCTCCAAAACACACAATACATGGGTCAACACAAATAAAGACAAAAGCAAAAAGATTTTTGGAAATAACTGAAAACAGACACAACATATCAAAATCTCTAGGATACCATGAAAACAGTGTTGTAAGGGAAGTTTATAACATTACATGCACATATCAAGAAAAAAGAGGGATTACAAGTAAACAGCCAAATGTCACACCTAAGGTAGCTGGAAAGGTAAGAACAATTAAGTCAGAATTTTTGTATATAAATTCAGACTATTAAGAGAAAGTCACAAATGCAGGAGACGACAAAAATAGCATAGAAAGGATCAACAAGACAAAAAGCTGGTTCTTTGAAAAGATAAATAAGATTGACAGATCTGTGGCCAAATTGATTTTTTTTTTGAGTTGGAGTCTCACTCTGTGGCCCAGACTGGAGTGCAGTGGCCGCTTCCGGCCACCGCAGCCTCAACCTGCTGGGCTCCGGCGATCCTTCCGCCTTAGCCTTCTGAGTAGCCGGAATTATAGGCGCGCGCTACCATGCCCGGCTAATTTTTTATTTTATTGTAAAGATAAGGTCTCGCCTGCCCAGGTGGGTCTCGAACCCGCAGGCTCAGGCAATCCACTCACCTCAGCCTCCCAAAGGTGCAGGATTACAGGCTGAGCCACCGAGCCTGGCTGCCAAATTGATTTTTTAAAAAGAGAGAGAAAGTCCAAATAAACACAACTAGAAATGAAAATGGGGATGCCACAACTGACCCCAAGGAAATCCAAAAAATTATCAGACATTACTATGAACATCTGTATTCAAATAAACTAGGAAACCTAGAGGAAATGGATTTTCTGGCATTACACAACTTCCCAAGGCTGAAACAAGAAGAAATTGAAATCCTAAACAGACCAATAACAA
The DNA here is from genome assembly GCA_027257055.1 of Cephalopachus bancanus. Classification (NCBI taxonomy): domain Eukaryota; kingdom Metazoa; phylum Chordata; class Mammalia; order Primates; family Tarsiidae; genus Cephalopachus; species Cephalopachus bancanus. The sequence continues at coordinate 322,249 of JAPVLO010000018.1, read as the reverse complement.
TCCATGAACTTGACTCAGTTATAAGAAACCTCCCCACCAAAAAAGCCCCAGACCAGATGGCTTTTCAGCTGAATTCTATAAGACATACAAGGAGGAGCTGATACCAATCCTATTGAAAGAATTCCAGGCATACATGAGAAGGAAGGAATTCTCCCCGCCTCATTTTATGAAGCTAATATCATCCTGATACCTAAAACAGGCAAAGACACAACAAAAAAAGATAATTACAGCCCAATTTCCCTGTTGAACACGGATGAAAAATTCTCAACAGGATTTTAGCAAATCATGTCCAACAACATATTTCAAGGATCATCCATCACAAACAGGTGGCTTTCATTCCTGGGATGCAGGGCTGATTCAACATTTGCAAGACTATAAACATAATTCAGCACATTAACAGATGTAAAACAAAGAACCACATGATTTTCACTTTAGACAGAAAAAAATCATTCAATAAAATCCAGCATCCCTCACTGATAAAAACCCTCAAACACCTAGACATAGAAGGAACATTTCTCAAAACAGTAAGAGCATCTGTGATAAATCTGCAGCCAACATCATGCCTGATGGGCAGAAGCTGAAAGCATTCCCCCTAAAAACTGAAACAAGACAAGGATGCTCACTCTCACCCCTCCTATTCAACATAATTCTAGAAGTCCTAGCCAGAGCAATCAGGCAGGAGAAGGAAATCAAGGGTATCCAAATAGGAAAGGAAGAAGTTAGGTTATCCCTCTTTGCAAAAGATATGATTCTATACCTAGAAAATGCTGGAGGTCTGCCAAAAATCTCCTTGCACTGATAAACAATTTTGGTAAAGTCTCTGGATACAAAATCAATGCACAAATGTTAGTTGCATTTCTATACATGAACATTAAGCCGGCTAAGAAACAAATATAAAACACAATCTCATTCACAATAGACACACACACACAAAATGAAATACCTTGGCATCCAACTAACCAGATAAGTGAAAGATCTTTACAATGCAAACTACAAAACACTGCTAAAAGAAATCAAGGATGTCAGAAACAGATAGAAAAACATCTCATGCTCATGGATTAGAAGAATCAATATTGTCAAGATATCCACCCTACCCAAGGCAAACTACGGATTGAATACAATCCTTATCAAATTGCCAACATCACTTTTCACACACCTATAAAATACAATACAGAATTTCATATGGATACAAAAAAGGGGCACAGATAGCCAAAGTAATCCTCAGCAAAAGAAACAAAGGGTGGAGCTATCATATTTCCAGACTTTAAACTATATTACAAGGCTACAGAAAACAGATGGTATGGTTTTGGTACAGTAAAAGGCACATAGACCAATGGAACAAGACAAATAATCTGGAATAGAAACATGGTCCCTCAACCAATTAATCTTCAACAAAGCCATTAATGACAAACATTGGGGAAAGGAAACCATATTCAGCAAATGGTGCTGGGAAAACTGGCTAGTCCCATGCAGAAGAATGAAACTGGACTCCATTTTATCACCGTATATAAAAATCAATTTAAATGGACCAAAGACTTAAATGTAAAAACTCAAAGTATAAGAACCTTAGAAGATGGAAGTGAAGACCAGTGGGAGGCCCAAACTTCACCGGCACATAGACCATTTATGTACATCATCCCGACAAGTAACCCACATCTTAAAAAAAAAGAATCTTAGAAGAAACTGCAGGGAGCACCCTTCTGGACATCAGAGTAGGAAATGAATTCATGGCAAAATCCCAAAAGCAAATGCAGCAAAAGTAAAACTAGACAGGTGGTTCCTTATCAAACTCAAGTTTTTACATAGCAAAAGAAACCATCAAGAGAATCAAGAGATAACCCACGGAATGGGAAAAAATTTTTGCAAGCTATGCATCTGACAAAGGCCTAACACCCACGACCTATAAGGAACTCAAATGAATTGAAAGAAAAAAAAAAGACAAGCCCATTAAAACATGGGCAAAGGACATGAACAGACATGTGTCAAAGGAGGACATACAAGCAGCCAACAAACACATGAAAAAAATGCTGAGCTCAATAATTACCAGAGAAATGCAAATAAAAGCTACAATAAAATACCACCTAACACGGGCAAGGATGGCTATCAATAAGTCAGGAAAACAACAGGTGCTGGTGCAGCTGGGGGAAAAAGAAGGATGCTCCTATACTGTTGGTGAGAATGTTAATAAGTTCAGCCTCTATGAAAAGCAGTGTGGCAATTTCTAAAAAAACTAAAAACTGAGCTTCCATACAATCCAGCAATCCCTTTCCTGGGAGTATACCTGGAGGAACATAAATCGCTCTAAAAAAACCTGCACATGCATGTTTATTGCAGCACTATTCACAATAGCAAAAACATGGAACCAACCCAGATGCATATTGAAAGTGGACTGGATAAAGAAAATGTGGTACATATATACAACAGAGTATTATCCAGCTGTAAAGAAGAACAAGATCATGGACATCACAGCAAATTGGATAGAGTTTGAGATCATCATACTAGGTGAACTATCACAGAAACAAAGTACTGAATGTCACATATTCTCACTCATAAGTGGGCCTGACTACTGGTCACACTAGCACAAGGGTGGGGTCAGCAGACACTGGACACTCCTAGGGGAGGGAAGACGGAGGAGGGAGGTGGGCACGTGGCAACATACTGGGCTCCAGGTCTGCTATCAGGGGCAGAAAGGGCCAGTTAGAAGCCTAAATTACTTGCATACAACCTACTTTTGTAGTGAATCACCATTTGTGCCCTTACAACTGTAAAATAAGTAATAAATTAATAAATAAAATAAACTCTCCAGCTGGACAGACACAGGCACCTTGCCACAAAAATCTTCTCCTTTCCATTGCACTGAAATTTGTATTCCCAATATTCCATCAGACATTTAAGGAATCAAAATCTTAAACTCAGCCGGGCTCGGTGGCTCAGCCTGTAATCCCACGCCTTGGGAGGCTGAGGTGAATGGATTGCCTAAGCCCGCGGGTTCGAGACCCACCTGGGCAACTTGGCGAGAACTCATCTCTACAATAAATCAAAAAATCAGCTGGTCGTGGTAGTGCATGCCTGTAATTCCAGCTACTTGGAAGGCTGAGGTGGAAGAATCACTGGAGCCCAGCAGGTCGAGGCTGTGGTGGCCGGGAGCGGCCGCTGCACTCCAGTCTGAGTGACAGAGTGAGACTCCAACTCAAAAAAAAAAAAAAATCTTAAACTCTTTTATAAAATAATCATAACTCTTTTACAGAAACACTTTATAAACTTACTCTATAAGGCCAGCCTAGCCTTCATACCAAAACTAAACACAGTGCAATAAAAGAAAAGCACAGACCAATATACTTCGTGAGCAAATATTTTAAGACTCCTTAACAACAATGAGCAAACCAAAGGCAGCAATAAGAAATATAATACATCATGACCAAGTAAAGTTTACCCCATGAATCTAGGACTGGCTTAACATTTGAAAATAAATCAATGTAATTCATCACATTAAGATAGTCAAGAAGAAAAAGTCATATGTCTGTTTGTATAGATAATTTTTTAAATTTATAAAATACATACCTATGATTTTAAAAATAAAAACTCACAGCAAACAAGAAATAGTAACTTTCTCAATCTGATAAACGGTCAACATATTCAATCAAAATACTACAATGTTTCCCTTAGATTGGTAAAAGAACAAGAAGGCGTACCCTTTCTGACACTGTACTGGAAGTCTTAGCTAAGTTAATAAGGAGAGAGAAATAAGAAGCATAACTATTCATAACCACAAATGACATGATTATACATAAAGAAATTACAGCATCTAAAAAATAATTATTAAACATATAAGTGAAATTGACAATGTGACAGGATATCAAAAAATCAGTTATTTAAAAATAAACATCATAAGAAATGTGGAAACCTCTACATGATAAAACAAAAAACATAGCTGAGAACAATTAATAAAAATCTAGAGAGAGATACACCATTATACGTTTATTGAAAGACTGAAAATTGGTGACTTTTGTTCTCTTCAACATGATCTGTAGATTCAGTGCAAATCCTATCAATATTACAGCAAGGTTTTGTGAAGAAATTTATCTATAGTAGCTAAAAACTGAAAATTATCAAAATGACCATCAACAGGAACATGGGAAACAAAATGTAGTATACTCATACAATTGAAAACTACTCATTAGTGAAGGGAACAAACTACTAATACACTGGAGTTAACTGATTTCAAAAACATTGTGGTAAGTGAACAAATCTACACACAAGAGGATTCATAGTGTATACCATTTACACAAAATTCAAGAGCCAACAATGCTAATCAATGGTGGTAGAAATGAAAACAATGGCTACTTCTGGTGGGAGAGGAATTGCCTGTAAAGGGGAATGGGAACAACTTCTGGGATGACAAAAACGATTTATGTCTTGCTTCAATAGTGTTTGCACAAGTCTGTGAAATTATCAAAACTCAGGGAAAAACATACTTAAGATCTTTGAATTGTCTGTTAATTACATCTTAATTTATGTTACATAAATTATACCTTAAACATGCTGGTTGGGAAAAAACATTCCATAAGAGCTCCCTATTCTTTTACTCAGAAATTTATTCTCTTTGTTTTGATCTTATCTTTTTTAAAAATATTGATTTTAGATTCACAGGGTACCTGTGCAGGTTTGCTACACAGGTCTATCGCATGATGGTTAGTTTTGGGCTTCTAATTGTAGTGGCCAACTGTTCAATCCGAGAGACCACCAAGAGCCAATTCCGATGAAAGTTCAAGAGGGTCTTTATTTACGAGCTCGAGCCTGGGCCTCTGTCAACAACCGACACAGCGGAGTACATTCAGAGGCTCTGATTTCCTTAAGCAGATGCCTTTTATGCTTTTACACAAAGGGAGGAGGAGTTTGGGGGGCTTTCCAGTTGGGTTACCATTTAATTGGGTAGTAACCTCTGGTGGTCAGCTTAATCGTGGAGGATTGGCTAGCCTGACTTGGGCTGACCTTGTTCCACTAGCTAGGGAAGTTGCAGAGACATCTGGAAACTTAGGTGATTACCCCCTGACACCTGATTGGTTGTTGCTAAGGGGAAAGTGAGATAAGGGAAGAATAACTGGAGCTTTGCAGTTTTTCCCATAACTGGAACTTTAAACAGTTACAGGTTATGTTTTAAGACAGAAAACTAAAAACTAAAAATGGCTGTGCTATTGTCCACAAGCCGATTGCATATTTATTGGGTTATAGCATGCTCTTAACCTAAGTCTATGGTGTACTTTATTACTGTTCTCTCATAATGAGTCCACCCCCCAGATGGTGAGCTGCGATCTTACCTTTATTTTGAAGATAAGGCATAACTCACTGCTCTTTAAATTCTGCATTAAACTTGAACCAGAAGTACTACAAATCTGACCTAACCCAAAGAAGCAGTATTAGTATAATGAAAATGGCATGTGAGATAGTTACTTTTACATCTGTATATGGGTGATTGAAATAAAGATCTAAAATGATGTAAGGAGAACGGAGACAATGCTTTCATCCATGTCCAGCATGTGCGTGCACAGTGTCTGTACACAAACATGGTTGGGATGCTTCCATTGCACCATGTGGTGCCCTGGTCATTTGGTGACTCCCAAAGTAGTCCTTGCGCCATCTCCTCTCCTTGATTCTGACTTGGCACAGTGACCGGCTTTGACCAATAGAATAAGGCAGAAGCCCTGGCAGCTCCCGCTTCTGCACTCTTGAATGCTCTGAACTGCCATGTAAGAAGTCGGGCGACCCCACTGGGGACACCATATGGAGAAGGAGACCACATGGAAAGTACCTGAGGAACCTAGCCAACATGAAGTACAAAGGTCCTAAATATACGCTCCCATTAGAGTCACTCAAGCCAGCTCTCACCACTGGAGACTTCCTAGTGGAGGCACCACACATGAAATGAGGAGACCATGTTGGACACTCCAGCAGACAGGAGTCATCACTGCTCTTCCCTGTCTGAATTTCTAACTCACAGAATAGTGAGAAATAATAAAACAGCTGTTTTAAGACAGTAAATTTGGGCATACTCCATTGTGCAGCACAAGAGAGCTAAAAGATGTCTAGTGCGATAAGCTCCAGGGAAAGTTGGGTCAGAAGGAGAAGGGGACAAAAGGCAATACGGGAATGAATAGAAATTAAAGAACAAAGAAGAGAGCGGGGCAGTCGCGCAATCGCACAAACCCGAGGAAACAGGAGGACGCCAGGGACGGAACTGTGCCTCAGGCAACCCATTCCAGTGTGTGATGCCTTTAGCCCATCACACTAAAAAGAGGCAACATATCACCAGGTCAAAACATGGGACCAAAAGCTATTTCTGCCAGTTTGATCATGAAACAAGATATCAGTAAGCCACACTGACTCCTTAGAAGTTATTTTTAGTCTACCCTTCTGTATCGAGATTCTCCTCATGGTTTTCTGTTGAGCTATAAAATTGAGATTGCCTTTAGTAATCCCAAATGATTTTCTAGATGGGGAAGATGCTCCATAAAAAAAAATGTATATGTGTGTATCTACATATAAATGTGCATATATATAGTGACAAAAAAGTATACACATTTTAAGAAACTATTAAAATTGTAATACTCAAAATACCAACAACGAAAGATTAATACAAGTTGTGTTTGACTATTGCAATTACAAGAGGCAGTCAAAGTGGTTACCATCAGTGACCAGACACTTCTGATTTTGGCAAACTAAAAGTAATACATAGATAGCATCTCTTAAAACGTGTACATTTTTTGGTACCCTTGTGTGTGTGTGTGTGTGTGTGTGTATACACAAACATATATAATATGTTAAGGTAGTGCACTACTGTTACTTCTGCATATTTGTAACAAATTAAACTACAGATTCATTTGTGAAATTCCGCAGATGGCTTCAATCTACATCTGATAGGCCAGCTGCACCATCTATATGTGGTGTTTTTTTGAGACCCACACTTAACCAGCAGAAAAAGGATATATGAAGCTTTCAGTTGCTAAGCTGTCTGGATCTAGCTGCACTTAAGAAGGCAGAAAGTCTTACCGAATTGTCTTACTAATAACGATTGAAGTTAAAAGCAGTGGGGAGTAACAAAACTAAAAGCTGCCTCTTCTTTTCTTTTGTTATTGCCTCTATTTCTTTATCTGCAAAATGGGAATTTCAGTGGCGACTTCCTTATAGGATTGTGCAGGATTCAGTAAGATAAATGTCTAAAATGCTTAAAACAGTGACTGGCATGAAGTAAACTCTTATAAGTTTATTATAAAACTTCCTATATGTACCATATTACTCATCCACTCATTCACCAAAAATATCATGCTTTTTTTTTTTTTGAGTTGGAGTCTCACTCTGTCACCCCAGACTGGAGTGCACCGCAGACTGACTGGCCGGCTCCCGGCCACTGCAGCCTCGACCTGCTGGGCTCCGGCAATCCTTCCACCTCAGCCTTCCAAGTAGCTGGAACTACAGACGCATGCTACCATGCCCGGCTAATTTTTGATTTATTGTAGAGATGAGGTCTTGTCAAGTTGCCTAGGCGGGTCTCGAACCTGCAGGCTCAGGCAATCCACTCACCTCAGCCTCCCAAAGCTCTGGGATTACAGGCTGAGCCACCGAGCCCGCCCTCATTTTATCTTATTATTAAGTATCAAGAATTCTAGTTACCCTGGGTAATATAATGATGCAAAGACACTAGCTAGCTTGCCACACAAACTTGCTTACATGTTTCAACTACTTTATACAATTTGGTATGGTTTGAACAGATAACACCAATAAGTTTAAGGTTGTACATGATAGCTCACTTTCACTATCTCTGAGTTAGAAGACCTGTTGGATTAATAAAGCCTGAATTGCTAAAACAATGTTAAGAACTAAGACAGATACTAAGACACTAAGAACGATTGTCTTTTCAAAATCTTTAAACTTAAAGTAACAGAAACCAACACTAGTTCTTTCAGGTAAAAAAAGGGAATCTACTGGAAGGACATTGGGAGGTCACACAATTGGTGGGATGTTGGCCAACCAAACTAGGAATGTGGGCCAACATCAAAGGTAGCACTGAAGGAAGAAACAGGCTCTGGACAGAAAGAACAGCTCCTGTTGCCAGGAATCATACCTAATACTCCTGTGCATGTGTTCATCACCCAAGATGCCAAGTTCTGGGCGGGTGTGTTTGATTAACTAAGCACTGTTCCCATGACCAAGTCCTGACTCCTAAGGGGAGAGCAGAGGGAAGATCTGGTCATTGTGGCTACTATATTTAGGGGTGTATCCTGTTTTCCATGAAGACTACACCAGTGGTGGATTATTCCAAACAGGAGGGAAAGTTTGGAGGGCAGGCTGCCAACCAAACGCTGACTGTCCACCACACCATCAAATTACTAGGCATAGGAACATGAGACTGGCATCTACCTTATAAGTAACTGTTCAAAAATTAGGTTTCACCAGGTGAATGTAGTTCAATAATACTTGAGGGCAATCCATACCTTGTTTATCTCAGAAATCCAAATTCACATTCCATCAGCCTGAAATGGAGTCTGCCTTTTAATTAGCCTCAAACAAGTATACACAGTACATAGTTTGAACCAATTCAGAGATTATGCAGATAAACAACAGGCTGTATAAAGAATTATATATTTAAACAGACTGGCTACTTGTACATTTACTTGACACACATACATTACCAGACAGGCTATTTTTTACAATAGCCAACTTAACGATCGCTAAGTAACTGCCATTTTTTCTCCACCGATTTTAGTCTCCTGTGGCTATTGTAACAAATTATCAACGTGGTAGCTTAAAACTACAAACTTATTCTCACGCATTTCTGGAGGCCTTAATTCTGAATAAAGGTGTCAATAGGTCACATTCCCTTGGAAGACTCCAGGAGAGAATCTGTTCCTTGTTTCTTCCAGTTCCTGATGACTTTGGGTATTCTTCGGCTTGTGACTGCATCACTCCAATCTGCCTCATGGTCACATTGCCCCTCTTCGTCTTTGTATCTTCTCCTCTGTGTTCATGTTATCTCCTTTTGCTTCTCTTAAGAACATTTGTGACAGGGCCAGACATGGTGACTCAAGCTGTAATCCTAGTACTTTGGGAGGCTGAGGTGGGAGGATTGCTAGAGCCCCAGAGTTTGAGACCAGCCTGGGCAAAACAGCCAGTACATAAAAGTAGCCAGGCATGGTGGCACATGCCTAGTCCAAACTACTCGGGAGGCAGAGGCAGGATTGCTTGAGCCCAGGAGATGGAGGCTGCAGTGAACTGTGATCACACCATTGCATTCCAGCCTGGGCAACAGAGTGAAACCCCCAACTCAATCCATCAATAAAATTTTATAAAAGAACATTTTGTGTTGGTATTTAGGGCCTACCAAAATAGTCCGGGGTAATGTCTTTCTCAAGATCCTTAACTTAATTATATCTGCAAAAACTTTTTTTCCAATAAGGTAACATTTACAAATTCCAGAGATTAGGACTTGATATCTTTGGGGTGGCAATTATTCAACCTACTATACCACCATAATCTATTTCCATATATTATTTAAATATCCATTCCTCAGAAGTTTTATACGTATACTGTAGACTAAAGTACCCAGTAAAATAAGAATGACAGATTTGGTTTAAGGAGAAATTGGGTTCAAGGAAATAATGAACATTAGTCTTTTCAATTATGTTTGAAAACGGAATGGTAGTCAGGTATCCTAGGGTTTTCTAGAGAAATAAAACGAAAAGGGTGTGGGGACTGTAGTGAGAGAAGGACAGACTTTTATAACAAGGAATTTGTTCAGGCAGTTATGGAGGCTAAGTCTTAAGATCTGCTATTGTCAAGCTGGAGACCTGGGAGACCCAAGGATGTAAGTTCCAGTTTGAAGTCTGGCAACTTCAAGACAAGTCCAAGGGCAAGTAAAATACCAACATCCCAGCTCAAGGCAGCCAAGCAGGAGGAGCTCCCTCTTACCCGTGGGATGCTGAGCCACCGAGCCTGCCTTTTTGCTCTGTTCAGGTTTTCAACTGATTGCATGAGACCCATCAGTATTAGAAAGGTTAGTCTGCTTTGCCCAGTCTACCAATTCAAATGTTAATCTCTTCCAAAAACACCCTGACACTCAGTTAGAATAACGTCTGACCAAATATCTGTGCACCTTGTGGCCTAGTCAAACAAACATAAAATGAATCATCACACTAGATCATGCTAAATTGCATCATTCATATTCCCTGTTAGGTCACAAATTTGATTCCAGCAAACACATTCAGTGAGTAAAGTTGCCTTAAGAAGACATATTGCAGTCATTTATTTACCCAATATTCATAAAACATCCACCAGAAACATGTCATTGTTATGGGTGTGGAAGATGGTGCAATAAAAAGGGAAAAAGAAAATGTCAATGAAAATATCAAGCACATGTGATTTTAACCATGAAAGAATACAAAATCCATAGAGTATTTTTTTTAATTGTAAAAACATACACATGCTATACAAGTAAAATAAAATATATATATATAACATGCATGAAATATAGAACCCTGGCTTTTTTAAAATACGAAGTTTACTATATAGGTATTCCCTTATTAAAAAATGCAAATTATTGAAAAGTTAGGAAACATGAAACATTGGAAGTGACCAGTTTTTAAATTATTCATATTTTATTTTCAAATAGGTGAGAAAATGAGTTAAACATCCATGTATCCCAGACCCCAATTGAAGTTTACTTCTGCTTTCCTATTCTGAATCAGTTTATAGTTTTACAATATATTAAAAATGTTTTACTTGCCATTTGCTAGAAAAATTGAAGTACAATAAAAACCGTGTGTATCAACTTTGCAGAAGCATGTTGTGTGCTGAAAATTATTTGTACTGCAGAAGCATGTTGTGTGCTGAAAATTATTTGTACTAGTATGTATTCCCCTTAAGGGAAGCATATTTCACATCTAAGCCACTTACTTCCTTGTAAGAAAGAACTTGTATTTTCTCTATTGCCACAGGAACGACTTCCAAGTTTAAATGACACAACCAAAAGTAACTTTCCTGTAGCTGACCAGATTCAAATCATGATAGGGTGACTGATCAGTGGAAATATGTGAAATGTTTAAGGAATTTTATGTAAATATACATTGCTTCTGAGATAAAAATTGAAACATATTTCCATAATGGAAACTGAAGTTTAATTATTTATTTGACTAAGAGTCTAGTTTCCCAGAGAGGCAGATGAAACTTGTAAAACCCCATGGAAACTATGCCTTGTAAGACAGTCATTCCCATTCAGCTCTAAATCTTGGACCCCGGTTTCCTGGTCGTACCAGGAAAGAGGAAGGTGAATCCTTCTACTGGCTTGCCACATCACTTGGAAACAGCTCCATCATAACAAGGGAGGAAAAGGACTTCGACCCCTGCCCATCCACCCTACGCACATACTAGCCCCGAAGCCTGAGCTATAAGGATATGGCCAGGTTCCCCCTAGCTCCTAATCACACCATGGGAAGCCCAGTGCTTTCTTGGTCATGCAGCTTAGAAGTTCAACAATCCAAGTATCCCTCTTTGAAAACAGAATACCTAGCCCTGCTATCATCTCTGTGCATTTCCTAGATCGTACGGACAATGGTGTGCCCTGGATATTATTTATCCTGTCTCTGGTAGTTTTCCCCCAGGAAATGCTATTCCAACAGACTTGATCAATGTGCCCTTTGACCATTTGAACTTGCCTGTATAACAACAACAGATACTCTTATTCAAAGCTTATCATTTTCTCTTAAGTAATTTTGAGGCTACTTTTTTTTTTTTTTTTGAGTTAGAGTCTCACTCTGTCACCCAGACTGGAGTGCAGTGGCCACTCCCGGCCACCGCAGCCTCGACCTGCTGGGCTCCGGCGATCCTTCCGCCTCAGCCTTCCGAGTAGCCAGAATTACAGGCATGCGCTACCACGCCCGGCTGATTTTTTGATTTATTGTAGAGATGAGGTCTTGCTGCCCAGGCAGGTCTCGAACCCGCGGGCTCAGGCAATCCACTCACCTCAGCCTCCCAAAGGCACGGGATAACAGGCTGAGCCACAGAGCCCGGCTTTGAGGCTACTTTTTAAAGAAATTGTTAATTGGGGTGGTCATATTCTTTCCTTACTTACGAAATTTTGAGAAAATGAATGCTAGACAAGATCATCAGTGTTGTAAACTGTGTGTCCCAAAGTAAACTATTTAGTACTGCTACATAGTTGTAGACTGTCCAGGTGGCAACTCTAATGTGAATCTGGAACTCTCAGGCTCACTTTCTCGACTGCACAGACTCACTGGAAAGCTTTATCAACACATGCAAGTGGGCCCAGCCCCTTTGCCTTGTCTACCTTTGAACCAAATAACACAGTAGCTACCTTCATAGAGCAGAAACTACAGAAGGTGCGAGGAGAAGAGCCGGGCTCGGTGGCTCAGCCTGTAATCCCGCGCCTTTGGGAGGCTGAGGTGAGTGGATTGCCTGAGCCTGTGGGTTCGAGACCCGCCTGGGCAGCGAGACCTCATCTCTACAATAAATAAAAAAATCAGCCGGGCATGGTAGCGCATGCCTGTAATTCCAGCTACTTGGAAGGCTGAGGCGGAAGGATCGCCGGAGCCCAGCAGGTCGAGGCTGCGGTGGCTGGGAGCTGCCACTGCACTCCAGTCTGGGTGTCAGAGTGAGACTCCAACTCAAAAAAAAAAAAAAAAAAAAAAAAAAGAAGGTGCGAGGAGAAATGGACAGAAACACACCAACAATACACTATCATCAGTCCAAGACAGATCGAGTGAAAAAAAATCTAAAAACAACTAAAAGGCCTAAAAACATACTTAATAAGGTAGATGTTATCTCCAAATATATCTCTTAATAAGGTAGATGTTATCTCCAAAATATACTCTTCTACCAAAGAATCTTATCTTCTTGTCAAATGATGTGAAGCTTTCAAGGAAACTATATATTACATTACAAAATTTCAAAAAGTTGTATAAAGCAGAAATGATACAAACAATATTTTTTTTATCATAACAGTAAAAGTAAAACCTAATTTAAAAAAAAAAACCAAAAATGTCATTTTACTTGAAATTGAAAAAAAATGAAAATCTTCATTAAACAAACATCTAGGGTCAGAGTGAATAATAAAAACTGCCAAATTTATAATTAAAAAATACAATAAAAACATCACATATTAGAATACATAGTATAAAACTGGAGCACTAATTTGTGGAAAATTTAGAGCCTATATACTTATATCAATAAAAATTAACAAATCAATTAATTACTCATTTCAAAACCTATAAAAATTGCTGAAAGAGGAAACAATAACAAAGATAAGGTAAAAATAATTACTAAGAAGAAACAAGAGAATAAATTAAAAATATGGTTCTTAAGAGTTCATCAACAAAATGAGTCACTAGTTAACTCATCAAAGGCAGGAGGGAGATGACAGAGAACACAAATACCAAAACAGGAAGCGAAGAGAGAAAAATAACTTCAAAACAAATACTCAAACTATGAAACCACGACTGAATACTTAATACATGTCCTTGCAAATAAATTTGAAAACTGAGATGAAACAAATAATTTCCTTGGAAAATATATCTTACCAAATATGACAAGATAGAAAGTATAAATTGAAATTTAAAAATTTATCAAATAACTAACTTGAAAAAAAAAAAAGCACCAGCCCTAGATGGTTTCAGAGTTGAATTCTACCAAATCTCCAAGGACCAAATAAACCTAATACCATGTAATCATTTCTAAAAGAAGAAAAGTACTTCCCATTTATTGTTATAAAGAAAATATAACACTGATGCCAAAACTATATTGCAAAGGACAGAAAACAGAACACTTCAGATAGATTTCATTCAAGAATATCAATGCAAAATTCAAATGAAAAAAGGTCCCATTTACAATACTCTCTCATACACATACACAAATACTTTGGAAAGAATTTAGCTAAAGAGGTGAGACCTGTCCACTGAAGACTATAAAACATTGATAAAAGCAATTGAAGATGATACCAATAAAAAAAAAGATATTCAATTTTCATGAATTGGAAGAATTAATATTGCTAAAATGTCCACACTACCCAAAGTGGTCTATAGATTCAATGCAATTTCTATCAACATTCCTATGAAATTTTTCACAGCAATAGAAAAAAAAAATCCTACAATTTGTTTGGAACCACAAAAGGCCTCCAAAAGCCAATGCAATCTTGAGCAAAAAAAACCCCAAACAAACAAAAACCTAAAGGCATCACAACGCCTGACTTCAAAATACACTACAAAGTTATAGTACTCAAAACAGCATGGTACCAGCAGACATATAGTCAAGTGGAACAGAACAGAGAGCCCAAAAACAAATCCATGAATTTACAATTGATTAATTTTAGACAAAGTGCTAAGGACACATCATGGGAAAAGAACAGTCTCTTTAACGGTGCTGAGAAAACTGGATATTCACATGCAGAATGAAGCTAGATCTTTATCTCCTGCCAGATACAAAAATCAACCCCAAATGGTCTAAAGACTAAAACAAAAGACCCCAAAACTGTAAAACTATTAGAGGGACATAGGGGAAAAGCTCCATGACATTGGTCTGGGCAATGATTCTTTTATGTATGACCCTCAAATCACAGACGACAAAAGCAAAAACAGGCAAACAGGATTACATCGAACTAAAAAGCTCCTGCACAGCCAGTGAAACAACAGAGTGAAGAGACAACCTATGAAATGGGTGAAAATATTTGCAAACCATACATCTGATAAGGAGTTAACATCCAAAATGCATAAGGAACTCAAATACTACAATAGAAAAAAACCTCAAATAATCAGGTTTCAAAATGGGTAAAGGATCTGAATAGACATTTCTTTTTGAGTCTGAGTCTCATTCTGTTGTCCAGGCTGGAGTGCAGTGGCACACTCACAGTGACCCCAGCGTCGGCCTGCTGGGCTCAGGCAGTACTTCCGCCTCAGCCTTCCAAGTAGCCAGAACTACAGACACGCGCTACCACGCCCAGCTAGTTTTTTGATATGCTGTAGAGACAAGGTCTCACCAAGTTGCCCAGGCTGGTCTCGAACCTCTGGATTCAGGCAATCTTCTGGCCTCGGCCTCCCAAAGGGCTGGGACGACAGGCTTGAGCCACTGCGCCCGGCCAGACATTTCTTAAAATAAGACATTCAAATGGCCAATGGGCACATGAAGAAATGCTCAACATCACCAGTCACCAGGGAAATGCAAATCAAAACCACAATGAAGTATCACCTCACATCCGTTAGAATGGCTAGTATTAAGGTAACTAGCATTAGAAAGGGACGTGGAGAAAAGGAAACTCGTTTGCACTGTTGGGGGAAGGTAAATTGGTAAGGGAAACAGTATGAGGGTTTCCCCAAAAATTAAAAACAGAACTACCATTGGATCCAGCAATCCCACCACTGGGTATTTATCCAGAGGAATTAAAATCAGCATGTTGAAGAGGCACCTGCACTGCCGTGTTTACTGCAGTATCGTTCACAACAGTCAAGCTATGGAAGCATCCTCAGTGTCCAGTGGATGAACGAATAAAGAAAATGTGGAATGTATACACAGAGGAATACCCTTCTGCCTGCTACCTGGAACAGCAAGGATGAACCTAGAGACCATGATGTTAAGGCAAACAAGTCAGGCACAGAGAGACAAACACCACATGATTTGACTTCCACGTGGAATCTTAGTAAGCTTAACTCACAGAAGCAGAGAGCAGAATGGTGGCTTCCTGTTAGGGAGATGTTGGTCAAGCAACACAAAATTTCAGTTACAACGCCTAAATCTAAGAGAGCTATATACATGGCCTCTATAGGTAAAATCAATGCATTATGTTCTTGAAAACAGCTGAGAGTAGATTTTAAGTGCTCTCACCACCAAAAAATGGCAAGTATGTCAAGCAATGTATGTCAATTAGCTAAATTTTGCCATTCTATGCATGTACATATATTAGAACTTCATGCTGTACTCAACAAGTATTTACAGGCCTTACTTGTCAATTAAAGTCAAGCAATTAAAAAAAAATTCTGCCCTGACAGTGCTTACATTACAGTGGGAACAGGCTAAGAAAAATAAGCGTGATCATCAAGTAAATCTCACAGTACATCCAAAGGCGACAATATGGAGCAGGGTAGTAAGATCAGGAGTGATGAGGAATCGAGGCAAGTGGTAGTTAAAGGCCTTCAAGACGTTTAACAGTGAAGGGAAAGGGAGAGAGGCCATTATGCAAGGAATCAGAGGGGCTAAAAACCTGAGCATGAGACTGAACACGGGAAGGAGACAGTCCTGAAAAGAGGAAGAGAAAGGGTCTGACATACAGCATAAGGATTTGTGATGAGAAGAAACTTTTTCTGGTTTTTTCTTTCTTCACACAGGGCAGGGAATCTGGGGGTAGAAAGGAAAGATGCCGACACCTACTGGAAAAGGTCTCCTCGCAGCATACCTAGCAAGGGTTAAGTTTATCTTTTTGGACACCAGATTGGAAAAAAGGTACCAAGTAGATTTCTTGGACATAATCATCAGTTTAGTAGCCAGGGAGTTCTGCTTTGACACTTACTTTTTTTACATTGACAAAACCCCACATTCCAAAGCACACAGGCTCATTTCATCAACCTTGCTTTTTTCTTCCAGGACCCACCGAGAACGGGAGGCAGTGGGGAAGCTGTGATTCCACTGACATGCTGTGAGCATTGTGGCTGGTATCCACATCTGCTGGGCCCTTCCAGGGTTGGTCTTGCAAGCAATTGGACATGCTGCAGACACATACAGGAGTTTCAGCTTCCGCGTAACTCGTAAGAATATTTAATGAAATCGTGTGGTGATTTTTCTGCGCACCCTTGTTCATCTCCAAATTCTCTGTATTTGCTGCTGCACTGCACATTCCAAAGTCAGTGACAGTTACACATTTACATCTCTTAAGTACCTGAGCAAAAGCAGGTTTATTTCCCTGTCATTATTCCTCAGAAAAGTCATCTTTCTCCAGGCCAAGCAAAACCTCTTTATAAAGAAAACTCCAAGTACTTATTTGAAATGCAATATTTGGGAAAATTACATCAAAACCACTTCAATCAATGTTACTTCAGAAGGTTAAAAAAGGCCACCAGATGCATAATTTAAAAATAAGAGGCAAAGAAATTTAACGATGATTTAGTCATTATTCTTGCAGATGCTACCTCAAAAACAAGCACTGGAGTATTACAAACAAGTATTTTAAAGATTATTTTTAAGAACAATGTGACTAGATTGTGGAAATCACAATTACCTATAGAATGAATTAGAGAAACTGCTAATTTAATTTTTTTTTTTTGAGTTGGAGTCTCACTCTGTCACCCAGACTGGAGTGCAGTGGCCGCTCCCGGCCACCGCAGCCTCGACCTGCTGGGCTCCGGCGATCCTTCCACCTCAGCCTTCCGAGTAGCCGGAATTACAGGCGCGTGCTACCACGCCCAGCTGATTTTTGATTTATTGTAGAGATGAGGTCTCGCTGCCCAGGCGGGTCTTGAACTCGCGGGCTCAGGCAATCCACTCACCTCAGCCTCCCAAAGGCACGGGATTACAGGCTGAGCCACCGAGCCCGGCTTGCTAATTTAATTTTTATACAATGGGCAATTTGAAGCATGGGATTGCTTCTAGCGTTGTACATGGGTAAAACATAATGTCAAAAAAACACATTTTCTTTCAAATAAACTTGACAACAAACTGACAGTCTTTTGAAAACTGGTAAGGTACAAAATGTCAAAGACAAACTTGAATATAATGAACAAAATTCTTGAGTGGAAAAAAGGTATATAATTTCACATAATTAAAAAATGCACATGCAATTTTCTTGTCTCTACAGTAAGATCTAGATTGAATTCTAAACAAATGTGTGTTCTTACAAGTTACCTTGGCAAGTATTTAAGGCAACATCCAGCAGCACTACTCTTTCCCCCGCCCAGCATGAGACACCACATGAAGCCAGAGCTTGGCACGACTGACTTTTGAGACCAGGTAATTCTTTGTTGCAAAGGCTGCCTTGTACATTGCAGCATGTTTAGCAGCTCTGTGGCTTCTTCCCACTAGATATCACTAGTATTTTTCCTCTCCCTGAGTAATGACAAGCAAAAATATCTCCATTGTCAAATGTCCCCTGGGGGGAAATATCGATCCAATTGAGAGCCAGTGCACTAGACAAAGCTTTGTAAAACATCCTTAGGTAAGTAACATTTTTCTTGGTGTCCTATTTCTTTCTAGTTGTCTGAAATCAAAATAAAATACAGGTTCTTCTCTGGTGAAAACGGTTACTATTACTATTACCTATATCTACCTCTCCATTACTTGTAAAAAATAAATGTACTGGGTAAGGTGGCACATGCTGGTCGTCTCAGCTACTCGGAAGGTTGTGGAAGGATTGCTTGAGCCTAAGAGTTCAAGTCCAGCCTGGGCAACATAGTGAGACCCCCATCTCCTACAAAATAAAAAGTAAAGCAGTTGTTATATACAGCTATTACTGATAATTAACACATTTGCCAAATACACATTCATTAAAAGGCCAAATCCGTAAGATACAGCAACTGAAATAAATCATCAGAATGGAAATATTACTCTTAGAAATACACTGTTAGCACTTGCCCATATTCTGAACTCTTCATTTTGCTCTGGCTTTTCTTCTTCAAGCCAGATTCCTTCTTGCCCCCAACTACTAGTACCAATGAAGGGAAACATCAACAGTCAATAGCAGATATTCCAAACAGTCTGACCTGGGAGTACATTTATTTGTTGCAATTATGTGGATATGAGTCATGCTAAGATGAACTTATAGCCCCTGAATCACTATAGAGAGATGAACAAAAAATTATTTAAAGAATTTGGACCAGGGTTTAAATATTCATTAGGGATAACTGGATGTGGATCGTAACTTTTTTCTAAACATTTTATTTTCATATGCTGATGTAACTGTTTAGATTCAGACACAATAGCCACATACAAAACAAAATGCAAGAGTCACAATTTCTAGTTTATGGTTTTAAAAAATCTCTTTATTAAACCTGTTACAGCAGGACACATTTTTTAAAAGTACAAAAAAATTCTGGATGATCACCAAAAGTGTAACGAATGAGGTTACATTTCTTTACCTTTGCTTCTCAGAATCCTCTAATTTTTTTCTATAATGAATGAATGTTTCTTAAAACCTTAAACAAATAATTTTTGCACTTTTCCAACTCATTTTATTGTGGCTTATGCCCTATCAGATAGGATCTTGGATAACTGCTGACTCTAATCTTATTTCTTGATTTTTATATCTAATTATCCTGAGCTTTTACTACAGTAATTTTTGTTAAAGGCATCTCCTATTAACTAGAGTTAAAACATGACCTTTGGTAAATTTGATTTTAGATTTAAAAAAGAAAACAACTATGCACAATAAGCCAACTGTCTTACAATTCGTTAGCAAGTGAGTACTCTATGCAGCGTAAGACTTACCATAAACTCTTACCTTCCAATTTCCTGATTTGAAAAGAACTATCAAGTTCCTTTTTAAAAGGGTACACATATCTACATTTAAGTTTAGCAATTCCATATTCAGTGAAAATCAGTTAAGATTTTAATTACTGTGGAATTTTGACGACTCTAGCAATGGCACAAGATAAATTTTATTTATCATCATCTATCAAAAAGCAAGTAACATTTTAAGATTTCAAGTATGTTTAACCTTGTAAAAATGAGAATATATTTCAATCATGAGCATACCATCTAAAAAACAGTACTGCTATCTAGCCATGAGTTTGTTACTACATTTGCAGCCCCTACATGTTCAGAATGTAGCATTCACATAATAACATAGTCCATGAAAAGAGTATATTCTTTTATCTCTTTATTTATACATTTTAAGTTTCAACTTTCAATAATAAAATTCAATAAATTTGATTCCTTAATCATAAAAACTTGCTTTATACATTATTTACATGTTGCCAAAGTCCATACAAAACATCACAGGATTTGACTGACTCTATGCATGGGTACCAGCACACAGAAGGGAGCTAATCCAGTAACATACATTCAGAGAGTAAATTGTAGATTTGCACAGTGTATTTGGCACTGCTCATTAATATTATAACATCTTCCTCTCAAAGACAGGCATTCTTAAGCCTTAATCACAATATACCAGAATTTGCTATTCACATTGAAACCAGCTTTTAAGTTTTATAACAGTAATCAGTTAGTTTTTAGAACAAAATACAATGAGAACTGGAAATGGAATTCAAACCCTCCAACTTCTTGCTATTTCCAAGCTGCCATCCATAAAAATAGGTTTAATTTTGTAATTTTTCCATTGTGGGGAGTGTCAAGAAGAAACAATTTAAAGACATTTAAAGACAATATACTTCAAAACACATAAAGACGCACCTCTTTAAAAATTATCAGTTCTTTAAAAAAATTTCAGTTCTCGCAAGTGCAAAGAGAGCCCTGATGGTGCATAACTTGTGATGATTTTGGCAGGAATTATAGAACAACCAATGTCATTCAAGTTGTAGAGATTGTATTAGCAGTTGACTTCATGTACAGAAGGTTCTGGAATGCCCATAGCTGAATTCAGAACCCTTAGCAATTTGTTTTAAGGGCCTCTTCCTAAGACTTCAATAGACAAAGGTAATAGGCTATAGTTACACTCTGATGTGTACACTTAGGAGCTGGAAGGAGAAAATAAGAGTACGAAAATTCAAATATTTAACCTTTAATGAAATTGGCTATATTCCAATGGGCAATTTATTTGACTAACTTCATTTTAACAATCATTAAATCCCTTCACTTTAATCAGGTCCATTACATTTAATTCATTAAAGCTATAAATACTCCAGAATGTTTATAAAAAGCATTTGTACCTATCATGTTTCTAAAAGGCAAAAATTCAGTCTTTAAGCCAAAAAAAAAGCTTCAATATAACAAGGATGACAGTATGACAGAAATGGAAAATGGCCTGATAATGTTTAGATGTGTTGTAATGTCAAACATAACTTTTAGTACTAAATTAAGACAGAAAAATAGTCTTACAATGTATCAAAGGACTATGATGTGCAAAGTAATGTCACTGGACCAAAGTTAGGTTTAATCACTTTTATTTCAAATGTGTTTTAAAAATCATAAATGGGGTTTTGTAATCCAAAGTTGAAATGTTTATTCTTCATAGCTTCAGAATCTGACAAGCAATTCTAGACCATGCTCTCCAAATTGTCGTCTTCACATTTTTCAGACTTCTGAGATCAGTATTTAAACGAGTCCATTCTGAATGTACAGTTTTAAATAACTATTGTACACTTGCTGATAAGAGTGTTTTCTGAAAACAATCTATCAAATATAAAGAATGATTTCTAAGAATCAGCAGTGAGGAAAGAAATATTAAACACCTATCAATAAATCATTTATTCATTAAAAAAATTAACAGAACCAGTGCTGTTCTCTGTCATAAGAGAACATGTAAAATTAATTTAAATTATTTTTTATATACTTTGGTAATTTATTCCCCACACATGCCTTCAATCCTAAAGTTCTTTTATGCACAGTAACTATCAGGATTTACTGAGTAAAAATTCCCAATATTAAAATGACCCTAAATGTGCTATTCCAAAGAGGAATAGGTTACTTTTGAGGAAAAGAGCTGCCTTGGTAACTTCCCTCAAATGCTTATTTTAAGTAAAAACATTAGTTAATGGAAATATTTTTTAAGCCAACTTTGGGTATTACGCAGCATATTGCCCACCAAAAAAAAAAAAAGAGAGAAAGAAAACTAAAATTTCCCATTTAAAAAAAATTTTTCACCTTTATTTTTAAGATCATAATGTATTTACCCTTTTTTGACTGGCTACTCCAATATTTAAATTTATAAAATTCTGCATTTCAATGTAGTAAGAATTCTTTTTCAAAATATCCTCACAACCCAGAACACAACCACTGGATTGACACTCTCAAGTTGCATTGTTTAACTATAATGAAGAGATGAAAATGGACGGATATCTGAAGATAGGTATGCCTTCTGCTCCGGAGGTGAGCAAGCTTTTAACATGTGAGCAACACCGAACTCTATTCCTCTGGAGCTCCCCAAACTCAGAACGCTTCTATTTAATATGTATATTAGCCTTAAACATTAAAGTTTGGTCACTAGGAAGGACTGAACAAAACTGATTTCCTCCCTGTAAATACAACCAGAACAGGTCTAATCAGCCCCTCTTCTCCCCACTAAAATAGGGAAGTTGCTGGGACTGAAGACTTTAAATCTAAAATTTCAAATCCTAAAACACTGCCGCCATTTGCTCCTACAATGCTTCCTCCATTTATAAGTTTATTTTCATACATTCACACACGTACACACATGCGCACGCACACACACTCTCAAGTAAGACACTTTTTTTGTGTTTGCTGATAAATTATGAGGATTATGAACTAGGTGTGTACAGGGTTTCATAGGTGCTTTGTAAACATCAGAGTCACTTGGGTCCTTTTCTCCAAAAACCTAAAATCAAATGACACAACCAATGAGCACTACTTTCCCACACGCTGTTCGCAGGCTGCATATTGACGAAGGGCAGAGAAAAACTCCTCATAACTGATGTTTAGGTGGGAAGGCAAAGAGCTGAAAAGAAACATGGGGAAAAAACATTAGACTGTAATTTGGCAGGGGAGCCAGAGGACAATGACCAAAAGAGGTTCAGCACAGAAGCAAATTATAAGCAGAATAAGCCAAATCATTTTTATGAAGACTGTTAAAATCACTGTGTAAGCGTTCAAGTAAAAATTCTGTCCTTTTTTCCACAAGAAAGGCAGCTAGTTGTTAGCAATTATCATCTGTTTAAGCATCAGCCCAGATTGATGCAAAGCTTGGGAGTATATATATCCAGGATCTCATTCAAATTCACTTAAGAACACTTCTTGGCCAGTGTGAAGCCAGTACTACTTAAACGGTTTAGGCAAGCCAGGCTTAATGCTGGGCAGAGCTGCACAGCACCCAAACATGATGACACCCAAAGCTATTTGGTGAGCAACCAACAAATGAACATTATCTCCACCATTTTCAATCACTCGAGGGGCAATTACAGTGTGGAGACAAGCCCTTTAAAGACAGTGAACACACAACCAAAGGGTTAATTTTCAGTAATTAATATGAAAAAAATTTCCAATTTATACAGCTTTATAATGAGGCTTGGAAATTCCAAATAGCATCAGAGTCAAACACCTGGTCAGAACAGAAGAGTCACATTCAGAGTTCCACAGTGACACATATGATTTGTTCAACCACAAAAAAAGGGGTTGAACAAACCTACCATAAAAGAACTCCTGCTACCCTGTGGCTCTCTCTAGCTATGCTTTTCTTTATCCTTCTTCTAACTGCCCGAATCTCTGAACCAAGTCACCCACTTCTCTCCAATTCCTTATCATCTCTTAACACATTCGCGATCAGCAAATTTTTCACTTTCCTAATACTGAGAGCAGGTGAAAATAAAAAAAATCTAAAATTGGTTGCTGCAAACTTCTGTCATTAAGCATAGATGATGAAATGGTCCTTTCTAAATTGTCACCTTCTTCACAATACAGCTGAAAGTTGCAGACATATCCTGTATTTGTCTCAGATACCACAGACTAGCATTCTCTACTTTGTATTTTTATTCAGATTATAAATTGAATATATATGTGTATATAGGCATACATATATGTATTTCTTCGTTTACATCATATCATTACATCAGTATCTGTCTCACTATCACTAATAAGTTCACCGAATTCACCTTTGACCTGGGAAATCTCATCAGCATATATTCCTTCATTTTCCATAATTATGGAAAATCATTTTTAACATTGAAGTGGGAAAGTCCTGAAATATCAAAATACAAGTATACAACACTAATCGCAACAATATAAAGACCAACCTGCCATTTTCACCAACTACGTAAGTCAGTAACATTGTGCAGAATTATCTCAATTAACTTTCTCCTTGCCTCAAGCAAAATGTAGTAACACATACATATGACAATGTTGCAGCATTCAGAAACAGAATTTGCAAAGATGTAAACTCACATCATTGGCAACCAGGAACAAAATTTGGAATGATGTAAATTCATGTCAGCGATAGCAAATGAGTTGTTAACCTCTGCTATCAACCTACCTCATATCCTTGGTAGGACTGAACAAAACTGATTTCCTGCCCCCTAAATATAACCAGAACAGCTCTAATCAGTCCCTCTTCTCCCCACAAAAATTGTTGGGGGGGGGCAGGGAGGTTGCCCAGGCTGGACTCAAACTCTTAGCCTCAAGCGAATCTCTCACCTTGGCCTCCCTAAGTACTGGGATTATAGGGATGAGCCACCATGCCCCAGGCCAAACCCTGTTCTAAATAAGCAATTTCATTCTCTTCACTGCATTCTTCCCTAAGTCATAGCTATGACCCCTACTTGTCTTTTCACCTCACCCTTCCCCAAATCCAATCAACTCTAGTACATACCTGCCAAACTCATCTTCCACGATCACCTCTCACATTACCTACAGCTCGGCAGTATCCTGAGACCTGCCTGCCATCACAGACATTCTTCTATCAGCATGTAAAGACTGTCAAGCTGGGATAGCCCTGTGGCCTCATCTCATACTAACTGCCCGACCCTGACTGTGTCTCTGCTCTCGTGTGGCTAGTCCCTTAAGCACGCTTCAGGTTTTCTTCTCCTTTTTTTCCCCTTTCCCACTTCCTCTACTCCCCACCTTTTCTCCAAATACAAAAATTCTACCTGTTTTATACACCTCTAGATCAAGTAATACCTCTTCTGTAGTATCAACTCTGGCCCGCGGAAATAACTCTCATTCCTGATCTCCTAAGGTAATTAGTGGCAATACCAAACATCTGTGCAACTACACACTCCCTTGAGTCTAACTCATTTATGCATGGCTTTATTTTACCACTGAAACTATGAAATACCTGAGGTAAAGGACTCAGCAACATAATTCTTTTGGAATTCTCACCAGAACTAGTTCAGTTCTGGACTCAAGAAACACTTGCTGAATTTAAATGAAGTGAGTTCACTTTTAATTACTTACACAATCTCAGTCAATCTGATGTGCCAGGGAAGAAAGCCTAATGTGCTGTCCACAGGACCAAACTTCAATACTAAATCAGGATCAGGGAAGCCATTTGAACCTAGGAAGCAAAGAAATACACACAAACTTAACATACATTGGACACACACACACACACACACAAAAATGACCAAGGCAAAAAAAAAAAAAAAATCTGTTCATCAAACTGGCTTCTTAGGCTTTAACTATCTGTTCCCTTCAGAAGCTGTATCTGTATGTCTCCCCCCGACTCCCAACTTATACTTTAATATCTAGGCTCATTCCAAGTGTGGAAGTTTTCTCAAAAGTCCATTTGACTGGATTGATTACCAAAGAAAAGCTAGCCCAACTCCCACGCTAAACCCAAGTTGCACATATCATTAAAATCCCAGCATATCATTTGCTTGGAATCCTGGGAAAGGTACTGATCTAAGGCACAACTGTGTGAATCTGGTCACAGAATCAAATAACTTCAGAGATGAAAAGGAACTTTAAAAGGTATGTACTCTCCTTCCTTCCCCTGTGCTCCTCATTTACGGCTATGGACCCAAAAAGAACAACTCCTAGCTACACAGTTCAAATGTCTTCAGCATTCCCCAGAGCCTGAGCAACCTCAGAGGGAACAAAAAAGACCAAACATTAGCCTCAACCTCAACAAAGACATGATCATTTTTGAATCTCTTTTATGAACTGGTTTCCATATGAAACCTGGTTTAGGAAAAAAGAGAAAGGTATGTTTACTTAAAAATCAAGTTTAAAGAGTCACTGGTATATATAGCAGAAAAGATACTATATTGCAAGAGACCCAGGTTCTAACAGTTTCTAATATTCGTAGTTCTGCCACTAACTTGCTTGACACACAATCTCTCCAGTGCTCAGTTCCTCCATTTGTCAAATAAGACTGGATTAGGCAGGTCTACCTAGCAGTGATATTGAAAAATTATTTCCATAACAAAGTCACTTTCAAAGTCCATGTTGATAGACTGAATGGACTAGGCAGAAAACAAATTTCTCTATCACCTAAAAAGCAAATAATTCTCGAGTAAAAATGACAAGGAACTCATGACTATTAATGATGTGAAAAGGATGACAAACCCTCTCTATAAAAAAACATGCATTGTCAGGGCATGGTGGCTCACACCTCTAATATCAGATCTTTGGGAGATGGAGGCAAGAGGACTGCCTGAGACCAGGGGTTCGAGACCATCCTAGACAACTTGGCGAGACCTTGTCTCTACAGTAAATAAAAAAAAAATTAGCTGGGCATGATGGCATGTGCCTGTGGTTCCAGCTACTTGGATAGCTGGGGCGGAAGGATCACCTGAGCCCAGCAGGTGGAGGCTGCGGTGGCTGTGCGCATGCCACTGCATGCTCTGCCTGGGTGACAGAGACTCTGACTCAAAAACAAAAACAAAAAGAAAAATATGTACAAACTAGACAAAACCAACCATTCAAGAAAAGTGGACACTGACCAAAGGCAACAGTTATTCTCCAAAAAAACCCAAAAAATAAGCTAGAGCTTCTGGTAAGAATGGCAAGAGTCTATGGCCTTGCCTGGGACTGCTTCTAACCCTCCTGTACCCCTGATCAACTGAAGAGAACTGAAGTTTTAACAGCATGGGACTGAAAGAAAAAAACAAGCAGACTGGCCACTTGCTGCCCAAAAGATATGGACAAATTTTGAACTGGAGGTTTTAGGCAGGAGGGAGAGAGAGCAGAAATTAAAACCCATGGTTTTCCAGTTAAAAGTGGGAAACTCAAGGGGAATGAATGAGGAAAACACAGTTTTACTAGCCTGAGTCTGTAGCCCAAGGTAATATGATGGCAAGAAATTTATAGCACGGATCCTGGAAATAAGGGCTCAGATAAACTCACACACTCACAGCTGACTGGGAAACTACGTATCCACTGGCAGGGAAGACGGGTAGGGACATGGCAGCAAGAAAGTCCAGTGAAGAGTGAAAGCTGAGAAGACTGGAGAACCAGCAGCAACCTTGAATGCGCTTACTAAGACCATACAGAGACCGCAGAAGCCTTACAAACTTAAGGTGTCTGAGCATAACTAGTATGCAAACCACTGGCTGACTACCAAGTTATGCAGACCCAAGAAGACAAATTAAAAAATAAAATTAAAAAACCAAAAAACATAAAACTGAGCAGAGCCAGCAAGAGTCATCTTTATTTACAGACAACATGATCTTATATCTAGAAAATCTTGAGTCTCTACAGCAAGAGCTACTAGGACTATTTAGGTGAATTTTAGCAAAGTTGCAGGATATAAAATTAATATTTAAAAAAGCATATTTCTTTTTTTTTTTTTTTTTGAGTTGGAGTCTCACTCTGTCGCCCAGACTGGAGTGCAGTGGCCGCGCCCGGCCACCGCAGCCTCGGCCTGCTGGGCTCCGGCGATCCTTCCGCCTCAGCCTTCCAAGTAGCCGGAATTACAGGCATGCGCCACCACGCCCAGCTGATTTTTTTGATTTATTGTAGAGATGAGGTCTCGCTGCCCAGGCGGGTCTCGAACCCGCGGGCTCAGGCAATTCACTCACCTCAGCCTCCCAAAGGCGCAGGATTACAGGCTGAGCCACCGAGCCCGGCTAAAAAAGCATATTTCTAAATACTATCAACAAACTACTTGAAAATAAAAAATTTAAAAATTCCATTAACATCAAAAAGAATAAAATACTTAGTAATAAATTAACAAAAGCAACAGAAAACTCTAAACCCTGAAATCACAAAACTGTTTCTAGAAAAATTAGAATCCAAATAAATGAAGAAACATGAAATTTGGAATTTCCAAGCTTCATTATAAAGCTGCATAAATAGGAATTTTTTAATATTAATTATTGAAAATTGGTTAATATGAAAATGGCCATAACGCATTATTCAAAAACTGAAAGCCAACCAAACATAGGTCAACCACCAATGAATGGACAAACAAAATGAGGTACCTCTGTAAAACAGAACACGACTCATCAGTAAAAAGTTAAAAAGTAACAGACTACTATTGCATTCAATACAGATGAACTTCAAGAGTATCATGCCAAGTACACAAAGCAAGACATGAAAGACTACATATTGGCCAGGCTTGGTGGCTTACCCTGTAATCCCAGCACTTTGGGAGGCCGAGGCGAGTGGACTGCCTGAGCCCGTAGGTTCGAGACCAGCCTGGGCCAGTTGGCAAGACCTTGTCTCTACAATAAAATAAAAAATTAGCCGGGTGTGATAGCAAGCGCCTGTCATTCCAGCTATCTGGAAGCTAAGGCGGAAGGATCAACAGAGCCCAGCAGGTCGACGCTGGGGTGGCCGTGAGTGTGTCACTGCACTCCAGCCTGGGTGACAGAGAGACTCCAACTTAAAAAACAAATAATGACTACATATTGTATGATTCCTTTCATATAAAATGAAAAATCAAAAGTATAGACAGAAAACAGACCAGTAGTTGCTGGTTGGGGAAGGGACTGGGAGTGGGGACTGAAGGAAGTCACAAGGGAACTTTGAGGGATAAATAGTATCCAGAGTGTTTGCTTCTGTTAGATTAATGCGTTAACTTAAAAACTGTGTGGATTTTCATTTATCATGAGCCTACAGTCCCTGATGGCAACACCTGGGCATGACACTCTGGTGCTTTCCCATGGACTACCTGAATTCCACCTGTGGACCTTCATCAACTTTTAGGTTGCCCTCATAAATTACTCTCTGGGGCCTTACAGGACCCAAGAAACAGTCACCATTTCAGTAACCTCTGAGCTGAGAGCCCTACAATAATCTAATACTCACTGAACCTGAATAGAGTAGAGAATACAAGAGTACGGTGAGAAGTGAACAGTCAAGGAAAGTAGGGAGTTAGCGAGAACAAGGAGCCAGAGAGGAACTGAGCTCTGTGACAGACAGAGTGGAAGAAACAAAGAATGCAGAGTTAAGTAAATAACCGAATTAGATAGAAAGTGCATGACTAATAAGTGAATGGGCACTTAATGTGAAAGAATTTTAAAAAATGAATGTCTGAAACTGTACGGCTACAGTATTATTAACAGACATAAATTTGTTAGAAAGATTCTTTCTTTTTTTGATCTTTGTGTTTATTTTATTAAATAACTGAGAGAATATTTAGATTAAAAATTAAATTCATTTGAAACAAAAATTAGTAAAGATGATTAAGAAAATAAACTTAAATTATTATTACATGGAAAGGCAAACTGTAACAAAAAATGTATTAAATAAAAGCAGTAATTTGTTAACAGGAAAAGATAACTTTCCTACAAGAATTATGAATAGGTCCTTAAATTGATTTACAGTCAAACTAATGAAGAAATTCGGTCACTGGAACAGAAAGGCAAATGACTTAAATTTTTAAAATTTGATACAAAATATTACAATGATGTAAAAACAGAAAACTCATAAAATATCTCCATAACAAGAATATCAGATGTAACCTGGTTAATGAGTGTCATTAATTCACTAAATATTTAAAATAAATCACAATAAAGAACCGAAATGTCCTAACATCTGATTTATTTATAACAACTTATTTATAAGTTTTCCCAAATTGGAGAGTTCTACAAATGTACATAACATTGCCAAAATGACCTGTGAAGATAAAAGAAATCTTTTTTTTCCTCATTAACCCCTTTTTAATTATTATATTAAGTTACCACATTGGATGAGATAATTAAATTCAGGGCAAAGAATGGGATTTAATTAACTAAATATTAAACCTCTAAGTCAGCCTGAACCTCACACAGTTAAACGTAAAGGTTATTTTATCTTTTTTAAAAATTTTTTTATTTTAAAGATGTGGTGTACAATTCAGGGTTAGGTATACAAATGTTCATTATGCAGGCACCCTTGTTGATGAGGTGTGCCCCCCCCAGCAGATTCCCATTACTGCCAATCCTGCCCCCCGCCCCCACCATCCTCGCCAGTTTCCTGCTACTGCCAATCCTTTTCTTATAGTATTACAACAATTGTTCAAGGTACGTGACCTCATCAAACTGACAAGCTTCTGCAAGGCCAAATAAATCATCAAGAGAGCAGGGAGACAGCTCACAGACTGGGAAAAAATATTTGCCAACTGTATGTCTGACAAAGGTCTAACACCTAACATTTAGGATCTACAAGGAACTCCGTCGTGCTGAAAAGAAAAAAACAAACAGTCTCATTACGAAGTGGGCCAAAGATAATAGACACTTCTCAAAAGAAGCAACAGATAGATGAAAAAATGCTCACTAGTCATCAAAGAAATGCAAATTAAAACCACACTGAGATGCCACCTAATTCCAGTCAGGATGGCCGCCATCAATAACTCAAAAAACAACAGATGCTGGAGAGGATGTGGGGAAGAGGGAACACTTCTACACTGTTGGTGGGAGTGTAACCAATATCTTAGGAAAACAGTCTGGCGATTCCTAAAAAATCTAAAAATCGACCTTCCATACGACCCTGCAATCTCCCTACTGGGAGTATACCCGGAGGAACTCAAGTCACTCTTATGAAAAATATACCTGCACAAGTCTGTTTATTGCAGCACTGTTCACAATAGCAAAAACATGGAACCAACTGTGCTGCCCATTGAAAAAGGACTGAATAAAAAAAAAAGTGGTACAAATACACAATGAAATATTACGCAGTCATAAAGAAGGACAAAATTGTGAACTTCACAGCAACTTGGATGGACTTAGAGTCTATACATACTTAGTGATCTATCACAGAAACAAAGAACTGAGTATTACATGTTCTCACTCATAAGAAAGACTGTTCTTTCTCTAAAATGACCAAGGCTAATGCTAGTATGCAGAAAGATCATGAAGTTAAGGCAGAAAGTTCCTAGAGGGGCTCTAAGAAGAATAAGCAAATCCAAGGTTTTTTAAATAGTTGAAGAAAAAAAATTTATATTTGGTATAACAAGATAATATAGTTGTATATTTGGTATGGCATAATCGAGTACTAAAAAATAAGTCATGGATAACAGTAAGATTATATCCTTGGGACTGCCTCACAAAAAGCTAATTAGCTCAAACGTAAAAGAAAAAGGAAGTGGAAGGCAAACAAGCATGAGTCCTATTTTCAAGAACATACATCACTGTACAAAAAAAATCCGCAAACCCTCTCCTTTACTGTTAAGTCCTCATGCAAGTGAGTTGATTACAAGTTTCATTATCGCAAAATAATTTTCACACGTGGGTTTTTAGATTTCAAAACCATAAGAGGTATAACAAAAAAATAGGCTTTATAGTGTAAAAGGAATATAAATATTTTCTTTTATACTGTATCCTTGTGGAACAAAACTAAAAGCACACACATATATATAACTTACTAAGTAAACTGTCTAACGTATCTACATCCAAATCCGCAGGTCTCTTTTGCTTCTGGGCAACTAACTGGCAAAAGTCATGAGCAGCTCTCACAATATCTGCTTTTCCATCTTCTGGGGACAGCACCTTCACTGCCAAATGGCAATTTAAAACTGGAGGAAAAAACAAAAACAAGATGTTTTAAAAATACTTTCTTTCAGATATATTTCAAAACCAGTTTTAAGAACTATTAAGTTGAGACCAAAATAAAGGTATATTTCTTCATTAAACAAGAATCATTTAAGTCTTTCAATTTCAATATCAAAATAGACTTAGCTATTCTCTTCTGAAAGAATCCATGCACCCCAAATCACATCTATGTAAATATATAGTTATACACACACACTTCTTTTCAAAGTGCTCGGAATGGCTTTGTATTGTGACTAAATCCTCTAGAAAACAGGAAATTACAGGCTAGTTAACAATTTTCACATATCTAAAATTCTACCTATAACTATAATACACTTAGCAGTAACACAAGGTAAAAGAAGGAACGAAAATTGTAGAAAAATTGTCACAATGAAATATGCATTATCTATGGCACATACACCTTACTCAATTCTGATTCTTCAGGAGCTCTTTTACAACTGATAGGACTCTAGGGTAACTATGCAAAATTTTTATCAATGGACACCAAACTCTTTCTTGCCTGCCAGAGAATCAACTCTCTTCCCTCCCCACAGAAAACCAGTTTTGCCTCTATTTGATATTCATTTCAATATTCCTGATCTATTAAATGTGTCCCTTCTTTGGATTCTCTGTGGAACCTGTTAAAAAACCTGTCTGGTTAAATAAAATCTTTAACATGTGTTCACTTTTTAATATCTATATGAGTCATTATTTTATCTTTTTTGAAAGTTTTATTTTACCCAAACT
This sequence comes from Cephalopachus bancanus, assembly GCA_027257055.1. NCBI lineage: Eukaryota > Metazoa > Chordata > Mammalia > Primates > Tarsiidae > Cephalopachus > Cephalopachus bancanus. Next base: position 289,943 of record JAPVLO010000018.1, on the reverse strand, counting down.
AAAAGTCCAAATGTGACGATCAAAAGATGTCTACAATAAAGACTAACAGCAAAGTGAATGAATAAATGACAGAAATTTCCTCGATACTTTACAAAACCCACGTCTTCACATTATATATTCAATTTTATACTCACTCTTACCTCGATCATCTTTGTCATTACTACTTGCAAATTCTGGTGAGTATTTCGAACAATCCAGGCCCAGAAGTTCCTGCTGTTGTTTTAAGATTTCATCCATTAATCTGGAATTATTTCTTTTGAAAATACCTTAAAAAGAAAAACAAGCAGGTCAGTCACAACTAGGTTACTTTTCCTCTTCAATGATTAACGGATGCTTGTTGTGAAAACAACACGAGATCCAGAGCTGAACAAATTCCCAACAAAGCTGCAATGACTAGCCCTAAACTAGAATCTAAACGGAAAACACGACTGTAAAACGTGGCTAAAACCAGAGTCTGGCTCTGGCTGAAGTCAAGAAAGGCCGGGGTAACTGCTTTTTTTTGCTGTGAAATTTAGACTTTGAAAGGAATTTTACTTCACATCATTTGCTTAAGACCTTTACAGATTAAGACAGTGAGACCGAATGTCCTTAAATGTCTTGTCCAAGAATTTATAAGCTGCAGCAGTGGTCTAGAGCGCATGTTCCTCTCAGTCTAAGGTACTTTCTTGGCAGATTTACTATTTGCATTAGATACTACTGCCTTGCCAGGCACGGTGGCTCATTCCTGTAATCCCAGCCCCTTGGTAGGCTGAGGCAAGAGGATCGCTTGTGCACAGGAGCTTGAAACCAGCCTGGGCAGAGGCCTCTACAAAAAAAATTTAAAAATTTACCAGGTGTACTGAAGAGTGTCTATACTCCCGGTTACTAGGGAGGCTGAGGTGAGAGGATCACTTGTGCCCAGGAGGTCAAGGCTGTGGTGAGCTAGAACTGCATCACTGTACTCCAGCAGCCTAAGGGACAGAGTGAGACTCCCACTCCAAAACCCCCCCCAAAAACTACCACCTTGATTTGACTAGTTTTTTTTAAATTTTAAGAGAAAGTAATATGAAAATAACCTACATGGAACAGTAGGTGTTCTTCTCCAACTTTAACTACTGTCATGTCACAGAGAAAGACAAAAAAGAAAAAAAGAACTAGTTTGAAAGAAAAGGTAAGTTCATTCAGTTTTAGACAGTTGATGACAGAATATTTACATGGGGGTTACTATAAAAGTGAATAAGAGACATAAGTCAGAAGGACATTCAAAAGAGGTAATATAAACACCATGAGGGTAGGGACCTTATCTATTTTGCTCACCAGGGTTTAGCATAGTGCCTGGCACAAAGCAAATACTCAATAAACAAATGTCTACTGAAAGAAGATGACAGCTCAGAGACTGAGACATGGATATTCATGTGGAAGTCATCTTCCTTAAGGTGAGAGAGTCATATATGTAATTATCATGATAAATAAAATTTCAAAGACAAGTGGGCACATGGGGTGAAAAGTAGAGGGCTAAGATGTTACTCTCTATGAATGCCCAAAACTATCACGAAAATCCACGATCATAAGACTCTAAGCATAGAAATATGAACATAAACATTTTGAAACACCCATATCCACAGCAAAATTAAACAAAAAATATATTACTAAATACTTAACAGAATTTGTAAAGGAAGGTGATTAATATTGGGAGCTATTTGAATGGCAGTCTTTAGAATAGTGATACTTGTACAGTAATACAGATGTGTAGGGTATCACAGTCCTCAAATCAATCATAAAATTAGCATGTATGATACAGAAAGCATATACTACAAAACAGCATATAAATAAATATATGACACAGATTTATAACATGTTACAGTATTTTCAATTATCTATGCAGTTCAGACCACATTTTGGTCTACGTTGTAGGTATAAACTACGGAAGTCATGTGAATTTCTAAAATTTCTTAATTTACAAACAATGGGCCAGGCACCAGTGGCTGACGCCTATAATCCCAGAGGTTTGGAAAACCAAGGTGGCAGAATCACTTGAGGTCAGGCATTCCAGATCAGCCTGGGCAACATAGTGAGACTCTGTCTCTACAAAAAAAATTTTTTTAATTAGTCAAGCATGGGGGCTTGCATCTGTAGTCTCAGCTTCTGGGGAGGCTAAGGTGGGAGGACTCCTTGAGCCCAGGAGTTTTAGTCTTCAGTGAGCCATCATCGTACCACTGCACTCCAGCCTGGGCAACAGAACAAGACCTTGTCTCCAAAAGCCAAACAAAAAACCAGTGAAGACTCTCTCTAACACTCCATCCAGGACATATGAGTTAATTAAAGATAAAATGGTAAATTTACCATGTCTCAAAAAACATTAAGATTTATGCATTTTTAAAGTAGCTCAACACTAGGAACTCTTGCCTTATCTATTCACATCACACCAATTCCCGTCTTTGACACCCTTTTTAATACTTCACTTCTCATCAATTGGCTCATCTTTACCTTAGCCTCCAGATTAAAATGGGAAATCCTTTCAGAAACCCTTGCTGTCTTTAAAGCAATGGATAATACTTAGTCACCAAGAGTCACTAGCTCTTCTCAATCTTTACTGTTCTCTTCTCAAATTTTTGAAGCATTACCATTAATCAACATTGCTTCCTTCTCAAAACCGTATCCCAATTCATCTCAATGTTCTCTTCTGGTTCAACTTCCACCCAGCTCCTTGAATGACCCCTCTCATTTACACTGAAAGCTTTTCCCTTTTCCACTCATAAATAAAGATTATTCCTCAGGGTTCCTATCTCAGCCATCTCTTTCTGTCCATGTTCTCCTCATCCGATTCCAGTTACTCACAAGACTTGAAAACACGAAGGGCCAGGATAAGGATAAAATGAATGAGGAAAAATTTGATGTACAAATTTAAGGGGTACCAAAAACTCAGTAAATAAGATAAACAGTATGCAATATCTTTAAAAATTACAATTAATTCAAAAGCATCCATGACGAACAAAACATTAAAATTTTAAGTAGAAACAGGATCATCATTTGGTTCCTAACATTTCCAGCTCATTCAAACATCTAATTCTACCTTGAAGTTCTATAGGTTTCCGAGAGTGAACAAAATGAAAACTTGGTGGCTTATCTTAAAAAGCTAGCTCTCAGAACACTTATATCACATCAAGTTTAAAAAAATTAAAAAGGAGCAGGACTATAAGAGCATAAACTTATTTGCACTTAAAGAACAAGGCCTGAAAGAGAATAGGCCAAATGAGAACAGTAAATATATAAAGGTGGTGGGACAACAGGTGATTTAAAATCATAACTGTAATAAAGCCGTGTATAAATATATATATATATATATATATTTTTTTTTTTTTTGAGTTGGTGTCTCACTCTGTCACCCAGACTGTAGTGCAGTGGCCGCTCCCGGCCACCGCAGCCTCGACCTGCTGGGCTTCGATGATCCTTCCGCCTCAGCCTTCCGAGTAGCCGGAATTACAGGCATGCGCTACCACGCCCGGCTGATTTTTTGATTTATTGTAGAGATGAGGTCTCGCTGCCCACGCGGGCCTTGAACCCGCGGGTTCAGGCAATCCACTCACCTCAGCCTCCCAAAGGCGCGGGATTACAGGCTGAGCCACCAAGCCCGACTATAAATATTTTTAAAAACCCACACAAACAAAAACATAGCCCTTCTTCTTGGTATTCTATTTCTTTTTTTTTTTTTTTTTTTTTGAGTTGGAGTCTCACTCTGTCACTCAGACAGGAATGCAGTGGCCGCTCCCGGCCACCGCAGCCTCGACCTGCTGGGCTCTGGTGATCCTTCCGCCTCACCCTTCCAAGTAGCCGGAACTACAGGCGCGCGCTACCACGCCCAGCTAATTTTTTATTTATTGTAGAGATGAGGTCTCGCCTAGTTGCCCAGGCGGGTCTCGAACCCGCGGGCTCAGACAATCCACTCACCTCGGCCTCCCAAAGTGGTGGGATTACAGGCTGAGCCACCAAGCCTGGCTGGTATTCTATTTCTAAAAAAGATACCAGTATCTGCTCAGTCACTCAGGCACGGTCTCCACTCCAGCATTATCACCTCTCCTCCCAAGTCCTATTAATTATGCTAAACCCATATCCTCCTCTACAGCAGTGTTTCTTGCATCCTAATTCTTTTGTGTCCATTGACTCCCCGTCCCAAGCCACTGCTTTCTTCTTTATAATATTATAAACAGAAAGACCCAACTACCTTCTATGGGTCTCTCTGTTCCTTCTAGCAGGTACTGCTAGCTTGAATACGAGAGCAATCTTCTTTGGGTACATCTCCAGTGGTTCCTCAAATGTCTAGTGTATTAAGAAAAAACTGTTCAACTCAACATTAACACTCTAGCCTATGCTCCATGCTTGGTGGACGGAAGTAACTTACGTTTGTGAAATAAATGAATCTTTCTATATGTCTACAATATTCCATCCCCAGCAAATTAGAATTGCCTCTGTTCTTTGAAAACACACGGAGTGACTTCAAACTTCATCCTTTATGTTACCTTCCCAAGCCCAAACCTGTAAAATTTTCCTAATGTTTCACAGGCCAGCTGAATGCCACCCACTCTCAAGAGGTCACCCCCAATTTCCCAGCCAGATGTTGCCCCATTCCTCCTCTGACTCACCCTCATGCCCTTCCACATTTTGTTCAAACTCCTTAGTAAATGAATAGTTTACTTTCATTGTAATTATAGCTTAACCCTCCCCTCACTGAACTGTAATCTTACTTGTGAACTTATGTCTTACTCATCTCCTTTCTTCTATGACACCTTCCATACAGTAATCAAATGTTTATTTAATAATCTGAACTATCAGTGCACAAAGTGCCACTTAACAACAGCAAAACAAAGGAACATGCTATCAAATGGAAGGTTTTTTTAAGTTTCCAGGAACATCTCACAATAAAAGCAGACACTTTCTTATTGCACACAGGCAGAAATTCAGCTAAAGAGAAAGAACATTATACAGAGACATCGTTACAAAATATTTTTTATAAGGACTTTCATAAAGTTGTTTTAAACAGAACCTTTGTCTTAACTGCTTTGGATAGAAAGATAAAATTAAAGAGTACAATTTCTGAGCAAAGTGAAAAGTGTGTTGATAAGACAGACTTTATAAGTAAAACTATTCCTAATAACATATAGCTTGACTCCCATCCAGAAATCTGATTGTACTCTATGATGTTTATCTTACTTACTCATAAGCAGTATTATCAAGCTTACGAATTTCTTCAGGATTCAGTGCCCACACAAACACACACACTCTTCACATGATATATAAGAAAGGTTGGCTTTGATTGAAACAGACAATTCCTCTGGTACTATCACAGTATATGGACAGATTATTTTTATTTTAAAGATGTGGGGTACAAATAGTCATTGTACAGGTAAAGTTTGGGCCTCACTTTGATCCCCATTTCACCTGGGAGATTCTTTTTCTTATATTACAATTCAATCTGTGTCCCTCCTAGAATCTAAACTAAAGCCAAAATAATGAAATGAAAGGAAACAAACTATCACAAAAGTTATTTTAAAGAATAGGAAGCTGAAGCCACATTCCTTCAGAAATAATGGATAACTGAGGAAAACACTTGAAAATACTCACATTTGTTAAGAACATTATTAATTTTTTGAGTTGGAGTCTCACTCTGTTGCCCAAGCTGGAGTGCAGTGGCATGCTCACGGCCAACCCAGGGTCGAACAGCTGGGCTCTGGCGATGCTTCTGCCTCAGCCTTCCAAGTAGCTTGAACTACAGGCACACACCACCACACCTGGCTAATTTTTGTGATTTATTGTACAGACGAGATTGTGCCAAGTTGCCCAGGCTGGTCTCGAACCCACGGGTTCAGGTAATCCACTCGCCTCAGCCCCCCAAAGAGCTGGGATTACAGGCTGAGCCACCGAGGCCAGCCAAGAACACTATTTTATAGAATTATATAATATTGAGTTTCAAAAATTATTTTATCCCATCTTTTTACAAATAAGGAAATAGACTCAGAAAAATCAAGCAACCGTCCTTGGCCAAGCATCTAAGAATTTGTCCTGAAATCCGGGTATCTCTCTAATTACTCAGTTCAGTAACTGACAAAAGAACAATGCCAAACGCACATTACTATTACGTTCTGAATTTCCCTCCAAAAAAGTTGAACTTTATTAAATAAATAAACGCATCTTTTAAAAAATAAGCAGTATTGCTTGTCAAAATTAGGATTAGAGATCTTTTTTAAAAAAAGCTTTTTAGGCTGAGGTGGAAGGATTGCCTGAGCCCAGCAGGTTAAGGTTGCAAGCCTGCAGTGGCCATGAACGTGCTACTGCACTCCAGCCTGGGTGACAAGAATGAGACTACGATTCATAAAAATAAAAAAAAAATTTATTTTTTTTTAAAAAAAGCTTTTTAAGGTTTCACAGGATGAACAGATATTCGAATTCTTTAAGAATGACTTGAAAATCTAAAATAAGTTTTTGTAGTAATGATTTAAAGAAGTTTACTTTATGTTTTGTTGATTTACAACTATATCTTATGTGCTCTCAATTCCCCAAATGTTAAACTATATGCAACATATATAGAAAAGATACACAGGTTAAGCACAGTGGCTCATGCCTGGATTCCCAGTACTTTGGGAGGCTGAGGTGGGAGGATCACTTAAGGCCAGGATTTCCAGACCAGCTTGGACAATGTAGCAAAACCTTGTTTCTATTACACACACACACAAAAATTAGCAGAGCATGGTGGCCTGTGGCCTGTAGTCCCAGCTACTCAAAAGGCTGAAGAGGAAGGATCACTGGAGCCCAGGAGTTCGAGAACCACTGCACTCTAGAGTGAGAACTTGTCTCAAAAAAAAAAAAGAAAAAAGGAAAGACGTATGAAAGTACCATTTTTGAAAAAAAGTACAAGAAAATCTTCAATTTCCATGAAATAATAAAATACTATTCTTGCAAAGCTACATCTTGGAAAGATACAATACTTTCAATGTTTCTTATTATTAGCTATGCACTTTGGGGGCCAAATGTACACGTCATTTTGCATTCTATGAAGCATTTGTTTTAAATTCTAGTATTAAAAACTTTTAAGATGTTCAAAGTTTAGATAGTAAGAAAATGCTTCCTAACCTTTCATCTTTAAAAAAACTAGCAGAATTTCCCTAACCGTACCATCATGACAACACTATTTCTACTTAATATTCTCAAGTCTTTTATCCACATGCATATTATAATCCTAGTGTGTATGATGATGCAATTTTGTATCCTGCTTTCTTCACTTGTGTAACATACATCCTTCCTTGGTGCTAGTATCATGATTATTTTAACAACTGCATTATTTAACACAAAAGTTTTTTGATAGGCCAGGTACAGTGGCTCACACCTATAAACCCAGCATTTTGGGAGGCCAAGTTGAGAAGACTGCCTGAGCCCATGGGTTTGAGATCATCCTAGGCAACTTGATGAGACCTCATCTCTACAATAATTTTTTTTTTAAGTTTGATTATTTTATTTAGTTCTTAAAATATAAAAATCAATACTTCCCCAGTCGATTATTACTATTATAGGAATCACTTTATTGCATACTCTCTCAGCATTCAGATTTCTCATCAAATTCAAGGAGAAGAAAAATGCCAGTATGATGATAAAAAATAAGTGAAAAGAGGGGTATTATATGAGCCCAGAGATGTTCGCAGTGGCCATAATATGAAAGAGGCTGAGGGCCTTGGCAATGAACTTAGAAAGCATTCCAAGAACAATGCGAAGCTGCTGGAGGGTTTGATTCAGCCAGAGTTAGCAAAAACATCACCTTGTTAGTAGGTGAAGAATGGCTCATACAGGGGCCAGAATAGAAATTGAAACCAATCTGCAGTAATCCAGGTAAAAGATGATGGTAACTCAAACTTGGGTGGTTGCAATGGAAACCAAAACAGGTGGCAGATTTGGGATATACTCTAGAAGTAAGACCAAGGAACATCTGTTAATAGGTTACAGGTGGAACCCAATGAAAGAAAAGACTCACACATGATATCCAAGTTTTTAGCTTGAGCAACTAGATGGCAGTATATTTTCAGAGATGGGGAAAAACTGTGAGAAGAGCAGGTCTGAGGAAAAAAATCCAAAAGAACTATTTTAGACATGCTAGGCATTTCTCTAATAAAATAAAAGAGGGGATGTAAGATAAGGAGTTGAATACAGCAGTTTGGAATTATGGGAGAGATCAGGGCTGGAAATACAAATCTGTGTGGCAGCACATGGCATGATATTTAAAGCCAAGTGATTGGGGAGATCATCTGGGACAGGGTCAGCAAACTCCTGCTATGGAAACACAGCCACACTCATCTACTTATGACCGCATAGCAGAGTCCAGTAGTTGTAACAGAGTGAACAACAAAACACAAGGGCATACAGACAGCTCAAAATGCTGGAACACCACAGAATTTGGACATGGAAGAGAGGAGAAGCATAAAGTTTAGAAGGAACAGGCAGTGAGCAGAAATAAATCCAAGCATATGTGGTATCCTGGAAGTCAGGAAAAAAAAATACTTCAAAGAGAGTAGAATTAAGTATGCCCAATTCACCTATTACATTACATACTATATTCAGGTACCTTACTGGAGTCTTTTAAAATATCAACTATATGAGTTAAAATACTATTTTGGAATTATTTATAGGTTTCAACAGTTAGTCTACTCTTACACCCAAACATATCCACATTAACTGAGGAATAAGGCCATGACATACATGCTTTTTTCAAACTAAGAGAACCAAATAACAAAGAGTTTAATTAGTCAGGTATTCCATCATCAAATCTTATTGTATTCCTCAAGTACTGATTCTTTAAAAATTTATGTAAGATGTATAATCAAGTCTGTAAAAAGAGACTTTTAAAGTACACATTCATTATCTCTTCTTTTTAATCTGAAGGTTGAATTTTTACTTTGGTTATTTCCTTCTATAGAAACAGACTTTTATATAACTAATAAGCATTTATGCGAAAAAAGGAAGGGAGAAAAATGAGATAAACACTGACATAATCTCTTCCCATTGTAAAACACCTCACTAGTGCTGGAATTAAAAATAATATCCATTTACAAATAAATGCCAGTCCTTAAAATTGGCCTACCTTGTTTCTTTTTAAACTAGACACCTAGTTACCTCTAACTACCCAATTATAAAATTAAAGAGCAGAGAAGAAAACATACACTTGTGGAGCAATTATTTTAAATGGAAAGAAATCATTAAACTTTTACATGACTGAAGTAGTCACAAGCAAATAAATTATAGTAAAGCAAATAAGCCATTAAACTTTTATTTCAAGAGAGTCCAGAACACCCCAGAACAACAATTATATCGGAATGAGTGTGCTGCGGTAAACGAACAGTTATGAGTAATGGTAGCAAACCGTAATAGAATGAGTGCTGGGTTTTGAGTCCCAGGTCTTCAGCACAAGAGATATGGGAACAGTCCATGTGGGCTCTGCTCACCTGACAAAGTAGTAGCTCGACAAAAAGCAGAAGCTCCATAAAACCAAATTTAGTCAATTAAAAAGTGTGTCCTATGACTCACAGGATGAACATTTACATTGGTGAGATGAAGAAAATGCTATTTGCCTTTAAATACCTTTTACAAATGAGTTCTATCACTTGCAGGTAAGTACCAGCCAGTTTACCAAGGCTTTAAGGAGACTCAATACAATCAGGAATAGTACTAAAAATGACTATTTACCAAATATTTCTCTCCAGTGAAAAAATCAATGTAACATAATAGTTCAGTACAAAAGCTTTTTGTAATAAAATCTGGTTCAAATTCTAGATCCACTCCTTACTAGATATGGGCCTTGGTTTTATAATTTTTTTCTTGATGTGTAAAGCCACTAGGGATTTAGTGTCCTTTTGTATAGTATCTGGTAAAGAGTAAGAACTCAGCACAGGATAATTATTACTATAAAGATAAAGGTTTACTTTAATACACAGATCCAATGCTACAGTTAAATAGAAGGGTACACAGGAAATAAAGTTATTTCAAAAGTTAACAAAAGTAGGATAGAATTCTTCCAAGATACAGCAAGACTAAGGATGGAATAGATGAGAGAAGCTACCAGGGAGGTGATAGGATGAACTTACAAAAATCAGTGATAACCGTCTGACATGTAGCTAGCCCTCTGTCAGAAAAAGGAGAGAAGGGCATTCCAGGTTGCTAAGATAAATGCGGGATTCTGAACAATAGGTGAACGAGAAACGTACAAAGGTGAAGATTATGAATAGTATGTTCTCTTACAGGAGTTTCTACACGAGGGAAGATAAGCTCGCTGGCACGTACCGTTCGGTAAGTCAAATGCCATCACATTTATACTTGGTCTTTCAGTCCTTCTGACACCTCTGTATTTCAACATAAGGAGAATACCTGAGAATATCATGTTCCCCAATAGCATCCGTGTCAGCGTGCCAAATCAGTAAACTAGGACAAACTATGTTCATCTTCTTCCATGACTTTAAGGTTTCTGGGTACTAGTGCTGGGAAAGACAAAGTACAACTCAGACCACTCTTCTGACCTACAGGAAACCCAACCCTTCTCTGAATTCAACTACACACTTATTAACTACTGTTTACATGCATATGGGCATTACGTATAACACTGTAAGAAATGCAAGAATGGGGAGGATGGAGAGCATCTGTGGCGTTTATAATCTTGTAAGAACATTCGTGCACACATACATATGAATACGACTAGACAAAGTAGAGAACAGAAGTGCTTTCAGAGATGCACAAAGTTCTGAGGAGATTCAGGGAATGAAATGAACAGGTGAGAGAGGCTACATAGGAGGTGACAGGATGGAGTGAGAAGGATAGAGTACAGCATTCTGGCAGGCATATAGCCACGTGCCAAATAGGAGAAGAGGACAATCACGGCAAGGGAACAATAAGTAACCTAAATACGGATGAAGTAAAAGGTACACAGAGTACTGAGAAATAAATCGAAAAGACTAGGATCATATCAGGCAGACACTTTAAATGCTAGTGTGAGAAACCTACAACCAAAAACCAGTTCAAAAGACACGCAGGACAGGTTTAAACTAAGGAGGTAACACTAGAAAGAGAAACACAAAAGATTTTTGTTGTCTCATTAAGCCAAATTCTCGCATAGAGGCAATGCCTTATTCCAGAGCATGACTATTTACGGTAAATAACAGAGGCTTACCCCAAGTTATTCTCACTCATAAAAAGGTACACAAAGGATGAATAACCTGATGCAAAGCACGCAACAGAATATCCTTTGATCTGCGTTAGGGTTCAACTTCAGTGTGCCTCACAGATAGCTTGACAAAAATAGAGATGCCACGGTCCCACTCCCCAAATTCAGTCTGACCACCAAGTGTTTTGAATCTGTGTTTGGAGTCTTACTCTGTCACCCAGGCTGGAGTGCAGTAGCATGCTCAAGGCCATCCCAGCATCGACCAGGTGGGGTCCATTGATCCCTCAGCCTCAGTTTCAGTCTTCCAAGCAGCCAGAACCACAGGTGTGTGCTACCACACCCAGCTAATTTTTTATTTTACTGTAGAGACGAGGGCTTGCCAAGTTGCCCGGGCTGGTCTTGAACCTGAGGGCTCAGGCAATCCACTTGCCTCAGCCTCCCAAAGTGTTGGGATTACAGGCTGAGTGAATCTGTATTTTTAGTAAGCACCCTCAAAGACTCATTCACAGATGGTCTGCAGACCAGGTTTTGAAAAATACTAACCTACAACACGCAAGACACAAGATAGTCAGGCAATAGGAACAGGTTCCATCACCGAAGAAATTAACATACACCCGGATTACTTGGAGCTAGGTGTACTTCCATGTGACACACAGGTAAGCCTAACACTCCCAAGGCTATAATAGCAAAAGCCATTTAAGTCAGAGTCACGCCCCAAACCCTGGCTTTTGTACCATCCCAGTCAATTCTTAAATTACAATCTTGTAGACGAAATAATCTAATCTCTTTACTAGAATTCTGAGCTCAAAAAATTACTGATCACTCTCCTAAGAAAACAACTCCAGTTTCTGATAGATGAAAGAATTACTGGCAGAAATTACTACAATCAAGAAATAGTGCAGGTGAATGAAAAATAAGATCAGCTTGCTGGCAGAGTCAAATTGGAAGTTTTAGTCTAAGGATTAAAAATAATCTAGATCTGGTCATAATTAGAACAAATACATATTTAAATACAGATTTCTGGTCGAAGGGGTGCAGGGAAAAGTGTAAGTTGGTAAGCCTGTCTTCAAAACGGCTGCCACCAATTCCCCTCAATGCCTCATTCTTTCCACACAAGCCATTTCCCCACTGAGAGGCGAAGACTATTTCTCCATTTTCTTAATTTGAGCAGACATGTAACTTCTGTGAGAATACAACAAAAATAATACTGCATGACTCCCTAACCTAGGACAGAAGACACCTTTCAGCTTAGGCCACTGGTTAAGTCTGTGGAAACACTCACTCTGGGGGAAGTCAGTTACCAGGTAAGAAACCAGAAGTCACTATTAAATGAAGAAGTCCAAGCTAGCCATGACCCTCAGACCATGTGCAGATAGTTGACCAACCTGCCCTTATCTACTCCAGCCACCATAAACCAGATGCCAGGCATGATGGCAAACGTTTACATCCCAAACTGTCTGCACTCTTATGAGTGACCCAAGGGAAAAACTGTCCAACTGAACTGAGTGAATACATAAATTGCTGCTTTAAAACACCATGCTTTGGGCAGATTTCCACAAAAGCAGCCAATAACCAAAATGGCAGTCCAAACCTTCTTCATGCCTCACTTCCCAACTTTCCATTATGTGAACTTAACTGATCCCATCCCAGTTCCCAGCACCCTACGCAATGACTGCTGCAGTCAGCCTAATGGAAATGCTGCCATTGGAGAAATCCCCATTCATAAACCCAGCCAACATTGTGTTTGCGAATCCCAATCCTACCTATTTTTGCTAGATCCAGCTCAGGTGTTACTTCCCTTCCCAGGGGTATACGGGGGTAACTCTGCTCAGGGAATTTTCTTTTTTTCTCCTTAAATAGTCTGTCGTTCACTTCACATTTTTATATGAGCTTGTGTTCATTTTAGTAGACATCCCTACTTGAGTATAAACTCCTTAAGAGACACTATTTCTTGTATTTCTTTGTATTCCGGCGCTCTATACAGAAGGTAATCAGTAAATGTGGCGTTTACGAGTATGTCAATAGGATTTTTTTACAAATTAAATATCTGTATAGATATAGGCTTAACTAGAAGTTCATTTGGAAAAACTGAATAAAGTTTAAGTATCCAGACTTCTGAAAATTGCCAATTTTTCTCACATATCCACAGGACCTATATTTTCAGGTCTGTATTCAAAGTCAGTGTCGCTTTCCTTGACACTGTCGCACCCTATTTAAAACTGCATCTCTTCCAATACCACTGACTTTCAACACTCCTGTCCTTCCTTCCCTACTTTACTTTTCCTTGATGAACTCATATTATCACATATTTTACCCATTTATATTATTTTTGAAACTCCCACTAAAATCTAAGTACCAGGAGCACAGGGATTTTTGTCTGTTTTGTATACTGCCACATTCCTAAGCCTGGAAGAGTACCTGCTATGTACTAGAAAGCCAACTGTCACCTGCTAAGTGAATCAAAAACAGGAACGGATTAATTAAAAGTCTCTTATTTCAGGAATGAAACTGCCCCTTTAAAAAAGTGCTTTTACAGTTAGACACAAAATCCTGCAAACCCTTTCACTGAAAATGCTCCATAAACCACCCTTCAGTTCTCAGTCAAAACTTGTTTTAGCTTGTCTTCGTCCTTTTAATTACCAATCATTTTTCTCTTAGCAAATATGACACAGGATACTTCTGAATCACATCAGCAATTCAATAACAGGAATTGCTGGAACAAGGAAGTATGGCGATATTATAGTCTGTGCTTAGTAGGCACAAAGTCAAACAATTTAACTACGCAACTGCAACTACGTACTTTCCTACTGGTAGAAAAAAGTGCTTACTTTAAAAGAATCACCTGGACACATGTCAACCTACTACATGGTTCGACTTCTTTAACTAACTTCTATCTCTGCTTCACTTATTCTTCCCCCCGACAATGCTAGTTGCATTGGTTTAGGCACGGATTGGGCCACCTCCCGACAATGTCATGCTTTCTCTTGGTCTGCTGAGTTCTTTAGTAAGTTTCATAAAATGTCAGTCCCTGAATATATCACGCTTTACCCTACAGGGCAAATCGTCGCTTGACAGGCCACTGAGTCACAGTATTCCTTGCTGGTTGCAAGGAATGCAAGACAGAGATTACCTTTATCTTATGAGAGTTACTGTGTGACCCAGACCGACTCTCTCTGAAAAACCCTTCATTTAAAGTTACTTATCCAACAAAGATTTAAAGGTAAAAAGTTGTAGCTTCTCTAAAGCATACCAATTACTTAAATTGTTGAACAGAGAAAGAAATCTTTATTTCTTTCCATCATATCAATACTCCTAAACCATTCTATTCGCTAACTACACCTTTAGAGAAATTCCAGTGCTTTCAAGGCTGGCTTGAAACCCAAACCAGGCATTTAGAGCCTTCCTCCCACCTATTCTCCAAAGCTCAAATCCCATCTTCATTGCAAGAACTTCTCACGTTCCTCCATTCAGATTTCTCCTTCCTTCTCACAGTAGCGACTTCACTCCCAACACTTCTGATTAACCACGTCAGCCATGTGAGTGTATGTGCCTACTTCCCCGCAAGCCTGAGAGTCCACGGAATTGAAACCAAGAGGTCAAGGAATGTGCCTACCACCGTCCTTCCGGCTTGTAGTCACCCAGCAAGCGCTGACATTTCGAACTTAAAAAAATACCCATGCTGAAATTCGTTTTCTCAATCAAAAGGGATGAGAGGACAGTTTTTTCAAGTACTGTGTAGGGAGTGATGGCCAAGGGTCACAAACCATCCCAGGCTTCCAAGACAGAAGGGGACTGTTGTCCTTTCAGCCATCCAACCTCTCACATGCTTTTCACAAGCCCAGTTCAGACACCACGGAGCCCACCGCCCCCACCTGCAGCGCCCACCACACGGCCCCAGCGTCGTCCTCCCCGGCCGGCCCGCGACCCTCCTCGAAGCACTATGGCGTAACCAGAGGGCAAGAACTGCGGACAGGCCCAGACTGCCCGAAATTCCCGCTCTCTCGTCACCAGTTTGATGACCTTGGACACGCCGGCTCGTGCTCGGGAACCTCCGTTCCCTCCTTCGCGAGACAAAACCAGAACTCTTACACTGCGTATGAGGCGGCTGCGTCCCGCCAGGGACTTAGCGGGCGGCCCGCAAACCGCTCCCTGTTCCTAGAGAGCGCTGGCACGTCGCAGGAAGCGGCCGCAAGGCGCGCCCGGAGGCGGCTCCGCCGGCCGGCTGCGCCTCGGCGCCCGCCTGCCCTCGCCCCGCTCACCTTGGTGGTCGTAGACGCTGATGTAGGAGATGCCCACGGCCATGCACCACACCACGAGGCTCGCGATGTCCGAGAAGCTGGGCTCCTGCTCCACCTCGGCGATCACCAGGCCCATATGCACCGGCAGCTTCTCCAGGGAGCGGCCGTCCGCACGCCAGCGCAGCCGGGGGTGGGCGGCGGCCGGGACCGGGCCCCCGCGCGGAGGCCGGTGCAGCCGGCGGTGCCGGCCGGCCGCCGGGCGCTTGCGGAGCGTGAAGCCGAGCGGCGCTAGGACCGCGGCGGAGGCGGCGCGGCAGCAGCGCCGCCAGAGCCAGTTCCAGGTGCCGAACCGAACCCGGAGCCAGGAGGAGAGCGTGCGGTGCAGGCAAAGCAGCGCGTGCAGCACCCGCCACACCAGCTCGTACAGCCCCGTCATACTCCCGCGGCGCCCGGGCGCCCTCCCCAGCCTCCCGCCCACACCCGCGGCGCGACGGCCTTTTATCCGCCCCGGCGGCCGGCGCGGGCCATCGCCCCGCGACCCAGTCCCCGCGCCCACGCCCGCGCCGAGCCACGCTCCTCCGGCGACGCCTCACCTCGCCCCCGCCGCCATCTTGCGCCGCTCTGGGCAGCCCCGCCCCGCGGGTACATGGACGGTTCTGATTGGCCGGCGTGGAGCTCTGACGCGGCTTCTGCGTCTGAGCATGTGGCGGGCCGGGCGCGGAGAGAGCGCGTGCCCCAGCGAGCCGGCGGGCCTGGCCCGCGTGCGCCCCCTGAGGGTGTGGAGGGCAAGGGCGGACTCCCGCGGCCTGTCGGAGGCGGACGGCGAGGCGCACGTGGGCTCGGACCCGTGGTCCGGGAACCCAGCGTCCCGCAGGTCACGGGCGTCTCGTGCTGTCTCCTCTCCCGGCCCGACCGACACGGTTTCCAAGGAGCGAAAGTGGCCTGAGTGAATGGGAGATTACAAATGCCAGGAGAAGCCCTCGCTTGATGTTGCTGCAGGGGACCAACGGGGGTCCCCAATAGGAAATTATGCGCGGAGGCTGGAGTTCTGCTGCTGTTGTTGTTCAGCCTCAAACTGAGGCCGATTCTTCCCAGACTGGGAATGAGGAGCTCCGATCCTGTTCCAGCTGGACTTCCAAGTGGTCCTCCAGGCCACTGTGCTTCCCTGCAGCACTTCTGTACAATTTGTGCCCTTTTTGCGCAAGTTTTTCCCTTCTCCTGAATTCTCGTTTCCCAACGAGGCATTGCCCAAATTTCAACCCGTTTCTCAAGGTTCATCCTACGTGCTGCATCCAGTCATCGTATATGTATAAATATGTGTGTACAGTAATACTCATGCTTGCATTACTTATATATGCAAATATCTATTTGTATTGTAATTATATTTAATTACTATATATAGTATGACATATATTAATAATATATATAGTATGACATATATTAATAATATATACGTGTACACGCAATTCCATTTTGTAATACCTACCTAATCTTTGTTCCCTAAAGCCCCCTTTCCCTCTGGGAAACATGTGTTAACATCTTAGCTGCATGTCTTCATTTTTTGATCATTTGGTCAGCTAGTCTCATTTTGCCTTCTAAGACTCACTCCACTTTATTTTAAAATTTGAATTTTATGTCCATCTGTGTTCCTCCCTGTTGCAGCTCAGCCTGAGGAAGTGAGGGGTGGGCATCAGGTACACCCTTTACTCACTTCTCAGCTCCTCTGATGATGGACCGAGACAAAGGAGAATGGAAAACTCTACCATCTTTTTCTTCACTGGCTATTGCTGCTGGTTATGCAAATCCAGGATACGGGCTAAGGAACACTTCCTAAGCACCAGTTGTTAGGTTACGGACAGACTGGGTGAGGGCGGAGTGGCGCAGGGAGGTGCGCAGCACTGCCAGGGCTGGCAAGCTGGAGGTGTGTGCTGGCAACCCAGAGATCCGAGTAAATTGCAAAGAATTGCGACACAAGAAAGGTTAACAAAGGTTAAGAAAGAAAAGTTTATTTAAAAGTAAATTAGAGCGAGAAAGAGAAGGAAGAGAGAAGATTCACATCCCCAAGGTGGGGGAGGGGGACGAAAGCCTGGAAGCATGGTGACAGCCATGGCTCAAAGAGCACATGGCCACACCAGACTCTAGCAAGGTAATGGCTGCTGGTTGCTTGTGGTTGAGTCCTTTTAACCATTCCCCTAGACAGGGGAGGATCATTAAGATGATTGGGTGGTGGTCTGCTTCCACGTCATAACAAAGGGGCAGGCAAGCGCAGATACTGATGATATCAGGTGTCAGCAGGCAGATGGGTGGGTTAGTCACTTGATTGCTGCCATGGTGGGGCTTCTTTGTGTCAGGTAGGTTAGCCCTTGTGGGGAGGGTGATTCCTGCAAGAGACTTGTTAGACATTTGCTCCTTGGCCAAAGGTTGGGTGGTTGTTTGGGTTGTCCTCATCTTGTATCTGAAGGAGATTTGCCTAGGGGAGATGGGATAGGCTGCTGTTTGTCCTGCAGTAGAATGTCTGAATGCTTTCTAATGATTACACTGAGGCAAAAAGACTAAAGGATAAGCTAAGTTTCTTCTAGGTTTCTATAGGCACCTTTCACCAGTGTCCCATTGAAATTTGACTACACAGACCTCTTGCCCCCACGCTGACAGGTTTCTCTAATGTACTCACTTCTTTACCCTCAAGCTTGCCACTTCTGACAAGATTAGAGCCATCAATATCATGTCCCTATGGCTAGCTCTCAGGTCTGCAAGCACAGGCAGGCTGCATAGTTTGTACTTCTTTGAATTGCAAACTTAAGCAAAAGGATTCTATCCACAGCTCCATCAGACAGCCCTGCCAACATGCAGACCTTGGCATCTCTCCCATTTGTTTGTTTTCCCCCTAGAGTTCCCTTCTAGTCATAGGTCTCCCAGCTGAAAGGTGTTCAACTTCCTAAAGAGAGGTGGAAAGGTACACTTTTCTTCTTTAGCATCTTTCAACAGGCTAGGGATGGAAGTGTCTTGTACAAAACAGTTCTCTGAATAGCTTTGGACCAACACAATTCTTCTTACTTGTAGTTCTCAAGAATAACTGTAGAATATGTTGGAATGCAACATCCTAGACATAAGAAGGAACTGGACAGAACACCCTATCTCCTGTCTTAGTCCCTTCTAGGAACAGGATGTCCTTAAACACTTTAGCCTAGCAATTCCGGTTGTCCTGGGGTATAAAACCCAGGACACACTTCTTCTTGGGGTCTCTCAATTGTGGTTCAAGTGGGACATGGGCAGACAGGATGCCATCTTCCTGAGCAGCTTTCTTCACCCTTGCTTTCTTCATCATGCATCCCATGTTTCTGTTGTCCCTTGCTGCCTCTCTATAAATAATAAACTCACTCCATGTAACTCTTTGTGTGTTTGAGTGTTCTGTCTCACGACTCAGGCAATACTGATGGTGAAGTTCCGGGAGCAGTGGGCTGAACTGGTAACAGTGCACAGTGAAATGGCTTTGCATCTGCTGGTTGCTCCCAACTTCTGGCTGCTTCTCTGCTTAGAAGTTGAGTCAGGGTGTAATGTTTGCTGAGAAGGAAGAGACGAGCTGCTGGTGGTTAAAAGTTTATTAAAGAAAAGAAAAGAAGGGGTGTGGCTGGCACAGAGAGAGAACCCAGCGGCCTTTGTTCTCTTGCAGGCCACTTATAAAACCTCAGTCTTGGCTTATCCAGCGGTTGCCTGGCCTTGAAAGGCAAATGTCAGTACTGCTGAAGCGGGTTCTCACAGCCTTGGAGTGTAGTTGTCCACCCTAAACCAGTCACACTTGTCTTTGAAAAGCAGCCATAGGAAAGCAAACACTGACAGTCAGTATCGGGCTGTTATCAGTCACACAGCTTTGGGATGCAGTCTTGGGGAAAGCAGATTCTGGTAGTGAAGCAATTAGTAACACAATGCTGTTAGAGCAGAGTGTTAGTTTTTTGGGCCATTGCAACTCTGTGCTCCTTTTGCCAGGGTTAAATGATAAGTTGTTTTAACTACAATCTCCTCTCCCATCCCCCATACAAACCCTATCATTCCAGCCTTTTTGTTGTAGGATAGGGCCAAAGGTCAATCTTTCATAGCTGCTTCCTGCTGAAGAAGGACATTGTAGGGATATGATAGAAAAAGGCTGGAATGTGGGTGCAGGGGGTTTGTGGGTGTTTGAAATTTCAATTTTGATAATTGGAGCGGGTAAAAAGTAGTTTATGGATAGTGTGACTAGTAAAGACTTGTAAATTGTCCTGAAGGAATTTTGAAAAACGGGTTAAATTTAGAGTTTTCAGTAGGTAGGCAAGGCTTGGGGGCAGAAGGAGATTAAAAAAGAGAGGGCGAAAGAGATTTATCTGTCACCTGGGTAATTACTCTTGGTTTTGAGAGCTTGATGAGAGATGACACGGGAAAATGTGTTTAGGCTGATTTTAGTGAGAGGAGGCCCCCAGAGAATAAGAATTATAATGAGGTAAGCAAAGCAGAGGGAAAGTTTTTGAATGATAGTTTTCTGAGGGGATACGCAGAGTAAAGGCCAATTTCAAGTAAGGTAAGTAAAGGCATCCCAGTTTGATTAGTAACCAATTCATTTGTTATCCCCTTTTACTTATCGATGGTTGTTTTAGTTTAGCTGTGTTCCTCCCTCAGGGATTTGCTTTAATAGAAGTTTGGTAGGGCCCAGAACAGTGCTGGAATAGCGGGGAGCATCCAAGCGAGGAATGTTGCTTGGCGGAGGTGGAGAGTTTTCTGGGGCCTGTTTAATCTAGAGAGATGAAATCAAGAAGAATGACAGGCCAGCTTAGTAGCTGTTGGTCTGGTTAGAATAATCTCAAAGGTACCAGTCCATTGAGGTTGGAGATAAGGTAAAGAGGTTTTATATTGGGAATTTTTATGAGTTGTTGGGCAGGTGAGTGGAGTGAAGCCTGTTTTTTGTTTTCCTGTCTGCTGCATTGTTGCCCCATGAAATGAGGTCTGAGGTCTCCTGGTGACCTTGGAAATGTATGATGACCACTTCAATTGGCATGCTAGTTGCCTCTAAGAGCTGGAGTATAAATGGGGCGTTAGTTATGGGAAAACCCTTGGTTGACAGGAGCCCCCGTTACTTCCAGATGGTAGTGTGTGAGTGTATGATATGAAACGTGTATTTAGAATCAGTGTATATGTTTACTCCTGTTAGCTGTTAGCGTAAGGGTCCTGGTTAGTGCATTAAGCTCTGCCTTTTGGGAAGAAGTTCCCAAAGGGAGAGGTTGGGATTTAATAATTTTTGTGTTAGAAATGATGGCACGTACTGCTCTTCTTTTTGTTTCTGGTGTTGTGGAGGAGCTGTCATTCACATACCATGTAAAAGATGGGCCATTTAAGCAGGTGGAGGAAATGTGGGAGAAGGGAGGTGTTAAGTCCTCTAATGCCTCTTTGCAGGTGTGGATGGAAGGCTCAGAGGAACTAGGGATGAGGGTGGTAGGGTTGTGAGTAGGACAGCGTTTAAAGGAGAACTCAGGGGATTTAAGAAAAGTGACATGAATTAATTGAATACGCGAGGGAGATAAGAGAGTTATGGCTTTTTATTTTTTATTTTGAGTGAGGAGTGTAGCCTCTGCCAGAATGCATAGGCAGGCCGCCACCCTTGGATTGTGGTGTCTAGTTGTTTTGATTGATAAGTGGCAGGGGTGAAGGAGGGTCCCTGGTTTTGTCCTAAGGGTTCTAGGGTAATTTTGTGTTTTTCAGTAGTGTAAAGTATAATGGGGCGAGAGAGGTTAGGAAGTGCCAGAGCTGGAGCTGAGAGAATAACTTGTTTAAGGGTATTAAAGCCTGAACGAATGTCTGACTTTGGTTCCAGGGTCTCTGAAAGTTCTGTCTCTTCTG
Source organism: Cephalopachus bancanus (assembly GCA_027257055.1). Classification (NCBI taxonomy): domain Eukaryota; kingdom Metazoa; phylum Chordata; class Mammalia; order Primates; family Tarsiidae; genus Cephalopachus; species Cephalopachus bancanus. The sequence goes on along the minus strand of JAPVLO010000018.1, from coordinate 268,673 downwards.
GTGGCTGGGTATGAAGGTTGTACTAAGAGAGCAAAGTCAGGAATCCAGAGACATAGATATTTGGCCATTCCTAAGAAAGATAGGATTTCTGTTTTTGACGTAGGGAGTGGTAGGGTGGCTATAAGGGGCTTTCTATCAGTTGTAATGTGTTTTTCAGTTGGTGTTAAAAGAACTCCAAAATAGGTGACCTTAGGAAGAGAAAGCTGATCCTTGGTGGGAGATCACCCGATGTCCCTGATCAGCTAGAAAGTTAAGTAGCTGTATAGTGTGTTGTTGAGAGTGTGTTAATGAGGGACTACAAAGGAGGAGGCCACCCACATGTTGAAGGAGAGGACTTGGGGCAAGGTTGAGCGAGACCAGGTCTGATGCTAGGGCCTGACCAAAGAAATGAGGACTTCCCTGAAAACCCCGGGGAGGACTGTCCATGTTAGCTGTTGGGAACAGTGGTTGTCTGGATCAATCCAGGTGAAGGCAAACAAATCTTGGGAGTCCGGGTGTATAGGAATGATAAGAAGGCGTCCTTGAGCTCGAGAACAGTGAAATGGGTGATAGAAGGGGGATGAGAGAGAGGAGGGTACAGGGGTTGGGGACCACTGGGTGTATGGGGAGAACGACTGCATTAAGAAGTCTTAGGTCCTGGGCTAAGTGATAGGAGCCATCTGGCTTCTTGACGAGTAGGGTGGGAGTGTTATAGGGGGTTAAGGTTGGGCATAAGAGGCCCTGGCATAGTAGTTTAGTGATGATAGGCCTTGTCGATGATTTTGGGAGATGGGGTATTTGGCTGATTTGGGAATTCAGAGGAATCTTTGAGATGGATATGAATGGGAGCATGATGATAAATGACAGATGGGTCGTCTGTGTCCCAGACTATGGGGTTTATGAAAGAGGGAGGCAATGAAGGTAGGAGAGAGGGAGAGAGAGTGGGACCGAGGAGCAGGAGCCAGTCTAGATTGGAAGGTGGACCTGGGATAGTGATAAATGCTTTAAATTTGGAGAGAAGGACCCTCTTAAAGATGCGAATAGGGCATTTTTGGAATATGAGAAAAGAATGGAGAATGGGTTGCTTTGGCATGTATAAGGCAGAGGTTCAGTAATTTGTGGTATAGATATTAAACCATTAACCCACAACAGAGACCTGAAAGACTTTTGTTTTTTCAGAGTAGGTAGGCATAGCAGATTAAGTGGCCCCATGTTAATGAGAAAAAGGAGTGGCTTACCTGCCACTGTGAGAGTTACCCTAGGCTTCGTAGAGGTAAGGAGAGTTGGGGGCTGGAGTCCTGGGCACCTTCAGTCTTCATTTAGTAAGTGATAGTATAAAGATTTTGAAAAGTAAAAAATCTTTTTGTTTTTTGTAACAAAGACAGTAGGGGGGTAACAAAGGCAGCAGGGGAGAATAACCAGTCATTGTATTATAGAACAAAAGTACCATACAAGATTCTTTTTTTTTTTTAATCAAAAATATTACCTTAATAGCAACAACTTCTTACATTTTTTTGGTTTATTTTCTGTTTTTTTTTTTTACCTTTTAGATAATTTTTTCTGTTAGCAACTTTTGATTCAGATAAGACTATATGATTTCAACATGGATGGCCAGGACCAAAAGGTTGCCTCCTGTGTTAAATTAAGAAATGAATTTGTGTTCCAGTGCCCTAATATTTACTTGGAGGTTACTGTTGTGATGGTGAGTCAGTGCCAGGAACTTTAGCAGATTTTCAGGCTTTCGTAAGTGGCCACCATTTGTGAGCCAAGTGTTCTCTCTTCAGAAGAGAGTGCACCTGTTTTCCAATGGCTTTCTGGCCTGCACAGTGAGCAAGGTTCAGGAGGTTTAGGTCTTTTGGGTACAACTATGCTTGTAGTGCCTCCATAGACTGTACCCATAAGCAACAGACACCATCTCCTTAGCAGGTTTATTCTCACCAGTTTTGTCACTAATGGTGACTGCCAATTGGGGTGCTTTTTTGATCCTCTGGCTCTGCTGTCCTCCATGTTGGCACTGTTTTTTCTTTATTTTTTCTTAACTTTTGGCTGAAAAAAAAAACCTTAAAAGCTTTTTTTTAATGGGTTGTACATATGAAACTTTTTGACCATTTGTCTGTTTGTAACAGTCTGATGTAAAACCCTTTAGAGTGAACAGACCACATGGATCTGACTTATTTATGATTATGAGCAGGCAAATTTGTTAAAAACCCTTATACATTATTGAATTACAGTTTTTGTTGTATGGTGTGGACAATTAGGTGAGAGTGATCAGTTCCCAGCCTTTATTGTATTCACAGAGTACCCAGTATTTTATCCATCTGGCAGGAGAAGTACTAGGCTTAGCAAAAGAGATTTAACTAGGTGGGATTGGCCAGTTCCCAAACCTTATGTCACGCAGGGTGTTTAGCATTTAAAACTTTCTATGTTTTATAAGAGGGTATTAGGCACAACAGGTGATTTAAGCTTGTGTTTATAAAATACAAATATATAGCAAGCCTGATATAATAAACACTGGTGTGTTATCTAGCATTACTATTTTAACATATGGTAAAGTTGGTGAAAGGACAAATAGAGAGCTGAAAGCCATTTTTCAACTTGTTCTTAAACCCTGACACAATGATGAGAAAGTAGAAGCTGTGCTTTTGGAGAAATGCATTCTTTAAGTCTTTTCAGAAATAGATTTCCTGGTGCCAAGTATCAGAGGTATCTCATAGCAGCAATCAAGCTTGCCTAAAGTAAAGGGAATTTGCAAGGCCTAGGACATCATGCATTGGTCAAGGATTGTAAAAGTCATGAAACTTGTAATTACAAAAGTTATAACTGCTGAGGGAGAGCAGGTAGGGATTTGATCTTCCAGTAAACTGGGCACGATCTACAGGGAAGCCAAGGATACCCACTGGGAATGCCTAAGAGATAAGGGGAGGTGCACCCTCCATTAGCTCTAAGGCATGTCTTCTGGGAAGGTGCAGGAGAATTAGAATCCTTGTCACGCCCTTCTCTAGGAGCTGTGATAATGTGGGCGGACATTAATGGGTCTCTGTGTCACAGGTTCTCCAAGACATCCACAGGTGGTCGATAAAGAAGTCTTGGTGGTCATGTGCAACATCTCCAAGAAAAGGATTTAAGCCAGGGCTTTGGGGGGCTACGATGCTACACTCACCTAGAGTGCAGGCCCACTCCCTGTCTGTGGGGGGTGAACTTTTCCTAAATAAATCTTTTCTTCTCTCACTTCTGTGTGTTGGGGTTCTTTGCATTTACTCAGATCTCTGGGTTCCCAGCGCACACCTCCGGCTTGCTGGCTCCGGTGGTGCTGCACCTCTCTGGGCCTCTCCTCTCTCCTCCCTCTCCATCCATCCACCCTCACCCTGTCCGAACCCTAACAGCTGGAAGTCAGATTTTAGTAGAGCACTTGCATGTTTAGTTGGAAAAGCAGATTAAAATTGCAATGGATCTTTTTAGTTGGTTAACAGGATTAATTAATGTGTCCCCTTTACTCTTGTCTGGGAAGAAGGTTGATATAGTTCCAGCTTAGATTTAACTTGAGAGAGATTTATTGTAGAAGAAAAAGACAAACAGATAAGAACTTTAATATTTTTTGTTCTGGCCATCCCCTGAGGAGGGACCAGTTAAGTCATGCGGAAACTTGAATGGGCTCCCCAAGTACACGTTGGGGGTGGTGAGGAGGCGGCACCATGGTTTGACTTGCTGCAGCTAGTCGGGCTGCTGCCACAGAGTTCTCACACAGTGGGGGCAGGGGGACCAGAAGGCTGGAGGCTGGGGTCAGATTCTGTGACCTTTGGCATCGGCCCCTTCTCCAAAGGTGAAAGAGAGAGGGACTGGAGGCCAGGGTTAGGTGTGAAGGCTGTAGACCACAGCCCCTCCTCCGAAGGTAGAGTTGGAGGGTGAGAAGGATGAACAGGAAGGAAAACTGATGGAGAGTGGAGTAAAAGCATATTATGAGAGACGAGAGACAAAAATACAGCAGGAGGAATGGATATCTGGGTGGCAAGTTAACTTATAAAAGTCCTGAATACATGGAATTTTAAGGTACTTGTCTTTTTTTTTAAGTATAAATAAAGTTGTCGGAGTGTATTAGGAGTTAAGAAGCCATCTTTCTGGCCAGGTTTTGTCATCCCTCCATTTATATTGTGGCATTTTTCTTATTTGGCCACCAGCTGAAAGAGTCGGCTGGGGCAGGTTGGGCTGTGGACCAAAGCCAGTTCGGGGCCATTGAAGTATTGTAGTAAAAGGAAACAGGGATACGGTTGGGATGGGCTCTTGGTTTTATGGATTTGTTTTTTTGGTTTTAAGAGTCTGAGAGACACAAGAATTTATTTGAATCATAAAGCCAGGGGTCCAAGAGCATATTTAAATACGTGGGTGTGTGGGTGATAAATGAAGGATGACTTCCCGGAGGTGCAGAAAGGCATATCATGCAGTTGTTGAAGTTTTAAGGCTTTTGTGAAGTTGCTGCACCAACAAAAAGAAAAATAGCAAAGAAACTCGTAGTTTTTCTTTTACCCATCAGGTCCTTCTTGCCTTCCTAGGGAGTAGCCCTAGGCAGAGACCGTCAATTGCCTTCTGAGATCCAGTCTACAATACTGCTTAACGGCCCCCACTAATCTCTAGCAACCACTGATCCTTTTACTGTCTCCTTAGTTTTGCCTTTTCCAGAATGTTATACAGTTGGAATCATATGGTATATGACCTTTTCATATTGTCTTATTTCACTTACTAATATGCATTTAAAGTTGTCCATGTCTTTTCATTGGTTCATACCTTATTTCTTTTTAATGCTGAATAATACTCCATTGTCTGGATGTACCACATTTTATTTAACTATTTACCTACTGAAGGACATTTTAGTTGTTTCAAAGTTTTGGAAATTATGAATGGAGCTGCTGTGTGCAGCTGTGTGCAGGTTTTTGTGTGGACATAGGTTTTCAACTCATTTGGATAAAAACCAAGAATGAACAATTGCTGATCATATAGTATGTTTAGTTTTTTAAGAAACTGCCAAAATATATTCCAAAGGGTCTATACCATTTTGCATTTCCAACATTAGTAGATGAGTTCCTGTTACTGTAAATTCTTGTCAAATTTGGAATTAATGTTTTGGATGTTGGTCATTCTATGAGATATATCATGGTATCTCATTGTTTTAATTTGCAATTTCCTACTGACTCATGGTGTTGACTTACTTGCCATCTGTCTGTTTTGGTGAGGTGTCTGTTCAAGTTCAGGACTTTTGATATATTTTTTTTGAGTCAGGGTCTCACTCTCTTGCCCAGGCTGGAGTGTGGCGGCATGGATCACAGCTCATCACAGCCTTACTCTACTGGGCTCACATGATCCTCCCATCCCAGGATCCTGAGTAGCTGGGACCACTGACCCATGCTGCTACACCCAACTTGTGCTTTAATGTTTTTTGTACTGACAAGGTTTCGCTATGTTTCCTGGGGCTGGTCTTGAACTCCTGGGCTCAAGCAATCCTCCCACTTTGGCCTCCCAAAGTGCTAGGATGCAAGTGTGAACTACCAACCCCAGAATTTGGTCATTTTAAAATCAGATTGTTTGTTTGCTTAAGGTTAAATTGTAAGAGTTCTTTGTACATTTTAGATAACAGTTTTTTATCAGATATGTTTTTGCAAGCATTTTTCTCCTAATCTGTGAATTGTCTTCACACTTTCTTAATAGTCTTTTGAGAACAGAAGTTTCAATTTTAATTAAGTCCAACTTATCCATTTTTTTCATGGATTATGACTTTGGTGTTGTATATTAAAAATCATGGCCATAGACAAGCATGGTGACTCACACCTGTAATACCAGCACTTTGGTAGGCGGAGGTATGAACCCAGGAGTTTGAGACCAACCTGGATGATTTGGCAAGACCTCATCTACAATAAATTAAAAAATTAGCTGGTGCACACCTGCAGTTCCAGCTACTTGGAAAGCTGAGGCAGAAAGATCGCCTGAGCCCAGCAGGTCATCAATACCTAAGGTCATTTAGATTTTCTCCTATGTTATCTTCTATGAGTTTGGTAGTTTTGCATTTTATGGTTAGGTCTGTGTTCCATTTTGAGTTAATTTTTTGTATGAAAAGTATAAATCCTAGGTTTAGATTCATTGAAAAAATTTTTTTATTTGCACTTGGATATTGAGTTGTTCCAGACCACTCATTGAAAAAACTATCATTGCTCCATTGTATAGTAAGATATAATGGCTTACTAGTTCTTGTAGTTTTTGTTGTTGTTGTTGATTTTTTGGGATATTGTACATAGACCATTATGGTCATCTTCAAAAAGCAGTTTTGTTTCCTCCTTCTCAATCAGTATATTTTCTATTTTTTTCTTTTCTTATTGCAGTAGCTAGGACTTCATATGCAACATTGAAAAAGAACAGTGAGATAGGACATCTTTGCCTTGTTCCTGATTTTGGCTACTACTAGTTTTTCACCACCAAACATATTAGTTGTAGGTTTTGGTAAGATATTTTTTATCAAGTTGGTGAAGTTTCCTTCTATTCCTAGTTTGCTGAGAGTTTTCACATACTTTGTAATGTTGGGTTTTATCCAGTACTTTTTTCACATCTATTGATATGATCATATACTTTTTCTTCTTTAGCCCGTTGATGTGTGGATTACATTTATTTTTTAATATTGCACCAGACTTACATACCTGGAATAAATCTCAGCCATGATGTATAATTGTTTTTATACATTGTTAGATTCAATGTTTGAATTTTTGGACCTATGCTCATTAGAAATAGTTGTCTATGGTTTTCTTGTAATGTCTTGTCTGATTTTGGTATTGGGGAATGCTGGCTTCATAGAATGAGTTAGAAAATGTTCTTTCTGCTTCCTTCTTCTGGAAGATATTGTAGAGAGTAAGCATAATTTCTTCCTTAAATGATTGGTAGAATTCATCAGTAAACCCATCTTGGCCTGGTGCTATGTTTTGAAATGTCATTAATTATTGAATGAATTTCTTTGAGATAGACCTGTACAAATTGTTTAATTACTTTTTGTATGAGTTTTAACAGCTTGTATTTTCCAAGGAATCAGTTCATTTTATCTAAGTTATTTAATTTGTGAACATAGGGTTGTTCACAGTATTCCTTTATTATCCTTTTAATGGTCATGGGATCTGTAGTGATGTTCCCTATTCATTTCTGATATTAGTAATTTGTGTCTTCTCCCTTTCTTTGTTAGCCTGGCTAGAGGCTTATCGATTGCATCGATCTTTTCAAAGAACCAGATTTTGGTTTTGCTGATTTTCTCAATTGATTTCTTGTCTTTGATTTCATTGATTTCTGCTCTAATATCTATTATTTTACTTCTTATGCTTATTTTGGATTTAATTTGTACTTATTTTTCTAGTTTCTAAGGTAGAAGCATGGATTGTTGATTTTAATCTTTCTTCCTTTTAATATATGCATTAAATGATATAATTTTATCAACTGCTTTTGCCGTGTCCCACACATTTTGATGAGTTGAATCTTTACTTTTATTTAGTTGAAAGTATTTAAAAAATTACTTCTTGAAATTTTTTTCTTTGATCAGTGTGCTGTTGAATCTTCAAGTGCTTTGGGATTTTCCTCTCTTCCTTTGATTGAGGTCTAGCTTAATTCCATTGTAGCTTGAGAGCAGACATTGTATGATTTCTGTTATTTTATATTTGTTAAAGTGTGTTTTATGACCAAGAATGTGGTCTATCTTGGTGAATATTCCATGTGGATTTCAAAAGAATACGCATACTGCTGTTGTTGGATGAAGTAGTTGATAGATGTCAGTTGTATCCAGTTGATTGATGATATTGTTGACTCCAACTTTGTCCTTACTGGCTATCTGACTGCTGGATGTTTCCATTTCCGTTAGGGGGTATTGAAGTCTCCAACTATAATAATGGATTCATTTCTTTTTCCTTGTATTTCTATCAGTTTTTGCCTCACATATTTTGACACTCCGTTTGTTAGGTAAATATATATTGAGGATTTTTATATCTTGGAGGATTGGTCTTATTGCAATACTTCTCTTTACTCCTGATATCTTTCCTTGCTCAGACATCTGCTCCTGCTTTGTTTTAACTTTTTTTGAAAAAATAAAACATTTAGTTTTAATTTATATGTGTATTAACATTTAAAGTGGGCTTCTTGTATACAGCATATAGTTGCATCTTGATTTTGATCCACTTTGACAATCACTATTTTTTAACTGATGTATTTAAGCCATTAGTTTTTAAGGTGATTATCCAACTATTTGGATAAATATTTATGATATTTGTTAGTTTTCTACTTGCTACCCTTGTGTGTGTGTGTGTGTCTTTAGCTCTTTTTCTGTCTTTTGCGGTTTTTTTTTTTTTTTTTTTTTGAGTTGGAGTCTCACTCTGTCGCCCAGACTGGAGTGCAGTGGCCGCTTCCGGCCACCGCAACCTCGACCTGCTGGGCTCCGGCGATCCTTCCACCTCAGCCTTCCAAGTAGCTGGAATTACAGGCATGCGCTACCACGCCCGGCCGATTTTTTGATTTATTGTAGAGATGAGGTCTCGCTGCCCAGGCGGGCGAACCCGCGGGCTCAGGCAATCCACTCACCTCAGCCTCCCAAAGGCGTGGGATTACAGGCTGAGCCACCGAGCCCGGCCTTTTGCGGTTTTAATGGAGCATTTTATATAATTTTATTTTCTCTTCTTTTTTGGCATATCATGTATACTTTTTTCTTTTACTATTTTAACTGTTTGAAATATATATTCACAAATAATCCAAGTCTACTTTCTTTCTCTTTTTTTGGAAAAAAAACATTCAAATTTTACTTTCCAACAGACAGACAGCATCAGCAGGTTCAGCTACAAGGGTTTCTCCATAGATCATACATTCACAAGGCATCATTAGCTCAAAGTGAGAAAGCCACTGGGGTGTTCTCCATAACAATATCCACTTTCACAGTGTAAAGAGGTGCTAATAGTGTGTTCACTTACAGTTCCAGAAGGAAAGGCACAACTCGGCAAAAAGCAAGTTTTGGGATACGAAAGTCAGGTGCAATCACAAAGACACAAAATTTTGGGTCCGCTTCCCAATCAAGGCCTTTCACGTAGAGGAAAAGACTTCAATGCCCAGAGTCTGGGTCTCTCTGCTTTCATTAAACCATGACAGCAACTCTTCATTGTTTGCTCAATATTATGACATGTACAAAAAAAGAAGATTACACAAAAAGAGATCACAGAAACACCTAGAAGGCCCAGCTCTTCCAACCAAGACAACAACTCTTAGGTCTATCACAGGGTTTAGGAATACTTCTGCAGTCATAATACAGGAAAATCACGACTATGGCTACAAAAATAAAAAATAAATGAGGTGGATAAATTAAAGCTTTCACACCCAGGGCTTGCCTGTTCCAGTCAGTTTTCCCAGCACCAACTTTGTAGCCTTCATGAAAATCAAGGTCCACTTATGAGTGAGAGCATGTGATACCTACTTTGTTTCTGTGAAATATCACTCAGAATTATAGACTCTAATTCCATCCAGGTTGCTGCAAAGTTCATGATTTTGTTCTTCTTTATGGCTTTATAATATTCCATTGCGTATATGTACCACATTTTTTAATGCAGTCCTCTTTCGATGGACAGCATTGTTGGTTCCATGTTCTTGCTATTGTGAACAATGCTGTGATAAACATACCTGTGCAGGTATCTTTTTTATAGAGTGATTTGAGTTCTTCCAGGTATATTCCCAGTAGGGGGATTGCGGAGTCATATGGAAGGTCAATCTTTAGACTTTTAGGAATTGCCATGGTGATTTCCACAGAGGCTGTAATAGTTTACACTCCTACCAACAATTTAGAAGTGTTCCCTTTTCACCACGTCCTCTCCAGCATCTGTTATTTTTGAGTTATTGAGGATGACCATTTTGACTGGAGTTAGGCGATGTCTCAGTATAGTTTTAATTTGCATCTCCTTGATGACTAGTGAAGCTGAACATTTTTTCATGTATCTGTTAGCTGCTCACGTCTTCTTTTGAGAACAGTCTATTCCTATCTTTTGCCCACTTTGTAATGGGGCTGTTTTTTTTTTTCTTTTTAGCATGTTTGAGCTCCTTGTAGATCCTAGATGTTAGGCCTTTGTCAGACATACAGTTGACAAATATTTTTTCCCAGTCTGTGGGCTGTCTCCCCACCCTCTTGATGGTTTCTTTGGCTTTGCAGAAGCTTGTCAGTTTGATGAGGTCCCATTTGTCTATTTTATCTCTTATGGCATGGGCCCTTAGGATTTTGATCAGGAATTGGTTGCCACTTCCAATTTCCATAAAAGTGTCTCCTGCATTTTCTAAGGTTCTTATAGTTTGAGGTTTTATGTTTAGGCCTCTGATCCATTTCGACTGATTTTTGTGTATGGGGATAGGTAGGGGTCCTATTTCAATCTTCTGCATGTGGTCAGTCAGTTTTCCCAGCACCATTTACTGAATAGGTTCTTGTCTCCCCAGTGGTTAGTGGTGGAGGCTTTGCTGAAGATGAGTTGGTTGAGAAATTGAGGTTTTGCTTCTGGAATCTCAATTCTATTCCATTGGTCAGTATGCTTGTTCTTGTTCCAATACCAGGCGGTTTTGATTATTGCAGTTTTATAATAAAGTTTAAAGTCTGGGAGTGTGATAGCTTCGGTTCTGGTTTTTTTGCTGAGGATTGTTTTGGCTATTTGTGGTCGTTTATGTTTCCATATGAATTCCTGTATTGTTGTTTCTAGGTCTGAGAGGAATGTTGCTGATAATTTGATGGATATTTAGCATTAAATCTGTAGATTGACTTAGGTAGAATGGATATCTAAACAATGTTGATTCTTCCAGTCTATGAGCATGGAATATTTTTCTACTTGTTTGTGTTGTCTTTGATTTCTTTGAGCAGTGTTTTGTAGTTTTCATTGTAAAGGTCTTTCGCATCTCTGGTTAGGAAGATGCCAAGGTATTTCCTTTTTGTGTGTGGCTATTGTGAATGGAATTGTGCTTTTAATTTGGGTTTCTGTTTATTATTGGTTTATAGAAATGTGACTGTCTTTTGCACATTTATTTTATACTCTGAGACTTTGCCAAAGTCCTTTATCAGTGAAAGGAGGTTTTTGACAGATTCTCTTGGGTTTTCAAGGTATAGAATCATGTTGTCTGCAAACAGGGATAACATGACTTCCTCTTTTCCTATTTGGATACCCTGATAGCCTTCTCTTCTCTGATTGCTCTAGCTAGGACTTCCAAAACTATGTTGAACAGGAGAGGTGAGAGTGGGCATCCTTGTCTTGTTCCAGTTTTCAGGGGAAATGGTTCCAATTTCTGTCTGTTTAGCAGTATGCTGGCTGTGGGTTTCTCATAGATGGCTCTTACTATTTTGAGATATGTTCCATCTATGCCTAGATGCTCAAGAATTTTTATCAAAAATTATCTGGATTTATCAAAAGTTTTCTGGATTTTATTTAAAAACTTTCTGGATTTTATCAAAAGCTTTTTTTGCATCTGATGATATAATCATGTGGTTTTTGTTTTTACATCTGCTGATGTATTTAATTACATTTACAGGCTTACAAATGTTGAACCAGCCTTACATCCTGGGGATGAAGCCTACTTGGTCATGGTGGTTGATTTTTCAGATGTGTTGTTGAATCTGGTTTGCTAGGATCTTGTTGAGAATTTTAGCATCTATGTTCATCAAGGATATTGGCCTGTAGTTCTCTTTCTTTGTTGGGTCTTTACCTGGCTTGGGTATCAATGTGATGTTAGCTTCATAAAATGATTTTGGGATAATTCTTTCTTTCTCTGTTGCCTGGAATACTTTCAGTAAGATTGGTATCAGTTCCTCCTTGTATGTTTTGTAGAATTCTGCTGGAGCCGGGCTCAGTGGCTCAGCCTGTAATCCCACGCCTTTAGGAGGCTGAGGTGCGTGGATTGCCTGAGCCCGCAGGTTCGGGACCCGCCTAGGCAGGCAAGACCTCATCTCTACAGTAAATCAAAAAATCAGCTGGGCGTGGTAGCGCGTGCCTGTAATTCTGGCTACTCGGAAGGCTGAGGTGGAAGGAACACCGGAGCCCAGTAGGTTGAGGCTGCGGTGGCTGGGAACGGCCACTACACTCCAGTATGGGTGACAGAGTGAGACTCCAACTCAAAAAAAAAAAAAAAAGAATTCTGCTGGAAAGCCATCTGGTTCAGGGCTTTTTTTTTTGTAGGTAGTTTTCTTATGACATAGTCAATTTCCTGGATTGTTATTGGTCTATTTAGGGTCTCGATTTCTTCTTGTTTCAACCTAGGAAGGTTGTGTGATGTCAGAAAGTCTTCCATTTCCTTTAGGTTTTCAAGTTTGTTTCCATACAAGTGTACATAGTAGTCTCTGATAATCTTTTGTATTTCTACAGGGTCAGATGTGACTTGATCTTTTGTGTTTTTGATTGTGTCTATTTGGGCTTTTTCTCTCTTTTTCTTGATCAGTCTAGCTAGGGGATCATCAGTCTTGTTTATCCTTTCAAAGAACCAGGGTTTTGTTTTGTTAGTTTTTTGGATTATCTTTTTGTCTTCTATATCCCAGATTTGGGCTTTTATTTTGATGATCTGTATTCTTCTGCTAAAGTTAGGGTTTTGGTGGTCTTGCTTTTCCAGCTTCCTTAGGTGTTGTTAGGTTGTTAACTTGTGATCCTTTTATTTTCTTCATGTGTGTTTGTAGAGATATGAATTCCCCTCTTACTACTGCTTTCATGGCACCCCAGTGGTTTTGGTAAGCATCCCAGTGGTTTTGGTAAGCATTTCTTCATTTTCATTTGTTTCCAGGTATCTTTTTTTTTTTTTTTTTTTTTGAGTTGGAACCTCACTCTGTCACCCAGACTGGAGTGCAGTGGCCACTCCCGGCCACCGCAGCCTCGACCTGCTGGGCTCCAGCAATCCTTCCGCCTCAGCCTTCTGAGTAGCCGGAATTACAGGCATGCGCTACCACGCCCGGCTGATTTTTTTATTTATTGTAGAGATGAGGTCTCACTGCCCAGGCGGGTCTCGAACCTGCGGGCTCAGGCAATCCACTCACCTCAGCCTCCCAAAGGCGCGGGATTACAGGCTGAGCCACCAAGCCTGGCTTCCAGGTATCTTTTAATCACAGTTTTTATTTCCATGTTGACCTAGGAGTTGCTTAGCATCATGCTGTTTAGTGTCCATGTCTTTGTGGGTTTTGGGGGAACTTTGTTGGTGTTGATATTTATTTTAATTCCACTGTGGTCTGAGAAGGTGCATGGCAGAATTTCAATCTTATGAAATTTGTTTATGTTTGATTTATGGCCAAGGATATGGTTGATCTCTAGAGTACATTCCATGTGGTGATGAGTAGAATGTATTTTCTGTGGTGCTTGGGTGAAGTGTTCTTTGGTATCAATTAAGTCCATTTGGTCAAGAGTCATATTGAGGTTCCAGATCTCCTTGCTGATTTTTTGTCTTGATGATCTGGCTAGGGTTGTGAATGGTGTATTAAAGTCCCCAGCTATGATAGCGTTAGAGTCAATTATCTTTTTAAAGTTTGCTTAGAAGCTGTTTTATGAAAGTTGGTGCTCCTATGTTGGAAGCATATATATTTAGGATGGATATTTCTTGTTGGTGCAGTGAACCTTTTATCATTATATAGTGACCTTCTGTATCTTTTTAAATTTTTGATAGCTTAAAGGGTAATTTTATCTCATATTAAGACTGCTACTCCAGTTTTCTTTTGTGTTCTGTTCACCTGAAATTTTTCTTCCCATCCTCTTACTTTGAGTCTGTGAGTATTCTTTCTGGTGAGATGGGTCTCTTGGAAACAATATATTGTTGCCTGATGATATTTTATCCATTTTGCCCCTCTATGTTTTTTCAGTGGTGCATTTAGCCCATTCACATTCAGGCTAATTATTGAAATGTGAGAGTTTATCCCTGTCATAAGGTTCCTATGGAGTTGTTGTTATTCCTGTTTGTTGTCTTTCTTTTGATTTTGAGGTTGATTCATGTATGTTTTCAATCTTTTTCCTGCACTCTTTTTGTTGTTGTTGCTGTTGAGTTGCAGTTGCACTCTGTCACCCAGACTTGAGTGCAGTGGCCACTCCCGGCCACTGCAGCCTCAACCCACTGGGCTCCGGCAATCCTTCTGCCTCAGCCTTCCAGGTAGCTGGAACTACAGGCACGTGCTACCACACCTGGCTAATTTTTTTGATTTATTGTAGAAATGAGGTCTTGCCAAGTTGTCCGGGTGGGTCTCGAACCCAAAGGCTCAGGCAATCCACTCACCTCAGCCTCCCAAAGTGAGGGATTACAGGCTGAGCCACCGAGCCCGGCTTCCTGCACTCTTATGAAGAACATTGTCATTCTTTTTTCCTTTTCTTCTGTGTTTAATACTTTCTTAAGTGTTTCTTGTACAGGTGGACTAGAGGCAGTATAAGATCTTAGAGATTGAACGTCTGGGAAAGATTTTGCTTCTCCTTCACTGATGAAGCTTAGCTTAGCTGGGTAGGTTATTCTTGGTTGAAATTGTTTATCTTTGAGAACTTTGAATATTGGGCCCCAAGCTCTCCTAGCCTGAAGTGTTTCTATAGATAAATCTGTGGCTATTCTAATTGATCTTCCCTGGTAGGTAGTCTGACCTTTTTCTCTTGCTGCCTTTAGGATTCTTTCTTTTATACCTACTTTGTTTAGGTGAATTACCATGTGTCTGGGAGTTGGTCTTCTCATTTGTTGTCTTGCAGGGGTTCTCTGGATCACTTGTGTTTGAATTTTCATATCACTGATGAGATGAGGGAAGTTTTCTTGAATAACTTCATGGAATGTTTGTTCCTGCCTCAGGGAGTCCAGTTACTCTTAGGTACTCTTGAAACAATCACTCATCTCTTGAAGATTTTGTTCTGTCTTTTAAAGTTTCTTTTCTATGTTTTTGACAGTTTGGGTTAGTTCTGTTTTTTGCTCCTCAAGCTCTAAGATTCTTTCTTCTGCTTGGCTAATTCTGCTTTCCATGCTTATTAGTTTGTTCTTTATTTCAGTCACAGTAGGCTTTACTGCTGTTATCTCAGTTATCAACTCCTTCCTATTTTCCTTTTGTTTCTCCTCAGTTCTTCTTATTCTCTCTGTTAATGTCTTGATGCCTGGGTTTTTATCATGTGACCAGTCATTCTGGGGGCTCTTCATTGCTTGCATTCCAAAGTCTGTTTTCTCATGTCTGACCTCCCAGGAGCTGTGTGAAACCCTTATTCTTCTTTTGGTTTTTCTTCATTTGTATAGATTTTCCTCCCCACTTATTCCTTTTTTTCCTTCCTCTTCTTTAATTCTGTTTCTCAGGGACAGTGGGGTTGCTTTTACTTCTGATTACTCCATCTCCTATTCTTCCTTATGTGAACCCTCTAGCTTTGTTCAATTCTGGAGCTGGACTGTGGGTTAGGGATTGTACTTTTTTGCAGTTTTGATATTTAATTGAGGGGGGAGCTGTGATTCAAAGTCTATCTGCAGATAACAGTATCCACTGACAGGTGTATGGGCACCCCGGAACCCCCTTCCCACTGTCTTGCAATCTGCCCATGCAGCAGGGGATAAGTTTGTTCCCTGAAAGCAAAATGGGGTAAGAAAAAGGAAAAGAATGGATCAGGTTGGGGGGCAGCAAAGCAGAATGTGGAGTGAGAGAAGAGTAAGAGGGATAACAGACAAATGTACCAACTTAGGTCCCAAGTTGGAGGTGGGTGGAACTGGGCGGAGCTGGGCGGGGTGGTACAGGTCTCTTTCT
This sequence comes from Cephalopachus bancanus, assembly GCA_027257055.1. Classification (NCBI taxonomy): domain Eukaryota; kingdom Metazoa; phylum Chordata; class Mammalia; order Primates; family Tarsiidae; genus Cephalopachus; species Cephalopachus bancanus. Next base: position 252,955 of record JAPVLO010000018.1, on the reverse strand, counting down.
GGTCCCGGGACAGAGAGAATGGCTGTGGTGGGCACCTCTTCACCGGGCGTGAGCCTCCTCCCTGGCCCTCCCAGATCCTCTCTCTCCACCGGTTGGACTCAGGGCTCCAGCTGATCTTGAGTCCCACCAAGGCCAGATGAGTGGGGGAGGCAGAGTGTGAGACAGTTGGGCACTGCAGATCTGCACAGCACAGAGCAACCTGGGGTGGGGTGGGGTGGGGCAGCATCTCCAGTAAGGGAGCCCCAAATTCTGTGGGACCGGGAGCAGAGGGCTGCAGCGACAGCAGCGGTAGTGATGGTGCTATGGGTGGAAACCTCTGCAGCAGCCACCTTTTGTGGAGGAGGCCCAGTGTGTGGGTCCAGCTGTGGCAGCCACCTTTTGCAGAGGTGGCAGCAGCAGCATTGACAGCGGCATTGACAGCGGCACTTGTGTGGGACCCGCTGCAGCAGCCACTCCCTGCGGAGGCGGCGGCAGCAGCGGCAAGGTGCTTGGGACCGGCTGCAACAGCCACCTCTGTGGAGACTCTCAGTTCGACTTGCCCCATCGCCGTCTTTCCAGAAATCCCAAGTTGCTTTCAAGTAACACTATACCTCTTCATGTGTAGTATAATACACAAAATAATTCTAATTTATTTTCATTTTCTTTTATCATTTCCATCATTCTTTTCACTTATGTACACATATGTATATATAATATATACATTCATAGTCAAATGTATATGCTCACATACTGAATACATAATTGCTATTATTATTGTGAACTGTTATCTGTTAGATCAATTAAGATTTAAAAAATAAGCATGATTATTTTACCTTCACTTATGCATTCTTCAGTGTTCTTTCTTTTCATAGATCCGAGTTTGTAACCAATCTCATTTTCCTTCTTTCTAAAGAACTTCTTCTAACATGCCTTGCAAGGTAGATCTACTGTTAACAACCTCCTTTAATTTTTGTTTGAGAAATTTTTCATTTTCTTTCACTTTAGATGGATAATTTTGCAGGGTGCAGAATTCCAGGTTAGTGGATTTTTTTCTCTCAATAATTTAAATATTTCACTTCACTCTCTTCTTGTTTGCATGATTTTTGAGGAGCTGGATGTAATTACTCTCTTTGCTACTTTATAGGTAAAGTGTTTTTTTCTCTCTGCATATTTCAAGATTTTTTAATTTATCTTTGATTTTTTGAAAATTGGTTATGATGTTCCTAGATAGTTTTTGAGCATTTATTCTGCTTGGTAGTCTCCGAACATCCTGGACCCATGGTTTGGTGTCTGACGTTAACTTGGGGAAATGCTCAGTCATTATTGCTTCAAATATTTTTTCAGTTTCTTTCTCTCTTTCTTTTTCTGATATTCCCACTAAGTGTAGTTACACCATTTGTAGTTGGCCCATAGTTTTTGGATATTATGGGCTTCTTTCTCCCCAACCTTTTCTGTCTTTGTTTTTCTGTTTTGCAATTTTCTAACGATATATCCTGAAGCTAAGAGTTTTTTTTTTCCTTGGGTGTGTCCAGTCTTTTAATGAGCCCATCAAAGGCATTCTTCATTTCTGTTACCATGTTTGCTTTCTTAGAATTTCCATCTCTGCCCATGTAGTCTTACATTCTGTCTGCTTTCTCCATTAGAGTCCTTACGCTGTTAATCATCATTGTTTTAAGTTCCTAGTCTGATCATTCCAGTGTCTGTGCCATATCTGAGTCTGATTCTGATTCTTGCTTTTTCAAACTGTATTTTTTTTTGTCTTTTAGTATGCCTTGCAAATTTTTGTTGGCAGCTAGACATTAGGTGCTGGTTAAAAGGAACCGCTGTAAATAGACCTTTAGTAATGTGGTTGTAAGGTGGGAAGGAGGAACAGAAAGCATCCTGTAGTCCTATAATTAGGTCACAATCTTTTAATGAGCGTTTGCCTCCAGACTGTGATCTTCACAAGTACTTCTTAGTTCCCCCACTCCACCATACTCCACATTAGGCAGGACAGGGTGGCTAGAGTAGAGTGAAGTTGGGTATTTCTCTACACTTAAATTGGCTAGGCTCTGATAAAACCCCAGTAGTTTCACATGAGGGCAGACCTTCTTAAGAAGAGAATGTTCTGATATATTTCAAAATGAATCCTGTTTCCCTCCCTCTGCTGGACACGGGAGGGGATTTTTCTCCAACATTCACTGTAAGTACCTGGTCGAAATCCTGAGGGTAAAACTCACAAAAATGTGTCCCCCCCTCAGTCTTTATGACTGGGCCTTCCTGGAGTTTTCAATACTCAGACTCATCCACTATGAGCAATTTGTCAATTAGAGTTCAGGTTTTTCCTACCCTGATACTAGTTCCCTTAGAGGTTTCTGCTCACAAGTTTCTGCCTCAGTAAGTCATGATTCTCTGTTTTCATCTGCTGGTCCCTTCAATAACGGGGGCAGTGGTTTGTCCTGTGACCTCACTTTTCCGACAGATTCAAGAAGAATTGTTGATTTTTCAGTTTGTTCAGCTTTTTACTTGCTATTAGTATGGAGTGACAATTTCTACCTTGCTTACATTCCAGGACAGAAATCAGAAGTCCATTGCCTGTTTTTGTAAAGTTTTATCAGAACATTTATTCATTTATGAATGTTGCCAGATGGTGTGGGTTGTCATGATCTGTGGGTTCTTTACCCTGCCCCAGAAAAGAATTTCAGAGTGACCAAGTATAGTTTTAAGACAGAATTTATGAGAGAGAGGGAAAAGGAGGTATGCTAGATGGACATGGGCTTTTTTTTTTTTGAGTAGGAGTCTCACTCTGTCACCCAAGCTGGAGTGCAGTAGCGTGCTCACAGCCACCATAGACTTGATCTACTGGACTCAAGTGACCCTTCCGTCTCAACTTTACAAATAACTGAAACCACAGGCATGTGCCACCATGCCTGACTAATTTTTTGGTTTATTGTAGAGACAAGGTTTTTCCAAGTTACCTAGGCTGGTCTCGAACCCCTGGACTCAGGCAATCCTCTCACCTCTGCCTCCCCAAATGCTGGGATTACAGGCATGGGCCACCACACCTGGCTGGACATGGGCTTCTTAAGAGAAAGGACACGTCTACCTCTGAAAAGAAGTTTGGTATACCTTTTTTTTTTTTTTTTTGAGTTGGAGTCTCACTCTGTTGCCCAGACTGGAGTGCAGTGGCCGCTCCCGGCCACCGCAGCCTTGACCCGCTGGGCTCCGGTGATCCTTCCGCCTCAGTCTTCCGAGTAGCTGGAACTACAGGTGTGCACTACCACGCCCGGCTGATTTTTTGATTTATTGTAGAGATGAGGTCTCGCTGCCCAGGCGGGTCTCGAACCCGCGGGCTCAGGCAATCCACTCACCTCAGCCTCCCAAAGGCGCGGGATTACAGGCTGAGCCACCAAGCCCGGCCTGGTATACCTTTACAACGATTATTATGTTAACCATGAACCAAAAGGTAAATTGATTACCATTTATCTACCTTTTATGAACTTTTCTGAACACACATTTGCCTTTGACAAAAAACTTAATAGACTTTACAATGATTATTATGCTAACCATGAACTAAAAAGGTGGGCTGCACTGGTAAGTTCACATTCCAGTTCATAGGGTGGTCAGGTCTGATGTGCTGATAAGAAAAATGTTTTAAATTAGAAAAGATATACAATTATATGTCAACAGTTCAGAACTACAGAAATCCTGACAAACTTTTTATATTGACATTAATTATGATCTGTAATGTGTTAACTTAAGCAGACTTTCCAAGATCCTTAATTAACTTTAAAACCTGGAATAATATTAAATCAAGCTAATTAATTGACTAATTGATATGAGGTAAAAAGGTAACTTCTAAGTAACATAGAATATTGAAATGTTGCCCACTGATATCTATAGGGGCTGCCAAAAGTATACACATTTTAAGTATGACTCAAAAGATGACAGTACTCAAATGAATGTTAAGGTCACCATGCAACAGTCAGGAGAGTCAAAGAAAATGGTCGAAGCATGTTGAGTGAGTGTTATTCAACACATTGCTACCATAATTCAATTCAAATTTGAAAAGTGATACACAGATAACATCACTTAAAATGTGTATACATTTTTTGGCACCGTGTGTGTGTGTGTGTGTGTGTGTGTGTGTGTGTGTGTGTGTGTGTGTATACATAATCTTATGTGTTCTGCTGATAAGAATGTGCGTTGATACAACATTTTGGAGGAAGTAACTTTTGGTGATCAGTTAAATTTACAAATACACATAGCCTACACAAGAATCCCACTTTGTAATTTCGTTAAATTTCCAAGTAAACCATTATTAGAGCTACTTTTCATATAATACATTGAAATTCATTGCCCATTTAGACAATTTTTAATGACATTTGGGATTTTCAAAACAAGAAACACCAAGTGACTGATATATTCTAAATAAGAAAGGAGTACTCTAAGGCTGAATGATGATGATTAAACCTAGGGTGGGGTGGTTGTCAGGGTTGTGTGGTGGGGATGCGCAAAGTGGAGCATAACGATGGCATACTAAGTACTTTTCTGAAACCAAGAAAGATTGGGTCAAGCACACCTTCACTCTGAAGGCAGCAAGCAGTCAGTGACTATTTTGAAAACTGAATCATGGTTATTAAACCAAATCCTTTATGTTGGTGTGAGATAATTGTCCAGACATTGTCTCTTTCCCCCGTGTGGATTCTCTCTGCCACCTCCCCCAGGGAGCAGCCTCTGGCCCCAGCTGGTCTCTGCAGAATATGCATACTCATAATGAAATGTCACAGGGTGTAGATAATTGAGCAGAGCTGAAAACAATGTAGGCAGCACCTTGGAGTCAGGGTAGCTAGCACAGGTTAGACTTAGATAGACGCATTTCCCATAGGCACGTTTTAGGGAATGTTCAGACATTTTTAAAATTGCATTTTACTGCAGGCCAAGCTTCCAGCCTACCCCACCACCCACTCAGCAAATCAAAAGCTGAGAAGTGTCAATCTCCAGAGTGACAGTTACCTGGGCTCCACCCTCTTTAGCATATCAATCATTGTGAAGGTATATGAGGCCTATTATAGAAAGCAAAAGGCTTGCCCATGTCAGCTCTGGCTTGTCCCCCGTTTTTTCACTCTTCTTTCTCTAACAAACTTTGTTTTAAAACCTTACTGACCACTCTAAAATTCATTTTAGAAATGAGCCAAAGAATCCATGAGTTTTGTGGGGTGATGCCGCACCCCACCCAGCATCATATGGGGCCCACCATGGGGCCTGAAACTCAGCAATCACCAGCACCACTTGGTCTAAGTATGGTGGCAGCAGCCTCTCTCTCTCTTCCCCTACCCCCTCTTGGCCTCTGCCTTTTCTGTTTTCTTTTTTGCTCTTCATCCTTCTTGGGGTCACCTACATACTCTCCTCCCTATTGCCCAGTTTCTGCTCCCTCTGGCCAAGATCGCTGGTCCTCCCTGACAGGATGTGAGCATAGGTGGGAAGGAGTTAAGCTCCTGCACTGTGCAGAACTGAAACTTGTGTAATCCTCCTTGATGGGAGGCACAGAGGGAGTGGATGAAGCCATACTTCATTTTCGTGCAGTTTAGGATGACCTCACTTTTTCTTTTTCTCCTGCGTTTGCTCTCACTGTTCTACTGGAGCAGGGAAAGGATTCCTACTTGGGATGGGGATGGAATGTTTTCCTCTGGTATTTAAGCAGTTCGACTGCTCTTGTTTTCAAATGCTAGCAGTCGGGTTACTTGAAAGTGAGTCTGTTTCTAAAGGATTAGTCCTTGCCAGAGATTGTAATCAACCATTTGTCCCTATAAAACTGTTGAAAGGGTCTCTTGGAAGCATGTAGCATATTTTAAGCCCCTACTTTAAAATGTAGTGCTAGATAACACCACTGTTTGCATTGTAAGGTTTGCTAAAGGTTTTTTTTTGAAAAAGGAAGTTGGGTGACTTTACTGAGCCCCATGCTTCTCCTTGTGGGACAGGAGAATGCTGGGTGCTCTCTGTGGCACAATGAAGCACAGGAACTGATCACCCTCACTTAATTGTCCCACTGTAATTTAGTAATTTGTAAAAGGTATTAACAAATTTGCCTGTTCATAACTGGAAATGAGTAGGAACAGAACATTTTACACCCATCCGGTCTGTTCACTTAAAAAGGATTTTGCATTTCAAAGGCATTGTTAGAAAGTCCTGAATTAAGCCCTATTGGTTTGAGGCCTTGAGGTTAGTGATAGGGGAAGTCCTGCATAAATGGATACTGAAGGGACGAAGCTTCAGGGAGGTTGGGGACACAGATGAAGGAAAGGCCACCAAATCCCAGGGGTGCCTGGCATCGCTGTTCATGGCTTCGTTTTTTCCGAAGTAGTCGAGGAACATAGTGCACAAGGGTTCAAAGGCACAATTCTGGGTTTTTTTGTTTCCGTTTTAGAATTTTCCTTCGAGGAACGCAGCACACATGGGTTCAAAGACAAAATTCTGGGTTTTCAAGGAACATTAATAAGACAATGGATAATATTCCATTTGTACTCTCAGACACTCCTTTGGGACAGATCTTAAAAAACTGGAAAAAATTTGAATTAAGTGATTAAAAATGAAAGAAGTTAACATATTATTGTAATCATATACGTATTCATTACAAGTTAGCAGAAAATGAGATTTGGAAAAGAAATGGGACTCTTTGCTTTAGTACCATATGGTGATTAGATTCATTTTGTAAGCATAAAGAGAAACGATCAGAAGTTCCATATGTACAGAAATTTTTTGCTTTATTTCACTACTTTGCAAACAAGTTGATATCCTATGGGGTATTAGATGTCCAACTCCAGAGGCTTGACTTAGAACTACAAATATTACACTCCCAATTACAGAAAACTTTTGTGGTTTTTAACAACCAAGACATTGAGGGGAAAAGAGAAAGACTCCAGGATGAGCACCAGCAAGACAAAAAGCAGGCAAACCTGTTGGCAGTTGGCATTAGTGGAGACACTTCAGCTACTCAACAGAGACCTGGTAAGAATAGATCTGCTAAGGGGAATGGTATCTGCTGCTATGGATGAGGTCAATCTGGGCACTTGAAATGCAATTGTCCTCCATGACTTCAGCCCCCAGGACCCTGTCCAATGTGGATAAGAAGGCCACCAGAAGAGCCAGTGTAGCCTCTCCTGGAGGGGAGGGGGAACACCTAGCATGGTAATGGTGGCCACTGACTGGTGAGGCCCAGGGATCATGGCCCAGTCCAGCGCTCTGTTTGCCACCACCCCAGGTCTGTATGAATGTAGCTGGGGTCCAAATTTATTTCTTGATCAATACTGAGGCTGTGTTTTTAGCCCTAACTGCTCATGCTAGACCTCTTTCTTCAAACATCTGCTCCATAATGGGAGTTAGGGTGTTCCAAGAGTTAGATGTTTCACCTGTCTTCTAATCAAAAGTTACTAAAAGGTTAATTCAAATTATAATTGTAAAAAGTTATGTATTAAAAAAAAAGAAACCAGAAAGCGAAGGAAAGTTGTTAAGAAAGTTGTTGGTATATCAGTATGTTTTTGGTAAAGAAGGCTATAAGGACAGAGAATAATTTTGTATAGGAAAGTATCTTGTAAGGTAAATTTTTGTCCTATAGTAGAGTGGATGGCTATTTGGGAAAAAGGAAAGCATAGGGCAAAAATAGAGAGTTCAAGCATGCCAAAAAAATGGCATGTGTACGTTGTAAGCTGATATGTGGAAGGTTTGTGGAAAGAAATGTGTGGAAGGAATTTTATGAACAATTAAGTTTGCAAAATTAGTTATGTTTATGAATTAACCATTAATATCAATTACACTGATGTTAGGCCAAAATGCCATTATGTCAAATAACAGTCTTTTTTCCTTCTTAAAGCATTAATCTGTCAATCTTTAGTAAGTAACTACAGTTTTAAAATTGGTAAAATAGAATGCCTTCACAATTTAAATATTTTATCAAAGTCTATTTGTTCATTGGTTAAATATCATTTCTGCTAAATGTTTTAAAGTATAAATCTTTGCTTCTGTAATACTACTTGTACTGAAGTTGCCAGTAAACTTGTACCTTTAAATTCTGGCTGTTAAATGTTTATGCCAGATTAATCACATAAGTTCCAGTTAGTTAAAATCTAAAAAGTGTTATCCATTGCAAATTGCTAACAACTTTAAAATCTTCTTCCAGAACTCTTGTTAAAAATTTGTGTGCTCTTGAGGATTGCCAATTCAACATAGGCTTGCTAACAGAACAAGAGTTACTTGTATAAACTGAGTTAATAAAACCCAAATAATTTTATAACTTCTTTGTTTAAAGTATTATTATTTTTGTTATATTTTTCAGAGTCAAAAGAAAAACTTTTTCTTGGAACAATTTATTATTTTTTCACAAATAAGTAAAGTATGATCTTGCAAGCAAAATTTAAAACATATATTTTTCTCTCTACCAAATTTCTCCAAAACATAAAATAACTGTTATAAGTATTAATTCCTAACAGTATGGTTGATTGTGTAAGTTCAGTAAGGAACTGTTTTCTTTTGTAATCAAATGTGATTGGAAGCTGGGTGCAGTGGCTCATATCTGTAATCCCATCACTTTGGGAGGTTGAGGCAAAAGGATTGTCTGAACCCATGGGTTTGAGATCAGCCTGGGCAACATGGCGAGACCCTCGTCTCTACAATAAATAAAAAAGAAAAAATTAGCTGGACATGGTGGTGCATGCCTGTAATTCCAGCTACTTGGAAGGCTGAGATGGAAGGTTCCCTGAGCCCAGCAGGTCGAGGCTGTGGTGGCCGGGAGCGGCCACTGCACTCCAGCCTGGGTGACAGAGTGAGGATCCAACTCAAACAAACAAACAAACAAAACAAAATGTGATTGCAAACACTGGTTATTTTACCAAGGCTTTAACTGAAATAATATTTCAAAACAGACTGTTTTAAAAAATTAAGATTAAGGTGTAATTTAACCCAAGATTCCTTATGGGGAAAAAAAAAGTTCCAATAAAGCCTATTTTAAAAAAGACCTATATGGCAAATAATCTTGTTACACTTTATAAACAAATAAAATATATTAAGTCTAAAAATCTATTTTTCAAGTAAACTAATCCTATTATAATTTGACTTGAATAAAAATGGAAGCTGAAGACAATTGTTTTAAAAGACACTGGTACACCTGCTTTAAATTCTCTTGTTCATTGTTTTTAAGTTTTATTATTTTCTACAATTTAAATTATATCATGAAGTCTTTTCTGGGTGCAAGTCTCCAAACATTTTCGGATTTCCCTTCAAATTTTATTTAAGATTCACTTGAGTTCCTGGTTCAAATTATAGTCCAGAAAAACATCTGTCAGGTTACCTCTAAACTCTGGAAACATATCAGAAACTCTAAAAGCTAGTTTATAAACTATCCCAGACAGTAACCGCTTTTCTTCTGTCTTCATAGAAGTGTAAAAAACCTGTTTATATACATTATCTATAAGGAACCAGCCTACCTATAATATCTCTGTTAAAAATAAAACAGCTATTTTATGAAGTGATACAAGTAAAATACTTTCCTCTAAGATTTCTTTACTCACTCAGGCTCTACTTGTAACAAAGCCACATAAATTAAAGTTTATCATTTAAATTTTGCTGGTAATTGCAGGCCTGGTAGCCCTTAAGCAAATGATAATCAGGGTGGCTCAAGCCTGTAATGCCAGCATTTTGGGAGCCTGAGTCCCAGGGATTCAAGACCAGCCTGGGCAACTTGGTAAGACCTTGTCTTTACAATAAATCAAAAAATTCGCCTGGCGTGGTAGTGCGCGCCTGTAGTTCCAGCTGCTTGGAAGGCTGAGGCAGGAAGATTGCCTGAGCCCAGCAGGTTGAGGCTGCAGTGGCCATTGCACTCCGGCATATCAATCATTGTGAAAGTATATCAAGCCTATTGAAAAAGCAAAAGGTGTGGTTTCTCTTTCCCATACCAGCTCTGGCATGTCTCCCTTTTTTTTCTCTTTCTCTAATAAACTTTGCTTCGAAACTTTGCTGGCTGCTCTGAAATTTATTTTAGAAATGAGCTAAAGAATCCACAAGTTTTGTACCAATCCCACTTGGCATCACCCTTACCACTGTGATTGTAACCACTGTGTAATAAGTTGAATAATTAACTTGCCTGACTATAAAACTGCTTGCTGTACATTGGAGCCTCCTGTAAGTTCTAATAAACCAATGTCTTTCCCTGCTGGACCTCTGAGTGACCTCTTTGGAATAGGTAAAGAACATTGTTGCAGGAAAACAAATCAGAGAGACCGTGACACCGAGGCTGGTAAACTGGAAGCTGTATTTATTTCTTGAATGCTGGCGTTCAGTTCAGCGGACTCCGGTCACAAAGCCTGGGCCCCGATCGCAGTTGGGCCTCAGTTTTTATATGTTTTACATTGGCTTTGGGGGAAGGGGCTTTCCATGGTGGAAAGTTCTGTGCTTTTTGTAATAAGAGCAAATCTTGTGGTTTCAGCTGCAGGTGCTGAGCACAGCATGGTGCACCGCACCAGGGGCGGTCACCCAGGAAGGGGCTTGTGGTCTTAGCTGTAGGTACTAAGCACGACATTTTGCATTAACAAACTGGAACGTTTAACCGTAATACATGTTTTGAAGCATTTTCTAAAAAGCCCCCTGCCCCATTCCCCCCTGTGATGCTTGGCCCTATTAGGACTAAAGAGCAGCATTTTGATTTGACATCATTATATGAGCTGCTGTTTTCCATGTGACCATGTTTCAATGAATTTAGAGACAGGCCTTATGAGCAGTGGGGCTATGTCTGAGAGAATTAAGCATGCTCCTAGGAAGAGGATTGCAGCTCCTATGATAGCCTTAAGTCCTCCCCCCAGGTTTGGAAACCAGCTGTTTTATTTTCCAGCCTTTCCAGGTTTGGACTGGGACATGAGCAAGCTTTTGGATATTTGTGGCTATGTCGTTTATAACCTTTCCATTATCATCTATTTGGAGGCAACAGTTGGAACTATTAAATTTTCCGCAAACTTCCCCTTCTTCTGCTAACAAATAGTCTAAGGCTAAGTGATTTTGATAAGTTGCAGCTCCCATTTGGGTGTGTCAGGTAGCTATGAACTGCAAGGCTGTGGCTGTCTGGTTAGTAATAACTTACAAGACTGCTTGTAATCTAATGATGCAGGTAAGCATGTATATGGGGCTTAGTATCCCCAACTTCCATCTTGCACCCAAGTGGTAGGACCATAGGTTTTGATGATTCTTTAAGGTGGCTATTCATCGCCTTCCTAATTTTGTTTGCCTCCTATGTTGAGGGAACACGTGACTCAGCTTTTTAGGCTTTGGTAGAGGGGAATCTCCTCCATGGTTGGGCAGGAGGAAGAACCTGGGCTGGATTATTCCTGTGGTACAGGTGCCCTTCCAATTTACTGGAAGCTGGGTACAAGCTCTTTTGCCACATATCCAGAATAGCCCATCTGGGCTTTCCATAAACCCAGGTTACTGGAAGTGAGGTTGGTCCAACTGCAGCCTATGATAGGCACACTGTAAAATGGGTTGGCCTCTTCAGGGGATGACACAGTGCAGGTTTGGTTAGGGGCGGGCTTAAAGCATTGAGATTTCATCGCAGAGGCGGGGGCCCAATACCTAGAAGGTGTATTTGGCCACCAAACCAGGTTTGTGGAGTTCCAGGATAGCATTCTTCTGCAAGGGGAGTTCCCTACCAGCTTTGTTAAATCATGCCCTATTCTACTTATATATTATTTTCCAATTACCTCTGAGGTAAGGACCCAACCTTGGGATTTATCACTTTCCCTGGCAATTATAGAATGATTTCATTGGAGGAGTTGGTAGGCATCCAAACTGGTTCCCTTCCAAGGCCATTCTTCAGCAATAAAGGCTTCCCGACATATCCAGCATTTAGTGACATTAAATTCTTGGGCAATCCATTTGGCTAGGTCTAGGAAGAGGTTTTGTCCTATGGTAGGAAACCTTAGGCTTAAGTTTTTGTCCTTTTGTAATTAATTGTACATGGAGGGTGGGGGCAGCCTTGATTTCGGCTGTGCTATTTTTTGTATAGTTTCTTTGACCAGTTGGGGTTGGGCATGGTTTGGGGCACCTTCAGGCCCTTAGTAATCTCAGCAGACCCAACCTCCACTATGGCCATTATCTGGTTTGTAGAAGGTCCATCCCTTTACATGCTTAGCTCTTATCCATCCAGTCCAATGTAGTTTACCATTGTTGGAACATAGAAAGCGATCAATATAACAGGCCGCAGGCTGGCTTGAATAGGAAGTAAAAGATGGTTGCCAGCATCCCTTATGGTAAAGTGAGGTTATGCAATTGTCACAGGGTAAGTAATGGGTCGGGTTTGCAAAGGAGACCCAAATTAAAAGCAACCAACAACAATGAGGCATCCTGTCTGCAGGAGGATGAAGAGTGCTAGTAAAAACCTTTCGCCACATGTCCAGTCTGCTGGTGCGGCTTCTGCTAGTCCTATAGTAAAGATGAAGGTGAAAGCTACAGCGATGGATAGAGACAAGGAGCGGCAGTACATTAAGAGCTAGTTTTAGAAAACAAAAACAGTTTATCTGTATTCTGGATGCCGTCTCTGCAAGCTTGTGTCGTGCGTTGATCAGCCAGCCTTCGGAGTGGCTAAAGCAGGGCTGCAGATTCCTGAAGCTTTGGCTGTATATTGACCAGTCAACTTTTGGAGTGACTAGAGCTGGGCGGCAGACATTTTCTGAACTTTGGGGTGTGCAGTTTGTTCTTTTCCAGATGGTCAGTTTGTGTGGGACTGACGGGACAGTCACACTCCCAGTCTTGAACAGCTGGTGTAACTCTCCTGCAGTGGATCCAGGGGACCGCTTCAGCAACCTTTACCGTTGTTGGGGTAGACAAAAGGCCAATAAACGGGCCCCTCCAGAGGGGTTTTAGAGACTGAACATTCCATTCCTTTGTCCATACCATGTCTCTTGGGTTAAAGGGGTGTGCATCTGTGGTTAAACTTATTGGTAGCCTTTCTCTGACTTGATGATGTAAGGTGCTTAAGGTTGTACCTAGAAGCTGTAGTTGCTGCCTCAGGGTAATGTTTCTTAATTCTTTTAAGTCCCCTCATATATTTCTGACAAGAGGGGGTGGCCTTCCATAGAGCAACTCAAAAGGAGAGAAGCTTCTCTGCTTGGTAGGGTTGACCTAATTCTTAATAGGACTATTGGCAAGAGCTGGTCCCAGCTTAAGTAAGTTTCTTGGCATAGCTTACTTAGTTGCAATTTTAATGTCCGATTCATTTATTCTACTTTTTCTGAACTCTGGAGCCAGTAGGCTGTGTGCAATTTCCAGATAATTTTTAGGCATTTGGCCAATAACTATTTTATTTCTGCCACACACGTGGGTCCACTGTCTGATCCTATGGTGATCAGGATTCCAAATTAGGGGATGATTTTTTTCAAGAGATGTTGGGCCACTTCAGATGCCTTTTCTGTACAAGTTGGGAAGGCTTCTACCCATCCCCAAAAAGGGCATACAAAAACAAGGAGATATTTGTAGTCCTGGACTCAGGGGAGCTCAGTGAAGTCCATGATTATGTCTTCAAATGGTGTTCCTCTGATGTGTTATATTCCAGGGGAGACCTTGGGTCCCTGCTGCAGGTTGTTTTGAGCACAGGTCTGGCATTGCTCACAAACTGTTCAGGCTATACTGGAAAGTTTGGGGACATGAAAGTATTGGTTTAGAGTGGTTTCAAGGGCTGTTTGTCCACTGTGGGTTCCATGGTGGAATTGCCTAACAAAAACTGGAGCTAGTGACTCAGGAATTGCCATTTGGCCGTCTTGAAACTTTCACCATACATTTTGAAGATAGCGTTCATCTTCAGTTTCAAACCAAGCTTTTTTATATTGTGAATAGCTAGAGCTCCAATTCGTCAGCAGACTAGGGAGAAGTGCAGCAGCCAGGACAGTTAGCTCACTGATTTCTTTGGGTGCCACGAGCTTTGCTTCTTGGTCTGCTTTGCGATTTCCTCAGGCGATTATTGCATTTCCCTTTTGGTGTCCCTGACAGTGCATGTCTGCTACCCTTTTAGGGGCCCATACAGCATCTAGGAGCTCAAGGATTTATTTGCCATACTTTATGTCCTTTCTCCCTGAGTTCATTAGGCCCTTTTCCTTATATAAGGCTTTGTGCACTTGGAGAGTGGTGAAAGCATATTTGGAATCTGTGCAGATGTTGGTGTGTACCCACCTTGCCAGCTTGGATTAAGGCAATGAGCTCTGCCTTTTGGGCTGAAGCTCCTTTCGGTAGAGGTTTAGCTTCAACGGTAGAGTCCAGGGTTACTACTAACCAGCAACCTATTCCCCATCTTTTATTAAACTGCTGCTATCTAAACAGACAGAAATTGAAGCCATTTCCCCTAAAAACTGGAACTAGACAAGGACTCCCACTCTCACCACTCCTTTTCAACATAGTTTTGGAAGTCCTAGATAATCAGTCAAGATAAGGAGATCAGGGGGTATCCAAACAGGAAAAGAGGAAGTCAAGGTATCCCTCTTTGCAGATGACATGTTTCTATACCTTGAAAACCCAAGAGAATCTGTCAAAAACCTCCTTGCACTGATAAAAGACTTTGGTAAAGTCTCAGGGTATAAAATAAACATGCAAAAGACAGTTGCATTTCTATACCACAAAAATAAACAAACAGAAACCCAAATAAAAAGCACAATCCCGTTCACAATAGCCAGAAAACCAAAAACCTTGGCATCTTCCTAACCAGAAATGTGAAAGACCTTTCCAATGGAAACTACAAAACACTGCTCAAAGAAATAAAAGATGACACAAACAAGTGGAAAAATATCCCATGCTCATGGATTGGAAGAATCAACATTGTTAAGATGTCCATCCTACACAAGGCAATCTACAGATTTGATGCAATACCCATTAAATTACCAGCAGCATTCTTCTCAGACCTGGAAGTGACAATACAGGAATTCATATAGAAACATAAATGACCATGAATCACCAAAACATTCCTCTTTAAAACAAACAAACAAACAACAAAAAAATAGAACAGGATGTCTCACATTCCCAGACATCAAACTTCATTATAAAGCTACAGTAATCAAGACAACCTGGTATTTGAACAAGAATAGGCATATAGACCAATGGCACAGGATAGGGATTCCAGAAGTAAAACCTTAATTTTTCAACCAACTCATCTTTGACAAAGCCTCCATCACCAACCACTGGGGAGAGGAGAACCTATTCAGTAAATGGTGCTGGGGAAACTGGCTGACCACATGCAGAAGATTAAAACAAGATCTCTACCTATCACCATACACAAAAATAAACTCTAAATGGATCAAATACCTAAATGTAAAACCTCAAACTAGAAGAAACCTTAGAAAATGCAGGAGACACCCTTATGGAAATTGGAACTGGCAACCAATTCCTGATCAAAATCCCAAGTGCCCTTGCCATAAGATATAAGATAGACAAGTGGGGCCTCATCAAACTGACAAGCTTCTGCAAAGCCAAAGAAGCCATCAAGAGAGTGGGGGAGACAGCCTACAGACTGGGGAAAAAATATTTGCCAACTGTATGTCTGACAAAGGCCTAACATCTGGATCTATGAGGAACTCAAACATGCTGGAAAAAAGAACAGCCCCATTACAAAGTGGGCAAAAGATATGAATAGGCACTTCTCAAAAGAAGGCATACAAGCAACCAACAGATACATGAAAAAATTTTCAGACTCACTAGTCATCAAAGAAATGCAAGTTAAAACTACACTGAGATACCATTTAACTCCAGTCAGGATGGCTATCATCAATAACTCAAAAAGCAACAGACGCTGGAGAGGATGCAGCAAAAAGGGAACACTTCTACACTGTTAGTGGGAGTGTAAACTAGTACAGCCTCTATGGAAAACAGTGTGATGATTTCTAAAAGATCTAAAAATCAACCTTCCTTATGACCCCACAATTCCCCTACTGGGAATATACACGGAAGAACTCAAATCACTCTATAAAAAAGATACCTGCACATGTATGTTTATTGCAGCATTGTTCACAACAGCAAGACATGGAACCAACCGTGTTGCCCATCAAAAGAGGACTGGATTTATAAAAATGTGGCACATTTACACGATGGAATATTATGCAGTCATAAAGAAAAACAAAAACATGAACTTCACAGCAATTTGGATGGACTTAGAGTCTATAATACTGAGTGATCTTTCACAGAATCAAAGAACTAGGTATCACATGTTCTCACTTATAAGTGACTCTTGAACAATTATTGTAATACTATAAGAAAACGATTGGCAGTAGCTGGAAACTGCTGGGAATGAGGTGGGGAGGCAGAATTGGCAGTAGTGGGAGTTTGCCTGGGGAAGGGGGACACACCTCATCAACAAGGACACTTACAGAATGAACATTTGTATACCAAGCCCTGAATTGTACCCCATGTCTTTAAAATAAAAAAAATTAAAAGTCAAAAAAGAAAAGAAACAAAACTGCTGCTGTCAGTAAAGTATTCAACATCAGGATCTTTGAGGGGCTGGTCTGTCAGGTCCGGATGGCTGGAAAACACCTCATCCATAACCTCAATACAATCATAGTCTGGTTGTAGGGTTCAACTGGCAATTGAGTTGCAGGATTTAAAGTTTTGCCTATTTCTGTTGGGAGCCAGCCTTGGAGGTCCACATGATTGACAGGGTCCCGGTGGGCCAAAGACCCCGGGCTGCAGGGCAAGCCCGGGGAGCTGAGGCCCTTCTGTCTTCCACCTTTGCTGTTTGATACAGCTGAAGAAATTCTGTGCAGTCGTGGAAGAAGAAAATGGCATGTTTATGCGAAGTACTCACACCTAACCTGAGAATGTCATGGTTCATTTTCCCATTTTCCCACTATGCCGCTTGGCCTTTTCTAACATATGCAAGGGTTAAACTCTGAAGCACATCAAGAATGCTTTCTTTCACTTGGTTATAAGTTACTAGATATTGCTTGAGTAAAAAATGGTATAAGTATATTCACTCCTTATATGATTTAGAATTATGCAGCTTAGTGTTCAGACATAAGGTTTTTTAGAAGCACAAGTTTATGGTAAGTTCATTATGAGCTCATTATAAGTTCTAACACTTATTTAGGAGTTATGTAGGTGATTTATAACACTGTCTTCACAGACTTAGGATAAAGATTAATCATTAAGGTTTTTACTTAATTCTATAGTTAAATTTTAAGTAAACGTTTATAGAGTGGGTTTTCACTGAATTCATAATATACTAATTAGATACATTTATGATAATTAAGTAAATACAGAAAGCAACCTTGGGGGCCTGGGAAATGTCATTAAAAGCTTCTTTTGAGTTTTCTTTAGAAATAAACACTGCAGGATAAGAGAAAAGTAATGAAGACACCTGGACAAGAGAGGCGATTACAAAACTTTGAGGGTCGTAAAAGCCCAAAAGAGAAGAACTGCTACATGAAGGACCGTGCACCTGGGGACTTTCTTGAAGCACTTCAAGGACTGTAATTTGGGACTCTTTTGAAGAAAGTTGCTGGCAGTGCTATTCTAGACATGATAATTGTTTTAGCCATGTATTAATCATAATTGGTAAATGTAATATCATATAAGTTTATATAATCAATATACATACGTATGAGGGTTGACAAAAATTATTAGGCTCTGGTTATGTTTAACAAGGTTTTTACTTTGTGTCATTAATTAAGTTTTAGTGCTATAGCTACTTTGAAGATTGTTTTAAGTTCATAAGTTTAAGTTCACACAATGATAAAATTGGTGCCTCAAAGATAATAATAATTGCTCCACTGCCTATCTTAAGACAAAGATGTTTTCCAGGAGGTTGCCAAGCATAGGGGAAAACAGCCAAATCACCATTATCCTAAACTTAAAAGTTCATTGGCAATTATGCAACCATAATAATTTTAGTTGTGTTAGTTTTATTTCATTATGTTTAGTTCACTTTATATGTTTATTCAGAGTAAAGATTAGTGTATGTATCTTCACAGTAAGTGACTTTCATAGTTATTCTTTAAATGCTAGCCACTGTTGTTTGGTCAAGTTAATGGACTTCATATTCCTGCTATCACTAGGTACAATCTATAGTTTTGTACTAGTGATTTTAAGGCTTTTTAAATTAAAGTGTTGTGGAACCGAAGTCAAAGTAAACCTTGTATGCATTATGTTTAGTTGAAGTGAAACTCCTTTTACACTTATCTCAAGACTCATTAACTAAAAGTAGATAGTGTTTTTGGCTTATTCGTTTCTTCTAAACACCGCTAGATGGTGGTAACTTTTAAAGCATATGTACATGAAGGAATTTTCTTTGTCTTGCCCCTTTTACAAATGCTATAAAAGCTTTCTGTTAACTAATAAAGGATGGCATCTGTTCAGGAAGCAGGTGTCCGGGTATATTGTTTTCGTCTTTCGCCTATCCGTCTCTCCTTCAGGATATCTCATGACCTGGCAAAGGGGCTGGACCCCTTCATATTTCCAAGTGAATACATGGGTTTCCACATAGCATTACTTGATACTTGACCATTCTGGCATTTGTTAGCCAGTACTGACATTTGTATTCTATTAAGATTGACACTCCATGTGGCACTCAGACCATCAGGTCTTTTCCCATAGTTAGTTTGTCGGCTTCTGTCACCAGAAGGGCTATAGCTGCAGTGCTCACAAACAAGACAGCCAACCTTGAATGACTAAGTTCAGTTGCTTTGACAAGTATGCTATGGATCTGTGCCATGATCCTAACATCTGAGTCAGGACCCCTACTTTTATGCTAGTGCGCTCGTGCACATATAAAAAGAAGGACTTGATTACATCTGGGAGTCTAAGTTGGGCACGTTGATGAAAGCCTGCTTAATTTCATCAAAGGCCTTTTGTTGGGCTTGTTCCCAAAGTAGGGACTCCTGTTCTCCCCACTTTGTGGCTTTATAAAGGGATTTTGCTAAAATAGAGAAGTTAGGTATCCAGATTCAACAGAATTCTGCGGCTTTGAGAAATTCCCAGACTTGACATTGGAAGGATGGGGACAGGATTGAGCAGATGGTTTGTTTTCGTTCTGGATAAAGCTGGCATTGCCCTTGAGATAGGTGGAAGTCGAGATACCTAACCTTCTCTTGACAGATTTGGGCCTTTTTCTTTGAGACTTTGTATCCAGCTTTCCATAAGATGGTGAGGAGCTGGTGTGTCCCCTTGATGCGGTCCTCTTGTGTTCGTCCTACCAACACCAAATTGTCCACATATTGGAGGAGGGTACAGTCACATTGGTTTGCTGGGAAGGCTTTTAAATCTGATGCTAAGGTGGTGTCAAAGATGGTCAAAGAATTTTTGAATCCTTGAGGCAATCTGGTCCAGGTTAATTGTCCTTTGTCACCATTTTCTGGATTTTCCCATTGGAAGGTGAAGATTGATTGACTTTGGGGGGCCAGGAGAATACAAAAGAGGGCATCTTTGAAGTCCAGGCAAGTGAAGAAGGCAACCTCTGTGGGAACAAGGTTCAACAAGGTATAGGGGTTTGGAACAATTGGATGCAGTATGACCATGGCTCGGTTTACTGCTTTCAGGTTCTGAAGCAGTCAGTAATCATTTGTACCCTGTTTCTGGACTGGCAGGAGAGGCGTGTTCCAGGATGACTGGCAGGGTTGAAGGATTCCATACTACAGAAGTTTTCCCAGGTGCTTTTGGATCACAATCTGTGCCTTTCATGGGATGAAGTATTGTCTTTGATGTACTGGCTCAACCCCTGGTTTCAATTCTATGAGTTCTGGGGATATGTTGAGGGCCAGCCTGAGTAGATTTGGCTCAAATTCCAAGTATTTGGAAGGGTGGCTCCAGTCTGTGTTGTGACTTACCTATTAGGCTATAGAGATGCTATTCTTCTTCCCAGGGCATGGTAAGTGCCATTATTTTGGTTTTTGGATTTCTTAATTTCAGAGTCACGTGGCTAGAGGAGTCAAAAGTGATTTGGGCCAGCAGCTTTCCTAACAAATCTCATCCCATCAAAGCTATCAGGCAGTGTGTGGGGGGGGAATACAGGAGCTCATGAATAACTTCATGGCTGCCTATTGTGCAGTGTCATGTTATCATAAAGGGAGGACGAGCTCAACTACCTGTGGCTCCTAGATGGTAGCTTGCCTTTGGTGGAAGGGGCCCATAAGCTGGGTTACCAAAGAGTATTAGGGTCCTGTGTTTACCATAAAGTCAATGGGTTGGCCCCCTACAGTCATCTGGACCATAGGCTCCTGGGGGCCAAGTAGAATGGATCCTGATCAATTCTAGTCTTCCTTATTTGTTTCCATGGTGGCCAGACCCATACAGTTGTCTGCATGTGGTTGGTGTTGTCCCTGGATCATCTGGCCTCTTCCTCCTGGTGGTAGTCCAACCGGCTGGGGGCGTTCACTCTTCCAACGGTTTTCGTCTGCTATGCACTGGGACAGTCACCTTTCAAGTGGCCCTCTTGGTAGCAGTAGGCACATTGACTTCTCCCCAGATTCTTGTTAGAGTAGGGTGGCCCGTTAATGTGCTGGTATGATCCCAGCATCATCTCTGGGTGGCCGCTGGGTTGGCCTCTTCCCCGACCCTGGTCTCAACTTCAGCCTCATCCATATTGGATGGGTACCTGGTATCCTGACAAGGCTGCAGTGAGTAAAATGGCCTTTTTCTTCAGTCTCCAGTCCTCTTCTTGTTGGACTTCCTGTTTTAAGTTAATGAAAACTTTTGTTGCAAACTCCAGCAGCTGACTGGTGTTCATTCCAGCAAAACCCTCTAACTTTTGTGGTTTTCATAAGATGTCTCCTTGGGCTTGCCTGACAAAGGTTGCATTCACCATTCATTGATTTTCAGCTGCTTCTGGGTCAAAAGGAGTGTACAGTCTGAAGGCCTTGCAAAGTCTTTCGTAGAACTGGTTCAGGATCTCATCAGATCCTTGGAGCACTTCTGAGATTTTGCTCATGTTTGTGGCCTTTTCCCCTCCTTCCTTTATGCCTCCTAAGAGGGCTTCGTGGTACCACTTGAGCATCTGTAACCCCTAGTTACTGTTGGGGTCCCACTGAGAGTCTACTTCGGGGAAATGATTCTATGCATATGCCTGTGTGTTGAGCACTCCTTCTGGGGCATGTTCTTCTAACCATTTCAAGGCTCCCTGAGTAATTCTCGGGTGCTCCTTGGTATTGAATAACATCAGGAGGAGCTGGCAGCAATCAGCCCAAGTTGGCTTCTGGGTCTGGATGGTGGATTGCATCAATCATAGCCTGGGGCCTTTTGGTAAATGGTGGTATGTGATGCTTCCAGTTCAAGAGATCAGCGGTGGTAAATGGCCCCTGGATTTGGCCATCTGGGTTGTAATAGAGGGGTCCCCAGATCTCTCTCAGTGGCATCTGGAGAGCGCCTGGATATCTGGCAGAGGAGAAACCATTGTTGGTTCCTGTGGCAAGTTTTTGGCAGTGTGGTAGTTAAGGTTGGAGGCTCTGGGGTGGCCATAGCCTAGGGTGTATCAGGTGGTCATGTGGAAAGACTGGATTTTGGCATACCCATTGTCTATGGTGGGGCCATGGTAGTGGTTGGAGCTGGGGATGCAGGTGGCAATGGGGGGTATAAGGGCATATGGTGAAGAAATCCCTTCTGTTTCATCAGCCAGAACAGGCTTGTTTGGTTCAGGCAGGCACTTGGAAGGAGCTGACCTAAGTGCCATCATAATTTTGCAATTTTCTTCCCAGCAAGCTTTTAGCCAAGATGGATGAGCAAGGACTGCATCTTGCCAACAGTCAATGTATGGAACTGATCAGGGTGGCTGGGACCTGGGTTTCCTATGACAATTCTAAATACCTTAACAACTATCCTTTTAACTAATGAAATGACACTTCTGTGGGCCATCACATCCCAAAAGAAGGCCAATCTGCTGTCACAGAATGTTTGGAGCTTTCTCCAAGTCGGTTTCACACCATAGTCTCCCGAGTAACCTTGGCAAAACTTTTTCAATATACTTTCAAGGGGGGGTGTTCTTGATTTGTGTTTCCTCCATCTTCCTCCTCCTATAAGATGCCAGTCACACACAGAAGGAGGAAAAAGGGGTAAGAGGGACAGTCACTTTGTCCACCTCCAGCCATACTCCTTGCAGAGATATTTCAGACACCTCTTGGCAATTGGAGGGTTGGCATAAACCCCCAACCCAGACCAGCTTTATTATGGGGCTGGGGCTGCCTTCAGTTGTATGTGGTCACCATTGGCTCAGATCAGGACTCAACATTCACTTCTGCCCTTTGGATGGGTTGGAACCCTTCCACTGTTCATCTCATTCATATACAATCACACAACAACTCCACTTTCCACCCAGTACCTTGGAGCCTATGGTTTCGTGTCAGGACAGTGTTTCCTTCCACTGCCTCTAACACTTTCCTTCAGGTTTGAAACTACTAGCAGACTCTGGAAGTTGATCAGGCTCCCCTTCTGCCTTTTAAGAACATGTCTATTCCATGTAACCCTAGTCCCTACCCTTTCTGTTGGGCGATGCTTCTTATGCTTGTTCCTGCACTTCACTGGCTTCTGTTGTGCTTTCAGAATCCTTGCCCCAGCACACTAGGAGGGCTTCTCCCCTATGGATCAATTGGTCCATTGGAGACAGGCGAGGTTGCCTCTTCTGTCGCCCTGGGGGTTGTACCCTGGTGACAAAGGAGGTGGAAAACACCATCTTCGAACTCTCTGCTGTCCCCGTCAATGCACCAGAAAGATTGCAGGAAAACAAATCAGAGAGACCATGATACTGAGACTGATTAGGAGGAAGCTGTGCTTATTTCTGGAATGCCAGCATTCATCCCAGCAGACTTCAGTCACAAAGGCTGGTCCCTGATCACAGTCGGGCCTCAGCTTTTATATGTTTTCCGTTAGCTTTGGGGGAAGGGGCTTTCTGTGGTGGAAAGTTTGGTACCTCTTGTAATAACAGCAAAATTTTGAGGTTTCAACTGCAGGTGCTGAGAACAGCATGGTGGGCTGCATCAGGGATGGTCACACAGGAAGGAGCATGTGGTCTTAGCTGTACGTACCGAGCATGGCATTTTGCATTAACAAACTGGAACATTTTAACTGTGATACATGTTTTGAAGCATTTTTTAAAAAGCCTCCTATCACAACATTACTTGCAAGCCCACTCAGATTTGGGGCTGCTACATTACAATTGGGTTCCTAAAAACAGGATTTTGTGGAAACCTATAGAAAATATTAAAACAATATTTTGCTTTAGAGAGAAAAAGATAGGAAAAGCTATCATACTAGCTTTATCCTGTCAAAACAGGTACCATCTAGGCTCAGATAATGTGCTAGTAAGATCCCTGAATAAGACTGTTAAGATAATCCATTCTGATTAGTGGAATGAGAGGAACAGATTTGCAAATTATGGTGACAGAAAAAATGTTTTCCTTTCATATGTTTGATTCAAAATAATTAACTTTAGGAGGTATATTATAATCCCTAATTTACAGATGAAGAAACAGAAAGACTGAGAATTATCAAGAAAAACTAGTCAGTGGAAGTTTATCCCCTTTACCTACCTACCCAAAGCAGTCCCTCCTCTCAGTGCCCAAGATGACTTTCCCTTCTCCAGTTCCAGTGACACTCAACCTACATCCACCTTGAAGCAACATCTCATATTCTGTATTTTGCTCTTCTTTCCAAATTTGTCCTGCCCACATGACTGTCCTGGTCTCTAGCTGCTTTCCAAGGTTAATAGGTAATTGTCTAATTAGAAAAAAAAGTATCATCATAAGTATACATGGGTGATAATTAGGCTTTTTAAAATTTCCCTTTCTTTTTCCACTTTATTCCCTCCATCACCTTTTTCTTTCTTTCTTTGTAACTTAATCAACAAACTTGATCAAGGACCAGATAGAAGAATGCATGGATGGATAGATGAATAGAGAGATAGATAGACACGCAGATAGACCGACAGATAGGTTCTGTTATGAACTAGATTGTGTCCCTCCAAAATTCATATGTTAAAGCCCTAACTCCCAATGTGACTATGTGAAGATAGGGCAATTAGGAGGTAATTAAACTCAAAAGATGTTATTAGAGTGGGGTTTTTAAGCTGACAGGACTGGTGTCCTTATAGAAAGAGGAAGAAAAACCAAAGTGCACGTGTGGGTTCTCTCTCTTTATCTCTTGTTCTTTCCCTGCATACACATTGAAGAGACGGGAAGAGGGCCCTCATCAGAAACCAACGCTGACTGCACTTTGACCTTGGACTTCCTAGCCTCCAAACTGTGAGAAAATAAATTTCTGTTTTTAAGCCAGCCAGTCTATGATATTTGTTATGGCTACCAGAGCAGAAGCATACAGACACTTTATTGAACATATGACTATTTAGATACTGTTTGTAAGTAGAATGTACTGCATGAATCTTACATTGCTGCAAATGCTATCATCAAAAGAGTGCTGAATGAAAATCAAAATCCTCAGGTGCAATGGCGTATTTTTCCTGCCTTTTCCTAGATGTAAGAACCTGATGGTCACTTCACCCCATGAGTTGGAGCTCCCTCATCTGTAAAAGACTAGATTCTTTCTCAAGGCCTTCACAGTTTGAGAATTCTGATCATAAATATCCAGGCCCAATGTCAGTGGATATAAATTATTACATATCACACATTAGTCTTTTTTTAGAGAGAACTATAGGTTTAGTATGTTAAAAGAGTTGTAGCCTCACACAGGAACAAGACAAATCATGTGAGTTCCCTTATCTCTGTACTTCTGTGCTTTAAAGACTTGGACTACAGGTCAATATGCCGGGGAGAATAAGAAACCACAATATAAATAGGGCTCTTCCCCAATAAGTGTTAATTTTACAAAGATTTTGAGAGAAGAACAACCTGGACATAAAGCAAGTAATGCAAAATGTGCAGAAAATTTCAAGTTAAATCAGGACACTCTGGAGAAAGTTCTAGCTTCTGGTAGGTATCTTTGCTCATCCTCTCAGTCTCTAGCATTTACTCTCTATCTCACTGGAGGTGTTTTGATGAAAACTGTCGCAAAGAACTGCAGCAGATGAATCATGCTAATTAAAACAGGACCTAATTTGGATAGGGGTTCAGATTTATTCACAACTGGATTGACAGAGCAAATTATTCTATAGTTATTCCTCTATCCCCAAACAGGTAACTCTCAGAAGCAGATAGCTATCAAAAGGAAGGCAGCATGGGGGTTGCGGTCAGCTTGGGAAGGACTGCATGTAACTTGGAGCACTTTTCAGGAAGGCCTTGTAGGGACATCTGTAGTGTTGAACGTGCCAGTTTATGTTTCTCTTTCTGATTTCCCTTTGGTCTAGGTAAAACTGTCGAACAAGACCCGCTGTCCCTTAGCCACCAGGTGAAGATGTGACTCAAGCTAAGCCAATTAGCCTTTCCCTCTGAAGATAAAAATCTTTAAAGGAGGGTCGCTACCAAGGAAAATAGTGGAAGATGCTTTGCTCTGTGAAGAAGAGAACCCTGAAGAAGCTGGGACTCCCTCCACTATGTCATTCTGCCTGGGGCCCAGTAGCAGTTCTGATCCGTGTCCTTTCGGATCCTTCATCTTCTCCTTTGATTCTATGGGCTGTTCCGAGGCCTTCCACTGTGTTGTTTAATGGTTAAGTCAGTCAGAGTCAGTTTTTATTTTGCAGCCAAAAACCTGGGCAGGCAATTAGCACCAGCTTCATATACACAAATCATCACTTCTTGATAAAAGGAACTACTCTATTTGCAGCAAGTTAGCCATATAGTGATTTTATCTGGCCTTTTGCTTTGCCTAGTTTCAGTATAAAACCTTTAAAAATTACTTTTAAAATGGAAAGACTCTTACATCTTCTCACCTTTGCTTTTCTCTGCTTTCTTCCCCACATCTACTTAACCCTTGTTTCCTTTTCAAAACAAAACCAAAAACTTACAAAAGGGAGTCTTGTCTATCTAAGGATATAGTATATTTCTGCTAAGAGATCGAACATTAGGAAATGTTTTTAAGCCATAAACAAGGTTTATACCCAATCTATTTCATAATCGTGAGTATCATCATCCATGTTGATTCTGACACTGGAGGGGTCTGCAGGCTTTGCTTTCTTTTTGGTCTCTTTGCTTTTCTCTACTGCTTCATGATCTTCTTGGAAGACACCCAGCTCTGCCCTGGCTATTCACCTGGGACTGCACACTGTCCTCTCCTCACATCTGTGCCTTTGCCTTCAAGACCTCCCTTGCTCTTAGGAGACTGCAGGTGCAATTCCAGGTGTTTCCATCCAGGTACAGATGCTGGAAGTGAGGCAGACCCTCCAAGACTCTGAGGTCCAAAGAAGAGCTCTAGTTGTTCCTCAGGTTTAGCACCTGAAGCTGCTTGAGATCCCAGAGCTCCCTCCAGCAATATCCTGGGTGGCGTTGCCTTTGAGGTACGACCTGGCTAAGGTCCCCAGGAGCCTGCAAAGCATGGAAATAGGCCGTGAGAGGAGGCCATGCCCAACATGCCACAACTGCCAAGGCAACAGAAACTGAACAGCACCGCCTTTCCTGTACAGTTGTCCTTTCTCAAGCTATGAAACAAACTTTATATGAGAAAATTAATTGTAAGCACTAAGCTCAGTCTTATCCTTAGGTCTTTAACTCTTTCTCATAGGTCCTACTTTCTAACCCTCTGAGTTTTCTGGGTTTTGTTCATTAGATTCTTTTTCTTGTGAAATGGAATGACTCAAACAAATTGATAAGAAAGACATTAAGCTCTCAAAATTTAAGTTGGCAAAGGCCATAAATCAATCATTTACAGAAAGAGCAATAAAAATATCAAATAGAAATATGAAAAGGTGTTGTTCCTTAGAAATATAAGAGGCAAATAAAAAAAAGCAAAGTTTTAACATAGTGAGTTAAAACATGGTTTGGTTGTAATTTTAAAACATATTGTTACTGAGGATATAGTAAGAACTGTTGGTGAGAATGTAAATTGGTACCATTTATTTATTTATTTATTTATTTTTGAGTTGGAGTCTCACTCTGTCGCCCAGACTGGAGTGCAGTGGCCGCTCCTGGCCACCGCAGCCTCGACCTGCTGGGCTCCGGCGATCCTTCCACCTCAGCCTTCCGAGTGGCCGGAATTACAGGCATGCGCTATCACACCCGGCTGATTTTTTGATTTATTGTAGAGATGAGGTCTCACTGCCCAGGCGGGTCTCGAACCCGCGGGCTCAGGCAATCCACTCACCTCAGCCTCCCAAAGGCACGGGACTACAGGCTGAGCCACCGAGCCTGGCTATTTATTTTTTTAATTTTTAATTTTTTCTTAATTTTTTTGAGTTGGAGTCTCACTCTGTCGCCCAGACTGGAGTGCAGTGGCCGCTCCTGGCCACCGCAGCCTCGACCTGCTGGGCTCCGGCGATCCTTCCGCCTCAGCCTTCCGAGTAGCCAGAATTACAGGCACGCGCTACCACGCCCGGCTAATTTTTTTATTTTATTGTAGAGATGAGGTCTCGCCTGCCCAGGCGGGTCTCGAACCCGCGGGCTCGGGCAATCCACTCACCTCAGCCTCCCAAAGGCGCGGGATCACAGGTTGAGTCACCGAGCCTGGCTAATTGGTACCATTTAAAAAACAATTTGGTAACATGTATCAAATTTAAATAATGTCATGCCTTTTGACCTGCAAAATACTAGGAAAAATGAATAGAGACTGACATGCAAATATGTTTGCCACATATTCAATCCTATTTATAATAGCAAAAAATAAAAGAGCAATGTCCAATAATTTGAAAATTATGAGAAAATGGACTATTTATGATTATAACAATAATGTTTTAAAATAACAATTCTATTAGAAAGTTTTTCTAACTATGACTCAAAAATCTAGGAGCTGTAAAAGATTGATAAATCAATAACTTAAAAAGGAATAAAATAAGAAATTGTGTAATATAAAAGATAAGCCAAAAGAAAATGAAAAACAGGGAAGGTGGAAATACAATAACTGCACTTTATATCAAATAATTAATCTCCTGACTATGTTAAAAAAAAAAAACAACCTTAAAATTGAGAAAAAAAGATTTTCAAGTGAAACAGAGGAATGGGCCCAAAACATGATGAAAGTCCACATAGAAAGAAAAGCAAGGGGCCCTCAAGTCTTCAGTCTTACTCAGTGGAGAGAAATGCAAATTAAAACCACACAGAGATGCGATTCACCACCTGTCAGATGGGTAAAATTCTCAGCCTCAGCAATCCATTCTGCTGACACAGAACACATCCACAGAAGACACAGATCTGCTCACACATTGCAGGTGGGAGTCTAAGATGGCACAGCCCCTATGGAGAATTCAGGAAAATCCAGCAAAATAATATGTACATGTACTCATTAGCCCAGCAGTCCCACTTCGAGATTATGCCTTGCAGATCTGACTCTACAAACAAACAGAATATGTTGCATTTATTATTATTTATAAAAACAAAAGATTGTAAACAACGCAGTGCATCAGTAAAGAACTATTATGCACTCATGAAAAAGAAAGAGGCTGGTCTCTATGAATTTCCATAAAATGACTTCTAGAAAGTATTAAAAAAAAGCAGGGAGCAGCATAGTATATACGGTATGCTAGCTTTTGTATAAAGGGAAATAAGAATTACTTATACAAATATTTGGTTACATTTGGGGGCAGGGTATGGGGAAGAATGATAAGCCAAAAATGAATAAAAATGACATGGTTGGTTCCACGTGGTTTTAACTTTTGAATTATTTTAATTTTTTTAAGCAGGATTTATTGAGAGGACAGAAAAGCTCCCACAGTCCCACAGTGGTGGAGGACTTGAGTGGGTTGCCCGAACTATGCTAATGTTTTATATGTTCAGAAAAAGGGAAACAAAATCAAGCCCTGAAATTGAACACAAGAGGAAACAAACACATCTAAATTAGTTGTTTACGTTGTTAATGTAGCCATGCAGAGAAAAGAAATGGTACTCTGACTGAACATCCTTGGTGGATATATTTAAGCCTTGAACTCTAAGGACAAAAAGATCCCCAAATTTACTTCAGTATGTCTATTGGTAATATTAATACTAGCAATGACATTTTGAAAAAAAATTTTCTGAGTCGGAGGCTTACTCTGTTGCTCAGGCTGGAGTGCAGTGGCATGCTCACTGCTACCACAGCCTTGACCTGCTGTGCTCAGGTGATCCTTCTGCCTGAGCCTTCCAAGTAGTCAGAACTGTAAGTGTGTGCCATCACACCTGACTACTTTTTGATTTATTGTAGAGAGACAGAGCTCACCAAGTTGCCCAGGCTGGTCTTGAACTCCTGGGTTCAGGCAATCTCTTGCCTCTGCCTCCCAAAGTGCTGGAATTATGGGTGTGAGTCACCATATCCAGCCCAAAACTTTTAAATGAATATTACAAGGCAAAACAAATAAGTAGATGCATATTATTAGGATCCAAGACTTTCAATGTAAAAGAGAGAGATAAAAATATAAAATAAAAAGAAAAACCTTCACTGATGTTAAATATAAATTGAAACCATGATTTTTAAAATGTGAACTCATCATTTTAAAAAATATATTTTCTAGCTCTGTTTACTGAAGGGACCTAGAAGTAATATTATAGTCTAGTAGGAATGCTTCCACAGTAGCATGAGCACAACAAACACACAGATCTTAGTTACTGAATTTCTATCTTCACTGAAAAGAACCAGAGCATTTTGGAGAAATGGTTGATTCTATGTCTGGGGCAAAACAATCTGTAGAACTTCTGAGCCAGAATGTGATAAAATGTTCAAAGATTAATGGAACATCCATTGAGAGACCCAAGAGATTAAAAAAAAAAAACTCTAAGAGAACTATTACTATATGAATTCCTACCCTACATTCACTGTATTCGTTTGCAGTGTTTGTACTTAGAATTTTGTTAAGTTTAATTTTTGTTTGTCTCATAAAATAACCTATTGCTTCCGCAACTGCTGCTAGCAGTATGTGAATGTCAAGTAATAAACCCCTCCTGCACATTCCTTTGCTTAGCCGGCCTGCTTGCTAAACCTAGCTTATCTGACATTCCACTCTGCTCATTTAGCAGCTTCCCCATCAATCACAGGTAGCTGAGTGGACCAGACCAATCCCAAGTGCCCCCGTACCCATTAGGAGAAATTACCCTATCATGTAAAAACAAGTTTAAAGTTCTTTCCCCTCCCTCTGTAATGATGTATAAAAACTGCTTGCCATGCTGGATTGGGGCTCTCGTCCCTGAAGCTGCTGCTTCGGGTGTGAGCCCAGACTCGAGCCTGAATAAAGACCCTTGTGTGTTTGCATCAGAGCTGGCTCTTTGTTGGTCTCTCAGATTCTGAAATTTGGGTTTAACATTTGGAGGCCCCAGAGAGATTTTTTTTTATTCCAGAGACCTCCAACCCCAGCCTGTAGGGTCTCCATATGGGGGAGTGCACTGCATTGTCTGTCTGTCTGCTTATTTGTTACTCGTTGTTAGCGCGCTTCTTGTAAGATATCGATATCCACTTTATAAGGCCAGAATAAGGTTAAGCAGACTCGTTATAGAACCGCTGGCCCAGAGGTCTTGGGAGACGTCTCTTGATCTCAGAGGGAGCCTAGGCACTGGAAAGCGCAGGCACAGAGGGGATCCAGACATGAGAGGCGCGGACTCAGTAGCTCTTGGACGCAGTGGCGGTCTGAGAGAGGGGGTCGTCTGGTATGCCCCCATTCGGAGGATAGCACTGTCCTCATATCTGAAGGTAGCCCAGCACCAAGAGGTGTGGGCTTGCCTTCAGATTGGTTTTGTCTTTGTCTCTACAGCCGTAGGAAAGTATATTTTTATGTTGGTTGCGTTTTTTTATTTTATCTGCTATTTATACGTGTGTTACTGTGGACGGAAAACATGGGACAGAGACTGACTCTAACTCTTGGCTGATTATTTCTCGGATGTAAAATAAAGCTAATAATCTGAATGAAATCATTTGCAAAAAAAAAAAAGAGGCTGCCCTTCAATGTAAAATGGCCACCTGAGAGCACTTTCTCACTAAGTTTTGCTTTGCAGGTTAAGCATATTATCTTCCTGATTTCCATTATAGCCGCCTAAATCAGGTACGTAACTGATAAACCCCCCCATGGGCAAAATCTTTTCTTCCACCCAAACGGGGCCGATGCTCAGAGTCCTGGCCTCACAGGAAACAAAGCCCGGCCTGGGCGGCCAAGGTGCGCGGCAACCCATGCCCCACCTCCCCCCCCTTGCAAGCGGGGCGGAGCCTGCAAGCCATAGTCTGTGCTCAGCAGAGAGAAAACTGAGAACAAAGAGGATTAATGAGCATGAGCAAATAAAAAAAAAAAAACCAAAAAACTTTCAAGGTGAGTATAAAAGCTTACAAATTCTAAATACTGCTGCAAAAGAATTTCTGCTAATAACTAGTTCTATCATTTCATTTTAAAAGTGTATCCTAGAATTTTCACTCAAAATAAATAATATAAGCAATATAAGATGTATTTAGCCAATATATAAATAATATAAAGTATGTTTTTAATAATACATTTTTGTTCTATAATAGAATGGCTGGTTACAGAAAGCATAGAACAAAAATAGAAAGTTAAAACATGTCAAAGAATGGTATAAGTTCATCGAACATGTTAGGTAAAAGTTAATGGAAACAAATAAAAAAAATTCTGTAAACTCTCGAGGCTAAAAAAGTTAATAGTCTGTGTTGGGGGTATACCAACCTATCAATTGCTAACAGGTGTGTCTCACTTTGAATCTGTTAAAAAGCTGGTTAAGTTATTGTGCTTTGTTTAATGGGACATATGGTCTTCTAAAAACTTGATTGGCGCATATTTTTCAATGTCATCTTGTCTCCTCTTATTTAAGTGGTGTCTTCTCCTAACCCGCTGGCGCTGTTAAAATTTCTGCCTTTTGTTGTTAAGGTTACGGAAAATTGCCTGTTGCATATAAGACGTGTTACTGGTTATCTTAAACTCTTTCCGGGGATCACTCCCCCTCCCTTCCTTAGCCCGCATTCTCCTTCGTAAATTCTGAAGGAGCTCATTCTAATACACCTGTAAAGAAACGGAGAAATGCAATGTAAGTTAATGCTAGCCTTAAAAAAAAATAATAATTTTGTGATCTTTCTCTGGCAACTAAGGGAATGAACAGGCTGTTCTCGTTTTCAAATGCTAAAAGCCAGGTTTATTGAAAGTAAATCCGTTTCTGAAGGTTTAGGCCTTGCCTACAATCGTAATCCACTGCTTGTCCCTGTAAAACTGTTACAAAGTCTCACAGAGTCTTGTAATGTATGCTGAGTCTCTACTTTATACTGTAATGCTAAATAACACGAATGCTTGCATTTTTTGGGGTATGCTCATTTAATTGTCCACATCTTACGACTAAGGCTGCTGTTTAGTAATTCATGAGAATTTTTACCAATTTTGCCTGTTTAGAAATAAATAGGAACAGATCATTTTACATCTTCATGGTCTGTTCACTCAAAAAAAAAAAAAAAAAAAAGGAGAAGAACTCCAAAATGAGCACCAGCCAGAGGAAAGGTAAACAAATTGGCAGTTGCCACTAAAGGCAAAAGCTCCA
The DNA here is from genome assembly GCA_027257055.1 of Cephalopachus bancanus. NCBI lineage: Eukaryota > Metazoa > Chordata > Mammalia > Primates > Tarsiidae > Cephalopachus > Cephalopachus bancanus. The sequence continues at coordinate 220,472 of JAPVLO010000018.1, read as the reverse complement.
GCCACCCAAAAAAGGCCCGATAAAGATAAACCTGCTAAGGAGATGGTGCGGCCTCTCCTGAAGGGGAGGGGAAACACCTAGCTCAGCGATAGTGACGGTTGACTAAGGGGGAGGGGCACGGCCCACCGCAGCACTCTGTATGCCATCCACCCAGAGAATCCTTGGGTCTATATAAATGTGGCTGGGGTCCAAATTAATTTCTTAATTAATACTAAGGCTAAGGTTTTAGCCCTTGTGCTCATACTGAATTTCTTCCTCCTAAAACCTGCTCTCTAGTGGAATTAAAGATGTTCCAAAAACTAAATGTCTCACCTAACAATTACTAAAAGGTAAATTCAAATTATGACTGTAAAAGGTTATCTATAAATAAATAAAAGGAAAGCAAAAGGCAAAGGAAAAATGTAAAAAGGTTGTTGATATAAACATAAGGTTTTAGCAGAAAAAACAAAAAAGAAAGGACTATAAAAAAATATATATATATTTATCTAAGAGGAAATCTTATATGGTACATTTCTGTCCTATAATAAATAGTTACGAACATTTTTAAAAGGGGGTAGAGAACAAATAAATAAATAAATAAATAAAATGGTATAAGCACACCAAAATGGTATAAGGAAAGTTAAAGAAAAATATACATACAAAAGAAGTTCTATAAACAATCTAGGGATAATAAAGTCTTTTCTGAATGCAAGTCTCCAAACATTTTCGGATTTCTCTTCAAATTTTATACAGAATTTACTTAAGTGCCTAGTTCAAATTATAGTCTAAAACAATCTGTCAGGCTACCATTATAGTCCAGAAATACAAAAGCTGGTACTTGTAATAAAGTCACAGAAATTAAAGTTTATCATTTAAGTTATGCTAATAACTTCAGACCTTATAGCTTTTATATAAAAAAGTAATCAGCCACTGCCTACAATTGTCAAAATGTAGGCCTGACTTTATTCCTTTTATTGAGCTAGAATCCAGTAATTTTATGCCCACATAATGGTCATGCAAAAATTCCAGCCAGTGCCTGAAAATAATGCCACTGCTGAAACAAATCTGGACACCTTAAGTCAGACAGGGAGAGATTTTCGATCTCTGGCTAGGCAGTACTGCGTCCATTATCAGCTCTGAAGAAATTACAGAAGACGGACCTTCACCCCTCAGCACCCCAAATGATTATGGGATCAAAAAAATCTCTAAAGAATAAATAATTGAGGCAGGGTAGCTAGCACAAGCTAGACATAAATTTCCTATAGGTAGGTTTTAAAAGGCCTTTAAACATTTCTACTGCAGGCCAAGTAGCAACCTGTCCCACCCCTTGGCGAATCCAAGGAAAACTCCTTCAGATAAAACTAGAACAGTATAATTGCAATTTGCAGGTTAGCATAATAATCACTAGAAATCCTTTGGAAACATAAATTAACTAAACATAGGTATTTGGTATCACATCACTCAGGATCCAAATCCCTGGAATGAACTTTGTTAAACCTATAAAATTGTTTAATGGTAGGCCTCTGAAGGAAAGGGGGGCCACAAACATAAATGCTCATAAGAAGATGTGTTGTCTATTTGAAATAAATTTTAATTACAGTTTATAAGCTTATTTCCCTAGGCACTTCTTGAACCAGAAGAACTTCAAAACATCCAGGGGAAGTAAGTGCTGCTAAAAATTTAAAAAGGAAGAACCCAATCAGCGACTGTAAAAAAAAAAGGGGGGGGGGGCCCTAAGTGTGGTCCTGTTCCTATAGCAGTCTAGAGAATTTAAATACCTAACTTCTCTATGAAGTCTCAAGGGGGGGGGTGAACAAAAGCCCCTGCTAAGGGAAAAGGCCGCACAACAGGCTTTTAAATAAAGTAAACAGGCATCTTAACTCTTCTTGTTAGGGGTATACAGGCAAACTTAAAAGAATTTGGAAGTCTTGCCTTGGAGCAACAACAACAAAAAAAAAGCAAGTTTTTAAAGTTGTTGTTGTTCTTTCTTTTTTCTTTTTTTCTCTTTTCTAAATCATTAAACTGTAATTTTGACCAAATAAGACTTTTTTTATGAAATGGCCAGTCTCTGGGCCATTTGGCCTTTCTTAAACAAAACCTGCCTGGGCGGGCCTTTAAAGTTGTAACTTGCCATTCAAAGGGAAATACCTCTAACTGCTATCAACCTTGCCACTGGGCTAGTGGCAGCTCAGGTGAGGCCCACTGCTGATCCTGAACCAGTTACATGTTTCTGTGTTTATTCACACAATCATACAAGAAATATATATGTAAGCATTTGCCGCATCCTGCCACAAAATGAATGGAGAATAACCTGGGCTTCACTCCCTAGCACATCAATTATTATAAAAGTATGTCACACCTATTATAAAAACAAAGGAAACTGTTGTCTCCTGCCAATGTTTACCTGTTTTAAATTCTCAATTTAAGCTATAACCTAACTACATGTCTCTAATGTTTTCAATATAATAATATAATAATTCTACTTTTAGTAATTACCGGGCTTCTTGCTTAATATCTACCTTTAAGTCTCTAAGTACAGAAAGCCCTTATCAGGATGGATGATGGCTGCAAATGTCGATGCCTGGAGGAACTAACCCTATCATGCGACTAGACGCCTATCAGCATCTGTTTGCCCCTTCAATGATACAGAAAAGGACTGGTCGCTCATCCAGCAACATACTGGCTTCCTGAGATGAAGAGACTGTGCTTATCTCTAAGATGGACTATCCTGTGCCTGGTATAAGAATATATTAGTGACTGGGGTTTTTAATGGCTATACGCTTGCCGCAGCTGGGTGTCATTCCAATGAATGGGTGCCTCCAGTACTGTCCATCAATACGGCATCCGCAGATTATTCAGCCTCATCTATGGAGAGCTCTTGCAGCCCTTCAGCCAGGCAGCCTGTCTAAATCCGTTGGACAAACTCAGTTATACCATATTAGAGCATACTTGCAATCTCCTTATATATTTCTTATTTAGAATGAATATCGAGCTGTTAAAATTATTTATTGTGCTAATGTTTATAAGATATCTTGTACTGAATGCATTTTACTAATTGTTTGACAAGGCCTTTTGTAAGAAATTTGTCATTCTCAAGCAACTCCCCTATTTAATGGTCCCCATATCTTTGTCATCCCGTTAATATGCTGAAATGGTTTACAAACATTATATAAGGTTAATGCTATGTTAGAAAGACAGAAAAATTTTTTAGCTACTTAATTTTAAAAATTATAGCATTAATAGCAATTACTACTTCAGTAACAGTTTCAGCTGTAGCTCTATCTAAGGAAGTTCATACAGCTACTTTTGCTAATCAGTTATCTAAGGATATTTCTATTGCATTGGCTACTCAAAAATTGTAGATTAAAAATTAAAAAATAAAAGTTAATGCTTTAAAAAAAAAGACAGCATTAGCAGTAAAACAAGAGCTTGCGACTTTAAAAATAAAACTGGCTCTCTGATGTCACTCTGAGTTTCAGTGGATTTGCCTCATTCCTTTGGAGGTAAATAAGTCTGTCCATACTTGGGACAAGATAAAAAATCATATCCTTAAAATTTAAAATCATTCGGACTTAAATATAAACCTCACTAAATTACATTAAGACATACAGGACATAAGTTGCTAAAAAGCAGTTCCGGTCTATGAATTGACTAGCTCCATATTTAATAACTTCTCATAGTTTGCTAATCAAAAGTCATTAATGTCTATACTTATTAATATAAGAATTTGCGGGACAGTAATTCTTGTCTTGCTGTGCCTATTTCCAGTTATTTCCAGAGTACTGAAAAGGAACATTTTTCAGCTTAACACCGAGTTTCATGGTTTTGTACTAAAATAAAAAATAAAAAAAGGGGAAGATGTTGGGAGCTGGCCACGGAGGCCCACTGAGCATTAGGGATCAGGGAGGGCCATAGACCCCGAGACCACTAGGACGTGTTTGGGTGCCATTGACCCCATTTTCCTCCTCTTTTTACCATAAACACAAGTAACCTAAAGAAACTCTGCTAATCTAAGCTGAAAGCTCTGTAACTGTAACAGGCATGGCTTACTCTGAAAACCTATTGTTCCTGTTTCCCCTAAAACTGTGGTTTCAGCTTATAAATTAAATATAATTCAAATTCAGGTCACATTTGAGAGCCTTTTATATGGTACAAGCTTCTTTATACAATTTAACAGTATATTTGTAAAATTAGTATACACTTATAGGGAGCAGTTTCAAGCTTTTCAATAATAAAGTTGTCAAAAATGGCTCAGCACAAAGTTTGGGCCACACTCTTGAGAGCCCAGTGCATACTTTAGACTCGGCTGCATTCTTTTAGGCCAGCTTTAACTACAATTAATGTAAGGTTTCAATTATTTTAAAATAGGTCATGCTAACGTCAAAGAATCATGTTAGTTCAAGCATGACCAATCATAATATTTTAAGGTTTAATAAGATACAGTTAATTTTACAAATTTCATTGTCTCTATTTCCTACTGTTGTAATTTTAGAGAACAAGAGCAACAACTCAATTGGTTTAAAGCATGATTTAACCGCACCCCCTGGTTTACTACACTAATTTCCACCGTAGTTGGCCCTTTAGTTGTTTTAATTCTCCTACTTATTTTTGGGCCTTGCATCATCAACAAGCTTGTAGCCTTTGTTAAAAATCAAGTCAGCACTGTTCAACTCATGGTACTCAAGCACCAGTGCCAACCGCTTGGTACTCATCTTGGTGTCTCAACTCTCCTACCCATTTTCAGAATGGTCTTAAAAAAACCTATGTAGACCCATGATTGGGTCTTATCTTTAGGTTCCTCTGAGAGGGGGTAATGAGAGACCCAAGAGATTAAAAAAAAAAAACTCTAAGAGAACTATTACTATATGAATTCCTACCCCACGTTCACTGTATTCGTTTGCAGTGTTTGTACTTAGAATTTTGTTAAGTTTAATTTTTGTTTGTCTCATAAAATAACCTATTGCTTCCGCAACTGCTGCTAGCAGTATGTGAATGTCAAGTAATAAACCCCTCCCGGACATTCCTTTGCTTAGCCGGCCTGCTTGCTAAACCTAGCTTATCTGACATTCCACTCTGCTCATTTAGCAGCTTCCCCGTCAATTACAGGTAGCTGAGCAGACCAGACCAATCCCAAGTGTCCCCTACCCATTAGGAGAAATAACCCAATCATGTAAAAACAAGTTTAAAGTTCTTTCCCCTCCCTCTGTAATTGTGCATAAAAACTGCTTGCCATACTGGATCGGGGCTCTCGTCCCTGAAGCTGCTGCTTCGGGCATGAGCCCAGACTCGAGCCTGAATAAAGACCCTTGTGTGTTTGCATCAGAGCTGGCTCTTTGTTGGTCTCTCGGATTCTGAAATTTGGGTTTAACACCATCAGGATGGCTACTACCAAAACAATAGGAAGTAAAAATAATTGGCAAGGATGTGGGGACTCTGGAAGCTGTGTGCCCAGTTAACAGGAATGTAAAATGGTGCAGCTGTGGTGGAAACCATTATGGCAGTTCCTCAGAAAAATTAAAAAAGAATTACTATATAATCCAGCAATTCCACTTTAGGGCATATATCTAAAAGAACTGAAAGCAGGGCCTTGAAGAGATATTCAAACTCCCATGTTCATAGCAGCATTCTTCACATTAGCCAAAAGGTAAAAACAACTCAAGTGTGCATTGACAGACAAACAAAATATGGTAAGTATATGCAATGAAGTATTGTCACCCTTAGGAAAGGAATTCTGACACATGCTACAGCATAGACGAACCTGGAAATTATGCTATGTAAAAAAAAGTCACAAAAAGACAAACACTATGATTCCACTTATATGAAGCATCTAGAATCGTCAAAGTTATAGAAACAGAAAGCAGAATGCTATTGTCAGGGGCTAGGGTAGGAAAATAGGGAGTTAAATGGGTATGAAGGGTTAGTTATGCAAGATGAAAAAGTCTTGGAGATTGGATGCACAGCCTTGTTAATATATTGCACACCACTGAAATGTACACTTAAAATGATTAAGATAATACATTTTATGTGATGTTACCACAACTTAAACAAAGACTAACAGAGTCATATCTTATGAACCCAGGAGTCAGCTTGGAGGGTCACCTGCTAACCACATTTGTGACAATTTGGGCATCAAAAGAGACTAGCAACTCTAACTTTATTAATAATACACTGGATAAACTAAAATTCATGGGTCCACAGTGATACTTAGAAAAAAGCAGAGAGAAAAGGGGAAAGGGCAAAGAAAAAATACTCTATAATGTTAAGTGGAAAAGGAATTACAAAACTGAATGATCCCAAATATGTAAAAACAAAGTATATGCTTATGTCAAGACAAAGGCTCTGGTTGAGCAGTTATGGTTGATTTTTTATTTTTCCAGCATAAAAACATAAGTTTTTAACCTTGAACAGCTATTGCTTTATAATTAGGAAGAAAAAAGATTTTAAAAATTGTGAATACCAATTTGAAAAATGTCATACTATTGCCTGTTGATTAAAAACTACAAGGTCAAGAGTGATGGCTCACACCTGTAATCTCAGTGCTTTTGGAGACTGAGGTGGGAGGAGTCTTTGAGAACAGTCTGAGAAACATAAGATCCCCATATCTACCAAAAAAAAGTGTTAGATTAAAAATATATCCTAGTAGGGCTTCCAAATGTTAGGTGAGACCCATCGGGGTGGGGTTAGCATCTGGTGCTGTGAGAAAGATGCAAAGAATTACACAGAAGTTAGATTAGAAATATATAGTTTATTTAGAAAGTAAATTAGGGAGACAGAAGAGAGACGATTCACCATCCCAAGGAAGGGGAGAGGGCCAAAGTCAAGAAACATGGTGGCCATAGCTTGAAGAGCCATGTGGACACACCAGAGTTTAACAAAGCAAAGGCTACAAAGTTAACTAGAGAGAAAGGAGAGAGAGAAGGCTCACCTCCCAGAGTAGGGGAGGGGGCCAAAGCTAAGAAAATATGGCAGACATAGCTCAGAGAGCACATGGCCAGATCTTAGCTAAGCAAATCAATGGCAAATGTGGGGGGGGAGGAGGCAAGAGGAGGAAGAGGGAAGAAAGAGAGAGGAGATTTACCTCCCCAAGGTAGGGGAGGGGGCCAAAGCTTAGGAAAACATGGTGGCAGACATAGCTCAAAGAGCACATGGCCACACTGGAGTCTAGTAAAGCAATGTCAACTGCTGTTTGAAGTTGAATCTTTTTTTTTTTGGAGTCTCACTCTGTCTCCCAGGCTGGAGTACAGTGGCTGCTCCTGGCCACCACAGTCTTGACCTTCTGGGCTCCGCGATCCTTCCACCTCAGCCTTCTGAGTAGCCGGAATTACAGGCATGCGCTACCACACCCAGCTGATTTTTTGATTTATTGTAAAGATGAGGTCTCGCCAAGTAGTCCAAGTGGGTCTTGAACCCGCGGGCTCAGGCAATCCACTCACCTCAGCCTCTCAAAGGCGCGGGATTACAGGCTGAGCCACCGAGCCCGGCTGAAATTGAATCTTTTTAAACCTTCTCTTGGATGGGGGCAGGTCACTAAGGTGACTGAATGGTGGTCTGCTCCATGTCATCACAGAGGGCAGGTAGGTAAGCACAGGCACTGATGGACACCAGGCAGATGGGTGGGTTAGTCACATGACGGTTGCCATGTTGACCGGGTCTGTGTCATGAAGGTCAAAGATGGCACTTCAGATTGAAATGCCATTTTCATAGTGTGAACACATTGGATATATGTTCATGAATTTTAGTATTCAGTTAAATTTGATGTGGCAGTCCCAGTTACATGATTGCTATATCAAAAAAAGAAAAGAAATGTTTTACCATATTTTATGACAGTCTTACTTTTGCTTGTTATAGTATTATTCTTACGGTTTCATTCCAAAAAGTATTTTAGGTTTTTGACAATTTGCCTAGATTTTACCCTTGGGTTTTTCTTCTTTCAACTAAATTGGTCATTTAATATTGATATTCAAATTTTAACTAGTTTACCAGTTTGAGCATCATTAGTAGAGATACATAATTCTGTGCTTTTGAGTCTTTTAAAGCCTTGATCATTTGAAATACTTTCTCTTTAGTAGAATAAAATTTACCTAACAAAGTAGATTAATTTACTAGAAAAAAAATCACTTCATGTATTTTAGCAGTTTAATAATTACATTCAATTTGAAGTTAATATCCGAGAAAATACAATTTCATGCACATACCACCTTACCTAAGGTGAATTTCTAAACGATATGCAGAAAAATCTCTTCTGTATAGTTATTCCCCCAAGGAAAAATAAACTTTTAGTAGACTGTGTAGCAGTAGGGAAGATTCTCTTCCCATTGCAGGTCAAGAACCTACCTGGAAAAATATACAGCAGAGCAAACTGAAGAGTCAAAAAGTCCCTACTTACCAAGATTTGCATTCTTTTTTTCCCCCTCCCATGTCAAGTCTCACTCTGCTGCCCAGGCAGCTGCAATGGCATGATCATGGCTACTGCTGTAGCAAGAAAAATAGAGAGATCGTGACACTGAGATTATTATAGGAAGTGGCATTTTATTATGTTGGCTAGCACAGTGGGCCTGAGAATTTTATGTATCCAAATTAAGCTTGAGCACCCCAGAACAGGAGACGTAGGGTCTTATATCTTTGTTTAGGTAAGGGAGGGGGGTTGTGTTGAGTGATTATATATATTTTTTGGAATCTTATAAGGTTGTATTTAGTAAAATCAGATTTTTAAAAGAACAAATGGTTTTTAGGAATTGTAGGCTTGTAAACTGTCAACTTTAGTAGAAGGGTTTTTGGATGAGTCTGTGAATTAGCCACTCTTTTTGTATATCTATTAAATGGCTAGTCTTTGGGCCATTTGGCCCTTTTTAAACAAAACCTGCCTGGCGCCCGGGCAGGTCTTTAAAGTTGTAACTTGTCTTTTAAAAGGAAATATTTTTAACTGTTATCAACTCCTTTTTTGTCCTGGGCTAGTGGTTGCCATGAGGCCAACTGTTGATCTTGAACCAGCTACATGTTTTTGTGTTTATTTATTTAATCATATAAGAAATATATTTGACTATTTGTCGCATCTTGTCATATTTTTCTCTTTGATGTTTGATCTTTTATGAATTTAAAGTATCATTATCTTTAATTTGGTGTATCAACATTATATGGGTCGTAGTTTTTTGTTTAATAATTGTTTTTATAAACTTAGAAATGGCATTTATAATTATTAGAGCTATGTAAGGGAGGATAAGGCAGGATTTCATCATTAGGACTATAGATTTAGTAATACATTTAAATTTTTTTAGACTTGAGAATATGTTTTTAAACCAATTGTCAATTTTTATGTTTTGTCATTTTTTTACTGGGGCATGGGTGAGTTTTTTAAACATGGGTGGTTATATTAGTTATAACTTTATTATTATTATTTATTTGTAAACAACAAATGGAGTTATTAAATTTATTATATATATACATTTTTTGTCAGCAGGTAGTCTAAAGCTAAGCAGTTTTGATAAATAGCTGTATGTATTTGGGCTGCTGTTGAGCAACAAGCTCAAAAGCCATGGCTGTTTGATTAGTTGTAACTTTTAAGACAGTTTGTAACTTGGTGATGAGATTTAGCATATATGTTTAGGCGTGTAGCATTTTTGACTTTTATTTTCTACGTGTCTAGACTTTTGACTTTTAATATGTCTACGTGGCTGGGCCGTAAGTATTTATAATTTTGGGGGGTGGCTATTTATTATTTTTTTAAACCTGGGTTTTTCTTATATTAGGAACTTGATTGAGGGATCGAGCACCTTGGGTTTTGAGGCCTTTATAAAGAGGAATGTCTAGTTTATCCCTCCTTGGGTTAGGCAGAAGGAAAAATCTTGGCTGGATTATTTTTATGTTATATGTGTCTTTTTATAATGCTGGGAGTTGGGCATATGTAGTCTTTTTACATATTTAAAATAGTCCTTTAGTATATTGAGAAGATTTAGTTGTATAAGTAGATGTCTAATATCAAACAGGCCTTGTTGGCCACCAGGTCTGGTGGGTTGAATTTTAGTATAATATTTTTTTGTAAGGAGTCTTTCTTCCCTATTGAGTATAAGTAGAACCTGTTTTGCTTAAACAGTTATTTTTAAAATTATTTTTGAGGAGAGGATTTATTTTTGGGGTATATTATCTGTTTTAACAAAGAATGGTTTTATTGGAGGAGTTGGTAAGTATTTAGACTAGTTTTATTTTAAGGTCACTTTTTAGTCATTAGGGCCCCTTTATATATCTAACAATTGGTGACACCAAGTGTCTGAGCTATATTTTTAGTCAAATTTATAAACAGATTTTGTCTTATTTTTTATGATTGAGGGAAGGGGGTTAGTTTTGACTGTTGGGCAGTCGGAGGAGCTACTAATTGTACAGTTTTTTTAAATCAGTTTTTTAGCTTTGGGTGAGGGAGCAAAATTTTAATAAACTCAATTTGTGCTATAGGCTATGACACCAGCTTTAGTGTATTGGTAGCTTTGTTTTGATAATTTAGTAAAGTATAGCTGGTCATTATGGGTGTAGATTTGTTTATCAGTATAACAAACTTTTGGTTGGGATGAATAATGATGGAAAACCTTTAAGTCTGGCCAGATAGTTTTTATATATTTACATGTTGGGTATAGGGGGGAAGAGGTAGATATCTAGATTAGGTAGAAATATATAAAAGTATAAGTAAATTTTTTATCGTAAGAAAGGGTGGAAATGTTAGTGAAACCCTTTTTTAACATGATCAATGGGGACAACTGTTAATTTTATAACAAATAAAGTTATAAATGGTTTAGTAAGTATAAAGGTTGACAAAGTAAAACAAAGGCTTATCAGTAATGTCCGCTGGGTCTTTAAGCCGAATTTTTAATTTTTTGTCATATGTCGATCAATCAGCTTTTAGTATGTGAAGCAGGGCCTGAAGTATTCTTATGCTTTTGGAGTAGGGCTGGATAAGTTAGTTTTATGTCTTTTGTTGGGTTTTGTGACTTTTTGAATGGTCAGCTTAAGGGGTGTTGTTGAATTTGTGGTGTATTTTCAGTCTTGGAAGGCTAGTTTAGTTTTGTTATATAAAAGAACAGTAAATGGCCCCCTCTAGAGGGGCTTTAGAGATTATATATTTTACTCTTTCATTCACACCATATCACCTGGCTTCAAAGAATGAGCATCCGTAGTTAAACTAATTGGCAATCATTTTTTGACTTGACAATGGATGGCATTTAGGACTGAATCTAAGGCTTGTATTTGTTGTTTTAGGGCAAGACTTTTCAATTTTTAAAAATTTTTTTGTATGCCCCTAACGAGAGGGAGTGGCTACCCATAAGGAACTATAAAAGGCAAGAAGCCTGTTTATTTTATTTAAAGGCCTGTTTTGGGGCCTTTTTTTTTTTAAGCAGGGGCTTTTGTTTATTCTCCTTTGAGACTTTATAGAGAAGTTAGGCATTTAAATTTTTTAGACTAGTATAGGAACAGGACCACCCTTAGGGTCCTCTTTTTTTTTTTTTATAGTTGTTGATTGGGTCTTTAAAAAAAATTTTTAGCAGCATTTATTTTTTTTGGATGTTTGAGTTTTTATTGGTCTAAGAAGTGTCTAGAGAAATAAGCTCAAAAACTGATTAAAATTTATCTCAAATAGACAATACATTTTTTTATGAGTATTTATGTTTGTGGCCCCCCTTTTTTTAGAGGCCTACCATTAAACAATTTTAAAGGTTTAACAATTTTATTTTAGGGACTTGAATCTTGAGTGATGTAATACCAAATATCTATATTTAGTTTATTTATACCTCTAAAGGATTTTTAGTGATTATTATGTTAACCTGCAAATTGAAAGATTATATTGTCTTAGTTTTATATTTGATGGAGTGTTTTTGGATTTGTCAAGGGGTGGGACAGGTTGTCACTTGGCCTGTAGTAGAAATGTTTGAATGCCTTTTAAAACCTATCTATAGGAAATTTATTTATGTCTAGCCTGTGTTAGCTACCCTGTCTTATTTATTTTTTAGAATTTTTCGATCCATAATCATTTGGGGTGCTGAGGGGTGAAGGTCTGTCTTTTGTAATTTTTTTAGAGTTGATAATGGGTGCAGTCTTGCCTAGCCAGAGATCAAAAATCTCTCTCTGTCTGACTTGAGGCGTCTAGATTTGTTTTAGTAGTGGCATTGTTTGCAGGTACTGGCTGGAATTTTTGTATGACCGTTATGTGGGCATGAAATTATTGAACTTTAGCTCAATAGAAGGAATAAAGTCAGGCCTATATTTTGACAATTGTAGGCAGTGGCTGATTATCTTTTGTATAAAAGCTATAAGGCCTGAAGTTATTAGCATAATTTAAATGATAAATTTTAATTTTTGTGGCTTTATTACAAGTATCAGCTTTTGTGTTTTTGGACTATAATGGTAGCCTGACAGATTGTTTTAGACTATAATTTGAACTAGGCACTTCAGTAAATTTTATATAAAATTTGAAGAGAAATTTGAAAATGTTTGGAGACTTGTATTTAGAAAAGACTTTATTATGTCTAGATTGTTTATGGAATTTTTTTGTATGTATATTTTTTAAAAACTTTTTTAATATCATTTTTGGCGTGCTTATACCATTTTATTTTTGTTTTCTACCCCCTTTTTAAAAAAAAATTTTTGTAACTATTTATTATAGGACAGAAATGTATCATATAAAATTTTTTTAGGTAAATATATATATTTTTATATATTTTTTGGGTTTTTTTTGCTAAAACCTTATTTGTTACCAACAACCTTTTTACATTTTTTTAAAAGTTTATTTATAGATAACCTTTTATAGTCATAATTTGAATTTACCTTTTAGTAATTGTTAGGTGAAACATTTAGTTTTTGGAACACCTTTAATTTTACTGGAGAGCAGGTTTTAGGAGGAAGAAGTCTAGTATGAGCACAAGGGCTAAAAACAGCCTCAGTATTAAGAAATTAATTTGGACCCCAGCCACATTTATATAGACCCAAGGATTTTCTGGGTGGATGGCATATAGAGTGCTGCACTGGGCCATGCCCCTCCCCCTTTAGTCAACAGCCACTATCACCAAGCTAGGTGTTTTTATCCCCCTTTGGGAGAGGCCGCACCATCTCTTTTAGTGGCTTTTTAGTCCAGATATTGGACAAAGTTTTGGGGGCTTAGGCTACTAAGAACAATTGTGCTTTAGGTGCCCAGATTGACCACATTTATAGCAGCTGATATCATCCCCTTAGCAGGTTTATCCTTATCAGGCCTCTTTTGAGTGGCTGGAGTTTTTGTCTTTAGTGGCAATTGCCAATTTGTTTATCTTTTCTCTGGCTGGTGTTCATTTTGGAGTTTTTTTTTTTTTGAGCTGGAGTCTCACTCTGTCGCCCAGACTGGAGTGCAGTGGCCGCTCCTGGCCACTGCAGCCTCGACCTGCTGGACTCCAGTGATCCTTCCGCCTCAGCCTTCCAAGTAGCTGGAACTACAGGCGTGTGCTACCATGCCCGGCTGATTTTTTTTTAAATGTTTTAGTTTTTAAGAACTTTGGAGGCTTTTTATAATTGGGAGTTTGGTATTTCTAGTCTTGAGTTAAACCTCTGGAGTTTGGCATTTAATATTTTATAGTATATAATCTTGTTTGTAAAGTAGTGAAATAAATTTTTTAAAAAATGTCTCTGTATATAGAACTTTTGACCATTTTATTTTTTTTTAGGTCTATAAAGTGAATTTAATTGTCAGATAGTTTTATTTTTTTTAATCTTTTTATCTGCTAACTTGTAGTGAGTTTACATTTGACTTTTTAAAAAATAATGCACTTATTATTATTATTAAACCACATAATTTTAATTTGCTCTAATCATTCAAAATCTGTCCTATCGGAGTATCCAAGGACACAGACCACTACACACTCTCTTGGTCATGTTTTTTGAAAACCCAGAATTTGTTCTGAACACTTGCAATTTATTTCTCAAAGGAGAATTTTAAAACAAACAAATAACTAAATAAAGTCATAAAGAGCAATGCCAGGAATTTCTGGAACCCTGATGCTTTTCCCAGACTGAGTGTTTTCAGCCTTGAAGACTTTTTTTTTTTGCTCCATGACTTTTCAATGATGCCTACAAAAATGGCCTGGTACAAAACCTTTTTAGAGTGAACAGACCACATAGATGTAAGATGATCTGTTTCTATTTACCTCTAATTATGAACAGGCAAAATTGTCAAAAATTCTCATGAATTACTAAACAGCAGCCTTAGTTGTAAGACATGGACAATTAAATGAGCATAGCAAAAAATGCAAGCATTAGTGTTATTTAGCATTACAACATAAAGTAGGGACTCAGCATACATTATAAGACTCTAAGAGACTTTCCAACAGTTTTACAGGGACAAGCAGTTGATTACGATCTTAGGCAAGGCCTAAACTTTTAGAAACAGATTTAACTTTTAACTAACCTGGCTTTTAGCATTTGAAAATGAGAACAGCCTATTCATTTTCTTAGTTGCCAGAGAAAGATTACAAAATTTATTTTTCTTCAAGGCTAGTATTAACTTATACTGTGTTAGCAAAAAGTTAAGTAGCATAGAAGAGACATTTTTCCATTTCTTTACAGGTGGATTAGAATGAGCACCTTCAGAATTTATGAAGGAGAACACAGGCTAAGGAAGGGAGGGGACGTGGTCCCCGGAAAGAATTTAAGATAACCAGTAACACTTTTTATATGCAACAGGCAATTTTTCCACAACCTTAACAACAAAGGGCAGAAATTTTGACAGTGCCAACGGGTTGGGAGAAAACACCACACAAATAAAGGGAGACATAAAATGACATCAAGAAAATGTACCAATTAAGTTTTTAAAAGGCCACATGTCCCATCAAAGCATAATAACTCAACCAGCTTTTTAGCAGATTTAAAGTGACAGACACACACAAATAAGAGAATGAGGGGTATGGGAAACATCCGCTTTGTCCCCCTCCAGTCATACTCCTCGCGAAGATATCTGAGACACCTCTTAGCAATTGGTAGGTTGGTACACCCCCAATGCAGACTAACTATGCGGAGCCCTCCCGCCATCCATCTCATTCACACACAAGCACACAGCACATTTGTCAACTCTCCGTCCTAATCCTAGGAGTCTACGGGTTCATCTTCAGACTGTTTTCTTTCACTGCCTTTCAGCCCTTTCCTTCAGGCTGGAAGATTACTAGCGGGCTCCAGGAGGTGATCAAGCTCCCCTTCTGCCATCCATTGGCAGGTCTATGCAAAGGCCTTTATTCCTACCCTTTCCATCGGGTGGTCCTTCTGTCCTTTCCGTCAGGTGGTCGCTCTTGTGCCAGTTCCTCACCTCTTGGGATCCTGTTGTGCTTTTGTGGTCTGAGCTTCAGTGCGCCAGGAGGGGCTTCCCTCCTACGGATCAAAGGTCTGTTGCGCGCCAGGCGAGATTGCCCTTCCCGTTGCCCTGGAGGTCGTACCTCAATGACAAAGGAGGTGGAACATACTGTCTCCAATCTCCATTTCCCAGCCAATGCACCAGAAATGTAACAGGAAAAATAGAGAGATCATGACACCGAGACTATTATAGTAAGTGGCACTTTATTATGCTGGCTAGCACAGCAGGCCCGAGAATTTCATGCATCCAAATCAAGCTTGAGCACCCCAGAACAGGAGACGTGGGGTCTTATATCCTCATTTAGGTAAGGGAGGGGGGTCGTGTTGAGTGATTACATACTTTCTTTGGAATCTTATAAGGCTGTATTTAGCAAAATCAGATTTTTAAAAGAACAAATGGGTTTCAGGAACTAAGGGTTGTAAACTGTCAACTTCAGAAGGGGGGTTTTTGGATAAGTCTGTGAATTAGCCACTCTTTTTGCATATCTATTAAATGGCTAGTCTTTGGGCCATTTAGCCCTTTCTTAGCAAAACCTGCCTGATGCCTGGGCAGGTCTTTAAAATTGCAACTTGCCTTTTAAAAGGAAATATCTTTAACTGCTATCAACTCCTTTTTTGCCCTGGGCTAGTGATTGCCATGAGGCCAACTGCTGATCCTGAACCAGCTACATGTTTCTGTGTTTATTCATTCAATCATACAAGAAATATATTTGACCATTTGCCACACTGCAGCCTCCACCTGCTGGGCTCAGGTGATCCTTCCACCTCAGTCTTCCAAGTAGCTGGAACTACAGGTGTGCACCATCATGCCTGGCTAATTTTTTTTTTTTTTTTTTACTGTCGAGAGGAGGTCTCCCCTAGTTGTCCAGGCTGTTCTTGATCTCCTAGGCCCAGGCATGCCTCTCACCTTGAACTCCCAAAGTGCTGGGATTACAAATATGAGTGCAAGATCTGCATGCTAACTTGGGCCATTCTGTTTACCAGTATGTGGCTTTAGGTTAAGTTATTTTGCATCTTAAAGCTTGAAAGTGTTTAGCACACAAAGTCATGTAAGGAATATGAGATAAGGAAAACAAACAAGCCAATTTTTCTTTTATTTAAATACAAGTATTCAGTTCTGGGCTGCATATTCAAAATTTGTGTCTGTCCTTAGGCATATCTTTTTATTTTCCTTTCTAGTTTCTGTGGAAGTTATTGTTAAAATGACATTGTCCTGGTTTTGTGACTTTTTGACAGTCACTAGCTGCTTTGATATAATTTTGCCTCTGTAAGTCTGGGTTATATAAAA
Organism: Cephalopachus bancanus; assembly: GCA_027257055.1. Classification (NCBI taxonomy): domain Eukaryota; kingdom Metazoa; phylum Chordata; class Mammalia; order Primates; family Tarsiidae; genus Cephalopachus; species Cephalopachus bancanus. The sequence continues at coordinate 203,854 of JAPVLO010000018.1, read as the reverse complement.
AGGTAGCACTGATTTTAAGACAAACATATTTCTAGAATTGCTATCATACGTTCTTTGGGTAATTATCACTTAATTAGACTAAAGAGTGGCACAGCTCATTTTGCACTTGTGTGTGAGGTAAAATGCTGACTGTATTGATTGTAGAAAGCTATTCTGGATTTGATTCATCCAAAGAGTGAATAAAGAAGAGATGATCTCACTTGTATCCATTCACTAAGCTGCAGATTGGTGAAATGCGAAGCAACAAAAAATGAGGCGTAACTTTTGGACATTCTGAGTTCTAAGTAGTATAATATGTTGTTGACAGTAGAGTAAATCTCAGGGCAGGATCGCACAGTGGCTAAGACTCCCTGACTCTTCAGCTAAACTACTGTGTTTAAACCCTGACTTCACCATTTGCTGATGATGTAACTTTAGTTAAGAATCTGAATATCTCTAAGCCTTAATGCTCTCATCTATAAATTAATAGGCAAGACAATGCACCTACCTCTACAGGATTGCCATATGGAGTAACAAGAAATAATGCACATATCTAAGTTCACTGCTGGTTTTAGTAAGCACTTAATAAATGTTAGATATTCAACCGGGCTTGGTGGCTCAGCCTGTAATCCTGTGCCTTTGGGAGGCTGAGGTGAGTGGATTGCCTGAGCCCGTGGGTTCGAGACCCGCCTGGGCAGTGAGACCTCATCTCTACAATATATCAAAAAATCAGCAGGGCGTGGTAGCGCATGCCTGTAATTCCGGCTACTTGGAAGGCTGAGGAGGAAGGATCGCCGGAGCCCAGCAGATCGAGGCTGCAGTGTCTGGGAGCGGCCACTGCACTCCAGTCTGGGTGACAGAGTGAGACTCCAACTCAAAAAAAAAATTTAAGATATTCTTTTATATTTAAATTAGTATAACAAGGCAAACATATTTAAATAGATGTGTACCTAAAACCATATACCGCTATTTTCTTGATGAGATGTAGAATGGAGGATGGTAGGCAAAAGAAGGGGTTTGTGGGAATACTATTTGTGATGGGAGTAGGTTGCCATGTTTACAGTTTAATTATGGAACACTTAATTTTATAGTACAGATTTTATGTATGAATAAGAAGCATGAAAATAAAAAGATGTACTGTTTAAAGTTTATAAATACAGACTCGTGAATGAAATGGGAGGGTTTTACGTATATACTTATTGATGATCTTGTTCAGTATTTTTTCTCACTTGTTCTCCTAGAATTTTCTGTCAGATCAACTACTTGGTTTGCAGAGTTTTACTTATCCTTTAACAGTTTCTGAAAATCTGATTTGTAGATACCGTTTGATAAGAGAATCAATATCAGAAGTTATGCTAAAATGTTATCATAGAAAAAGAGATACACTAATATAGTTAATAGTAATTAGATTTGGGCTACTTTTAATCATGGAATAATCTTATGTATTGGTGTAAGAGTTGATAAATGACTTTAACTGTATGAATATATAATAGTCATACTGCAAACATTTGCATCCCTTTTGTGACCTAATTTACAGATGTTTGAATTGTGTTGCAATTCTGCTTTGCTGTTTAATAAAAAGCTATTTCAGAGAAAAAAAATAAAGTTTATAAATAAAAGTTTTAGAATTCAAATATAAGGGATAGACAATATCATGTTTTAATTCTTTATGGGAGGAAAACCAGAGAATTTTTTGTGTCAGCCTCACTTTCCAATACACACACACACACACACACACACACACACACACACACACACACACACGGCTGAGGAGTGGGGGTGGCAGCGATGGGGTATTTCAAAATAGTGAGAATTTTGCTGTCACAGCTGGCCAAGTACTCTGGCAGAGCAGGCAGTTGTGTTGCTCAGTTTAGGCCTCATAGGACAAGCCCACTCCCAGCTCAAGTCCCTCGCCCTGTTGTGCTTGCTGGTTGTTCCAGACCCCAGCTGCACACATTCCATTCATCTGGGAGCTTTTTAAGAATGTTGATGCCTGAGACCCAACTCTGGAGCATCTGATTTAATTGGCTTGAAGTGAGGTATGGGCATAAGTATGCTTTTTTATACTTCTTCAGATAATCCCAGTGTGAAGCCAGATTTGAGAATTATGGCTAGATCATGCTTTCAATTCTGTTATACACTCCATTGGGCAAAAGCATTATGCTTTCTGTAGTCCCTTCTTAAAACACAAATACTGCGATGAAAGTAAACACGTAAGCTATTTTTTCCACTCACCAAACTTACCAGGATTACTTACTCAATGCTTTCTAAAAGTCACTTGAGTAGAAAGGCTCACTGAGTTCACAGTCATGCCCATGACTGTCACAGCCTGCTGTCATATCCTTGACATGAGATATAATCACTTACCAGCCTATTGTATGAGTTTTTATTTTATACACAATTTTTTTCCTGGAGTAGGGGCATTCAGTGACAGAAAATAAGACTTGAAAGATAGTCAAGAAGTTATTTAACAAGTTTTCGAGTCTTGAAACACTGAATGTGTATTCTTACCTTAGGGCCTTTGTATTGGCTTTTCTCCTATCCAGAAAAATATTTTCTTAAACAACTTCATAGAAAAATCCTTCACCTCCTTCAAGTCTTTGCTCAAATGTTATGTTTTCGTGAATTATCATTCTTCCCCTATTTAAAGTTGCAACCAGCCACTCCACCCTCTATACCGTTGAACCTTGTAATCAAGTTTTTTTTTAAAACTATACTACCTAACATAGTTCCCCTGCTAAATTTAAGCTGTACAGAACAGGAAGTTTTATCTCTTTTATTACATTGAGGTATTTTAAACATATCGCTTAAATTAATTACATATGAATGCTGATGCATTAAAAGAAATTAATTACTTTCAAATCACCTTCTCTCTATATTTTAAAATACTAATTTCTATTCAGAAATCATTTTTTGATGCCTTGCATTTCGTACAGTTACCATACTACATAATTAAAAATCCTATTGAAAACAATAGAAAAAATGGATATCTGTTCATAGCAAAGATAATTTTTCTCTTTCTCACTGATAAAAATTATTGTAACAAACAATGAAATTAGGTAAATAAAGTACCATTGTATTCTATAAAAGCCAGAAGTTGGTATATTAATTATGAGAAATTTGGTAATGCTAATAGACAGGGCAAGAAGCTTTTTTTTTTTTTTTTTTAAACAAAGTACTAAAAGCAAAAAAGAATCCACTGATAGGCACATATAATAAACAATATGGTATCTTTTAAAAGGTAATAACAATTCATTCTTGTATTTTTTATTTATCTAAGGTAAAATGTAGAATATGAAATAAAGTTTAACTAAATAAGATCAATTAATATAAACATGTACATTAATTACACATTATGAGGTGTTAGGGAGAACAGGTACAGTGGAGGGGGGATATTTGGAAACTGTCAGAGTGTGAGGGTATATGTGTGTGTATTAAAAATAAATATAACATTACATTATAAAAAATTTACTCTTTTACTCATAGCTACTACTTCAATGCTTTTAAAAATATAAATATCTCACTGTATTTTCCTCATTTTTTCTGGTGTCGTTGCTTTGCTAGTGGCTAAGCTCAGGCCTCATCTGACAAGTTATTCAGGCCATATGCAATATTTAGAAAGCAAGATACACTTTTAACAATATCTCATTGTCATGTTTGCTAGTATAGATATCACCTGTTAATGTCTTGTTTCACAGGTATGATAAATTAATTTAGTTCAGGAGATTGCAAACCTCTGCTTAAAATTTCTATGCATAGCCCTCATCAGTTAATTTATTTCGGCTCTAATTTTCTTGCTTGTATAATGTGCTGAATTGTCCCAATCTTTGGAAAAATTTCATGGTAGCAGCAACAAATGGCAATGACAACACCCATTGATATTAGGGCATGAACAATAGCAGGTTCTGCTCCAGGACCAAGTTAGAGATTGTGAACACCTCTGAAAGGCTCCAGATTCAAACAAGCTGACAATGTTGTTGCCCAGAAACAAATATTTCAAGTCTAAGGAGTCCTGGATGTTTTGTACTGCAACTCTCTGACTCAGATTACTGCTGCAATCAAGTGTTGATAGTCTGAAGGGCAACATTTGAAGTAGGTTTTGGGACAACTTCAGAATAAATTGGCCAGAAGCTGTATCCCATCAATGGAAGAGAGTAAATTTTCAGATCGGTAAAGATGAGAGATTCAGCCGGGCTCGGTGGCCCAGCCTGTAATCCCACACCTTTGGGGGGCTGAGGTGAGTGGATTGCCTGAGACCGCGGGTTTGAGACCCACCTGGGCAATTTGGTGAGACCTCATCTCTACAATAAATCAAAAATTAGCCGGGCATGGTAGCTCACGCCTGTAGTTCCAGCTACTTGGAAGGCTGAGGCGGAAGGATCGCCGGAGCCCAGCAGGTCGAGGCTGTGGTGGCCGGGAGTGGCCACTGCACTCCAGTCCGGGTGACACAGTGAGACTCCAACTCAAAAAAAAAAAAAAAAGATGAGAGATTCTCCAAGCGCTTTATATCTTGAAACCTTATCACCACTTTGAGCTGGTTTCTCTCCATCTTTAAAGATAGCAAGGATTTGGGTAGATTAGTGGGAATTTTAGTCAGAAATTTACCATTGAAACTGAGAAATTGCAAAGATTGTAGCGAAGTTAATACACTACCTGTTATAATATGCAGCTTGTAGTTCTCCGTGCTCATATGTGTCAGATGGGAGAGTATCAGGAGTGCAGTGACTGACTTCATAATGTTATCATGCAACATCAAACTTTGCAAACTGATAGCAGAGGAGAGCATGCTGGGAGAGAGAGAAAAGATCAAGTTGTTTTTAAATTCAAGGATTTTTAGTTTTTCCAGTCCTTCAAAATCTGATCCATGTAGGGCATTTATTGAATTATCATTTAGTTTTAACACATCAAGAATGCCCAGAAGCAGGGGACTTGTCTTAATTTTTCCAGACTTCTAAGGTATTCAAGGTACTCAGTTTTGAAGCTGTCATTTTCTACTGACTCTGTTCCACTGGCAGCAGAATAAAATCTTCTAGAGCCAACATTTGAGTGAAGTTAGAGATCTACCAAAACATACATAAATAAATAAAAAATAAGATTGTTATGAAAAAATACAATATACACTATCCTTACAATACTAATGATACTTCAAATTTTTCTTCAGGTTCTATTTAAAATTACCTCTTGGAAGAGGGTTGAAACTCAGGTCCTATTTTTATTTATGATTGCTAACATAAGTATAAGATATAAACAATACACTAAGTACTTTCATACACTACTGATAAACATAATATTGGCCAATAGTTATTGCATAGTCTCTGATCCAGAAAATCACTGCTAGGTAGAAGTGCTTACAAATTGCACATTGATTCATGCAATAGGATGTACTTTGTTGTATCATCTTATAATAGCCGAAATTAAAACTATCTGGAAATCTTTCTGTTTCTAATTCTAGGGGTAAGATTACAAGGAATTTTCACAATAAATCTACACCTTGCATTGCTTGGAATTTTAAATATTTGCATTTGAAAAGAACATTAAAAATAAACATTTTAAATGTCCTAGAGTCTGCTTTTACTAGGATGTACTTACCTGAGAAACAATTTCAAATATATTATATTTTGGAAAATGAGCCTACTAGTTCCCTATCCCCAATTTGCACTTCATTAGTGGAAAAAAGTCATAAAGAAACAGATGCATACATATATCTCCCTCTATCTCTTTGGAGCAAAAAAAATCCATTCATGCTTATTGCAGACCTGGTGCTGATCCTCTCCTAAAATGTAGGTAGTGGGCATCTATCTGCCTGGGAAATTTGTTTTGGGATTGGACAAAGTGTGGTGTCAGTGCTCTAATGTATCTTTATTTCTATTTATAAAGTATACAGGCTGGCCTAAATAATAAATAGACTTCATATTCTTAAATGAATATCCAATGGGTAGCAGTTTTTCCTTTATTACACATGGAAAGCATTTTGTTTTTTCTTTTTATCAGGCAACAGAGATTACATTTGATTATTATTAACTAAAATGGCTTCCATTTTCTACATTAAATTTTATAAAGTATGAGTATTCCCTTTTCAGAGAGAGAAACTAATGCTCAAGCAGGTGAAATGGCCTGTCCAAGTAGATCCTGATTGCCCACGTGCTTGTACGTGGGATACAACCTTGGTTTGTCTTACCCATGCATATATTTATAACTGTAGTGCTATTATATCCATTTAGCTGAAGAAAATAGAGTTCTGGTACCATAAACAGTGAGGAAGGCTCCTGCTGATTTCCAACTTTTCAGCTGGGTTTACAGAGCTGACAAAGGAGAGAAAATTCCAGCAGATCAATTTTTCCATATCCATGGCCTAAGCAGAGCTGTGCTCAAGAGATGTGGAAAGAAATGCTTTTGCCCTAGAGCTAATCACGGGGCTGCTGGCAGCTTTTCTAATGTTGCTTAAAAAGTAAGGCAAGTAAAGGGTTGTAGTGCACAGGGTAACTCCTGCTGGCTTCCCCTTGGGAGACTCTGCATCTGGTTTTAATCCTGGGCAGGCCCCATGTAAGTAGCAAAGGGCCTCACAGCCTTTCTGGGCTCTCTACAGATCCAATGTACAGCAAATCGACATACCCATAAAGCGACAGTTTCAGACCTGCCTGAACCAAGCCAGGAAAGAGTTTGTGAAAAAACAATGTCGGACTTTTTTTTAATCATCAAAGCAACATTTGTCCTCTGTAAACAATTTTTAATTTCTAGAAAATATAGAGAATATAAAGATAATCCACAATTCCCTCCCAAAGGAATTTGAAGTAGCTTCTTTCCCACAAAAGATTCAAAGTAAGGTCATTTTCATTGACTGCTACCATAACTACCTTCTTATTTGTTCTCTGCCTTTGAAGAGAATATATCACTTTGGCTTAGAGCAGTTTGAATGACAATAGTGGTAAACAATTGTGTTTTCATATGTGGACACAAAGCACTAAACTGAACCTACACTCTTCAAAATAGGAGTGACTTGAGTCACCTAGAACAGTGTCCATCTGGTATCACACATAATCAGTTGCTCATCATGTCTTTCATTCAACACAGTTAAACAGTTTATAGTGGCTTAAGAGTAAAGTACAAGTTAGTGAATAGCCATGAAAGATGGAGGGTGCAGAAGAATGAAGTTGGCTCCTTTGTTATGCCATACACAAAACTTAACTCAGATGTAAGGGCTAAAAGCATAAGACTCTTAGAAGAAAACAAGTTTTCATTACCTTGAGTTAGGTAAAGTCATCTTAGATATGACATTAAAAGCACAAGTGACACACACACAAAAACATAAATTAGACTTAATGAAAATTAAAAACTTTTGTGCATCTAAAGACACTGTAAAAAAAAAAATATGGCAGCCCACAGAATAGAAGAAACTTTTTACAAAAAATATATCTGATGTCTCATGTCTAGGGCATCTGAAGGAAGCTTACAACTAAGTAATAAGAAAGACAAATAACCAACTTTTTAAAAACAACAACAACAAAGGATTTGAAGAGACATTTCTCCAAAGAAGATAGACAAATGACCGACAACCACATGAAAAATGCTCAAAATCATTAGCCATCAGGGAAATACAAATCAAAATTGCAATAAGATACCACCTGACACCCACTAAGATGGCTATGCTTTTAAAAAAATGTTGATGAGAAGCCGGGCTCGGTGGCTCAGTCTGTAATCCCATGCTTTGGGAGGCTGAGGTGAGTGGATTGCCTGAGCCTGTGGGTTCGAGACCCGCCTGGGCAACTTGGCGAGACCTCATCTCTACAATAAACAAAAAATCAGCCGGGCATGGTAACGCATGCCTGTAATTCTGGCTACTTGGAAGGCTGAGGTGGAAGGATCACCAGAGCCCAGTGGGTCGAGGTTGCAGTGCACTCCAGTCTGGATGACAGAGTGAGACTCCAACTCAAAAAAAAAAAAAATGTTGATGAGGATGTGGAGAAATTGGAACTATCATATCATACATTGTTGTGGGAATGCAAAATGGTACAGCCATTCTGGACAACAGTCTGACAATTCCTCAAAATTTTCAACAGTCACCATGTGATCCAGAAATTCTACTCCTAGGTATATACGCAAGAAAAGTAAAAACATATGTCCACACAAAAACTTATACATGAATGTTCATAGCAGCAGCACATTCATAATAGTCAAAAAGAGGAAACAATCCAAATGTTCATCAGCTTATGAATGGATATACAAAATGTGGCATACACATACAATGGAATGTCATTCAGTCTTAAAAAGAAAGGAAATTCTACACATGGGTGAATCTTGAGGACATTGTGTTCACTGAAAGAAGCCAGTCACAAAATGATGACAAATTCAGGGAGAAAGATTGAATTTGGTTTAAGGCATGAATGAAGAAGTTCAGTGGGCAGCTAATTAATCTGAAATATGGGGAAAGATCTGAATTGGAAATTCAGTTATGGGAGCTCCCATCACTCAAACAGAATGAGATCACCAAAGGAGAATGTATTATAGAAAGAAAGGGAATGGCTGAGGACTGAAGCCTAAAAAGAAGGTGGGGGTAGTGAAAGAAAAGAAATCTACAAAAATGGCAGAAAAGATATTTCAGGGAAGAATAAAGAGAACATAAAAGTGTGAAGTCATGGAAGGCAAGAAAGTAAGAATTTTGAGAAAATAGGAGTGAGCCACCATTTCTCAGATAGAACAGTTTTAACTGTGTAGAATAGGTAGACACCAGACATCATTGAATTAAAGATTAATTAGGAAGCAAAGAAGTGGAGACTGTAAACACAGTTTTGAAAATGAATAGAAACAGTAGTAAGAGACAGAATTAAGAGGATTTCTGTTCTTGTGATGATAGAAACATGTTTATAGACTAGAGCAAGGAGCAAGAAGAAAGAGCAGTTGAAGATATGGGGTATAGAGAGTGATGTACAAGGTCTGGGGAGAGGTGAGAAGAATGAAATCACTTTTTTCTTTTGTTCCATCTTCAGAGGAAGAATATTGTCTTTGTTTTTCAAAGGGAGATGGCTGGTGAGCACCTACGGGATCTTAAAAAACAAAGGAATTCTTGGGAAGATGGCGGTGGAGTCAGTCAGACTAAGCAAGTCCCAGTGTGAGTGAGAGTATTGAAAATCTTGCATACATGTTGCCAAGTAAGTGGGCGTGTGAATATCTGACTGAAGTAGGGGCTTGGGAACAAGTGGCTAGGGCTCTCCTGGTCAAGTGGCTGGTGCCACAGCTACTCTTCTTAGTCTCTAGTGCTTCTCAGGGCACAGAAGCCAAGCACCATTATAAAAAAAATCAATAAAGCCCTTCCTGGAAAGAAACAGCTGGGAGAGACTGCTGACTCCAGGCTTTTGACCACCGCAGCACCTGGCCAGACTCTGGCAGCAAGGGCTGCAGAGGGAGCACAGCTAGGGAGCCCAGAGGCAGAGCCCCACTGGAGAAGACAAATGAGGCACCCTGCTACCATCTTGAAAATAGGACAGGAAAGTGCTCTGGCTTGCTCACTGACAAGTGACAGACCTAACCCAATCTCTGTGACTGGCAGATTAACTACTCAGGGGTTGATCATGACCCAGAGGGAATATCTTGAAAGCACAAACTCTGGCAGGACAGGATGAGGCGTCCCACCCCCTACCCTGATTCAGATGCAGGACAAAGGGTGTGGCCAGAAAAGAAAGAAGACGACCTCCAAAGAGATCAAGGTGAGTCCAGGGCTGACCCAGTCTCCTCCTCCCCAGCAATCTTCTGAAAATCAGACCCACATGGCTGGGGCACAACTGAGAGGAATGAATCCAGGCATAGTCTGGATATCAGTCATAATAGGAGGACTCCACTCCAGGAAAAGCCTGGCTGGTGTGCCCCTTGCCAGTACCTGGGGGAAGAGACAACTCCTCACTTCCCCATCAGAGAAGATCCCCCTGACCATACTAAAGTGGGAGGGGAGGACTGGGGCCCCCCACACCCCCACTGTCTCCTCCTCCTTCCCTGTGCCAGACACTGGGGATATTGTGAATGAGGCCAATGCTCTGCAGGAGAGAGCAGAGGGGCAGCTGAGAGGAACAATTACAGAAACTGCCACAAGAGGGCAGGCTTCTTTTTATTTGTTTGTTAATTTTTAAATATTTTTCTTTTGTGCTTGAATGTGTATGTGAGGGTTTGATCTGCATCCCCCCACCTCTTTTTTCCCCCTCTTTCTTCCTTCTTTCATTTTTGGTTTTCTGTTTATGTGTGTACATGAAGGACTGAATGTTCATCTTTCAGTTTTTGTCTGTTTTTGTTTTTTTGTTCTTCTGTTTTTTAGTTCAATGTGTGTGTGAATACATGTGTGAGGGTTAGATTTGAATTCTTTTTTTTCCTTCACTTTTGTTTTCTTTATTTTTTTTCTTTTTTTCTTCTCCTTTCATTTTGGGTTGGGCGTGTATGTGTGTGTTTGGTTATCCTGTTTTTTTATTATTGCTGTTGTTTTTTTGTTTTGCTTTGTTGTTATTCTAGTTTATTTGGTGTGTGTGCGCGCACATGTGTACTTGTGTTTAATTGTTTTTTGCTTTGGTTTCTGCTCTTGTTGTTCTGTGTTTTTTTAAACTTTTAATTTTTTAACTTTTTTCTGCTCATTTCATTACTTTTCTCTGTTTCCCTCATTGCCATTACTGTGTCATGGACTCAGGGGTATGCACACGTACCCATTGAATCATCATATAGAGTGGTGGTGAGGAGTGGGTCTCAGGGAACCCATACCACAATCAGTGAACATTGTGATTTGCAAGTAGATTCTGAATCCTAGCTCCCCATACTCTACCTTATTTGACTCCCAAAACTACAAAAGTCAGCAAAGCTTCCTACCCACAGCCTTGTTTCAAAACAGAACAAATTCAGAGCCCTTATCAGGGAAGAATAGAGGGCTGAGCAAACATCAGAAGAGAAAGCCTCTCCCAATGCCACTGAATAGCAGAACTAAAGAGAAAAGAAAGAGATCTCTCATAAATTAGGAAAAATCAACAAAGGAACATAGGTACAAAGAGAAAATTCCTGAAAAATCAGACCTCAGAGCCCAAACAATGACTGGTCCCAGAATACAACAGGATATAGGAAATGGGTAGAAAAAGTGAAAAAGACAAGAAAGACAAGATGCAACACTGAAAGAACTTGTATCAGAGATTTTGGCCACAAAAAATTTTATCCAGGAAATAAATAACAAGGAGACAAACCTGGAAAGCAGAATTAATCAAGCAGAAGAAAGAATCTCAGAACTTGAACACTAAACAAGCAATTAACCTGATCTGTAAAAAAACATAGAAAGAAAACTCAGAAAGAAAGAACAAAGTCTCCAAGAGATGTGTGATTATGTCAAAAGGCTGAAGCTATGCCTGATTGGTATCTCAGAAGAAGAAAGGGAAATGCAGAACATCTTGAAGCAAGTATTACAGGAGGTTATCCAAAGAAAACTTTCCCTATCTCACCAGAGCTGTGACCATTCAAACACAAGAGATACAGAGAACCCTGCAAGACATCAAATGAGAAGACCAACCTCTAGACACATAGTAATTCACCCACAAAAAGTAGGCACAAAGTTAAAAATCCTAAAGGCAGCAAGAGAGAAAGGTCAGACTACCTACTGGGGAAAACAAACCAGAGTAGCAACAGACCTATTGGCAGAAACATGACAAGCTAGAAGAGACTGGAGTTCAATATTCAAAGTCCTCAAAGATAAATAATTTCAACCAAGAATTTCCTACCCAGCCAAGCTCAGCTTCATCAGTGACAGAGAACTAAAATCTTTTTTAGTTTTTTTAGAGACATCTAATCCCTAAGAGATTATGCAGCTTCCAGACCAGCTCTATGGGAGATACTTAAAAAGGTATTAGGGTTTCTAAAAAGACAAAGTTGGCAAGGTTACTTTTTACTTAGCATATGTATTTTTCTAGGACACAGCCTCTATTTTTATTATTGTGGTAAGGTTTAGGAGCAAAATAAAAATAGCTTCTTGCTTTTGGTCTGTCCTTTTATTTTTTATTTCTGCTCTTGGAAATATTTTTATGATTCTGGGAGCCGGTGTGAAGATTAATATTTTGTAACTGCTTCCTCCTGAGGTGGGCCATAGAGACATACCCTACTTATTTATTTTCAAGGGCACGTATAGGAAACAGTGGGACCTTAACTGAATATTATTTGGATTTAATACATTACCAAGCAAGAATACAGGCAAAAATTATTAGGCAAACAATGATGAAAAAGGTCATTGTCCCAAAAACAATGCTGGAAAAGTGAAAGCAATTTTGTTGGAAACCTTTAACTTATTAATGTAAGTTGAAATATATTTTTTGTAAATTATTTATAGTAGTATGTTAATAAGGAAATATAGTCCCTTTTTTTTTTCTAGATAGCCAGTTGTTTTATTATAGAACAAAAATGTACACATTAATATGTTGACTATAAGTAATTTTATTAGTTTTCTAAGTTAGTATGGCAGTTGCTGCTAGGGTCTGCAGGCAAGATGGTTACCCTTTTGTTGTATTGTCCAATTGTTTAGGTAAGTATGTTACTGCCTTTGTAGCTGGACCGTACTTTTGTTCTAGCAGTTCCAAGGCTATTTCTTTCCTTTTTGATGTGTAGAGGGTAAAATTCTTTTGGATAAAGTTATATGATTTCAACATGGATGGCCAGGACCAAAAGGCTAGCACCTGTGTTAAATTAAAAATTAATTTGGGTTCCAGCATCCTGGTTTACCTGGGGGGTTGTAGGGTAAACCAACATGGTGATGGTGAGCCAGTGCCAGGCAGTTTAGGCCTCCATAGGTGGTCATTATTTGTGAGCCAAGGTTTGCAGGCCTCCATAGGTGGTCATTATTTGTGAGCCAAGAGTTTTTTTCTCTTTTTAGAAGAGAGTGCAACTGTTTCCCAATGGCTTATTGGCTTGTACAGTAGACAAGGTCCAGGAGGTTAGGCCTCTTTGGAGCAACTATGTTTTCAGTGTCTCCACAGGCTGTACCCATCGTCATATGGCAGGTTTGTTTTTACCAGGTTTTTGATGGGCATTTGGAGTTTTGGTTATTAATTGTGACTGCCAATTGGGGTGTCTTTTTGGCCCACTGGGTCTGCTGCCCTCCATGTTGGCACTGTTTTGTTTTGGCTAAAAAAAACCTTAGGTTCATTTTTTTAATAGGTCATACATATGAAACTTTTTAACCATTTCTGTGTTTGTGATAGTCTGATGCAAAGTCCTTTAGAGTTAACAGACCACATGGATGTGTAATGATCTGTTCCTACTTATTTATAATTATGAACTGGCAAAGTTGTCAAAATCTTTAAAAATTACTAAATTGTAGCTTCAGTTGCAAGGCACAAATTGTCCATTCCTAACAACTAGAACTACAATGCAGTAAGTAGGTGAGAGTGATCAGTTTTCATTTTTACTGTGCTCACATAGAGTACCTTATCTATCTCACATAGAGTACCTTATCTATCTGGCAGATGTACTAGGCGTAGGCCAGTTTTTAAACCTTAACATGAAAGGTGTTTACATTTAAAGTTTTACCTGTTTTATAAGAGGGTGCTAATTAGGCACAACAGATGATTTATTCTTTTGTTTATAAAATACAACTTTAGCAAAGCTGATATAACAAATAGTGGTGTTATTTAACATTAATGTGTTGACACATGGTAAAGTTGGAAATAAAATTTATTAGAGCACTTGCAAGTTTGGATGGGAAAACAAATTAAAATTACAATTAACTGTTAGCAATTATAAATGGCTGTTAGCAAATTTGCACTGTCTTTTAAGTCATAATAGTAGTTAGAGTGGGAGAAAAACGTTATAACTAACTTAATTATATACCAATATTTAAAAAAAATAAATCCCTCTTTGTGATTTTTATCTTACTTTTTACATACCATTGATGATGACATGCTTGGACACTGTTGTCCTCGTATTTTTTCATATTATAGTTCTTTTTTTAATTGAAAGTAACACAGATACTTAATGGACCTTTAAAATAATTTTGAGATTTTTTTAAACCACATGAAGAGTTTACCATAAGCATTGTTTTATTTATTTATTTAATTTATTTATAGTAGCTTGCTAAATTACTTATGAAAACTATTTCCTGGCTAATCAGTTTTTAGTATTTTACTGATAATTCAGAAGGTTTAGTGGTTTGAAACCAACAATTTTAAATTAGTCATACTTATAACAGCACTTATATAAATAGAGATTATCCTGGTTTGGGCTAGACTTGTAATTTTGTAACGTTCAACGAAATGTATGTTCACAGTTTTAAAGATTTTTTAAAAATATTATTATTAATCGTTAAAGTTATATGCATTTAATGAGTACTCATTTACTTGAAAGCCAATTTGGTAGTATGCTGGACAAAATATATAACAGGTATACATGTAAACATAATTAAACAAATCTAGATTTAATAACCTTTTTCTTTAAATTTCATCCATGAAACAGCAACAAGTTTATTATTATTATTATATTTAAATTTAAATTTAAATTTAAATATTTCTGACAAAATTGGAACCAGCTTGCATGGCTAAACTTTGTTCCAATAGGCAGTTCAATAAAAGCTGTGCAGGTTTAAATGATGTTTACATTTTTAGTTAGAACTAGCTGAACTTTATTAAGTAATACTAATGGAAAAGGGGAAAAAAGACAAAAATAAACCTAGAGAAAACTAAAAAAATCAAAATCAGAGCTCTGAAACCAGAAAACAGAATTATGGCCATAAACAGAACAAACAAAATAAATTCAACTTGAGTAACATGAACATCCAGAGACCCTGTAGAGAGCCATCCAACATTACCAATTGATTTCGCAGAGGGTTGGAGCTTGCCCTTTGAGAGATGTACTCTGTAATTTTCTGTGACCCTGACAGAGAAGTTCCTTAACATATAGTCCAGGGGACTTGTAGGCTTGGAGGCCTTAGACCCCATATTGTTAAAACCAGTAAATCACAGGAGGCACCAGATGAGAAGCAGACCTCCAATTACAAAGAGATAAGCAAAGGCTAATAAAAGTTTATAGCCTAAATGTCAACCTTGAGGTGTAGCAGAAACAAGCCCTGTAGCAAAGAGCACAGCAAGGATGCAAAGAAAGGAAAGGGGCCAACGTCAAAAGCAATCAGAAGTTAAAGCGGGTACCCAAACAGAAACCAGATACTAAACTGAGAGGCCCAACCTTTCCCTGTACAATGATAACTTGTATACCTAGTCCTGAATTGTACCCCACATCTTAAAAAAAAAAAGATCAAGGGCATGGGAGAAAAGGTTCCTTTGAATAGAGGGAGGAACATATCTTCTCTGGAAGAAAGAGTTTGTGGTAGTGGATGGAGACAAGTTAGTACACAGTGTGCAGGAACTGAGGGGGATCCATTCTTGTCATGATTTGTCAGTAAGATGGGAGGCCAGCTCTTTGTGGAGAATGAGGAGGGCAGGGATTGAGTAGTCAACCCAAAACTGTACTGAAGTTTTAGGAGATATTGAGGAAATGTAGGGAGAACCTGACCAAGAAGAAATGAACGAACAGATTGGTGACATGACATTGAGCTCCCAGATGAGGCTGGCGACGTTGAGTTTCTGGTAGTTGCTAACCATCTAGTTGTGTGACCCTCTCCAGTAGCACCTAGCTATCCAGGTATAGGAGAAGCAAAGGAAATTATCACCCTAATTTAAGATGAAAGCTTTGCTGAATAGGTGTTGAGATAATTAATTGTGGGATGCAGAGATGGAAGGGGTGGGGTAAGAAGGAAGATAAGACAAACTTACCATCTGGGAGAATATGGGTCAATCTAGGGCTAGAAGTCTCTATAAGATGGAAGTTAAGTGTAGAATGTGGAAAGAATTCAAGATTCTTTGAGTGGAGAAGTTCCAGGTGATAATGAAGATTATGATATAGAATTATTATATCATCAAGAAATACAACCAAGATGGTTGAGGTAAAGAGGAAATGAATACAGATTCCTTTTTTTATGAGTTTAAGGAAGTGTGAGTCCTGGATATTGGACTGGCCATCCACTGGACACTAAATACCTCCAAGAGATGCATAATTTAGGAGGGAGAGAAAGACTGTAAGCCAGTAGGGAAGGGAACAGAGGCATGGCGTAAGAACAAATAAAGAGTGTTACAGCTCAACAGCATAAAACAACATGGGTAACAATCCTTATCCACATAAATACATAAATAAAGTCCCTCTTTTCTTTAGGTCAGAATCTGAATTTTTCATCTCTTATCCTCAGTCTCAAGCATAGCATTCACAGTTCCAAGTATATATAAATTATGTGAACAAGTATATAACATTTGTAATTGTGATATATATTATATTCATCAACATATATTTATAATTATGCTATTATATATGATTTTTTTTTTGAGTTGGAGTCTCACTCTGTCGCCCAGACTGGAGTACAGTGGCTGCTCCGGTGGTCCTTCCACCTCAGGCTTCCAAGTAGCTGGAACTATAGGCGCGCACAACCACGCTCAGCTAATTTTTTGATTTATTGTAGAGATGAGGTCTTGCCAAGTTGCCAGGCAGGTCTCGAACCCGAGGGCTCAGGCCATCCACTCACCTCAGCCTCCCAAGGCTCAGGATTACAGGTTGAGCCACCGAGCCCGGCTTATACATAATTTTTATTACTTTTAATCTAAGGATCCATTTTAAGGTGTTTTTCTCTTTAAATATAGGCACTTAATTCTTTAAGTTCAAATTAGATAAACAGAATATACATTGTATTTACTAAATACAAGTGAATTATGGTCACTTAAAACCTAAGCATTTTTAAAAGAGAAGTTTTGACCGGGCTCAGTGGCTCAGCCTGTAATCCCGTGCTTTGGGAGGCTGAGGTAAGTGAACTGCCTGAGCCTACGGGTTTGAGACCCACCTGGGCAACTTGGTGAGACCTCATCTCTACAATAAATCAAAAAAATTAGCCGGGTGTGGTAGCGCGCGCCTGTAGCTCCAGCTCCTTGGAAGGCTGAGGCAGAAGGCTCGCCGGAGCCCAGCAGGTCGAGGCTGTGGTGGCCAGGAGTGTGCCACTGCACTCCAGTCTAGGTGACAGAGTGGGACTCCAACTGAAAAAAAAAAAAAAAAAAAAGAAGTTTTATTGGTCAGAGCTTTCACTAAAAAAGGAACTTTAATTTTCCTTAACAAAACAATCCTGTTTTTTGTCACCTTTCTGTTATGAACAGAATTGTCTTTCCAAGAGACAGCTAACTAGGTTAAAGCCAAAGAAGTAGCAATAATTGCTGTTCAGTGAACCAAAATCACTCACAAATTGACTTAATAACTGAATTTGATAAGAGATATAATTTCATTGTTTTGGCTATAAAGTAGTTGTGTAGGATCATTACCAAGATTAGTTGGCACTTCAGCTTATTAGGCATCTCAAGTCCTCAGAGCAAATATTTAACCAGGTGTCTTGCTTGAACGCTTAGATCCAGCAGGGTCAGACTTGCTATGTGACATTAGGCACTACAGCATTAGAAGAGGAAAGTAAGCAGATGGAGATGAGACAATTGGGCTTATTGAGCCTGGCTATAACTACCATGCCACACATTTTAAACTCTGTGTTTATGTGACACCTTCAGGAATGTTTCTTAACCAGATGAAAGGGAAGGTGTCTCTAAATAAAGGAAAGCTACATCCACCTGCTGCCTCTCTGCACTTGGTTCACAGAGAGGCATTTCCTCATCTTAGGATCTGGCCCTATGAGAGCTAAGCAGCTAACAGTCAAGGGAAAAACGAAGAGCCACAGATTTTCCATCTAGAGGGGGCCTGGGATCATCTATCTAATCCTGCCTTCTTACTTCATAAAGGTAAAAATTGAGGCCCGCAGATTTTTTTTTTAACAGCTTGCCTAAGATAGCAACATCTCTAGCAGTGAGAAAGCTAGGATGAGAACGCTAGTTTCTTGTTAACTTTCAAAATAGCAATGTTAAAAAAAAGTTCCTTCATGTTATAAAAGTCAGACAGCTCTATAACCCTCTTTTCAGTGCCCTCTGGATAGCTGAGCATAAAAATAAAAGTCTTAATTAAAACCACATAGAGGCCGGGCTTGGTGGCTCAGCCTGTAATCTCAGCACTTTGGGAGACCGAGGTGAATGGATTGCCTGAGCTTGTGGTTCGAGACCAGCCCGAGGAACTTGACGAGCTCTCCTTTCTACAATAAATAAATAAATAAAAATTAGCTGGGCGTGGTAGCGCGTGCCTGTAGTTCCATCTACTTGGAAGGCTGAGGTCGAAAGATTGCCGAAACCCAGCGGGTCAATGCTGGGGTGGCCGTGAACATGCCCCTGTGCTCTTAGCCTGGGCGACAAAGTGAGACTTCAACTCAAAAACAAAAACTAAAACAAAAACACACATAGAATGAGAATTGCAGGTTACTTGGCAAAACAAAAAAACATGTATTTCCTTCATATAGGTTTCCACAAAGACATTGGCTCCTGGTTGGTATGTAGGGTTTGGATAAATTATTCTGATATGCTGAGTTCATTTTGGTAGTTTTATGCCATCTATAGCATACCTAAAACTATGTTTTCTCTTGGAAGGATTTATTCTTACTCCTGGGACATAAAGTGACATATACTCTTCTTGTTAAGCAAAAGCCATTGTTACTTTGCAAACACACAGCTTTTAAATTTTTTTGAATAAAAATTGAAATAGAGTATTATTAATATAGATTCTGACTTTTAAAAATGCTTCCCTAGTCGGGCATGATAGTGCGTGCCTGTAGTTCTGGCTACTTGGAAGGTTGAGGCAGAAGGACTACCAGAGCCCAGCAGGTTGACACTGGGATGGCTGTGAGTATGCCACTGCCCTGCAGCCTGGGCGACAGAGTGAGACTCCAACTCAAAAAAAAAAAAAAAAAATGCTTAACATTCAGAGGCATATGCCCATCTCAATAGTATAGAGCAATCAGGTAGCTAGTTCAACTGCCCTACCTTGATAACTAGCACTTTTAAGCTATGGTTATTTCTATTAAGTTTAACAACCCCACACTTAGCCTTCAAGCTGCTGCCTCATAAATAAGATTGCAGAAACTTGAATGTAAATGACATAGTTACCTGGAGGTGATGAATTTTGCTGTGGCATCTTGGTGGTGGAAAGAACACCTGATGTATCTTCACTAGCATTGCATGACTGCATAGAATCACTGCTCCATCTTCCAGGACAGTGAGGAATAAAACCATCACTAAGGACAAAATAAGAAAAAAACAGAGCAGATGCATCTTCCAAAACAGGGTCTCCCAGTCGCAGGCAGGCTTTAAGTGATGTCTCACTCTTTATACCATAAAATTTGATGATAGAATCTTATGAATATGTACTGCATCAATGTAAGAATACAAGGGAGAAAAAACTGTCTGGGTTAAAATGTTAGCAACCATTACAAAGAGGAAAGGGCTTAAACATTGATAGGCTGCCTTAATATTTGTAGGGGGCAAAACTCCTTGTTATTTATGGCTCAGAAGGCTAATCTTCAAACATCTCTATTACCTGTAGTTTCCTTGTGTTGTTAAATGTGACATTAGGGATTAGTGGGAAAAGACAGAGAGCTGTTTTATAGTGGGTCATAAAACCTCTGAATTTTCTGTGACCCTATATTAAAACCATTTTTGTAGGCCTGAAACAGATGAATGGGGCATAATAGAGAGATACTGAGAGCCACAGATATTCAATTCACTTATCACTTGATCCACTCAAATATCATGTTTGAAAAATATCTTTGTCATTCCAGAATATTGTTGACTCAGATAACAACAAAACATCAGGATGGGTCTATTATTTTCAACTATTTTTGGTAACGGTTGAAGGAGCCTTTAGTTTCTTCAGAGGAATACATCAGTTGTGAAACCTCACTGACTACAGAGGGGAAAGCTTCACTTGTTTAGGGTGCTCCTTTTTTGTGGCTCTTTGTCTTGCTCTGGGCATCCCTGACTAAAGGCTTTGAAAGCATTTTAAGCAAAAGATTACTTAAAGAAGCTCTCTCCCCACAAGTGGAAGGACTTAATTTCCTAATGCTGGTGGGCATCTGCAGATTAACCTAAAGAAACTCTTTTCGCTATTGAAATGCTTTTCTAGTCTCCTCTCAGCCTCACCAGTCCTTGCTATCATTGTCATTTGAAGCAAAACATTTCTTTGATCCAATAATCAGTCCATTTTATTTCAGAGTAAGAATGACTGTGTGCCTTTCTCAGAAGACTACTAATTTTTTAATTGTTTTTCCTGTTTTCTCTATTAGAGATAAGCAGTTTGATAAGGACATTTCTGTCAATATTCTGACTTTCAATAAATGGTATTTCTTTTGTCTAGTAATAGATTTTTTTTTTAATTTTTAAAATTTTTGGTTGTTTCTCTCATCCATGACAGTTCTGGCATGTCTCTTTTTCTTTCCTCTCTTCTTTCTTTAATAAGCTTTCTTTTAAAGTTAAAAAAAAATTTTGTTCAACAATCAAACAATGCTTAATGAAAGAAAAATTGGAAAAAACAGCAAGGAGGGAAGAAATGTCACCTTTACACCTATCCCCAAGTCAACCATTATATTTCTAGTCTCCTTTTTTATCCGAGACTTTGAAAAATCAAAGAGAAATACTTTCTGAACAATTTTCTGCATAGCTATAAAGTTACTATTCAGTTACTTGAAACGAAATGCCTGAAAAATGCTATCCCCTCATCTGTCATCAATAACAACAAATGTTTCTGTAATGCAGTAGTGATGAATTTCGCTTTTTATCATTTGTTGGTGACCATAGGATTCCCTTTTCTTTGAACCTTAAAGTTTCACTGTATAATATTTTCTTCTTTCCCATGGCATTTCTATAGCTTTACTACAATTCTGGCATTATTTCTAACATTTTACCCTGTGAAGTTTTATTTTCTCAGGTTGTAAACATGCTCATATATAACTTTATATTCTGCTCTTTTTACTACTATAACATTTTCCCTATTATTTCAGTGTCTAAATAATAATTCATCAAAAGTATTATCCATAATTTAACTACTTTGTAACTATAGATTTTTAGGTTGTTTTTTGATTTTACTATTATACATTCATATAACTTTGATCATAAGAAGTTTGAGAATGTTTTTTGTTTGTTTGTTGTTGTTGTTTGTTTATTGGGGTTTTTTTTTGAGTTGGAGTCTCACTCCGTTGCCCAGACTGGAGTGCAGTGGCACGCTCCCGGCCACTGCAGCCTCGACCGCTGGGCTCCGGCGATCCTTCCACCTCAGCCTTCCAAGTAGCTGGAACTACAGGCGCGCACTACCACACCCGTCTAATTTTTTGATTTATTGTAGAGATGAAGTCTTGCCAAGTTGCCCAGGCGGGTCTCGAACCCTCAGGCTCAGGCAATCCACTTACCTCGGCCTCCCAAAGCGCTGGGATTACAGGCTGAGCCACCAAGCCCAGCGAGAATGTTTTGAAGGATAAAAGGTCTGTCTGTTCCCCAGACCACACTTACTTATTTAGGTTAAGCTGAAAAGTAAACTTTTTTTAGGTAGGAGGCAAGGTCTTGTTGATGCTATAGACTTCGGAGAGAGCACAACACAGAGGCACAGCCTAGGTGCTTGAAGGATGTTTCCTTGTACTGCTCTGCAGGCTACAGGCTTCTCTGCATCCCCATGGTGCTAGAAAGCAGCCACAGGAGCTGCCACCACTGCTCAGCTTCAACCTCACTTTCGGCTGACTTCTGAAGTTTTCACTAGTTGACTAAGCATCATGGGTATAAAGTTTGGGGTTATTAGCGCTCGAGCTTGTGGGTACCTGAGGCTAAGGGTGAAGCATGCTGGCTCTTTTCTCCAAAGGCTTTAAGAACACCTTATCTAATCATTATTACTTGGTTCCATTGAGTAAGGAGAAGCCAAGTAAAGGAACAAGGATGCCCTTCTAAAGTATCAAAATTCAATGATACACCCAGTAACTCTTTAAAATACAGCTAAGAATCTAGGTTTAGTCTTGCAACACAAGAAGGATAGCAATCTCAAGAAATATGCTTTGTATTTGATTTTTTATTGGATTAAATTCTTTGTTCAAATTCTCAAGTCAGGATTCTTCCTTTCTTACTTTTTTTTTTTTTAACTCGTATTTTCCCCCTCTCCCTGGAAATATTTTTTATTGTCAAAAAATGTGGGGGAGGAAGTAAGTGTTACTGGTCTCTAGTGGGTAACGGCCAGGGAGGCTGCTAAATGCCCTACAATGCATAGGATAGTCTCCACAACAAATAATTATGGACCCCAAAATATCAATAGTGACAAGAAATGCTGCAACACAAATGCATACCTCTATGAAATGGACATTGGCCTTCTTTGACTTATTAAAAGCAAAGGGCAAGAAATACTTGGCCTAAATTCATATCTTGTATACATATTTTGAGAACAATTACTACAGAAGGCATATTATACCAGGATATGGAAATCTGCAGAAATCTTTTCCTAAGGAGTACGCCTGTTGTGGTTAGTAAGATTTATATTTGGCATGTTGAGTTACTTTTATTACTTTCATAGCATGTCAGCACTGGAAGGTTCCTTAGGGATAATTTAATTGATATTATCTTTCCCACTATAAATAGGAAACTCAACTCCACAAAGTAAATTGACTAAGCCAAATTCTCCTTGACCTGGGACCAGAAGCATTGGCTTATGATTTCTACTATAAAACTGATTGGCCAAGAACTAAACAGAAGACAAAAAGTATGAAAACCTCCCTTTCAGATAAAATAAATTAAAAAAAATAAAATCTGTGTATATCATCCTTTCCAAATTTATTTGCTTCTTCTGGAGCATGTTGCATAAAGAGCATATGTTTAAAGTAAGACAGAAAAATAAATTCTTCTACTACTTAATCTCTCTGATCCTCATTTTTGTCCTTCTATAGAATGAAGATAAAATGGGAGAACTAATTTCCACTTCACAGAGAAGAATGGAAGAAATGTACTAGGGCTTGTCAAGTTCATGGGCAAGAAATACAGGCTCAATAAATGATAGTTGTATCAGTCTAGGTTGTTGGTTATAAGAAATAGAAACAAATTCTGGCCAATTAAAGCAGAATAGAAATTAATGAAAGAAAATTGGGTAGCACACAGAATGGTGAGGATGCCTGGAGAACCAGAGTTGGAAATGGTCAAGAACAAAGGAATGCTGCCTAATCCGAATCACAAGCAACATCGCACTTCAGTTGAGTGAGGACACCGTTGCTACCGCCACCCCTGAACTGGATGCACTGGCTCCACCACAAACCCGAAACTGGATACCATTCCTGCCATGGCTACTGCTGAAATGGGATGCAGCTATCTTCACTCCCCACCAAAAATAATTCTCTCCATTCCTGACTCACTATCGCATGTTAAAGATTTCAGGTGGATGATTAGCTGAGCCTAGGTCATTATACCTGTTCTCTAGCTGTCACAGAGCCAGGAAAGTGATTATCTAATATTTTCAGCTTATTACGGAAGAACTCTCTCTCCTGCCAAGTAACACAAGGAAGGGAATTCCCTAAACAGAGGAAGGGAGCTCAAATATGGACATTCCAGTATTACATGTGTAGTGACAAATTTTTACACAAAGTCTTTTTACACTTTCTCCTTCTGTTCACCCTGCCCGGCCCCCCAAAAGTGCCAAATAAATTTTGAGTGAGTTTCAGTTACAATGGACTGGGGACAAAAAAAATTATCTCCAACAATTGTTGTGACATGACATTTTGTGTAACTATTTCACTATATATTTTTCTGATTTGTTAATTTAAAAGACCATGAAGTTTTTAATTGGATAACTTATTCTTATACCTTTAAATCAAAATGCAAAGCAAAAATAATTAATTTTGAAGAGTGTTTGAAATGCAACTGTTTGAGGGGCCCTTATAGAACGAAACTACAAGAAACACAAATGACAGAGGCTGATGAATGGAGTCTATGTTTGATCCTTAAAGTCTGACAAATGTGAAAAACAGTGACTTAGTGGATGAAAGAGGAAGAATAAATAACTAGTGAACCGTGATACCATTGTTGATAAATGGTGGTTTTCACCACTTATCAGCTAGAGCTGTAAAAAAGGGTAAATGAAGAAAGTACATCAGGTAATGGTGAAAAAGCAGTCATAACCAGTCTTTGAAAGAGTAAGGGAATACAAATATAGCAACAGGAATGTTAAAACTTTTGTTGTGTTTCATTTTTAGGTTTGGGTACACCATACAAAATATAACATCTAGTAAATCTTAACTATAGAATAAGTAAAATAATTCTTAAAACCTAAATTATACTGCATTTATTAGTCAAATAAGCCAGATCATTGGAAAATAAACCTTTCTCTTTAGGTTTGGAAAAAATATTCCCTTGACTTTTAAATACTAACATATATTTTATAGATCTCCTTAACCCCCAAGACAATATAAAGATGTACTTAGCTACAGTCTCTAACATGTATCAAAGGTATGTCTTGAAAAGTAATTGATTTTAGAGTTTCCTGAGTAGAATGCTGAAATATCTTAATTACTGAAGTTATCCCACAACAAGTTATATGTCTAGGTCCTGTGTTGGTACCTGTGATACAAAGATAAGTAAGATACAGTTATCATTACCAAGGAGCTCACAGTCTAAGGGGCTCCAAAGGAATATGGTAAACGCAACAGCAGATGTTCATAGGAGACAAAACAGGCATGGAGACCATAGCTCCATCTGAAGATAAAAAAGGAAGTCTTTCTGGATGGACAAGGAAGTTCCAGAGCCAATCCTAAATCACTGTACCAAAATCTTCGAGTTTTAAGACAAGAGAGCAAACAGTTGTCCCATTTATTTAAATAAAATAAAAAAATCAGGAGGATGAAGCTAATAAATTATTTTGGAATGCCCAAACTTACTTCTTTAGCATGTATATCTGAACATTTCAAATTGTTAGTAAACATGAGTAACAAACATAATAAATATAAATATTGCATATGAATACAATATTCCAAGAATTTTCCACATTGCTTAAATATAATGGTAGTGGATTTACCTCCTTCATGTATCATCCGACTGTTCATAGCCACCAACAGCACTTATTTTAGTCCTTTTCCTTTCCTTAATAGGCTTACTGAAGATTAAATGAAACATGTGAAGCTTAGTACAGGACCTGGAACACAATAGAGCAGTAGAGTTAAAAAATGATGGTCTCCTTTTCCAGATCAAGGTGGTTCACATATGTCCTTTCGTTACAGTGTCTTTCAATTAGAGGTTTTCTATAAATATTTGAACTATACACTAACCTCAAAGCTAATTACTTATCAGTACCTACCACAGAAATCTTCAGCACCTTTCCTTTCTCCCCAGTTTCCTCAGTCCTCACCCTATTTGTTCTTAGTAATACCTTATGACAAAACTCTGTAAGGGTGTCTAAAAAATGACTCATTTACATTATTTTTTTTAAACAACGTTTTTTAAAAAATCACATTAGCATGATTCATGAAACAGTTACTGGAAGTTTCTGCCAACCCAACTGTAAAGAGTACTACCAAGACTTTCTTATCTACAGAAAAACAAATCCCTCAGGTATTGAGATTACTCATAATCCCAAATCTCAGAGTAGGTACAGACAAGGCAGCAAGTGTAGGTGGAGTGCACTGACGGCAGATGGCAGCACTTGAACATCAAGCTCATCTTCTCACGTCTGTGTTGCGCTGTGACTTTCAGAATTGTAAAACTCCAGTCCAGGGAGGCGAAAGATTGTCTACATAGAGGACACCTTGTTTGCATTTGAAATAGTCATTTAGTACTTAGATGACAAGCACATAGGAATATAGCAGCTGTTACACAGTACAGGAATGAGACAGGACAATACACAGAGGGTGTGACTTGGAGTTGTAAAGGTTATAAGAGAAAAGGAGCAGGGTTCTGCAATCCTGAAAATGGAGGTGCTCACCAACCACTAGGGCAGTGAGCACATATAAACACTCAAAATGCAGCTCAGCTGCACCCACACAATAAAGCAGGAAGTTGGATGACTTTTTTTTTTTAAAGAAATAAAATTTATATTTAAGTGTGGTTCCTATCAACTAAGTAATAGAAAATGAGTATTACAATTACATTTTTGGTAACATTTCTTATGTGTTAATAGATCTGTATGTGGTTTATAACCAGGAAGAATTTTTTTTAACTTTTGGAACTGACTTGCTAATTTTTTATACTAGTAACTTACAAAAGAAATAGATTTCCTTATCCTTCCGTATTCCATGGTAAACAGCAATGAGAAGAAAAAAACACCTAGACTGAAATACTACCTCAGTCGCTTTCTAGCTATGTGACTTTACCAACATACTTAAGCTCTCCGTGACTCATGTATAAAAAAGTGTGTTCACTTACCTCACAGGATTTTGTGAGGCTCAAATAAGTGAAGCAAATGCCTAACATACAGTAAGTACTCAATAACTGAAAGCTGGCCTAGTGTAGTGGCTCACGCGGGTAAGCCCAGGTCTTTGGGAAGTTAAGGTGGGAGGACTGCTTGAGTCCAGCAGCACAAGACCAGCCTAGGCAACATAGAAGGTTTCATCTCTACAAGAAATAAAAAACTTTGCAAGGTGTGGTGATATACACCTGTAGTCCTAGCTGTACTTGGGAGGTTGAAGAGGGAGGATCAACTTAAGTCCACGACTTCTAGGCAATGGCGAGTTGTGATTGTGTCACTGCACTCCGACCTGGGTCACAGAGTGAGACCCCTAAAACTCAATAATAGTAATAAGCTATTATTATTGAGGGTCAATGTGTTCTCCCAACCTCTCGCTAATTTTATTTACTTCAAATTCCTGAAAATGCACTAATGTGTTGAGAGAGTAGCTGGGAGCTTGGTAGCTGCGATAACGATGTTCTTGCAAAATATTGAAGATGAAAATAAAGTTAATTTTGGAAAGGAATGGGAAAAGATGCACATTTTAATTTTATTCATTGTACATTAAAACCTGTGTGGAGGTCCCTATTGAAAGCAAGGATGCTATGGTGAGTTCTGTTAGCTAAGATTATTGCTTGATGCTAGCCAGTCTGCTCTGCAGTACCCAGAACACAAAACTAAAACTGATTTCTCACATTGGTCAAGTGTTGGCAAAGGAGCACACAATGCAGGCTTTGGGTGGTTCCCAACTGGGAGGGTCTGGGCCAAGAGCAGATCACAGAAGACTACACTCAGCCAGTAAAATACATTCCCCTAGGCAATGCAGGGCAGACAGTTCCTTCCAGCCTACAGCAGGTTTCTTCTTCCCTTTCCAGGACTAGCTACTCCCAAAATGGGAGGATGAGAGTGGGTAGGCAGAACATAAAAAGATCAGTGGCCGAACACTTCCAAAGGCACCAAAAAATTGAGATTAAAGTTGTAGTTGTGAGAGTCAGTAGCCTCACTAACACGTCGTAGAGACGTGTTAGTAGAGACACGTCATGTCTCATTTATTTTTGTCTTCAACACCTCAACAGGACTGATTTCCATGTTTGTAAGTACACAAGTTTTCATAATTCTCTTCTTCCAAAATGTCACTTGTGGGGGACACTGTACCAGCTTTTCAAATAATTGTATCTTTTAGGCTGAGCACGGTGACTCTCACATGCAAACCCAGCGTTTAGGGAGGCCTAGGCAAGATGATTGCTTGAGACCAGGAGTCACAGCAAGAACTATCTTTACAAAAACATCAGCCTGGGTCATAGCAGGACCTATCTTTACAAAAACATCAAAATTGTGTCAGGTGTGGTGGTGCCTGCCTGTAGTCCCTGTTACTCTGGAGACTGAGGCGGAAGGATTGCCTGAGCCCTGGAGGTCGAGGCTGTGGTGAGCTGTGATTGTGCCACCTCACTCGTCTGGGCAACAGAGTGAGACTCCTGACTTTTTAAAAAAATTACTCTTTTAAAGGTTACAGTCACATGCTGAGTAACATTTCAAGTCACTGATGGATCACATAAACTATGACGCTCCCATAAGTTTATAATGCCGTATTTTTACTGTATCTTTTCTGCTTGGATAGATTTAGATGCACAGATACCGCTGTGTTACAACTGCCCACAGTATTCAGTAGTTACAAACTGCACACTTCTGTAGCCTATGAGCCACAGGCTGTACCATATAGCCTAGGCATGTGTGTGGCAAGATGCACTATCTAGGTTTTTGCTTAAGTGTCCACCATGCTGGCGCAACCGTGACATCGCGGAAGGCTGCACTTTCAGGAGTATGTCCCGTCGTTAGGTGAAGCATGACTGTAGCTGCCCTTGAAATGCATGACGTGCGGCGTAATAAGAGGAACGCCATGTGCCACCAGTGACGGTGCGCATTTTTCTCTATTACAGCGTGAAGCAAAATTTTGGAAACCGAGTTTCCAGATGAAACAATACCAGTAAGGTGGCACAGCTAGCACGTGACCAAGCGCAAAACTCGAACCCAGGCCCACTCGACTCGTCATCACACGACAAAAGGTTTCCGACGAATCCAGCAGACCCTAGTCGGTCGCTTCGCGGTGCAGCCTCAGGCGGTTCGGACCTGGAATCCAGGGCGCAGGAACTGGCAGCGTACCCCCGCCTCAGCATGGCCAGGAGCTGGAAACGTGGAGCTGAAACGTGGCTACTGCGCATGCTCACACCGCTCTTCCCGGCTGCCCCCGCGGCCCGGACGCCCAGCGGCAGCTTTCGGGGCGACTTCAGAACGGCTCCACCCACGCGATGGCAAAGCGGAGGAGCCCTCCCTTCCGCCACGTGGACTGTCTTCTCAGCCTTGAAGCGGAAGCCAGCCCCTCGGACTCTCCGGTCTCAGCCGGCGCCTGGGGCGGCAGACATGGCCGCTGACGGGCGGTCCCGAGTGAGGTCTTCCGCCGGCCAGAGGCGCGGCCCGGCCCCCCCACGTCGACCCAATCTCCCTCCGCCCACGTCGACCCGCCCCCCCCACGTCGGCTCGACCTCCCCGACACGTCGGCCCAGTTCCCCCACGCTGGCACGGCCGCGTCCGCCGGCCCTCTCGCAGCGCATGCGCGGAGGGGCCGGGCCGGAGCGGGCGGCAGCGTCTTCCGTGTGCTGCCGGGGCGTCGCTGTTCCTGCTGCGGTGGAGCCGGACTGCTGGCGTTAGCGGCCGGCCGGCGGGCGGGTCAGGCGGAGCCGCGCGCGCCGGAGTCCGCGCGGCGCCAGCAGCCCCTCGCGGGTGGGCGGCGAGGGTCGGCGGCGGGGTGGGCAGGCCCAGACGGCGCCATGTCGGCTGGCGGCCCGTGCCCCGCCGGGGCCGGGGCCGGAGGGGGCCCCGGGGGCGCCTCCTGTTCCGTGGGGGTCTCCGCTGGCGGGGTCTCCATGTTCCGGTGGCTGGAGGTGCTGGAGAAGGAGTTCGACAAGGCCTTCGTGGACGTGGACCTGCTGCTGGGCGAGATCGACCCGGACCAGGCGGACATCACCTACGAGGGGCGGCAGAAGATGACCAGCCTGAGCTCCTGCTTCGCGCAGCTCTGCCACAAAGCCCAGACCGTCTCCCAGATCAACCACAAGCTCGAGGTGAGCCTGGGCGCCGCGGGGGTCCGAGGGGTCGGCGCCCCCGGACGCGCCATGAAACGACCCCGACACCTGCCCGCCGGGCGCCTGGGCTGCGAATGTGCGGGCGAGTTTGTGTCCGTGTGCGGAGCAGAGGAGCGAGGTGAGGTAGGGGAGAGGGTGGACCCCGACGTGCGGGCGCCCGGGGTCCCGTCGTCGCCTTCCGGGTGTCGCTGAGGAAGAAGCCGATGGCACACACCAGCCAGCCGGACAGAGATTGTCTGCGGTGGACACGTCTTAGTTCGCCCTTTGACATTGAGTTTTGCAGGTCCGCTTTCGCGTGGATAAACCAGACTTGTGTATTTTCAGACCGATGCTGGCCTGTTTTCCTTTTAACTACTCCAGGTCAGCGTCTGTGATTGCATACAGAGGCATGCATGAACTGTCCAGGGGAATCTGATCAAAGTTCTAGGAAAACTTAGTGCGGTACATCCGGTAGTGTTGTCGTTCTCAGTTTACATCCACAGTTGATCCTTAAATTACAGGCAGATACTTCCAGAGCTCCCTGCAATTACTCAAATGACTTCCAACATTGAGGTTTTATGAGATTGTTCTTACCTGTATTTCCCAACGTTTGGATTTATTTCTGAGTGTGTTTAAGAACCATCATTTACAGGCCAGGCCGGTGGCTCATGCCTGTAATCCCAGCACTTTGTGTGGCTGAGGAAGGAGGATTGCTTGAGCCCAGGAGTTCAAGATCAGCCTAAGCAACACATATAAGATCTCCTCTCTACAAAAAAAATAAAAAATTAGTTGGGCTTGATGACAGCATGTCTGTAGTCTCAGCTACTCTGGAGGCTGAAGCAGAAGGATCACCTGAGCCTAAGAGGTAGAGGCTGTAGTGAGCCATGATTGTGACACTGCACTCCAGTCTGGGCTACAGAGTGTGATTCTTTTTTTTTTTTTTTTTTTGAGTCGAAGTCTCACTCTGCTGCCCAGGCTGGAGTGCAGTGGCACACTCACAGCCACTGTAGCCTCGATCTGCTGGGCTAAGGCACTCCTTCCACCTCAGCCTTCCAAGTAACTCGGTCTACAGGTGTGCGCCACCACACCCGGCTAATCTTTTGGTCTGTTGTAGAGATGAGGTATCGTCAAGTTGCCAAGTCTGGTCTTAACCCCCTGGGTTCAGGCAGTCCTCTCATCTCTGCCTCCCAAAGTGCTGGGATTATAGGCATGAGCCACCACACCTGGCCAAGAGTGAGAGCCCAACTCAAAAAAAAAAAAAAAAGTCAATTTCTTTAGTTTCTAATCTTGGATGTGGGTGAGGTTGGAGTGGTAGTGAAATCAAAAAACTAAAAACCTACCACATTGTGCAGAAAGTTAAATTAGGGCATTATTACAATATTCAGAAATCATGGTAGATTAATGTTACTGCATAAAGAACACTTTCTAACTCGGCAATTAAATAAGAGAATGAGTCTTTTATTTTAAAGTAGATAAAAATTGAATAATCAGTGATGTACGGAACTCTTTGAACATTAGCTTTCCTAAAAAGTCATTGCAACACTGCTGTCTAACGCCTCTAATTCCAGCATTTTGGGAGTCTTAGGCAGGAGGATCACTTGAGACCAGGAGTTCAACACCAGTCTGGGCAACATTATGAGGCCCTGTCTCTACAAAAACAAAACAAAAACCTTAGCTGAGTGATGTGGCACATGCTTGTAGTCCCAGCTACTCCGGAGGCTGAGGCAGGAAGATAGCTTAAGCCCAGGAGTTTGAGGCTGCAGTGAGCCATGAGAGCTTCACTGCACTCCAATCTAGGCAGCAGAGTGAGACCCTGTGTCAAAAAAATAACAAAAAAAAAAAAAAAAGAAAGAAAAATCATTGCTATTAGTTTTAGAATTGACAGTGCCTATTGTATCCAAATCAGTACGAATGTCAGATATGCAGCCTCCCTTGCTTAATGGTCAACATTCTTTCTCTCCTATTAGCTGTGAAATACATGGCATAATTAACCCTTGATTATCATAGGTTTACACATCAAAGATTTTATGACTTTTCTCTGACTGAGATGATTGTTCATATTTTCCATTCTCTTGATTTCATGTTTCTTGATTTCTTCCAGAAAATAGCATTTTTTTTTTACGTTGTGAAATTGTATTTGATGGTTTTTTAAAAAATAATACTTTAGCTTTAAGCAACAAAGATCAAGAGTACGTTTTGCCTCATGCTGTGGTTTGAATGTGTACCCCAAATTTCATGTATTGGCAACTTAATCTCCAATCTGACAGTATTAAAAGATTGAATCCCCAACGTAGGGCCTTCAAGAGATGATTGGATCATAAGGGATCTGCCCTTATGGATTGATTAATCCATTCATGGATTAATGGGTTGTTGGGTCAGTGGATTAATGGGTTAGTTATCATGGAAGTAAAACTGGTAGTTTATAAGAAGAGAAAGAATGACCAGCATGTTAGCTCACTCAGCTCACTTGCCATGTGATACCCTGTACCACCTCAAGACTCTGCAGAGTCTCTACTGGCAAGCAGAGTCTCTACTGGCAAGAAGACTCTCACCAGATGTGGCCCCTTGACCTTGTAGTTTTCTGTCTCCACAACTGAGAAATAAATTCCTTTTCTTTATAATTGCCCAGTTTCAGATACACTGTTACTGGCTACAGAAAATGGACTAAAACACCACACGAGAACTTTTACATCATTTACAACTGCAAGTGTCTACTGGGGGTTAAATAACTTTTATAAAATGAAACATTTTATTATTTTTAAAATGACCTAAGGAAACTTTAAACAGTGATTTTTTTAATGTCAGATATAAAATCTAAATTAAAGAAGGGATCAAGTTTTGAGTAGAAGGTGGTGCTCAATATTTTTGCCTTTAAGTATTTTAGATGAGTTTTCAGTGTTGTAATAAATTATACATGTTCTTTTTTCAGAAATTATAATTGTATATTCTTCTGACTCCATTTCTTAAAATAGGAAATGCTAACATATCACAATGTAAGCATTTTTTTGGAACATACTTGAAACTCTTGATTTAACTATCTTCTAAAATGGAGAAGGAAAATATATAACTTTATTTTTTGTTTGTGTGTTTTTTCAGTTACAGTTGACTTATCTGTCTTTGGTGTTAGTCTTTACACACTTAGGAGCTTCTACAATTTTCATGGAATCAGTTGTGGTTCACTGTCAGCAGTGCCTTTTGAGTAGACGTACTGCTGTACCATCCACAGAATTTCAGGGTTGCTCCATATGCTGTTTTAAATCTTAGAAAAAATTTCCATACTTCCTTGCCCTGTTTTATTTCTTTTTTTTTTTTTTTGAGTTGGAGTCTCACTCTGTCGCCCAGACTGGAGTACAGTGGCCGCTCCCGGCCACCGCAGCCTCGACCTGCTAGGCTCAGACTCAGACGATCCTTCCACTTCAGCCTTCCAAGTAGCTGGAACTACAGGTGCACGCTACCACACCCAGTTAATTTTTGATTTATTGTAGAGAAGAGGTCTTGCCAAGTTGCCCAGGTGGGTCTCGAACCCGCGGGCTCAGGCAGTCCCCTCACCTCAGCCTCCCAAAGCGCGGGATTACAGGCTGAGCCACTGAGCCCGGCTCTGTTTTATTTTTTAGTAAGCAAATTGAATTAGATCTATTGTTTTAATTATATAGACATTAAGACATATTTGAGGCTGTTTATGGTTTATATGAAAATGTATGGCAAGGCTTAGTAGTTTTAGAGATTAATACCTTAAACTGTATTACCATAATAAAATATTTTTATACGATCAAGAAACAGATACCTTCAATGTGGAAAATTTAAAATATACTTAAAGTGGTCTTGTGTATCCTTCCAGATTGCCCCTTCTGCCAAGTCCTTGTGTCTTTAAGTAACATCATGTTTAATATTCAACTAGTAATTAGTAGAATAATTTTGCTACAAAAAAAAAAGAATTGAAAAAAACCCTAAAAACCACACATTAACATTTTTCTATTTGAATAGGGTTTTGGGACCATTCTTTTTTATTATTTTTATTTTTGGTCAACACATAATAATTATACCTATTTATGAGGCACAGTGTGATATACTGATGCACATATACAGTGTATAAGAATTATCATTGCCGGGCTCGGTGGCTCAGCCTGTAATCCCGCGCCTTTGGGAGGCTGAGGTGAGTGGATTGCCTGAGCCCGCGGGTTCGAGACCCGCCTGGGCAACGAGACCTCATCTCTACAATAAATCAAAAAATCAGCTGGGCGTGGTAGCGCATGCCTGTAATTCCAGCTACTTGGAAGGCTGAGGCGGAAGGATCGCCGGAGCCCAGCAGGTCAAGGCTGTGGTGGCCGGGAGCGGCCACTGCCCTCCAGTCTGGGTGACAGAGTGAGACTCCAACTCAAAAAAAAAAAAAAAAAAAAATTATCATTGCCCCACTGGTGCCTCATGCCTCTGATTCCAGCACCAGAGTAATTAACATATCTATCACCTCAAACATTTTTCATTTATTCATATTAGAAACAGTTCAAAAATCCTCTCTACTAGCTATTTGAAAATATTCATTAAATTATTGTTAACCATATTCATTTTACATAGACTACTAGAACTTATTTCTCCTCTCTAGCTGTACTTTTATATATGTTAACCAGCCTCTTCCTAGTCCTCTGTATCCTTCAGAACCTCTGGTAACCACTCTTCTACTCCTATTATGAGTTCAAATTTTTTAGCTTCCACATATGAGTAAGAACATGTGGTATTTATCTCTCTGTGCCTGGCTTATTTCACTTAACATAATGCCCACCAGGCTCATCCACATTGTCTCAAATGACAGGATTTCTTTCTTTTTTATGGCTAAGTAGTATTTCATTGTGTATATATCACATTTTATTTATCTGTCCATCTGTTTTGGATACTTAGGTTGATTGCATATCTTGGCTATTGTGAATAGTGCTGTAGTAAACATGGGAGTTATTTTGATACACTATATCTTTTTGATATACTGATGTTTCTCTCTCTTTTTTTTTAACCATATGTATATGGAGTAGTGGGGAAACCAGGTGGTAACCTCAGATATGAAGTTAGAATAGTTCATTCTGGCTGTAGTTGGGAGAAATTTGGGGAGGGTGACAACAATGAATGCAGGAAATCATTTAGCAGGTTTTTATGAGATGACGTTAGTGTGGAGTAAGATAGTGGAGATGGGAGAAAGTGTTAGGACAAGAGAGGTTGGAGAGGTGAAAGTCAACAAAACCAAAAGGTGGATTGGAATGGAGGAATGAGGGACTTCAGAATAAATCTGAGATGTCAGTCTTGGGCAGCTGACTGCCTGGATAGGGAGATAGAGAGAGATGGGGGGGTGAATATGTGATAATATTAGCAATAATGATATTGCCAACCTTAGTGATCAGTTACCATGGACCAGGCTCTTTCCTAAGTCTTTTACATGATTGGATTCATCTAATTCTCACAACCGTTTCACAAGATAGTTTATTAGTATGGCTGTTTGCATTTTGCAGGGTCTAAGTGAGGGGCCTGAGGTGACAGAGCTAGAGACATCAGTCTCTGCACAGATATATTTATGGTAGGGGATGGAGGAGGTGGAGCAAAAAGCAGGCAAACTGAGTGTGTCTGGATTGATAGCAAGAAGGGAGGGAGAATGTGGGGTTCAGGGGAACTTTGCTTTTCATTTTGTTTTTAAATGAAAAAACGAATATGTAAATCAATAAGAAGCAACTGGTTGAGTGAAAAGTTGACTATTATAGAGAAAGAGAGGGACAACTGGTATTACTAAGATTCTGAATTAAGATGGGATCCAAAGTACAGGTAGAGAGAATAGCTTAATACTGAAAGGACAGCTGTTATACTTAGAGGGGAGAGAGAGCTGATGAGAGCAGACAGTGGGAATTGTGGGAGTTTTTGTGTGATGATTCTTTGTATGTGCGTAAAATAGGAACCCAGGTCAGTTATGGAAAGTAGGTGAAAGTAAGAGCTGAGGGGCGGAGGAGAAGTTGAGATAGTTATAGAATGGCAGAGCTGGTTGGCCAGAGAAGCAGAAGGACCGTCAGGCATGTTGAGGATCTATTTGGGCTTAGTTGTCATAAATTCATGGTGCAGCCAGTCTGTCCTGTTATGTGACTTTCTCTCGCAATATTTACCTGTTCAGGTACAGGCACAGTACTGAGACTAGTAACTAGGTTCATGTAGCGTTGTAGCAAAGGATCCAGTCAAAAGAATGTCATTGAAACAAAAGTGGTAATGGAGGTGAGGAAAAGGAGAAAAATTGAAGACTATGGAAGCAGAATTAGCAGGATTTGGTAGTTATGTAGTTGCAGAGGATAAAAGGAAGGGTTAAGGATGACATCATGTTTCTGCTTGGGAAATGTATTGGCCAGTTCCTGT
Source organism: Cephalopachus bancanus (assembly GCA_027257055.1). Taxonomy (NCBI): domain Eukaryota; kingdom Metazoa; phylum Chordata; class Mammalia; order Primates; family Tarsiidae; genus Cephalopachus; species Cephalopachus bancanus. The sequence continues at coordinate 168,038 of JAPVLO010000018.1, read as the reverse complement.
GGTGGGTTGAATAATATCCCCCCAAAATTCATGTCCACCCAGAACCTTAGAATGTGACCTTATTTAGAAACAGGGTCTTTGCAAATGGCACTTAATATGAAGACAAAGATAAGATCATAGCGGATTAAAGTAGACCCTAAAACTATGAGAGCATACAGATAGGCGACAGAAAAGGACACACGTAGACACATAGAAAAAGACTAAGTGAAGATGAAAGCTGAGGTTGCAGTGATGTGTCTACAAGCCAAAGAATGCCAGGGATTGCCAACAGCTACCCAAAGCTAGGAGAGGGGCATGGGACAGTTTCTCCTTTAGGGTCTCCAGAAGGAGCCAACCCTGTCAATACCTTGATTTTAGTCTTCTAGCCTTCTGAGGTGTGAGAGAATAAATTTCAGTTGTTTTAAACCACCAAGTTTGGAGTACTTTGTTATGACATCTCTTGGAAGTTAATACATTACTACTCACTAAAGTAAGGAATCTAGAGAATGTGCAGGTCTGGGTAAGATAATGAGATAAGTTTAGGATATTCTGCATGGTTAAGGTCCTTCTCCTTTTTTGTGTATTCTTAACATAGTCTCCTACCTAATTGTTTCTTACCTTCTCCAAACTATCCTTTTATTACCCAATCATTCTAGAATGGATTAATTTTAGTAGTTCATATCTAAAAAGGCAAATCTGATTCTGTCACTCTTTTTTTTATTACTCTCTTTTACCTGTTGAGTAAAATCCAAACTCTTTAGCATGGGGATCAGTGTCCTGTCTGTTCTCATCTCTTATCACCTTCTTAGCTATTTTTGCCTCAATAAAACCAGTCTGTCTGTTTGTAGTTCTTTAAATAGCCTTTGTTCTGTTGTGGCACCTCTCCCTGCATGAGCTTTTGTGTATAATGCCTACTACAGTCTCTTTTGTCTACAGTTTCAAACACCAACTCATCTTTCAAGACTCTGCTTGCATCTCCATCTCTGGTGAAGGCTTTTCTTGCCCCACTCTTCTCTGCTCTTTATAGGCAGAGGCTGTCTGTCCTAAGGCCTTGAACTCACTTGCTCTGTGAGATCAGTTTTGTTGGGCTATAATTAGTGATTGTCACATCGCTCTATCTCTAGAATGCAAGCTGTTTGAGGGTCAGAACTATGTCTTAGGTGAAATAATCTGAACTGTCAAATGCTTTGTGAAAGCTGATTTAGAAGATAGCATTATCTTTTTGTGAGCCCATTTTAATTTCTAGGAGCCAGATTGGCTTATATGTGGATTAAAGAATTGGCCCTTGCCCCTTTTTAAAATTGGAAATTTGGAACGGACACATGGAATACCAACCTTTCTGATCCACTTATATCTCTGTCTTATCTGCCAGAGGTTTTCTTCTCTCAGACCTTTCCCTTCTCTTCCATGTGCAGGTCTCTACTCAACACTCAAGGAATTTCTTTCTGGCTGCCTCCTTTCACCTCTTTTTTTGAATTGGCACATCACACATGCCTCTGTAATTGTGTTTCCATGCTTTGCATCATAATTGAAAATGTGCTTCTATCTTTTTCTAATAGTGAACTTCTAGAGTCCATATCTTAGTCATCTTTTTATCCGCAGATAGTGGCATATAATGAGTACTCGATAAATGTTTATTTGAATGAATGAATTATTCAGAACATTTCTGGTATTCTGCCATGAATCTTCAAAGATTACCACAATCATTCTATAATATAAGCTTCACAGTGCCTGCCACATTTTTGAATGACTGATCTGCAGGTTCATTTATTCCCCTGCTATATAATTCATAGGAATATAGTTTGTGTTTATTTTGTGGTACCTCATTTTGGAAAAAACTGGACACTGATTGAAAATAACTTCAAACATAATTAAATAAGAGTATTGAGTATGGATTTAATGTACTTGTGACATTTCTAAAATACTGGGTAGGTTGACTCCTCCCCACCCATTCTCCATTCTGATCATAGAGCAACTGAGTTCTTTGACATTAGAGTAGAAACTTTTTTTTTAAATCGCTTAGAACTTCATTTTGAGGTTTACCACAAAGTACTTTCAAAGGTACCTCTCAATTTATCTACTGGTCCCTGTTTCAAATCACCCTGACTGCTTCATTCATGTTGTCTCTCATATTAAACATAACATTTTTTTTTTTTTTAACATAAATGTTGCCATGCTGTTTGGCTTAAAATTCCTTAGTTGCACTTTGTATACAGTTCAAACTCCTTATTATAGCAGACAAGCTCTGCTTGATCTGGCCTCTGGATATCCTCCAATGACATATCTTACCCCTGTTTCCTCTTACTCTGTATGGTCCTCTTATTCTGTTTGTTTCCTCTTATTCTGTATGGCCTCCTTTCAGAAACTCTAAGACAAGTTTCTCAGACTTTCTTGGTTTCAGAACCTCTTTACACTCTTACAAGTCTTGAGGACTTCAAAAAGCTTTTTTTATGTGGATTATATTTACTGGTATTTACTTTATTAGATGTTAAAACTGAGAAAACTTTGAGTATTTGTCATATTATTTAAAAAATAGCAACCATAGCTCCATTACATGCTAATCTAAACATCTTTAAATTAGAAAGTTATCATATATTTCAAAACCAAGAAATGAGAAGAATAGCTTTTTTTAATATATATTTTTCAAATCTTTTGAATATCTGGCTTAACAGAAGATAACTGAATTCTCACATCTGCTTTTTTATTTATTTTGTTGTGATGTGTTATGGTTAAACAGAAAAATTTGATCTTACAGACATCTGTAGTTAGATAAGGAAAGAGTTATTTTAATAGCCTTTTCAAATAACTGTGGCTATTCTTATTTCTTAAAGGTTAGTTGCAGTGTGGAGTCTGAAACTATGTAAATGAACTTTTTGCACACTGTTACATTAAAATACATTGGTCTTTCTAGCACTTTGAATAGATCTTTTACCCAGGCATGATTTTATAACATCATACGTTGGTCATTTTGAAATGGGTTGCCTATATGTATAAATCTTGCAAATGTTGGCACATCTAATATGATATTGAAAAATCACACTTATTAGTCTCACTGATCTTATCAGAAAATTTTTTTAGATGTTGAGAAGTTGTCAGGCTGCTGATAATAGATTCACATCTTTTAAAATTCTGTTTTTCACATGAAACTCAAATTTTTATCTTTGGCAAAAAATACTGTCAGTTTTCTTGAAGTAACAGGTTCCCTTTATTCATTCTCAGTAACATGTCTGCCAAATATTTAATCCAAATAACCATAGTTTGTTCTTTCGAATTAAAATGGTATTCCACACATACATGTTCAACTTGCAATTGAGGCATTTGCATGAGTGCTTTTCCTTGAGACAACATAGCTTGGTATACAGTAGAAATGCTTTATGTGTGTTTCCCATTTCATTACATAGAATGTTAAAAAGACATGCACAAAAGTATTGGGATTTTTAAAAATAAATTTTTACTGCTCCATGAAGGACATTCTTAAATGAACTTTTTTTTCCTTTTTTTTAAACTGTGGGTGCATAGCAGTAAAGATTACAGTTACTACTGGTATAGTTTGGTGCTTTGTATCAGTAGTATCCTGGTATCATTGTACTAAAATGCCAGCATTTTACTCATCATTGTTTTTGCACCTTCAGTACAAATGTCAGCACAGTGAAAAAGACAATAATATTTCTTTATTATGAAAATAGTTCTGACCTTGTGGAAGGTCCCATACATCTTGGGAACTGCTACTCTATTAATAACCAAAACTCTTCCCAGAAGAATAGCCATACTTTCTCTGCTTTTTCTCGGCTAATTCTCTCTTTTAGTTTCTTTCATAGAGCTTATTATAGTATATATATTATTTATATATGTAATATATACAGTATAGCTGTTTGTTTTTTAAGAGCTCGGATCTCACTGTGTTGTCCAGGCTGGCCTTGAACTCCTGGACTCAATTGATCTTCCTGACTCAGCCTCCCTAGTTGCTAGGAATACAGGTGTGAGCCACCACACTTGGTTTTTAATGACTTTTGAACAGTTACTGAACCTCTCTGTGCTTCAATTTCCTTATTTGGACAAAAAGAGTGTCTCAGTGGATTATTATGAGGACTACATTTGCTTGTCTAGACTGTCTCTTTGGGGAGAAATGAAGATGAAATTAGTGGTCATTATGGTTGGGTAGAAAAAAAGTGTAATTCTCAGAACATTTATACACCAAATGAGCAGACTGCTTCAAGAACTGATTTGAAGTAAGGAGGAGTATTATTTCCTATCTTGAGAGATGGAGAGATTTTAAAATTTGACCTTTGAATATGTTTTCTTCTTGGTCATAGTCTTGTGTTTTAAAATAGGACTCATTGGATTTCTATAGTTTTGAATAGTGGGAACAATAACCACCTCAGGCACAGGGATAAAAGAACAAATAGAGGATGATTCTTTATACTAAAATGAATGCATTTGATGCCAGGGAGTGGAATCCAAGATGGGAGTGTATCACAATACTTTCATTAGTTACATTGTCACCTTGACTTTTGTCATAGGAGAAATGGTCTTGTGAAGAATGGTTCTGCCTCTCTTGTCTCTCAGGTAGTTTAGGATGCTTTATGTAAGAACCTCTACAGAAACCTCCAGGAAAAAAAATGGAAGCATCCTTTAATGAGATAAAGAGAATTATATAATCTGTAAAGATTATCTTATTAAATTGGAGGCTCTGTATTAAATTTAATGTAGTACTCAATAAACTGTAATAAGTTAGTATTCATTATAGTAATATCCTGCCATCGCTATATGATTGTTGTTTTTTATATTTTTAAAAATTAACTGTATGAGCTTTAAAGCCTTTTAGTAGATGTGTGAGTGTCAATGTTACATTTTAGATATTGGCATTAAGTGGTAAAATTGCTAGAGATTTAAATTCCAGCCTATACTTTTTCTCCTAAATTACATTTTAAAACATAAAGACCATACAGATATTTAAAAGGTGAAGTGATTGCCTTTTGTTCACATTCTTTAAAACAAATGGTATAGAAGCAGTTATAGGTAGATGTGAGATAATATTTATATCTCTATCAGCAGCTTTCTGTGCTATAGTATAGTTCATTATAGTTATATTGCCATTTGGAGTCACCGATTTTCTTTGCAATTCCTAAGCAACTTGGGGAATGTGTGCTTTTGTGTGTATGCGTGTTTGTGTCTACATCTGTATTTGTTTGCATGCCTGCATGTGTGTCTTTGTATTCATGCCTGTGTATGCTCACAAATTCCAGTGCCAGTGTAAGCATTGTGTGAGTGTGGGGTGTGTGTGGGGTTCAGAATCTCTTGCTTAGCTAGAGCTTGGTCCAGTTCTGAGATTCTGGGATGTGCTGTCATTTGGAACTCACAGATAGCTTCTTCACCATTTTCCTATTATTGTCAGAATTACAAAGGATGTCAGGAGGGAGGCCTGAGTTTTAATCCCATGCAGTTTGTAATTTGGAGCATCTCACATGATCTCTTGGTCTCAATTTCTTTATTTGCAAAACAAAAATATTTTGCCAGGTTTATTTTTAGGTCTCTTAGACCTTGTAAAATCTTATCGCAGGAACTGCAAGGCATGCTGAAACTTGTCTGTGAGCTGAATCCAGTTTCCCTTGTGCAATTTGATGTTCCTTAATTTCATGTTGTACTTTGATCCTCCCTTCAAACACGAGGCTTCTGAGGGGTGCTCAAGGTAAAATAATTATTTTTATCCACAAGACAGTTAAAGAAATAAAAACTAACTTATGTTTAGAAAGAAAAAAGTGCAACTGTTATGTATTTTTAGATTTTTATGTAGAGCATCAAAGTCTAGAAGAAGCAGATTAGTAGGAAACTCTAACTAAAAAAATTATTTTGCGTTTGATGCCTGGGAGTGGAATCTAGTAGGTAAGAATTATATTAGGAAGCCCAACCGGGGCAATATGGTGAGACCTTGTCTCAAAAAAAGAAATAAAAAAGTTAGCCAGGCATGGTAAAGTGTGCCTGTAGTCACAGCTCCTGGGGATGCTGAGGTGGGAGGATGGCTTGAGCCTAGCAGTACAAGGCTTCAGTGAGTCAGGATCATGCCACTGCACTTCAGCCTGCTGCATGACAGAGTGAGACTCTGTCTTAAAAAAAAAAAAAAAAGATTAAGAAGGAATTACCTTGATGGAAAAGTTTGGATGTTTTGAGAGAATATGAGATGAAAAATAAGAATAGGAATGACTTCAAATACAAATGAGTGATAATGATAATCCTATAGCGTTAGTTGGGTAAACTGCCTCTCTGCCATTCCTGAGAATACTTCATTCCTACTTTGTGCAGTATGCCTTGAATTTTCATGTATCCTCAGACACTATTCCAGCTAATACTGGTGATCTGGGGACAACATTTTGAGAGCTTGTTTGGAGGTTCTAGCAGAGAGTGCAGCTACTCATGTACCGTTGACCTAAGAATGGTTCTCCTTTAGTGGGGATGGTCATCCTTCTAAACCTAGCACGCAGCTTCAGGAGGGGTGTACATGGAGTGGTGAGTGAGGAAGAGGACACCTGCCTAGCCAGTCATAATAGCCAAGTCAATCTTGGCAATCAGCAGGGTGACTAATGTCGCAGCCAGATTGCCCTCACATTTGGGACCACATTTTGAGAGTCACTGCCTTAGAAAATCTCACCAGTGGTTGATAAAATAGCTTGGGTGAAGTGAGGGCCATGGTTTTCAGGTCCAGAGACCCTTCTGGAATGAGATTGTTTTCTCCTTAATGAGTTCTAGGGAAAGAATATTTTGATGGTCATTTTAATTTCATTTTTTTCTTTAAACCTTCATGGATAAGTGTAGGAAAATAAAAAGATTATCTACCAAGTAAAGTCTGTATGTAATAATATAGTCTTTTAGCCTTTAATTGTTTATTTTTTGAAACTTTAAAAAAAAATTATTTGAAAATTTAAGTAAGGTTGAAATTAGCTGTTTTATTTTCTAACTTTCACTTTTGCTAGTTATAGCGTGGTCTGAATAAGACAGTGTTATGAAGGATGCTCAGACTTTTTTATGGTTGAGCTGGTTTTTAGTTTTTTATTTACTTAGCTATGTGATCTTGGACAAGTTGCTTCAACCCTGACTTCTAGTTTCCTTAATTATTAAAAAAAAAGTTATGGAGTATGGTAAGAATTAGACATAATATGTGGAGTGTGTACATCTGACACATAGTAGGTAGATACTTGCTTTGTGATAGTATGAATAGTGTTAGTAAGTAAAACATATATGTACTGTAGCTATACAAACAAATTGTCCTTTTTGCTATCTGCTTGATAAATACTTGCACTACCCCACCCTGAGAGTCAGAAGAATTGGTTTCCAGGACTGTTTTGCCACTGACCAAACTGGTAGCTCTAGAAATAAAAGTAGCCTTGATGGGCCTTGAGCTCCATTTCTAAATGCTAATTATCATAATCATAGTCTTTATATTCTTTTTTTTTTTTTTTTTTGAGTTGGAGTCTCACTCTGTCGCCCAGATTGGAGTGCAGTGGCCACTCCCGGCCACCGCAGCCTCGACCTGCTGGGCTCCGGTGATCCTTCCGCCTTAGCCTTCCAAGTAGCCGGAATTACAGGCATGCGCTGCCACGCCCGACTGATTTTTTGATTTATTGTAGAGATGAGGTCTCGCTGCCCAGGCGGGTCTCGAACCCGCGGGCTCAGGCAATCCACTCACCTCAGCCTCCCAAATCTTTATATTCTTTAAGGTCCAAAGAGGTTCTGAAATTCTGTGACATTAGAAGGGTAACCATTAAATAAAATATAGAGATGTTTAATCCTGACATAAAGTTTACTACCAATCACTAACTTGTCTTAGCAGCTAAAATGTTTATATCTTAGGTAAGAAAAGAGTTACTTGAATATTACTAAATTTAGAGTAAATTTGAAGCACTTATCCTGTTCTTAAAAAATAGAACTGGACTTTGAATTTTGATCCTGCATTCTCTCTTTAAGATTGAGCAACATCTTGAGAAATTATTTCATTTAATGAAGAATCTATGATAGGCCACTTTCTTTTAATTTATATTTTTAGAGGCAGAGTTTCATTCTGTCACCCAGGCTAGAGTGCAGTGGCCTGATCATATCTCAGGCAGCTTCAAACTCCTGGACTCAAGTGATCCCCCTGCCTCAGCCTCTCTAGTAGCTAGGATTACAGGCATGTGCCACTGTGCCCAGCTAATTTTTAAAATTTTCTTAAAAATGTATTTGCAGGTATAGGGTTTTTTAATGTTGTCCAGGCTAGTCTTGAACTCCTGCCATCAAGCAATCCTCCCACTTTGGCCTCTCAAAGCGCTGGGATTGCAGGTGTGAGTCACCTTGCCCAGTTAATAGGCAATTTCAAAAGACCTGCACACAGTTCTCTTTTGCTTGCCCTTTTAGAATATGATTATTTCTGATTTTAATATGGACTGCCATATTAATTAATGTATAACACTTATGCCCCTTTATTTTGTTTCTTAACGCTAAAAGTTTTACTCATTTATTAAAAACTTATGTTAGCTGTGGTTTAAAACATAAACCATAGAGGAGCAACAAGACAATCTATGCCTGTTGATGTAACACACAGTATACTTATGTTGTGTTCTTGTCAGAAAAGTTTAAATGAGTCTAATTAAACTTTTAGATCTAACTTCCAGTTTATAGGAATATAAGGAATAGAGAAAAATATTAGACAACACCATAGAGAAACAATATGACAAATACAGAATGAAGGGTCAGTATTATGAAAACAAGGAGAGGATTCTTGTAGATTAAATGGCTAAGTTTGAGTTATGTCTATATATGCTGACTTTACCGTAAGCTATATATTACTCAAATGCACATATTGTTCAAATATTTATTTTCTTTTTGCAGTTGTCTTGTTTCAAATATCATGAACTGTATAGGTATCTTTTTGACTAAGAAGGACTTTCTAGACCAGTATTATTTGTACTTTAAAGGAGCAATCTTTGGCTGATCTTGGTGGCTCAGCTTGTAATCCCAGTGCTTTGGGAGACCGAGGTGAGTGGATTGCCTGGGCCCGAGGGTTTGAGACCCACCCGGGCAACTTGGCAAGACCTCGTTTCTACAATATATCAAAAATTAGCCAGGCGTGGTAGTGCGTGCCTGTAGTTCCAGCTACTTGGAAGGCTGAGGCGGAAGGATCACCAGCGCCCACCAGGTCGAGGCTGCAGTGGCCAGGAACAGCCACTGCACTCCAGTCTGGGTGACAGAGTGAGACTCCAACTCAAAAAAAAAAGGAGCAACCTTCAAGGTATAGTAAACATTACCTAGTAATAGGCGATTTTTAATGTTTATAATTTTTCTTTGGTGGACAATTTGTTAAATGGATGAAAGTCTGTAAGACATTTTTATTGTATAAGTAGGTTCCCCTCCCCCCAGCTAAACATTTAGTTACGTTTGTAAAAGATGTGGTATAAAAACTGTTGTTTACATACTTCTAGAAGACAATGGAAATGAAATTCTGCTTTATTTAGTATCTTGTATTTATTTACTTTATATATACATATATGACTGGGCATGGTGACAAACACCTGTACTCCCAGCACTTAGGGAGGCCAGGGCAGGAGGATCACTTGAGACCAGGAGTTTGAGACCACCTTGGGCAACATAGTGAAACTCTGTCTCCACAAAAAAATTTAAAAAATTAACTGGGTGAGGTGACACACACCTATAGTCCTGGCTACTTGAAAGGCCAAGGCAGGAGGATCACTTGAGCCCAGGAATTTGAAGCTGGACATTGTCTAGTAACAGGAGATTTTAAGTGTTTATAACTTTTTTGCACCACTGCGCTTCAGTCCAGGCAGCAGAATAGGACCTTGTTTTTCAAATATAAAATGAAAAAATTATACATTTACTGTATATAAGGAACAGATTCAGTTACTAGAAGTATTTTTTTAAGTATTAAAATCTTAATAAGATTTGGTACTGCTCAAAATCATCATAAAAGGGCTAGACCTGTATAGTAGCTACTAGCCTGATGTGGCTGTTGAGTTCTTGAAATACTATTGATTGAGATTTGCTATAACAATAATACACATGGATTTAGAAGACTTAGTATGAAAAAAAGACTGATTTGTCAATATTTGTTATATTAATTATATATTTAAGTGACAATATTTTAGATATGTTGGGTTAAATAGAACATATAAAAATTTATTTCACCTGTTTCTTTTTACCTTTTTTTACTGCCAATCTATTATGCTAGATGTTCAGAGACAATTATAATTGAGAACACGTGATACTAAGTTCTTTGCTTCTGTGATAGATCATTGAGTATAATAGACTCTTAATCCATCCAAGTTGCTGCAAAGTCCATAATTTTGTCCTTCTTTATGGATACATAATATTCCATATGTATATGTACCACATTTTCTTTATCCAGTCCACTTTTGATGGACCGCAGGGTTGGTTCCATGTTTTTGCTATTGTGAATAGCGCCGCAGTAAACATGCATGTACAGGTATCTTTTTTGTAGAATGATTTGAGTTCTTCTTGGTATATTAACAGAAGGGGGATTGCTGGGTCATACAGAAGGCCAATTTCTAGTTCTTATAGAGACTGCCACACTGTTTTCCATAGAGGTTGAACTAGTTTGCACTCCCACCAACAGTGTAAAAATTCCCTTTTCTCTGCGTTCTCACCAGCATCTGTTGTGTTTTGTTTTATTAATGATGGCCATTCTTACTGGAGTTACATGGTACATTAGTATGACTTTGATTTGCATTTCTCTGATAAATAGTGAGGCTGAGCATTTTTTCATATGTCTGTTGGCTGTTCCTATGTCTTCTTTTGAGAAGTGTCTGTTCATGTCTTTTGCCCACCTTTTAAAAAAAATTTTATTTTAAATATGTGGGGTACAATACAAGGTTAGGTATACAAATGTTCATTACACAGGCACCCTTGTTGATGAGGCAGGCATCCCCTTCCCTTGCAGTTTCCTACTACTGCCACTCCTGCCTCCATCCTCGCCTGGCAGTTTCCCACTACTGCCAATCCCTTTCTTATAGTATTACGATAGTTGTTCAAGGTTCGCTTATGAGTGAGAACATGTGGTACTCAGTCCTTTATTTCTGTGATAGATCACTCAGTATTATAGCCTCTAAGTCCATTCAAGTTGCTGTGAAATTCATAATTTTGTCCTTCTTTAAGTCTGCATAATATTCCATCATGTATATATATCACATTTTTTTAATCCAGTCCTCTTTTGATGGGCAGCACAATTGGTTCCATGTTTTTGCTATTGTAAACAATGCTGCAGTAAACATAAGTGTGCAGGTATCTTTTTCATAGAATGATTTGAGTTCCTCTGGGTATATTCCTAGTAGGGGGATTGTGGGGTTGTATGGGGAGGTTGATTTTCAGATCTTTTAGGAATTACCACAGAGGCTATTTGCCCACTTTTTAATTGGACTGTTTGTTTTTTTTCTTTTGGCACATTTGAGTTCCTTGTAGATCCTGGTTGTTAGGCCTTTGTCAGATATGTGGTTGGCAAATATTTTCTCCCTTTTTGTGGGCTCTCTGCTCTCGATGGTTTCTTTTGCTTTGCTGAAGCTTTTCAGTATCTCTTATGGCAATGAGCTTTTGGGGTTTTGAGCAGGAATTGGTTGCCTATTCCAGGTTCTTTGAGGGTGTCTCCTGTGTTTTCTAAGATTCTTATAGTTTGGAGTTTTATGTTTAGGTCTTTGATCTATTTAGAGTTGATTTTTTGTGTATGGTGATAGGTAGCGGTCCTGTTTCATTCTTCTGGGTATGGTCAGCCAGTTTTCCCAGTACCATTTACTGAAAAGGTTCTTTTCTCCCCAGTGGTTGTTGATGGAGGCTTTGTTGAAGATGAGCTGGTTGAAAATTGAAGTTTTGTTTCTGGGATCTCTGTCCTGTTTCATTGGTCTATATGCCCATTCTTGTACCAATAATACCAGACAGTTTTGATTATTGTAGCATTATAATAAAGTTTAAAGTCTGGGAGTGTGATGCCTCCCACTTTGCATCTTTTGCTAAGGGTTGTTTTGGCTATTTGTGGTAATTTATGTTTCCATGTGAATTTCTGTGTTGTCATTTCCAGGTCTGAGAAGAATGATGATAGTAATGTAATGGGTATTGTGTTGAATCTGTAGATTGCCTTTGAAGGATGGACATCTTAACACGTTGATTGTTTCACAATCAATGAGCTTGAATATATTTTCCATTTGTGTCTTTTTTTATTTCTTTGAGCAATGTTTTGTAGTTTTCATTGAAATGGTTTTTCACTTTTCTGGTTTGGAGGATGCTAAGGTATTCCATTTCTTGGTGTGGCTACTGTGAATGGGATTGTGCTTTTTATTTGGTTCTCTGTCTGTTTATTGGTGTATAAAAATGTGACTGTCTTTTGCACACTGATTTTGTACCCTGAGACTTTTCCAAAGTCCTTTATCAGTGCAAGGAAATTTTTGATCCATTCCCTTGGGTTTTCAGGTATAGGATGATATCATCCACAAAAAGGAATAGTTTAACTTCTTTTCTTATTTCTATTCCCCTGATTTCCTTCTCTTGTCTGATTGCTCTAGCTAGGGCTTCCAACACTATGTTGAACAGGAGGGCTGAGAGTTGGGCTGGCTTGTTTTTTAAGGTTTGTAGAGGAAATTTCTGTTCATTTAGTGGCATGTTGGCTGTGGGTTTATCATAGAAGGGCTCTTACTGTTTTAAAGTATGTTCCCTCTGTACTTAGGTGTTCAAGGATTTTTTATCAAGAATGGATGCTGGATTTTGTTGAAAACCATTTTTGTGTCTAATGATATAATCTTGGTTCTTGTTCTTACATCTGTTGATGTATTAAATTGCATTTATTGTCTTGCAGATGTTGAACCAGCCCTTTATCCTGGGGGTGAAGCCTACTTGGTCATGGCAGATAATTTTTTAGATGTGTTGTTGGATTCGATTTGCTAGTATCTTGTTGAGAATTTAGCATCAGGGACATTGGCCTATAGTTCTTTTTCTTTGTTGGTTCTTTGCCTGGATTGGGTATCATTGTGATGTTAGCTTCATAAAATGATTTGGGGAGAATTCTGTCTTTCTTGATTGCCTGGAATACTTTCAGTAGGATTGATATCTCCTCCTTGTATGTTTTGTAGAACTCTGCTGGAAAGCCATCTGGTTCAGTGCTTTCTATTGATGGAGTCAATTTTTGAGGTTGTTATTGGTCTATTTAGGGTTTCAATTTTTTCTTGTTTCAACCTTGGAAGATTGTGTGATGTCAGAAAGTCATTCATTTTACTTAGGTTTTTTAACTAGTTTCCATATAGATGTGCATAGTAATCTCTGATAATCTTTTGTATTTCTTCAGGGTCAGGTGTATCTTGAGCTTTGTGTTTCCATTTGTGTTTATTTGGGCTTTTTCTCTCTTTTTCTTGGTCATTCTGGCTAGAGATTTGTCAGTCTTGTTTATTCTTTCAAAGAACCAGCTTTTTGTTTTGTTGATTTTTTTTCTGTGATATTTTTGTCTTCTATGTCCTGTATTTGGGCTTTTACTTTGGTGGTATGGATTCTGCTGAGATTAGGGTTTTGGTGATCTTGTCTTTCCAACTCCCTTAAACAATTTGTGAGACTGTGATCATTCTGTTTTCTTGATGTATGTTCATAGAGTTATCAGTTCCCCTCTTAGTACTGATTTCATGGCATCTCAGAAGTTTTGGTAAGATATGTCTTTGTTTTCATTTGTTTCCAAGAATCTTTTAATTTCTGTTTTTGATCTCTGTGCTGACCCAGGAGTTCTTCAGTGTTGTGCTATTTCGTGTTCATGTCTTTTTGTGTTTTGGGGGAACTTGTTGATGGAACTGTTAATTTTTATTCCACTGTGATCTGAGAAGGTGCATGGTAGTATTCCAGTCTTAGGGAATTTGTTTATGCTTGTTTTATGGCTGAGGATGTGTTCGATCTTGGAGTATGTTCCATATGGTGCCGAGTAGAATGTGTATTTTGTGGTTGTTGGGTGGAATGTTTTGTAGGCATCTATTAAGTTAATTTGGCCAAGTATCAAGTTGAGGTTCTGGATCCCCTTATTGATTTTTTGGACTCGGTTATCTATCTAGGGTTGTTAATGGAGTATTTAAGTCCCCAGTTATGATAGTGTTAGAGTCAGTATCCTTTTTTAGTTTACTTAGTAGTTGCTTTATAAATCCTGGTGTTTCTGTGTTGGGTGCATATATATTTAGGATGGATATTTGTTGTTGGCTGATTGAACATTTTATTATTATGTATCTTCTGTATCTTTTAAAATTTTTGATAGCTTGAAGGTTGTTTGGTCTGATATTAAGATTATGATTCTTGCCTTCTTTTGTTTTCTGTTTGCCTGAAAGTTTGTTTTCCATCATCTAACTTTGTGTCTGTGGGAGGCCTTTGTAGTAAGATGTGTTTCTTGGAGGCACCATGTTGTGAGGTCATGCTTTTTTATCCAGTTTGCCTTCCTATGTCTTTTAGTGGTGCGTTTAGTCTATTCAAGTTCAGGCTGATTATTGACATGTGAGAGTTTATCCCTGTCATGAGGCTCTTATACAGGTTTTTGTTTTGTTTGTTTTCTTTTAACTTTTGGGTTGATGTATGTGTGTTTTCAAGTTGACAGTCATGATGTAATCTCTATTGATTCTGTATTTTCCTGTATTTTTGGAAAGTACACAGTCATTCTTTTTGTTTTTTCTTCTGTGCTTAATACCTTCTTAAGTGTCTTCTGTAGAGCTGGTCTGGAAACAGCATAATCTCTTAGGGATTTTATGTCTGGGAAGGATTTTAATTCTCCATCGCTGATGAAGCTGAACTTGGCTGGGTAGGAAATTCTTGGTTGGAATTGTTTATCTTTGAGAACTTTGAAGATTGGACTCCAGTCTCTTATAGCTTGTAGTGTTTCTGTAGATAAGTCTGTTGCTATTCTAATTGCTTTTTCCCCGTAGGAAGTCTGACCTTTCTCTCTTGCTACCTTTAGGATTTTTTCTGTATACCTACATTGTTTAGGTGAATTACTATGTGTCTGGGAGTTGGTCTTCTCATTTGATGCCTTGCAAGGGTTCTCTGAATCTCTTGTGAATAGATGGTTGCCTCTGATGAGATGAGGGAAGTTTTCTTGGATGATCTCATGGAATGTTTATTTCAGGGTGTTCTCTGTCACCCTGTCTTTTTCAGGAATACTGAGAAAGTGTAAGTTCAGCCTTATAGTATAGCCACAAATCTCTTGGGGGTTTTGTTCTGTCCTTTAAGCTTCCTTTTATATGTTTTTAGCAGTTGGGTTAGTTCCATATTTCTTCAAGCTCTGAGATTCTTTTTTCTGCTTGGTTAATTCTGCTTTTCATGCTTATCAGTTTGCTACCTATTTTGCTTATTGTGCTCTTTATGGTTGTCATCTCTGTTACCAATTATTTTATTCTTTTCTCTTGCCTTTCTTGATTTTTATTCATCCTCTCCATCCATATCTTGATGTCTGTATTTGTTGTCTGAGATTAGTCATTCTGGGTGCTCTTTATTGTTTGAGTTCTAAAGTCTGTATTCTCAGGCACTATCTTTCTAGGGATCTGGGCGGTGTCTGTGTTCTTCTGTTGATTTTTCTTCATTTGTGATGGGGTTTTTTTTTTTCCTCTCCCTTTTCCTCCTTTTTAATTCCATGGCTCAGTGAGAGGAGGAATAGCTTTCACTTCTGTTTGCTCAGCTCTCTATTCTTCCCTAGGTAGAGCCTCTCGATTTGTTCAGTTTTGAGGACTACCTGGGGTGGGATACTGTGCTGTCTTTTTGCAATTTTGAGATTTGAATAAGGTGTAATAGGAGAGGTAAGTTTCAGAAGCTACCACCAGATCGCAGTATTTGCTGACTGGGGTGTTGGCCTCCTGGAACCTACTTCCCACCATCTCACAGTATGTCCATGCAGTGGGAGTGTTTTTATATTCCCCTGAAACCAAAGTGACATAAGAGAAAGGAAGAGAACAGAGAAAGAAAGAAGGGAGAAGAAAGGAAGACGAAGAGAAAGAAGAAAAGGGAAAACAAATAGGCTAGCAAACAAACTGATAAACAAAAACACTGAAGATACACTCTCCCTCAAGTATACTCATACACTTGGAAGATGGCAGTGGAGCCAGACAGACTATGCAAGTCCCAGTGTGAGTGGGGGAGTATATGGAAAATTTTGCATATATGTCTGTAAGTGGGTGTGTGGGTGGCAAATTGAGTGGGAATTCAGGAGCAAGTGGCCAGGACTCTTCTGGTGAAGCGACTGGTGTCACAGCTGCTTTCCTTGGACCCGAGCACTACCAGGGACAGAGGCCAAGCACCATTTTTTTTTAAATCAGCAAAACCCTTCCCAGGAACGATCTGCCAGGAGTAACTGCCAGCTCCAGCCTCTGTCTCAACACCACAACACCTGGCCAGACACTGGCAGGAAGGACTGTATAGGGAGCACAGTGAAGGAGCCTGGAAGCAGAGCCCCACTGGAGAAGAAACAGATGCCCTGCCACCAACTTGAAAACAGGCCAGGGAAGTGTTCCGGCTTGCTCATTGCAGACCAAGAGACCTGATCTCAGTGATGGCAGATTAGCTACTCAGGGGTTAATCGTGACCCAGAGGAATTATCCTGAAAGCACAAACTCTGGAGGGACAGAAAGAGTGCTTAGTCTTAGGCGCCCCACCTCCTACCCTGATTCAGCTGTGGGACCAAGAGTGTGACCAGAAAAGAATGAGGAAGCCCCCTGAAGAAATCAGCATTGAGTCCGGGCCTGATCCAAGTCCCTCCTGTCCACCAGTCCTCTGAATATCAGACCCACACGATTGGGGCATGACGGAGACAGACAAACTCAGGTGGAGTCTGGATGTCAGCTGCAATAGGAGGGCTCTACCCCAGGATAAGCCTGGCTGGGTCACTCCCTGCCAGCACCTGGGGAAGAGACAATTCCATACCACCCAACTGGAGGGGAACCCCCTGACTGTACTAGAGTGGGAGGGGAGGACTGAAACTCCACCCACCCCTACCACCTCTTCCCTCCCTGGGCAGGACTCTTAGGAGATTGCAAATGAGGCCACAGCTCCACAGGAGATAGTAGAGGGACTTACATGTGAGCAGATGAGAGGAACAGTTACCAACCTGCCACAAGAGGACAGGTTGTTCTTTTGTTTCTTTAATTTTTTTTTTATTTTTCCTATGTGCACAAGTGTTTATGTGATGGTTTGATCTGATTCCCCACCTCTTTTTTTTTTCCCCTCCCTCTTCTTTCTTTTTTTTGTATTCTGTTTATGTGTGTGCATCATCGAGTGTTCATCTTTTAGGGTTTTTTTTGTTTTGTTTTATTTTGCTCTCTTTTTCTTTAGTTTATTGTGTATAAATGTATGTCTGAGGATTTAATTTGAATTCTTTTTTGTTTTTCTCTTCTGTTTTGTGTTGGACGTGTGTGTGTGTGAGCATGAACATGCATGGGTGATTTTCCTGTTTTTCCTTTTTTTGTTTGTTTTGCTTTGTTTTTTTTCCAGTTTGATGTGTGTGTGTGTGTGTGTGTGTGTGTGTGTGTGTGTGTGTGTGTGTGTTTGTGTGTGTTTTGCTTTGGTTTCTGCTTTTGTTTTTCTGTGTTTTTTTTTAAACTTTTCTATCTTACTTTATTCTACTTTTCTGTGTTCTTCTCATTGGTGCTACTGTGTCTTGGCTGGGTATGCACACATATCTATTACATTGTCATATAGAGTGGTAGTGGGGAGTGGGTCTCAGGGAACCCATGCTACAATCATGGTGATTTACAAGTAGTTTCTGAATCCTAGCCCCCTATCCTCCACCTTATTTAACTCTCAAAATTACAAGAGATAGCAAAACTTCCCACCCACAGCACTGTTTAAAAA
This sequence comes from Cephalopachus bancanus, assembly GCA_027257055.1. Classification (NCBI taxonomy): domain Eukaryota; kingdom Metazoa; phylum Chordata; class Mammalia; order Primates; family Tarsiidae; genus Cephalopachus; species Cephalopachus bancanus. The sequence continues at coordinate 150,218 of JAPVLO010000018.1, read as the reverse complement.
TTGAACAAATTCAGAGCCCTGATTAGGGAAGAATGGAGGGGTGAGGAAACATCAGCAAAGAAAGCCTTTCCTACTGCCACTGAATAATGGCACTAAAGAGAAAAGAAAGAGATTTATCACAAATGAGGAAAAATCATTGGAAGAACACAGGTAATTACCAGTGTACTAAAGAGACAGTGCTGAAAAATTAGACCTCAGAGCCCAAACAATGGGAGTCACCACCAACTGGCCCCAGAATACAACAGGAATTAGAGGGTGGATGGAAAGAATGAGTAAGACTCAGGAAAGACAAGATGGAACACCGAAAGAACTTGTAACAGAGATTTTGGCCATAAAAAATTTCATCCAGGAAATAAATAATAAGACGACCAGCATAGAAAGTAGAATTAATCAAGCAGAAGAAAGAATCCCAGAACTTGAAGGCCAAAACATGAAATTAACCCAATCTGTAAAAACATAGAAAACTCAGTGAGAACTAACAAGGCCTCCAATTGATGTGCAATTATATCAAGAGGCTGAACCTATGCCTGATTTGTATCCCAGAAGAAGAAAGGGAGAACACCTTGCAGCAAGTATTCTAAGAGGTTATCCAAGAAAACTTTTCCTATCTCACCAGAGATGTGATCATCCAATCACAAGATGTCCCTGTAAGACATCAAATGACAAGACCAACCCCTAGACACATAGTAATTTGCCTACACAAATAGATACAAAAGAAAAAATCCTAAAGACAACAAGAAACATCAGACTACCTCCTGGGGAAGACCAGTCAGAATAGCAGCAGACCTATCGGCTGCAGTACTACAAGCTAGAAGGGACTGGTGTTCAATATTTAAACTCCTCTAAGATAAGCAATTTCAACCAAAAGTTCCTTACCCAGGCTCAACTTCGCCGGTGATAGAGAATTAAAATTCTTCCCAGATGTCCAATCCCTAAGAGATATGGAGCTTCCAGATCAGCTTTACAGGAGATGCTTTAAAAGATACTAAGCACAGAAGAAAGAAGAAAGAAGAATGACCATGCACTTCCCAAGAGAACAGGAAAACACAGACTCAATAGCAAACATATTGCAGCTGCAAACTTGAAAACACACACATACATCAACCCAAAAGCTGAAAGAAAACAAACCAAAAACTTTATAAGAATCCCGTGACAGGGATAAATAATCACATTTCTTTTTCTTTTTTTTTTTTTTTTTGAGTTGGAGTTTCACTCCGTTGCCCAGACTGGAGTGCAGTGGCTGCTCCCAGCTACCGCAGCCTCTACCCACTGGGCTCTGGCGATCCTTTCACCTCAGCCTTCCGAGTAGCTGGAATTACAGGCGCGCGCTACCACGCCCGGCTCATTTTTGATTTATTGTAGAGATGAGGTCTCGCCAAGTTGCCCAGGCGGGTCTCAAATCTGTGGGCTCAGGCAATCCACTCACCTCAGCATCCCAAAGGCGCGGGATTACAGGCTGAGCCACCGAACTCGGCTAATAATCACATTTCAATAATCAGCCTGAATGTGAATGGAGTAAATGCACCATTGAAAAGACACAGGATGGCAAACTGATAGAAAACCGTGACTTGATAATTTGCTGCATCCAGAAAACTCTTCTCACAACAAGGGATGCACACAGACTCAAAGTTAGAGGATGAAAAATGGATTTCAGGTGATAAAAGAAGGCAGGAGTTGTGAACTTAATATCAAACAAAAAAACCTTTAAGCTATCAAAAATTTGAAATGATACAAAAGGACACTACATAATGATAAAAGGTTCAGTTCATCAATGAGAAATATCTCTCCTAAACATGTATGCAACTAACACCGGAGCACAAGCATTTATAAAGCAACTACTAAGTAAACTACAAAAAAAAATTGGCTCTGACACTGTTACAGCTGCAGACTTAAATTCCTCGCTAGCAACTGTAGATAGATTATTGAGGCAAAAAAATCAACCAAGACATTCAGAACCTCCACTTGACACTTGTTCAAATGGACTTAACGGAGCACCCAACAACCACAGAGTATACACAGAGTATACACCCAACAACCACAGAGTATACACTACTCATCACTACATGGTATGTCCTCAAAGATCGATCACATTCTCAGCCACAAATCAAGTATAAACAAATTTCATAAGATCTAATTACTGCCACGCACCTTCTCAGACCACAGTAGAACAAAAATAAATATCAGCACCAACAAAATTCTCCCCAAACCCACAAAGACATGAACAGTAAGTGGCATGGTACTGAACAACTACTGGGTCAACACATAAGTCAAAGCAAATTAAAAGATTCCTGGAAACAAATCAAAATGAAGATACTTCTTACCCAAACCTCTGGGATGTCATGAAAGCAGTTTTAAGAGGTGAACTTCTATCTATGAACACACATCAAGAAAATGGAAAGATCACAGGTTAACAGCCTAACAGATCACCTAAGGAGCTGGAAATACAAGACCACCAGAAGCCTAACTTAAGCCGAAGAATCCAGATTGCAAAGTAAAAGCCCAAATATGGAACACAGAAGACAAAAATATCTTAGAAAAATGTCAACAAGACAAAAAGCTGGTTCTTTGAACAAACAAGATTGATGGACCCCCCCTAGCCAGAATGACCAAGAAAAGGAGAGAAAAAGCCTAAATAAAACAATCAGAAATGCAAAAGATCAAATCACAACTGACCCTGAAAAAATACAGAAGATTGTCAGACACTACTATGCACACCTGTATGGAAACAAACTTAATAACCAAAATGAAATGGTCGACTTTCTGACATCACACAACCTCCCAAGGCTGAAGCAAGAAGACCTTGAGACACTAAATGGACCACTAACAAGCCAGGATATTGACTCTATCATAAGAAAACTACCTACAAAAAAAAGCCCTGGACCATTGAGCTTTCCAGTGAAATTTTATAGAACGTACAAGGAGGAGTGGATACCGATCCTATTAAAAGTACCCGGCAATTGAGGAAGATGGAATTCTTTCCAAATCATTTTGAGAAGCTAACATCATACTGTATCTCAAACTGGGTAAAGATTCAGCAAAAGAGAACTACAGGCCAATATTCCTCATGAACACAGATGCAAAATTTCTCAAGATTCTAGCAAATCGGATCTAACGACACATCTCAAAAATCATCCACTGTTACCAAGTGGGCTTCATGCCTGGGATGCATGACTCGTTTAACATCTGTAATACAATAAATGTAATGAAGTATGTCAACAGATATAAAAATAAGAACCACATGATTATATCGTTAGATGCAGAAAAATCCTCTGATAAAAATCCAGGATCCTCTTGATAAAAACCCTTAAACACCTAGACATAGAAAGAACATACCTCAAAATAGTATGTGCCATCTGCAATATACCCACAACCAGCATATTGCTAAATTGACAGAAACTGGAAGCATTTCTCCTGTAAACTGGAACAAGACAAGGCTGCCCACTCTTGCCCCTCCTGTTCAACATTGTGTTGGAAGTTCTAGCAAAAGGAAATAGACAAGAGTTGGAAATCAGGGGTATCCAAATAGGAAAGGACGAAGTTATCCCCCTTTCCTGATGATATGATCCTGTACCTCGAAAATTCAAGAAAATCTGTCAAAAACCTTTCACTGATAAAGGACTTTAGCGAAGTCTTGGAGTATAAAATAAATGCATAAAAGACAGCTGCATTCTTATACACTAACAACAAACAGGCAGAGAAACCAATAAAAAGCACAATTCTGTTCACAGTAGCCTCACACATGCAAAAAATAAACTACCTCAGCATCTTCCTAACCAGAGAAAGTAAAAGACCTTTGCAATGAAAATTACAACACCCTGCTCAAAGAAATCCAAGAAGACACAAACTAATGGAAAATGTTCCATGATCATGGATAGGAAGAGTCAACATTGTGAAGATGTCCATCTTACCAAAGGCAATCTATAGACTCAGCAAAAGAAACAAAGTGGGAGGTATCACACTTCCAAACTTTAAACTTTATTATAAGTCTACAATAATCAAAACAGCCTGACATTTGTACAAGAACAGGCATATAGACCAATGGAACAGGATAGAGATTCTGGAAGCAAAACCTCAATTTCTCAACCAACTTTTCTTCAACAGAACCTCCACCAACAACCACTGGGGAGAAGAGAACATTTTCAGTAAATGCTGCTGGCAAAACTGGCTGACCACATGCAGAAGATTGAAACAGGACCCTTGCCTATCACCATACACAAAAGTCAACTCTAAATGGGTCAAAGACCTGAACATTAAAGCTCAAACTATAAGAATCTCAGAAATGCATAAAACACCCTTACAGAAATCAGAGTCGGCAACCAATTCCTGATCAGAACCCCAGGTGTCCATGCCATAAGAGATACGATAGACAAGTGGGGCCTCATTAAACTGAAGAGCTTTTGCAAAGCCAAAAAAATGATCAAGAGAGTGGTGAGATAGCCCACAGAATGGGAGAAAATATTTGCCAACTGTATATCTGACAAAGGCCTAATATCCAGGATCTACAAGGAACTCAAACGTGCTGAAAGAAAAAAACGGCCTCATTAAAAAGTGGGCAAAAGACAAGAATAGACACTTCTCAAAAGAAGATATACTGGCAGCCAGCAGACACATGGAAAAGTGCTCAGCCTCACTAATCATCAGAGAAATGCAACTCAAAACTACATTGAGATACCACCTAACTCCAGTAAGAATGGCCATCATTATCAAATCAAATAACAACAGATGCTGACCAGGATGTGGAGAAAAAGGAATACTTCTACACTGCTGGTGGGAATGCAAACTATTTCTACTTCTATGGAAAACAGTGTGACAATTTCTAAAAGAACTAGAAATTGACCTCTATGACCCAGCATTTCCCCTACTGGGAATATAAATGGAGAAACTCAAAGCATTCTACAAAAAAACAAAACAAAACCTGCACGTGTTTATTGCAGCACTATTCACAGTTGCTATAACATGGAACCAACTGTGCTGCCCTTTGAAACTGAACTGGATAAAAAAAATGTGGCACATATACACAATGGGATATTACACAGCTATAAAGAAGGACAAACATATGAACTTTACAGCAACTTGGATGTATTTAGAGTGAATACTACTCAGTGATCTGTCACAGAAACGAAGAACAGATTACCGCATGTTCTCATAAGTTGACCCTGGATATTTACCATAATACTATAAGAAAGGGATTGGCAGGAGCAGGATTCTGCCTAAGTGTGTGTGTGTGGAGGGGGGACACACCATCAGTGAGGGCACCTGATCTGAGACCAGGCTATGTGGGGACCAAAGGGAGGCCCAAACTTTGCCTGTATGATGTCCACTTGTGTGCCTCATCCTGATTTGTACCCCAGATCATTTAAAAAAGAAATATATACACACACACCCATACATGAAAAAAGAGGGAGAAAAAGAAGCAAACCAAATTAGAACACATACCCCCAGAGATATGTATAGAGAGTGCAAATCCCCGCTCCCCATCCAAGCAAAACAAAGCAAAACAAACATCTTTGGAGTCCTGAGGCTTCTCTTGACCGTTTCTGGAACTTCGGGTTTCGTTTTTAGCTGGTGTGTCCCAAGCGCCACTACCCGTGGCTTGTCATGGTAGGGAGTGATCTCTGGACTCTCGACCTTCCTGTCTGCTCTCCGTGGGACTGGGTGGGAGCCTTTTGCAGTTGCTCTACCACCTGTGTTCAGTCCTCTCGGCTCAGGTCAGTCAGGTCACTCTGTTGGGAGCTGGCCAAGGAGGCCCACTGAGCGTCAGGGAGCAGGAAGGGCCATGGACCCCAAGACCGCTAGGATGTGTTTGGCAGCCGTAGACCCCATTTTCCTCCTCCTTTTAACATGCAGTGCAAGTACCTAAAGGAACTCTGCTGGTCTAAGCTGAAGGCTCTGTGACTGTGACAGGCATGGCTCACTCTAGAAACCCATTGTTCCTGTTTCCCATAAAACTGTGGTTTCGGCTTAAGTAGTAGATATAATTCAAATTCAGGTCACAGTTGGGAGCCTTTTATACATGATACAAGCTTCTTTATAAGATTTAAAAGTATATTTGTAGGATTAGTATATACATTTAGAGAGCTGTTTCCAGCTTTAGATGGTATAGATGATTATCTAGGGTTACCAGAAATGGCCCAGCACGAACTTCGGACTGGGCCACGTTGCTAAGGGCCCAGCATCCACTTTTTTGGACTGGGTCCAGCATCCACTTTGGGCCCAGCATCCACTTTTTTGCATTCTTTTAAACCGGTTCTTTAGTTACAATTAGTGTAGGTTTTTTCTACTTATAATAGAAACTGAATTTATTTTATTCATAGAAAGTATTTTAGAATAGGTCATTGATTGTACATGAGGGAATTACGTTAGTTCAAGCATGATCAAACATGATACTTTAAGGTTTTATAAGAATACAGCTAACTTTAGAAATTTCATTGTTCCCACTTTCTACTAATTGTGATTTTGGCTTTACTACAATTACAGTTTGTATTTGGGTTTATTTTAGAAGCTTTGTTGCTGATGATCAGCCTTATTTATTAGGATTAGGAATTAGAAACTTTTATAGAAATTAAGATGATACATAGGATTCTAAAATAGCCATTTTGTTAAGAGATCATAATCAATTGTTCCTGGAAATGGCCCAGTGTGATCTTTGGACTGGGCCACATTCTTTAAGAACTGGTTTGAGCTATAATTAAGAGTTTTTTATAGTACAGGTAAAATTAGCACAGAATAGAAACATATTAGGATTTAAGTCAGTCATTAGGTATTGGGCATGCATAAGTTTTAGAAATTACTGATTATTAGGATTTTATGATGTTAGAATTTTTATATTGCTTTTGAGGAACATAAACCAAGCATAAGGAACAGTGAGATAATTTTGGGATTGTCCTTCCTCATGCTTGGGAAAACGCCTGGTGGGCAGAGTACGCCCGTCACCTACCTGGCTTTGTGTTCACGTGAAAGTCTTGTGATTTGATTGGGATTGTCCTTCCTCATGCTTAAGGAAACACCTGGTGGGTGGGGGGGGATGCGCCTCATCCACCTGGCCTTGTGTTCACGTGAAAGTCGTGTGATTTAACGTGAAAATTTGGGATAAAAGACTCACGGTTGGTCCCAATAAATGGTGTCTGCACTAGACAGAGTTCAGCCTCTTTCTTTCTCCCCCCTTTTTCTTTTTTTTTATTTCTCCAGAATAATCGCCGACACTGCCCCACCTTCCAGGGACCCTCTAATTCTCTTTGCAGGGCCTGGTCCCCCGCAACTCTCCACACGGGTCAGACATCCCATGTACTGGATGGGAGAAGAGAGCTGGATCAGTTCAAGACTCAGCCCTATTCATCTGCTGATCAGTCTCCCATTCTGACTGCATCTGTTGCCCTGTGAATGGACCATTGTGTGTGGTGGGGCATCTGGGATTCTGTGCCACCCTGTCTCTTGGGTATCATGTACCTGGAGTATCCTCTCTGAGCCAACAATGATTCATCACAGAGGGGTGCGGAGATTGCCCCTCAGTCTCAGGATGCAGGCTGCTCAGTAACGGGCAACGTGTCTCAGTCTGGGTTCCGGGACAGAGAAAATAGAGACAGTTGGTGTCTTCTCCTCTGGCAGGACTCATCTCCAGATTTCTTCCCCATGCTTTCTCCATGGTCCCCGCTGCCGGTGGCTGACCTGTTGCTGCAGGTGATGGAGTTGGGCCAGGTGCCAGGCACTGAGAGGTAGCTGATCTCTGCAGCCTTTTTCTGAGAAATGCCCAAAAATGGCAGATGCTACTGTGAACAGGTGGAATTCAGAGCAGTGATAGATGGTAGGTGTTTAGCAGGGGAGCCCTGGGTGCTTGTTCCCGTGTTCACTCACCTACTTAACACACAGGTGTATGTGCATATACACACACATGCAAATTCATCCCCATGCATACTCACTCATGCAGAAACTCACACACTTCAATCGGTTTCATTGCCATCTTCCAGCAATTCTCGATAAGTCCCTCCTCTTTTTATTTTTTAAAATGTGACTATTAGAAGAATTTAAATTTCATATGTGGCCAGTATTATATGGGTATTCTTCAAAAAAATTCATGGAAAGTGCATATTTTGAAAAAACTAGGCATGGATTTTAATTTTTCTTCTTACCCCCAAATAAACTTCAACTAACTTGTTATAACATGTCTGAACAGGATCTAGTTTGAGGCAATAAGGATAAGACATCAGTTTGAAAAGAGCCCCTTAGAGGAACATAAATTCTGCTTAAGTTGAAGCAAGAACAAACATTAAGTTGATGTTGAAGCTTGGGTGAAATAATGGTGAAATCATTGGTGGAAGAATGGTGAAATCATTGATGCTTTAGGAAACGTTTATGGAGACAATACCCCAAAGAAATCAGCCATTTACAAATGGATGCCCTGTTTTAAGATGGGACAAGATGATGTTAGCGGCAGACCATCCACATCAGTTTGCAAGGAAAAAATTCACCTTGTTTGTAACCTGATTGAACAGGTCCAGTGATTCACAGCAGAAGCAATAGCTAACACCACAGACATCTCAGTGGGTTCATCTTATATTATTCTGACTGAAAAATTGAAGTAGAGCAAACTTTCTAGTCCATGGGTGCCAAAACTGTTGTGTCTATACCAGTTGTAGTCCAGAGCGGGGCTTTCAATGGAAATTTCAGACAAGTAGTATCAAGATCCTGAAATATCTCATTGAAGAATTGTAACAGAAGATGAAAAATGGCTTTACCAGTATGACCCTGAAGACAAAGCACAACCAAAGCAATAGCTACCAAGAGGTGGATGTTGTCGAGTCAAAGCAAAAATCAAGAGCAAAGGTCATGGTGACAGTATTTTGGGATGTTGCTTGTTGACTTTGTAGAGGACTAAAGAATGATAAGATCTACTTATTATGAAGAGTGTTTTGAGAAGGTTAGCCAAAGCTTTAGCAGAAAAACACCTGGGAAAGCTTCACTAGATAGTCCTTCATCACAACATTCCTGCATTTCTCATCAAACAAGGGTAATTTTTCAGGAGTTTCTATGGGAAATCATTTGGCATTCACCTTACAGTACTTATTTGGCCCCTTCTGACTTCTTTTTGTTTCCTGATTCTAAAAATGCAAAGGGCACCCAGTTTTCTTCCATTAAGTAGTATAAAAAAGACATTGACATGGTTAAATTTCCAAGACCCTCAATTCTTTAGGGATGGAGTAAATGGCTGATATCATTGCTTATAGAAATGTATTGAAGCCGGGCTCGGTGGCTCAACCTCTAATCCCACGCCTTTGGGAGGCTGAGGTGAGTGGATTGCCTAAGCTCGCAGGTTCTAGACCCGCCTGGACAGCGAGACCTCATCTCTACAATAAATCAAAAAATCAGCCTGGCGTGGTAGCGTGCGCCTGTAGTTCCAGCTACTTGGAAGGCTGAGGTGGAAGGATCGCCGGAGCCCAGCAGGTCAAGGCTGCGGTGGCCGGGAGCGGCCACTGCACTCCAGTCTGGGCGACAGAGTGAGACTCCAACTCAAAAAAAAAAGAAGTGTATTGAACTTGGTGGAGCTTATGTTGAGAAATAAAGTTTATACGTTTTATTTTTATCTTTTAATTCCATTTTTCATGAATCCTTTGAAGTTCCCTAGTATTTCTGTTGCACTGCCCTCTGCTAGAATATCACAGCTTTTCTATTACAATGAAAATGTGAGCTGAGGGCTTCTGAGAAAGAACACAATGAAATTATTTTAAACTTTAGAAATGTATATATGTGTATATATATTATAAACACAGACATAACTTGAATTACAAAAGAAAAAGATGATAGGCTCTTCTGCAAAACTAGATAGAGAGGTGTCCTCACAAACCCCAGATATGGGTAGGTGGGAATGGCAGGTTGCACACAAATCTCATGTGGAAGAACACTTGTGTGACTGAAGAAATAGAAAGGGGAACCCAGAAACCCAGAAATTACAAACAAATTCCAAGAGATAGACCAACATTTTGAGTGAGAAACTTTAGCGGGCAGATCTGAGAACAACTCGCAAACCTGTTTCCAGGCTGAGGGTGAATGAAAAGCAAACTATAGGGTCACAGTAAGAGACTGCAGGAAGATTAGAAATACTTTAAGAATTTCAGAAATTTCCCCAAAAAACTACATTTGGGAAAGTCAGAGTTCAATTCTAAAACGCTGCTAGAAGTAGAATCTCAACTGAGCAGGGCAGAAATACAAAGTTTGAAGGGAAGAGAAAGTTTGTATTCAAGTTAGGGGAGGGATACCCAGGAGGTAGATTTCAAAACAGTGGCTGTGCCTACACTCAGAGGCCATGGTTTTGAACAGTTCACTTTTAAGCCAGAAGAGGGAGCCTCAAACTGTGAGGCTAGGAAAGAGACCCCTACATGAAGAAGCCTCGTCTTACATGTACAGGAAAACCTTTCATTTAAACGTGTAGAACAGGAAAGGATTTAATTGGAATCTAATAAAAATGCACTCTAACCAAATATTACAAAAATGAATGACAACAACAACCAAGGCCAGACTTGGTGGCTCATACTATAATCCCAGCACTTTGGGAGCCTGGGGTGGGATGATCACTGAGCCCAGGAGTTTGAGGCTGATCATGCCACTACACTTCAGTCGGGATGACAGAATGAGACCCTGTCTCTTAAAAAGAAAAACAACTGTTATAAACTAAAGGAAATTAGCATTATTATTCAAGTATGAATAAGGTAGCATAATTCAAAATATAAATACTCAAAAAGAATAATTTTTAAAAATTGTAGTAGAGCTCTAAAAAGAACTAGAAAAAGTCATTTCAGGATGGAAACTATACAGAAGAGAATGTGGTTATTGTATCTAATGTGTAGTGCAGGGCTAGGATTTGAATTGCTAGGCAAACTCCTAAAAGGGAGCCTAAGTTTCATCATGCAGAGATATTGGAGGGTGCAGGGAGATCGATGAATGAATGATTAATAATTTTAATGAGAGGGTGATTTTTTTTCATGTATTTGTCATTAAAGTTCTTACAGTTATTCAACAACAGTGATTTTTTCAGGTCATTAGTCATGGTTTGAGTCCATGTGAGAATTAATGACTTATGTTGTATTTTTTTTAGTATAATTTTTGTAATAGATTTGTAGGATTTTCTTCAAAGCCTTCTCCTATTTATGGGGGTTTGGGATTGACCATTAGTGGCAGGGTGGGTTGTGGATTGTGTCGAGTTTTGGTGGGGTTTTTATTGGGTTAATGGTATTTTAAATTTATGTGGGTGGAATGTTAGTGGTATTTGGGTATACAACAGCTATGGTTACTGAGGAGTATCCAGAGGCTTGAGGGTCGAATGCTTCTATTTGAGAGGCTTTACTGAGGGGCATTATTGTTAGAGTTGTTTGTGGTTGTGTGGATTGTAGGGCATGAGGGGTTTGGAGTAGTAATTGAATTTAAGAATTTAGAGGATTGAATGGTTTTTGAGGAAGGAATATAAAAATATGCAGTACAGTGAGTATAGCAAGAAAAAGAATATATAGAACAAAAAAGAATTTGAGAGAAAAGTGAAAATATAAAACATAGGGAAAGAATAATATTAGTATAATTGGAATCCCTGAGAAGTATGAAACAAAACAAAGATTTGACTACTATCTCTGCACACCGTTATATTGCTAGTAGGAATATAAACTGATTCAGCCACTGTTGAAAACAGTTTGACAGTTCTTTAAGAATAGAATTACCATATACATCAGCAATTTCACTCCTAAGTGTATCCTGAAGAACTGAAAACAGGCAAGTATGTGAACAAACGTGCTCATAGCAGTACTGTTCATAATAGTCAAATGTCCATCAATGGAAGGATAGATGAGCACGTTGTAGTTTTCTTTTGTTTGTTTGTTTTTGAGTTGGAGTCTCACTCCGTGGCCCAGACTAGAGTGCAGTGGCACGCTCCCGGCCACCGCAGCCTTGACCTGCTGGGTTCCGGTGATTCTTCTGCCTCAGCCTTCCAAGTAGCCGGAATTACAGGCATGCTCTACCACACCTGGCTCATTTTGATTTATTGTAGAGATGAGGTCTCGCCAAGTTGCCCAGGCGGGTCTCGAACCCATGGGCTCAAGCAATCCACTCACCTCAGCCTCCCAAAGCGCGGGATTACATGCTGAGCCACTGAGCCCGGCTAAGTTGTAGTTTTTAATGGACTGTTACTCAGACACAAAGAGGAATGAAGTAGTGATACATGTTGTAACATGGATGAACCTAAATGAAAGAAGCCCATTGCAAAAGGTCACATATTGTATGCTTCCTTTTAATATCTGGAATAGCTGAATACATAGAGACAAAATGAAGATTGGTGGTTGCCATTGCCAGAAGCCAGGGGGAAGAGGGAAAGGGAGTGACCGCTTAATTGGTACAGGTCTTTTTTTGGGGTGATGATAGTGTTTGGGAACCAGATCTAGGCGGTGGTTACAAACATTGTGAATGTAGTAAATGGCACTGAAAGGGCAACAACTTCGGGTCCCCTCCCGCTGTGGGAGCTTTTCTGTTCTCTCAATAAATCCTGCTTTCTCACAAGTAAATAAATATAAAAATTAAATGGCACTGAATTGTTCACTTTAAAAATGGTTAATTTAATGTTATATGGATTACACCTTCATTCTTAAAAATTACTAACCAATTCACTTTTTTTAAAAAACTGTCTGCTGGGCACCGTGGTCATGCCTGTAGTCCCAGCACTTTGGGAGCCCAAGGTGGGAAGATCACTTGATGTCAGAAGCTCGAGACCAGCCTGGGCAACATAGCGAGACCCTGTCTCTACAAGAAATAAAAATACAAAAAGCTGCCCAGCATGGTGGCATGCTTCTGTAGTCCTGGTTACTGGGGAGGCAGAGGCAGGAGGCTCGAGCCTGGGAGCCTGCAGTGAGCTGTGATTGCAATACTGCACTCCAACCTGGGTGGCAGTGGGAGACATCTCTTTAAAAAACTAAAACTAAAACTAAACTAAAAGCAAAAGTCAACAAAGTGTTCCTGAAATATTCCAAGATTGAATCTGCATATTGAAAGAGGACATGTGGACCTAGAAGGATTAACACCAAGATATATTTTAGAAAAATATTGAGCTTTAAAAACAAAGCAAAAAGAACATTGGGAATCTAGACTAAGTCACCTATGGGAGAAAGAAAAGATTAGGATTGGACTTCTCGGTAGCAATGCTGTATACCAGAAACCAGCAGGACAGCATATTTAAAATACCCTCAAAAAATGTGAGCCAACACTCTTATATCCAACCAAATTGATTTCAAATATAAAACTTACCAATAAATAGTCATAAACATGCCAGATCTAAGGAGATACTGTTATGAGACTGTGATGCTGTGAAGCATTGTCTTCGACCCTCTTTTCTGATATACAACTATTAAAATCCTTGAAGTCTCTCAAGTGATGTCTTTTTCGATGCTGATTGATTGATTGATGGCTGGCAGCTTGGCAGCTCCTGGGTAGCTTCAGGATGGGAACTGGTGTTCACCAGAAAGACTAAGGCATGATTGAGGAGTTGGGACTTTCAGCCCTAACCCCCAATCTCTGGAAAGGGAGGGAAGGGACCTGAAAATTAAATTGGTTACCAATCACCAGTAATTTAGTCAATCATGTCTATGTAGTGAAACCTCTGTAAAGACCTAGGAGGACTGGGTTCAGAGATCTTCCAGGTAGTTGAACACATGGAAGTTCCTAAAGTGTGGCATGCCTGTGGAGGGGCTATGAAAACTGCATGCCCCTTCCCCTTCATGCTCCTTCCCCTGCACATCATAAGCTGGTGAGCATATTTCCCTAAGTTCTGTGAGCTGCTCCAGGAAATTAATCAAACTCAAAGAGGGGTTTATGGGTACCCCCAAACTGAAGCTGGTCGGTCAGAAGTTCTGGAGGCTTGGACTTGCAACTAATGTGTGAAAGGTTAGGAAGCAGTTTTGTGGGACTGAGCCTCCAATCTGTAGGATCTGATGCTGTCTCCGGGTAGATTAGTGTTAAATTGAATTGGAGCTGTTGTCCCAGCTAGGGTCTGCTGCAGAATTGATTGCTTTGTTGGTGGGGAGAGATCTCCCACAGTAGTCACAGAAGTCTCCATGATGATTGTGGTGGAATGAGATAATAGGAGAAAAACACCGAGTCCCCTCCTCCCCCCGCCCCCACTGGCCCGGAGAGATATCTCTAAGAAATCTCTTACAGGAAATGAATTGAAATCAAGCTGGGCTCGGTGGCTCAGCCTGTAGTCCCACGCTTTGGGAGGCTGAGGAGAGTGGATTGCCTGAGCCCGCGGATTCGAGACCCGCCTGGGCAGCGAGACCTCATCTCTACAATAAATCAAAAAATCAGCCGGGCGTGGTAGCGTGTGTCTGTAATTCCGGCTACTCGGAAGGCTGAGGCGGAAGGATTGCTGGAACCCAGTGGGTCGAGGCTGCAGTGGCCGGGAGCGGCCACCTGCACTCCAGTCTGGGCGACAGAGTGAGACTCCAACTCAAAAAAATAAATAAATTAAAAAAAGAAATCAGAATAGCTTTACTTTAAGGTCTAGTGGTAAACATAGAATATGTTTAATGGTGGAACAAAGACTATTGGAGTTAAAGATGATACAGTAATACTGAAATGCTGTATGCACTACAAGATTTTGTTTTCAACTCTCAAAATGGGAGAAGAGTATTTTGAAAGTTTATGAGCTTGATTGCTCAGGGTTATTAGCTGGGAATAGAATAGCACTTTGTTAAATGCTGGAGAAGAGTGAAAGAAGGGAGATGTTACTAGCTAATTTCATGACTGTCATAGAAAAGATAATACCTTAAATGCCATATAAGGAGGAAATTAGGATCTAATGTGACAGTAAACATTAGAACAAAGATACAGAGTTTCCAGAATACTAAAACTATATTTTTAAATTCAGCAAGGAAAGCGGTAAAGACTTTACATGTGTGCGCGCTATATGCAAACATACTCGTTGCATGAAAAATATGACTAAAGATTAAAAATAAAAGACTTGACCAAGAAAAAACCCCAAGAAAATGTGAGTGAAATGAAACCAGGGGTTGCAAACTTGATGCCAGAGAAGGCGGAACTCAGGCCAGAAAGCGTTTGGTGTGGGGGGGACAAGAATCACATACTGAGCAACATCAACACGATGCGCTGTCTCCTGCAGGATGACTTCAGGAAAGTGGAGAGAGGCCAGGAGTGTGCTGCTTTTCTGAAGGTTTTTTAGGATCTCCGCAGAATGGAAGAAGGCTGTTTGTACTTCATACCCGATGAAGTTTATATTTTGTCTGTGTGTGGAGAGAGAACTCATACAAAGCAATAAGAAAAATAGGGGCCGCCCTCTAGAAAGATAGGCACTTTGCAGAAGAGAATATTCAAGTGATCGGTAAACATGAAAAGATAATCAACCTTATTAGCAATGAGGAAGGTTTAATTAAACCACCATGAAATGCCACAGCATCCCTGCCATAATTGCTAATATGAAAAAGTAGCTAGGAAAGCAAGACCGTGACACTATCTGAGTTCTCATACATGGTAGGCATGGCAGTTGCTACAGTCACTTGGAAAACTGACCTTTTCTACTGAGGATTAACATATACGTAACCCAGAAGTTTCCCTTCTAGGGAAAATGCTCAAGAGTAATGTGTGCAATATATATCAAAGATAGGTTTGTCTGGGCATAGTGGCTCATGCCTGTTATCCCAGCACTTTGGGAGGCCAAGGCAGGAGGATTGCTTGAATCCAAGAGTTCAATATCAGCCTAGGCAACATAACGAGACCTTGTCTCTATAAAAAAATTTTTTAAATGGCCAGGCTCAGTGGCTCAGCCTGTAATCCCAGCTCTTTGAAAGACCAAGGCGAGTGCATTGCCTGAGCCTGCAGGTCCGAGACCAGCCTGGGCAACTTGGTGAGACCTCGTCTCTACAATAAATCAAAAATTAGCCAAGTATGGTGGCACGTGCCTGTAGTTCTGGTTACTTGGAAGGCTGAAGCGGAAGGATTGCCGGAGCCCAGCAGGTCGATGCTGGGATGGCCATGAGTGTGCCACTGCATTCCAGCCTGGGCGACGGAGTGAGACTCCAACTCAAAAAAAAAAAAAAAAAAAAAAAATCAAAAAATTAGCTGGCGTGGTGGCATGCTTCTGTAGTCACAGTTATTCAGGAGACTGAGGTGGAAGGATCACCTAAGCCCAGGAGGTTGAGGCTGTGGTGAGCCATGATCATGCCACTGCACTCCAGCCTGAACAAGAGTGAGAAACCCTGACTCAAAAAGAAAAAAAATAAAAAAAAAAATAGGTCAAGAGCAACATCATTTTAATAGTGTGAAACTCAAAACAGCACAAATGTCCATCAAAAGTAGAATGAAATTGAATGAAAAATAGAATAAAATTGAATGAATGTAAAGTAGTAAATTGTGGTATATTTATTTAGTAAATTCCATATAGCAATGAAAATGAATGAAGTTCAGCTATGCAAAACACATGAATTAATCTCATAATTTAACATTCAAACATGGGCAAAACTGTCTATGGTGTTGTGGATGAAGGTGGAGGTGGTGAGTAAAAGGAATCACAAGAAGAATCCTGGGATGCTAGTATTACCTTTTTTTTTTAAACCTGGATTGTAGTTAAGTGGGTATGTTTATTTTGTGTAATTTGTTATTTCTGTACTACTCTGATTAAAGTTTATACATGAATTTAAAAGTTATAAAAAAGGAATGAGGAAGCTCTACTGATAAAACAATCTCTAGGAAGTAAAAAAAAAAAGGCAAGATGCCATACAGTATTTATATTACACTACATCTTGGTTTGGTTTATAGCATGCCACTTCTTCTCTTCTTTTCTTCTACTTCTCAGGACATCCCTGACTGGTTATTATCCAAGCCTCAATCCTTGACACTCTGTTCTTCCTGTAACTCAGTCATAAGATATTTACATTTCTGTGCTTCTAATCCCAACCCAAATCCCAACTTTTTACTTGTTCCAACATTCTGTGGAATAATTTTTTTTAATTTTTATCATGGTTGTCACAGAATCAGCATGTCTAAAACTTACAGTCATCTTTTTTCCTCTCTCATGTTTATGAACAGTGAAGTCATTGACCTGAAATATTTGTATTATTGTTGACCTAATCTTCCACTGGGCATTTACTGTTCTGGACCACGCTGTAACTAAGTGTTGCCAATCATTTCTTTTCAATGGATTATGGAATCCTTTATTTCCATTTACAAAGTTACCATGATAACATACTATTTAGAAAGTTACAAATAGAGTGTTGCTATAGAGTCTTTTTGTCTTCACTCCCTTACTGCGTATATGTTGTTAAGATGCCATTGAGGAAAAAAATGCTTCAAAATTATGTAGTTACTGTTGTTGCACAACTTTATGAATATACTAAAAACCACTATATCGTATACTTTAAGAGAGTGAGTTTTGTGGTATTAAATATATCTCACTAAAGGTATTATTACAAATACAAGCAAAAGTGTCATTTAGAGCATGAAGTGATTTCCTATTAGGTTAAATAACACTTTTGTTTTATCATCCAGAGCCATTCATTGTATCCAGCTTCACCTTTCCTATCCAGTCTCATCCAGTCTGTTGTTACACTAGCAGTTCCCAACTTTTTTGGCTCCAGGGACTGGTTTTGTGGATGGAGGGTGGGTGGGTGGGGAGGATGGTTTTGGGATGATTCAAGCACTTTACATTTATTGTACCCTTTATTTATATTATTATGTTGTAACATATAATAAAACAATTATACAACGCACCATAATGCGGAATCGGTGGGAGCCCTGAGCTTATTTTCCTGCAACTAGATGGTCCCAGCTGGGGATGAGAAACGGTGACACCTGAAGTGTTTTGCTTATGTCCAGTGTACCTCATAATCTCATTTTGGTGACTGTCACTGCAGAAAACCCTACTTCACAAAGATAGGATGTTGGAAATGGAAGCAGTTTTGAGTTGTTATGGCTTCGTTGGATAGCCAGTTGCAACATATTACACAATGCGGGCTTGGAGAATGTGAATCACCTGTTGCAAATGAACCTGTAATTTAAGTAGGATTCTTGGTATTTTCTTTTAAATACAGCTTTTTGTTGGCAGTCTTGGGATCTTCTGTTGTGTCATCATTAGGTTTTTTCCCCCTTTTCAAAGAAGCTTTTCAGTGATGTTTGTTTTTTACTCATTTTGGCTAGGGTTAGCTTGTGGGCTTACCAAAACTGACTGAGACAAATGCGCAGTGCAGTAAAGAGGTATGGGTGGAAGTGGTAAATAAAATAATGGGTGAACCACATGTGGACTAAAGCTAAGTGTCAGATTCTGACTTAAAGCCTGCCACCAGTTGCAGCTGTACAATTGAAGTACATCAACTCACTTGCCACTCGCTGATAGGGTTTTGATATGAGTCGGAAAGCAATTGATTTATTATGTTCTCTGTGCAGTCAGACCTCACAGTTAGAGATAATTTGTATTTGCAGCTGCTCCCCAGCACTAGCTTCACCACCTCAGCTCCACTTCAGATCATCAGGCATGAGATTCTCATAAGGAGTGCGCAGCCTGGATCCCTCACATGCGCAGTTCACAATAGGGCTCACGCTTCTATGAGAATCTAATGCCATGGCTGATCTGACAGGAGGCGGAGCTCAGACGGTGATGCAGGCAATGGAGAGTGGCTACAAATACAGATGAAATTTTGCTCACTTGCCTGCTGCTCATCTCTTGCTGCGCAGTCTGGCCCCAGATTGTACCGATTCATCACCTGGAGACTGGGGATGTTTGCATCATATAATCCTTCCAGGTAGTATAGTGTCCTCAATAAAAACATTTGCGTGTTCTAGTAAGTGCTTTCATATGCAAGACTAATAATCTTAAGAGAACAGTGAAAGCCATGGGTATTACTACTGTTTTAGAATTGAGAAAGCTTGTATAAAGAGAATATTTTATCTAGAATCACAGGCCTAATATTGGAATTCATTTAAACTTAACAGGGACCTATTCAGCATCTTTTATGTGCTGGTCACTAGTTGGTGTGTTTGAGATATATTCCAGTCCTCTGATCCCTGTCTATACTCAGAGAATTCCCCTAAGGTGCTTCTAGTCTCTCTCTGCCGCTTTGCATTTGCTAGTCTTCCCATCTCTAGATTTCATTACTGCTTCTATTTTGTCTCTGTTGTCATTTTCCTTCAAAGCCCTTCAAAATTCACTTTCAGTATGAATTTTTTCCTTACTTACCTTCAAAGTAAGCCTTCCTTTATATTGGATTTCTTGGGACTGTGACAGATATGGCAAGTTACAGAATTGACCATTCTCTATGTATCTGTAGCTTGCCATATTTTTTTTTAGTTGTTTCACATGCATTTTCTCTTTCTCATCGCATAAAAGTAGGTCGAGAACATAAATAATTATGATCTGTAATTTCTAAAGAATTATCTACAATTTTTGTCTCATTGTGCTAGCATAGTTACGGGCCCTTAGATGCTTCATAAAATTATGTTGAGTTGAATAGGAAACAAAGGCCATGTCTTAGTCTTAGGTTAGCTAGTTAGGAAAGCCAAAGATGCAAGGGACACATTATGTGCACAGTTGTGAAGTAATATATCGATTGTGCAAAAATGAAAAACTTAAAATTGACGGGGTAAGTAGTCCTGATGAGTTGCTCTCTGTTGTAACTAAAAGTTTATAGGTAACTCTGATCTTTAGGCTTACTGTGGTCTCAGAAACTGGTTCTTAGATAGTGATTAGGCTGATTTGAGCTAGTAATCTCTGGGTTGAGGACAGAACAGCTGTCAGTTATTGTTCTCTTCACTAATATATTATTAGTGGTTCACCATAGCATATATTATTATATACATAGTATGGGGTGAACCATCTCATACTTGTATATTTTCATAAGATTTGAAGATAAAGGAGAAACAGTAAAAAAGTCTTCTTAAAACTAGCAAGGTAAAATGGAAGGAGTATTCTGTTACAATATTAGAAGATTTTGTTTGTAGTAGAGTTCATTCGTTTCAAAGGTAGTTTCTCTGTTGTCATTCTTGAATAATAATTATTAGAGCCCAAATAAAGAAAATTGAGCATACTTTAAGTATTTTTATTATTGTTTTTAAAAGGCACAATTGGTGGATCTGAAATCTGAACTGACAGAGACCCAAGCAGAGAAAGTGGTGTTGGAGAAAGAAGTGCATGATCAGCTCTTGCAGTTGCACTCGATCCAGCTTCAGCTTCATGCTAAAACTGGTCAGAGTGTTGACTCTGGTACCATTAAGGCAAAACTGGTAAGTAGTTCAGAGGATGATGTGTGTACTCACATGTATTTTAGAGGGCATAGAGGAAAATTTTTAATGATACTTTTTAATTATAAAATGTAATATTTGCTCATTGTGGGAAATTTGTAAAATAAAAGCAATAAAAGCTAATGATCATTATGATCATTCACAGTCTCATCATCTAGAGACAATCAGTGATGATATCAGTAACCAACCATAGTTAGAGTAGAATTTTTTTCCTACTTAGTAGTATGTGTGTAAATATATAAATATAATATATTTTTATAATTTATTTTATATTTGTGATGATAACATGTAAATTTTTTTTGCCCTATTGTATTAGGAGTAAATTCAGCTACATATAATAGAAATGCCAAGTAACATTGGACTTATTCTTGAATAGTAGTTATTTTTCTCTCAAAAGAGTCCTGAGACAGACAGTCCTGAGCTGATAGGACACCTCCACAGGTATTAGGGAACCAGGTTCCTTCTGTCATTGTGCTCTGCCAGTTTTAACTTATGATTTCCGTTCTCAGGATTTCTTCATGTCTGTATTCTAGGCAGGAAGAAGGATGAACCTAAGGGAAGGGCAAAAAGATGCTTCTCAGCTGTTAGCCTTCTTTAAATAACATGTTATGAAATCCTCCTCAGTAATTTCTGCCAATATCTCATTGTCTGTTTCCCTAGCTGCATGTCTTAGTTGGTCATATGGCCACCTCCAGTAAAATTGGCGTTCTCTTAATAAGGAAGAAGTAGAAAATGGAACTGGGTGCCAATCGGTAGCACATTCCTTTGTTCTTGATATAGTGTAAGCATTTTTCCTGCCACTGTACACTTTAAAATGTCTGCGTATTGTATCGTTGTGTAGATTTGCCATAATTAGCCACTGCCTTCTTAATAAATATAGATTGTTTAAATAGAGAAAAACTTTTTAAGGCCTGTTTTAATTTAACCTCAAATGTTGTGTGTACTATGTACCAGACATTTTGTTAACTATATGGGGACATCACAGTGAATAAGACAGATACAGCTTGGCAGAGCCTACACATAAAATGATATTGATGATGTGACGAGAGTAATATTTTTTTTAAATTTTTGAATTGAAATCTCACTTGGTTGCCCAGGCTGGAGTGCAGTGACACGCTCATGGCCACCCCAGCACTGACCTTCGGGGCTCAGGCGATCCTTCCACCTCAGCCTTCCAAGTAGCCAGAGCTACAGGCGCACGCTGCCGCACTCTGCTGATTTTTGATTTATTGTAGAGGTGATGTCTCACCAAGTTACCCAGGCTGGTCTCGAACCTGTGGGCTCAGGCAATCCACTCACCTCGGCCACACAAAGTGCTGGGATGACAGGCTGAGCCACTGAGCCTGGCCGAGAGTAACACATTTTTAAGTTTTCTTTATTTTCAGTTAATCTCATTTAGTTGATTAGTTTCTAATACTGATAATTTGGAATTTATTTAATGAATATCTATGTTCTCCTAAAGTCTTCTTAAGTTCTGAAAGTATGAGTCTAAGTTAGTAGTATTTTGTTTAACTAAAGTAACAGTTCAAATGCTTCTTTGAGCTATGATATTAACATTAAGAAACACGAACTGAATACCACATGTTCTCACTCATAAGCAGACACTGAACATCTAGCATAATTGGCAGTAGTGGGACACTACTAGGGAGAGGGCACATAACATCAGTAAGGGTGCCTGATCCTAATCCAGGCAAAGTGAGTCCAGTGGGAGGCCCAAACTTTACCTGTATGTAAACCACTTATGTACCAACTCCTGACTTGTAATTAAAATAATTACAACATAATAATTAAATTTTTAACAGTCTACATTTTCACTAGAAAAGAATTTACCTGAAGTTTTAACATTAGATTTATTTTATTTATTGATTTATTTATATTTTTGAGTCTTCAAGGTCTCACTCTTCACCCAAGCTGGAGTGTAGTGGCATGGTCATGGCTCACTGCAGCCTCAGTCTCCTGGGCTCAGACGATCCTTCTGCTACCAAGCCTGGCTAATTTTTTTGATTTTTTTTCTGTAGACACAGTGTCTTGCTGTGTTGCCTAGGCTGGACTTGAACTTCTGGGCTCAAGCAATCCTCCTGCCTTGCTCTCCCAAAGTGCTGGGATTTATAGGTATGAGTTACTGTGTCCAGTGACATTAGATTTGAAAGAGTACTATATTGAAAAGAATGCTGAACCAGTTGTGTTGACTAATCCTGATAAAACAAAATTTTTAAATCTGTAAAGTTACTTTTGTTTATATATTTTCAAACATACTTGTTCTCATGAACTTTACCCAAATGATACTCAACATGTGGGCATTTTTCTTGTGATGCTATACCACTCGATAATTCATTTGTTTGATGTTTTTCTAATTATAAAACTTTTTTCTTATATCTGAAGTCTGTCCCCTCTGTGGAGGAACTGGTAAGTATGCCATTTCTGTTTTGCTTTGATATGTCATGCTGAAGTGTTCTTAGCGTTTTATTTGCGTATTACATGTTGTCACTCTTTGTGTTTGAAAACGGTGTTATGATGGCAATTTTTTAATGTTCAAATAGCTGAAGAGTTCAGTGGATGGCCCATTAGGCTTTTCTCACTGCATGTTGTTAAATATTACTCTTTTGTTTGTGATTGATAGCCATTATTTGTAGAATCTGTCAATTTTTGACAACTTCTGAGCCTTGTGACTTGCCCAAACCTGTATTTCAAAGAGTAGTTAGTTTTCTCACTTAAGGATATTGAAGATATGTTAAGCCAGCCTAGTTTTTAACCCCATCAAAGGTGTCTATTTGAGATTATTCCCAGAAAAAGAATGTACATGTTGGTTTTTTCATCCACTGCTTGTGCTACAACTTTCAACAGTTTTTGTTGTTGTTGTTGTTTTTTTTTTTTGGAGTCATAGTCTCACTCTGTCGCCCAGGCTGAAGTACAGTGGCATGCTCACAGCTACCACAGCCTTGACCTGCTGTACTCAGGCGATTTTCCAACTCTTGCCTTCCAAGCAGCTGGAACCACAGGTGCATGCCACCATACCCAGCTAATTTTTTTATTTATTGTAGAGACGAGGTCTCGCCAAGTTGCCCAGGCTTGTTTCGAACTCCTGGGCTCAGGCAGTCCTCTCACCTCTGCCTCTTCAAGTGCTGGGATTCCAAGTGTGAGCTAACACGCCTGACTCAACAGTCTTAAGAATAATTGTGTGGCCCTTGTAACAACTGAATTTTGAAATGCTTTAGCAGAATTTATCTTAGAAAATAGCAATATATAAATTTTAAATATTTGTTCCACTGCCCTATTGTAGTCAGGTTCCAATTCGTCTTGTGGCTTTACTTCTTTTGAAGATATACTCTTTGGGTATCTAAACATAAAATGAATCTCTTGATTGTTACCTAATAACAACCTGGTTAACTAAGAAACAAAAAAGTTTCTTCTTTAAATCTGGAGATGATTAACTTCAGTTTTTACTTATTCTTGCTTTTATTTTTTAATTTCAGGCTTGAGAGTTTGTAAGATTCATTAGAGATTTGAATCATTAAAACTCCATTAAGTAGTAGCTTAATATGTTTCTCGTATTTTGTTAATATAAGTAGCTCATAAAGTAGATAATCCTCAATTCTTTATTCCATAAACTGAAGAAATTTTGGTCTTCTAGAAATTATTTTTCTAAAACTGCATCAACCTCAATAAATATCATAAAAAATATTTTTGTTCATGTTATCCAAACTGTGGTTTCTTTTGGAACTGATACCTGCCCTTTTAGGAAATAGGTTCTGAAATAGAGATTTTAATAATTCTAAAGGTGTAAAAGGAAGATTCTAGATTAATAGTTTTTTGAATCCTTAAATATAGAAGTTGTGTTCTAATCATATTTTTTTCTACAGAAGTTGAAAAAGCCTGCTAATCTTTCATGTTTGTCACATACGTTACAAATATTTTTAATCAAAGAAGTGATAAATATATCCTTCATTTGGTAGTTGTCTTTAGTTTTAGCCTCTCTCTCTCTCCGTGTGTGTGTGTGTGTGTGTGTGTGTGTGTGTGTGTGTGTGTGTGTGTGTGTGTGTATTATGGTACTTACTGCCTTGTATTTGAATATATCATATTTTGATATTGGTCAAACAGTAAACCAAAGCAGAAAGTTAATTTAGTACCAAGTATATTCTTTGAATTGCCAAAAGCTTGCTTAAATTTTTTTCTCAGCTTCTCAGTATCCAAAATAAAAAGGGAAATAATCAATGCTCATACAATAGAAGTAATACCATTTGTGATTTCCCCAAGGGAAACAATTTTTTCTGGCACTAAGGAAGGTTTTAATTTAGGTTGTCATAAAGGGAACATTATGATCTAGTGAATAATGTCTTCCACATCTCATAAGCAAAATATAACTATATTTTCATAGGATTTGTGGATTCTGTAAATTATTATCAGTGAAAACAGTTCTGTAACTCAGTACAAGCAGTTCTGCTTGGGATAAGTAAAAGTTTGCAGTGTTTGGGTGGTTTTTTTGATCCAAAAGTACACTTAAAATCCTTATTGGGGCCCTTACTCAACTCTCTTATTTGGCCACACAGTGTGTATGCATCTTTGTTTTTGAATTTGCCTGTCTTTGGGCAGGATCTTGTACCTTCCATTTTGCACTCTACTTTGTCCTGTACCTGCCTGTCTGTTCTGTGCTTGGATCCTGAAGGCATTTACATTTGTAACCCCTGATTATAGGAGCAGACAGACTGTAATTTATACTTTTAAGGTAAATTGAACATTGTTTGTCTCATATGAACTGATAAAGATTTGATGGCAAAGATCTTGAGGTTATAGCCTCTGGTTGACACCTTTAGATTCGTGTATATGGACTATCTACCAGGTGGAACATAGGATGGCATTCTTTTATGAGAACTGAAAACGTATGACTATCCTACTTCTTAGGAGGCAAGGGAGGCCAGTGTTTTCCTCAGAAAACAGTTCTGCATCCACTTTAACACACAGACAAATAGATGAACCAGATCCCAGAGTTCAGCACTAATCTACACCATAGACATACTTAAATATAGAAATGTTTTAATATGTAAATGTTTTAATGCAGTTGTTGCCAAATGTGTTTTAAAAAATTACAATGTCTCTTCTAATTTAAGCATTGTAAGTTCCTTGTAGTCCTCCAAGATGAAATTAGCTGTAAAATTTATCTCTGTGTAACAATAATTTCATCTTTATAGCCTTGTTACATAAAAGTTAATTAAATGTTTGGGAACAAACACTAGAATGATTATTTTTATATTAGTCTAGTTTCTTAAGTCATTTTTTGAGTAAATAGCAGATTCAGTTATCTCTTGAAGCCACTCCTATTAATATGTAATAATGTGAGCTTAGAGAAGATTTTTTTCTTACTATCCTCAATGTAATTATGTTATCTAGAAGTAGTTCCAAGATGTTATGGTGCTAGTTCAAAACAAAACAAAAACTAGATCCAAGCCTTTGTGTTCCATTTTCTAAAAATTAAGTGGCAATTTTTAATATATGCTTTCTTTGTTGGACTGTGTGCTTTTGCGTGTTTTAAGGAACATGGGCTACTGCTAAGAAGCCATAACAGTGTATGTTTTTTTTAAAAAAAAATTACATAGGAAAGAGAACTTGAAGCAAACAAAAAAGAAAAAATGAGAGAAGTTCAGCTTGAAGCTGAAGTGAAATTGTTGCGAAAGGAGAACGAGGCCCTGCGCAGACACATAGCTGTTCTCCAGGCTGAAGTTTATGGGGCAAGACTGGCTGCCAAGTACTTGGACAAGGAGCTGGCAGGAAGGTTTGTAAAAAATGGGTGTGCCTATGCTCCTGGGTGAAAATTTACTGAGGTTGACTCTTATTTCTTGTGGTAAATGGAACATTAATTGTTACCCTCAGAATTATCATTATTATTATTGTCTTTTTAAAATTTTATTTTAAGAAAGCAGGATTTATTGAGAGGACAGAAAAGCTCCCACAATGGGAGGGGACCCGAGGGAGTTGCCCAGAATTATTTCACAGTTGGTTATAACTGTTGTTAATATAATATTGATAGAATTATATATTGCAGATTTATTTATTCATACTAAAAGTTCAGTTTACAAACACTAATAGTAACTTACTAAGAACTCTGTAGAGCAACACTTTTTAACTAGTTCCTGCCTTGGTACCATAATTGATGTTCACATCAGCAGAACTTCCATAAGTAATTTTTTCCATGATCACTGAAAGCCAATCTTACTTGCCCCTCAAAAAAAATGTTTGTTTTAGCCGGGTTCAGTGGCTCAGCCTGTAATCCTGCGCCTTTGGGAGGCTGAGGTGAGTGGATTGCCTGAGCCCGCAGGTTCGAGACCCGCCTGGGCAGCGAGACCTCATCTCTACAATAAATCAAAAAAATCAGCCGGGCGTGGTAGCGCATGCCTGTAATTCCGGCTACTTGGAAGGCTGAGGCGGAAGGATGGCCGGAGCCCAGCAGGTCAAGGTTGCGGTGGCCGGGAGCGGCCACTGCACTCCAGTCTGGGCGACAGAGTGAGACTCCAACTCAAAAAAACAAAACAAAACAAAACAAAAAAATGTTTGTTTTAAGTTAATGACAGTGATCTTATAATACAGAGTTCTGCTTTCACTGATTTTTCTAAGTATATTTTTAACCAACTTTGATGATATATTATTAGTACTAAATCATTTTATGCTTTTTCTTTTAATGTCACATTAAGAACTGGAAAAAAGGAAAAATAATTCATATCATCCTAAAATACAAATTTTCTAATAACTTTTTACCACATTTTAAGATAATGATTTTGTAGAAACTCTCATTAGAAGAAATGTTTTTGTACAGTTAATCTAATCTAAAAGCTAATATTTAATAGTGTCTGAGTTTACTTAGTATTTTGCATGCAAGACTTAAAACATTTAATATTAATATTATGAATTGTTTTTTAGATTTACTTGAATTAAATATATGACCAAAGGAGTTCTCATTTATTCCCCATTTAAAATTTTTTTTACTGTTTTTTTTTTCTTGAAGATACCTATTCTTTTCAGAGTTTTTATATATTTTTGAATTTGATATATCAGGAAGTTCCTGAGTATTCATTTAATTACTAGTTTGAGATTTATGCAAAAGTTAATCTTGTGTTCGGCAGTTCTTCTGAATTCTCTCTATAGTAAGAATAATGGAAAACCAGCTAAATAAACTCTTTTCCAATATGAAGGGTCCAGCAAATACAGTTACTAGGACGAGATATGAAGGGACCCGCTCATGATAAGCTTTGGAACCAATTAGAAGCTGAAATACATTTGCATCGTCACAAAACTGTGATCAGAGCCTGTAGAGGACGTAACGACTTGAAACGACCAATGCAGGCACCACCAGGCCACGTACGTTTGCTTTGCTGCTGCTTCCTACTTAGCCTCTCCCTTCTTTCTTTAATCACAAGTCCTTTCCTTCTTTTCTTCACGTATAATTTGAAACCTTTATTTAAAAGATGAAAATGGGATTCCACTTATTCCAGATAGAAACATATTTAAAGTTTCAACAACCAATAGAGGCTTTGGTAGCTTTTTATAGACGAATTAATACCCTGAAGGTGATATTTCTGCAGACAGTGAACCACTGTTTGAAAATGCATATTGCTAGTACTTTGGATCATATTTCAAATTTTTCCTGGATCATGATTGGCATATTTAAATTTGTTTTAAGCTTAGCTGAGAATGTGTGGTTATACCGATAATGTGGCAAATCTTTTGAAGTCGTTCTTGAGCAGAATTTTTGGTAACTAAATCCAAATATATCCTGAACTAACATGTAACATGTTTGGTCTTGGATTAAAATGGAATTTGAGATCTCTGTCTAGCTGTCTGCTGTAACTTTTCTTTCTATCTGAATACAAAGGGGTACTCTAAAAAACCTGGTATTTATTTATAAAATTTTGTATATTTATTCTTACATGTTGAAACTTTGATCACCTTTAAAGTACTCTCCATCTGATGCAATACACCTTATTGAGATGCTTTTTTCACTGTTCAGAATGGTCTTTGAACTCACCAATTTTGATGCCTTTTTAGTATTCTGCCATTTTTTGTTTCCCCTTTTCCACATTGGCAAAACATTCCCTTTGAGGAATGTTTTCAACCAGGGAAACAAAGGTCGTTCAGGGTGAGATTGGGTGAATAAGGAGAGTGGGACACAGTGGTCATTGCCATTTTTGGTCAAAAACTGCTGAACACTTCAGCGCAGAGTGGGCAGGAACATTGTCATGTTGGAAGAACCAGTCACCTATTTGCCACAGAAAAATTCGCTGAACCAAACACAGCCTCTCACAACAATGCTAGCTGGTACAATTCTGGGCTTGTAGATCTTTATTAAACTTCATTACAACAGTTTGATAATACATACCTTAATATATGAAAGCATGTCTCTTACCCAGTGGTTCATATATCTTAGTAGCAGATAGATAGTAAAATAATTTTTCACCTCTGCCAAGATTATTGTAAGAAGAATTGATATGCACATAGGGTTGGTGGCAGAGGAGTGGGGATGGCAGTGAGCACTTATGCCATTGTCTTCTCTATGACACTGGTGGTCCCCATTAATTTCTAGGTCCAGTAGAGGGCCAAGTTGGAATTGAGGAAGTGCATTAGAAAGATACTCTAGTAACAAGGAGAAAATGATGAGGGCAGGGGAGGTGGCATTTGAGAGGAAGGACAGGTTTGAGAGAATTACAAGGACTTGACTGGTGACTGACAGTTTTTGGTTAAGCAGGTGAGTGAAAAGGAAGATTCTAGGTTTTTGGTTTGAGCAACTGAGTGAGATCTGGCATTTACTGAGAAAGGAAATAAAAGGAAAGTTGTGGGAAAAAGATAATAAGATCAGTTTTAGACAAGTAGTATTTGAGGTGCCAGTGGGAAATCCAGGATATGTCCAGTTGGATTCATGACTTGGGATTTAAGGAGATAAATCTACATTGAAGAAATATTGGGGAAATTGTCTGTTACAGTTGAAACCATGGAATTTATTAAGCCACGCAGGGGAAGTACATATAAAACAAAAAGAATCGGAGGCCAGGGATGGAAACTGTGGAGCGAGGGGAGAAAAAGGATCAGCAAAGGAGGAAAGGACCCAGTTAATGGGGCTGTTCGATGGAGGCCGTCTAGGAGAGTGATGCAAAGAAGCCAAAGGAAAGCGGATTTCAAGGAGGGCGTGGTGGACAGTATCACTTTTGCAGGGTCAAGAAGGGTAGTGACTAAAAAGTGTTAACTGGATGTAGCAACATTGGTTATCAGTGACTACTGAGAAGAAAATTACAGTTGTGAATGTAGGGGCAAAACCCTAATTACAGAGATCCTGAATGTGAATAGCAAGGTAGTAGATATGGTGGAATGGACTTGGTGTGGAGGTTAAGGACAGAGGGAGAAGGGTAGTTGCTAAAGAAAATAGCAAAAATTTAAAGAGTTTCTCTTTTGTTTTGTATTTGTACTTGGTCAGTATTTTGAGGCCAGAAGAGGTTTGGAATTTGTTTATCTGCTGAATAGGAAGACAGAGTAAAGGTACCACATAAATAGTTATTAATGGAACAAGGCTTTTTATTTAAGAGTTAAACTCCAGAGCACCAAGGAAGAAAAAAAAGTAATTAATGACCCAATTAGAAATTTGTTTTCCAACTCTATTGGTTAAAATGGGTATAGATCTTTAAGGTGTTTTCCAATGACGATAGATACTTTAAGGTAGTTCCAATGAAGATACAAAAGAATACATACTTTTGTAAAGTTCTACAGTTTAAAAAGAAATATAATAATATTTTGAAAAGTATTGGTAAGAGGATGAGAAAATCATCTATAAATTTCAGCATATTAACACAACTATTTTTTTTTTCATTTCATCCGTTAATTACTTTCTTAACATTATACTGTGTGTCCACTACAGGAAATGAGTAAAGACTTCTAAAAGTAAGTTATATAGCACAAGTTTACTGTATTTAATGTGCTATTTAAATGATACTAATTTTTCTTCTTTTTTCTCCCAATAGGATCAAGATTCCTTGAAGAAAAGCCAAGGTGTTGGTCCAATTAGAAAAGTTCTCCTCCTTAAGGAAGATCATGAAGGACTTGGCATCTCAATTACAGTAAGAAGTAGTGCTTCCAGTCTCTTTCTACAGTTGCCTGATAGAATCATGCTCCTTTGTTGGATACCATTGGGGAAGAGAGTATTTTCTGTTTGTAAATAACTATATTTATCTCCATGGACACTAATATTTTGGTCTAAACATTCTTTTGTATGTGAATCTTCCTAACAACTGTTAAGTGTACCTTTAGTAAGCATAGTTTAACATCTTCATTATGACTCCCATTGCATATACTCTGATGTCCGTACCATATACTCTGATGTCTTTAGGAACCTTTGGAAATAGATATAACTGTTTTCAATCTGTTTGTCAGCTGAATAGGAAAACATTCAGTAGAGAGAGAGAGAGTAAAGGTACCAAAGAAAGAATTATTAATGGAACAAATTCCTTTATTTAGGAGAGAGACTCCAGAGCACCAAGGAATGAAAACAGTAATTAATGACCTAATTGGAAATTTGTTTTGTATTGTATTGTTCATAGAGTATGTGTTATCATTCTCTTAGCTTATTTCTTAGCTGTGAGATTTCACTGGCTCTTAGTTTCAAATATTGTGTAGAGGGATTTTTTAATTTGATGTCTTTACAAACAATTGTCTTGGACAACATTCCTGAGAACAATCCTATTATAAAGTACATATGTCTGAGTCATTTTGTTGTAGTCTCAGTGCTTTGCTGAACAAGGCGACTACTCTGATTTTCATTTAATAATACTTAGATGCTGCATAAATTGTTTTCTGGTATTCCTTAATGTAGAAATGTTTCTTATAATAAAAATTCATCTAGTCTATATTTATTGAATACTTATCTTTTTAATGTACTGCCCTCAAAGAATATGAATTTTAGGAGGAGAAGTAGGACACACATATACACACACAACTATGATACAAGCTAGAGAGTGATATGTACCAAATGCTATATTTTTGAAATTCTGCATTGCATATTTTTTCACATTTTAACTTCTCTGAGATTGGAATTCATCTTACAATTATTTTTTGTGGAACATAAAATAATTGGCCTAACCATTCAAACCTGATACAAAATGGTGCTGTGAAGTAATAACACATAAACATTTTTATGTATATTTAATAGTATAGCCAATTTACTCTTTGATACCCATAATAACTTATCATTACCTGAGTTGCAGTTAAAATTTCACCCAGCATTTATAGAGGCAGTATAGTTACTTATTGAAATATATTTTTAAGAAAAGATTTTTATCTCTAGAACAGTCTGTGACTGTGCTTTGCAAAGAGTAATCTAATTTATTGGCTTTTGTTAGGGTGGGAAGGAACATGGTGTTCCAATCCTCATCTCTGAGATCCATCCAGGGCAACCTGCTGACAGATGCGGGGGGCTCCACGTTGGAGATGCAATTTTGGCAGTAAATGGAGTTAACCTAAGGGACACAAAGCATAAAGAAGCTGTAACTATTCTTTCCCAGCAGGTAAATATCCTTCATTTAATTAAAATTGAATCTACCAGTTGGTTCTTTTTGAATTTATTGAATACTTTCTTCTTCCCTATGAAGTTTCTCAAGTAATAAAGTGTTTATAGACAGATATTTGTTTCCTTTGATTTAAGGCTTCAGATTTACTGAAAATGGACCATTTTGTCTACACTTTTCTATGGCTGCATGACTTTGAGCAAGTTACTTAAAACATCCTCTGTGCCTAGTGTCCTCCTCATCTGTGTGGTAGGAATTGAAATAGAGCTGTGAGAATTAAGTATGTAAAAATACAAAGTACTCAGAATAGAAGCTGATACTTAGAAAGCCACATCATTAATGACTAAAATACTACACACACACACACGCACACACACACACACACTATATATATGAGGCATTACAAAGAAGACAATGCTAGGAGTGGATTGATTTTAGACATAGAGTATTAGCACCTTTTTTATTTAAAATGAGTAAACTAATGTTCTTAGAAATGAAAGCATTTTAATTTGCAGAGCAATTAAATTATAGATTTGAGATTCCTACCCACAAGTCATATCTTATTATCCAGTGTATTTAATATGTTTTTTTTCCCTGAGGAAAACATGGAAATTTAGAGAGGTGTTTGTAGCACCTTGAGATGTTTCTTGACTCTTCAGTGTAGTCTGCCCATGTAGAATTGAATCTCAGAGTTGAAAGTGAATTTGGAGCTCGTTTATTCAACTCTCCATGATGCATAAATCTCCTCTGCAGCATTCTAGTTAGCTGCATTACCGAAAGAGTTGCTGACAAGTAAGCTGTCTATCACATTGACTTACAGTGCTGATTTTTAGGAAGCGCTTTCTCATATTGACTGACAGTCACCCATAGATCTGATTCTATGGTAACCCTGGTTACCATAGACTCTATTCCGTCTGATTTCTCTTCTATGGTAACCCTGGTGCTTGTTGCAAAGACACAAGTGGAGAAATTCAAGTGTTTCAAGGAAAAAAAATCACTAAAAATTATCATTAATATATCATTTATAAATATTTAAAATAGAAAAGCCTCAGTTGTCCTTCAGGAACACTATCTTAATGATGGGGAAACCAAAGGAATGAATAGCTTTCTTTAGTTTATAGTTTATTGTACACCAGTAACTATGCTAGCATTTTATTTACATATATATTCTTCTGAATTTGTTCTGGATTATTAGCACAAGTATGTTGTCAGTTACTCATTACAAGTGATGCTTGAAAAATAAATAAAACTTTACTGAAGACAACTGCATTAACCATCTCTCTCTGCAAAGTGGTATTTTTAAAGCATTTTCTGATAAGGGAGATCTAAGAATGCTACCCTACACCTGATAGCTACGGGGAAGGAGTTTACAAGTATTAGTATAAGTTGTAAGGAAACACTAAGCTCATATTAAAATTCTGAGGTATAACCTTAAAATACTGGGAAAGAGGAATACCAAAGAAATGAACTTAGTGGGTCGTGGTCATAAATGACATGCTTCCTTTTGAGCAAAGGGAAGCCATAATTTTCAGAGAGTTGCAAACATCAAACTTTTGTGTAGTGATTATAGTCTCTTATAAAATGAGAATTATAGCCTGGAATTTTTTTTTTTTTTAAGCATAAAATGATCTGTAACTTTTTACTTGAATTTGAAGTTGCTATTAAAGAATGACAGTATAAATATCACACACTTAGTCTAGCATAGTAGAAGCAGTAAGGACTTTAGAGTCAAATTTCTATTTTTCTGTATACTTGTTCATAATTTTCTGCTCTCTCCTGCACTCACTCAGGTTTATCATTCATGTGAAAGAGGACTATAATAGGGTTATTCTGAGGATCGAGGACTATAATTTTGCACAATAAATATGGTAATTACTATTATTACTAGACACAATACCTTGATTAATACTATATCTGGTACTCAGTGAAAGTTAAAAAGGTTCAAGACTATTCATTAAGAAGCAAATCATTGTATAGAAGTTTCCTGAGTGAGTTAAGGAAAAGTTTGTGTGATACCCTTTTGTGCAAGTTTATTTAATATCTGACTATTTAGGTCAGTTTGCTGAATTTCTGCGTGAAGTTCAAAATGAAAACTAACTTAAACTGAAGGTTTGTTCCAAAATCCTATAAACTTAAATCCTTTTTTATTTTAGATCTATTAGCAAAAATATATTGTGACCAGTAGAAAAAGATCCCATAATATTTAAAGATTATTTGAGAGAGGATTCACAGGGTTGATCTAGACAGGATGGCCTCGAAGACCCCTTCTACCTCTTTAGTTTCTAGAAGTTATTATTTGCTGTCTAGAAAGGAGTTATACCTGAGGTATTCTTACACTTAAGAATTTGTAAATCCTTTCTAAACTGTAACTACAATTACTTGATTTTTTGTTTTCCCTTCCTGTTTTAGAGAGGAGAAATTGAATTTGAAGTTGTTTATGTTGCTCCTGAAGTAGATTCTGATGACGAAAATGTAGAGTATGAAGATGAGAGTGGACATCGTTACCGTTTGTACCTTGATGAATTAGAAGGAGGTGGTAACCCTGGTGCTAGTTGCAAAGACACAAGTGGGGAAATTCAAGTGTTACAAGGTAAAAAAAAAAATCACTAAAAATTACCATTAATATGTTATTTATAAATTTTTAAAATAGAAAAGCCTCAGATGTCCTTCAGTAACACTATCTTAATGATGGGGAAACCAAAGAAATGAATAGCTTTCTCTAGTTTATAGTTTATTGTACCCTGGTAACTATGCTAGCATTTTTTTCTTTTTTTTTTTTTGAGTTGGAGTCTCACTCTGTCACCCAGATTGGAGTGCAGTGGCTGCTCCTGGCCACCACAACCTCGACCCGCTGGGATCCGGTGATCCTTCTGCCTCAGCCTTCCAAGTAGCTGGAACTACAGGCGCGCGCTACCACACCCGGCTAATTTTTTGATTTATTGTAGAGATGAGGTCTCACCAAGTTGCCCAGGCGGGTCTCACACTCGTGGGCTCAGGCAATCCACTCACCTCAGCCTCCCAAAGGCGCGGGATTGCAGGCTGAGCCACCGAGCCTGGCTATGCTAGCACTTTATTTACATATATATTCTTCTGAATTTGTCTTGGACTATTAAGGTAAATATGTTATCAGTTACTCAGCTACAAATGATGCTCGAAAAATAAATAGAATTTAAGTTTTCTTGACTCTGAAACAAAGAACAACATGGTATTTCAAGAAGATATAAATGTAGTCTGTCTTGATGCAAATCTTCTCTCATAATACAATGAATGATGTATAAAGTATAAGTACTTATGATCGCTATTAGAGTCAGATAACTTTTTATTTTTAATTTTAAAGATGTTGGGTACAGTTCAGGATTAGGTATATAAATGTTCATTATGCAGGTACCCTTGTTGATGTGGTGTGCCCCCCCCACCGCTTCAGCAGATTCCCACTACTGCCAATCCTGCCCTCCCTACCCCAGCAGTTTTCCACTACTGCCAATCCTTTTCTTACAGTATTATGATAATTGTTCAAAGTCCGCTTATGAGTGATAATTCTATGTGATACTCAGTTCTTTGTTTCTGTGATAGATCACTCAGTATTATAGATTCTAAGTCCATCCCAGTTGCTGTGATGTTCACAATTGTGTCCTTCTTTATGGCTGTGTAATATTCCATCGTGTATATGTACCACATTTTTTTATCCAGTCCTTTTTTGATGGGCAGCACGGTTGGTTCCATGTTTTTGCTATTATGAATAATACTGCAGTAAACATGCATGTGCAGGTATCTTTTTCATAGAATGATTTGAGTTACCTCCAGGTATACTCCCAGTAGGGGGACTCTGGGGTCATATGGAAGGTCAATTTTTAGATCTTTTAGGAATTGCCAAACTCTTTTCCATAGAGATTGTGTTAATATACACTCCCACCAAGAGTGTAGATATACACTCCCACCAAGAGTTTTCCCTACATCTACTCCAGCATCTGTTGTTTTTATCAAGAAGGGGTGCTGCTTTTTATCAAAGGCTTTTTCCGTGTCTGATGACATAATCATGTGTTTTTTGTTTTTATATCTGTTGATGTATTTAATTACATTTATAGTCTTGTGAATGCTGAACCAGCCCTGCATCCCAGGGATGAAGCCTACTTGGTCATGGTGGATGACTTTTGAGATGTGTTGTTGGATCCAGTTTGAAAGGATCTTGTTGAGAATTTTAACATCTCACGTTCATCAAGGATATTGGCCTGTAGTTCTCTTTCTTTGTTGGATCTTTACCTGGCTTGGGTATCAATGTGATGTTAGCTTCATAAAATGATTTTGGGAGAGTTCCATCTTTCTCAATTGCCTGGAATACTTTCAATAGGATTGGTATCAGTTCCTCCTTGTATGTTTTGTTGAATTCTGCAGGAAAGCCGTCTGTTCCAGGGCTTTTTGTAGGTAGTTTTCTTATGACATAGTCAATTTTCCTGGATTGTTATTGGTCTATTTAGGGACTCGATTTCCTCTTGTTTCAACCTGGAGAGGTTGTGTGATGTCAGAAAGTTCTCTATTTCATTTAGGTTTTCAAGTTTGTTTCCATACAAGTGTACCTAGTAGTCTCTGATAATCTTTTGTATTTCTTTGTGGTCAGTTGTGACTTGATCTTTTGCATTTCTGATAGTGTTTAGAATAGGCTTTTCTCTCTTTTTCTTGGTCAGTCTAGCTAGCGGTTCATCAATCTTGTTTATCCTGTCAAAGAACCAGCTTTTGTTTTGTTAATTTTTTATATTATATTTTTGTCTTGCTTGTCCTGAATTTGGGCCTTTATTTTAGTGATCTAGATTCACCTACTGAAGTTAGGATTTTGATGGTGTTACTTTTCCAGCTATCTTAGGTGATTTGTTAAGCTGTTAACTTGTGGTCTTTCCATTTTCTTCATGTGTGTTCATAGAGATATTAATTCCCCTCTTAGTACTGTTTTCATGGCATTCCAAGGGTTTTAGAAAGATGTTTCTTCATTTTCATTTGTTTCCAGGTATCTTTTAATCTCTGTTTTGATTTCCATGTTGACCCTGGAGTTGTTTTAGCATCATGCTATTTTAGTGTACATGTCTTTGTGGGTTTGAGGGGAACTTTGTTGGAGTTGATATTTATTTTTATTCCACTGTGGTTTTGAGAAGGTGCATGGCATCATTTCAGTCTTATGGAATGTATTTATGCTTGATTTATGGCCAAGGATGTGGTTGGTCTTAGAGTACATTCCATTTGGTGATGAGTAGAATGTATATTTCATAGTTGTTGGGTGGCATGTTCTTTAGGTATTCAGTTATAAGTCCATTTGGTCAAGCATCATGTTGAGGTTCCTGATCTCCTTGCTGATTTTTTTGTCTTGATGATCTGCCTAGGGTTGTGAGTAGGATATTTAAGTCCCCAGCTGTGATAGTGTTAGAGTCAATATCTTTTTTACATTTACCTAGAAGCTGCTTTATGAAAGTTGGTGCTCCTATGTTGGGTGCATATATGTTTAGGATGGATATTTATTGTTGATGGATTGAACTTTTTATCATGATGTACTGACCTTCTGTATCTTTATAAATTTTTGTTAGCTTCAAGAGTGTTTTGTCTGATATTAAGATCATGATTCCTGCTTTCCTTTGTGTTCCGCTCACCTGAAACTTTGTTTTCCATCTTCTTATTTTGAGTCTGTGAGTGTCCTTTCTGGTGAGACGAGTCTCTTGGAGATATTATATTGTTGCCTCTTGATATTTTATCCATTTTGCCGTTCTTTATCTTTTTAGTGGTGCATTTAGTCCGTTCACATTCAGGCTAATTATTAAGATGTGATAGTTTATCCCTGCCATGAGGTTCTTAAAGAGTATCTTGTTGTTGCTACTGTTGTTTCTTTGTTGTCTTTCTTTTGATTTTTGGGTTGATTCATGTGTTTTTTCAATCTTTCCTGCATTCTTGTGAAGGGTATTGCCATTCTTTTTTTTCCCTTTCTTGTTTAATACTTTAAGTATTTCTTATAGAGCTGGTTTGGAGGCAGTGTAAAATCTTAGGAATTGAATGCCTGGGAAGGATTTTAATTCTCTACCACTAATGAAGCTTAGCTGCATAGGTAATTTTTGATTGAAATTGTTTATCTTTGAGAACTTTAAAGATTGGGTTCCAAGCTCTCCTAACCTGAAGTGTTTCTGTAGATAAGTCTGCTGCTGTTCTAATTGGTCTTCCCAGGTAGGTAGTCTGATTTTTCTCTCTTGCTGCCTTTAGGATTTTTTTAATACCTACTTTGTGTTAGGTGAATTATTGTATGCATAGGAATTGGTCTTCTCATTTGTTGTCTTGTAGGGGTTCTCTGAGTCTCTTGTGTTTGAATGGTTGCATCACTGATGAGATGAGGGAAGTTTTCTTGGATGATTTCATGGAATATTTGTCCCAGGTTGGTGTCTGTCTCTCTGTCTGCCTCAGGGATTCCAATTCATCTTAGGTTCAGTCTCTTGAAATAATTGCTCATCTCTTGAAGGTTTTGTTCTGTCTTCTTAATCTTCTTTTCTATGTTTTTAACAGTTTGGGTTCCATATTTTGGTCCTCAAGCTTTGAAATTCTTTCTTTTGCTTGGTTAATGCTTTCCATGCTTATCAGTTTGTTATTTATTTAATTCACTGTATTATTTATTGCTGTTATCTCAGTTGTCAACTCCATCAGTCTTTCCTCTTGTCTTTTCTCATTTCTATTTATTCTCTCTATTAATATCTTAATATCTAGGTTTGTGGTTTGAGTCCAGTCATTCTGGGGGCTCTTCATTGTTTGCATTCTGAAGTCTGTATTCTCAGTGGTTGGCTTCCCAGGGGTCTGTGTGAGACCCATATTCTTCCTTTGGTTTTTCTTCATTTGTGTAGATTTTCCTCCTCCTTTTTTTAACCCTTTAATTCTGTTGTTTAGGGATGGGGGTAGTTCTGTTTCCTCAGTCTCCTATTCTTCCTTAAGTGGATCCTCTGACTTTGTTCAGTTCTGAAGCTGGACTGTGAGTGGAGGTCTGTACTTTTTGTAGTTGTGAGATTTAATTGAGGGGGGAGCTGTGTTCGGAAACTATCTGCAGATCCCAGTATCCGCTGACAGGTGTGTGGGTCCCCTCGAACCCACTTCTCACCTCCTTACAATCTGTCCATGCAGTGGGGGGCTATAGCAACATGAGGTAAGAATAAGGAAAAGAATGGAAAAAGGAAGGAAGAGGATGTGAGCAAGGTTGAGAGCTAGAAGAAGAGAAGAGAAAACAGACTGGCGTACCCACTAACAAATGAAAGGAGACACAAACAGAAAAGATAAAAAATACGAAAACATATAGACAATCATACAAACACACTAAGTGCCAAAAACCCCCCATTGATGTTCTCTCCCTTAAAAATACCCATACACAAGCAGGGAGTCAAAAAAATAGCATTAAAATAACAGAAACAAAGCACATATGAAAATGGAATCAAAAACGGAAAAAGAAGAGAAAAAACTAAAACAAAAAACAAAGAAATGCACAAACAAAACCCCAAAAAGCAAAACCCCATCTGAGGTTGTTCCAGTAACTCCAACTTCCTTTCGGCTCTGATCTCCAGCCCCTCCCCTCTGCTCTCAGCACAGGCTGATAGGGTTGTTCTCAGCATGGGTCGGATGCCCCAGGACTACTGTGGGAGGAGGGTGGATCAGGTCTGGACTCGCCCAGCTTGTTGCTGCTGCTGTCACATCTCCCAGCACGCTGGGATCCGAGTGTCTGTACCTGTGCCGGCATAGGGGAGGGGCATCTGTCTTCCTGAGTTTGACCAGGAGATAACCTCTAGGTCCCAGATTGGAGGCTACGCGAAGCTGGGCGGGGCAGTGCAGGTCTTCGCCTGGTCCAGGACGGAGAAAACAGCTCCAACGGCAGGGCTCCTTTTGGCTTTCTGCTGCCCTCTCCGCGGATCCTGGGGACCTCACCGCTCTGCCGTCACAGGTGATGCCATCGCGCAGTGGTGAGGATCAGCTACTTCTGCCGCCGCTTCTTGGGAGAGCCCCAAGAACAGCAGACAACCCTGTGGGCTGGGGCTGGGGCTCCACTCTTAGGGTGGTGGGGAGCTGCAGTCACCCCTGGAGGAGGGCCCTGGTGTGTGAGCCCGAGTCTCCCCTCAGACAGACTTGCATACACCCACTGGCACGCACCCACTCACGCGGAGAGTTTCTGGGGACACTTGCTTCTGTGGAAACTCTCGCGGTCTGACCTGTTCCGTCGCCGTCTTGCTGGAAATCGAATCAGATAGTATTACCTTGAGAATCTTTGGTTGGCTTCTTTTGCTCTCCTTTACATATGTTTTATGTAGAGCAGTCGTTCTCAAATTATGATTGTGGATCTCTGCAGATCCCTGAGATCTTTCAGTAGAGGCCATGAAGTCAAGTCTTTTCATAATACTAGACATCATGTGTCTTTGTGTGTGTGTTGATATTTGCACTGATGGGACAAAAGCAGTTGGGGTAAAATTGCCTGTTGCTTAGCATAGACCAAGGCAGTGGTGTCCAAGTGTCAGTCATTTTTTTTATTCCTTGCCATCAACTAATAGTAAAAAAAAGAAGAAGATGATGATGCCAGTTTTACTTAAAAATATTCTTAGCTGGGCTTGGTGGTTCAGCTTGTAATCCCACGCCTTTGGGAGGCTGAGGTGAGTGGATTGCCTGAGCCCGTGGGTTTGAGGCCCGCCTAGGCAGGCAAGACCTCATCTCTACAATAAGTCAAAAAATCAGCCGGGCATGGTAGTGCATGCCTGTAATTCTGGCTACTCGAAAGGCTGAGGCAGAAGGATTGCTGGAGCCCAGTGGGTCGAGGCTACGGTGGCTGGGAGCGGCCATTGCACTCCAGTCTGGGTGACAGAGTGAGACTCCAACTCAAAAAAAAAAAAATTCTTGATAAAATAGTAAATACTGTTAATTTTATTAAATATTAGCCTTTGAGTATGTGTCTTTTTAAATTTTCTATATGATGATGAGATGATAAGTATGCATAAAGTGCCTGTCCTGCATACAGAACAAAGATGCTGGTCTCAAGAAAAGTAAAGCGGTTAAACTAGTCGTTGAGTTGGTCATTTTTTTTTTTTGGTAGAAGACAGTTTTTACTTGAAAGAATGACTGACAGATTATAGTTATTTAGAGTATTTGGCAGCCATTTTTTCCCGTTCTTTGTTTTCTTTTTTTTACTTTATTAGAAAGATGTGGGGTACAAGTCAGGATTCCGTACATGAGTGGTTTGCAAACAGGTGAAGTTGGAACCTCCACCTGGACCTCACTTCACCTGGTTTAGGATCCAGTACCCTTAGTGTGGTTACTTGCCCCTCTCTCTTTCCCTCCCCTGGCAATGTACCTGTACTGCCATTTTCTTTCTTCTAGTACTGTGATAAATGTTCACAACGCACTTATAAGTGAGAATATGTGGTTCTCTGTTTCTGTGATAAACAGATTCTCTGTTTCCAAGTTGCTGAGAAGTCCATAATTTCATCCTTCTTTATGGCTGTGTCATACTCTGTTGTGTATATGTACTACATTTTCTTTATCCAGTCTACTTTCAATGGAGAGCAGGGTTGGTTCCATGTTTTTGCTATTGTGAATAGAGCAGCAATGGACATGCATATGCAGATGTCTTTTTTATGGAACGATTTGTGTTCCTCCAGGTATATTCCCTTGTTGGGGGGGATTGCTGGGTCATATGGAATGTCAGTTTCTAATTCTTTTCAAAATCCCCACACTGTTTTCCTTAGAGGTTGAACTAGTTTGCACTTTCACCTACAGTGTAGAAGCAGTCCCTTTTCTCTGCACCCACCCCAAGCATCTGTTGTTTTTTTATTGATGATAGCCATCCTTACTGGTGTTAGGTGGGTTCTCAGTGTGGTTTTTGGTTTGCATTTCTCTGATGATTAGTGAGGCTGAGCATTTTTTCATGTATCTGTTGGCTGTTTATATGTCTTTTTTTGAGAAATGTCTACTCGTGTTTTTTCCCACTTTTTAATGGAATGGGTTTTTGTCCTTTCGGCACATTTGAGTGCCTTATAAGTCCTGGATATAGATCTTTGTCAGATATATAGTTGACAAATATTTTTTCCCATTCTGTGGGCTGTTGCCCTGCTCTCTTGATGGTTTCTTTTGCTTTGCAGAAGCTTTTTAGTTTGCTGTAGTCCCACTTGACTATCTTATCTTTTATGGCATAAGCTTTTGGGATTTTGATCAGGAATTGGTTACCTATTCCAATGTATATATGGTATCTCCTGTGTTTTCTAAGGCTCTTATAGTTTGAGGTTTTGAGTTTAGGTCTTTGATCCATTTTGAGTTGATTTTTGTGTATGATGATAGATAGGGATCCTGTTTCATTCTTCTGATTATGGCCTGTCAGTTTTCCCAGCATCATTTACTGAATTGATCCTCCTCTCCCCAGTGGTTGTTGGTGGAGGCTTTGTTGAAGATGAGTTGGTTGAGAAATTGTGGTTTTGGTTACACAGTCTCTATCCTGTTCTACTGGTTTATATGCCAGTTCTTTGTCCGTCACTTCAAGGAAGACAAGTATTTATTGTAGTGGGAAAATATGAAGTAAAAATTAGAGTTATATAAAATGTGCCTCAATCATCAAGAGCTTGGCAACTTCCTAACACTTACCTTTTGTAATGAGGTTGATGGTGACATTACTGAATGTGATTTTTTGAT
Organism: Cephalopachus bancanus; assembly: GCA_027257055.1. Lineage (NCBI taxonomy): Eukaryota > Metazoa > Chordata > Mammalia > Primates > Tarsiidae > Cephalopachus > Cephalopachus bancanus. The sequence goes on along the minus strand of JAPVLO010000018.1, from coordinate 107,745 downwards.
ATAGTAAAATGAAATGTGTCAACTTTTAGAATTGCTACATAATTTAGTGATCCAGTATTTTTCAAATGACCAGTACATGACGTTACAAAATTTCACAAGGGTGAAAGATCCATTCAAAATGCAAGATAGGCAAATGGATTTTAATATAACAGTGTGAAAAGTTCATTGATAAATCAGGTTTCAAATTCCACATTGTAAAATTTTGGTTCCTTTCCCATACATATCTGTGTGAAGTGGAACTTTCTTTATACCCCTTGTAACAGATTAGCAGAAGTAGAAGCAGAGACAAAGATCTACAGATGTCTTCTATAAAGTCATTAAGGGGATTTGTAAAATTGTAAGATAATGTTACTCTTCTGACTAAAATGTTTTTGCTTGGAAAATATTGAGTTATTTCTCATTAAACTTAGGTGCTATTTATGCTAACATTTATTGGGTGAATTTATTATTGCCATTTAAACAAATTAATTTTTTTTAGGTTTATCAATTTTAATTACTAATATGGTAAGCATCAGTACTCTCATCTACATAAAAAAAGCTCTGGAGTCCTCAATGCTTATTAAGAGCATGAAGGCATCCTGAGACCAACATGTTGAATTTCTGGTGTAGAGTTTTATGATGAACTGATAGACTAGTGCCCTTTTGGTAAACATGTGTGTTATGAATTGTCTACATAAGGAAAACAGGTAGCTAAGATTGTTTTGCCATGCATCCTCAACAAAACTGTTGTGGCAAAAATATGTCAAACCCTTGGGCTGCTCTCTATATGGTTTCATTGTCTTTCATCAAGCTATTTAAAAGACTTGTTTCCTCATGTTTTTTGCAATTGAGGCTAGAAGGCTTCTCTTCTCTGTCACCTATGCAAATTGCAGACATTTAAAACGTGACTCAAATAACCAAAAATATATGCTCATATGATACATCACTTTTAACTGTCTTTAACTCACAAAAATATATCAGTTGGTTAGTCAGTACTCAACAAAAAGGTGATGTAGTCAATACCTGTTTATACACTAGTTTATTATCTATTTTGAAGATCAACCAAAAGTAACTTTAAATTTTAGCTAGTCGTTGTCTTGCCAACAAACTGGACTTTTACTAACCAACTAGAGTGTGCCTCAGTAAAAAGACATTGAATAAAATAATATGCAAACCAAAATATAAAATAAAAATATAATTCACAGTTCAACAGATATTTGTATAATTAGAATTTCACCAACATGTGCATCAATTCTAATTTTATGGAAAACTTGATAGGAAATTTAATACAATTTTTAAATAAGCCCAATAGATATTTTTTAATGGGCATAATATTTGATATCTGCCATAGGAAGGAGAAATCCCCTTGTTAGGAATTGGTAACTGGATTTATCTAATTCTTTGTTATGTTGCCTCATTGCAACCATTAATTATAGTAGACTTTCCTTTGTTTTTAGCACACCAAAATTATAAAGCTGAGTATTTTTTTTTAGGTCGAAAGGTATATACTTTTTCTCCTTTCTTTCTTTTAGGATTTAATAAGAAGGCAGCGACTGATGCACATGAAAATGGAGACCTGGGAACTTCGAGTGAAACTCCACTAGATGACAATGCTTCAAAATTAGATGATCTGCACAGTCTGTATCACAAAAATTCTTATTGAATTGACTGTCTCTCTAGACACAGTGATTAATCAGACTGTTCTGAATTTGAGGCACTAGGGAAGATGGTGACGAAGACTATAGGACAAGGGAGGCTGTTGGCTGCCTAAACGAAAGGCAGGTACCTCAGGGCTTCATGTGAACAATTCTGAATGCATTAAACCCCGTTTTCTGTGGTATACTGTTAGCGATCGCATGTAAAGCAATTTCATTTTCTTGAAACTGTAAGCACCAAAGCATGTGTTTTTCAAAGGGACATCACAGACTTTTAAGTGCCACATGGAACACCACTGTTTCATTTGGCTTCTCTTCCATTTAGTAGAATGACAGTGCTGACTGGAATTTTATAAAATATAGTACTTAAATGCAGAGAGTAAGTGGATTCATATTACATATTCCAGAATGTTAACTGTGGTATTTCAGAGAACAGAACTTGACTCAATGAATTGCCAAAGTGTAGGCTTGACTTAATTTTTTTCTAACTGAAAGAATGTTTTTAGACTTAAAAAATTTTTTTATTGTGCATCTGGATCCATTACTAGTGATTGAGTTTGCCTTTCAGCTTTATTCAGTGTATACAAAATAGTTTTATTTAAACAATCTTTTATCGATCAGTGCTGTGCTAGAAATAGTTTCTGAAAATTTACTATACATTTTACTTTTTTGGTTGCTAAATGTAGATGAGTATAAAATATCTGTTCTCCATGATGTTGATCTGTGTGCATTGCATTGGAGCATTTACTCATTAATGTTTAGCTCAGATGTTTTCTTTCTGGGATCCACAAAGATAGTTCCATACATTTTGAGTTGTGCATAAAGTTTATCTTGCTATAATAATCCTGGCATCTAAAGGTACATTTTTCTGGTAGTAAAACTCACATTTATTATTAAGTCATGCAATACAGTGCATTCAAACAGCAACTTTCTCTCTGAGTAGCTTATTTGCCCAAATCATCTGAAAAACTGGGGGCAAAGGTGGGCAAGATGAGGTGAACACATTTGATACAGTAATTGTTCTGATTGGGTTTTCATGTCAGTGTAGGTTTGACTAAAGAACTTTTTATTTGTAAACTCTATGACTTCACGTTTTCTTGTCCCAGAATGAAGCATGGAATACCTCCTCTCTTATTATTTGTTCAGCAGGCTGTTGTTTCTGCTGGGCAAAGTCAACACATTGCATTTAAAGAGGTGATAGTTTTGCTAAGATCACTGTTTTAAAGGATATACATTTAAGGGACCATTAAGTGGGAGAAAGCCTATGAGGCTTTTAATATATTATCAGTATCTTAATTTCTGGTATTCAGATGTTATGTGATAAAATACATTTTTTTGTCTTTCCTAGATGCACTATATATTTGTTCAAAGGTAAATCTATAAAATGTATATACTTTATTTTGTGATTTTGCTGTTTATAAATTTAATGTTTTAGCTGTTGGCTTGTGGTTTGTTTTGGGTGAGTTTGATCATCTGTATATCACCATGTTGATTTGTATTAGAAGTACACTCCATAGTGTATGTTGTTATTGATATTAAAATACTTTATAGCATAACATTGCCTCCAAGTAAAAGCTAGTATTTAATTGTACAAATGAATGAGCAAGTTATATGTTATTGTTTGCTCTTGACAGGATAAGCCTCTTAAAAGTAAAAAATTGTTTTTTCATATGCATTTTCCTATGCCAAACACATACCCCCATGCATGACATGAAATCTGCAAACTGAATTTTAGCCATTGTATTTATTTAGTTTAAAAAAATCCACTTATAGCAGATCTTTCTGAAAACTTTCTGCTGTGACATGAAATCATGCTATTCTTAAAACAGAACCTGGGATGGAATGACCATGGCATTTTTTTCAGAGGATAACCTTTCTCTACTGTTACTTTAGGAAATGTAAGCTGTAACCCTTTAGAGAACTACCTAATAATTGTATAAAGAGTTTTTTCGAACCTTGAATTGGAATTTTTGTGAGGTTGCCGTGTAATTTGAAGGATTATGTGAGATGGTTATGATATAAATTCCTTTCAAGGGTTAATAAACAAAATGAAAAGTTTTCCGAGTAGTTTAAAATTCCACGGGTCAGTTTTCTTTTCATTCCTGCTTCACCGTGGTTTGCAAGCCTAAGCACTGTTGCTCACATACTACTGTGAGCTTCCTGTTGGATATTAGTAACTAGGTAAGAGTTCATTTTAGAATGAATACATGATCTTGGAGATGAACTAAAAATTAGACTTTTTCTAAAGGACTGAATGAGAACCTGTTTTAATATTTTCACATTTATAGGAAGAAAACACATATAACACTGAAGCTTCTAAGACAAAACCAAACTGATTAGAGGGAAACTGTTACGAAACCATTATAATGAAGAAGGGAAAGAAAAAGAAAAATACACACATGCATACACAAACAGAATAGCTGAGAAGAGCTTTTAAGTAGAACCTGAGGATTGTGTGTGTGTGAGTATAGATATTTATACTTAACCTCTAAAATTCTCCTCTGCAGACATTATCTCTGTTATGAATATGATGACAAATCAGCACTTGAGTTATGGGACTATTGAAATAGATGTAAGAAAGATGAAATTTTGTCTGTCTTGGTGATTATAACTGAACAGTTATCAGAAGTTAGTACAGGTTTTCATGGTGCTGTTTTGTTTTTTGTTTTTTTCCCTACCACAGTGGACTTATTTTGTTTTCATGCTTAGAAACAAAAAACTGTAGTATTGATTTGTATGTAAACTACACATTTTTGACATCTTTATTAGGTAATCCACTATTCCACCTCTTTAGTCTTCCATTTATGGTCAGCCTCAAATCTATTCTATAGCATTTATGACAAATGTATTATATCTAGTTGAGTTTAATATTTTTTTATTAGTCTGTAAATAAAGATGGCATCTTCTACATTAAAGTTATATTGATCTCATTTTTAAAAAAAATAAACATTTTTTGTTTCTTTCACATTAAATAGTTTATTATTTATTTCTAGTATCGTCTATTATTTGTACCAGCATGTGTCATAAAGCCCATGCAAAGGACTTGTCTTAGTTTTGTGTTACAAATATTGACAGTCAATGATATCTATAAATAGAACATTGATAAAAAGTAGAAAATCAATCCTATTAGATGCTATTTCAGAGGATATTGTTGCATTTTAACATCTAAGAATATATAGTGTAGAATTTTCCAAATTATATGTAAAATGATTTTAGATAACACTTGTAAATTAATATAAATCATGTTTCAGAAAGTGACTTGAATTATGAACATTTAGAAATACTTCTTGTCATTGACTAACCTTGATTTAGTGCTAATACATATCTGTTTCCTGAGTGTTGATTTAAGCTCTCAGTTCACCAAGTAATTTGAAAAAAAGCCTTCCCCAGAATTCATCCTCATAAAATATTGTTCAATTTATGAAACTCTAATGGTAACTTATATTTTCATTGTCAATCAGTGTTTTATTTTAGGTGATTTTATAACTATAACCTCCAAAAAAAAAAAACCCCTTAGAAGTATTGCAAATCACCTTGCACTGTTGGTACAAAGTATTTGTTTAATAATAAGCCTTTTTAAGGTGTATTTTGAGAGCCAAAACCACCGTGGTGGCAGCCACAAGAATGCATCTCTCAGCTCCCCTGCAGGAGGAAACATTTCTTACTGAAGGTCCAGCTGCTGCCCTCTGAAGTCTGTCCCTGTGTGCATGCTGAGGCTACACTTCTCCACGCTGCTGCCAGCCAATGACTGGGATATTATGTGATGACTTCTCCAAGTTAGCTGGAGGACTCCCAGATGGTCAGGCAAAACTTCCTTAGGATGACATTGCCGTTTAAGTTCCTTTCACCCTTTGCTTGGGGTCATACCTGCCTTGTAATTTGGCTGCCTCCCACCAATCCCTACTCCCTACCTGTTTTTTCTCACTGGCATTACTCCTAATAAATCTGTTGCACACCTTTTTTGGTGTTGGTGTCTGCTTCTTAGAGGACCTAGGTTAACACAAGTGGACCAGGAATGTGATCTGAGGAAACAGGTAATAAGGGGGCTAAGACCTTCCTCAACTCCCACCCAAAGGATAAAAACAGTGACATATAGTCCTTGGCACAACATCATGGTTCAGTTGCTAAATATTTCACAGGTGGTATGAAGAAAGGAGTTAACACAGCAGGGCTGAAGCTGTTGCTCTTAGTCCTGCTTGCAAGGTTGGGACTTGGCTAGTGTCCAGCAACTTGGATTTCAGGAGTATTCCCTCTATTCCCTAGTTGATGAGGGTGGTTTACTGTGCCTGAAATGTTTGTTCACACAATAGGATGTATGTTGAACACCTACATTTCTTTGGGAATCTGGAATTTTGGTGCATGTTAAGCAGAGGGTATCTGTATGTCTGACTCCCCCTAAGATCTGGACTCCCAGGCTTAATCAGGCAAGTGTCCCTGGTGGACAACACTTTTTTTGTACATCATTGCCAGAGGAATCAAGCATGTCCTGTGTGACTTGACTGGGAGAAGACTCTTGGAGCTTGTGCCTTGATTTTCTCTGATTCAAGCCTTTTCCCTTTGCTGATTTTGCTTTGTTCTCTGTAATAAATCATAGTTGTGAATGTACCTCTATGCTTAGTCCTGTAGCTTTTCCTACCAAGTCACTCAACTTGGGAGTGGTTTTGGAGACCCCAGACATAGGTGGCAATTTGGGAAACTCCCCATGGAGGTGAATTCTCCAGGAGGTTCAGTGATGCAGGCTTCTTAAAACTAGGGAGAACAACGTCTACAGGATCAGCCAAGTTGGAGAGTTACTGCTAGGCTGTATTGGTGACCCACAGAATGGCGGGAAGGGGCATCCAAGAAGGCCTTATGTCCTGCAGTGGAAGGAGTGAAGCAGCTGAGCTTCAGGCTGAATATCTAACTGTTAAGTTTGCAGAGTTCCAGAAACCTGAATGTTCAACTGAGCCCTGCCTGTTTTGTGAAAGAACCCTGATGGGCAAAACCTAGAAACTCGAAATATGCCATGGGTGCATCTGGATGGATGTCCTTGCAGATGTTGACTCTGCAGTCTTTACTTCACCCTCTGGTCTTGCAGAAGCAGTCCACTCTTCTCTAAGACTGAGTACAGTGGGCTTGTAGAGGTAACCCACCTTCTCTAAGAACTTGTCCTTGCTACAAGATGCTGCAGAGGCTTCTACTCATTCCCTCAAGGCAGCATCTGCCAGGCATCGAGGATTAAAGCCTAGCAAAGCCTGATTGGACATGATATGGGAGAAAAGGAACCTCACCAAAAGTGTAAGAATTAGTAAGCATATTCTGTCAAAAGCCAAGGGTGTGCTCCTAGGAATTGATTTTGAAAGTACTTGATTAAGGACTAAACTCATTAAGGGAAAATTCAAGAAGAGTTCCGATAGGATGGCGACGGCATAGGTGGACTTGTGAGATTCTCCGAACGTGAGTTCCCAAAAAGACTCTTACTTTTCTTCCCCCATCCCCCAGCCCACCACCAGCCACGCTGGTCCGAGGCCCGGGGACCTTTGGTCCCACGCAGGGCCGGATATAGTGGCCCCTGGCTGCTGCTACTCCACCATACGTGACTCCCGCCTGTGCGGGAGTCTCGGGTCTCAGCTCCCTCCCTGGCTACATCGTCTCTTGCCTAGCACCCAGCACCAAGCTGCCAGTCACTCAGGGAGGCTCTGGGTACCCGCCCCTCAGAGACACCAGTTCCATTTCTGGCTGAAGTACCCTGTGGGGGCCTGGGGCCACTCTCGCTGTGCACCGCCTGCCCCTTGGAGTTTTGGAGCTCTGGAGCTCTGGGCCCACCCTGGCTGAGGCACTCAGCGTGCCACCCCATGCTTAGGGACCCAGACAAGCAGAAAAGATCTGCAAAAGTGAAACTGCCACCTTGGTCATTCTACAGGCAGAGATTTGCATTGCCCTGCCCACCTATCAGCAGCCCCACCTTAGTTCCTAAGGTAACATCGCTAAACAGGAGACAAAGGCCCACCCCTGAGCTGAATCAGACAAAAGCAACTAAGCATCACAAGCCTCCCAGGCAGCAGACTAAAACAAACCCAAACTGCGAGTAAATCTAGCTGCCTGCAACAAAAAACAAAGGGGAGAGGCTGGAGATCAGAGCTGAAGTGACTTTAGACACGCAGGAAAGTTTCCAGAGCTAGTTTGATCTCTTATTTTGACTTGATTTTATCATTTTGACTGTTTGTTCACTTGTTTGCTTTCTGACTTACACTGTTTCATGATTTTATTGGTCTGTCTCTGTGCAGCTACCAGTATTCTTTAGGGAATCTTTCTTACGTGGTTTTTTTTCACTTCTCTGGCCTTGTGTCTCTTTCTCACCTGTTAGTTGGTATGTATGTCTGTTTTCCCTCTCTTCTCTCTTTCTTAACTTCCTATTGCACTCCCCTCCTTCATTATTTTCCTCTTTTGTACCTCCTTTTAATCCAGGGACCAAACCTACATACTGCTGCATGGACAGATTGTAAGGCAGTGAGAAATAGGTTCCAGTGTGCTCATACACCTGTTGGTGGATGCTAGAATCAGCATATAGATTCTGAACCACAGCTTCCCCCTCAATTAAACCTCAAAACTGCAAAAGGTACAGCCCACAACCGACACTCCAACCTCAAAAGTGAACAAAGCCAGAGGACCCCCCCTAAGGAAGAACAGGAGATTGCACAGTGAAACAAAAGCAACCCCACCTTCCCTGAAAAACAGAATTAAAGAAGGGGAGGGAACGGAGGAGAGAGAGAAAAATCTACACAAATGAAAACCAAAAGAAGAATATGGGTCTCTCCCAGACCCCTGGGAGGACAGACACTGAGAAAACGGACTTCGGGATGCAAACAATGAAGAGCCCCCAGAATGACTGGTCTGAAACTACAAACCAAGATATCAAGACATTAATGGAGAGATTAAAAAGAATTGAGGAGAGACAAGAAGAAACTAGGAAGGAGCTGATATCTGAGATAACAGTAATAAAGAATACTGTGAATGAAATAAATAACAAACTGATAAGCATGGAGAGCAGAATTACCCAAACAGAAGAAAGAATCTCAGAGCTTGAGGACAAAATATAGAATTAACCCAAACTCTTAAGAACACAGAAAATAAACTCAAAAAACAGACCAAAACCTTCAAGAGATGAATGATTACTTCAAAAGACCGAACCTAAGAGTAATTGGCCTTCCTGAGGCAGAAAGAGAGACAGAGACCACACTGGAACAAACTTTCCATGAGATCATTCAAGAAAACTTCCCTTATCTAATCAGTGATGCAAAAATTCAAACACAAGAGATTCAGAGAACTCCTGCAAGACAACAAATGAGAAGACCAACTCCTAGACACAATAATTCACCTAAACAAAGCAGGCATAAAAGAAAAAATCCTAAAGGCAGCAAGAGAAAAAGGCCAGATCACCTACCATGGAAGACCAATTAGAATAGCAGCAGATTTATCTACAGATAAATCTCCTGTAGGATAGGAGAGCTTGGAGCCCTATCTTTAAAGTCCTAAAAGATAAACAATTTCAACCAAGGATAACCTACCCGGCCAAGTTAAGCTTCATCAGCGAGGGAGAATTAAAATCCTTCCCAGGTATCCAATCCCTAAGAAATTATGCCTCCACCAAACCACCTCTACATGAAACACTTAAGAAAGTACTAAACACAGAAGAAAAGGAAAAAAGAACAACATTCTTCAAAAGAGTACAGGAAAAGAATAAAAGACACAAGAACAAACCCCAAAACCAAAAAAAAAAAATACAAAAAAACAAGTGGAAGAACAACAACTCTATAAGAACTCTATGATAGGGATGAATTCTCACATTTCAATAATTAGTCTGAATATGAGTGGACTAAACTCACCACTGAAAAGACATAGAATGGCATAATGAATAAAATATCACCAGGCAACAATATACTGCCTTCAAGAAACCCATCTCATTAGAAAGGACATGCACAGACTCAAAGTAAGAGGATGGGAAACAAATTTTCAGGCGAATGGAACACAAAAGAAAGGAGGAGTCACGATCCTAATTTCAGACAAAATACCATTTAAGCTATCAAAAATTAAAAGAGATACAGAGGGCCACTACATAATAAAAGGTTCACTCCACCAACAAGAAATATCTATCTTAAACATATATGCACCCAACATAGGTGCGCCAACTTTCATAAAGCAACTTCTAGGAAAACTAAAGAAAGATATTGCCTCTAACACATTCAGAACTGCGGACTTTAATACCCCACTCACAACCGTGGACAGATCATCAGGACAAAAAATCAGCAATGAGATCTGGAACCTCAATGTGACTCTTGACCAAATGGACTTAATTGATACCTACAGAACACTCCATCCAAAGACCACAGAATACACATTCTACTCATGGAACATTCCACTGCATGGAACATATTCGAACATCGACCACATACTTGGCCATAAATCAAGTATAAGCAAATTTAAAAGGACCGAAATTTTACCATGCACCTTCTTGGACCACAGTGGAATAAAAATAAATATTAACACCAACAAGGTCCCCACAAAACCCACAAAGACATGGACACTAAACAACATGATGCTTAACAACTCCTGGGTTAATGATGAAATCAAAACAAAGATCAAAAGATACATGGAAACAAATGAAAAGGAAGAAACATATTAGCAAAATCTCTTGGATGCCATGAAAGCTGTAGTAAGAGGGGAATTTATATCCTTATAAACACACATGAAGAAAATGGAAGGATCACAAATTAACAGCCTAACAAGCCACCTAAGGAAGCTGGACAAGCAAGACCCCAAAAACCCTAATTTCAGCAGAAAAATCCAGATCACCAAAATAAAAGCCGAAATCCAGGACATAGAAGACAAAAAGATAATACAAAAAATCAATGAAACAAAAAGCTGGTTCTTTGAAAGGATAAACAAGATTGATGGTCCCCTAGCTAGACTGACCAAGAAAAAAAGAGAAAAAACTTAAATAAGCACAATCAGAAACACAAACGATGAAGTCACATCTGACCCTGAAGAAATACAAAAGATCATTACAGACTGCTGTGTACACTTGTATGGAAACAAACTTGAAAACCTTAAGGAAATGGAGGACTTTCTGACATCACACAACCTGCCTAGGTTGAAACAAGAAGAAATTGAGACCCCAAATAGACCAATAACAATCGAGGAAATTGACTACGTAATAAGAAAACTACCTACAAAAAAAAGCCCTGGTCCAGATGGCTTTCCAGCAGAATTCTACAAGACATTTAAAGAAGAGCTGATACCAATCCTACTGAAGGTATTCCAGGCGATTGAAGAAGATGGAACTCTCCCCAAATCATTTTACGAAGCCAACATCACATTGATACCCAAGCCAGGTAAAGACCCAACAAAGAAAGAGAACTACAGGCCAATATCTTTGATGAACATAGATGCTAAAATTCTCAACAAGATCCTAGCAAACCGGATTCAACAACACATCTCAAAAATCATCCATCATGACCAAGTAGGCTTCATTCCTGGGATGCAAGGCTGGTTCAACATTCATAAAACCATAAATGCAATTAAATACATTAACAGATGTCAAAACAAAAACCACATGATTATATCATTAGATGCAGAAAAAGCTTTTGATAAAATCCAGCACCCCTTCTTGTTAAAAATCATCGAACATCTAGGCATATGGGGAACATACCTCAAAATATTAAAAGCCATCTACGAGAAACCCACAGCCAGCATACTCCTAAATGGACAAAAATTGGAACCATTTCCCCTGAAAACTGGAACAAGACAAGGATGCCCACTCTCACCCCTCCTGTTCAACATAGTATTGAAAGTTCTGGCTCAAGCAATCAGAGAAGAGAAGGCAATCAGGGGTATCCAGATAGGAAAAGAGGAAGTCAAGTTATCTCTCTTTGCAGGTGATATGATTGTGTACTTTGAAAACCCAAGAGAATCTGTCCAAAACCTCCTTACACTGATAAAGGCCTTTGGCAAAGTCTCAGGATATAAAATAAATGTGCAAAAGACAATCACATTTCTTTACACCAATAATAAACAGAAACCCAAATAAAAACCACAATTCCATTCACAATAGCCACACAAAAAATGAAATACTTTGGCGTCTTCCTAACCAGAGACGTGAAAGACCTTTACAATGAAAACTACAAAACTCTGCTCAAAGAAATCAAAGATGACACAAACAAGTGGAAAAATATCCCATGCTCATGGATTGGAAGACTCAACATTGTGAAGATGTCCATCTTACCTAAGGCAATCTACAAATTCAATGCAATACCCATCAAATTACCAGGAACATTCTTCTCAGACCTAGAAAAAACAATACAGGAATTCATACGGAAACACAAACGACCAAGAATAGCCAGAACAATCCTCAGCAAAAAATAACAAAGCAGGTGGTATCACATTACCAGGCTTCAAACTTTACTATAAAGCTACAATCATCAAAACAGCTTGGTATTGGTATAAGAACAGGCATATAGATCAATGGAATAGAATTTAGATTCCAGAAACAACACCTCTATTTCTCAACCAACTCATCTTTGACAAAGCCTCCACCATCTACCACCGGGGAGAGGAGAACCTATTCATTAATTGGTGCTGGGAAAACTGGCTGACCACATGCAGAAGATTGAAACAGGACCCCTATCTATCCCCATACACAAAAATTAACTCCAAATGGATCAGAGACCTAAATGTAAAACCTCAAACCATAAGAACCTTAGAAAATGAAGGACATACCCTCATGGAAATCGGAGCTGGTATCCATTTCCTTAACAAAACCCAAAATCCACATATCATAAGAGAGAAGATGGACAAGTGGGACGTTATTAAACTGACAGGCTTCTGCAAAGCCAAAGAAACCATCAAGAGAGCAGGGAGACAGCCTACAGACTGGGAAAAAGTGTTGCCAACTCCAGGTCTGACAAAGGCTACAAGGAACTCAAACGTGCTTAAAAAACAACAACAACCAAACAACCCCATTATAAAGTGAGCAAAAGGTATGAACAGACACTTCACAAAGGAAGCCATCTGAGCAGCCAACAGACACATGAAGAAATGTTCAACCTCACTAATCATCAGGGACATGCAAATCAAAACCACACTGAGATACCACCTAACCCCAGTCAGAATGGTAGTTATCAATAACTCAAAAAACAACAGTTGCTGGAGAGGGTGTGGCGAAAAGGGAACACTTCTACACTGTTGGTGGGAGCGTAAACTAGTGCAACCTCTGTGGAAAGCAGTGTGGTGATTCCTAAAAGCTCTAAATATCAACCTCCCATATGACCCTGCAATCCCCCTACTGGGAACATACCTTGAAGAACTCAAATCACTCTATCAAAAAGATACCTGCACACGAATGTTTATCGCAGCATTGTTCACAATAGCAAGAACCTGGAACCAACCATGCTGTCCATCAAAAGAGGACTGGATTAAAAAAATGTGGTACATATACACGATGGAATACTATGCAGCCATAAAAAAGAACAAAATCATGAATTTTGCAGCAACCTGGATGGAACTATAGTCTATAATACTGAGTGACCTCTCACAGAAACAAAGATCTGAGTACCACATGTTGTCACTCATATAGTGGACCTTGATCATCCAATGTAATACTATAAGAAATTGACTGACAGTGGTGGGAATCTATGGCGGGGGGAGATGGGATTAATGGTAGTAAATATCTGTCTGGGGATGGGGAGAAACCTCTTATCAACAAGGGTGCCTGAATGAAGCATATTTGTATACCTTACCCTTAACTGTACCCCACAATATCATAATAAAAAATATTGATTATAAAAAAAAAAGAGAAAATTCAGAAACATACCTAAAACATAAGGATACAGAATTTGAAAGGAAAAGGAAGACAGACTGGGTGTATTGTTCTTCACTGGAACTTTGATAACTTCTTTCTATGACAAATAATTACAGAGTGAACTGAAAGAGATAACATGGAAAATACTGAGTCAACTTAAAAGTGAGTTTAATTGAGGTATATGACAATAAGCTTATGGATTCCAAATGCACAGTGCAACTTTTTTCTGTAACTGAAACTCAAAAGAACCTTGCTGAATTTTTTTGTCTCGATGTGTTCCATTCACTTGAACAAAACTAATAGTCATAGAATATTTTGTAACTTAGAATACCAGTAGTTTTTCTACATACACATTTTAATGTTTTCATTGCCCTCAATGGAAAAAGGAATGTCCTCTCAACTTTTCCTGAAATTTCTCTGTGTATCACAGTGTTCCAAATACTGAAACAACCTTGCCTGTGGGTTAACTTTCATTAGATTTAGCTACAAATGCTTTTCATGAATGGAATAATCTTTACCTGTGGGCTGCAGTTTCAGAAAGGAAGATGATACATTAATTTTTTCTCAAAGAAATCTTGATAACTTCCTTATGTGTAAAACGCTTACATAGACTGAACTGAAATGCACAAAAGAGAAACATTCAATGATTTAGCTTAGAAGTACTTTTAATGTGAATATATATAGATAAGTTTATGGATCCCAAATGCAAAATGCAACATGTTCCTGGAACTGGAACTGGAAGAAGCTTGCTGAATTTGTTCTTTTTCAAAGTATTCCACTCACAGAAATAAAACAAATAATTATAGAACATTTTGTCACTTAAAATACAAGTAGGTTTTTTTTTTCTTTGTGTGTGTGTGTGTGTGTGTGTGTGTGTGTGTGTGTGTGTGTGTGTTTTGTTTTTTGAGTTGGAGTCTCACTCCATTGCCTAGACTGGAGTGCAGTGGCATGTTCACAGCCACCCCAGTGGCAACCTATTGGGCTCAGGCGATGCAATTTTTCCTCCTCAGCCTTCCAAGTAGTGGGAACTACAGGTGCGTGCCACCATGCCCCGCTAATTTTTTTATTTATTGTAGAGATGAGGTCTTTCCAAATTGCCCAGACTGGTCTCGAACCCATGTGCTCAGGTAATCCTCTCACTTCAGACTCCCAAAGTGCTGGGATTACAGGCTTGAGTCACCACACCCAGCAAGTAGGGTTTTTTTTTTAATGGGCATATTTGTGTTCACTTTTATCTCAATGGGAAAAAGGAGTGTCCTCTCTTAACGTTTTCCTAAAAAGAGCTAGCAACTTTCTATTCTTGCAGAAGTATTTCCAACACTTAAACAAACAAGAGTGTTTAACTTTCAGCAGATTAAATTAGTAGTTTTTAATGGGGGGACGAATCTGTTGTCTGTGGACCTCAATTGGAGAAATGTGTTTGATCAATTTTTAATAGGATCTTGATACCTTTGTTTTCTGTCAAAACCGTATGTAGAGTGAACTGAAAGAAATAATTTGGAAACATATAGTAATTTAGCTTAGAATTACATTTAATGTGGTATAATACAGTAAACCTATGGATCCCCAGGACACAATGCAACATGCTCTTGTAACTCAAAACTTTTTGAATTTGTTCTGTCAATGTAATCCATTCATTTACATGAAACTAATAGGCCAACATTTTGTCACTTAGAATACAAATAGTTTTCCTACATGCATATTTTTATCTTCTTATTGTCCTCAATGGAAAAAAAAAATCCTCAACTTTTTCCCAAAGTGAGCTAGCAACTTATTTATGTGACAAAGTATTCCAAATGCTGAAAGAAACCACAATGTGTTTTAACTTTTATTAGATTAAACTCCAAGTGCTTCTCATAAGTGGAATATCATGAGTGGAATAATCTGTTGCCTGTGGGCCGCAATTGCAGAAAGAAACCTGCTCCATTAATTTTTTTATCAGAGGAATCTCTATAACTTTTTTTTAATCTGTAAAACACTTACATAGAATGACCTGAAAGAGATAATTAGAAAGCATTCAATGATTTGGCTTGGAAGTATGTTTAATATGACTATACGTTTGAGTTCGAAATGCACATTGCAACATGTTTCTGTAACTGGAACTCAAGAGAAGCCTGTTGAATTTGTTCTTTATCAGTTTTTCATTCACTCTAATAAAACTAACAGTAATAGAATATTTTGTCACTTAGAGTATATGTAGTTTTTCTACGTGTGTATTTGTATTTTCTCAATGATCTAAATGGGAAAAAGGAATGTGCTCTCTCAGCTTTTTCAGAAAGTGAGCTGGCAACTTCTTTGTGTTTCAAAGAGTTTCAAACCCTCAACAAACCAGAGTGTGGTATAATAATCTATCGTCTGTGAACTGCAATTACAGAAAGAAACATGTTCCATTAACTTTTTCTCAAAGGGATCTTGATGATGTCTTTATGTTTAAAACACCTACATAGAGTTACCTGAAAGAAATAATTTGGAAGTATTCGGTGAGTTTGCTTAAAAGTATGTTTAATGCAGGTATATGCCTGTAAGCCTATGAATCCCAAATACACAATGCAACATGTTTTTGTAACTGGAACTCAAAAGAAGCTTGCTGAATTTGTTCAGTCTCCAAGTGTTGCATTCACTGAAATAAAACTAATAGTCATAGAACAGATTTTGCCACTTAGGTTATAAGTAGCTTTTTCTTAAGCTTATTTATATTCATTTTTATCTCAATGAGCAAAATGAATGTTCTCTTAACTTTTTCCAAGAGTGAGCTAGCAACATTCTCTCTATGTCAAAGTGTTTCAAACACTGAAACAAACAATAGAGTATTTTAACTTTCAGCTTGTTAAATTAAAAGCAGTTTTAATTGGTGGAATAATCACATGTGGGCCACAACTGGAGAAAGGAACATTTTCCATTAATTTTTCTCAATATCATCTTGATAACTTCTTGCTCTGCCAAACACTTACGTTGAGTGAACTGAGACAGATAATTTAGAAATATCCAGTAAGTTAACATAGAGTACATTGTATATGGGTATACCACTATAAACTTATTTAAGCTTATAGCATAGTGCAACCTGTCTCTGTAACTGGAATTCAAAAAATGCTTTATAACTTGGTTTTCTCTCAGAAATTTCATTCAGTAACTGAAAATAAATAACCATAAACCATTTCATCACTTAGCATACAGGCAATTTTTCCATACAGATGTACATATTTTATGTATGCCTTCAATGGGATAAAGAAAAGTTCTCTCAATTTGTTCAAAAGTGATATACCAGTGTTTCCTGTGACTCAAAGTGTCCTAGTCACTGAAATAAGACAGAATATGGTTTGACATTCAAGAGGTTAAACTACAAGTACTTTTCATGAATGGAATAATCTATTGCCTGTGGGTTGCATTTGCAGAAAGGAGCAAGGTTTTTTGACTACTCGTCAAAAAGATGTTGATAACTTCTTGCTCTGTCAAATTTTAACACGGAGTAACATTAGATAATTTGGAAACAGTTAACAAAGAACTATATTTTATGCTGGTATACCATGATAAGCCTATTGATCCTAAATACACAGTTTGACATGTCTTTGTAACTATAACTCAAAAAAAGCTTTCTAACTTGGTTTTCTCTCAAAATGTTCCATTCAGTTAACTAAAACAATTATTCTAAATCATTCTGACAGTGCTATACAAGCGGTTTTTCTACATGGAGAAGTCTATTTATCTTGTGACCTCAGAGGGAACCAGTAACACCCTCTCTCAATTTTTTCCAAAAGTGAGCTAACAACCTTCTCTGTGTTTCTAAGTGTTCCATTAAAAAACAAACAAACTACAACAAAAATAATGTGGTTTAACATTTAGTAGGTTTAACTATGAGTACTCTTCCTGGGTGGAATGATTTGCCACCTGTGAGCTGTAATTGAAAAAGGGAATATGTTCTATGCACATCATAGCAAATTATATTTTGATAACTTTTTACACTATCAAACACTTACAGTAATCTGAAACAGTTTGAAAACATTCTAGCTCAGTACATTTGATGCACTATATGTATATATGATGGACTGTAAATTGATTGATCCCAGTGGCAGAAGGCAACATGTTTTTGTAAATATAAGTCAAAAGAAGCTTGTCACCTTGCTCCTGCATAATAATGATAGTAATAAAAAGTTAATAGAACAGGTTTTTTTTTCTTTTCCCCAATGTGGCACACTTTTGGAAAATGTTGAGAAAGTGTGTTCCTTTTCCCGTTGAGGTCAATGAGAAAATACAGATACACATGTAGAAAAACTACTTGTATTCTAAGTGACAAAATGGTTTATGACTCTTAGTTTTATCTCACTGAATGGGGTACTTTGAGACAGAACACATTCAGCAAGTTTCTTTTGCATCCCAGTTGCAAGACCATGTTTTCTTGTCATTTGAGATCCATAAGCTTACAGTCCTATACCCACATTAAATGTCCTAAGTTGACTCTAAATGTTTCCAAATAATCAACTTCAGTTCACTCTATGTAAGTTTTTGATAGAGAATGGAATTATCAAGATTTCAAGGAAAAAAGTTAATTGAACAGGTTTTATCCTTCATGGCTCACAGGTGGTTGATTATACCACCCCTGAAAAGCACTCATATTTTAATCTGTGGAACATCAGACTGCAGTCTGTTTTGTTTCTATGCAAGGAACACTTGGACACACAGACAAGTTTGCAATCACGCTTTTGGAAAATGTTGAGAGGAATTTGTTTTTCCCATTGAGGTTCATGAGAAAATACAAATATACATACAGAAAAGCTACTTGTATACTAAATGACAAAATGTTCTATTACTATTTATTTATATAAATGGAACACTTTGAGACAGAACAAATTCAGCAGGCTTCTTTTGAGTTCCAGTTACAGAAGCATGTTGCATTGTACATTTGGGATCCATAGAGTTACATTTATATATCTATATTATGTGCTTCTAAGCTAAATCACTGACTGCTCCCTAGTCATGTGTGTCAGTGCACTCTATGTGTTTTACAGATAAAGAAGTTATCAAGATCCCTTTGAGAAAAAGTTAATATAACATCTTTCTGCAATTGCAGCCTATAGGCGATAGATTATTCCACCTGTGAAAAGCACTTGTAGTTTAATCTAATGAAAGTTAAATGACATTCTGGTTTGTTTCAGTATTTGGAACACTTTGAAACACAGAAAAAATTGCTTGCTAGCTTTGGGGAAAAAAGAGAGAAGACGTTTTCCCCACTGAGAACAATGAGAAAATAAAAATAAGTGTAGAAAAACTACTTTTATTCTCAGTGACAAAATGGTCTATGAATATTTGCTTTATTTCAGTGAATACAACACATTGAGATGGAGTAAATTCAGCAAGCTTCTTTTGAGTTCCAGTTACAGAAACATGTTTCATTGTACATTTGGAATTCATAGGCTTATAGTCCTAGACTCCCCTTAAATGTATTAATACTTCTAACCTAACTCCCTAAATGTTTTGAAATAATCAGCTTCAGTTTACTCTGTGTAACTGTTGACAGAGAAAGAATTTATCAAGATCCCAAGGAGAAAAAAATTAATGGAACATTTTTTTCTCCAGCTGTCTCCCACAGACATTTGGTTTTTTTCACTCTTGAAAAGCACTTGTGGTTTAACCTGTGGAATGTCAAACTGCAGTCTGATTTGTTTCTGTGAAAGGAACACTTGGACACACAGACAAACTTGCCAGCATGCTTTCAGAAAATGTTGAGAAAGGAAACCTACTTGTATTCCAAGTGACAAAATATTTTATGACTATGAGTTTATTTTAGTGAATGAAATACTTTGAAGCAGAACAAATTCAGCAAATTTCTTTTGAGTTCCATGTACAGGAAGATGTTTCATTGTGCACTTGGTATTCATAGTTTTATCATTTTAGACATGCATTAAATGTATTTCAAAGCTAACTCTTTAAATGTTTTCAAATTATCACTTTCAGTTCATTCTATGTAACTGTTTTTCAAAGAAATAAGTTATCAAGGTCTCAAGGAGAAAAATTATTGGAACATATTTTTTTTTCAGTTAAAGCTAACAGGCACTTGATTATTCCACCCTTGAAAAGCACTTGTAGTTTAACCTATGGACTATCAAACCACAGCCTGTTCCGTTTCTGTGAGAGGAACACTTTGCCACAAAAAATAAGTTCGTGAGTATGCAGTTGGAAAGTGATGAGACAGGATGATCCTTTTTCACTTGAGGTCAACGAGAAAATACAAATATACATGTAGAAAAACTACTTGTATTCGTGTGTGTGTGTGTGTGTGTGTGTGTGTGTGTGTGTGTGTGTGTGTGTTGGAGTCTCTTGTTGCCCTGGCTAGGGAGTGCAGTGGCACTCTCACAGCCACCACAGCCTCAACCTGGTGGGCTTAGGCGATCCTTCCACCTCAGCCTTCCAAATAGCTGGAACTACAGACTTATGCCACCACGCTTGGCTAGTTTTTGTGATTAATTGTAGAGACGAGGTCTCACCAAGTTGCCCAGGCTGGTCTCGAACCCCCGGGCTCAAGCAATCCTCTAGCCTCAGCCTCCCAAAGTGCTGGGATTACAGGCTAAGCCACCACGCCCAGCCAAACTTGTATTCTAAGTGATAAGGTGTTCTATGGCTATTAGTTTTATTTCGCTGAATGGAACACTTTGAGGCAGAATAAATTTAGCAAGCTTCCTTTGTGTTCCAGCTACAGGAACATGATTCATTGTGCATTTGGGATTCATAGGCTTACAGTTTTATAACTGCATTAATTGTACTTCTAAGCTAACTCCCCCAGTTTTTCCAACTTATCTGTTTCAATTCACACTGTGTAAGTGTTTGACAGAGAAATGTTATCAAGATTCCACAAAGAGAAAGTTAATGGAAAATATTTTTCTTCATTTGGGGCCCACAGGTACTTGATTGTTGCACCCCAGAAAGCACTTGTTTAGGCTGTGGAATGACAAACCACAGTCAATTTTGTTTCTGGGAAAGGATTGTTTTGACACATAGCCAGGCCTGAGTGCACACCTTTGGAAAATGTTGCAAGAAGACATTCCTTTTTCCCATTTGTGGTCAATGAGAAAATGCAAATATGCATGTAAAAAAAACTGCTTGTATTTTAAGTGACAAAATGTCCTATGACTACTGATTTTATTTCAACAAACAAGTCATAATAAATGCTTTGAGACAGAGCATATTCAGCAGCTTCTTTTGAGTTTCAGTTACAGGAACATGTTGCATTGTACATTTGGGATTCATGCCCACATGAAATATACTTCTAACCCATTTCCCTAAATATTTCCAAATTGTTTGCTTCAGTTCAATCTATGTAAGTGTTTGACTTGATATAGGCTCAAATCAGGCCCATGAGGGAGGAGGTTTAATTGTCAGGCCCTCTTGGCTGAAACAAATAATGGAGCAGTGAGTTTCTTAGCTAAGCCTGTCGCTCCTTCACAGCATGGCGATTTGCTTATGTCATAATGCAAAGCTGAGAAACACAGAGTAATTGTTGAATAATCACCTGTTCTTCTTAAAAGTTGAAAACCATATGATGTCCATGTGAAATGAATGTGTTCCATGTGATCATACTGGCTTTCACAGGGTTCGAGGCACACACTTTTTTTCATCAAAGCCAGACAACATTTACTTCTCTTTTCTAAATGAGACATGAACACTCTCCATAATGTTGGCTAAATTAAAATATTCTTCATCTACTCTACCATCTGTGACAGCTGAATCTTCTCACTAGACATGATAAAATGAATATTTCTTTTAATATCATGCTTTTAACTTCTGAAATTAAAATGCAGAACAGAATGATTTCTGGTGTGAGCGCCACACTCGGCCAAGAAAAAGGCGACAGTAGAAGTGAATATGTACAGAATTATAACTATGCATATATGAATATGCACACATGTAATTATATGCCTACATACATATACATATCAATATGCATACATACAACAACTCAATACACATGAACACTGAATGTGTGTGTTGACAGGAAGATGGCAGAGAGAAGCAACAAGCAGGCAAGGCTCAATGTGCATTGAATACTAACAATGACAACTTTTGTCCAGATATAGGACCATTTTGTTCCAAGCCTGCACAAGAATATGCAAATCTGGCTGGTACCACTGGATTTACAGAACCCCACTGGGTAGACATAAGACACTTAGGGATTTGAAAGCACTGAATATCACATCGGGAGGATTATTTGGCAAAGCCAAAGCATGGAATATGACTTGGGTCTTGACATATACGAGTTCAGTCTAAAATGAAAGACACATGAGTAAACTAGGTAAAGAGACACTTATTTTTCCATGTCTAGAAGAGTACGTGGAGGAAATAACCTTACAGCTAAATTGGACCAGGCTGGAGACTAAAGACCATCTTCCCAGGGTAAGGTTTAATGCTCATGCTTACTGAAGCCCAGAAAAACAACAGGGCCCTACCATTCATAGAAATGCAGCTTGCTTGTGAGAAAGACTAGGTAGGCAGACAGGGCAAGTCCGCTGGTAACAATGTAGCAAATGTCCTCTGGTAACAATGTAGCAAACTTCCAGCAGGACTCTCAGGCTGATATACTCACTTTGGAAAACAAGTTCCCTATGAACTTCTCAAGCTAGAGCTCAAGTACTCACTACTGGTATTGAAAAACAACCAACCAGTTTACTGCCAAGTACAAACCTATCAGATCACCATTAGGCCCCTACCTCCTGCCGACTGGTCCTTAGTACTGACCAATCAGCACAGCTAGTGCTGATCAATCAGCTCACAGCTAGTGCTAGCCATCAGCTTGGTCTTAGGGCTATATAAGCACCAGGTTTCAGCCCCAGACTGGCAACCCTTTCAGGTCCCCTCCTACTGTGGGAGCTTTTCTGTCCTCTCAATAAATCCTGCTTTCTCACTTTCCGGCTGTCTGTGTTCCTCATTCATCCTGGGCATGAGACAAGAACCCTGACCTGAAGAGCTGCAGAAGATAGCTGAAGATTATGGAGTTGAAGAACTGTGCACCCCAGGGGCTGGCTTGCCAGCCAACTGAGCTGGCAGAACTGGGAGAGCTGCTGGAAGAAGGCAAGAATCCGAAGCTGAGACTCCAAGCCAGGCCCACTATATAGGAGGTTTAATGATCTGGCCTCCTTCAGCTGAAACAAACAAACAACTCTGGGGGCTAGGCTTGCCAGCCCACTGAATCGGCAACACTCTCAAGGTTTGGTTGCCAGCCCATTAGAGCCAACACTTTCGGGCTAGGCTTACCAGTCCCTTGAGCTGACCCTCTCTTGGGGCTCGACTGGCTGACCCATTGAGCTGACACTCTCGAAACCCAGGTTGGCCCGAAAAATCCGTATCACTTGCATGTAAAGGCATGCTGATAGATGTAGAGAAACAGATGATGACCACTGTTATTTCAAAATAATAAATAAGATACAAAGACTTAAATATAGAATGAAGTGATCTTGCTAGCTTTCATAGACTTCTGTGACAGCGCTACTTTTAATGACAGCCATGCAATAGTACCTCCTCTTTTCTAAAAGAGGAGTGTGCAGTCTCTAATATGTTAAAAAATTCTATCATTCCTACTTTACTTGTACAGCAGAATGGTCCCAATAAACCTAGGAAAACACAGAAATTCTCTAAGTGTCATGTTTTAAACTTCTACTCTGAAATAACACTAGAAGCAGTGCTGCTGTCTTAAGAAAATAGAACTTACAGGGCCTAGGAAAAATTCTTATTTTGAATATATGCACTCATCTACTGATGGGCATATGCCAGTAATGTATAAATACAGTGTCTTTTGGAAGGGAGATAGCCAGGGGTAAACAAGAGTTGAGGGCTAGGCATTAGTAGTGGTGCACTGAGTATTAAGTATGGGAATTTTGGCTCAGGCAAATGACAATTTGTGTGGTAGTTTAAACATATTGAATTTACCCAGTTGGCCCAGTCCACCTTAACTTACAGAATCCTATTGGGTTTGCTTAAGGTTGCCCTAAATTGAAAACTCTTGAGTGCCAGGTCAAGAGTACTTTTTGACACATACAGAAAATTAGCAACCTCCAGTAAATAAGGATTCTGAAAGAAGTAGGTAAAATGTCATTTCCGATTTTCTTCTTGCTTGTGCAGGTGGAGAAAATGAACCCATCAGCTTAACTGGGACTGGCTGAAAACAAGCCAGGCCCACTATGTAGGAGGTTTAATGATCTGGCCTCCTTCAACTGAAACAAATAATGCACCCCCAAGTCTCTCCGTTCCTACAGACCCTGTCAGTTCACTTGAACCTAAGTGCAAAGCTGAGAGTAGCACAAGGTCACTGATTATTAATTGTAGGTTATTCTTAAAGGTTGAAAATATTGCATGCAAAATGGTTTACCACGTAATCATGCTGGCTCTTAGGGTTCAGAAGCACCTATTCTTTTGTTAACAGTCAGACATCAGTCTCTTTTGTCTTCTAAATTAGGAGTTAACACTTTTCATAATGTTAGAAAAATGAAAATGTTCTCTATCTACCCTACCATGCACAACATCTGAATCTTCTTACTAGCCATGGGAAAATGAGTATGTCTTTTAACTCTTATGCTTTTAATTTTCTGAAATGATAATCTAGATCAGAATCAGAATCAGAATCATTTCTGAATTCAGAGGCACTTTCTGAGCTTAGAAAAATGAATATGTACAAGTGTAAAATTATGAATATGTTAGTATGTATAAAAATATATTTGTATACATCTATGTATAAACACATATAGACATGATACATATGTATATTGAAAGCATGTTTTGAGTTAAAAATGGCAATGAGATAAGCAACCAGCAGGCCGGAATCTAAGTGTATTGAACACTAATGGTGACTATTTTTGTTTAGGAATGGGACTATTTTATTCCAAGCCTACATACAATTGTATGAGCAAACTCTGGCTGGTATCTCTAGATTTACAGACTCTTACTGCATAAACATAAAAGACTTCTAGATTAAAAACTGTGAAATGCTAGGTCAGGAGAATCACTTGATAAATTCAAAGCCTAGCATACCACATGGGTCTCGACATATATGAGGTCAGTCTAAAATAAAAGGCCAGCCAATACGTAAACTAGATAAAACATCTTTTTAAAAATTACACTGCCTAAAAGAGCAGGTTGGGATATAACTTTTACAACTAAATTGGGCCTGGGTGGAGGAGAAAGACCTTTTCACTGCATTTAGGATTAATTCTAAGGCTTATTGTGGCCTGAAAAATAAGAGCTCTGAGGGTGCAGCCTCTCTTTCAGAGCAATGCAGCTTGGTTGCATATAAGGGCATGCAGTTAGGTATGGAATCACACAGGACCAGTGTCTGTTATTTCTAAATGTCAAGAATTATACAAAGCACATAAGATTTGAATATAAAACCACATGATCTTACTGGCATTAACAGACTGTTGGAGCACCTATACTTTTAATGACAGCCAGAAAATATTTCTTCCTCTTTTCTAAAAGAGTAGTGAACAGTCTCCAATAGGATGGAAAAATAAAAATGTCATTCCACCCTGCTTTACTCTTACAGCTTAATGATCCTAGTAGACAAAGGAAAGTGAAGGTCTTCTTTAATTGCCATGTTTTAAACTTCACTCTGAAATAACAGTGGAGACAATGCTGCTGTCAGGAGGAAAAACACTCATAGGGCCTAGAAAAACATTCCCAGAATGAATACCTGCATTCACCTAATTATGGACATATATAAGTAACACATAAATATAAGCAGTGTCTTTTGGAAGGGAGTTAGCCAGGGGTAAAAAAGAACTTAGGAACAGGCATAAGTAGAAATGTATTGAGTGCTAAGAATAGCAATTTTGGTCCAGGCATTTATCAATATGCATGGTAGTTTAAACACACCGTATTTACCCAAGTATAGAACTTGACATATATTAGTAGCCTTCAGTCCAAAAGTTCCAGGAATGAAGCAGGCAAAAGGACATTTTCATTTCTCTTTCTTTCCTTTTTTTTTTTTTCTCTGTCGCCCAGGCTAGAGCGCATTGGCACACTCATGGCCATTGCAGCCTCGACCTGCTGGGCTTAGGAAGTCCTTCTGCCTCAACCTTCCAAGTAGCTGGGCATGTCAGTTTTCTAGCACCTAAATGTAAACCCAAGAAGAACAAGGTCATTGATGATTAATCATAGGTTTTCTTAAACATTGAAAAGAGTACAATGTCAATCTGAAACAAATGATTTATCACGTGGTCATACTGGCTCTCATAAGGTTCAGAAGCACCTTTTCTTTCATTAACAACAAGACAACATCCTCTTTTCTTTTTTTTTTGAGTTGGAGTCTATACATATTTATTTCTAGTAAACCTTTTCCTTTGAGTTAAAAATGGCAATATATATATATATATATGCAGTCACAGACACATACACATGACGCATATGCATATTGAAAGTGTGTTTTGAGTGGAAGATGACAAAGGGAAAAGCAACAAACAGCCAGAATCTTAGTGTATTGAACACTAACAGTGCCTATTTTTGCCCAGAAAGGTGCCCATTTTTTTTCAAAGTAGACACATGATTGTATGAGCAAGCTTTGGTTGGCGCCACTGGATTTACAGAAACTCACTGCATAAACATAAGAGACTTTTGGATTTAAAACCATTAAATGCCGGATCAGGAGAATTTCTTGACAAACCCAAAGCATGGGATACTGTATGGTTCTTGACATATATGAGTTCATTCCAAAGTGAAAGGCCAAAGAGTAAACAAGATCAGACTTCGTTGCTTTTTATGTGGAGGCGGAAGAAAAGCAAAAGTTAATGTCTGGAGCAGTCTATAAACTGTCTTCCCTAGAGTCTGGGGGAGCAGTCAGTTGAGGTGTCCAGATGTTAAGCTTCAAAGCATCTTTTGGTTCAAGAGGAAGAAGGCAGGAGTAGTCTGACAAGATTTTCTTGCTTGTGTTACAAAATGCAAGTTTCAGCTTGCAGGATCATAGGTCAGAAGCCCTGTGAAGGAGCTCCATGTATAAGGCCAACCTTTCCACGAGACTTTTATTGGCTCTTTATAAACCTTAATCTCATTTCCTCAAGGCAGTCTGCTCATATCTAAAATATAATTCCAGCCAAAGCTCTGGCAAAATTACCAATGTCTCCATTCATGTACTATTACTAAAGAAAACAGGTTCTTTTTTTTTTTGAGTTGGAGTCTCACTGTCACCTAGACTGGAGTGCAGTGGCTGCTCCCGGCCACCGCAGCCTCGACCTGCTGGGCTCTGGTGATCCTTCCGCCTCAGCCTTCCAAGTAGCTGGAACTACAGGCGCACGCTACCACACCTGGCTAATTTTTTTTATTTATTGTAGAGATGAGGTCTCGCCTGCTCAGGCGGGTCTTGAACCCTCGGGCTCAGGCAATTCACTCACCTCAGCCTCCCAAAGGCGCGGGATTACAGGCTGAGCCACCGAGCCCGGCGAACAAACAGATTCTTATTGAACTTATGCCAATAAATATATGCCAGAAATAGTTTCCAAAATCTGAAGAAATCAGGTAGATAGAAAGGAATATGCTTTAAATTTTGTTCACAAGAACATAATTTAATCAATCGTTAAAAGCTGTAAGTAGCTCAAAAGAAAGGAGTTTTCTTGACTCTGAAAAACAAAACAAAAAGGAGCAGCAGCATTACCATGAAGGTCATAAAAATTACTTCAGCTTTCTATTTTTTTCAGTCCATGCAATTCATCCTTGTTCTGTTCCATATTGGATCAGCAATCCTCATGAACACATAAGCCTTCTAATAAGAATCCTGGAAGTTTTTTTTGTTGCTTAGTTCAATGGCACAATCTCCAAAGTTATTTGAAACCTTTATTAAAGAGCACCTGTCAGAGTCTTATAGCTGGTTATAAATTGCTTTCTGGAAAAAAAAATCAAAGTAAAATAGTAATTGTGGATGACAAAAGTCTTAAGTTGTATCAAAGGCATAATTGACTCAATTTAGTTATGTACATGGCATAAAACAATTTAACATAATAATAATTATTGATAACATATACCAAGATATATTAGATGCTATGCCATTTTGGAATGCATACTAATAACACATATAAATATAATCCAAGGAAGGTTAAACATTCTTTTATCTGGACAATGCTTCCCGTATGA
Organism: Cephalopachus bancanus; assembly: GCA_027257055.1. NCBI lineage: Eukaryota > Metazoa > Chordata > Mammalia > Primates > Tarsiidae > Cephalopachus > Cephalopachus bancanus. Next base: position 80,178 of record JAPVLO010000018.1, on the reverse strand, counting down.
TTTTAACATACCAAATACGTGTCTTTTGAACTTCAAGAAAAGCTCATATCTAAAAGTTAATGAAGGTAAAAAAAAAGACAGAGTTCAGAATTTTAAATTTGATTTTGGAAAGTTTGTCAAATATCAAAAGTTTAAAAACATGATATTGGCTGGGCATGGTGACTCATACCTATAATCCCTTCAATTTTGGAGGTCGAGTCTGGAGGATTGTTTGAGTCCAGGAATTTGAGATCAGCTTGGGCAACATAACAAGACCTCGTTTCCAAAAAACAAAACAAAACTTAACAAAAACCCTAGCATGGTGGCACACACCTGTAGTCCCAGGTACTCAGAAGGCTTAGGTGGAAGGATCAACTGAGCCAGGATATGAAGGCTGTGGTAAGCTGTGATTGTGCCACTGCATTTCAGCCTGGTTGACAAAGTGAGACCCTGACTCAAGAAAAACAACAACAAAAATGATATCACAACACAAGATCACAGGCAGGTGACTATAAAATAGACATTCATTTAGCCAAAGTGATAATTCAAAGATTTTTAAAAGCAAAAGTCTTTACTCTTTGATAGAGGAGACCTGTTTTCTTAAATAATGAGACCCAAGGAAAGACAGCATAAAGACAACTGAATCTGTATCTGTCGTCTAATTTTTGTTGCAGTTTACTCAAAAGATCAATAATGTTTCATTATCTCTTGAAATTACACAAAAATCTTGTTCCAAACCCCCCCAAATTTTAGCTTTACTGTAGTGTATTATTTACAATGAAGCTAATTTTTAAATAAAGCCTTATAAGCAAAGTTATCTAATTTTAATCAGTTTGATCATAAGAATTTTATGAATATTTTAAAATTTACAATTAAATAAATAAAACAGCACATCAGTACTCCAAGAAAACTCTTGTTATTTTTGACACAGGGTCCTAGATTCTAGTCCATCATCAGTGTGGTTATTTTTTATTTTTTTGAGTTGGAGCCACTCTGTTGCCCAGGCTGGAGTGAAGTGACACACTCATGGCCAACTCAGTGCCCACCTGCTGGGCTCTGGTGATCCTTCTGCCTCAGCCTTCCAAATAGCTGTGACTACAGGCGGGTGCTACCACGCCTGGCCAATTTTTGTTTGATTTATTGTAGAGACAAGATCTTAGCATGTTGCCCAAGCTGTTCTTGAACCTGTGGGCTCAGGCAATCTTCTCCCCTAGGCCACCCAAAGCTGGGATTACAGGCTTGAGCCATTGCGCCTGGCCAGTGTGCTTTTGATACTAATGTTTACTTTATAGAAAAATTAAGTAATAACTTTTTAGACAATTTGATCATATATAAAATTTCTTTTTTATAAGGTTAATATGCCATAAACTTTTAACAGCTTGTTTAAATATTTGTATTATTTCCCAGCTTTCTATGTCCATTTAATTTTGGTCATAATTTACATTATTTTAATTTTAAAACAACTTAAAAACCTTTAAATTGGGCAAAATTTCTTTCTCTTTAACAGAAGCACATTCCCCTGCCTTCTAATAACCTTCATGAAAAAGCACATCCCATTTTCCTTATTCATTTTGCATGTAAAATTGCTTTTATTATAACTAGTAGTTTAGTTTATGTAATAACTAAAATGTTAACTCTTAGTGACTCTTGTTTTTAGTGAGAAATCTAGAAAGGAAGCAATTTTAATTATGTACCAGATATATAGTCCAAGATAAAGAACAATGTCTGGGTCTAGGGTTTATTATATCTTAATCACTTAAATCTAAAGATGTAAGTTTATAAATAACTTAAGCAAGTACAAAAAATTATTACAGAAGCAGGTTTTATATATATATATATATATATATATAAAAGCTCCCACAGTGGGAGGGGACCCAAGGGGGTTGCCCTAAGTTTTATATTTATAAATATCTATTAGAAATAGTATGGGACCAGCAACCAATAGGATTAAACAAAATGTCAAAAATTAAATTCTGAAGACTTTTCTATTTTACCAATAATTTAAAAATTATCTTTATTTACTAAAGATTACTAAAGTCACTTCAGTTACTTAAAGGCATTTGAATTAAAGTTTCTAATTTTTTGATAAAATAAGCACTTACTCTTCTTTTAATTCTAATATGTAGAGTTTTGGTAATGAAATATTTACATATATATGACATAGACATGCAAACACAGACAGAAACATATTTTATAAATGTATAAGATACTGCATTTTTCAATTTCAGAAGTTCCTTTTTCCCAATTTAGGCTATCTATCTTTTTCAGTTCTCTGCTTTCTTGCCTTAGGGAACTTTAAGTTTACAATTCTATAAAGACGATTCTTAGGCGGAACAAGATAATTTATATTTTAAAGGTACATAAATAAGATATCAGGCCTAAATGTTATACCATCATTTGCTCAAACTTAGAATAGAATGGTGTAAATAAATGTTCAGTTAAAACAGTCAAAAAATACTTTGAACAGAACTACGACTTACGAATTCAATACACTGGAAAGAAAAAAACCAGTTAGTTTTAGACCTGAGAGTAACCTGTTTACCACTCCTGGGATTCCACATAAAAAAACAGCTTCCTCCCAAAAAGGAGTCTGTGATGCCTCTTCTGTCTTCCTTAAGTGATCCCAGGCTGTTTGGAATTACCCCAGGGCCTCTACTGTGGGCACTGAGAGTGGCAGGAGGATGGAGGGACAGATGGAAGCAGATGGAGAAACAGACAAAACTTAATTGTCTAAGAACAAAATTCCTGAAAGAATATAAATGGGAAAAAAAGCACAGAACCTTGTAAAAAGTGTGTGTGTGTACCTTGGATACCAGCTTTTAATTAAACTGACTTTTAACTATAGAGCTCTAAAAAATATCTTTCACATCTCTTATTATCAGATTCCAGCTGGGAAAAACAGTGCCATATTTCTGGCTTTAAAACTTTTTTGTTTTTTAAAAAGCAAAGGTAAGTATTCTCCCAAGTCCCTTAACCAAGGCTAAATATCAAAAATCACAGTTGTATGAAGTGAACACAAATGTAAACTGGAAAGGAGAGAATTCCTAAGGCTAGCTGTGAAATTATGATGTTGTTTAAAAAATTTAAACTATCAGTTGTTTAGAATGAGAGATCTTTAAAATCATGTTTACTTTTAATGGTGTGCTTTTTTCTACTAGTGACTCAATCTAAGTAGCACCTTTAAAACCCACATGGTAATTTTTCAGATTTTTACCAAGGTTAAAAAAAAAAAAAAAAGGCAGAGCTTTTTGTTGTTTCTAGAGAGGGTGTAGTGGAGTCAATCTTCATGATTCCTAAAAATGTACTCTCAGAAAGAGACTCAAGACAGCTATAGACAACAGAAGCCCTATAGGGATGGGACATTTTTAGACAAAATTTCCCCAAGAGCTTGACAGTTTTGAAACAAAAAGTGTGCTGCTAAACTCTTAAGTGTCCCAGACCCCCATTTTTTTCAGATTGGCTGCCTGAGATGAACCTGAACGGTGGAGACTAAGAGCAGCGTTTCCTGCTGGTCACAAAGTCAAACTCTCAAGGACATGAGACAAGAGGGAGACTTCATCTGGTTTTTGCTTCAGGGAATCAAAGTCAAGTTTTTCTTAACAGATACTAGTCTTGTTAGAACCGCAAAACTGACTGGTCTGCAAGCCCAGCTTGAATAGCAGACTCATAAGTTTCTAGGCCCATGTTCTACCCTATGGTATGTCTCTTTGTGACAGGATGACATGGAAAGACAGAGACAAAAGAAAACAGGAACCAAAAAATTGTTTCTGAGAGGAAAAGGGTTTTTAAAAAAAACCCTATAAATATTCATATCAAAAAGTACCAAAAGTACAGAGTTGTTATATCCCCAAACCAGTCACACAAATTCTTTCTTTTTCCCATTATTCAAAACCTTGCAGATGAGGCAAACAGTAATTTTAACCATCCTCTCACTGGAGTGTGCAGAGAGAAGGTAGGAGACTGGTTGGCAAAAAAAATTCTCTCCCCTTTGCTGGCAAAAGGTGATCCTGGGTTCCTCTCACCATGGCTTCTACTTACACGCATACAAATAAATAAAAGTGCTGTGGCTTTCGCTTCTATTAACTAACAGTACTAACCTGTCAGTTTACACAAAATGGATTGTATCCAAACAGTTGGTTTTATGTCATCACCAGCAGAAAAGTAGCAGAAGATTTAAAACAGGCAGAAAGAAAAACTAGATAAATAGAGAACTTAGGAGACTCCATATTTACACTCTATAGTTGCATGTCAAACTTTGAGCTCTGATTTTTTTTGTGTGGTTTCATTTGTTCATCAGTTTTAAAATGTCACAAGAACAGATCATAATATGTAAACAGGGGGGCAGGGAGGGGAAGGGAGGTGGGATTAACGGTAGTCAATATCTGTCTGGGGATGAGGGCACACCTCATCAACAAAGGTACCTGCACAATGCATATTTGTATACTTAACCCTTAACTGTACCCCACAATTTTAAAATAAAAAATATGTCTTAAAAATATGTAAACAACTGAAGTACTAGAAAATCTGGCATGCCCTTGAACTTTTCCATTTATACAAATACTTGCAAGTAGATGCACAAAATAACCATTGGGGTGCCCAAAGTGGTTTGTTTTGCTTGCCTGTTTTCATGTTTGGAGGACATACAGATGAGTCAATTGAGATTAATTTCAGAAAAAAATGCAATGCTGACGACCCTTTAAAATGCACTTCTGAAATCAAAATTAGGATTCACAAGCAAACAATTTTCCAGTAAAAATCCAGCTCAGAATAAACCAAATGACCACCAACTAAGCAGGGCACAGGGCTCAAGAGGGTTTACCAAGTCTACCCAAGGAGAAGCTTGATGTCATTGAGAGGGGAGTTAATAGGCCTCTGCTGGTACCTGAGCTCTGCACTCAGGTGATTCCTTTGAGGGTCCTTAGTCTTCTCTGAGACCCCATGTTCAGCATCATTTATGCTGATAAAAGATGTAAAAGTCCATAAAATATTTAAGAAAGTCAAATGAGCCAAATGTGAGTGACCTAGGCCTGTGGTACCATCCCAAGTGTTCTCAGAACGTGTGCCTAAGTTGGTTGAATTAGACCTGGGTTATATGCCTTTTAGGAAGACAGAAGTTATAAAACCATAAATAAATACAGTTTACATTGATTAGGTCCAGGAAGGTGGGATGTCTCCAAGTGGGGGCTTGCAGGTCATAGGTAAATTCAAAGAATTGTTTTAAGAAGTTTTGAAATTAGTAAAGGAAATACCACTTTGAGATAAGGGAGTGGTTTGGGGGTAATGAGTAAATTAAGTTTCTTGATATTTGTATGAAGCCTCATAGATGGCAGTTGTGAGAGAGAAAAATAGTAAAATAGTAAAAATAGTAAAAATCTAGCTCCTTTGTGGATTCCTGGGAAGGATATTCTATGTATTTGCAAATTTCCCAAGAGATGTCTTTGCCAGATCATAAAATATTTTTTATTTCCATTTTTGTCTGTTAGGTGATGTTATGCCAGAGTCAGGCTGGAAAGTAACCCACATTATATATGGTTAATAAAAACTCATCTCTGCAGGTCTCTTAGTTCAAAATTTGACAAGAGAGAGAAAAATAATTTCAGAGTTTAGTCATCAGATGTTTTGCCAGTGTCAGCCAGGAAAGTAAGCCACACTATATAGCGTTAATAAAAGCTCATCTAGAGGGATTTCACAGTTTGTGGGACATGATTGCCCAAATGCTCTTGATAGGAGTTTGAGCAGAAAACTAGACCAGAGTTTCGTCATCACTTTCTAGCATGCTTTCAAGCCTGCTGGGCTGAGGTCTTCCCCTGGAGGGTGCACATCCAATGCCAGGTAGAGGTGAGCAAGCAAAAGTTCCTGGGTTATGAAGCTGCTGTTGATCAAACTCCAGCAAGACCTAGTGGATCTTCTAGGAAGGGCTTCAGAACAAGAAGAGAAAGTTGCACCTGATTCAACCTGAACCACCAGGTGGTCTAATGGACATCAGTTCCTGGATAAGGGATCCAGGACAGAAGGCATCCACTCCCCACTTCCACATACACTGCAGGAGTTTAATCAGCTCATAAATTCAGAAAGACTGTGACTAGGAAACACCCCAGGCCCAGTACAGTCCCTCCAGTATTTAGCACCCCTTGAGCTGTTCTTGGCATGGGCCCTCCTGGTTGAGGCCAGCACTTTGTGGGAGTAGGGGTAAGGATGCTAGAAGAAGAAGGCACTGTGGGCCCCACAGAGTAAAGAGGAGGTCATTGCCCCTTTCTCCCACCTTGGGACAGCAGGAGTTCTGTCCTGATGTGTATGAACACCAGGGCCTATGTGGGTGTGAGTGAGGCCTCTTTTGTTAATAAAGGAAAAACCTTTTTCTAGTGCCACTATGGGCTTATGAATACCATGTGTGCCTGGCAGCTGGCTGGGGCCTGTGGGGGGTTAGAGGACCTCTGACCCACTGCCACCTTCTTAGAGGGATTCACCCTGTGCTCTCAGTGTCCACACATGCCTAATTCTATACTATTTTTCCCTCAGTGGCCCCCTACCTGACTTTTCAAACTCAGTCTCTGCAGTGTTTCCCTAGGCCCTCAAGGACCCTGGGATGAGATTGCAGGGGGTGATGACTCTACTACCTGTCTTTGCATAAGGTTGGCAGTCCCTGGCCTTTGCTGGCACCTAGCAGGCTAGGTGGGTGGGCAAGCCAGGGGTCAGTCCTTGGTCAAATGCAGAACCCTTTCCTCCTTCTCACCACACACCAGCGGAGCCCCTGGTTATGACTGGCCTGGGCCTTCCCTGTGTCCCCTAGTGCCACATTGGACCAGATTGAAGGGAACACTTTTGCAAATGGCTTGATCTGTTGTCAACACCCAGATAAAACGAGAGCCAACCAGTTGTTGCCCTTGAAACAGGGACAGAGCCTAGTGTTGAGGCTGCCATGATCAGCCTGGAGACTCAGGCAGCTCTCAGCACTGGGTGGTCCCCCAAAAGCACAGCAGCCATAATTAAAGGGCTGGAGGTCAGGCCAGGAGTACACCTGACCACAGGACCCCCACAGGGACAGATTCTGATCTGTAGGGTCCCTGTGTGGGATGAAGGCTGTGTGGGAGTCAAGTGCAGGTCCTCCTGGCAGCAGGATCTCGTGGGCACTGTTAATTTGAGGCCAGCTTAGGTGGGACCGGCAGAATTGGTCCTTGCCAGGGAGCCAGGTGCATGCGTGATCAAAGTGGGCAGCTAAGCCTTCAAATGTAATGATGGTACAATCAGTCCTGCTGGGTATGGGAAGGTGGCCTACCTTGTACCCAGCTTTATTGGCAGCCTGGGCCTACCATGTATCCAGCTTCAGCCCCAAGCCCAGACCACCTTTTGACACTGGACATTAGAGGGCCCTGGTGGGAAGTCCTGGGAGTGATGACCAGGTGGCATTTTCCTGGGTCTCAGTCCCTGGTAGACCCTCAGGACCAGCGAGTCTCTGGGCAGCGAAAGAGGTCCAGAGATCACCTGCATTCATCTGCTCCTGGGGATGTGACTCCACCCCACTTTCTCTTCCCTTGGGGGAGGTGCCAGGGCTTCTCACCTATTCTGTGGCTCTACCTCTGACCCAGTCACCTGGTGACTCTGAAGGCTTCCTCCCCCCAGCTTGGGTCCTCATCTGTAAGATGGGGGTCCCAGACCCCCTGCGGTCAGAAGCCCACCACTAACCACCTTTTGGAGTCTACATGGGCCCCTTGCCCTGCCCCATAACCCTACAATACCCCCATCTTGCCAGTCAAAAAGTCAGAAACTGAAGAATATCTGTTTGTTCAAGACTTATGGGCCATGAATGAGGCTGTGCAGGATATTCTCCCAGCTTTGCCCAATTGTACATCATTCTGACCAACGATTTTAGAACTTAAAGATGTATTTTTTTGTGTCCCCCTTAGCCTGGAATCCCAAGAGTTGTTTTCCTTTGAATGGGATAATCCTGTCCTATGAAAGGAGACAATATTGCTGGGAAGTTTTGCTTCAGAGATTCAAGAACCCTCCCATTATTTTTTGGTGTATTGTTAAGACCTGAGGTCTTTACATTTAGAAATGAATACTGTCATATAATATATGGATATATCTTGTTGATAATCCCCTCTAAAGAGGAGTCTGATGAACATATTGTCATCATTCTAAACTTTCTAACTAAAAGAGACTATAGCTTCTCAAAACAAAACAAAACAAAACAAAAATCCCAGATTAAAAAAAGAAAGTCTAATACCTTGGCTACTTGATTTCTCAGAAACAGAGAAGTCTTCTTCAGGACAGAAATATGGCTCTTTGTCAAATGCTTTCTTAGGCCCAAACACAGTTATGTGAATTCTTGAGAATGGTAGGACTCTTTCATATACAAATTTCCAATGTTGATATTGTAGTAGTAATGCCCTTGTATGAGAATCTGCCAGAGCTAGAGTCGGACCACTTGAATGGGATGTCAATGCAACCAGGCCCTCAACAAATGAAAAGAAGCACCAGTCGGTGCTTTAGCCCTGTCAAACTTGGTAAACTTTTTGGCTTATCTGTCCATGAAAGACAGAAAATAACCATGAGAGTACTTACACAAATGCCAGGACCACTGAGAAAGGTGGTGGCTTATTTTTCCAAACAGGTTAACATGATGACCAGAAGATGACCTCATGTCTTAGGGCAATGTCTATTAATATAAGCCAAAAAACTAACTACAGGTCGTATTTTAATGATCTGGATCTCCATCTATTACCCAGCATGCTGGAAACAAAGGGACACCATTGACTTACAGATGGGAGGATGATATAATATTAACTGTATCAAAAGTTGTATATTGTATGCTGGTGGATAGCCCAAGCATACATATCAAGGCGTGCCAGATCCTTAACTCTGCCCCACTTTTGCCCACAAGAAGCTTCTCCTATACTGATGATCAACCAGCACTGGTGAAATATATTCCAGTCAATAGGACCTGGAAAGCAAACCCCTTCAGACCTTTTAAGAAGTCTAGTTCATAGATGGAAGTACCTCATAATAGGGGGCCAGCAAAAAGCAAGATATGCAATGATATCCTTACTTGGGGCTAAGGCTAATAGCCTACCTCCCAGGATGCTGGCTTAGAAGGTCAATAGCCCTGATCTAAATGCTGACCTTAGGGCAAAGCAAGACCCTAATCATCTACACAGACTACAAGCATGTTTTCTCTGTAACCCTTGCCCACGTGGTGATTTGGAAAGGAAAAGGCCTCCTGATTATGGACAATAAGGAGATTAAGCATACAAAAATTACAACTGTTGCAGATAGTACAGTTACCTCAAATCATTGTGGTGGTCTACTTTTGGGGTCACCAGAAGGGGAATTTTGAGTTTATAAAATGAAATCACCTCACAGATGCAGCTAAGAAGGCATACAAACAAGCAAGCTTTTGTGTGGATTCCAGCTTTGCCACCTCACAATTACTAGATCCCATACCCCCCTCAGGAATTAGAAAGGCCAAATGGGAAGAGTATTTCTCACATTTAAATTTGGAAGATTGGGCTATTAATAAGGAAGGAATCTAGATTCCTGAACTCCTATGGCTTGGCTATAATTAAATATACCCATAAATCATCACACAATGACAAAACCTTATGCAGCTGGTTGATGAGGGTAATAAAAGTACCTGACCTAAGAGGTAAAGTCTCTAATGGTGACTCTAAAGTATACAAGATAATGCTTGAACCAGGCTTCTCATGCTCCCACTATCACAAGCTGTCCACTAAGTGGGGGTGGTGGGAGCATACTGGAGTAAATCTGCCAAATAGACTTTACAATGATGCTCCAGACACTTGGAATTTTAGGACCCTACTGGTTTGTGTGGACACTTCACTGACTGGACAGAAGAAAACAAGTTAAGGTAGTCAGAACTTTACTCAAAGACATTATTCCAAGGTTTGGCTTACCCCAATTGATACAGAGTGACAGAGGATCTGCCTTAGTTTTCAAAGTTACCCTGGGGATATCTTCCATGTTGAAAATAAAATGGAGATAAACATATCCTGGAAAGAGGAAAACAAGTTTATTAATTTTGCAGGCAGCCCTTGGGGCTAGGGCATGCATGGAGGGAGAAGAGGTTTTAACTTTATCATTTAGCTACGCTTATTTATCATTTAGCCATGCTCATATCCTAACAGAATTCAGATCCCAATCTCAATTCTACCCTTGTGGCCATTTATTAGTTTTATACAGATGATTCCACTAGGGCAGAAAACATACAAAAGGAGCCTCAAGATTCCTAGTACTGGGCACTAAGCATGAAATCCACACTTAAAACTAAAAACACAGTCACATTACTCTTACATTATGTAAAAATTTAACCAATAAAATTCGTATATTATTGGAACCATTTTTTTATTTCTCATTGGGCTTCCACTTGGCTTCACCAGACACTGATGTGTCCCCCTCTCATTTACCTGGAAAGTTTCAATTCTTTACCTATTCCTTTCATAACTGTCTCTCTTCCCTCTTAATTTGCATTTGGATTTATCCCCAGAAACAATGGTGAGCATCCAACAACAACACAGCATGCTATAATCTTTTTTTGCTGTTGAAAACCTAAATGAACAAACTATTTTGTAAAACAATTCTTGCTACAATATTGCATGAGAAAGGAAAGAAGAAAACACATGGGGACAGTCCAGAAAATGAAAGGTACTTTCCCACTATTTAAGAAAAAGAGAATGCCAGTGTAACTCATGCCTCAGCAGTCAGGGCCATGAACAGGAAATATTTTCTTCACTGTGGACAAGCGCACAAATTGTCTAAAGCAGAGGCAGCATCTCTCCTTTGGATCCTGAGGAGCTCAAGCTCTAATTAAAACAAAACAAAACAAAACAAAACAAAACAAAACTGCCAAAGTCTGGATTTGTGCAACGCAAACATGCATATACCCAGAAAGGTCAGAAAACCCAGGTTCATGCACCCTCTGCTGGCCTTGAGATACAGGGCAAGATGCTTGATCACTGCTCAGAGGCGGACCTGTAGCCGAGTCACTGAAATTCCGTGTTCTGATTATTCAATTCCTTACATTTGGAAATTCTGATAGAAATAATGAGGAAACTGTAAGGTCAATGAACATATTTAATTGAATTCCTCTATGCTGGCAATGAACAAGTGGAATTTAAAACAAAATGCCATTTGCAAAATGGTCCAAAATAATTTGGTTTTGGTACAAAATGAAACATCCAAGCAACAAATTCATCCTGAGTCAGAACAGTTGTTTCATGCAGTCAGAAGAGGGAGCTTATGGGGCCCTCTGCTGGCCATAGGGGTGAAGTACAGAAATTTTGGAGCCATGCACCACCTCAGTTCGTTCTGCTGAATCACTAAAATTTGATGCTCTGGTTTTTCAGTATCTCAGTTTTGGAAATTTTAACTGATATATAATACATTCTGTTGTGTCTTAATGGAAAATTATTTCTATGACCAGAAGTGAAATACAACGTAAATATACAAAAATCAACCATTTACCTATATAAAACCAATGTACAAATGGAATTTGAAATTTAAAGAACTACAGCAGTCAGATTCTCACCTGAATCACAAAACAAATCACAGCAGCCTCCAGATGCAGTGGGGAAGGTGAATGAGGTAAACTGAGAAATTCTGTGTCCTTGTCACAGACTTGGAGGAGACCCTGCACCTCATGAGACTCAAGTCTTTCATGGGAAACGTCTTTACTTCCTTTCAGGTTCTGCTGAATTTCACATGGAATGGTGCAGGGGTGGGGGGGAAAAGCCTGACCAGCTTCAGTTGTTATCATATCCCAGGAATTCAAACCTTTTCGGGGGCTGCTTTCTAGCTGGCCTGTGAGGGGATAGGCTTTAAGGGCAGTGTTTTTTGCTGGGGTGGGCTTCCCTGAGAACACTGGAGGTGCTGAGGCTAGTGCACTTTGTCATTGAAATGTAGACTGCTTGAGGTTAGGGTGTGGACCTGGATGGGGACTTGTTGCCCTAGCAACTTTCACTTCAGCAACCTTTCACTTCCAAGGTAAACTCTTATATGACTCACCCTGCACAACAATATTACCACAGTGCCCCTGTGCTCCCTCTCAAGAGTGTATCCAGGAGTGCACATCGTTGGGGAACTTGAGCATTTTTCTTCCTACAGCCCCCTTGAAGGCTCAAGGCAGTCTCACCTTCTGCCGAAGTTGGCTGGACGTTTCTTTGGAGCAACACATACTTAGCAGAGAGCCCGCAGACAACATTGCAGCTGGCTTTTTCCTGCGAGCACCATCTCCTGCCTGGAGAGCAGCAGCACAGCCTGTTACATCCAATATAACACCTCAGCTTTGGGGAAGATCTGATCCCAGACCCCAGCTAAACCACAATCCAAGCCACTTTGGCCACTCAGACACCTTGAGTCTGTGCAGGTGCCCAGCATAGAACAGCTCACCACACCATGGCTGTGAATAACCAAGAGTATCCTACAGTGTCTGTGGCATCCCACTGCCAACCTCAAGTAAGAAGAAACAGTCTACTAAAATGAGAAAAATCCTGACAATATGAAGAAACAGTTCTTTAGCACCCCTAAAAGGCCACACTAACTCTTCAGCAACAGACACTACTCAAAGTGAAATATTTGAAATTCCAGAGACAGAATTCAAAAGGTTAATTATAAAATTGCTCAGGAGATTCAGGAGACAGCTGAAAACCAATATAAAGAAATTAAAATAAACAATTCCATGACATAAATGAAAAATTCTCCAAAGAGATAGACACCTTAAACAACAACAACAACAAAAAACTAAAATTTTAGAAATGAAAGAATTATATTTAGAAGTACAAAATGTAGTGGAAAGTTTTAACAGTAGACTAGAACAAATAGAAGAAAGGTTCACAGGACTTGAAGACAAGGCTTTTGAATTACTCCAATCAGTCAACAGTAAAGAAAAAAGAATCAAGAGATTGAAACAAAGTCTCCAAAAAATGTATAATTATGTAAATAATTCAAATCTAAGAATCATGGGTATTCTTGAGGAAGAGCACAATAGGTTTGGAAAACCTATTTTAGGGAATAATGGAAGAAAACTTACATGGCCTAGCCATAGATTTAAACATCCATATACAAGAAGCCCAAAGAATCCCTATAAAATTCATGGCAAAAAAGGTAATCTCTAAAGCATATCATTATCATATTATGCAAATTAATGTGAAGGAAGTAATTTTAAGAGCACTTTGACAAAAGCATCAAATAACTTACAAAGGCAAACTTCACAGACTAACAACAGGCTTTTTAGAAAAAAACTCTACAAGCCAGAAGTGATTGGGGCCTCATCTGAAATCTCCTCAAGCAGAATACCAGTCAGTGAAGAATTTTGTATCTCACAAAACTAAGTTTCATAAGTAAAGGAGAAATTAAATCTTTCTCAGACAAGCAAATGCTAAGGGAATTTGTCATTACTAGACCAGTTCTACAACAAATACTCAAAAGACTTCTAAATACTGAAACAAATATAGAAATACATTAGTAAAAAAACTGAAAATTATAAAGCTCACTTGACTTACAAAACACAACACAATAGAGATAAATAAATAAAGCAACCAGATAGCATAATGAATGAAATAGTACCATATATATATATATAATTATTTACCTTGGACATAAATGCTCTCAATGCCCCACTAAAAAGATATAGACTGGCAGAATGGAAAAAAAAATACATAATCCATATAACTCCTGCCTTCAAGAGACCCACCCACTTAACACACAGATTCCTATAGATTTATGGTAAGGGGTGAGAAAAAGCATTCCATGCAAATTTTTAAAAAGACAAAAATTATTATGTAATGATAAAAAAAATAACAATTTTAAATCTATATGCACCTCACACCACAGCCCTCAGTGTTATAAAACAAACTCCACTAGACCAAGAGAAAAGAGAGAGAGAGAGAGAAAGAGAGAGAGAGAGAGAGAGAGCAATACAAAAATAGTGGGAGATTTCAACACTTTACTAAAAACAATAGACATGTCATCATGCACAAAGTCAACAAAGAAACACTGGAGTTTATTTATTCATTTATTTTAAAGATGTGGGGTACAATTCAAGGTTAGGCATACAAATATTCATTGCAGGTACCCTATTTGATGAGATGTGTCCCTCTCTCCCCTGGCAGTTTTCTTCAACTGCCAATCCCATCACCCTCCCTTGGCAGTTTCCCACTACTGCCAATCCCTTTCTTATAGTACTATAATAATTGTTGAAGGTTCACTTATGAGTGAAAACATATGGTACTCTGTTCTTTGTTTCTGTGATAGATCACTGAGCATGATAGACTCTAAATCCATCCAAGTTGCTGTGAAGTCCATAGAAACACGGGAGTTATAGACCCTAGAGCAAATGGAACTAACAGACATTGACAGAACACTTCAACTCCAAATTGATGAGAATATAAATTTTTCTCATCAGCACATGGAATATTCCCCAAGAAAGACCATATGATAGGCCACAAAAGAAGTCATAATTAATTTTAAAAATCAAAATCATATCAAGCACCTTCTCAGACCACAGTGGAATAAAAGCAGAAATTAACTCCTAGAAGAACTCATGAAAACAAACAAAAACATAGAAGTTAAAAAGTCTTCTCCTGGGTAATCTCTGGGTCAACAATAAAATCAAGATAGAAATTTAAATATTTCTCAAAATAAATGTCAATATGAAACGTGTTATAAAAACCTCTGGAATATAACCAAAACTGTACTCAGAAGAACATTTATAGTGAGCCTGTGGGTTCGAGACCCACGTGGGCAGCAAGACCTCATCTCTACAATAAATCAAAAAATCAGCTGGGCATGGTAGCGCATGCCTGTAATTCTGGCTACTTGGAAGGCTGAGGCGGAAGGATTGCCGGAGCCCAGCAGGCGAGGCTGCGGTGGCCGAGAGCAGCCACTGCACTCCAGTCTGGGCAACTGAGTGAGACTCCAACTCAAAAAAAAAAAGGCCTATATTAATAAGACTGAAAGATGGCATATTGAGGACCTAACTGTTAGGGTACTGGACAGGGTGAAAAAAAATGGATGGAGTAAGGGGTGCAGCACCGCCAGTGCTGGCAAGCTGGGGGTGCCACACTGGGAACCCAGAGATCCGAGTAGATGCAAAGAATTGCGACACACAAAAAGGTTTTTAAAAAAGTTTATTTAAAAGTAGATTAGAAAGAGAAAGAGAAGGAAGAAAGAAGATTCACCTCCCCAAGGTGGGGGAGGGGGACAAAAGCCAGGAAGCATGGTGACTGCCATGGCTCAAAGAGCACATGGCCACACCAGGCTCTAGCAAGGCAATGGCCGCTGGTTGCTTGTGGTTGAGTCCCTTTAACCATTACCCTTGATGAGGGAAGATCATTAGGTTGATTGGGTGGTGATCTGCTTCCACATCATCACAAAGGGGCAGACAAATGCAGGTACTGACATCAGGTGATGGACAACAGGCAGATGGGTAGGTTAGCCACATGATTGCTGCTATGGTGGGGCTTATCTGTGTCATGAGGTTCACAGAGGGCTGATTAGGTTAACCCTAGGTGGGGAGGATTCCTGCAAGAGACTTGTTAGACATTTGCAACTCACAAACTGTTATGGCTTTGGTCTTGACAAGGAATCAAAAGTTTGCTAGAGATTATTATGCTAAACCATGAATGGTTGGGCTGTCCTGGTCTTGCATCTAAAGGAGATTTGCCTAGGGGGGATGGGAAAGGCTGATGTTTGTCCTGCAATAGAATGTCTGAATGCTTTCTAATGGTTATACTGGGGCAAAAAGACTAAAAAATAAGCTAAGTTCCTTCTAGGTTTCTATAGGTACCTTTCACTAATATCACACCTCAAGGAGCAGGAAAATACAAACCAACCAAACCCAAGGCTAGCAGAAGAAAATAAATAACAAATATCAAAGCAGAACTGAATGAAATTGATATTTAAAAAAACATAGCACAGGCTGGGCTCAGTGACTCAGCCTGTAATCCCAGCATTTTGGGAGGCTGAGGTGAGCGAATTGCCTGAGCCTGCGGGTTCAAGATCTACCTGGGCAACTTGGTGAGACTTCATCTCTACAATAAATAAAAAACTAGCCGGATGTGGTAGTGTGTGCCTGTAGTTCCAGCTACTTGGAAGGCTGAGGCAAAAGGATTGCCTGAACCCAGCAGGTTGAGGCTGCAGTGGCTGGGAGTGGCCACTGCACTCCCATCTGGGTGACAGAGTGAGACTCCAATTAAAAAAAAATCATGCAAATAATTAATCAAACAAAAGTTGGTTCTTTGAAAAGATAAACAAAATTGGTAGACCACTAACTAAATTACTTAAGAAACAAAGAGAGAATATTCAAATTAGCTCTATCAGAAATAAAAATGGAGACATTACAACTGATGAAATTACAAAAGATAATCTGAGATTATTATGACAAACTCTACAAAAACAAACTAGACAATCTAGAGGAAATGGATACATTCTTGGAAACGTACAACTTTGAACCTTGAATCAGGAAGAAATAGAAGCAGGCCAATAATGAGTTGCAAGATTGAAACAGTAATTAAAAGTCTTCCCCCTCCAAAAAAAAATTCCAGGACCTGACAGACCCACAGTTGAATTCTACCACACTTTTAAAGAAACACTTGCACCAATTTTACTAAAATTCAACATCACATAAAAAATAAATCCACCATGATCAAGTGGGTTTTATCCAAAGGATGCAAGGATGGTTCAACATATACAAGTCAATAAATGTGATCCACCACATAAAAGAATTAAAAAACAAAAATCATATGGTCATTTCAATAGACACTGAATCAAAAACAAAAATCATATGATCACTTAAATAGATGCAGAAAAAGTATTTGATAAAATCCAGCATCCTTTCCTGATAAAAACTCTCAGCAAAATAGGCATAGAGAGAACATTGTAATAATAATAAAAAGTCATATATTTACTATTTTTCCAAATAATGAAAGTCATATATGACAGATCCACAGTCAACATCATCCTGAACAGAGTAAAGTTGAACACATTACCAGTCAGAACTGGAACAAGACAAGAATGCCCACTTCCACTACTAGTCAGAGCAATCAGGCAAGAGAAATAAATAAGTGTGTCCAGATTGGAAAAGAAGAAATCAAACTATCACTGAATTCTGATAATATAATTTCATACCTAGATAATCCAAAAGACTTCTGGACTTGATAAATAAAGTCAGTAAAATTTCAGGATATTAAATTAACACACATAAATCAGTAGCACTGCTATACATCAATAATAATCAAACTGAGAATCAATTCAAGAACTCAATTCAATTTACAATACCAGTCAAAATGACAAAATACATAGAATATATTTAACCAAGAGGTTGAAAGATTTTTACAAGGAAAACTACAAAACACTGATGAAAGAAATTATAGAGGACACAAAGAAATAGAGAGGCATCCCATGTTCATAAATTGGAAGAATCAACATTGTTAAAATGACCATACTACTCAAAGTAATCTACAGATTCAATGCTATCCTTATCAAGCTATCAATGTCATTTTTCATAGAATTAGAAAAAATCATCCTAAAATTTATATGAAACCAAGAAAGAGCCAGAACAGCCAAAGAAATCCTAAGCAAAAAAGAATAAAATTGGAGACTTCACATTGCCTGACTTTAAATTATACTGCAAGTCTGTAGCAACCCAACAGCAAGGTGCTGATACAAGAGCAGACACTTGGACCAAGGGAACAGAATAGAGAATTCAGAAATAAACCCAAATACTTACTGCCAACTGATTTTTGACAAGGAAGACAAAAACATACACTGGAGAATGGACACCATATTCAACAAATGGTGCTGGGAAAATTGAATAGCTACATGTAGAAAAATGAAACTTGGTTTCTATTTCTCCCCATATACAAAAGTAATTCAAGATGGATTCAAGACTTAAATGTCAGTCCCAAAACCATAAAAAATGTAGAAGAAAACTTAAGAAAAACTTTTCTGGACATAGTCCTAGGAATATAATTTATGCCTAAACCTCTGAAAGCAAATGCAACAAATTCAAAAAGTAAGTGGGGCTTAATTAATCTAAAAAGCTTGTGCATAGCATAACAACAACAACAACAATGATAACAACAATAACAGAATAGGCAACCTACAGGATGTGAGAAGAGATTTCCAAATGACTCATATCCAGAGTCTGCAAAGAATTCAAATCTGGAAAAAAAAAAGCAAACATCCCATTAAAGAGTGGGCAAAAGACATGAACAGACACCTCTCAAAAGAATATCTATAAATGGCCAACAAACACATGGACAAAATGCTTTGTATCACTAATCATCAGGAAATACAAATTAAAACAATAAGATGTTCCTTATTACTGGTGTCAGAATGGTCTTTATTAAAAAATCCAAGAAAGATGTAGATGTTGGCAAGGATGCAGTGAAAAGGGAAGGCTTATACACTGTTGGTGGGAGTGTAAATTAGTACAACCTCTATGGAAATTGGTATGGAGATTTTTCAGAGAAAAATAGATCTACCATTTGATCCAGCAATCCCCTTACTAGGTAGCTTATATTTTAAAAGATACCTGCACTTGTGTTCATCATAGCACAACTCCCAATTGCAAAGATGCGTAATCAATCTAAATTCCCATCAACTGATCAGTGGATAAAGAAAATGGGGGACATATGCAGTATGAAATACTATTCAGCTGTCAAAAATAATAAAAATGTCTTTTGCAGAAACTTGAATAGAATTGGAGAGCATCATGCTAGGTGAACTAACACAGGGACAGAAAACCAACACAACATGTTCTCACTTATAAGTGAGTGCCAAACCAAGTATCTTCAAAGACATGGAGAATGGTATAATGGACATTGGGGACTCAGAAGAGAGAGGGGAGAAAGAGTAGAGGGACCAATAATCACTTATCTGGTATGATGTGCACAAGTTGGAGTGGTGAATGCACTTAAAGCCCTGACTTCTTCACCACTATGCAATGTAACCATGTAACCAAAAACTATTTGTATCCCATAAAGCTAATAAATAATATTAATAACAATTAAAGAAAATAGATACAACAGTGGCGCAAAAGACAATTCTTAGAGTTAAATTTGAAATGATGTACACATGGTGGCTGTAGAATTCTTTTTTTTTAACTTTTAAATTTTTTAATTTTAAAATTGTGGGATACAATTCAGGGTTGAGTACACAAATATTCATCATGCAGGTACCCTTGTTGGTGAGGTGTGTCCTACCCCTCCCCAGGCAGATTTTGACTACTGTCACTTCCACCTGCCTGTCTCCCCTCCCCTCCGCAGTTTCCCACTACTGTCAATTCTTTTCTTATGGTATTACATTAGTTGTTCATGGTCCACTTATGAGTGAAAACATGTGATACTCAGTTATCTGTTTCTGTGAAAGATTACTCAGTATTATAGACTCTTATTCCATCCATGTTGCTGCAAAGTTCATGGTTTTGTTCTTCTTTATGGCTGCATACTTTTCCATTGTGTATATGTATTACACTTTTTTATCTGGTCCCCTCTTGATGGGCAGCATGATTGGTTCCATGTTCTTGCTACTGTGAACAATGCTGCAATAAACATACGTGTGCAGATATCTTTTTATAGAGTGATTTTAGTTCTTCCAGGTATATTCCCAGTAGGGGATTGTGGGGTCATATGGAAGGTCAATTTTTAGAACTTTTAGGAACGGCCACACTGATTTCCACAGAGGCTGTACTAGTTTACACTCCCCCCAACAGTGCGGAAGTGTTCCCTTTTCACCACATCCTCATCAGCATCTATGATTTTTGAGTTATTGATGATGGCCATTCTGACTGGAGCTAGGTGGTATCTCAGTGTAGTTTTTATTTACATCTCGATGGCTAGTGAGGCTGAACATTTTTTCATGTATCTGTTGGCTGCTCATATGTCTTCTTTTGAGAACTGTCTATCTTTAGCCCACTTTTTAATGAGGCTGTTTGCTTTTTTCTTTTCAGCACGTTTGAGTTCCTTGTAGATCCTAGATGTTAGGCCTATGTTGGCAAACATTTTTTCCCAGTCTGTGGGCTGTCTCCCCACTCTCTTGGTGGTTTCTTTGGCTTTGCAGAAGCTTGTCAGTTTAATGAGGTCCCATTTGTCTATCTTATCTCTTATGGCCTGGACATTTTGGGTTTTGCTCAGGTATTGGTTTCCAGTTCCAACTTTCATAAGTGTATCTTCTGCATCTTCTAAGGTTCTTATAGTTTGAAGTTTTACGTTTAGGTCTCTGATTCATTTAGAGTTGATTTTTGTGTATGGGGATATGTAGGGGTACTGTTTCAATCTTCTGCAGGTGGTCAGCCAGTTTTTTCAGCACCATTTACTGAATAGGTTCTTGTCTCCCCGGTGGTAGGTGTGGAGGCTTTATTGAAGATGAGTTGGCTGAGAAATTGAGTATTTGCTTCTGGAATCTCAATTCTATTCCATTGGTCTATATGCCTATTCTTGTACCAATACCAGACTGTTTTGATTATTGTAGTTTTATAATAAAGTTTAAAGTCTGGGAGTGTGATACTTCCTGCTTTGTTTTTTTGCTGAGGATTGTTTTGGCTATTCTTAGTTGTTTATGTTTCCATATGCACTCCTGTATTTTTGTTTCTAGGTCTGAGAAGAATGTTGCTGGTAATTTGATGGGTATTGCATAAATTTGTAGATTGCCCTAGGTGGAATGGATATCTTAGCAATGCTGATTCTTCCAGTACATGAACATGGAATATTTTTCCACTTGTTTGTGTCATCTTTGACTTCTTTGAGCAGTGTTTTGTAGTTTTCATTGTAAAGGTCTTTCATGTTTCTGGTTAGGAAGATATCAAGGTATTTCATTTTTTTGTGACTATTGTGAATGGAATTGTGCTTTTTATTTGGGTTTCTGTTTGTTTATTATTGGTGTAAAGGAATGCGATTATCTTTTGCACATTTATTTTATACCCTGAGACTTTGCCAAAGTCCTTTATCAGTGTAAGGAGGTTTTTGACAGATTCTCTTGGGTTTGTAAGGTACACAATCATGCCATCTGCAAAGAGAGATAACCTGACTTCCTCTTTTCCTATATGGATTGCCCCTGATTGCCTTCTCTGATTGCTCTAGCCAGGACTTCCAATACTATATTGAACCAGAGGGGTGAGAGTGGGCATCCTTGTCTTGTTCCAGTTTTCAGGGGAAATGATTCCAATTTTTGTCCATTTAGGAGTATGCTGGCTGTGGCTTTCTCGTAGATGGCTTACTATTTTGAGGTATCTTCCACGTAGGCCTAGATGTTCGAGGGTTTTTAATCAAGAATGGGTACTGGATTTTATCAAAAGGTTTTTCTGCATCTAATGATATAATCATGTGGTTTTTGTTTTGACATCTGTTGATGAATTTAATTACATTTATGGTTTTACGAATGTTGAACCAGACTTGCATCCCAGGGATGAAGCCTACTTGGTCATGATGGATGATTTTTGAGATACGTTGTTGAATCTGGTTTGCTAGGATCTTGTTGAGAATTTTAGCATCTATGTTCATCAAAGATATTGGCCTGTAGTTCTCTTTCTTTGTTGGGTCTTTACCTGGCTTGGGTATCAATGTGATATTAGCTTCATAAAATGATTTTGGGAGAGTTCCATCATTCTCAATCCCCTGGAATACCTTCAATAGGATTGGTGTTGGGAGCCAGCCTTGGAGGCCCACCTGGTTGACAGGGTCCTGGTGGGCTGAAGACCCCAGGCTGCAGGGTGAGTCTGGGAACCTGAGGCCCTTCTGTCTTCTGCCTTTGCTTTTGATATGAACAAAGAATTCAATGCAGTCATGAAAGAAGATAATGGCATGTTTATATGGAGTATTTTCAGCTACTTGGAAACTCATTGTTTATTTTTCCACTTTCCACTATGCAGTTTGGCTTTTCTTTATCCATGTAATGGTTAGGTTCTGATGCTTGTCTAAAAGGCTTTCTTTCACCTGGTCATGGGTTGCAAATCTTGTTTTTCAAGCTAGGATTTGTGAGTCATAACCAGGTGAAAAGAGGCTTACAATTTTGTTTGAGCAGAGGACTGTTTTAAATACTTATATAGTTGTAGTTATGGTTTTAGATTTAAGGTTTTATAGGTATAAGTTTATAATCATAGGCATAAGATTTAAGTGTAATGAAAGTTTATATTAAGGTATATATAGGTGATTTATAGGTTTGTTTTTAGGAGTTTAAGATATACATTAAAATTTTATTATATCAGAAGTTGAAGGGTTTAGATGTAGAAGTTAAGTAAGTGAAACAGGTTGTATCTAACAATCGAAACTACCTTGAGGCTTGAATAGCGTCATTAAAAGTTTCTTCTAAGCTATTCTCCTTAGGAATAAGATGTTCCAGATAAGAAGAAACAATGGAGAAACTAGAACGAGGAGAAACTGCCAAGGGCCTTGAAAGACCAGAGGGCCTTCAAGGAGAAACTCCTCATCCATAAAACAACGTATATCTATGTGAGGTGCTTTGGGAGGGTCTCCAAGTGCACATTCTTCTGCACAGATGGAAGTACTCTAACATGGACTGCTCTGAGGCCTTGGGACAGAAACTACTGTTCTGGCCCCAGAGACTTTGTTGCAAAGAAACCCATTTCCCGAGATTAGTTTTATTATAGAAGTTAATTTAGAAGAAGAATTAGAATTGTTATAAGAATTGTAATATGTATTAGTTTGACTTAAAAAATTAGTTAAAGATATTTGGTAAAGGTTTTATAATTTTATATAAGTTTTAGGTTTATAAGTTTTTAGTCTTAAGCTTATAAGTTGTGCAGTAAAAACCGATGATATCTTGGGTGGAAAGCTATTTCTAATGAGCTATTAAGGAAAACACACAAACCACCCCCGGAGAGAATATTAGCCACGCATGGAATGGAATACATCGAAACCTTTGTAATAGTCAGGTGAATTCATGTGATTTGTGGTACAAGATTGGCTTTGTAGTAATGACTTGCTGAAACGTGACTTGCTTTGTAACAATAACTTGCTGAAATTATTTCCTTGTAAAGAGGGATATAAGCTCACTGAAAACTGACAATAAATGGCATCTGTTCTGTTCACAACAGAGTCAGTTGTCCCAAGTGTTTCCTTTCAATGCTAATGCCATTCCTTCCTTCAGGACACCCTGAACTTGGCAGGAGCTGGACTCCCACAGATTGGTATCAGCTCCTCCTAGTATGTTTTGTAGAATTCTGCTGGAAAGCCATCTGGCCCAGGGCTTTTTTTTTTTGTGGATAATTTTCTTATTACATAGTCAATTTCCTTGATTGTTATTGGTCTATTTAGGGTCTCAATTTCTTCTTGTTTCAACCTAGGCACGTTGTGTAATGTCAGAGAGTCCTCCATTTCCTTAAGGTTTTCAAGTTTGTTTCCATACAAGTGTACATAGTAGTCTCTAATGATCTTTTGTATTTCTTCAGGGTCAGATGTGATTTCATCTTTTGTGTTTCTGATTGTGTTTATTTGGGCTTTTTCTTTCTTTTTCTTGGTCAGTCTAGCTAGGAGACCATCGATCTTGTTTATCCTTTCAAAGAACCAGCTTTTTGTTTCATTGATTTTTTGTATTATCTTTTTGTCTTCTATGTCCTGTATTTGGGCTTTTATTTTGGTGATCTGGATTCTTTGCTGAAGTTAGGGTTTTGGTGGTGTTGCTTTTCGAGGTTTCTTAGGTGGCTTGTTAGGCTGTTAATTTGTCCTTCCATTTTCTTCATGTGCATTTGCAGAGATATGAATTCCCCTCTTACTACAGCTTTCATGGCATCCCAGAGATTTTGATAAGATGTTTCTTCATTTTATTTTGTTTCCAGTTATCTTTTAATCTCTGTTTTAATTTCATCATTGACCCAGGAGTTGTTTAGCATCATGCTGTTTAGTGTCCATGTCTTTGTGGATTTTGTGGGAATCTTGTTGGTGTTAATGTTTATTTTTATTTCACTGTGGTCCAAGAAGGTGCATGGTAAAACTTCGATCTTTAAAAATTTGCTTATGCTTGATTTATGGCCAAGCATGTGGTCTATCCATGCAGTGATGAGTGGAATGTATATTCTGTGGTCATTGGATGGAGTGTTCTGTAGGTATCAACTAAGTTCATTTGATCAAGAGTCACATTGAGGTTCTGGATCTCATTGCTGATTTTTTGTCCTGATGATCTGTCTAGGGTTGTGAGTGGGATATTGAAGTCCCCAGCTATGATAGTGTTAGAGTTGATATCTTTTTTGAGTTTATGTAGAAGCTGCTTTATGAAAGTTGACGCTCCTATGTTGGGTGCATATATGTTTAATATGGATATTTCTTGTTGATGGATTGAACCTTTTATCATTATGTAGTGGCCTTCTGTATCATTTTTAATTTTTGATAGCTTAAAGGGTATTTTGTCTGAAATTAAGATCACAACTCCTTTTTTCCCTTTTGTGTTCCGTTTGTCTGAAAGTTTGTTTCCCATTCTCTTACTTTGAGTCTGTGCATGTCCTATCTAGTGAGGTGAGTCTCTTGAAGGCAATAAATTGTTGCCTGGTGATATTTTATCCATTTTCCTATTCTATGTCTTTTCAGTGGCGCATTTAGTCCATTCACATTTAGGCTAATTATTGAAATGTGAGAGTTGATTCCTGTCATAAGGTTCTTACAGAGTTGTTGTTCCTATTTGTTTGTTGTCTTTCTTTTGGTTTTGGAGTTGGTTCATGTGTGTTTTTAATCTTTTGCCTGTACTCTTGTGAAGAACGTTATTGTTCTTTTTTTCTTTTCTTCTGTGTTCCATACTTAATTAAGTGTTTCTTATAGTGGTGGTCTGGTGGCAGCGTAGGTTCTTAGGGATTGGATATCTGGGAAAGATTTCAATTCTCCCTCACTGATGAAGCTTAGCTTGGCTGGGTAAATTATTCTTGGTTGAAATTGTTTATCTTTTAGAACTTTGAAGATAGGGCTCCAAACTCTCCTAGTCTGGAGGGTTTCTGTAGATAAATCTGCTGTTATTGTAATTGGTCTTCCCTGGTATGTAGTCTGACCTTTTTCTCTTGCTGCCTTTAGGATTTTTTCTTTTATAGCTACTTTGCTTAGGTGAATTATTATGTGTCTGGGAGTTGGTCTTCTCATTTTTTGTCTTGCAGGGGTTCTCTGAATCTCTTGTGTTTGAATTTTTACATCACTGATGAGATGAGGGAAGTTTTCTTGAATGATTTCATGAAATGTTTGTTCCAGTGTGGCCTCTGACTCTTTCTCTGCCTCAAGAAGGCTAACTACTCTTAGATTGGATCTCTTGAAGTAATCACTCATCTCTTGAAGGTTTTGTTCTGTCTTTTTAAGCTTCTTTTCTATGTTTTCGTCTGTTTGGGTTAGTTCTGTACTTTCGTCTTCAAGCTCTGAGTTTCTTCTGCTTGGCTAATTCTGCTTTCCATTCTTATTAGTTTGTTATTAGTTTCCATCACAGTATTCTTTACTGCTATTTCTGTCATCAGCTCCTTCCTATTTTCCTCTTGTCTCTCCTCAATTTTTTTATTCTCTCTATTAATGTCTTGATTTCTGGGTTTGTTGCATGTGAACAGTCATTCTGGGGGCTCTTCATTGTTTGTGTTTTGAAGTTTGTTTTCTCAGTGTCTGACCTCCCAGGGGTCTGTGTGAGCCCTATAATCTTCTTTTGGTTTTTCTTCATTTGTGCAGATTTTTCCTCCCTGCTTTTCCCTTCCCTCCACTTCCTTATCTTCTTTAATTCGGTTATTCAGGGGTGGAGGGGTTGCTTTTACTTCTGTTTGTTCAATCTCCTATTCTTCCTAATGTATTTCCTCTTTTGTTCAGGTCTGGAGTTGGACTGTAGGTTGAGGGCAGTCCTTTTTGCAGTTTTGAGATTTAATTAAGGGGGGAGTTGTGATTCAAAATCTCTCTGCAGATCCTGGTATCTGCCAACAGGTGTATGGATAGTCTGAAACCCACTTCCCACTGCCTTGGAATCTGTTCATGCAGTGGAGTAGTAGGTTTACTCCTTGAAAGCAATATGAGACTAACAGAGGGAAGAGAATGGAACAGGCAGTGGGGGCAAGAGGTGGTTGGAGAGAGAGAGGAGTAAGAGGGAAAACAGATGAGTGTACTGACTAGCAAGTGAAAAGAGACACAAATACTGAAACAAATAAAAAGAAAATCACTAACCATGACTAAAAACTAACCAACAACCATATAAAAAACTAAAACATACAATGATGCTAACATACAAGCTAACCAACCTCCTTATTGGTGTGCTATTCCTCTATACAAAGATGGGGTTTACAGAGAAATAAGGAAAAAGAAAAGGGATAGATTAAGCTCAGTAAACTAACAGAACCAACCAAGCACATGCTGAGACTTTTCCTTTAAGTCCAATGTCCTTTCAGCTCTGGTTTCTAGCTGTCTTTGCAAGCTGGTGGAATTGTTCACAGTTAGGGTCAGTTGCCCCTGTCCTGCTGTGAAGAACAGTTTAGATATGGGCTCCCTGCCCAGTCTATTACTGAGATCTGGCCTTGTCTATTTATCAAGGGGGAAGAGCATCTGTCATTCTCGTTTTGATGTTGTTACCTTGGATCCCCAGTAGGTGGTGCTATCTCATCACTCCAGTAGACCTTTATCTGCAACTGCTGAAGCCTGCAGCTCGGAGGTCACCCAGGAAGGGAGGGAGCCCGTGACAGTATCCACAGTGGTGGTGGCCACCTCCCTGTACAAAGGGGGATCTCCACAAGCCTGGCTCTGGGTGAGGGTTGTGGTGTGGCAGTGGCAGCAGCAGCAGCAGCTGTGGCAGTGGCGATCTCAGTAGATCCTACTTGAAGACCTCACGGTCTGAAGTCGTGGGTCACTTCAGGCATGGGCAGGCAATGACCACAGCGGCAGCTTCCGCAGCTGTGGCAGCAACCCAGATCACTGTCATGTTTGAGCAGTGGCAGTGGTGGTAGCTGAGCTCCCCGTGTATAGCCACCTGCCAAAGATGGGAGCTGCAGCCTGTGGGAGAGAGCTAGGGTCTTCATGTGTGTTCTTTTTTCCAGAGGGTCTCACAGACTATGCTGCCCCGTCGTCATCTTGCCGGAAGTCCCTGTAGGTAGTTTTCTTATGACATAGTCAATCTTGGATTGTTATTGGTCTATTTAGGGTCTTGACTTTTCCTAGTTTCAACCCAGGGAGGTTGTGTGATGTTAGATTTTCAAGTTTGTTTCCATACAAACATATATAGTAGTCTCTGATAATCTTTTGTTTTCTTCAGCATCAGATGTGACTTTATCTTTTGTGTTTCTGATTGTGTTTATTTGGGTTTTTCTGTTTCTCTTGGTCAGTGTATCTAGGGAAACATCAATCTTGTTTATCCTTTCAGAGAACCAGATTTTTGTTTCATTGATTTTTCATATTATCTTTTTGTCTTCTATGTCCTGTATTTGGGTTTTTATTTTGGTGATCTGGATTCTTCTGCTGAAGTTAGGGTTTTGATGGTCTTGCTTTTCCAGCTTCCTTAGGTGTCTTGTTAGGCTGTTAACTTGTGATCTTTCCATTTTCTTCATGTGTGTTTGTAGAGATATGAATTCTCCTCTTACTATGGCATCCCAGAGGTTTTGGTAAGATCTTTTCATTTGTTTACAGGTATCTTTCAATCTCTGTTTTGATTTCCAGGTTGACCCAGGAGTTGCTTAGCATCATGCTGTTTAGTATCCATGTCTTTGTGGGTTTTGGGGGAACTTTGTCGGTGTTGATATTTATTTTTATTCCACTGTGGTCTAAGAAGGTACATGGTGGTATTTCAGTCTTATGGAATTTGCTTCTGCTCGATTTATGGCCAAGGATGTGGTTGGTCTTAGAGTATGTTCCATGTGGTGATGAGTAGAATGTATATTCTATGATCATTGAGTGTAGTGTTCTGTAGGTATCATTTAAGTCCATTTTGTGAAGAATCACATTGAGCTTCTAGATCTCCTTGCTGATTTTTTGTCCTGATGATCTGTCTAGGGTTGTGAGTGGGGTATTAAAGTCCCCAGCTATGATAGTGTTAGGGTCAATATCTTTTTTAAGTTTGCCTAAAAGCTGCTTTATGAAAGTTGGTGCTCCTATGTTGGGTGCATATATGTTTAGGATGGATATTTCTTGTTGATGGATTGAGCGTTTTACCATTATCTAGTGATCCTCTGTATCTTTTTAAATTTTTGATAGCTTAAAGTGTATTTTTTCTGAAATTAAGATTGCAACTCCTGCTTCCTTTTGTGTTCCTTTTGTCTGAAATTTTGCTTCCCATCCTCTTACTTTGAGTCTGTGAATCTCCTTTCTGGTGAGATGAGTCTCTTGGAGACAATATATTGTTTTCTCACGATATCTTATCTATTTTGCCATTCTATATCTTTTCAGTGTGCATTTAGTCCATTCACATTCAGGATAATTATTGAAATGTGAGAACTTAACTCTGTTATGAGGTTCTTATAGAGTTGTTGCTGCTCCTGTTTGTTGTCTTTCTATTGATTTTTGGGTTGATTCACGTGTGTTTTCAATCTTTTTCCTGCACTCTTATGTAGAACGTTGTCATTCTTTTTTCCTTTCTTCTGTGTTTAATACTTTCTTAAGTGTTTCTTGTAGAGGTGGTTTAGTGGCTGCATAAGTTCTTAGGGATTGGGTGTCTGGGGAAGATTTTACTTCTTCCTCACTGATGAAGCTTAGCTTAGCTGGGTAGGTTATTCTTGGTTTAAATTGTTTATCTTTGAGAACTTTGAATATTGGGTTCCAAGCTGTCCTAGCCTGAAGTTTCTTTAGATAAATCTGCTGCTATTCTAATTGTTCTTCCCCAGTATGTAGTCTGACCTTTTTCTCTTGCTGCCTTTAGGATTTTTTCTTTTATACTACTTTGTTTAGGCAAATTACTATGTGTCTAGGAATTGGTCTTCTCATTTGTTGTCTTGCAAGGGTTCTCTGAATCTCTTGTGTTTGAATTTTCACATCACTGATGAGATGAGGGAAGTTTTCTCGAACAATTTCATGGAATGTTTGTTCCAGGGTGGTCTCTGTCTCTCTTTCTGCTTCAGGAAGTCCAATTACTCTTAGGTTCGGCCTCTTGAAATAATTGCTCATCTTTTAAAGATTTTGTTCTTTTTAAAAAACTTCTTTTCTATTTTTTTTACAGTTTGAGTTAGTTCCATATTTTGATCATCAAACTCTCAGATTCTTTCTTTTTCTTGGCTAATTTTGCTTTCCATGCTTATTAGTTTGTTATTTATTTCAATCATGATAGTCTTTACTGCTGTTATCTCAGTTATCAACTCCTTCATATTTTCCTCTTGTCTCTCCTCAAGTCTTTTTATTCTCTCTAATGTCCTGATGTCTGGGGTTGTATTATGTGACCAGTCTTTCTGGGGGCTCTTCATTGTTTACATTCCAAAGTCTGTTTTCTCAGTGTCTGACCTTCCAGGGGACTGTGTGAGACCTATAGTCTTCTCTTGGTTTTTCTTCATCTGTATAGATTTTCCTCCCCACTTTTTTCTCCCTCCCCTCTTCTTTAATTCTGTTGTTCAGGGATGGTGGGATTGCTTTTAATTTTGTTTGCTCAATCTCCTATTCTATTCTATTCAATCTCCTATTATATTTTATTGGCTATCTACTTTCTTTGTGAAAATGTTTTCTTTCCTTCCAAAATGAATGAATGAATGAATAAAAGTGTGTGGTGTTAGATTCAGTAGGTTCTACCTCAAAATGTTTGAATAGGGGGAAATCATGCTACATGTCAGCGGTAAATGAAGAAAAGATCTTGTTTGTTTTTAAAAATATGCTTAAAAAGAAATCCTGATATCCGGTTTTTCAAATTCTTACCTAGAGTGTGCCACTATCAGACGAATGCACCGATACCACTGGGCAACACATTTCTGTAACAGGAACCAAAAAAACCACATCACAACTTATTTGTTTTAATTTTGTGACCTCAATGAAATAATCATAACACTCTCGCCCCTAGGACACAAACCATGTTTCTATATGTGTCTGTGTACACACTGCATAGCTTCCACAGGAAGAAATACCTTCTCTGTTTTTTACAAGAGTCGATCTACCAACTCTGATTGTGGTTTTAAATATTTCAATCCCTGAAACAATGCAATGTGTAGTTATAAATACAATGGGTTTTCCTAAATTATTTCCATGAATGAAATAATCTATGCCCTTAAGCTACAACTTGAGTAAAGGGCATGAGTTTCTAAGTATTTATTGAGCACATATACATTACTTGTGGCTTTTTCAAATTTGACCTAGATTCAGGTTCATGAGATAAATAGCAAAACACTTGCAATTAAGCCCAAAAGAAGGTGGTGTGCAGGTGATTCCTCTTAATCCTAATGATTTCTATTGCACAGTGAATTGCTCTTCTGGCAAGAGGATTCCAAAGGAGGTTGTTACTGTGCTATAATTCCACCATGATTTCATCCCTGAACTCACACAAATGCTCACACAACATTCAGTTATTTTTTAGACAAAAAGCTTTCCAACATGCAGTTTCTTATTTTTTCATTGAAGTCAGTGAGAATATCTAAGGTTTTCTTTCAAGGTTCTTCAATATCAATTTGCCATCTTCTTTCTTTGTGAAAGTGACAGATAGATAGATGATAGATAGATAGATAGATAGATAGATAGATAGATAAATGTGGTAGATTCAGCAGATTCTACTCCCAACTATATGAAAGAGTGGTATAATTTGCTACATGTCAGAGGCAAAAGAAAGAAAACATGTCATTTTTCAAAAATTATGTTAAAATAAATCATGATATATGCTTTGCCAAACTCTTACTTAGAGCGAATCTACAAACATGGTTTGGAAACCTACAGCAGGTTAGCTTCAAAGTACATTGCATGCCAATTTGCCACTATCAGATGAATGTATTGAATGCCACTGGGCAACACATTGCTGTTAGAACAACAGAAAAACTAGTTTTAACTTGTTTGATTCTAAAAGTGCTTCATTTTGTGGCCTTAATGAAATAATGACAACAATCTGTCTTGGAGGACATAAGCCATGTTTCCATATGGAACTGTTTACTCTCCTCATAGCTTCCATAGGGAGAAGGACCTTCTCTTTCTACGTTTACAGCAAAGGATTGTTCATGGATTGTTCCCTGGACACATACAAATGATCACACAACATTCAATTATTTTTTATGCAAAGAAGTTTCCAACATGCTGATTTGTATTTTCTTTTTTACGTCAATGGAAACATTCTTTTGGTATTCTTCAAAAGTAATTCTGCAATCTCCTTTTTTGAGAAAGTACTTCCAAACTGAACTAATGACTAAATAAATGAAATAATAATAATAATAATAATAAAAGAGAGTAGCATTAGTTTCAGTAGGTTCTACACCAAACTTCTTGAATGGAAAAATCATTTGTCACATGTTGGTGGCAAATGAAAGATAAATCTCAGTTTTTAAAAAATATGATTAAAAGAGATCCTGGTATCTGCTTTTCCAAACTCTTATCTAGAATGAATCTAGGTAGATAATGTGCAAGCCTATAACAGTTTATTATCAAAGTACATTGAATATGGGCATGTCACTATGAAATGAATGCACTAAATACCACTGGGCCACACATCTCTTTAACAGCAACTACATTTTACCTTGATTGTTTCTGTGAGTGCTTCATTTTGTGACCTCAATGAAATAGCCATAACACTCTGGTGTCTAAGATACATCCATATTTCCATATGGGTCTGTATACACTTCTCATAGATTCAATAGAATGAGGGACCTTCTATTTTGGCTTTTACAGCCCTCAATCTAGCAATTCTGTGGCTTCAGTATTTCAATCCCTGAGAAAAATGCAATGGGTAGTTATAAATACTATGGATTTGCCTAAATTATTTCCATGAATGACATAATCGACACCTTAAGCTACAATTTGAGTAAAGTGCATGAGTTTTTAAGTGTTTATTGAGCATATATTTTTTACTTGTTGCTTTTTCAAATTTAACCTAGATTCAGGCACATAAGATAAATAGCAAAAACTTGCAACTAAGCCCAGAAGAAGGTAGTATGTAGGTGATTCCACTTAAGTCTAATGCTGTCTATTGCACAGTGAAGTACTCTCTGGTAAGAGGATCCCAAAGAAGGTTGTTACTGTGCTGTAGTCCCACAATGATTTCTTCCCTGAATGAACACAAATGATCAAATAACGTTCAATTATTTTTTACTCAGAGTTTGTCATCATGCAGTTTTCTATTTTCTCATTAAAGTCAATGAAAACATCTAAGGTTATCGTTTAGCATTTCCAAAAGCAGTTTTGCAAGCTCCTAACATTGTAAAAGTGCTTTTCTTACTTCCAAAATGAATGAATGAATAAATAAATAAATGAATAAATAATAAAAGAGTGTAGCATTAGTTTCAGTAGGTTCTACTCCAAACTGTCTGAATGGGTAAAATTATTTGTCACATGTCACTGACAAATGAAAGAAAACTCTCTGTTTTTTAAGTATGATTTTTAAAAATCCAGATGTCACTGAGTTTTTTCAAACACTTACCTAGAGTGAATCTACAAGACAATATGGAATCCTGTAACAGGTTAGCATCAAAGTACATTACATGCAAGTTTGCTACTATGAAATGAATGCACCAAATACCACTGGACCACACACCTCTTTAACAGGAACAGAAATCTATGTTTTCCCTTGCTTGTTTCTAAAAGTGCTTCATTTTGTGACCTCAATGAAATAATCCTAACAATTAACATCTAAGATACAATTATGTTTCCATATGGATCTGTTCACACTCTTCATAGCTTCTATACGGAGAGCCTTTATAGTAATCGATCTAGCAAGTATGTTGGTGGTTTCAATATTTCAATCCCTGAGACAATGCAATGTGCAATTATAAAGACTATGGGTTTGCCTAAGTTATTTCCATGAATGAAATAATCTATGCCCTTAAGCTACAATTTGAGTAAAATGCATGAGGTTCTAACTATTTATTTAGCATATATACATTACTTGTGGATTTTTCAAATTTGACCTAGATTCAGGCTCATGAGATAAATAGCAAAAAACTTGCAATTAAGCCCAGAAGACAGTAGTGTGCAGGTGAGTCCTCTTAATCCCAATGATCTTTGTTGTACAGTGAAGCATTCTGCTGGCAAGAGGATCCCAAAGGAAGTTGTTAATGTGCTGTAGTCCCTCCATGGTTTCTTCCCTGAACTCACACAACTTATCACACAACATTCAGTTAGTTTTTGTGCAAAGAGTTTTCAAACATGCAGGTTACTATTTTCTCTTTAAAGTCAATGGAAACAAAAAAGCTTTTCTTTCAGCGCTTTGAAAAGATATTTGGCAATCTTCTTTCTTTCTGAAAGTGCTTTTTTTACTTCCAAAATAAATAAATGACTGAATGAACGAACAAACAAACAAACAAACAAACAAACAAATAGTGTGTTGTTAGATTTGGTAGTTTCTACTCCAAACTATTTGAATAGGTGTCATCATTTTCCACATGTTGGCAGCAAATTAATGAAAAGTCCTGTTTAATTTTTAATATGCTTAAAAAAATCCTCATACCTACATTGCCAAACACTTGCCTAGAATATATCTACACAGATAATGTGGAAATTTACACTAGGTTAGCATCAAATTATGTTGTATGTGAGTTTGTCATTATCAGATGAATGCACAGAATACCGCTGGGCAACGTATCTTGGTTAGAACAACAGAAAAACTACATCTTAACTTGTTTTTTTCTAAAAGTGCTGAATTTTGTGACCTAGATGAAATAATCATAGCATTCTATTTCCTGGGATACAAACCATGATTTCATATGGGGCTGTGTACTCTCCACATAGCTTCCTTAGGGAGAATGGCTTTTTCTACATTTACAACAATTGACCTAGCAACTCAGTGATTTCAAATATTTCAATCACCAAAACAATACCTGTGTAGTTTTAAATTCTATGGGTTTGCCTAAATTATTTCCATGAATTAAATAATCTACAGTCTTAAGTTGCAATTAGAGTAATGTGCATGAGTTTCTAACACTTCATTGAGCATATATTTGCTACTTGTGGCTGTTTCACCTTTAACCTAGGTTGAGCCTCATGAGATAATTAGGAAACAACCTGCAGAAAAGCTTGAAGAAGGTATTTTGCAGGTGATTCCACTTAAACCTAATGATATTTATTGCACAGTGAAGCATTCTTCTGGCAAGAGAATGCCAAAGGAGGTTTTTACTTTGCTGAGGATTGTTCCCTGAGCAAACACAAATGATCACACAACATTGAGTTGTTTTTTATGCAAAGAGGCTTCCAACATTCAGGGCTGCCTTTTCTTTTTAACATCAATGGGAACATATAAAGTATTATTTTAATGTTCTTCTAAAGCAATTTTGGAATCTCCTTTCTTTGTGAAAGTACTTTCCTTACTCCCAAAATGAAGGAATGAATGACTAACTAGCTAGCTTAAATAAATAGTCTGGCTTTAGATTCAATAAGTTCTATTCCAAACAGTTTGAATGGGCAAAATCTTGTGTCACATGTCAGTGACAAATGAAAGAAAAGTCTCATTTAAAAAATATGATTAAGAGAAATCCTGATATCTGCTTTTCCAGACTCTTACATAGAGTGAATCTACACAGATAATGTGAAATCCTGTAACAGGTTAGCATCAGAGCATGTAGCATGCAAGTTTGCCACTATCTAAGGAATGCATTGAATACAACTGGGTCACATGCCTATAACAGGACAGAAAAACTGATTTTTAACATGTTTGTTTCTATAAATGTTTCATTTTGTTACCTTAATAAAATAACTATAACACTCTAGTGTCTAAGATACAATCTTTTTTTAATGAGGCTCTGTACACTCCTCATAGCTTCCATAGGGAGAAGGACCTTCTATTTCAGCCTGTACAACGATCGGTCTAGCAACTCTGTGGTTTCAATATTTCAATCCCTGAAACAATGCAATGTGTAGTTATAAATACTATGGGTTTTCCTAAATTATTTTCATGAATGAACTAATCTATAGTTTTAAGTTGCAATTTGAGCAAAGAGCATGCGTTTTTAAGTATTTATTGAGGATATAGTCGTTTCTTTGGCATTTTAATATTTTATCTAGATTCAGACTCATGAGCTAATTAGTAAAACACTTGCAATTAAGTCCCAAAGAAGATAGTGTGTAGATGATTCCCCTCAAGCTTAATGATGTCTATTGCACAGTGTAGCACTCTCTGGCAAGAGAATGCCAGAGGGAGTTATTATTTTGCTGAAGTCCCACCAAGGATCGTTCCCTGAACAAACATAAATGATCACACAACATTCAGTTATTTCTTACGCAAAGAGTTTTTTGACATGTAGCTTTCTATTTTCTCTTTAATGTCAATGGGAACATCTAAGGTTTTTGAAAGGCCATAACGTGGATTGAATATATTCAATTAGCAGCCATTTTAACATTGCCTAAATCTCATGTTTTTCTACCAGTTCACTTAACTTATCCTCTAATCACTAGCCAAGGCAGAACCAGTTTCTCAGAGGTAGCTATTGATAATTGTTTTACAAACTCTTCCTCGGTTTATTTTGTACTAATTAGCTTTTCTATTTCAAGTATTTGCCTCCTCCCATAAGACCCAAGTTAACATTATCAGCCCATCCTTACCTTCATGACACAGTTTGATCCCACCACCATGGCAACAGTCATGTGAATAACCCATACATCTGCCTGCTGTCCATCACCTGACATTAGTACCTGTGCTTACCTGCCACTTCATGATGATGTGGAGCAAACAACCACCCCATAGCCTTAATGACCTTCCCATCAAAGGGAAAGATTAAAATAATGCCACCACAAGCAGCCTTACTAGATTCTCTTGTGGCCATGTGCTCTTGGAGCTATGACTGCTGCCATGTCTCCTGTCTTTGGCCCCTTCCCCTGCCTTGGGGAGGTGAGTTTCCCCCCTCTCTCTCCTTAGTTTAATTTCTAAATAAACTTTATTTTGTAATCTAACTTCTTTGCATCTTTCTTATGGCACCAGATTGCACACCAGACACCCACACCCCAGTGGGCCCAACCGAAACATTCTGGAGGCCCTACTGGGAGGTGACCTAATATTTTTGGAGGTCCCACAGAAAGTTGCTGTATTCTTGCTCTCTCTCATTCTCCGCTCCCACTGAGATTTGCTGCTCTTGCTCTCTCTCACTCTTCTCTTTTCCAACCCTAGTCTCTCTGTAGAGAGAGATAAGTTGCTTGGCTATCTTTGCTTTGCTACTCACTCTTAATCTTATTGCCCATGATAAGCTGCATCAAATGGACCTCTCTCTGTCACCTCAGCCTTTTCCATTATGAATTAACATCTCCGGTGAGTCTGATTGCTTATCTAGCCAGTAAGGGATCTAGGAACAGCTCTGAGAGGCCCTTTCTCTTTCTCTTTCTATTTGGGAGCTCATTTTCTGGGGCCCAGGGCCCTCTGTGGAAATCTTGGCCAAGTCTCCTAAATGCATGGTTTAGAACAGCCAAAGCACTGGTGCCTGTGACTGGCACTGTCTCCAGTGGGTCAAAGAAACAAAGGCTGCTCACTCTCACTCATTCTCACACACAGAGACTAATTCCACTGACCCTCTGCTTGAAATAATGGCTGAGGGCATGGAAGGTTATTTATTCTGGGTCCCAGGTCCTTCTAGCATTAACCCCCTTTTGGCCTCTCAGGGACCATTTTTAAGACCAATCCCATTCCCTCTCTAGGATTACTCCTCATGGGAAACTCACAATAAGGTGGCTAAGCCCTCCCCTCATTGAAATGTATTCAAAAAGGCCTCAGGACTCTCTCACTAGACAGGAGCATCTTCCTTAAGCATCTACTCAATCATGGCTAGGCAAACAGGTGATGAACCCAAGGCTTCTCCCTATGGAAGCTATGAGGAGAGAATAAAGTCCATTAGGGAAACACATTTGTATCTTATGACTAGTGTTATGATGATTTCATGGGGTTCCTAAAGTAAGCACATTTATCAACAAGCAGTTAAAAATGTAGTTTTTCTCTTCCTGTTCTGGAGACATGTTGCCCAGTAGTAATTGGTGCATTCATCAGAGAGTGGCAAAGTCGCCTACAAACCTACATTGATGCTAACTTGCTAAAGACTTTCCCATGATCTGTGTAACCTCACTCTAGATAGAGTGTTGGCAAAGCAGATATCATGATTTCTTTAAAGCATAGTGAGAAAAAAATAAGCTAACAAGGGTTTTCCTTCATTTGCCAGTGACAGGAGACAGATGGATCCATCCATTCAAACAGTTTACAGTATAAATACTGAGTCAAACACAATGCTATTTATTTATCTATTATGTATTTGGAAGTAAGCACAACACTCACAAAGAAAGTAGATTGTCAAATTGTATTTGAAGGAGGCTGAAAGAAAACATTAGATGCTCCCAATGACGTTAAAGAGAAAACAGAAACATACGGGTTGGAAAACTCTAGGCTTAATACATAATACAATGTGGTGTGATCATTTGTGTCAGTTCGGGAACAAAAGTGGCAGGACTCTAGCAAAGTAAAAAACCTGTTCTGGAGTTCCCTTGCCAGAAGAATGCTTTGCTAGGCAACAGGGATAATTATGCTTTATATAAAACACCTATGTATTAGCTACTTCTGAGCTTAATTGGAGGATGTTTCCTAATTACTGCAGGAAGCTGAATCTAGGTCAAAGTGGAAAAACTCACATGGAAACAAGATAGGCTCAAGGCTCCATGACAAGTTAAAAACTCATGCCCTTTACTTTAACTACAGCTTAAGGCTATAAATTATCTCATTCCTTGAATTAATTTAGGTAATCCAGTAGTATTTAAGACTACATATTGCATTTTTAAGTTCATTGAAATATGTGAAACCACAAGCAAAGTTCCTAGGTCAGTTTGTAAGTGTACAAAGAACAGATTCTTCTCCCTATGGAAGCTATGAGGAGAGGACACAGTCCCTCATGGAAACATGATTTGGATCCTAGGGACTAGAGTGTTATGACTACTTTATGGGATTAACAAAAGGAAACACTTTTAACATCAAGCAAGTTTTAACATAGTTTTTCTCTTGTTGTCCCAGAGACATGTTGCCCAGTGATAATCAGGGCATTCACTGAAAAATGGCAAAGTCGCCTACAAACCTACATTGATGCCAACCTGTTAAAGACTTCCACATTATCTGCATATTACCTCTCTAAATAAAAGTTTTGCAAAGCAGATATCAGGATTTCTTTAAAGCATAGAGAGAAATATAATAAAATAAACTATCCAAGTTTTTCCTTCATTTGTTGCAGACAACTGACAAATAAATCCATACATTCAAATACTTTGCATTATAAGCAACTGTATCTAACACCACACATTTCACTTATTTATCTATTTATGCATTTGGAAGTAGGTAAAACACTTTCACAAACAAGGGAGACTTCCAAATTGTCTTTGAAGGATGCTGAAAGAAAGCCCTACATGTTCCTAGTGCCATTAAAGGAAAACATGAACATGCGTGTTGGAAGACTCTTGGCATAATAAATAATGGAATGTGGTGTGATCATTTTGTTAATTCAGGTAACAAAGCACACTGGGACTCTAGCAAACTCAAACACATGATCTGGTGTACCCTTGTCATAATAGTGTTTTGCTGGGAAATAGAGATCATTAGGCTTAAGAAGAATCACTTGTTTGCTACATACATCTGTGTTTAATTGTAGACTGTTTCCTCATTACATCAGAGGGTTTAATCTAGGTCAGTGGTGAAAAAGTCAGAAGGAATGAAGACAGGCTCAAGGATCCATGAGGAGTCAAAATATCATGCCTTTATCTAACTGCAGCTCAAGACTCTAGATTATTTCACTACTGGAATTAATTGATGGGAGCCCATAGTATTTGAGACTACACATTGCATTCTTTCAGGGATTAAAATATATTGAACTCCAAAAAAAGTTGCTAGATCAGTTTTTGTAAAAGCCAAAGAGAAAGTACTTCTCCATATCAAAGCAATGAGGAGAAAAATAGTCCCTTAGGGAAAATGGTTTGTATCATAAGAGCTAAAATGTTATGAATATTTCATGAGGTTCTCAAAATGAACACTTTTAGCAACAAGCAAGTTTAAATGTAGTTTTTCCCTTCCTGTCCTAGAGATGGGTTGCCCAGTGGTAATCAGTGCATTCATTGGAGAATGGCAAAATCACCTACAAACCTAAAATGATGCTAACTTGCTAAAGGCTTTCACATTATCTGAATAGCTTTAAAATAAGTAAGAGTTTGGGAAAGCAAATATCAGGGTTTCTTTAAAGCATGTTGAGAAAAAAACTAACAAGGTTTTTCCTTCATTTGCTGTTGATAGGTGGCAGATAGATTCACTCCTTCAAACAGTTTGCAGCATAATGTACTGATCCTAACACCACAATCTTATTTATTTATATATTTGTTTATCTATTTACATATTTGGAAGTAAGACACTGACAAAGAATGGAGATAGCCAATTTGCCTTTGAAGAAAACTGAAAGTAAGCCTTAGATGTTCCCATTCACGTTAAAGAGAAAATACAAACAAGAATGTTGGATGTCTCTTGGAGAAATAACAAAATGTGGTGTAATCATTTGTGTCAGTTCAGATAACAAAGCATGATGGGACTCCAGCAAAGTCAAACCCTGCTCTGGAGTTCCCTTG
This sequence comes from Cephalopachus bancanus, assembly GCA_027257055.1. NCBI lineage: Eukaryota > Metazoa > Chordata > Mammalia > Primates > Tarsiidae > Cephalopachus > Cephalopachus bancanus. The sequence goes on along the minus strand of JAPVLO010000018.1, from coordinate 40,573 downwards.
CCAGAAGAGTGAATAGCTTGGCCATAGAGATTATTGAGCTTAAGGAGGAACACCTGCATGCTACTTACTTCTGGACTTAATTGGAGGCTTTTTCCTAATTACCTCAGAAGGCTGAATGTAGGTGAAAGGTGAAAAACTTAGAAGGAACAAAGAAGTCTCAAGGCTCCATGAAGAGTTAAAATCTCATGCCCTTTACTATAACTGCAGCATAAGGCTCAAGATTATTTCACTCCTGGAATTAATTAAGGTAATCCCATAGTATTTAAGACTACAGACTGCATTATTTCAGGAATTGAATTACGTGAAACTCCAAATAATGTTGCTGGGTTAATTTTTGTAAAAGTATAAAGAAAAGATCCTCTCTAGAGAAGCTATGGGGTAAGAACACAGCCCTTATGGAAACTCAGTGTGCATCCTAGGGTCTAGAAAGTTATGATTATTGCATGGGATCCTTGAAAGAAATAACTTTTAGCAACAAGCAAGGTAAAATGTAGATTTTCTTTTTCTGTCTCAGAGATGTGTTTTCCAGTGATAATCAGTACATTTATCAGAGACTGGCAAGGTTGCCTACAAACCTACATTGATGCTAACATGCTAAAGGCTTCCACATAATCTGTGTAGCTTCACCCAGGTAAGAGTTTGGCTAAGCAGATATCAGGATATCTTTAAAGTATAGTGAGAGAAAAAATAAAACAACCAGGTTTTTTTTTTCATTTGCCACTGACATGTGGCAGATGGATTCACTCATTCAAACAGTTTGCAGGAAAGCCGAGTCTAACACCACACTCTTATTTATTTATCTATTTATGTATTTGGAAGTAAGTAAAACACTTTCACGAAGAAAGGAGATTTTCAAATTGCCTGTGAAGGAATCTGAAAGAAAAGATTAGATGTTCCCAGTGACGTTAAAGAGAAAACACAAACGTGCAGGTTGGAAGTCTCTTGGTATGATAAATAACGTTATGTGGTGTGATCATTTCTGTCCTTTCAGGTAGCAAAGTGTAGGAGGACTAAAGCAAAGTCTAAAACCTGCTCTGGAGTTTTCTTGCCAGAAGAGTACTTCACTGGGCAATAAAAATCATTTGACTTAAGGAGAAACACCTGTGTGCTCCCTACTTTTGGGCTTAATTGGAGTCTGTTTACTCATTTCCTCAGAGGGTTTAAGTCAGAAGTCAGAAGGAATGAAGATCGGCTCAAGGATCCATGAAGTGTTAATACTAATGCCCTTTACTCTGCACCATAAGGCTCTAGATTATTTCCCTCCTGGCATTGATTTAGTCAAGCCCATCGTATATAAGACTACACATTGCATTGCATCAGGTATTGAAATACATGAAATCCCAAACAAATGTCCTAGGTAAATTTTTGTTAAAGTCACAGAGAACATTCTTCTTCCCATGGAAGTTATGAGGAGAGAACACAGTCCCTCAGGGAAGCATGGTTTGTGTCCTAGAGACTACAGTATTATTTGTATTTCATGGGATTCACTAAAGGAAGTTCTTTTAGCAACAAGTAAGTTAAAAAGTTAAAATGTAGTTTTTCTTTTCCTGTACCAGAGATGGATTTCTCAGCAGGAATCACTGCATCACAAACATATGTTGATGCTAGCATGCTAAATAATTCCACATTATTTGTGCTGTAGCTTCACTCTAGGTAAGAGTTTGGCAAAGAAGATATCAGGATTTCTTTAAAACATAGAGAGAAAAAAATGAAATAAACTAACTAGGATTTTCCTTCATTTGCCAATGACATATAGCAGATGGATCTACCCATTTAAGCAGTTTGAAGAATAACCTATTGAGTCTAACACCACTTTTTCTTTCATTTACTTATTTTTTAAAATCTATTTATGTATTTGGAAGTAAGTACAACACAAAAAGGAAATTGTCAAACTGCCTCTGAAAGAAGCTGAAAGAAAACCATAGATGTTCCCACTGACATTAAAGAGAAAACAAAAATGTGCATGCTGGAAGACTCTTGGCATAATACATAATGAAATATGGTGTGATCATTTGTGTCAGTTCAGAGAACAAAGCATAATGAGCATTTAGCAAAATAAAAAACATGCTCTGGAGATCCCTTGCCAGAAGAGTTCTTTGTTAAGCAGTTGACTTCATTAGGCTTAAGGAGAAACCGTGGCACCCTTCCTACATCAGGTATTAATTGGAGACTATTTCCAAATTATCTCAGAAGGCTGAATCTAGGTCACATGTGAAAAAGTCACAGTGAATGAAGATAGGCCCACGTCTCCATGAAGAGTTAAAAATTCATGAATTTTACTCTAAATGTGGGCTAAGGCTCTAGATTATTTCACTCCTGGAATTAATTTAGGCATCTCCACAGTGTTTAAGACTACACATTGCATTGATTCAGGGTCTGACATATGTGACCCCAAACAATGTAACTAGGTCAATTATTGTAAAAGTACTAAGAAAAGGTCCTTCTCCCCAGGGAAGTGTTGAGGAATGAACACAGTCCCTATGGAAACTTGGTTTTTATCCTATGATCTTGAGAGTTAGTAATATATCTTGGGGTTCACAAAAAAGCACTTTTAGTAACAAACATGTTAAAATACAGTCTTTCTTTTCCTGTGCATGACCGTGTTCCCCAGTGGTAATCAGTGCATTCATCAGAGACTGGCAAAGTTATCTGCAAATGAATGCTGATGCTAACCTGCTAAAGGCTTCCATGTTATCTGTGTAGCTTCATTCTAGTTCAGAGTTTGGCAAAGCAGATATCAGTACTTATTTAAAAATAAAATAAAATAACTATGTTTTTTCCTTCCTTTTCCTCTGACATTGGCAGATGGATCCACCTATTCAAACAGTTTGCAGTATAACCAACTGAGCCAAAATCTTACCTGAGTCTAATTTGTTTATTCATCAATTGATGAATTAAGAATTAAGAACCAACACTTTTACAAAGAAAGAAGCTAGCAAAATTCTATTTGAAGGAAACAGAAGGAAAACCTAGATGTTTCCAGTGATACTAAAGAGAAAACACAAATGTGCATGTTGAAAGACTCTAGCCAGGCTCGGTGGCTCAGCCTGTAATCCCATGCCTTTGGGAGGCTGAGGCGAGTGGATTGCCTGAGCTCGCAGGTTCAAGACCCACCTGGGCAGCGAGACCTCATCTCTACAATAAATCAAAAAATCAGCCGGGCTTGGTAGCGCATGCCTGTAATTCCAGCTACTCGGAAGGCTGAGAAGGAAGGATTGCCGGAGCCCAGCAGGCAAGGCTGCGGTGGCTGGGAGCGGCCACTGAACTCCAGTCTGGGTAACAGAGTGAGACTCCAACTCAAAAAAAAAAAAAAGAAAGACTCTTGGTGTAACACATAATGGAATGTGATGTGATCATCTGCGTCAGTTCAGAGAACAACGGGTGGTGAGACTCTGGTAAAGTCTAAAACTTGCTCTGGAGTTCCCTTTCTAGAAGAGTGATTCACTTAGCAATGGACATCATTAGGCTTAAGGACAAACATCTGCTTGGAAGACTCTTGGCACAATAAATAATGAAAAGTGGTGTGATCATTTGTGTCTATTTCTTAAGTTTGGTGGGAGATCAGCAAAGTAAAAAACCTGCTATGGAGCTCCCTTGACAGAAAAGTGCTTCACAATGCAATAGAGATCATTAGTTTTTTTCTTCCTGTTGCAGAGACATATTGCCCAGTGGTAATCAGAGCATTCATCAGAGAATGGCAGTCACCTACCTACAAACTTATGTTGATGCTTACATGCTAAAGGCTTGATGATATAAGACTCTTGCCATAATAAATAACAGAATGTGGTGTGACCATTTGTGTCATTTCAGAGAACAAAGCGTGTTGGAACTCCAGCAAAGTCAAAACACTGCTCTGAAGTTCCCTTGCCAGAAGAATGATTCGTTGGGCAACAGAGACCATTAGCTTTCAGGACTAGCAACCATGTGCTACTTACTTCTGGAATTATTTGGAGGCTGTTTCCTAATTACTTCAGGAGGTTGAATGTAGGTCAAAGATGAAAATCTCAGAAGGAATTAAGATATGCTCAAGGTCCCATGAAGAGTTAAAAACTCATGCCCTTTACTCTAACTGAAGCTTAAGCTTGTAGATTATTACACTTCTGTAATTAATTTAAGCAAGCCCATAGAATTTGAGACTACACATTGCATTGTTTCAGGGAATTAAATATGTGAAACCCTAAACAATGTTGCTTGGTCAATTTTGGTAAAAGTACAAAGAAAACTTCCTTCTCTCTCAGAAAGCTATGAGGAGAGGACATAGTCCCTTATGGAAACTTGGTGTGTATCCTAGGGTCAAGAGTGTTAGGATTATTTCATGGGTCTCATGATATGAAGCACTTTTACCAATAGGCAAGGTAAAACATAGTGCTTTCTTTTGCTGTCACAGAGATATGCTGCACAGTGGTAATCAGTGCATTCATCAGAGACTGGCAAAGTTGCTTACAAACTTATGTTGATGCTAACATGATAAAGGTTTCCACATTATCTGTGTAGCCTCACTCTATGTAAAAGTTTTGCAAAATATTAAGCTAAAGTATAGTGAGGAAAAATAAAATAAACTAATCATGTTTTTTGTTTATTTGCTGCTGTCATGTGGCAGATGGATCTACACATTCAAACTGTTTACAATATAACCAACTGAGTCTAACATCACACTCTTTTCTAATTTATTTATTTGTTTATAACATATAACCCTAACCCTAACCCTAATCCTAACCCTAATCCTAACCCTATATATTTATTTATTTGGTAGTAAGTTAAACACTTTCACAAAGAAAGGTGATTTTCAAATTGCCATTGAAGGAAACTGAAAGTAAACCTTAGATATTCCCAGTGACATTAAAGAGTAGACATAAACTTGCATGTTGAAAGACTCTTGGTGTAATAAATAATGGAATGTGGTGTGATCATTTGTGTCAGTTCAGGAAACAAAGCATGATGGGACTCAGGCAAGGTCTAAAACCTGTTCTGAGTTCCCTTGCCAGAGAGTGATTTGCTTGCCATTAGAGATGGTTAGGCTTAAGGACAAACAATTGCATGCTACCTAAATGCACTGTTTGCTTAATTTGAGGCTGTTTCCTAATTACCTTAGGAGGCTGAATCTAGGTCAAAGGTGAAAATCTCAGAAGGTTGAAGATATCTCAAGGCTACACAAAGAGTTATAAAATCATGTCCTTTACTCTAACTGCAGCTTAAGACTAGATTATTTCACTCCTGGAATTAATTTAGGCAAACCCATGATATGTAAGAGTATGCAATTCATTGTTTCAGGGATTAAAACATGTGAAATCCCAAACAATGTTGCTAGGCTAATTTTTGTAAAAATATAAAGAGAAGGTTCTTCTTCCTAGGGAAGTTATGAAGAGAGGATGCAGACTCTTATGGAACTTCATGTGTATCCTAGGGTCTAGAGTGTTAGGATAATTTCATGGGGTTCATGAAAGGAAGCACTTTTAACAAAAGGCAAGGCAAAATGTAGTTTTTCTGTTCCTGTCCCAGATATGTGTTATTCAGTGGAAGCCAGTGCATGCATCAGAAACTGGCAAAGTTGCCTGCAAACCTACATTGATGCTAACATGCTAAAGGCTTCTACATTATCAGTGTAGCCTCACTGAGTAAGAGTTTGACAAAGCGGATATCAGGATTTCTTTAAAGTGTAGCAAGAAAAAAATAAACCAACCATTTTAATCATTAATTTGCTGCTAACATGTGGCAGATGGATCTATGCATTCAAATAGTGAGCAGTATAACAAACTAAGTCTAACATTACATGATGTATTTATTTATATTTATCTATTTATGTATTTGGAAATAAATAAAACACTTTCACAGCCAGGCTCCATGGTTCAGCCTGTAAGCCCATGCTTTGGGAGGCTGGGGTGAGTGGATTGCCTGAGCCCGCAGGTTCGAGACCCACCTTGGCAACTTGGCGAGACCTCATATCTACAATAAATCAAAAAATTAGCCGGGCATGGTAGCATGCACCTGTAGTTCTGGCTACTTGGAAGGCTGAGGTGGAAGGACTGCCAGAGTCCAGCAGGTCGAGAATGTGTTGGCTGGGAGTGGCCACTGCACTCCAGTCTGGGTGACAGAGTGAGACTCCAATTCAAAAAAAAACCCAAAAACACTTTCACAAACAAAGGTGATTTCCAAACTGCCTTGGAAGGAAGCTGAAAGTAAACCTTAGGTATTCCCAATCATGATAAAGAGAAAACATAAACCTGCATATTGGAAGACTTGGTGTAAGACATAAGAGAATGTGGTGTGATCATTTATGTCAATTCAGGGAACAAAGCATGGTGGGACTCCAGCAAAGTCAAACCCTGCTCTGGAGTTCTCTTGCCAAAAGAATGATTAGCTTGGCAATTGAGATCATTAGGCTTAAGGAGAAGCCCCTGCCTGCTACCTACTTCTGGGCTTAATTGGAGGCTGTTTACTGATTACCTCAGAAGGCTGAATCTAGGTCAAAGGTGAAAAACTCAGAAGGAATGAAGATAGGCTCAAGGCTCCATGAAGAGTTATAAACACATGCCCTTTACTCTAACTGCAGCTTAAGGTTCTACATTATTTCACTCCTGAAATTAATTTATGCAAGTCCATGGTATTTAATACTACACATTGCATTGTCTCAAGGATTATGTAAGATCTCTAAAAATATTGTGGTCAATTTTTGTAAAAGTACAGAGAAGGTCCTTCTCCTTAGGGAAGCTATGAAGAGAGAACACAGACCCTTATGAAAACTTGGTTTGTATCCTTGGGTCTAGAGTATTAGGATTATTTCATGGGGTTCAGAAAAGGAAGTACTTTAGCAACAAACAAGTTAAAAAGTAGTTTTTCTCTTCCTATTCCAGAGACATTTCCCCGTGGTAATCAGTGAATTCATCAGAGACTGGCAAAATCATCTACAAAACTATATTGATGCTAACCTGTTGAAGGCTTTCATATTATCTGTATAGTTTCACTGTAGATAAGAGTTTGGCAAATCAGATATCAAAATTTATTCAAAGCATAGCGAAAAAGTAATATAGACAGGTATTTCATTCATTTGCTGCTGACGTGTGAGAGGTAGATCCACCTGTTCATACAGTTTACAGTATACAGTTTATAGTATAACCAACTGAGTTTCACACCACACTGTTTATTTATTTGTCTATTTATGTATTTGAAAGCAAGTAAACACTTTCATAAAGAAAGGAGATTGCCAAATTGCTCAAGGCTCCATGAAGAGTTAAAAATATAAGCCCTTTACTCTAACTGAAGATTAAGGCTCTAGATTGTTTCACTCCTGGAATTAATTTAGGCAAGTCCATACTATTTAAGACTGCACATTCTATTTTTTCAGGGATCAAAATATATGAAATCTCAAACAATGTTGCTAGGTCAATTTTTGTAAAACTACAAATAAAAAGTCCTTCTTCCTTGGGAAGCTATGAGAAGAGAACACAATCCATGGAAGCTTGGTTTGTATCATAGGGTCTAAAGTGTTAGGATTATTTTATTGGGTTCATGAAAGGAAGAACCTTTAGAAATAAGCAAAGAAAAACTTAGTTTTTTTTCTTTCTCCTGTCCCAGAGAGTATTGCCTTGTAGTAATCAATGCATTCATCATAGACAGGCAATATTGCCTACAAGCCTACATTGATGCTAACATGATAAAGGCTTCCACATTGTCTCTTTTTAAGCATTTGGCAAAGCAGAAATCAGGATTTCTTAAAACATAGCATAAAAAAAGTAACTAGCTCTTTCCTTCATATTCCACCAACATGAGGTGGATGGGCCTTTCAGAGTTTTCAGTGTAATCAAGTCTAACACATTATTTATTTGTTTGTTTATTTTTATTTATATATTTGAAAGTAAGTAAACACTTTCATAAAGAAAGGAGATTGCCAAACTGCTTTTTAAGGAGGCTGAAAAATTCTTAGATGATCCCAGTGATGATACAGAAAAAAACACAAACAAGCATGGTGGAAGTCTCTTGGTATAAAACATAACAGAATGGAGTGAGATCATTTGTGTCAGTCTAGGGAACATAACCTAATGAGACTCCAGCAAAGTCTAAAATCTACTCTGGAGTTCCCTTTCCAGAAGAGTAATTTGCTGTAAAACAGGGATCCTGAGGCTTACGGAGAAACACCTACTACCTACTTGCTACCTACTTCTGGGTTTAATTGGGTGCTATTTAATAATTACCTGAGGAGGCTGAATTTAGGTCAAAAGTGAAAAACTCAAAAGAAATAGATTCAAATCTCCATGAAGTGTTTAAAAACTCCAACCCTTTGCTCTAACTGCAGCTGAAAGTTCTAGATTATTTCACTCCTGGATTTAATTTTGGTAAGCCCACAGATTTTAAGTCTACACATTGTATTGTTTCAGGGATTGAAATATGTAAAACCACAGACATTGTTGCTAGGTCAATTTTTGAAAAAGTATAAAGAAAATGTCCTTCTCCCTAGGGAAGTTGTGAGGAGAGAATACAGGCCCTTGTGGAAGCTTGGTTTGTATGTTAGTGGCTAGAGTGTTATGATTATTTCATGGGGTTCACAAAAGTAAGAGCCTTTAGCAAAATGCAAGGTAAAACGTAGGTTTTTCTTCCCAACCCAGAGACATGTGGCCCAGTGGTAACCAGTGCATTCATCAGAGACAGGAATTGTTGTCTACAAACCTATGTAGATGGCAACATACTAAAGACTTCCACATCATTTGTGTAGCTTCACTCTAGCTAACAATTTAGCAAAGCAGAGACCAGGATTTCTTTAAAGCATAGTGAAAAAAAAGAAAAATATAAACTTACCATGTTTTTCATTCATTTGCTACCAATATGTGGCATATGAATTCACCCATTCAGAGTTTGTAGTGTAATCAACTGAGTCTAACACCAAACTATTTCTGTATTTATTTATTTGTAAGTAAAAAAACTCTTTCACAAAGAAAGGAGATTGCCAGATTTCCTTTGAAGGAAGCTGAATCTAGCTAAAATGTGAAAAACTCAGAAGGAACAAAGATAGACTCAAGTCTCCACAAAAAGTTAGAAACTCATGCCTTTTAACTTCAGCTTAGGGCTCCATGTTATTTTACTCCTGGAATTAATTTAGGCAATCTCATAGTATTTAAGGTGCATTGCCTTATTTCAGGGATTGAAATATGTGAATCCCTAAATAAAGTTGCTAAGTCAATTTTTGTAAAAATACCAGGAAAAAGTCTTTCTTCCTATAGAAGCAATGAGAAGAGAACACAATCCCTTATGGAAATGGTATGCATCCTAGAGGTTACAGTGTTATGATTATTTCAAGAGGTTCACAAAGGGAAGAACTTTGAGCAACAAGCAAGTTAAAACAGTTTTTCTTCCTATCTCAGAGACGTTTTACCCAGTGGTAATCAGTGCATTCATCTGAGAGTGGAAAAGTTACTTACAAACCTATGCTGATGCTGATATGCTAAAACTTTCCATGTTATCTGTGTAGCTTCACTCTAGGTAAGAGTTTGACAAAGCACATATCAAAATTTGTGCTTTATTTAAAGCCTAGTAAGAAAAAAAATAAACTAACCAGGTTTTTCTTTCATTTGTCATTGATATGAGGCAGATGGATCTACACATTCAAACAATTTGTAGTGTTACCAGTGTAACCTAACACCACACACTTTTTCATTTAGTTATTTATGTATTTATTTACTTATTTAGAAGTAAGTAAAACATTGTCACAAAGAAAGGAGATTGCCAAATTTCCTTTGAAGGAGGCTGACAAAAAGCCTTAGGTGTTCTCAGTGATGTTAAAGAGAAAATGCAGGCATGCATGTTGGAAGTTTCTTGGAGTAATACATTATGGAATGTGTTGTTATCATTTGTGTCAGTTCAGGGAACAAATAATGGTGGATCTTTGCAAAGTATTTAACCTGCTCTGGAGTTCTCTTGCCAGAGGAGTGCTCTGCTGGGCAACAGGGTCTTTAGGCTTAAGGGGAAACACCTGCATCCTATCTACTTCTAAGCTTAATTGGAGGCTGTATAATAACTACTTCAGGAGGTTGAATCTAGGTCACAAGTAAAAAACTCAGAAGGAATGAAGAAGCCTCAAGGCTCCATTAAGAGTTAAAAACTCGTGCCATTTACTCTGATAGTACTTAAGGTTATAAATTATTTCACTATTGAAATTAATTTAAGGAAGCCCATAGTATTTAAGATGACACATTGAATTGTTTCAGTGATTGAGTTATGTGAATCCCTAAACAAAGATGCATGGACAATTTTTGTAAAAGTACAAACAAATGGTCTTTTGCCTTACAGAAGCAATGAGGATCCTGAACAATTATCATAATACTACAAGAAAGGGATTGGCAGTGGTGGGAAACTTCTGGGGGGCACACTTCATCAATTAGGGTACCTGATCTCAAACAAGGTGAAGTGGGGTCTAATTTGAGGCCCAAACTGTACCTGTACTATAACCATTTGTATACCTAATCCTGAAATGTACCATACATCTTTGAAATAAAAATAAGAGAAGGGGAACAAGATGGCAATGGCATAGGTGAACTGATGAGATTCTCCGAACGTGAGTTCCCAAAAAGGCTATTACTTCTCTTCCCCACCCCCCAGCCCACCACTAGCCATGCTGGTGCGAGGCCCGGGGACCTTCAGTCCCACACAGGGCCAGATATTGTGGCTCCCTGCTACTGCTGTTCCACTGTGTGTGTGTGAGTCTCGAGTCCCAACCCCCTTCAGCTCCCTTACTGGCTACATCATCTCCAGCTCGGCACCTGGCACCAAGCCACCAGTCACTCAGGGAAGCTCTGGGCGCCTGCCCCTCAGAGACACTGGTCCCATTCCTGGCTGAAGTACCCTGTGGGGGGCCCAGGGCCACTCTCGCCACTCACCACATGCCCTTTGGAGCTTTGGAGCTCTGGAACTCTTGGCCCACCCTGGCTGAGGCACTCAGCGTGAGACCCCAAGCTGGGGAACCCAGACAAGTGGAGAAAAACAGATCTGCATAAACTGCCTCACCATTCTCCAGGCAGAGACTTCCATTGCCCTGCCCACCTATCAACAAACTTTACCTCAGTTCCTAAGGCAACAGCATGAAACAGGAGACAAAGCTCCACCCCTACGCTGCAATGAAAAACAAAAGGGAGAGGCCAGAATCGGAAATCAGAGAAGTGGCTTTAGTCTGATCGCTTATTTTGACTTATGATTTTATCATTGTAACTGTTGGTTTTGATCACGTTTGTTGTTTACCTTCTGATATACACTGTTTCTTGATTTTATTGGCCTGTCTCTGTGTAGCTATCAGTACTCTTTAGGGAATCTTTCTTATGTGTCTTTCTTCACTTCTTCCCAGCCTTGTGTCTCTTTCTCACCTGATAGTTGGTATGTATATCTGTTTTCCCTCTCACTCTTCTCTCTTTCTAACTCCCTATTGACCCCCCTTCCTCCATTATTTTCCTTTTTTATACCTCCCTCTTTAATCTAGGGACCAAGACTACATACTGCTGAATAGACAGATTTCAAGGCAGAGGGAAATAGGTTCCAGTGTGCTCATACACCTGTTCATGGATGCTAGAATCAGCATTCTGAACCACAGCTTCCCTCTCAATTAAACCACAAAACTGCCAAAAGTACAGATTGCAGTCTATGCTCCAACCTGAAAAGTGAACAAAGCCAGAAGACCCTCATAAGGAACAACAGGACATTGCAGAAGAGAAATAAAAGCAACCCCGCCTTCCCTCAAAAAGAGAATTGAAGAAGGGGAGGAAAAGGAGGAGAGAGAGAAAAATCTACACAAATGAAGAAAAACCAAAAGAAGAGTTTGGGTCTCTCCCAGACCCCTGGGAGGGCAGACACAGAAAGCTGACTTCGGAATGCAAACAATGAAAAGTCCCCAGAATGAAGGGTCCCAAACTACAAATGTAGATATCAAGACAATAATGGAGAGATTTAAAAGAATTGAGGAGACACAAGAAGAAACTGGGAAGGAGCTGATATCTGAGATAACAGTAATAAAAAATATTGTGAATGAAATATATAACAAACTGATAAGCATGGAAAGCAGAATTAACTAAGCAGAAGAATCTCAGAGCTTGAGGACCAAAATACAGAAATAACCCAAACTCTTAAAAACACAGAAAATAAGCTCAAAAAGACAGAACAAATCCTTCAAGAGATGAGTGATTACCTCAAGAGGCCGAATCTAAGAGTAATCGGTCTCCCTGAGGCAGAAAGAGAGACAGAGACCACATTGGAACAAACTTTCCATGAGATCATTCAAGAAAACTTCCCTTATCTAATCAGTGATGCAAAAATTCAAACACAAGAGATTCAGAGAACCCCTGCAAGACAACAAATGAGAAGACCAACTCCTAGACACATAGTAATTTGCCTAAACAAAGTAGGCATAAAAGAAAAAATCCTAAAGGCAGCAAGAGAAAAAGGCTAGATCACCTACCATGGAAGACCAATCAGAGTAGCAGCAGACTTATCTACAGAAACCCTGCAGGCAAGGAGAGCTTGGAGCCCTATCTTCAAAGTCCTAAAAGATAAACAATTTCAACCAAGAATAACCTACCCAGCCAAGCTAAGCTTCATCAGTGAGGGAGAATTAAAATATTTCCCAGATATCCAATCCCTAAGAACTTATGCTGCCACCAAACCATCTCTACATGAAACACTTAAGAAAGTACTAAACACAGAAAAAGGAAAAAAGAACAATGTTCATCACAAGAGTACAGGAAAAAGAATAAAATATACATGAACCAACCCAAAATCCAAAAGAAAGACAAAAATAAAAAATAAACACCAAGTGGAAGAACAACAACTCTATAAGAATGCTATGATAGGGATGAACTCTTACATTTCAATAATTAGCCTGAATGTGAATGAACTAAATGCACCAGTGAAAAGACATAGAGTGGCAAAATGGATAAAATATCACCAGGCAACAATATACTGCCTTCAAGTGACCCATCTCACTAGAAAGGACATACACAGACTCAAAGTAAGAGAATGGGAAACAAATTTTCAGGCGATTGAAACACAAAAGAAAGAAGGAGTCGTGATCCTAATTTCAGACAAAATACCATTTAAGCTATCAAAAATTAAAAAAAGATACAGAGGGCCAATACATAATGATAAAAAGGTTCACTCCATCAGCAAGAAATATCTTTCCTAAACATATATGCACCCAACACAGGTGCACCAACCTTCATAAAGCAACTTCTAGGAAAACTAAAGAAAGATATTGTCTCTAACACCATCATAACTGGGGACTTTAATACCCCTCCGACAGATCATCGGGATAAAAAATCAACAAGGAGATCCGGAACCTCAATGAGACTCTGGACCAAATGGACTTAATTGATACCTACAGAACACTCCACCCAAAGACCACAGAATACACATTCTACTCATCACCACATGGAACATATTCTAAGATCAACCACATAATTGGACACAAATCAAGCATAAGCAAATTTAAAAGGACTGAAATTCTACCATGCACCTTCTCAGACCACAGTGGAATAAAAATAAACATTGACACCAACAAGGTCCCCCCAAAACCCACAAAGACATGGACACTAAACAGCATGATGCTAAACAGCTCCTGGGTCAATGATGAAATCAAAACAGAGATCAAAAGATACATGGAAACAAATGAAAATGAAGAAACATCTTATCAAAATCTCTGGGACACCTTGAAAGCTGTAGTAAGAAGGGAATTCATATCCCTACAAACACACATGAAGAAAATGGAAGGAACACAAATTCACAACCTAACAAGCCACCTAAAGAAGCTGGAAAAGCAAGACCATAAAAACCCTAATTTCAGCAGAAGAATCCAGATCACCAAAATAAAAACCCAAACCCAGGACATAGAAGACAAAAAGATAATACAAAAAAATCAATGAAACAAAAAGCTGGTTCTTCGAAAGGATAAACAAGATCGATGGTCCCCTAGCTAGACTGACCAAGAAAAAACGAGAAAAAAACCAAATAAGCACAATCAGAAACACAAAAGATGAAGTCACATCTGACCCTGAAGAAATACCAAAGATCATTAGAGACTACTACGTACACTTCTATGGAAACAAACTTGAAAACCTTAAGGAAATGGAGGACTTTCTGACATCACACAACCTACCTAGGTTGGAACAAGAAGAAATTGGGACCCTAAATAGACCAATAACAATCAAGGAAATTGACTACGTAATAAGAAAACTTCCTACCAAAAAAAAAAAAAAAAAGCCCTGGTCCAGATGGTTTTCCAGCAGAATTCTACAAGACATTTAAGGAGGAACTGATACCAATCCTACTGAAGGTATTCCAGGCAATTGAAAAAGATGGAACTCTCCCCAAATCATTTTATGAAGCCAACATCACATTGACACCCAAGCCAGGTAAAGATCCAACAAAGAAAGAGAACTACATGCCAATATCTTTGATGAATATAGATGCTAAAATTCTCAACAAGATCCTAGCAAACCGGATTCAGCAATACACCTCAAAAATCATCCATCATGACCAAGTAGGCTTCATTCCTGGGATGCAAGGCTGGTTCAACATTCGTAAAACCATAAATGTAATTAAATTCATCAACAGATGTCAAAACAAAACCGACATGATTATATCATTAGATGCAGAAAAAGCTTTTGATAAAATCCAGCACCCCTTCTTGATAAAAACCCTCGAACATCTAGGCATACAAGGAACATACCTGAAAATAGTAAAAGCCATCTATGAGAAACCCACAGCCAGCATACACCTAAATGGACAAAAATTGGAAACATTTCCCCTGAAAACTGGAACAAGACAAGGATGCCCACTCTCACCCCTCCTGTTCAACCTAGTATTGGAAGTCCTGGCTTGAGCAATCAGAGAAGAGAAAGCAATCAGGGATATCCAAATAGGAAAAAAGGAAGTCAAGTTATCTCTCTTTGCAGATGATACGATTGTGTACCTTCAAAACCCAAGAGAATCTGTCAAAAGCCTCCTTACACTGATAAAGGCCTTCGGCAAAGTCTCAGGACACGAAATAAATGTACAAAAGACAATCGTATTTCTCTACACCAATAATAAACAAACAGAAACCCAAATAAAAAACACAATTCCATTCACAATAGCCACAAAAAAAAAAAAAAAAATACCTTGGCATCTTCCTAACCAGAGACATGAAAGACCTTTACAATGAAAACTACAAAACTCTGCTCAAAGAAATCAAAGATGACACAAACAAGAGGAAAAATATCCCATGCTCATGGATTGGAAGAATCAACATTGTGAAGGTGTCCATCTTACGTAAGGCAATCTACAAATTCAATGCAATACCCATCAAATTACCAGCAGCATTCTTCTCAGACCTAGAAAAAACAACACAGGAATTCATATGGAAACACAAACGTCCAAGAATAGCCAGAACAATCCTCAGCAAAAAAAAAAAAAAAAAACAAAGCAGGTGGTATCACATTACCAGACTTCAAAGTTTACTATAAAGCTACAATCATCAAAACAGCTTGGTATTGGTATAGGAACAGGCATATAGATCAATGAAATAGAATCGAGATTCCAGAAGCAAAACCTCAATTCCTCAACCAACTCATCTTCGATAAAGCCTCCACCACCTACCACTGGGGAGAGGAGAACCTATTCAGTAAATGGTGCTGGGAAAACTGGCTGACCACATGCAGAAGATTGAAACAGGACCCCTATCTATCCCCATGCACAAAAGTTAACTCCAAATGGATCAGAGACCTAAATGTAAAACCTCAAACCGTAAGAACCTTAGAAAATGAAGGAAATACCCTCATGGAAATTGGAACTGGCATCCAATTCCTGAACAAAACCCAAAACCCACAGGTCATAAGAGAGAAGATAGACAAGTGGGACCTTATTAAATTGACAAGCTTCTGCAAAGCCAAAGAAACCATCGAGAAAAAGTATTTGCCAACACCAGGTCTGACAAAGGCTTAACTGTTGGGAGCCAGCTTGGAGGTCCACATGATTGACAGGGTCCCGGCGGGCCAAAGACCCCGGGCCACAGGGCAAGCCTGGGAAGCTGAGGCCCTTCTGTCTTCCACCTTTGCTGTTTGATACGGCTGAAGAAATTCTGTGCAGTCGTGGAAGAAGAAAATGGCATGTTTATGTGAAGTACTCACACCTAACCTGAGAATGTCATGGTTCATTTTCCCATTTTCCCACTATGCCGCTTGGCCTTTTCTAACATATGCAAGGGTTAAACTCTGAAGCACATCAAGAATGCTTTCTTTCACTTGGTTATAAGTTACTAGATATTGCTTGAATAAAAAGATATTAGTATATTCACTCCTTATTTGATTTAGAATTGTGCAGTTTAGTGTTTAAGAAATAAGGTTTTTTAGAAGTACAAGTTTATGGTAAATTCATTATGAGCTCATTATAAGTTCTAACACTTATCTAGGAGTTATGTAGGTGATTTGTAACACTGTCTTTACAGACTTAGGATAAAGATTAACCGTTAAGGTTTTTACTTAATTCTATAGTTAAATTTTAAGTAAACATTTATAGAGTGGGTTTTCACTGAAGTCATAATATACTAATTAGATACTTTTATGATAATTAACTAAATACAGAAAGCAACGTTGGGGGCCTGGGAAATGTCATTAAAAGCTTCTATTGAGTTTTCTTTAGAAATAAACACTGCAGGATAAGAGAAAAGTAATGAAGACACCTGGACAAGAAAGGTGATTACAAGAGCTTTGAAGGTCATAAAAGCCCAAAAGAGAAGAACTGCTACATGAAGAACCGTGCACCTGGGAACTTTCTTGAAGCACTTCAAGGACTGTAATTTGGGATTCTTTTGAAGAAAGTTGCTGGCAGTGATATTCTAGACATGATAATTGTTTTATCCATGCATTAATCATAATTGGTAAATGTAATATCATACAAGTTTATATAATCAATATACATATGTATGAGGGTTGACAAAAATTATTAGGCTCTGGTTATGTTTAACAAGGTTTTTACTTTGTGTCATTAATTAAGTCTTAGTGCTATAGTTTAGTGTTTTATAGCTACTTTGAAGATTGTTTTAAGTTCATAAGTTTAAGTTCACACAATGATAAAGCTGGTGCCTCAAAGATAATAATAATTGCTCCACCACCTATCTTAAGACAAAGATGTTTTCCAGGAGGTTGCCAAGCATAAGGGAAAACAGCCAAATCACCATTATCCTAAACTTAAAAGCTCACTGGCAATTATGCAACCATAATTTTAGTTGTGTTAGTTTTATTTCATTATGTTTCATTCACTTTATATGTTTATCCAGAGTAAAGATTAGTGTATGTATTTTCACAGTAAGTGACTTTCATAGTTATTCTTTAAAAGCTAGCCACTGTTGTTTGGTCAAGTTAATGGGTTTCATATTCCTGCTATCACTAGGTACAATCTATAGTTTTGTTTTAGTGATTTTATGGCCTTTTTAATTAGACTAGTGATGTGGAACCACAATCAAAGTAAACCTTGTATGCATTATGTTTAGTTTAAGTGAAACTCCTTTTACACTTATCTCAAGACTCATTAACTGAAAGTAGATAGTGTTTTTGGCTTATTCGTTTCTTCTAAAGACCACCAGATGGTGGTAACTTTTAAAACATATGTACGTGAAGGAATTTTCTTTGTCTTGCCCCTTTTACAAATGCTATAAAAGCTTTCTGTTAACTAATAAAGGATGTCATCTGTTCAGGAAGCAGGTGTCTGGGTATATTGTTTTCATCTTTTGCCTATCTGTCTCTCCTTCAGGAGATCTCACAACCTGGCAAAGGGGCTGGACCCCTTCACTTAACATCCTGGATCTACAAGGAACTCAAACATGCTGAAAAGAAAAAAACAAACAACCCTATTATAAAATGGGTAAAAGATATGAACAGACACTTCACAAAGGAAGACATCCGAGCAGCCAACAAACACATGAAGAAATGTTCAACCTCACTAATCATCAAGGAGATGCAAATCAAAACCACACTGAGATACCACCTAACTCTAGTCAGAATGGCAATCATCAACAACTCAAAAAATAACAGCTGCTGGAGAGGGTGTGGCGAAAAGGGAACACTTCTACACTGTTGGTGGGAGTGGAAACTAGTGCAACCTCTGTGGAAAGCAGTGTGGCAATTCCTAAAAGCTCTAAATACCAACCTCACATATGACCCCACAATCCCCCTACTGGGAATATATCCTGAAGAAGTCAAATCACTCTATAAAAAATATACCTGCACACGTATGTTTATCACAGCATTGTTCACAATAGCAAGAACCTGGAAACAACCATGCTATCCATCAAAAGAGGACTGGATTAAAAAAATGTGGTACATATACATGATGGAATACTACGCAGCCATAAAAAAGAACAAAATCATGAATTTCGCAGCAACCTGGAAGGAACTAGAGTGTATAATACTGAGTGACCTCTCATAGAAACAAAGATCCGAGTATCACATGTTCTCACTCATATAATGGACCTTGAACATTCAATGTAATACTATAAGAAAATGACTGACGGTACTGGGAAACTATGGGGGCGGGGAGGGAGATGGGATTAATAGTAGCAAATACCTGTCTGGGGATGGGGAAACACCTCTTATCAACAGGGTGCCTGAATGAAACGTAATTGTATACCTAACCCTTAACTGTACCCCACAACATCATAATAAAAAATATTGATAATAAAAAAAAGAAAAAAGAAAAGAAAAAAATAAAAATAAGAGTTAGTGAGGAGAGAACACAGACCTTTATGGAAACATGGTTCCTATGCTAGGGGATATAGTGTTATGATTATTTCATGTAGTTCACAAAGCGATGCACTTTCAGCAACAAGCAAGGTAAAACGTAGTTTCTCCCTTCTTGTCCCAGAAACGGTTGCCCAGTTGTTATCAGTGCATTCGTCAGAGACAAAGTCACCCACAAAACTACATTGATGCTAACCTGCTAAAGGCTTCCATGTTATCTGTGTACTTGCATTCCAGGTAAGAGTTTTGCAAAGCAGATATTAGGATTTCTTTAAAGTATAGTAAGAAAAAAATAAAATAACCAGGTTTTTCCTTCATTTGCCACTGACATGTGGCAGATGGATCCACCCATTCAAACAATTTGCAGGGTAACCAACAAAATCTAACATCGCACTCTATTTTCTTTTATTTGGAAAGAAGTAAAACTTTTTTTTTAATAAAAAAGGACATTGCAAAATTTCCTTCAAAGAAAGCTGAAAAATAAAAACTTAGTCCCAGTTATGTTAAAGAGAAAACACAAACGTGCATGTTGGAAGACTCTTGGTGTAATACGTTATGGAGTGTGTTGTGATCATTTTGTCAGTTCAGGGAAGAAATGGTGATGGGACTCCAGCAGAGTCTATAACCTGTGCTGAAGTTCACTTGCCAGAAGGGGAGGGACAATATACATCATGAGACTTAAGAAGGCA
Source organism: Cephalopachus bancanus (assembly GCA_027257055.1). NCBI lineage: Eukaryota > Metazoa > Chordata > Mammalia > Primates > Tarsiidae > Cephalopachus > Cephalopachus bancanus. Next base: position 21,144 of record JAPVLO010000018.1, on the reverse strand, counting down.
CATCTGTGTGCTGCATAATTCTGGGCTTAGTTGGAGGCTGTTTCCTAATTACCTTACAAGACTGTATATAGGTCAAAGGTTAAAAACTCATAAGGAATGAAGATAGGCTCAAAACTCCACAAAAAGTGTAAAAGCTCATGCCCCTTACTCTAACATCAACTTAAGGCTCTAGGTTATTTCACTCCTGGAATTAATTTAGACAAGTCCATAACATTTAAGACTACACGTTGTATTGTTTCAGGGACTGAAATATGTGAAACCGCAAACAATGTTGCTAGGTCAATTTTTGTAAAAGTACATAAAAATGTCCTTCTCCCTAGTAATGGATCCACACATTCAAACAATTTGCAGTGTAGCCAGTGTAATCTAACACCACATACTTTTTCATTTGTTATTTATGCATTCATTCATTTATGTATTCATTTGTGTATTTGGAAATAAGTAAAACATTATCACAAAGAAAGGAGATTGCCAAATTTTCTTTGGTGGAAAATGTGAGGAGGAAACACCATACTCTTTTTAAATTTATGTTTGTATGTATGTATGTATGTATGTATGTATGTATTTACATATTTGGAAGTAAGTGAAACGATTTCACAAAGAAATGAAATTGCCAAATTTTCTTTGAAGGAAGCTGAAAGAAAAACTTAGATGTTCCCAGTGACTTTAAAGGTGAAGCACAAACATGCATGTTGGAAATCTCTTGGTTTAATAAATAACAGAATGAGGTGTAATCATTTGTGTTAGTTGAGGGAACAAAGCATGGTGGGCGTTCAGCAAAGTCTAAAACCTGCTCTGGAATTCCCTTGACAGAAAGGTGCTTCCCTAGAAAATAGAAACCATTAGGCTTAAGGAGAAACTCCTGCATGCTGCCTATTTCTGGGTTTAAATGGAGGTTGTTTCCTAATTACCATAGGACACTGAATCTAGCTAAAATGTGAAAAAATCAGAAGGAACAAAGATAGGCTCAAGGCTCCATGAGGAGTTAGAAACTCATGCCTTTTAACTGCAGCTTAAGTCTCGATATTACTTTACTCCTGGAATTAATGTACGTGAATCCATAGTATTTAAAACTACACATTGCCTGGTTTTGGGGATTGAAATAGGTAAAAGCCAAAACAAAGTTTCTAGGTCAATTTTTGTAAAAATACAAAGAAAAGGCCTTTCCCCCTAGAGAAGCTATGAGGCGAGAACACAGTTCCCTAAGGAAACATGGCCTGTGTCCTAGAGGTTACAGTGTTATGATTGTTTTATGGGGTTCACAAAGGGAAGCATCTTTAGCAACAGGAATATTAACACATAGTTTTTGTCTTCCTGCCCCATAAATGTGTTGTCCAGTGGTAATCAGTGCATTTATCTGAGTGACAAAATTACCTGAAACCTATATTGATGCTAAACTGCTAAAGCCTTCCATGTTATATATGTAGTTTTACTCTAGGTAAGAGTTTGGCAAGGCAGATATCAGGATTTCTTTAAAGTCTAGTGAGTCAAAAAATAAAATAAACTAACCAGGCTTTTCCTTCATTTGTCATTAACGTGAGGCAGATGGATCTACTCATTCAAACAATTTGCAGTGTAACTAACTGAATCAAACACTACCCTCTTATTTATTTATTTATTTATTTATTTATTTGGAAGTCCCTTATGGGAACAAAGTCTGTATCCTAGAGGCTAGAGTGTAATGATTATTTCATGGGGCTTACAAAGCAATGCACTTTTAGCAACAAGCAAGTTAAAATGTACTTTTCTTTTCCTGTTCCAGAGACATGTTGCCCTGTGATAACCAGTGCATTCATTAGAGAGTGGCATAGTCACTTACAAACATATGTTAATGCTGACCTGCTAAACACTTCCATGTATCTGTGTGGCTTCACTATAGGTAAGAGTTTGGCTAAGCAGACATCAGGATTTCCTTAAAGCAAGGTAACACAGCAAAATAAACTAATCAGGTTTTAACTTAATTTGCCCCAACAGGTGGCATATGGATCCACCCATTCACACAATATGCAGTAGAATCTACTTAGTCTAATACTACACTCTTATTTATTTATATGTATCTGGAAGTAAGCCCAACACTTTAACAAAGAATGAAGATGGCCAAATTGCCTTTGAAGGAAGCTGAAAGAAAACCTTAGATGTTCTCTATGGCATTAAAGACAAAACACAACGTACATGATGAAAGACTCTTGGAATAAAAAAAAAAGGGAATGTGATGTGATCCTTTGTATCAGTTCAGGGAAAAAAGTGTAGTGAGACTCCAGGCTTTGCAATGGAGATGATTAGACTTAAGGAGAAACACCTGTGTTATACCCACTTCTTTGATTAATTTGTGACTGTTTACTTATTATCTCAGGATGCTGAATCAAGTCAAAGTTTAAAAAGTCTGAAGGAACAAAGATAGGTTTAAGAGTCCATGAAAAGTTAAAAATTCATGCCTTTTACTTTACCTGCCACTTAAGGCTCTAGATTGTTTCACTCTTGGTATTGATTTAGGCAAACTCAGTATTTAAGTCTAAAGATTGCATTGTTCCAGAGAATGAAATATGTGGAACCCCAACAAATTTACTAGGTCAATTTTTGTTAAAGAGATAGATAGATAGATAGATAGAGAGAGAGAGAGAGAGAGAGAGAGAGAGAGGTTTCTTCTCCCTGTGGAAGCTATGAGGAGAGAACACTATACTATTGAACAATGCTTTGTATCCTAGGTGCTAGAGTATTATTACTCTTTCACAAAGGGAAGCGCTTTTAACAAGAAGCAAGTTAAAAAGTAGTTTTCATCTTCCTGTCCCAGAGATGTGTTGCTGAGTAGTAATCAATGCACTCATTGGAGAGTGGCAAAGACGCCTACATACCTACATTGATGCTAACATGATAAAGCCTTTCACATTCTCTGTGTAGCTTCATTCTAAATAAGAGTTTGGCAAAGCAGATATCAGGATTTCTTTACAGAGAAGTGAGAAAAAATAAAATAAAACAATTAGGGTTTTCCTTTCATATGCCACCAACTGGTGGCAGATGGATTCACCCACTCAAACAATTGGTAGTAAAACCTACTGAATCAACTCCACACTTTTAAATTTTAATTAATTAATTAATATATCCACTTATGTATCTGAAAGCAAGCAAAATAATTTCACAAAGAAAGGAGATTGTCAAAAGTCTTTAAAGAAAACTGAAAGAAAACATTAGAAGTTCTCAGTGGTATTAAAGAGAAAACACAAATGTGCATGTTGGAAGACTGTTGGCATAATACACAAAGGAATGTTGTGTGTTCATTTATGTCAGTTCAGAGAACAAAGTGTGGTGGAGCTCCAGCAAAGTAAAAAACCAGCTCTGGAGTTCCCTTGCCAGAATAGCTCTTTCCTGAGCAATGGAGTTTATTAGGCTTAAGGAGAAACAACTGCATGCTACCTACTTCTGGGTTTAATTGGAGGTTATTTCCTAATTACCTCAGGAGGCTGAATCCAGCTAAATGTTGAAAAAGTCAGAAGGAACAAAAATAGGCTCAAGGTTCCATGAAGGGTTAGAAACTCATGCCTTATAACTGCTGCTTAAGGTTCTAGACTACTTCACTCCTGGAATTAATTTAGGCCACACAATAGTATTTAAGACTATGCATTGCATTGTTTCAGGGATTGAAATATGTGAAACCCTAAACAAAGTAGCTAGGTCAATTTTTGTAAAAGTATAAAGAGCTTCTCCCCAGGGAAGCTATGAGAAGAGAGCACAGCTCCATTTGGAAACATAATTTGTAGTCTAGGGGCTAAAATGTCATGATGATTTCATGTGGTTCACAAAAGGAAGCACTTTTAACAAGCAAGTTAAAATGTAGTTTTTTCCTTCCTGTCTCAGGGACATGTTGCCTAGGAGTAATCAGTACATTTATCAGAGAGTGACAAAGTCATCTACAAAACTACATTGATGCTAACCAGCTAGAGGCTTCAATATTGTCTGTGTCTCTTAACTCTAGGTAAGAGTTTGGCAAAGCAGATGTCAGAATTTCTTTAAAGTATAGTGAGAAAATGAAATGAAATAAACTAATCAGGTTTTTCCTTCATTTGCTGCCAACACGTGGCAGACAGGTATACACATTCAAATAGTTTCCAGTGTAACCAACTGGGTCTAACACCACACTCTTTTTTATTTACATATTTATTTATTTACTTATCTATTTATGCTTTTGGAAGTAAGTAGACCACTTTCACAAAGAAATGAGATTGCCAAATTTCCTTTGAAGGAAGCTGAAAGAAAACCTTAGATATTCCCAGTGAAAATATAAACGTTCATGTTGGAAGACTCTTGGTGTAATACATAATGGAATGTGGTGCTGTCATTTGGTAAGTTCAGGGAATAAAGTGTGGAAGGACTCCAGCAAAGTCTAAAACCTGCTATGGAGTTCCCTTGCCAGAAGTATTCTTCACTGAGTAATGGAGTTCATTAGGCTTAATGAGAAACACCTGCATGCTAATTAGTTCTGGGCTTAATTGGAGGCTTTTTCCTTATTACCTTGGAAGGTTGAATCTAGATCACATGTAAAAAATTCAGAAGTAATTAAGGTAGGCTCAAGGATCCATGAAAAGTTAAAAACTCATCCCCTTTGCTCTAACTGCTGCTTAAGGCGCTAGATAATTTTACTTCTGGAGTTAATTTAGGCAAGCCCATAGTATTTAAGGCTACCCAATGCATTGTATCAGGGATTAATATGTAAAACCCCAAACAATGTTGCTAGGTACATTTTTGTAAAAGTATAAAGAAAATGTCCTTCTTCCCAGGGAAGCTATGAGGAATGAACAGAGTCCCTTATGGAGGCTTAGTTTGTATCCTTGGGTCTTGAGTGTTATGATTATTTGATGGGTTCAAAAAAAGAAGGACTTTTAGCAGCATGCAAGATAAAGCATAGTTTTTCTCTTCCTGTCCCAGTGACATGCTGGCCATCGGTAATCAGTGCATTCATCAGAGACTGGCAAAATTGCCAAAACACCTACATTGATGTTAACCTGCTAAAGGTTTCCACATTATGTGGGTAGCTTCATTCTAGTTAAGAGTTTGGCAAAGCAGATATCAGAATTTCTTTTTCTTTTGAGTTGGAGTGGCCACTCCATCATCAACCTGCTGGGCTCAGGCAATCCTTCCACCTCAGCCTTCCAAGTAGCTAGAACTACAGGTGCACACTACCACACCCAGCTGCCTTTTTTATTTATTGTAGAGATGAGATCTTGCCACGTTGCCCAGGCTGGTCTCAAACCCGCTGGTTAAGGCCATCCACTTGCCTCAGCCTCCCAAAGTGCTGGGATTACGGGCTGAGCCACTGAGCCTGGCCTAGATATCAGGATTCCCTTAAAGCATAGCAGGAAAAAATAAATAAACTAACCAGGTTTTTCCTTAATTTGTGGCTGATATGTGGCAGCTTGACAAATCTATTCAAACAGTGTGCAGTATAACCTTATGAGTCTAACAACACACTCTTATGTATTTATTCCTTTATCTATCTATCATCTATCTATCTATCTATCTAGCTAGCTGATCTATTTTGAAGTAAGTACAACATTTCATGAAGAAAGGAGATTTCCAAACTTCCTTTGAAGAAAGCTGAAAGAAAACCTTGGATGTTCTCAGTGACTTTAAAGAGAAGACACAAACGTACATGTTGGAAGTGTCTTGGTGTAGCAATAAAACAGAATGTGGTGTGATCATTTGTGTCAGTTCAGGGAACAAAGCATGGGAAGATGCCAGAGGCCAGCTCTGGGGGGTTCACAGGGACCCGAGAAGGAGGTGTGATGAGGCGAAGGAATGAGGAGTCATGACCAGAGTTTCTTTAGGCACTCTGGCACTGAAGCACAGCAGTGCTGATTTATTTATATCATAATTTTTGGCACACACTTAGCAGAAGGTTAACAGTAAAGGAAATAATTAACAATCAAAACATATTGAAACGATTGTATGATGTACTAATGATTTTACAATTCTTGTGATTTTTGCATAATTATATGGTTTAATAATGTCTACATATAAGAAGCTAACTGTTCTTGGAAGTGGTAACTTATTAAACGGGCAAGGTTAATATTAGTCAAAAGGTTAGCAAGTGGAAAGTAAAACTTATGCTTTATAAAGGTAAATAGTCTATATAGATATAAAGGCGTTATAACCTTTATGTAGTTTTAATTTAAAGGTCGCTGTCTGTGATGAGGCAGTGTCTATATTTTATTTATATATACCAATCATTTCACTTTTTACTAAGTGCTGACCTTTGGGTTTTAGAAAGCAGGCACCAAGGGGGCCCGTGGCATTTTATTTTTTCCTATAATGGTAAGTTTTTCTACTTAACATGTCTTTCATCTATCCAGACTTTTCTAACCATATCATCATCATATGCACCTATATAAGGTAGTGGAGGGTCAAGCCATTCTAAGTTTTGCATACTACTCTTTCCTCTAGGTGCCCACCAAATTCTACCATTCATATTATAGTCTATATGGGGGCCTGCTCTAAAGTTGGCAAGGGTTTGTAATATTGTTTCAAAGCTTTAAACTTGTGGCTACTCTGGTGTTGTTTGTATGGCTTAACTGTGTTTGTTTTAGTTTATATCTCAGTTTTTGTCATTTTTTGATAACATAGTTTTAACATAAAGTAGAACAGTTAAAAGTACACTTTGTCACAGTAGGTTTTACAGTAATTGGTTGGGTCATTGTGACCCATTGGGTTGCTATTTGCATTTTCTGAGGCATGGCCAATGGTGAAACATTAACTGTTTTATTATTGACATTATAGATGGTGTAATCCTTAACTTTAGTCACAGTGTTCTTTTCCAAGGGGAGATTTAAGCATATTATTCCTGTAAGGCATAAGCATAACAATATAATGGAACAAACAGGTGACCATGAGTCACAGGACATTAATGTAGAACTTTCCTCAAGACTTTCCATGGGGCTTTGCCACACACATGGATCCCTTCTGGGGCTTTGCCTTCCAGAAGGGTGTCTTCATTCGGTTCCCATGCTGAGTCCTGGATTGTCATGGCCTCTGCCATTTCTCCCTTTTTTTATTTTGTAAAGAAAGCAGGCGAATTTCTATTTGAGTGACTCAGATGAAAGTGCCTAAACATCTGAGGATGACTGGAAGTAGAAGAATTAAAAAAAGAACAATTACTCCAATTGAAATAAAATTGTATATCATTGACCATAAAGAATGAGAAGAGACAAATGAAGAAACTGAGGACAAAAAATGTTCAGCAACTTCTCCTGCTGAAGCTCGTGCCAAATGGGCTTGGGAGAGGGTCCTAATTTGATTGTGGAGTTGTATATTTAAAGAAGTTTCATTTGAGTCCCAAACACCACGTAAGTGAACTTGAACACTAGATCAAGAAATCTCCATGCCATTATAAGGTAAAGGGGTAACACAAATCCATTTATATTGTGCATGACATGCAGTAGACAACTGAACCTTGATATGTTGAATTTGATTACTGATGTATATTAAAGCACTTTCTAAAGTGTTTAATCTATCCATAATGAAATCATTTTGTGATTGTATAACCACACAAAAATGATTAACTTATAATTTACTATAAATAAATGCAACCTGGTATGTTTGATTGCCAGAGTGCCTGAAAAGAAACTCTGGTCATGACTCTTCATTGTTTTGCCTTACCATGCCTCCTTCCTGGGTCCCCATGAACCCCACCCCCCGGAGCTGGCCTCCAGCAGGAAGACATCAGTAAAGTCTAAAACCTGCTTAGCAATGTTTTTTTTTTTTTTGCCAAAGGAGCACTTCTCTGGACAAGAAATCATTAGATTTAAGAAGAAACACCTGTATGCTACCTACGTCTAGGCTTAATTGGTGGCAGTTTCCTCATTACCTCCAGAGGCTGAATATACTTAAAAGGTGATAAAGTCACGATGAACAAAAATAGGCTCTAGGATCCATGAAGTGTTAAGAACTCAAACCCATTAATTTAACTGCTACTTAAGGTTCTAGATTATTTCACTCCTTGAATTAATTTAAGCAAGTCAATACTATTTAAGACTACACATTGCATTGTTTCAGGGATTGAAATATGTGACACCCCAAACAAAGTTCTAGTCAAATTTTGCAAAAGTAAAAAGAGTAGGTCCTTCTCCCTTTGGAAGCTATCAGGAGAGAATATGGTCCTTTATGGAAACTTGATTTGTATCCTAGAGGCTAGAATATTTTAATTATTTCACAAGCTTTACCAAGGAAGCACTTTTAGCAACAAGCAAGTTAAACACAGTTTTTGTCTTCCTGTCCCAGTGATGTGTTGCTGAGTGGTAATGCATTCATAGGAGAGTGGGAAAGTCTCCTACAAACTTATGTTGATGCTAACCTGCTAAAGACTTCCACATTATCTATGTAGCTTCCTTCTAGGGGAGAGTTTGGCAAAGTAGATACCAGGATTTCTTTAAAGCTAAGTGAGAAAAAAATAAAATAAAATAACCAGATTTTTCCTTGATTTGCTGGTGGCAGATGGATTCACCCACTCAAACACTTTGCAGTATAACCTACTGAGTTTAACGTCACACACTTCTTATTTATTTATTATCTATTTGTGTTATTGGAAATAGGAAAAACACTTTCACAAAGAAGGAAGCTGAAAGAAAACCTGAGCTGTTTCCAGTGATATTAAGGAGAAAAGACAATCCTGCCAATTGGAAGACTCTTGACATAATAAGTAACAGAATGTGGTGTGATCATTTGTGTCAGTTCAGGGATCAAAGCATGGTGGGAGTCTAGCAAACTTAAAACCTGCTTTGGAGTTTCTTTGCCAGAAGAATTATTTGCTGGGCAATTAGATCATTAGGCTTAAGGAGAAATACCTACATGCTACCTACTTCTGGACTTAATTGGAGGCTGTTTCCTAATTATCTTTGGTGACTGAATCTAGGGCAAAGTATAAAAAGTCAGAAGGAATGAATACAAGCTCAAGTCTCCACAATTAGTTAAAAACACATACCCTTTAACTGGAGCTTATGGCTCTAGATCATTTCATTCCTGTAATTAATTTAGGCAAGCCCATATTATTTAAGACTCCACATCATATTGTTTTGGGCTTGAAATATGTGAAACCCCATACAAAGTTGCTAGGTCAATTTTTGTAAAGTACAGAGAATGTTCTTCTCCCTATGGAAGTTATGAGAAAAGAAAGGAAACATGGTTTAAATCTTAGTGCCTGGAGTCTTGATTATTTAATGAGGTCTATAAAAGGAAGCACTTTTAGCAACAAGCAAGTTACAACATAGTTTTTCTCTTTCTGTCCCAGAGACATGTTGCCCAGTGGTAGTCAGTGCATTCATCAGAGAATGCCAAAGTCACCTAAACCTACATTGAGCAAAACTGCTAAAGGTTTCCACATTATCAGTGTAGCTTCACTCTAGGTAAGAATTTGGCATAGCAGATAAACAGATTTGTTTAAAGTATGGCAAAAAGTAAATAAACTAATCTGGTTTTTCCTGCATTTCCCACTGGCAGATGGCAGATTCACCCATTCAAACACTTTGCTGCATATCCTACTGGATCAAACACGACACTCTTTTTTCATTTACTTATTTATTTTATTTAATTATTCATTCATTTATATACTTATATATTTGGATATAAGTACAATGCTTTAACAAAGAACAGAAAATTTCAAATTGCCTTTGAGGAAGGCTGCAAGAAAACCTTAGATGCTCCCAGTGATGTTAAAGAGAAAACACAAATTTGCATGGTGGAGGACTCTTGGCATAATGCAGCACAAAATGTGCTGTGGTTATTTGGGTCAGTTCAGGGAACAAAGTGTGGCAGGACTCCAGAAAGGCAAAAAACTTGCTCTGGAGTTCCCTTGCCAGAAGTGTTCTTTGCCAAGCAATGGAGTTTATAAGGCTAAAGGAGAAACACCTGCGTACTACCTACATCTGGGCTTAATTGGTGGCTGTTTTCTAATTACCTCAGGAGGCTGAATGTAGGTTAAATGTGAAAAAGTCACATTTTCATATTTAGAAAGATAGGTTCACGGCTCCTTGAAGAGTTAAAATCCATACCCTATAACTATAGCTTAGGCTCTAGTTCATTTTACTCCTGGAATTAATTTAGGCAAGCCAATAGTATTTAACACTACATATTGCATTGCTTCTGAGCTTGAAATAAGTTAAACCACAAACAAATTTGTTAGGTCAATTTTTGTAAAAGTACAAAGATAAGTTCTTTCTCCTTCTGGAAGATATGAGGTGAGACAACAGTCCCATGAGGAAACACAGTTTGCATCTTAGGAGCAAGAGTGTTACAAATATTTCATGGGATTAAAAAATTGAAGCACTTTTAGCAATAAGGAATTTAAGATGTAGTTTTTCTCTTGTCTCAGAGATGAGAAGTTCAGTGGTAATCAGTTCCTACATCAAAGTGCAGCAAAATTGCCTACCCAACTATATTGATGTTAACCTGCTAAAGGTGCCAACATTATCTGTGTAGCTTCACTCGAGGTAAGAATTTGGGAAAGCAGACATCAGGATTTCTTTAAAGCATAGTGAGAAAATAAAATAACCAGGAATTTCCTTCATTTGCTACTGACAGGTGGCAGATGGATGCACTGATTCTGTTTCCAGTATAACCTACTGAATCTAACACCATGCTCCTTTTTCTTTTATTCATATATTTATGTATTTGGAAGTAAGTACAACATTTTCACAAAAAAAGGAGATGGACAAATTGCCTTTGAAGAAAGTTGAAATAAAGCCTTAGATGTTCCCAGTGACATAAAAGAGAAAACACCAATTTGCCTGGTGTAAGACTCTTGGCACAATGCATAATAAAATGTGCTCTGATTATTTGGATCAGATTAGGGAACAAAGTGTGGTGGGACACCAGAAAAGCAAAAATATACTCTGGAGTTCCTTTACCAGAAGTGGCCTTTGCTGAACAATGGAGTTTATTAAGTTTCAGGAGAAACACCTGTGTGCTACCTACCTCTGGGCTTAATTGGAGACTGTTTCCTAATGATCTCAGAATGCTAAATGTAGAACAAAAGGGAAAAAGAAGGAACGAAGATAGGCTCAAGGCTTCACGAAGAGTTAGCAACCCATGCCCTTTACTCTAACTTTAGCTTAAAACTTTAGATTATATCACTCCTGAAATTAATTTAGGAAATCCCATAGTATTTAAGGCTACACCTTGCATTCTTTCAGGGATTGAAATGTGTGAAACAACAAACAAAGTTGCTAGGTAAATTTTTGTGAAAATACAAAGATACTTCACACTAGGGAAGCTATGACGAGAGAACACAGTCCCTTAAGGAAACATGTCTTATATCCTAGTGATTAGAGTATGTTCATAAATGGAAGCACTTTTAGCAACAATAAAGTTAAAACAGTTTTTTCCTTCGTGTTTCAGAGACGTGTTGCCCTGTGGTTACCAGTGCATTCATTAGAGAGTGACAAAGTGGCCTACAAACTTACATAAATGCTAACCTGCTAAAGGCTTCCACTTTATCTGTGTGGTTTCATTCTACATAAGACTTTGGCAAAACAAATACCAGGAATTCATTAAAATTAGTGAGAAAAAACATAAATAATCTAACCAGGGTTTTCCTTCATTTGTCGCTTACAGATGGTGTATGGAGTCCCCCATTCAAACAGTTTGCAGTATAACTTATTGAGTCTAACACCATACCTGCTTTTAATTTATCTATGTATTTGTTTATTTATCTACTTATGCTCTTGGAAGAAAGTAAAACACTTTCACAAAGAAAGAAGTTTGCCAAATTTCTTTTGCAGGAAGGCAAAAGAAAACCTTAACTGTTTCCATTGATGTAAAACAGAAAAAGCAAACTTGCCTGTTAGAGTACTTCTTGCAGAATAAATAACTGAATGTGGTGTGATCACTTGTGTTAGTTCAGGGAGCAAAGCCTGGTGGGACTCCAGCAAAGTAAAAAAAAATGCTCTGCAGTTCCCTTGTCAGAAAAGTGCTTTGCTGGACAATAGGAGACCATTAGGCGTAAGGAGAAACATCTGAGTAATACCTACTTCTGGGCTTAATTGGAGGCTATTTCCTCATTACCTCAGGGGGCTGAACTAGGTAAAAGGTGAGAAAATCAGAAGAAAAGAAGATAGACTCAAGGCTCCATGCAGAGTTAAAAACTCATGGCCAGCTGGGCTCAGTGGCTCAGCCTATAATCCCATGCCTTTGGGAGGCTGAGGTGAGTGGATTGCCTGAGCCCGCAGGTTCGAGACCCGCCTGAGCAGCAAGACCTCATCTCTACAATAAATCAAAAAATCAGCTGGGTGTGGTAGCACATGCCTGTAATTCTGGCTACTTGGAAGGCTGAGGTGGAAGGATCGCCATAGCCCAGCAGGTCAAGGCTGTGGTGGCCAGGAGCGGCCACTGTACTCCAGTCTGAGTGACAGAGTGAGACTCCAACTCAAAAAACAAAACAAAACAAAAAACTCATGGCCTTTACTGTAACTGAAGCTTAAGGCTCTTGATTATTTCACTCCTTGAAGCAATTTAAGCAAGTCACAATATTTCAGACTACATATTGCATTGTTTCAGTGATTAAAATATGTGAAACCTCAAACAAAGTTGCTAGACCAATTCTTGTAAAACTACAAAGAAAAGGTCTTTCCCCCTAGGGAAGCTATGAGGAAAGAACAGTGTCCTATGGAAGCATAATTTGTATCCTAGTGGCTAGAGTTTTACGATTATTTCATGGGGGTCACAAAAAGAAACACTTTTATCAACATGCAAGTTAGAATGTATTTTTTGTCTTCCTGTCCCAGACTTACTGCCCATTGATATTCAGTACATTCATCAGAGAGTGGCAATGTCACCTACAATCCTAAGTTGATCCTAACCTGCTAAAGTCTTACACATTATCAATGTAGCTTTACTCTACATAAGAGTTTAGCAAAGCAGATATCAGAATTTCTTTAAAGTATAATTTTAAAAAATGAAATGAACTATGCAGGTTTTTCCTTCATTTGTCACCAACAGATGGCAGATGGATCCACCCAAGCAGTTTATGGTATAACCTACTAAATCTAGCACCACACTCTTTTCTCATTGACTTTTTATGCATGTGTGTATGTATGTATGTATGTATGTATGTATGTATGTATGTATGTGTGTGTGTGTGGTATTTGGAAGTAAGCACAACTCATTAACAAAGAAAGGAACTTGATAAATTGCCTTTGAAGGAAGCTGAAAGAAAACCTTATATGTTCCCAATTACATTAAAGAGAAAACACTAACATGCATGACGAATGACTCTTGGCATAATAAATAACAAAATATGATGGGAATACTTGTGTCAGTTTAAGGAAGAGATCATCACGGGACACCAGCAAAGTAAAAAATCTGCTCTGGGTTTCCCTTGTCAGAAGAGTGCTTCGCTGGACAAAAGGGATCATTAGGCTTAAGGAGAAATGCCTGCATGCCACCTACATCTAGGTTTTATTGGAGGTCATTTCCTAATTAGCTAAGGAGGCTGAATGTAGGTCAAAGGTGAAAAAATCAGAGGAAATGAAGATGGGCTCAAGAATCCACAAAGAGTTAAAAACTCATGACCTTCACTCTAAATGCAGCTTAAGGTTCTAGATTATTTTACTCATGGAATTAGTTTAGGCAAGTCCATGGTATTTAAGTCTACACATTGCATTGATTCAGAGATTACAATATGTGAAACCCCAAGAAAAGTTGCTAGGTCAATTTTTGTAAAAGTTCAAAGAAAATGTTCTTCTCCTTATGAAAGCTATGAGGAGAGAAAACAGTCACATATGGAACATGGCTTGTATCATACGTTCTAGAGTGTTATAATTATTTCATGGTGTTCACAAAGTGGGCACTTTTAGCAACAAGGAAGTTAAAATATAGTTTTTCTCTTCCCATCCCAGAGACGTGTTGCCTGAGGATAAAGAGTGCATTCTTTGGAGAGTGGCAAAGTCAAGTACAAACCGACACTGAGGTTAGTCTGCTATAGACTTCCACATTATTCGTGGAGCTTCATTCTAGGTAAGAGTTTGACAAAGAAGATATCAAGATTTCTTTAAAGCATACCAAGAAAAAAAAACCTACTTAGGGTTTTCCTTCATTTGCTGCCAACAGGTTTCAGATGGATCCACCCATTCAAACAATTTGCAGTATAACCTGCTGAGTCTAACACCACACTCTTTTTTTTTTTTTTGGCTTAAAGCAATGCAACTTTATTTTCTTGCTGCTCTGGGGGTCAGGAAGTCTAAAATCGAGAACACCACACTCTTTATTTACTTATTTATTTATCTATTTATGTATTTGGAAGTAAGTAAAACACTTTCACAAAGAAAGGTGATTGCCAAATTGCCTTTGAATAAACCTGTAAAAAAAAAACCAAAACCCTTTAGATTTTCCCAATGACATTAAAGAGAAAACACAAAGGTGCACTGTGTAAGGCTCTTGGCATAATAAATATTGAAGTATGGCGTGATCATTTGTGTCAGTTCAGGGAACAAAGGATGGTGAGACTCCAGCAAAGTCAAAAATTGGCTCTGGATTTCCTCTGTCAGAAGAATGCTTTGCTGTACAACAAGGATCATTAGCCTTAAGGAGAAACACCTGCATGCTAACTACCTCTGGGATTTTTTGGAGGCTGTTTCCTAATTAGCTTAATGTAGGTCAAAGGTGAAAAACTCAGTGGGAATAAAGATAGGTTCTTGAATTCAAGAAGATTTAAAAACTCATTGCCCTATAACTTTATCTAAAGACTCTAGATTGTTTCACTCCTGGAATTAATTTAGGCAAGCCCATAGTATTTAAGACTACACATGGCATTTATTAGAGGATTGAAATATGTGAAAGTCCAAAAAAGTTGCTAGGTCAATTTTTGTAAAAGTTCAAATAGCAAGTCCTTCTCCCAGTGGAGGGCATAAGGAGATCACTCAGTCTCATATGGAACACAGGGACTAGGGAAGCAATTTTAGCACCAAGCAACTTAAAAAGTCATTTTTCTCTCCCTCTCTGCCTCTTCATTGTATTGAGACAGGGATTGAAATATGTGAAACCCAAGACATAGTTTCTAGGTCAATTTTTGCAAATTGACCTAGAGAAGGTGCTTCTAATTATGGAAGCTCTGAGGAGAGAACACTGTCCCATATGGAAACATGGTTTGTATCCGAGGGGCAAGAGTGTTATGATTACTTCATGGGATTCACAAAGGGGAGCGTTTTAAGCAACAAGCAAGTTAAAATGAAGTTTTTCTCTTCCTTTCTCAGAGACATGTTGCCCAGTGGAAATCAGTGCATTTATGGGAGAGTGGCAAAGTCGTCTTCAAACCTATATTGATGTTAACCTGCTAAAGGCTTCCACGTTACCTGTGTAGCTTCACTCTAGGTGACAGTTCGGCAAAGCAGATATCAAGACTTTTTATTAAAGCCTAGCAAGAAAAATAAAATAAAATAACCAGTTTTTTTCTTCATTTGTCACCAACAGGTGGTAGATGAATACACTCATTCAGTTTATACTATAACATACCGAGTTGAACACCTCAATCTTTTGCATTTATTTATTTATTTGTCTATTTATGTATTTTGAAGTAAGGAAAACACTTTCACAAAGAGATGAGATTAACAAATTGCATTTGAAGCAAGCTGATATAAAACCTTAGATGTTGCCAGTGACGTTAAAGAGAAAACACAAGTGTGCATGTTGAAAGATTCTTAGTGTAATACTTAGTTGAATGCAGTGTGATCATTTGTGTCTGTTCATGGACAAAAGCATGGTAGAGCTTTAGCAAAGTGAAAAACCTGCTCTGGAGTACCCCTTGTCAGAAGAGTTCTATGCTGAACAATGGCATTTATTAGGCTAAAGGAGATACACCTACATGCTACCACCTCTGTGCTTAATTGGAGACTGTTTTCTAATTACCTTAGGGGACTGAATCTAGGCCAAAGGAGAAAAAAATCACAAGGAATGAAGATAGGCTCAAGGCTCCATGAAGAGTTAAAAACTCATGCCCTATAACTGCAGCATAAGGCTCTAGATTATTTCACCCCTGGAATTAATTTATGCAAGACCATAGTATTTAGGACTACAATAGGTTTTTCCTACATTTGCTACTAAAGTATGGCAGATGGATCCACCCATTTGATCAGTTTTAGATGTATTCTACTTAGTCTAACAGCACACTCTTTTTTCATTTATTCCTTTCTTATCTGTTTATGTATTTGGAAGTAAGTAAAACTTTCACAGAAAAAGTAGCTTTCCAAATATCCTTTGAAGGAAGCTGAAAGCAAACCTTCAGTGTTCCCAGTATTAAAGAAAACCACAAATGTGCATGTTTGAAGACTCTAAGAGCAATATATAATGGAATGTGGTATGATAATGAGTGTCAGTTCAGGGAACAAAACATGGTGGGACTTCAGCAAAGTAAAATACCTGCTCTGAAGTTCCCTTGTAACAAAAGTGCTTCACTGGGCAGTAGAGATCCTTAGGCTTAAAGAGAAACACCTGAGTGCTACCTACTTCTGGGCTTAATTGGAGGTCATTTCCTCATTATTTCAGGAGACTGAATCAAAATCAAAGGTGAAAAAGTCAGAAGGAAGGAAGATAGGATCAAGCCTCCATGAAGAGTTAGAAATTCATACCTTTTTTCTGAATTTTGAAGCGTGAGGTTATTTCACTCCTGGAGTTAATTTAGGCAATCTCATAGTATTTAAGACTGCACATTGCATTGTTTCTGAGATTGAAATATGTAAAACCCCAAACAAGGTTGCTAGTTCAATTTTGTAAAAGTACAAAGAGAGGATCCCTCTTTCTGTGGAAACTATGAGGAGAGAACACAGTCCCTTATGGAAACATGATTTGTATCTTTGGGGTTAGAGTACTATGATTATTTATGGGCTTCACAAAAGGAAGTATTTTAGCAAAAATTATTTAAAACATAATTTCTAGCCAGGCTTGGTGGCTCAGCCTGTAATCCTGTGCCTTTGGGAGGCTGAGGTGAGTGGATTGACTGAGCCCGCGGGTTCGAGACCCACCCGGGCAGCGAGATCTCATCTCTACAATAAATCAAAAAATCAGCCGTGTGTGGTAGTGCACGCCTGCAGTTCTGGCTACTTGGAAGGCTGAGGCGGAAGGATCGCCAGAGCCCAGCAGGTCGAGGCTGCGGTGGCCGGAAGCGGCCACTGCACTCCAGTCTGGGTGACAGAGTGAGACTCCAACTCAAAAAAAACCCCCAAAACAAAAACATAATTTCTGTCTTCCTGTCCCAGAGCCATGTTGCCAAGTGGTAATGATTGCACTCATCAGAGAGTGGCAAAGTCACCTATAAACATACATTGATGCTAACCTGCTAAAGCCTTGTACATTATCTGTGTAGCTGCACTCTAGGTAAGAGTTCAGCAAAGCAGATCTAAAGATTTCTTTACAGCCTAGTGAGAAAGAAATAATATAAACTAATCAGGTTTTTCCTTCACTTGTCACCAATAGGTGACAGATGGACTCACCCATTCAAACAGTTTGCAGTATAACCTACTGAGTCAAAAAATACACTATCTTTTCATTTTTTTACTATTGATTCAGTTATTTATTTATTTATCTATTTTCCACTTGGAATTTAATAAAATACTTTGACAAATAAAGGAGATTGCCAAATTATGAAGGAAGCTGACAAAAAACCTTAGTTCTTCCAAATAATGCAAGGAGAAAACACAAATGTCCATGTTGGAAGACTTCTGGCATAACACATAATGGCATGTGGTGGGATAATTTGTGTCAGTTCAGTGAACAAAGCATGGTTGGACTCAGGCAAAGTAAAAAGTCTACTCTGGAGATCCCTTTGCTAAAGACTTCTTTGCTGAGTAATGGAGTTTATTTGACTTCAGGAAAAACACCTGTGTGCTACCTACTTCTGGGCCTAATTGGAGGCCGTTTCCTAACTACCCCAGGAGGCTGACTCTAGGTTGGAAGTGAAAAAGTCAGAAGGAATGAAGGTAGGCTCAAGGCACTGGGATGAGTTAAAAACTCATACATCTTACTCTAAATGCAATTTGAAGCTCTAGATTATTTCACCCCTGGAATTAATTCAGGTAACCCCATAGTATGTAAGACTACACATTGCATTGATTTACGGAATGAAATATGTGAAACTCCCCAAAAAGTCACTAGGTCAATTTTGTAAAAGTACAAAGAGAAGGCCTTTCTCCCTGTGGAAGCTATGAGGAGAGATCATGGTCCCATATGGAAACATGGTTTTGTATCCTAGAGGCTAGAGTGTTGTGATTATTTCATGGGGTTCACTAAAGGGAGAACTTTTAGAAACAAGCATATTAAATGCAGTTTTCTCTTCCTGTCCCAGAGACAGCTTGCCCAGCAGTAATCAGTGCATTCATTAAAGAGTGGAAAAGTTGCTTACAAACCTATGTTGATGCTAACCTGCTAAAGGCTTCTACATTACCTGTGTAACTTCACTGTAGGTAAGAAGTTGGCAAAGTAGGATTTCTTTAATGCATATAGAGAAAAACAAATACAATAAGCTAACTAGATTTTTCCTTCACTTGTCATTGGCAGGTTGCAGATGGATTCATTCATTCAAACAGTTTGTGGTGGAATACCACATTATTTATTTATTTATCAATTTATGTATTTGGATGTAAGTAAAACATTTTTACAAGGAAAGGTGGTTGTAAATTGCCCTTGAAGTAAGCTGAAAGAAAGCCTTAAGTGTTCCCAGTAAAGTTAAAGAGAAACCCAAGCGTGCACGTTGGAAGATTCTTGGCATAATGCATTAATGGAATGTGGTGTGACCATTTGTGTCAGTTCAGAGAACAAAGTGTGGTAGGACTCCAGCAGAGTAAAAAATGTGCTCTGGAATTTCCTTGCCAGAAGATGGCTTTGCTGGGCATTTTTTCAGGGGTTGAAATATGTGAAACTCCCAAAAAGTTGCTAAGTCAAATTTTTTTTAAGTATGAAGAGAAAGTCCTTCTTGCTATAGAAGCTATGAGGAGAGAACACAGTCCCTTATGGAAACATGGCTTATATACTAGGGTCTAAAGTGTTATAATTATTTCATTGTGTTCAAAAGGGGAAGCACTTTTAGCAACAATGAAGTTAAAACAAAGATTTTATCTTCCTGTTCCAGCAACAAGTTGCCCAATGGTAGTCATTGCATTAAGCAAAAAGTGACAAAGTTGCCAACAAAACTACATTTATGCTAACCTGGTTAAGGCTTTTAATATATCTGTGTAGCTTCATTCTACATAAGAGTTTGGCAAAGCAGATATCAGTATGCCTTTAAAGCAACGAGGAAATAAAATAAAATAACCAGATTTTTCCTTCATTTCCCACAAACAGGTGGCAGATGGATCCACTCATTCAAACAGTTTCAGTGTAATCTACTGAGTCTAGTACCAAACTCCATTTACATGTATTCATTTATTCATTTAATTATGTATTTGGAAGTAAATAAAACACTTTCACAAAGAAAGGGGATTTCCAAATTGCTTGTGAAGGAAGCTGAAAGAAAACCTTAGATGCTACCAGTGATGTTAAAGAGAACACACAAACATGCATGTCATGAGACACTTGATATAATACATAAAGGAATGTGGTGTGATCATTTGTGTTAGTTCAGGGAACAAAGTGTGGTGGGATTCCAGAAAGGCAAAAATCTGCTCTGGAGTTTCCTTACCAGAAGAGTGCTTTTCTGAGCAATGGAGTTAATTAGGCTTAAGGAGAAACCCCTGCATTCTACCTGCTTCTGGGCTTATTTGGAGGCTGTTTTCTAATTATCTCAGAATGTTAGATCTAGAACAAAAATGAAAAAGTCAGAAGGAACAAAGATAGACTCAAGGCTCCACGAAGAGTTAAAACTCATACCCAGCCAGGCTCGGTGGATCAGCCTGTAATCCCGTGCCTTTGGAAGGCTGAGGTGAATGAATTGCCTGAGCTTGCAGGTTCGAGACCCGCCTGGGCAGCAAGACCTCATCTCTACAATAAATCAAAAAATCAGCTGGACGTGGTAGCATGCGCCTGTAATTCCAGCTACTTGGAAGGCTAAGGTGGAAGGATTGCCAGAGCCCAGCAGGTCTAGGTTGTGGTGGCTAGGAGCAGCCACTGCACTCCAGTCTGGGTGACAGAGTAAGATTCCAACTCAAACAAAACAAAACAAAACAAAACTCATACCCTATAATGGCAGTTTAAGTCTCTATATTATTTCACTCCTGGAATGCGATTAGTAAGCACATAGTGTTTAACAGTACACATTGCATTCATTTAGAGATAGAAATATAAGAATTCACAAATAATATTACTAGGTCAATTATTGTGAAAATACAAAGAAAAGGCCCTTCTCCCTAGGGAAGTTATGAAGGGAGAACACAGTCCGTTATGGAAAGACGGTTTGTATCCTATTGGTTAGAGTGTTGTGATTATTTCACGGGGTTCACATTAGGAAGCATTTTTAGCAAGAAGCAAGTTAAAATGTAATTTTTCTAGTCCTATCCCTGAGACATGTTGCCCAGTGGTAATCAGAGCATTCCTTAGAAAGTGGCAAAGTTGTCTACAAAATCACATTGACGTTAACTTGTTAAAGACTTCAATATTACCAATGAAGCTTTTCTGTAGGTAAGAGTTGGTGTGGTGAAAAGGGAACACTTCTACACTGTTGGTGGGCGTGTAAACTAGTGCAACCTCTGTGGAAAGCAGTGTGGCGATTCCTAAAAGCTCTAAAAATCGACCTTCCATATGACCCTGCAATCCCCCTACTGGGAATATACCCTGAAGAACACAAATCAGTCTATAAAAAGGATACCTGCACAAATATGTTTATCGCAGCGTTGTTCACAATACCAAGAACCTGGAAACAACCATACTGGCCATCAAAAGAGGACTAGATTAAAAAAATGTGGTACATTTACACGATGGAAAAATATGCAGCCATAAAAAAGAACAAAATCATGAATTTCGCAGGAACCTGGATGGAACTAGAGTCCATAATACTGAGTGACCTCTCACAGAAACAAAGATCAGAATACCACATGTTCGCACTCATATAATGAGTCATATGGGTTAGGGTTAGGGTTAGGGTTAGGGTTAGGGTTAGGGTTAGGGTTAGGGTTAGGGTTAGGGTTAGGGTTAGGGTTAGGGTTAGGGTTAGGGTTAGGGTTAGGGTTAGGGTTAGGGTTAGGG